>CM036761.1:37880427-40280427 GCA_020796225.1 Arion vulgaris | reverse complement strand
AGGAAAATGTCAGCTTCGATGATACATATTTGAAACCCGAGTTGTTGCACCTGGTGAGGATGACAAATAAGACAAAGGTGTTTCATATTGACAAAATCATTGCGGAATACGGCACACATCTTTGCGACTACCTCCATATCATGCTCAATCCGATAGAGCTTGTCTGGGCTAAAGTAAAGGGCAAGTTGCCGAACAGAACAGGACGTTTAAAATGTGTAATGTTGAAGTTCTGACACGTGAGTCCTTCTCAATGATAGACATGCATTTCTGGAAGAAGTGTGTTGAACATGTGCTCCGAGAGGAAGACGAGTACTGGCACCGAGATGGATTACAATTTGTCCAGCCAGTAACAATTATCAACCTCATGGAATCGTCAGATTCGGGATGATACAAATCATATTTTGATTACAGACTGAGAAATAGCAACGTATACATTTCCATATCCAAATGCGTCTACCATCATACAATTTGTGGTGAAGTTAAGACACCTGGGGTCTAATGGTGACCGAAGGGGAGGACTAACTGTTGCATATTGTATCCAAGTTCACATGCACATAAAGGGCAACACAACTTAATTACTTGACCTATCAAGTTAATATGGAGATACACCTATGAATAGAATTGACATGGACAAATTCTAGGATACTGTAAAATCTAAAATTTGAGCCCCGTATTTGTAATTGTCATAAAAGATCAAAGGAATTCGCCGATGTGCAAAATCCGTAGCATCTATGGACTACTGGTTAGCTTTATTTTAGCGTCATGGATATTCCAAGGCTGCATGCAAAAATCACTGAGATCCAACAGGTAGTTTTCGAGAAAATCAATTTCAAACGTGCTCACGAATTAATGGACAGACTATACTAGACACTTCTAACTGGATAATTTAATTACCAGATATTTTTAACTGGATAATTTAATTACCAGACCTCTAATAATTGGATAATAAACTACGAGATCCTTGACTTAAATAAATGGACTACGGACATTCGCTCTCGTAATAAAAAAATTAACTAAACAGATTAACTAAAAAAAACTCCAAGGGAACAATTAGCTACAGACATACGCTCATTAACTGTACACTTAATCAAACAAAGAATCTATGTTTAATTTAAAGGATGACACATCCTTACAAATAATTCCGTGACAATTAAGGTGAGAAAGAATATCTGATGCTGTTATATAGAACCAGTACTGACTTATTGACGTGCGGCCAGTACTGACTTATTGACGCGCGGCCAGTACTGACTTATTGACGTGCGGCCAGTACTGACTTATTGACGTGCGGCCAGTACTGACTTATTGACGTGCGGCCAGTACTGACTTATTGACGTGCGGCCAGTACTGACTTATTGACGCGCGGCCAGTACTGACTTATTGACGTGCGGCCGGCATAAGAAATAAAACAAGAAGTAACTGTAACTAAGAGACACAAAGAAATCTCTTGATATAAATGCAACGCAAACCAATGATACTCAGGCAATCAAGTATAGAAAAACTTCAAGAAAACAATATAAAAAAGGTCAATGCTGACTAAAGTAGCTGGAAGATAAGTACTATTTATTGACACATAGGTAGCTGCAGGGGATAGCTAGAGATAGGTAGACTTGGTTTGAATTCGTTTAGGGCCTATGCCTAGATTCGGGTTTAAAAGACAGAGAGAGAGAGAAAGAGAGAGTTTTAATAAAAAGATAACATAAAGAATCTTTAGATAGCATGGGACAAAATGATCAAATAAGACAGGAGATTTATAGAGAAAGACAATGAAATGAACCACAAATTAGTTAGCAAAACAAATATTAACGAAAGTAGTCAAGTATTCTATATATATATCATTGTGAAGGAAACATCATAATTGCTATTGGGTGTGGCACAAACTGATAATGATGAAGCTGATAAATGCAGTCAAGTTGAATAAATTCTTTGTCTATTTTTATTAAACCAATTTTGTCTGCAGTTTGAAATTATGTCAACTAACAGTAAAGTAACAGTAAAGTAACAGTAAAGTAACAGTAAAGTAACAGTAAAGTAACAGTAAAGTAACAGTAAAGTAACAGTAAAGTAACAGTAAAGTAACAGTAACGGAATTATTCAATAAGAATAGAACTGTTTTCTATGCTATTAATACAAAACAATGTTTATGGTAGGAAACTGATAAACTTAACCCGTTCGCCCTTATGGTCCGATATACCGGTTCTTAGTATTTTTTAAGATGACGCTAAGCCTGTATACTGGTTAATTCAGATACATTGCAATGTAACTGTTTCCGGAGGTAAAGTAAATTGCAGAATGAAAAGGTTAACATGGACACGATGATGATGATGATAATGATAACAAATATAGTCAAACAGTATTTCTTACTTGGTTCAAAAGTTTGAATGTGTTGACTCGAAATGTGAGGTCTCTTGTTCTGAGAACGGTCAGAGACAGGAGAAGAGGTTCATTGAAGTCTTACAATTACAGTTTGTCTTAACTGGTCTTCTTGTTGTTCCTTGTAGAAGTTTGTCTCTGACTTATTGTGCTAACTGGCTTCAAGACTTTTATTTATAAAGGAGGAGAATCAGTGGTCACGTGATTGGCCGGAATGACAAGTTCTTCCTAGATATCACGTGATGGGACCAGCGTGTTTAAGCGGCTAACACTTATAAAACGCACCATCATAGTCTGTTCACACACACATATGATGATGTTTGTAGAGAGATAGAGAGCTTTGTAAACATAAAATCGTTTTAGTATAAACTTGTATAATATATAGAAAAGTATAGGGAAAAAGCACAATGTGGAAGTATGCTTCCAAATAAATTACATAAGTGAAAATATTAAACAGAAGTTCAATGCATTTGAAAATAGATGTCTGCAAAAAATAATGAACATAAAATTGAACGAATTCAGTAGAAGTGCTGAAATAAGAGAGATGTTGTGTCAACCACTAGTAACAACTGTCATAAGAAGGAGAAGATTGAGATATGTTGGACACACTTTCAGAAGAAATGATCAAAGAATATCAAAGCAGCATTGACGTGGGATGCAAAGGGTTCAAGAAAGAGAGGACGACATACGGAGACCCTGAAATGAACTTTGCTGATAGAGGCAAGAAATGTCGGTCTCAGTTCCATGGATGAGTATGAGCGAATTGCCCAAGATGGAGCGGTATGGATAAATTGCTTGCAGCCCTATGTAACTTATAACGGTAGGAGAGAAATAATCATAATAATAATAATTATTATTAAAAAGAGCACTATAAGAAAATGCATACTGCTACTATATATATTTATATATTTATATGTACAAACACCTATAATATGAATGCCTTCTGGCACGCAGACATTTGAGCCCCGCTCAAATATGTACATTTTACAGAATAGCTCAAATAATAGAACTTCAAGTTAATATCACGAAAACGAAAATAATGAGAAGTTACCAAAAATCGGTGAACTCAATTTTGGTTCCAAATGAAACCATAGAGAAAATTACAGTATCGCAGAATAGTGACTCAGAAAAGGACATTATTGGAAAAATTTAGAAATCAAATTTAATTGTTACTACTACCAATACTATTACAAATACTACTACTAATGTTACTACAACTACTACTGTTGTTACAGCTTCTACTGCTAAGAATTTTGATACTATTTCGAATACTACTGCTGGTATAATTATTGCTTATGCTAACATTATTTTTATTTCTCTTGTTTTAAATATAATGTATTTTCTGCAAATATTACTAGCATTCTTCTTTTATAACTACTACTACTATTACTGCTACTATTATTAATTCTTCTAGATGTACTACTACTACTACTACTATTACTACTATTACTGCTACTGCTACTACTACAACTACTACTACTATTACTACTATTACTGCTACTGCTACTACTACTACTATTATTAATTCTATAACTGCAACTACTACTATTAATTATGCTACTACTACTACTACTACTACTACCACTAAACTGCTGCGTCTAGTGCTGCTTCTACTACTACTACTACTACTACTACTATTACTATTACTACTACCCCTCCTGCACCTACTACTACTATTTCTGTTACTACTACTACTACTACTACTACTACTACTACTACTACTGTTGCTTCTACTACTGCTAATCCTACTACTGTATTCCTACTGCTACAACTACTTCTACTGCTACTGCTGCTTATACTATTGATATTATTATGATATGATTGTTACTACTGCTAACATTACTACTACTACTATTGTTACAGATGCTACTAATACTAATTCTTTTACCACTATTACTACTGATACTGCTGCTACTAGAACTACTACTACTACTGCTGCTACTTCTGCTACTACTGGTACCACCAACCCAGACACAGAGCCCAAGGAAGATCACGAACCCGATGGATAGATAATATTACAGATATCCTGCAACATCAAAAGCTAACAACTACAGACGCAACACACCTGGCACAGGATAGAAAACTGAAACTTCCTACGACGCTTCACGATAAATGTGTATAAGACCAAACCAGACCTCTTTTGTCTCTTGACTGTTGTATCATTTCTGGAATCATTTATCTTTTCTTCAATGATACTCTTTCGACTTTTTCATGTATCCATACCTCTTCTTCTTCTTCTTCACACGGTCCATATCGACCACTTGTTAACCACTCTTTGTGATTTGTATGTGATCTGAGAACAAGAGCGAGTGTACGTTGTACCAGATAAGCGCCTACAAGTAGACCAGTACATCCGATTTCTGCAACGCTTTTTATTAACTAGGGTAGCTTCCTTGGGTCACTACCTCAGTCGCCTCTTACGACATTCCTTGTAGGTCGCAGTGTTATTATTCTTTGCTCCCCATGCGAGCCCCGGCAACAGGCGGGCGTATCCCCACTTCTAAAACTTGTACTCTACTTCCACTTGCTTGGTCCCTGTTCACTTTCAACCCCATACAACAATATATATATGACCTTTTTCGTCTTTACAGACGGTCAATTGGCAATTGTTTTACTGTGACAACTTCTGAGTTTTCGCTTTTCTCTCTTGTCGTTCAGCTCATACATAAGTCTCTTCTCAAAAGACGCTGAGCCTTTTCGCAATTTGGTTTCCACACAACTCTGTCATCCACACAACTCTGTCATCCACACAACTCTGTCATTAGCTAGCCTTTCCCATGTGCTGGGACCTATAGAAAAGTTTTACAACAATGTTATACAACAATGATATATATACATATATAACACATTTATTGACATATATATAAATGTAAACAAATTTCGTTTATAAATTGTGTGCAATGACAAATACATATTATGTGTGGGCTGTAGCAGACACATGGCCATTTTATCGGTAAAAACCACACACTTATCCTGGATTAAGTTGGGATTCTTAACCACAGGACTGGCCCTGGTTCTGAGTACCTTCTTCCGATAGTCACCGTCATCTAGAATTAGTATGACCTAGTTGAAGTATGCCAATAACTTCAGTAAACTACTTCTATTATTTTTACATCACTGCGTGACCTGTAGACTGTACTGTTATAACTAACATCAGTCGCTACCATATATTACTAATACTAGCAATATAATACTAATACATTTACGTCAGCTTGCAATTTCAACCACTAAGTACAGCTTCTTCTTCTTTTTTTTTCTTCACCTTTTAACTCCCAAAGGGCCCATCTGCCCAGCGTGTTCGTAGCACGTTGGACTACGGTGACTATCCCTCTGTGTGTGCGGGTTCAATTCCGCGGGATGGCAGAAAAAGCCACAGATTCCCCAGATTTGCGGTGTTCGTGGCACCGAACCGAAGGGTTACGATGTCCATGGAACGGAGCCGAAGAGCTGAAAAGCTCAAGTGCTTCTGGATAGGAAAAAACAAAAAAACTCCCAAAGGAGCACAGGTTTTAAACAAACTTCTTCCAGCATTTCCTCTCTCTTTCCATCCCTTCCAATTATTTCCTCGTCTTGCCTTTCCTTTTAATATTAGTCTCCATCTCTCTTCTCCTGGTATTTCTAGTCCTTCCCTTACTTTACTTTCCCTGCGGGTTCCAGAACAGTGCTTCTCTTGCAATGCATCCGGTTGGTCTTCTCAATGTGTGTCTAAGTACAGCTATTGCAACTAAGCTTATTTCTTCCCATTGGAGTATAAGGATTCTTCACTAAATTCTATTATGTGCCATATTCTTCAGTTACTTTCGTGAGAATCAGACCTTTTCTTCTACTGTTCATCGTCTAGTATTCTTTGTCATTTTCACTCCTTTCTTTCCTTCTGAGTTTCAGTCAATTACATATCAGGTTAGATTGTGTTGTGATTAGCAGAGGACGTGTACAATTTCTTGCCATTTTTGTTTCTTAAACACCCCAGCTGGTGTATTGTTTTTATCATGTTGTATAATACCTCTGATCAGAATGCGGGTTATTCAGTGCTACATAGAACCAATACTGACATACGGATGCGAGTCATGGACAATGAACACACAGATAGAAAATCTCTGAGGGCCACAGAAATGTGGTTTTATAGAAGAATGATGAGAATCCCATGGACTGCTAAAGTGACTAATGTTGAGGTGCTGAATGGGATCAAGACATAGAGAAAGCTTATCATCAATATAAGAAAGAGACAGTCATCATATTTCGGGCATGTGATGAGAAAGGGAGGTATAGAACACATTGTGACAACTGGTAAAATCGAGGGTAGACCAGACAGGGGAAGACAGAGAGCATTTTGGATAGCCTGACTTCATGGCACGGTAGAGCGTCAACATCTGAGTTGATAGCAAACACCAGAGATTTGTGGAGATCCATGATCGCCTACCCCAGCCGGCACAGCACATGATGATGATGATAATACCTCTATCTTTGTTATCAGTTGTGGACATCTTCTACGAAGAATGTCATGAAGACATTTGTGTACTAAAGATTACCCATGTGTTGTTGGACCCTCAATGAGATCAAAGCATAATAACACTGCAACCTACAAGGCATGTAGTAAGAATCGATTGAGATAGGGTCTAGGAAGCTACCCTAGTACATAAAAAACGTTGCAAAAATATGCTGGCCTACTTGTGGACGCATAACAAGCACCACGTACAATCGCTCTTAGACTCAGATCGTATACAAATCACAAAGAGTGGTTTAACAAGTTGTCGATATGGAGCCTTCGATGAAGAAGAAGAAGAAGAAGAGGAAGAAGAAGAAGAAGAAGAAGAGGAAAAAGAAGAAGAAGGTTGTGAACGTTTTCTGTTTGAGTGGGATATATTGGTCAATTCTCGTGTCCAGAACCAAGGGATATATTGGTCAATTCTGTGTCCAGAACCGTAGAGTGATATATTGGTCAATTCTCGTGTCCAGAACCGTAGAGTTGGATATATTTGTCAATTCTCGTGTCCAGAACCGTAGAGTTGGATATATTTGTCAATTCTCGTGTCCAGAACCGTAGAGTTGGATATATTGGTCAATTCTCGTGTCCAGAACCGTAGAGTTGGATATATTGGTCAATTCTCGTGTCCAGAACCGTAGAGTTGGATATATTGGTCAATTCTCGTGTCCAGAACCGTAGAGTGGGATATATTGGTCAATTCTCGTGTCCAGAACCGTAGAGTGGGATATATTGGCCAATTCTCGTGTTCGGAACCGTAGAGAAGATAGTATTGTGAACAATTTCGTGTCAGAACCGTAGAGTGGGATATATTGGTCAATTCTCGTGTCCAGAACCGTAGAGTGGGATATATTGGTCAATTCTCGTGTCCAGAACCGTAGAGTAGGATATATTGGTCAATTCTCGTGTCCAGAACCGTAGAGTAGGATATATTGGTCAATTCTCGTGTCCAGAACCGTAGAGTTGGATATATTTGTCAATTCTCGTGTCCAGAACCGTAGAGTTGGATATATTTGTCAATTCTCGTGTCCAGAACCGTAGAGTGGGATATATTGGCAAATTCTCGTGTCCGGAACCGTAGAGAAGAAGATTGTGAACGTTTTCAGTTTGAGTGGGATATATTGGTCAATTCTCGTGTCCAGAACCGTAGAGAAAAAGATTGTGAACGTTTTCAGTTTGAGTGGGATATATTGGTCAATTCTCGTGTCCAGAACCGTAGAGAAAAAGATTGTGAACGTTTTCAGTTTGAGTGGGATATATTGGTCAATTCTCGTGTCCAGAACCGTAGAGAAAAAGATTGTGAACGTTTTCAGTTTGAGTGGGATATATTGGTCAATTCTCGTGTCCAGAACCGTAGAGAAGAAAATGTTTTACATTTATGTTGAGAAGTTTAAACATGTTTCATACATAGAAAGGCTGTCGATGTTGACCAGTCTAAACATGTTTCAAACATAGAAAGGCTGTCGATATTCATTATCATCAACTCTCATCGCGCCCAAAGACACATGTCAGAGATACATAAGGCAGAGAGGTATCTCAGAGATACGTAAGGCAGAGGGGTATCTCAGAGATACATAAGGCAGAGGGGTATCTCAGAGATACATAAGGCAGAGAGGTATCTCAGAGATACATAAGGCAGAGAGGTATCTCAGAGATACATAAGGCAGAGAGGTATCTCAGAGATACATAAGGCAGAGGGGTATCTCAGAGATACATAAAGCAGAGGGGTATCTCAGAGATACATAAGGCAGAGGGGTAAAGACCCAAGGAAAATTCATCAGAAAGGATTACAAATAAAATTACCGTAAAAAATATCTTCACATTTTCAAAATTACATCGGGGACATTCGTCGGTGCTACGGAGTTCTTGCACTGCCGCTGAGATCTTCCTATGTAAGAAAGAGATCGGAGCACACATGGTTACTCACCGCAGTGCAATGATGATGGTCCTATAATTCAATCAAGGTAGAGACAATAAGTGTCTACTATTCTCTCACCTCATCATATAATATCTGAACTATTAGTTCCTTATCTAATCCCCCGTACTATCTGAACTATTAGTTCCTTATCTAATCCCCCTACTATCTGAACTATTAATTCCTTATCTAATCCCCCGTACTATCTGAACTATTAGATCCTTATCTAATCCCCGTACTATCTGAACTATTAGATCCTTATCTAATCCACCGTGCTATCGGAACTATTAGTTCCTTATCTAATCTCCTCCCACCCCCATCCCACACACACACAACTATTATGTTCATGTAAATGTTCATAGTTTTTGTAAATGTCAACCAATATCTGAGGGCCGTAGAGATGTGGTTTTACAGAAGAATGATGAGAATCCCATGGACTGCTAAAATGACTAATGTTGAGGTATTGAATGAGATCAAGACACAGAGAAAACTTATCATCAATATAAGGAAGAAACAGTCATCGTTTTTCAGGAATATGATGAGAAGGGGAGGTTTAGAACACATTATGACAACTGGTAAAATCGAGGGTAGACGAGACAGAGGAAGACAGAAAGAGAGAGAATTCTGGATAGCCTGACTTCATGCCACTTAAGAGCGTCAACACCTGAGATGATAGCAGACACAAGATAGAGATTTGTAGAGATCCAAGATCGCCTACGCCAGCCGGCACGGCACCTGATGATGATGCCATTTACTGAGATATCAATTTCTCCATCTAACTTCTGTCTTCGCTCTAACTATCCCCTTTCTCACACAACTTCGTCATGGGTGTATTCCAACTCACGACCAGTCGCTCTATCTGCGTCACGTATGCGTGCTCCATCAAATAGTTCTTATCAACCTTTGACCTCGTCGATATTTCTGTTTGCCGTTTGTCTGTTTTCATAGTCTGGCTCTAGTTATGAGACTCTCTGAGACATAGACTCGCTCAGACAAGAGAAAGATAATGTAATATTCCTTCATAAAATTAGATACAGAAAGTGATACAGATAGAATACAAGAAAATGTGAAGTTAGATTATTGTAAGGAAAAAGTGAAAGTGATTAACGAATTCAAAAAATGTATTACCAAATGAGAAATGTATAATTTTATTTGATGTGTCCAGGTATTGATTTGGTAGTTCCTTTGTTCCTGTTATATACGTTGACCTACACCTTAGGTAACTTGTAGGTCAGTTTCCTTCGAGGCATCTTGACAACTGGGTTAGTTGGACTTCTTTATAATTACTCTACCTGGCTTCAGGGAACAATAGTGAATGAGCAACCAAGTTGCTATTTATTGGATTAGAATAGAATATGTATCACGATATGTTTTTTTTTCTTCTTTTGAAACATGAACATTTGTCATCTAACAGAAATAAAAGGAAGTAAATATTGAAAGTAAACTTACAAGTGCATGTTCTATAGCACTGCAGAGAAACATGGACAGCAATCAATCGATTCCTGAAAAGGAAATATTGTTATCAAATTGTGTGATTGATTTGATTGATTGATTGATAGATAGTACCATCATCATTGCACTTCTGTAAAAAACCATATTTGCTCCGATCTCTTTCTTACACAGACAGATATCAGCGTCAGTGCACGAACTCTGTAGCTCCGGCGAAGGTCCAGAAGAATGTGAACCTATTTTATAGGGATGTTATATCAAAAGTTTTCTAATGAATGTTGCCTGGTCAGCGACTTTCCAGCCTGCTCTTCTCGATTTTGAACTGCCAAAGGTTCTTTTATGTGCTCAAATTGAACACGGCACCTACGTTTTATCGTCCGTCTCCAATAGGACTAGGAACTCGATCTCACATACACTGAGATCAGAGACTCTGGTAAAATATATCGATCGCTCATCGAGGGAGTGAACCGAGTACCTTTAGAACAAGCGGCAAGCATCTAACCGCTACACTACAGAGACCCCATTCTCTCATTTATGCCTCTAGACTAGTTTGTTCTTGTAGTCTGATATTACTAATCGTATCCTCCAGGTATATACAAGTATTCTTGTAGTCAGATATTGCTAATCGTATCCTCCAGGTATATACAAGTATTCTTCTAGTCTGATATTGCTAATCGTATCCTCCAGGTATATACAAGTATTCTTGTAGTCAGATATTGCTAATCGTATCCTCCAGATATATACAAGTATTCTTGTAGCCTGATATTGCTAATCGTATCCTCCAGGTATATACAAGTATTCTTGTAGTCTGATATTGCGATCGTGTCCACCAGGTATATTTTTTTTTCCGATCCAGAAGCACTTGAGCTGAAAGCTCTTCGGCTCGGTGTCATTGACATCGTAACCCTTCGGCTCGGTGCCACGAACACCGTAAATCTGGGGAACCTGTAGCTTTTCTGCCAGACCGCAGAGTTGAACCCGCACTTACAGAGGACTAGTCACCCGTAGTCCAACGCGCTACGAACACGCTGGGCACGCGGGCAGACCACCAGGTATATACAATTATTCTTCTAAGAAGTCTTACCTCGAATCTTCTTAACATCTTTTCTATTTTTCTTATCTGTTTTCTAAGTACATAACTCCTAACTCATGTTTTGTTTATTCAGAGTTTTATCTTGGTGTCATAAATGGTAAATTTCCAACCTGATGTAGACTGTATTCCCCTTCCATTTGTCTGTTTAATTTCGAAAATAATATTCTTATCTAAAAAAACAACAACAGTACAGCATAAAGTAGTTAAAATCTGTTAATATCGCTAGTTGTGTATCCCTGATTTGTATGTGCCCTTTTTTTTTATCCCATTACGTTGGTTTTATTTCTTATGGCTGGAAAATTTTCACGGGCTTTAAAACTCATTAATATCATGTTAATTATAGTTTTATTTTGATACAAACTCATAAGTGGTAAAACTCATTAATATCATGTTAATTATAGTTTTATTTTGATACTTACAAAAATGTATGTTTGGTTTTAAATTCGAATTTTCAATCCAAATGTTCTAGCAATCCTAACATATGCCAGCAAGAGTTGAACCCCCACCACTAGCCTAACAAGCGAGTTCACTAACAAATACGCTACTGCAGCTCGTATGTTCATCTCTTAATAATAACATTGTTGTGGAAATTCTGACACTATTCATTCATGTTCACTTGTAAAACAATATTTAACTTGTTTTTAAATATTTCTGTTATTATCTATTTATCTATTGCAACGTATAGACAACATTATCATTTGAAGCGTATATTACGTCTGTTTAAGAAAACAGAATTAGCCAAAGATTGATGAGACGATGCTAAAACGCGATAGTTCCCATTCTATATGGGATTGGATAGTTAACTCGGCATTTCACCATTTTAGCAATTCAGTCAGTAAATTATTGGTTTTAATGAAGATGCGGCTCGGGAAAATGTATTACATCACGCGAGGCGGAGGCGAGTTGGACATATCAACGGTAGACTTGGTGAACAAAACAAAGAAGTAGGGAATGGCAGAAAGGGGAATTAAGTTAATGGACCTGCTATTGTGTATGAAAGGCAAATAGAAACGCGTTGGAGGGCCGTGTCTATGAACCAGTGCTCCTAGTGTATCACGTAAAGGATAATTTGTGGAATTCATTACATATTAAACAGATTAGAGATTTATACAGGAAACCACACACGCAACATATGCTTTCTTCTATAAAGCAAACTCCTGGTTAAAGGATTGTTGGAGTGGTATTTAGTTCATTTATTTCTCACCGTGTGTTGAAGGGACTCTCAAGGAGCAAAGAATAGTAACACTGCTACCTACAAGGCATGTCGTAAGAGATGACTGAGGTAGGGTCTAGGAAGCTAACCTATAATTAAAAGCGTCGCAGAAATCGGATAAGCTGACCTACTTGTAGGCGCATAACTGGCACAAGGTACAATCGCTCTTAAGCTTGGATCACATAAAATCGCAAAGAGTGGTTAACAAATGGCCAATATGGAGCACTCGAAGTTAAAACAAAAAAAAAAGTTCATTTATTCATATTTTGTGTCGATTCAAATATGAATTTGATGTATATTCTAGAATGTCTGCTGTGCTGAAGAAATTAGAGCTTTCAGATCTTCTTCGTCTTCTTTTGCGTTGTTGTTCCTTGTTTGTTTGCGCTTGTTCCTTCTTATAAACAAAATTAATAATTCTTTAAGATCTGTGGGGTTTACACACAGAAGGTGAGTTCGTTTTTCAATCGTTAGGTTACTCTGCGTGTTGAACAGACACATTCCAATTTCTACCAAAGTCTATGCATCTAACAAGACACACACTTCTATAAGCAGGTAACTGAAAGATTTTACAAAGAAAGAAATCCCACTTTTTCTGGAGTTATATTGTAGCATGGTATCATATGTGATTGATCGGGGATGCCTCCAGAGCTTCCTTCCTTCCTTCCTTCCTTCCTTCCTTCCTTCCTTCTTCCTTCCTTCCTTCCTTCCTTCCTTCCTTCCTTCCTTCCTTCTTCCTTCCTTCCTTCCTTCCTTCCTTCCTTCCTTCCTTCCTTCCTTCCTTCTTCCTTCCTTCCTTCCTTCCTTCCTTCCTTCATTCATTCATTCATTCTTTCCTTCCTTCCTTCCTTCCTTCATTCATTCCTTCATTCTTTCCTTCCTTCCTTCCTTCCTTCATTCTTTCCTTCCTTCCTTCCTTCCTTCCTTCATTCATTCATTCATTCATTCATTCATTCCTTCCTTCCTTCCTTCCTTCATTCATTCATTCCTTCATTCTTTCCTTCCTTCCTTCCTTCCTTCATTCATTCCTTCCTTCCTTCTTTCCTTCCTTCCTTCCTTCCTTTCTTCATTCATTCCTTCATTCCTTCCTTCCTTCCTTCCTTCCTTCCTTCCTTCCTTCCTTCATTCATTCATTCATTCCTTCATTCCTTCATTCTTTCCTTCCTTCCTTCCTTCCTTCCTTCCTTCCTTCCTTCTTCATTCATTCCTTCATTCTTTCCTTCCTTCCTTCCTTCCTTCCTTCATTCCTTCATTCATTCATTCATTCCTTCATTCTTTCCTTCCTTCCTTCCTTCCTTCATTCATTCCTTCATTCTTTCCTTCCTTCATTCCTTCATTCCTTCTTTCTTTCTTTCCTTCCTTCCTTCCTTCCTTCATTCATTCATTCATTCATTCATTCCTTCATTCTTTCCTTCCTTCCTTCCTTCCTTCATTCATTCATTCCTTCATTCTTTCCTTCCTTCCTTCCTTCCTTCCTTCCTTCCTTCCTTCATTCATTCATTCATTCATTCCTTCATTCTTTCCTTCCTTCCTTCCTTCCTTCCTTCCTTCCTTCCTTCCTTCATTCATTCATTCTTTCCTTCCTTCATTCATTCATTCATTCCTTTCTTCCTTCCTTCCTTCCTTCATTCATTCATTCATTCATTCTTTCCTTCATTCTTTCCTTCCTTCATTCATTCATTCTTTCCTTCCTTCCTTCATTCATTCATTCATTAATTCTTTCCTTCATTCATTCATTCATTCATTCCTTTCTTCCTTCATTCTTTCCTTCCTTCCTTTCGTTCGCTTGAAATAGTATCTATATATTCAACGTTGTCTCTTGTATAGTCTTCACTGTATTTTGTAGCCCACACAGAGGTCCGTGCAGTTTTCTGTCGAGTGTTGTTTCGTTAGGCCAGTGAGTTTGTCTCAGTATATCATATTCGGGGCAGTCTTGAGGTATGTGCTCAGCAGTCTGATGTGCCTGTCCACATGTACACATGGTTGAGTTTCCTATCTTCAGTTTTGTATACATGTGACTTCGGAGTCTATTGTGTTCTGTTTTAAGGCGCAGAATGACAACTTGTTCTAATCTGCTCATATTATATAAGGTGTTCAAGATAAAAGTAGCCTGATTGGAAAGCTTTGATGTGTCAATCGGGATACTTTTATCTTGAACACCCTGGCTGACTACTGTCATTCCTCTGCTTTCAATTCTGCGGTCACTCTCATCATGCAAAATGTCCCTTCGCAGAATGTTGCTCTCATGACAGATCTGAAGGGCACTCTCTAGCGAGTTCTCCTCCTCCTCGTAACATGATGTTTAAGGTGTCTTTAATATCCTGTTAAAACCATTGTCTTTATCGTCCCCTGCCTCGTCTTCCAGAAACCGTACACTCCATTACTGTTTTCTCCAAACTATTATGGCGTTTAATGTGACCAATAAATTTAAGTTTCATGGATACTATAATTATTAGCCAATGTTTCCCAATGTTCAGGTCTTGTAGGATGCTAATATTATTTTGCTCTTCTTTGTCTCTGTCTTTCTAAGAATATTTTGATATCACTTTGTTTCAAAGTATTCTATTTTGTAATTCATTGTTTGTGTCAGTATTCATCATCATCAGGTGCCGTGCTGGCTGGCGTAGGCGATCATTGATCTCCATAACTCTCTGTCGTTGGTGTTTGTTATCAACTCAGATGTTGACGCTCTACCGTGCCATGAAGTCAGGCTATCCAAAATGTTCTCTGTCTTTCCCTGTCTCGTCTACCCTCGATTTTACCGGTTGTCACAATGTTCTAAACCTCCCCCCCTCATCATGCCCGAAATATGATGACTGCCTCTTTCTTATATTGATGATAAGCTTTCTCTGTGTTTTGATCTCATTCAGCCCCTCAACATTAGTCATTTTAGCAGTCCATGGGATTCTCATCATTCTTCTATAAAACCACATTTCTGTGGCCCTCAGAGATTTTTCTATCTGTGCGCTCATTGTCCATGACTTGCATCCGTATGTCAGTATTGGTTCTATGTAGCACTGAATAACTCGCATTCTGATCGGGATTGATAAGGACTTGTTGCAGATAATGCTTCTCATTTTCAGGAATGATGTTTTCGCTTGTCCTATTCTGTTCTTTATTTCTGATCGGCATCTGCCATCTGATGTTACCAAGACTCCGAGGTATTTAAATTGCTGAACTTGTCTTAGATCAGTCCCATTTACTGTGATGGTGCATTTTGGCAAATTCTTCTTTTTTGATATGGTCATAACTTCTGTCTTCTTAATATTCAAACTGAGTCCTTTGTTGTTACTTTCTGTCACAACCTTATCAACTAATTTCTGTAGCTCCATTTCATTTCTTGCTATTAAGACAGTATCATCAGCGTATCTCAGGTTATTTATGATATGTCCTTCCACAGCTATTCCAGGAATATCTTTTATAGACCAAAAAAGTTCTCACAATACAGTGAGAACATGTCTGGTGACAATACGCATCCTTGTCAAACACCTTTTTTGATCTTCTGGTAAGTTCCAATCTTTTTGTCTAGTCTTATAGCTGCTGTTTGCTGCCAATATATGTTCTGAATGATTCTTAGATCTTTGCTGTCGATGTTTAAGCTCTAACATTTTGGAAAGTTCTTGATGATGTACATTGTCGAACGCCTTGGTGTAGTCTATAAAGCACAAGTATAGATCTGCTTTTACTTCTATTGATCTTTCTATTAGTGTTCTTAGGATATATATAGCGTCAGTGTTTGTGTATCAATAAATTACTCAAACATGTAACAACATATCTGCATCAAATGTTTGCTATAACGGCTATCCAACAAATTCTGTACTTTGTCCTCTACAAATTATGTACACTTTTCCAAACTGTTGCCTGTCCCCCTTCTAATGTTTCCCTCTCAATTATATATCTGTCTTCACTTTGCTTCGCTGTCTTCTAATGTTTCCCTCTCAATTATATATCTGTCTTCACTTTGCTTCGCTGTCTTCTAATGTTTCCCTCTCAATTATATATCTGTCTTCACTTTGCTTCGCTGTCTTCTAATGTTTCCCTCTCAATTATATATCTGTCTTCACTTTGCTTCGCTGTCTTCTAATGTTTCCCTCTCAATTATATATCTGTCTTCACTTTGCTTCGCTGTCTTCTAATGTTTCCCTCTCAATTATATATCTGTCTTCACTTTGCTTCGCTGTCTTCTACCTTCTTTGACGGTTTTCAAGAAAGTGTCAAGTCTCATAACGTGACCAACATATTTCGTTTGTGTAAAGTGAAAAAAACTCCTAAATCTCCTTGAGCAGTTTATTTTACACCCCTAGTTGTAGAAGAAGGTGGCGTCTGTGGCTCAGGAGATAGTAACTTGGTCTTCTGAGTTCGAATCACGCTGCGGATAGTTTAGTGGCAAATTGCTTCGCGTGAATTTTAACAAAAGGACGATGGCACCACCCGTCCAGAAAGCAATGGCAAACTACTGAACGTAATAATGCCTAGAAAAATCTCCACTACTTGTGTCAACTTTCTTGACATTACTATCACCTTACGCCTATCCACTATCTATACATCAGTATATTACAAGCCTACTGATGCACATAGTTTTCTCCTCTATACTTCTTCCCATCCCCGGGCTTGTCGTGACTCTTTGCCATTCTCGCAGCTCTTACGCCTTCGTCGCCTTTGTAGTGAGGACGATGATTTTCTTGAGAGAGCTCGCGAGATGCTTGATTTCTTTCGTAGGCGCCTATACCCGGAGAGGGTGCTTGTCTCGGCTATGCATCGAGTTCAGAAAATCACTCGCCAGCAGGCCCTTACCAGTCAGCATAGGACTACTAACTCTGACAGAGTAAAACTTATCTTAACTTACCACCCCCATAGTTCCCTGGTGAAAAATGTTTTATTCAGTCATCTGTCTCTCCTTAGATCAGATCCTGAGACCCGTTCTGTCTTCCCAACTATCCTTTGGTGTCTTACAGACGGGACAGAAGTCTTAAGGATATGTTGGTACACAGTCGCCTTAAGTCCAATATCCAGACTCATTTTGGCACTGTCCAGTGTGGTCGTCGGCGTTGCAACACGTGTGCTTATGTGATACAGACGAGTACTGTATCTTTTCCTTTAGGCACGTTTCTAATTGACGATGGGTTCACATGCGAGTCCCGTAATCTTATCTATGCTATTATCTGTAAGCGGTGTAACAAGGCTTATATCGGCGAGACAGGCAAGAGGCTCAGTGACCGATTCGCCCAACACTTACGCGACATACGCCAATGCTCTGTGACCCTGTAGCCACCCATTTCAATGACACTGGCCATTTAGGTGCTCACGATGTCCAGGTCACAGCCATCCGATCATGTTCCTCGGATGATCGCAGTCGATTTGCTCTGGAGAATCGGTTGATTTCTTTGTATGGTACCTTGCGACCACGCGGCTCAACGTATTACATTCTTATGCTTCTTAGTACTTTCTCTTCCCATGCTTTGTAATCTATATGGGTATATGTTGCATGTATTCATGTTATATTCCATTCTTATGCTTCTTAGTACTTTCTCTTCCCTGCTTTGTAATCTATATGGGTATATGTTGCATGTATTCACGTTATATATTTACTAGATGTTTCATTGTTTCTTTCCTTTCTATTTCTAGTTTTTATGTGTGTTTTTGTGTTACATTTATTTCGTTATTCGTTTTTATTCCAGATTTTCCTTAGATACGTTTGTATTTGGTCGTCCATTTGTGTTTCATTTTAATTTGTCACTCCTGTTTGTTCGTTTGTTGATAAAGGCCTTGTTGGTCGAAACGTTGCTGTATTTTGTCATTGTTTTTGTAATTTGTAAAACTACAGTACTTTGTAATTACGTGTTTTGCCAATCAAATAGTTTTACTGCAGTTCCATATATATATACTAGAAAAATCACAAACAGCGTTAAAAAGCTGGGGTTGATTCGCAAATTCCAGTAAAGGATATGCAATTAACTAAGTTGTAGAAGTATGTGTTTATTATTTGTATTCTATTTTCATGAAATTTGTCATATTCTTCTGAATATCCGCAATTTACAATCTTAACTTCTTCTATCCATCATATTTGCACCAACGTTTATTCATAGTCCACTTTTCTGCTTCTCCATATAACAGTGATGAATATATGTAGCACTTGACAAGTTTTGATCTTTTTATATTTTGTTGTTGTTGTTTGGATGTTAATACTCATTTCATGTGGTTAAATATGGTCTTGACTTTTCCTATTCTCTTCTGAACTTCTTTTACACATCTGCCGTTTTCTGTTTTTATATATCGAAGACATACGTAACTTGACACTTGTTTCAATCTTTCTCAAGTTACCTCGATCTTCAATGTCTTTGTCTCTCTGATTTGCTTACTACCGTTGTTTTTGTTTTATGAATATTAACCCTGTCACTCCGTAATTCTTTTTTTTTTTACTTTCGGACTCATTCATACTTCAATTTATTAATATTTCATACTTCAAGTTGTTAATATACTGATTTTCCGTCATTTAAATAAATTACCAGGGGCCGGTAAGTCGGCTTGTAAGGGAGAAAGGATTAATATCCAGGTCCAACCTGCTGCCTTGCTTCAAATGGTACTGAAGATGTAACGTAAAACAAAAGTTCTTGGCAAAGGCTGTTAATATTTCACAATAAGAATGATCAAAATGGCCGAAAAAGAACGATCGAGAGAGAATATATATGTGTATATATCCAGGCCATATAGTTTGGTTATGTTGTTTACTTGTTCTATTATTTCTTGCTGTGTTTTGCACACTCTTCGCTAATGTTATCCACATATCTGAAGTTATTTATTATTCGTCCATTCATATTATGACCTGGCATTCTTTCTATTTGTTTGAACATTTTTTCTGTTTAGATTCATCAAGGGAGGCAAGAGGAAAGAAAACATTTCTGTGTCACTCCTCACTTTATGTAAGCATGTGTCGTATAGTTTTTGTGACATTTTATTGTTGTCGCTTGTTCCCAGTATAAATTGCTCAACATAATGAACTGAACTGAATACATGCTCATTAACAAAATAGAATAAATTTGACATTCACGATCACAAACAAATATTATTACTTGAAATATATGTATTTCTCATTTATTTTTAAATACACAGTGAAGCGAAACACTGACGCTCATTTTTAAAACAACACTGTGAAACGAAACATGGACGCTCATTTTAATAATATAATCAAATAGAACGTGATGTTTATTTATTTTATATAATGACATAGAGCATGGGCGTTCAGTTTGTTTAATATAAGGACAAGAAACATGGACGTTTTTTCTCTCTATATATAGACAAATTCGTAATCTTCCATTGCTGTAACATAGTAATTTCAACATGTACGTGCAGTTCTATATTTTTTTTCCCCACTATGTGATTTCTCTGTGGATTAACAGTCATCCAACTGTTTCCGAACAATGTTATTGAATCACATCAGAACTTCTTAACTCTTTGTGCCCTATGAGCTGATATACTGTCTCGTAGTAGTCGTTAGGGTGACGTCAAGCAACTATACTGTCTAACTCAGTATATAATAATAATAATAGTAACTTCAGTCAGAACTCGTCCGCATAGGTAGATGGTGTGATGAAGCAGGAGCATTGGTCAACCCCACAAAAATGCGGTGACATGGTTCTCTTTAAACAGCCGCATCGTTAACACTTCAACACCACCTGTTTTTTTTTGTGTGCAGAGGCAGTGGGGTGATCTCAGTCTATGAAATACCTGGGGTTGGGATTTGATCGTAGTCTAGCTTTTACGGAACACATAGCTCATGTGATAATGAAGGCGGGGAAATGTTTGACTGCGATGAGGGTAATGGCTGCGGCGGATTGTGAGCAGCGCCATCTTTGTCTTTTTTAACAGGGTCTGGTCCTTTCTGTGCTTGAGTATGCTCTGGCGATCCTGTCTCTCAGTCATAGTCAGATAGAACGACTGGCAAGAATACAGAACGAGGCGATGCGCATCATACCTGGGTGCACTAAAGACACGTCGTGCAGGGCGATGCGCTATCTTCTTGACTATCCTACTATGGAATATAGAATACTGATGAGCCGTGCACTGGCATACCTTCGAGTCAATGCTGACACACAACATCCCCTGCGCATGAAAATAAAGATACAAAATGGAAATAGGTTAAAAAGAGGAAAATCTAGGATAGGTCAAGCCGAGGAACTGTATTGAACAGGTGTGTACACTTGAAGACATTGATCCCGGTGAAGAATGGATACCAGTGCGAACAGGAATCAATACATCTTTTTCTGTATGCATCAATCAAACTTGATAAAGAATGCAGACAACACAACCCACTTGTCGTGGAGGCAGCAGTTCAGGCATTAATTTCTGAGAATGCATCTGAGCATGATGTAATCATTTACACGGATGGATCGGTGATTCGACATGTGCGGAGCTCGTGGACTTTCACTGCTCAGGTCGGAAGGGATGTTGTGAAGGTAGACAGTGGTGGTTTTGCCGTGACTACGAGCAGTCTCACTATGGAAATCATGGCGGTTACTAAAGCGATGGTTTGGCGGGGATCACAGACATTTATCCATGCATGTTTTCTCAATGAGTATGCTCAGGAAGATTGAAACAGGATGGGCTAGGAGGCATTGGATGGAGTTGCTGGGAAGGTCTAAGATGACAAAGATCAGTTTTATTTTTGCGCCAGGGCATGCAGGTGTAAGGGGAATGAACGTGCGGATAGGCTTGCAGGTATGGCTGCTATACAAAGCGGGCAAGCAATGGACCAGGCTGATATTATAAATTCCTTAAATGAGAGAAGACGTGTACATGATTCACGTAATAGCGGTGAATCTACAACACTAACTAGATTGCAAGAACTCAAAGTTAAGTGTGGTGTAGCTCGACAAGATCGCAATGCTGGCAGACAAAGAAGAATAGTAAACCACACGCTGAGAGACATACTGAAGGGGAGATCGGAGCACTCATAGACTAATTGATTCGACGTGCAGTGATGGTAATCCGACGACTAAACTAAACTGAGAGACATACTGAGGGGAGATCGGAGCACTCATAGACTAATTGGTTCGACGTGCAGTGATGGTGATCCGATGACTAAACTAAACTGAGAGACATACTGAGGGGAGATCGGAGCACTCATAGACTAATTGGTTCGACGTGCAGTGATGGTGATCCGATGACTAAACTAAACTAAACTAAATAATAAAAATAGTAAAGCTCATAACCCGTTAGGATCGTAGGAGTGTCACTGTGGAGACATCAGCACAAAAGCACGCCATGAATCTCTGTCTTCAACTCCTCGAGCGAGTTTTGAGAAACTCTGCCCCTGACCAGCACTTGATGTTATCAAACCAGGATTTTCTCTGCCCTCCTTTCCTTCTTCCCCCCTCAAATGTTCCCTGTAGAATAATCTTGGAGAGTGAGCTATGTCTCATCACATGCCCGAGCCACGCAAATTTACGCCTTTTACGATTGTCAAGAGTGGTAATAGTCGACCTGCAAGGTTGTTTATTTAGTCTCTTACATAAATATTTGTCTTACGTTCTATATAACTAATACGTAGTACCTGTCTGTAACACTTATATTCGTCTTACGTTCTATGTAACTAATACGTAGTACATGTCTGTAACACTTATATTCGTCTTACGTTCTATGTAACTAATACGTAGTACATGTCTGTAACACTTATATTCATCTTACGTTCTATGTAACTAATACGTAGTACATGTCTGTAACACTTATATTCATCTTACGTTCTATATAACTAATACGTAGTACATGTCTGTAACACTTATATTTGTCTTACGTTCTATGTAACTAATACGTAGTACATGTCTGTAACACTTATATTTGTCTTACGTTCTATGTAACTAATATGTAGTACATGTCTGTAACACTTATATTCGTCTTACGTTCTATATAACTAATACGTAGTACATGTCTGTAACACTTATACTCATCTTACGTTCTATATAACTAATACGTAGTACATGTCTGTAACACTTATATTTGTCTTACGTTCTATGTAACTAATACGTAGTACATGTCTGTAACACTTATATTCATCTTACGTTATATGTAACTACTACGTAGTACATGTCTGTAACACTTATATTCGTCTTATGTTCTATATAACTAATACGTAGTACATGTCTGTAACACTTATATTTGTCTTACGTTCTATATAACTAATACGTAGTACATGTCTGTAACACTTATATTTGTCTTACGTTCTATATAACTAATACGTAGTACATGTCTGTATCACTTTTATTTGTCTTACGTTCTATATAACTAATACGTAGTACATGTATGTAACACTTATATTCATCTTACGTTCTATATAACTAATACGTAGTACCTGTCTGTAACACTTATATTCATCTTACGTTCTATATAACTAATACGTAGTACATGTCTGTAACACTTATATTTGTCTTACGTTCTATGTAACTAATACGTAGTACATGTCTGTAACACTTATATTCATCTTACGTTATATGTAACTAATACGTAGTACATGTCTGTAACACTTATATTCGTCTTATGTTCTATATAACTAATACGTAGTACATGTCTGTAACACTTATATTTGTCTTACGTTCTATATAACTAATACGTAGTACATGTCTGTAACACTTATATTTGTCTTACGTTCTATATAACTAATACGTAGTACATGTCTGTAACACTTATATTTGTCTTACGTTCTATATAACTAATACGTAGTACATGTATGTAACACTTATATTCATCTTACGTTCTATATAACTAATACGTAGTACCTGTCTGTAACACTTATATTCATCTTACGTTCTATATAACTAATACGTAGTACCTGTCTGTAACACTTATATTTGTCTTACGTTCTATGTAACTAATACGTAGTACATGTCTGTAACACTTATATTCGTCTTACGTTCTATATAACTAATACGTAGTACATGTATGTAACACTTATATTCGTCTTACGTTCTATATAACTAATACGTAGTACATGTATGTAACACTTATATTCATCTTACGTTCTATATAACTAATACGTAGTACCTGTCTGTAACACTTATATTCATCTTACGTTCTATATAACTAATACGTAGTACATGTCTGTAACACTTATATTTGTCTTACGTTCTATGTAACTAATATGTAGTACATGTCTGTAACACTTATATTCGTCTTACGTTCTATATAACTAATACGTAGTACATGTCTGTAACACTTATATTTGTCTTACGTTCTATATAACTAATACGTAGTACATGTATGTAACACTTATATTCATCTTACGTTCTATATAACTAATACGTAGTACATGTCTGTAACAATTATATTCGTCTTACGTTCTATGTAACTAATACGTAGTACATGTCTGTAACACTTATATTCGTCTTACGTTCTATATAACTAATACGTAGTACATGTATGTAACACTTATATTCGTCTTACGTTCTATATAACTAATATGTAGTACATGTCTGTAACACTTATATTCATCTTACGTTCTATATAACTAATACGTAGTACATGTCTGTAACACTTATATTCGTCTTACGTTCTATGTAACTAATACGTAGTACATGTCTGTAACACTTATATTTGTCTTACGTTCTATATAACTAATACGTAGTACCTGTTTGTAACACTTATATTTGTCTTACGTTCTATATAACTAATATGTAGTACATGTCTGTAACACTTATATTTGTCTTACGTTCTATATAACTAATACGTAGTACATGTCTGTAACACTTATATTTGTCTTACGTTCTATATAACTAATACGTAGTACCTGTCTGTAACACTTATATTTGTCTTACGTTCTATATAACTAATATGTAGTACATGTCTGTAATACTTATATTTGTCTTACGTTCTATATAACTAATACGTAGTACATGTCTGTAACACTTATATTTGTCTTACGTTCTATATAACTAATACGTAGTACCTGTCTATAACACTTATATTTGTCTTACGTTCTATATAACTAATACGTAGTACCTGTCTGTAACACTTATATTTGTCTTACGTTCTATATAACTAATACGTAGTACCTGTCTGTAACACTTATATTTGTCTTACGCTCTATATAACTAATACGTAGTACATGTCTGTAACACTTATATTTGTCTTACGTTCTATATAACTAATACGTAGTACCTGTCTATAACACTTATATTTGTCTTACGTTCTATATAACTAATATGTAGTACATGTCTGTAACACTTATATTTGTCTTACGTTCTATATAACTAATACGTAGTACCTGTCTGTAACACTTATATTCGTCTTACGTTCTATATAACTAATACGTAGTACCTGTCTGTAACACTTATATTCGTCTTACGTTCTATATAACTAATACGTAGTACCTGTCTGTAACACTTATATTCGTCTTACGTTCTATATAACTAATACGTAGTACATGTCTGTAACACTTATATTCGAAGTCCTGGATTCTTCACTCCATATATATATTGCAAAATGAATGTGTCCGAGGTAAAAGAAAATTAGGAGTGAAAGGGTTCCTTCCTTCCTTTCATTCGCTGGAAATTTGTCTATATATTCAATGTTGTCTCTTGTATGAACTTCACTGTCTATTGTAGCTCCCACAGAGGTCCGTGTAGTTTTCTGTCGAGTGACGTTTCATTAGGCCAATGAGTTTGCCTCAGTGTGCTGAAAGGGTTAATTAGTGATTATTTCTTATCTGCTGTTGATGTGTGTTTTTCAGCAATAAATAAGTTCCATGTTATTATTTTGCTTTCTGTTCTCTTCTGTCTTATTCATTAACATTATCTTCTGGATTGTTCACTTTATCTTCTAAACGTTATCTCTACCAACCTTGGTAACAATTTGTGAACTGCTTCATTTGAATGTGTTTAGTCGACGTCGACTTCAATTACTCATATTGTCAATTAGTTTTCTACCGCTAACAGAATAAGACTTTGTTCTTATTTTCCCGTAGTCAAACAGTCGCGTTTGTACATCCTATATTTTGTATATCTTTGTGCAAAAAAGAACACACACACACACACACACACATTACTCTGCAAACTCAGCGATGTCTTCATTTTGTTGAACTATTTCGTAGTATGTGTGTATATATATATATATATATACATAAATATATATGCACAATGCAAATTCGTGACACAGTGTATTTGTAAGTGTGTCTATTCGAAATACTTTTCTAAATGTTTAGCATACTTTCCAATATAGAGGAAGACTGTAGTAAAACTATGTAGCAATGGCAAAATACGTAACAACAAAGTACTGTAGTTATACAAAATTCAAAAACTATAATACATATCAACGTTTCGACCAAAAGGTCTTTATCAACAAAGGGTCCTTTTCTTGAAAAGGCCTTTTGGTCGAAACTTGATGTGTATGTATTGTATTTGTATTTTGTAAAACTGGAGTACTTTGTTTATCTATACTTTCCGGTAAGCTACAAACTCGACATTAGGCCTGTGGTTTCTTCACAATTTTAGACAGTGTAAAAGTATAAAATAAACTTTTACTACTTCTTTACACCTTAAAATTGAACTTAGTTACAGAAATATCAAAACGATTAAGAGAGATAAATGAAGATTATTCAAACTCAATAATTCTTTTCATGGACACTTAGAATATTAATCACATTGTGTTCTTATTTGATCTGAGAGTGAAACTATTGAAATGTCTATTTCTTAATTGCCAATTTTCATTATTGATATTTTTTCTTCACTTTCTTGACATCACACATTGTTTATAATCATTGCTCCTGCTTAACAAGAAATGCTACACATCGGCTGCACTGTTATAGCTGATTCAGGACCTGAAATGGTTGATATTGTTAAGTGTCAATACATTCCACAGTAAAAACTTTTATCCCGAAGCAATCCACTACCATTGCTAATGTCCTAAATATGGGCGACTCGATCTATCATTAATGCTTTTGGTTATTGGTTACTAAACAGACGTCATTGCACTCCGGGCAGACCCATAGGTACTCGGTCTCCCCCAACAGATATCGAAGAGTATGCATACTGTTGGTTCCTGTGGCTCGCTGATTAAACACACCTCTCACTCTGCCTCTCAGGCATTCAGTTCGACCTGTACAACGGGTAACTCCAAACTGCCTAATTCGCTTGATCGATTCAAAATCGATTTTAGTGTCCTAATCCATTGTAAACCTAATCCAACAGACAGTCGCGAAGAGACCGAAGAATATTCCCTCTTATCCATCTTCAACTCTCCAACAATCGATGCTGCTGATGCTAGCCTGTCCGCTCTCTCATTACCGCAAACACCCACATTAATGCCAAAATCGTCATCGATGTATCTATGTATCTATTGTAAGCGGTCGGAAGGTGCCATTCGGTGAGATGTTCCATACTGGATGTTCAATATAATTCATGAACAGACAAACATAGGTCCGATTTGGTGTCCAAGGCATGTAATGCAACACAATAGAGCAAGGGTCCATTATGTTAGAGAAAGAAACCAGCAGTGTAGAAAATCATGGAATGAAAAGATAGCTTCTTTGAACATGGAAAAGATACTCAAAAGTTGTGGAGACTTACAAAAGCCCTGAACGATGACAACCCATCTAGAGGGAAAACAGTTCTCCAGCAAGGAGAACAACTTCTCACAGGAAAGCGAGCAGCCACCCTGATGGCCCAGTGATGACAAGCAAGAAAACTCATGCTCAATAAGTCAGGAGCAAGGGAAAGAAGTCAGAAGTGAGATAAATGCTACATTCAAAAAGCAACAAGTGAACCCTGTATGGAGGTAGACATCACACTGACTGAGCTGCAGAGGGCATTGAAAAAGCGCAGACATAAAAAGACTTCAGGACCAGATGGAATATCAAACGACATGCTCAAACAAATAGGCCCAATAGCACAGAGTCTTCTCCAGATATTTAACAATAGTTGGAGACAGGGAAGAGTCCCAGACATCTGGAAAAATGCCACAATCCACCCAATTTTCAAAAGTGGAAAAGACAGAAAGGATCCACAGAGCTACAGACCTATAAGTCTGCTAAGTTGCACTGCAAAACTGCTGGAGAGAGTGATAACCACTAGACTCCAGTGGTTTTTAGAATCCAACCATAAACTGGATCCAGCCCAGACAGGCTACAGGCAGCATAGAAGCACTGATGACCAAATGGCATACCTCATACAGGACATAGAAAATGGTTTCTAAGAAAAGAAGAAAACCCTCACAGTGTTCTTCGACATGTCTAAGAACTTCGACAAAGTCTGGAAAGATGGTTTGCTACTCAAGCTCTTACGCAGTGGAATACGGGTAGAATGTACTATTGGATAAAAGACTTTCTTACCCATAGACAAGCATCTGTAAAATTGGATGAAGTGCACAGTCCCAGATTCAAATTAAGAGCAGGGCAGCGTACTGTCCCCATTGCTTTTCCTGGTATATATCAATGATCTGCCACAAGCTCTGCCCAGACATGTATCACACTCTTTCCATGCTGATGATCTAGCTGTGTGGTACACCCCCGAGTTTCTGGGTCCTGCCATCTTTAAACTCCAGGAAAGCCTGAACAGCGTCATAATGTGGGCAAGTAAATGGGGTCTAGAAATAAACCGGAGCAAAACTATAGCAACGCTTTTCTCATTGTCAACAAAGGAAGAACACTTCAGACTGAAATTTAACAATGATTTCGTTCACCGTTCCAATACTCTAACCTTTTTGGGAGTTAAGCTTGACAGTCGTCTGACATGGAAACATCACATAATAGAAACAAACAGAAAGGCTATGAGGAAACAAAGCGTGATGCGGAAGCTGGCTGGAGCTACCTGTGGAGCTGTGTCGAATACTGAGTCAGGTGTACACTGGTACAGTTAGACCGACTCTGGAATATGCATCATCGACATGGATATCAGAAACCCATTCAAACAAATTGATACTGGAAAAAACACAAAACAGGTGTCTGCGTACTATTTTGGGAGCCATGAAATCTACACCAATTGTAGAAATGGAAAAGGCAGCCAACATCCAGCCCTTGGAAGACAGAAGAAGGAGAAAAGTGATTCTACAGACTGAAAGGATCAAAGGATGCCTCACCATCCACTGCATGAAAAAATGGCGGCTAGAACAAAGAACAGACTAAAGCGCGCAAGTCTAAACCACAAAGCAAAAGAAATAGGAAAGTCATACTTGGAACAACTAAATCATAATTCCATACCAGAAGAATTACTTTTTGATTACTGGGAAACAGACTTAGTAGCACTAAACTTCTCAACCTCCATCCCTAAATTGTTAAACAAAGATGCCGAGCCTAATCTAGTGAAGAAAGCAACTACAATGGAACATCTCCATTACATGTTTCCAGAAGACAGCTGGACAAGAATTTACACAGATGGATCGGCAATGGAGGCAACCATGAATGGTGGAGCAGGAGTGTACATTAGGCACCCATATGCTACTACTGTGTCCCCAGCGGCCCCTACAGGAAGAATATGTTCCAACTACAAAACAGAACTCTTAGCTTTGCAAGCAAGATGGTATTTCTTACAGACTCACTGTCAGCTATACAAGCCCTGGAGGCTAAGTCCACTGACAGCACAGTACAAAATCTAAAAAGATAACTTGCGCAGCTTTCAGAAAAGGCAGAAATCCACTTGCAGTGGATTCCATCTCACTGTGGCATTGCAGGCAATGAGAGTGCCGATGACTTAGCTAAGGAGGGCAGTGCCAAAGAGCAAATTTACCAACCCTTGTCTTTTTAAGAGGTTAAAATCCTTATACAGAGAAAAGCTGCAGTAGACTGGAAGACAAACACTTGATATGATTATGGAAGAGACTCCCTCAAAGACCTAAGCAGAACAGACCAGGTCATTATATTTCGACTACGCACAGGACACTGCAGACTCATCAAACAATTATATAGACTAGGAATAAGTCAAACAGCTCTCTGCCAGTGTCAGCAGGTGGAACAGACACCAGAGCATATCCTGCAAGACTGTCCTCTCCTGTGTGAGCTGAGAAACAACATGTGGCCACACCCAGTCGACCTGAAAACTAAGCTTTGGGGAAACCTGACAGACCTGAAGCTGACTGCCCAGTTTGTGGTCCACAGTAAATTAAGCGCATGACCAGAGATCGCTGAAGAAGAAGAAGAAGGGTCCAAGGCGGCACTACTGATTTGCTCGGAAAATTGTCTCTTGAACTGAAATTAGTTTAGACTGAGAACTTGCTATGTGAGACAAGTGAGAGCAGAGGTGGAAACATGAATTCATTCTTCCACTGAGAAAGAACTTGAGATCACATAGATCGTTAGAATGAAGTATAGAAGTGTACAAGAGCATAGATCGTTGGGATGAAGTATAGAGGTGTACAATGAGCATAGATCGTTGGAATGAAGTATAGAAGTGTACAATGAGCATAGACCGTTAGAATGAAGTATAGAAGTGTACAATGAGCATAGATCGTTGGAATGAAGTATAGAAGTGTACAAGAGCATAGATCGTTGGAATGAAGTATAGAAGTGTACAAGAGCATAGATCGTTGGAATGAAGTATAGAAGTGTACAATGAGCATAGATCGTTAGAATGAAGTATAGAAGTGTACAATGAGCATAGATCGTTGGAATGAAGTATAGAAGTGTACAAGAGCATAGATCGTTGGAATGAAGTATAGAAGTGTACAATGAGCATAGATCGTTAGAATGAAGTATAGAGGTGTACAATGAGCATAGATCGTTGGAATGAAGTATAGAAGTGTACAAGAGCATAGATCGTTGGAATGAAGTATAGAGGTGTACAATGAGCATAGATCGTTGGAATGAAGTATAGAAGTGTACAAGAGCATAGATCGTTGGAATGAAGTATAGAGGTGTACAATGAGCATAGATCGTTAGAATGAAGTATAGAAGTGTACAATGAGCATAGATCGTTGGAATGAAGTATAGAAGTGTACAATGAGCATAGATCGTTGGAATGAAGTATAGAAGTGTACAAGAGCATAGATCGTTGGAATGAAGTATAGAAGTGTACAATGAGCATAGACCGTTGGAATGAAGTATAGAAGTGTACAATGAGCATAGATCGTTGGAATGAAGTATAGAGGTGTACAATGAGCATAGATCGTTGGAATAAGTATAGAAATGTACAATGAGCATAGATCGTTAGAATGAAGTATAGAGGTGTACAATGAGCATAGATCGTTGGAATGAAGTATAAAAGTGTACAATGAGCATAGATCGTTGGAATGAAGTATAGAGGTGTACAATGAGCATAGATCGTTGGAATGAAGTATAGAAGTGTACAATGAGCATAGATCGTTGGAATGAAGTATAGAAGTGTACAATGAGAATAGATCGTTGGAATGAAGTATAGAGGTGTACAATGAGCAAAGATGGTTAGAATGAAGTATAGAAGTGTACAATGAGCAGACATCAGGGAAGATAAAATGGCTTCACTTGTGCCCGAACGCAAACGCACGACCTACACACATATATACACACTCACATATGTACGTAAACCACTCAAGACAAAATGTTTAATAAGTTTCACTTGTGTACATCTAAACACACACACACACGCACACACACACATATAAATAAATCACACATGACAAACTGTTTAATACATTTCACTCACACACACGCACACACGTACACACGCCCAAACACCCACATACAAAAACACATACACATATAAATATATACACACACACAAGTAAACCATGAAAGACAAAGACTGGTAAGCATATTTTTATTGAGCACTTAACTATGCAGAAGTGACAATAAACAATTGCTTTACTGTATGCTATGTGTGGTGTTTACACTTTGAAATTAAATACTTATGATATTTTTGTGATTTGTTTTTGATCCCCATCAATTCTAATTGACATTTCTGTTGCTGTATCTTCATCTCGATATCATATGACACTTATTACACTATTAAGTTAATCCATATTCTTTGATAACATTCTTTGATTTCCTATTTGATATGAAGTCACATTTGCACCGAAAAATGACAGTTTCATAGTTTCATTTATCTGTCTTTCGAGCAGTTGGACTCACGAGTGTTAGATCCATGATAGTCCCCACGTTAAGGCAAGAAGGGAGCCCCATCTCCTGGAATATGACTTATTATTATTATTAAACAGTGTTATGCGAGTCTGGTACTTTCCATTTCCGTGTAGTAAGCTACTAACTAATTTTAAAATAAAAATCATATTGTCTTTCTATCCAATCCCCATCTCCTCTTGGAAAAAATTATGTTTACGCCCATGGTTAGATCATTTTCGAAATCAAGATCTTAGAATCGCACCTGTTCACCATTGTAAACCAAAATGTTTATTGCGGTGAAAGTATCTCGTAAACCACTATATGGATACACTAAGAGGCAAAGGTGGCATGATACATACAGCCCCGTTTCATTTCTGTCTTTATACAAATCAATTTTATCTTGTCTTTTTTTAGTGCTAACACATCGTTGCAAATCATCATATGAAGCCGTTATTATATGTATCTACTTCTTGTAGAAAAACCATAACTTTGAAGAAAAAACAAGGTAAACTTTATCTTATTGCAATAATTCGTATGTCATAATTCTATTGTTAATTCTAGGAAAAAGTATTGAATAGTTTCATGGAGAAACCCCAATGAAAAGTAAAGGATAAGATCAAAGTAGAACAAGCTGGATATAGACTCAAACGATCAAGTACTTAGCATTGGCTAGGACAGCTCTCCGATGGACAGCGGATGGGAAAAGAAAACCTGAACGTCCAAGGGAAACATGGAGAAGAACTGTGGAGAGTTGAAAGCGTGTGGCTTGACGTGGGAGACACTTGGTAGAGAGGCAGCAGAACGGAACAGTGGAAGTCTCTTGCGGAAGCAGTATGTGTCAATCAGGACGCGAAGTGGATATAGAATAAATATAGATCAAATACCTAATGACTCGTCATAATTAAAACTAGTGTAGAAGAATTATGATAAATTAAAAAGCTAAACTTTCGAACAATTTGAATGACTTTCAGAAAAAAAGAATAATTGTCTGTCTCGTCAGACATTATAGATAATACATAAGACAGTATATAAAGGTGTGGATAATTATCAGTCTTCAGTACCACTAAATAATAATGTTAAATATATGAGATCTGGTATAGTTTTCGTATACTTAATCATGACTAGTTTTAATTGTTAATGACCTCACAGTAACTTTGTATTTTTGAGATTAGATGACCAGTTCTTTCTCTAAACAAAGGGAAAACTGGTCAACCTATATATATATCTCCCACAACTACGTCTGATATTTTCCTATTACAGCCGGGTTAAACTGGAGTTTATTAAAGGGTTAAACTGGAGTTTATTAAAGGGTTAAACTGGAGTTTATTAAAGGGTTAAACTGGAGTTTATTAAAGGGTTAAACTGGAGTTTATTAAAGGGTTAAACTGGAGTTTATTAAAGGGTTAAACTGGAGTTATTAAAGGGTTAAACTGGAGTTTATTAAAGGGTTAAACTGGAGTTTATTAAAGGGTTAAACTGGAGTTTATTAAAGGGTTTAACTGGAGTTTATTAAAGGGTTAAACTGGAGTTTATTAAAGGGTTTAACTGGAGTTTATTAAAGGGTTAAACTGGAGTTTATTAAAGGGTTAAACTGGAGTTTATTAAAGGGTTAAACTGGAGTTTATTAAAGGGTTAAACTGGAGTTTATTAGAGGGTTAAACTGGAGTTTATTAAAGAGTTAAACTGGAGTTTATTACAGTTTCTTAACTTTGATAAGCAAACAAGTCACAAGAAATATATTATAAAAGTAAACAGCAAAAACTAAATCCTATTTCATTAGCAAACCAAAATTTATTAAAACGTATCTGTTAATTTATTTTAAAAAAACGTCGATAGTAAATAAATTTGTTGTTATTAGTTTAGGTATAATTTACTGCTTGTACATGTTAACTGAATGAAAAAAAAAGAAAGTTTCTGAAGAGAGAATGTAACATTCAGGTTGGCCAATCCCAGCATACATCTGCCATAGATTACGTTTTCTTAACTCCCTTATATCCACATGGAGGCTCGAGATTTTTGGGATGTTCACACTTTCCTTGAATCACGTCGAATGTATAGACTTTGTGAAGGAAATAAAAAAAAATGAATGTATACAACGTTCCTAGCAATAGGAGAAGCTTGGCAGCGAAGGAGGGAGAGGTAATATTACAACTTAAATGAAAACGTATGATGTGTGACGTACTATTACAACTTAAATGAAAACAACATATGATGTGAGAGGTAATATTACAACTTAAATAAACACAACATATGATGTGAGAGAATATATTCAACTTAAATAAACACAACATATGATGTGTGAGAAGTACTATTGCAACTTAAATAAACACAACATATGATGTGAGAGGTACTATTACAACTTATATAATAATAATAATAATAATTTCCTCTCGTACCATTATACGTTACATAGGGCCTGCAAGTAATTTCTCCATACCGCTCTATCCTGGGCAACTCGCTCAATCTCCTCCATGGAACTGAGACCGATATTTTCTGCCTCTCTCAGCAAAGTTCGTTTCAGGGTCTCCTTAGGTCGACCTCTCTTTCTTGAACCCTTTGCATCCCACTTCAATGCCTGCTTTGATATTCGTTGATCATTTCTCCTCAAGGTGTGATAGAAAAGGTGTGTTAGTGCCACACTTTGCGGCACTAACGGGTAAGGACCCAACACTGAGACTTAAACGTTTAAATCGTTACCGTGTATATCACACTCTGCGGCACTAACGGGTAAGGGCCCAACACTGAGACTTGAAAGGAAAATAAAAAGTGGTTAAAGTGACATAAAAGGTCAAATATCGTAGTCAGGCAATATGTAATTATATTAAAATCAAAGTCATACAAACCCTAGTATCGGAGCAAGTGTACACGTGACTGTCACAACAAGGATGATTTTGAGATACAGAATATGAAAGAGTCGCCCACCACGACGCGCATGGAAGATCGAGCCAAGCGTCAAAATCTACAAAGCGACCCAGGGTGGAAAGTCAACAACCGATAGTCCTTAACTAACTTATGACTGAACTATATCAAAACCAAAAGAAAAACTACCGAAAGAATAAAAACTACCTATGTATATATGTGTTACAATAACTATTAAGGAGATGTGTAGTATAGGACGTTACGATCTAAGATGGCGGTCTTGTACTGTTTAAATACAATATCAATTCTCGTATTTCCCAGTTTCTGGTTGATTTCTGTATGGCTTCCCAGGATAGTCCAGCATCCTAAGCCTTATCAAGAAGACTTCGTCTCCAGGTCTGTTTAGGATATTCCCTTTTCCGTTTTCTTTGCTGGTTCCACTCAAATGCCTATTAGCCCATACGATGCAGGTGAATTGAAAATTAGTACTATAGGAAAGCCACACATTCGAATCAAAAACTGCAAGTATGACAATGGAGAAACATGATGTGGATAACTTGACAAAAAAGCGATGCATGCATTGATAGCAGTGGATTTTCTATGAGTATGATAAGGATTATCAATTTAGGCAATTTCGCATTAAATGTGTGAACGACATTCAGCATTCCTGAATCAAAAAAGCTGCATTGACTTTAAACGCCTGTCAAGAAGTAACATGTCCCTTGCTGAACCTCGCATTCATCACAGTCCGCCTGAAAAGCTCTGTCTCTTGCAAGGCCGTCTGCCACTTCCAGCGTCATGTTCAAGGTTTCTTTGATCTCCTGCTGCCACCTTCGTCTTGGTCGTTCCCTGCCTCGTTTTCCAGGAACCATACCTTCCATTACCTTTCTCTCCAGACCAAAGTGGCGTAGTCAAAATATTACATCTTCTGGGACATGATGTCATTTATGAGCCAATGTTCCTTGATATTCAGGTCTTGTAGGATGTCTTTGTTTCTTCTCTTCTCTGTCCAGGATGTTCTAAGAACTTTTCTATAGCACCTTGTTTCAAAAGCTTCAATTTTGTTTTTAAATGTTTGTATTATGGTCCACGATTGGCATCCATATGTTGCCACGGTAAATATGTTGCCATGTTCCTGCATGCCTATGCATTATAAATGCCTGTGCATGAAGGAAAGAAGGACACGTATTTAATCTGGAATGACAATCATTCCAAGTTTTAGAAGTATGGCAGGGCAGATATTGTAAATATCATTTCAAAATAATTGGAAACATAATCAGATACATTGAGCCACCTGACTAAAATATCTGTTAATCGTAAACAAGCATACTAGTGCGATTTTAGGGTGGAGAGAGAAAATGAGAAAGATAAAACTGAAGTGTTTTGGACAAATAAAAAGACACAAAAGGTTGGAGAAGACCATCATGGAAAGAGTCCTACCGGCAAAGACGAGAAGAGGAAGACCACGGAGCAGATGGATTCAGAGCTGATGGTTTGAGCATGATGGCTGCAGAGGCGGGACATCTGACCTATGGGAGAGAGAAATTCCGAAGGACTGTTGGGGTGGCAAAGTTCTGTTCATGACAAGTTATTTGATGATGATGATGATGAGAGAGAGAAGATATGTCAACCAACTTCAATTGGATACATTAAGTGTTGTATCATTGAAATGGCTACTGAAGTGGAAGACGGTGCAATTATGAATGTATCAATTATGGGGAATGTCGATCGGAAGAACTAAAACTAAACTGATTATTTCCAATTTTAAAGGAAAGGACACGTTTATATTAACATTACTTTTAGTTTGAGATGGATACGGTAAACGAACTTTAGTTGTTCAGTCATAACCTGATGAATGAAAACATTGTAACTAATAACACATCTATACTGTATTCGATTTATTTGGTATCCGGCGGTGTAAAGCAGGACTGAGCATATGAGAACCAAAATGAGGTGCGTGTTTGGCCAGCAGGTTATGAAAAACATAGCACACAAACGCTTCAACATTTCCTGATGGAGACTGAGCCTATATTGATCTGCTGGGAGTTTTGATATCTGCTCAATAACCAACAATCGGAAAAAAACTTGGTTCAAGAAGAAATACCGATGATGGATACAATTATAGACTCTATACAAATAGTGTACAAAAGCACCCTTACCGTATGGACATGATTGACGTTTTGAAGATTCGCTATTTGTGCATACAAAATAGGTTCTACAATTATCATGTGATTCAGGGTATATGCCATCCGGTCTGCCTTCACAGATGTTGCATTTCAATTTAGTTTGTTTGGGTCTGTAAAAAAAATTATAATATACATAAATAATGTCTGCTTTATAACTTCTTGGTTAATAACAGAAATAATAATAATCTATATAAATAATGTCTGCTTTATAACTTCTTGGTTAATAACAGAAATAATAATAATCTATATAAATAATGTCTGCTTTATAACTTCTTGGTTAATAACAGAAATAATAATATACATAAATAATGTCTGCTTTATAACTTCTTGGTTAATAACAGAAATAATAATATACATAAATAATGTCTGCTTTATAACTTCTTGGTTAATAACAGAAATAATAATAATCTATATAAATAATTTGATGCTGTACAACTTCCTTGTCGCTAAGAGTAATAATTTTTCTTCTTTTGTCGTCACACTGCTACCGGGCTGTTACCCAGTGTCGTGGTTTTCTGTTTTTGTCTTGCGCTGTTCTGGTGGCTTGTGTGATTGTTATTTTGCTCTTTGACAGGATAAGTAATAATAAACTATATAAATGATGAATAGTGATCAAACGACATTAATATTATCACAATGTGCGTCACAATACTCAACCGCTAATTGATATAGCCGCTAGTTTAGACTCCATAAATATAACTGTGGTATAAGAAGCGTTTTTATACCATAGTGGGTCAAGGCTTACCGGCTCTTTCCGTAGAAAAGAATTGTTTCCGACCACCGAGTCCATGTATGAATTCTATATTTGTATATGTTATAAATACTAATTCTGACCTTCTCTCCTAAGCAAATTTATTTGCCGTTTTCATCTTCTGGGTGCTAGTGCTTTGGTTATTAACCTTTTTTGATTCTTCCCGTTAATGAACGAAATATGGGAAGGTGTTCAATTTGTCAATATAGTTTGACAGCGCTTCAAAGTATGAAATATGGAAGATGCCTGATTTGAAAACTGGCCCTTGCAACAAAGTGTGGAGTATAAAAATGCGACAACTGTGCAAAGCTGTGACCGCTAAAAATATCATTTCTACATTGGAGAGTAGCTTTTAGAAGAAACAGGTGTTTAGTACAGACACAATTGTAGACGTCAAGTCAGACACAATAGTTGACGTCAAGACAGACACAATAGTTGACGTAAAGACAAACACAATAGTTGACGTCAAGACAGACACAATAGTAGTCTAGAAACACACACATACTGCACACTAGCACACACACACACAAATTACACTAGCATACAAACAGTGCTATAGCACACACATATACAATGCTCTAGCAAACACACACACAATACTCTAGCGCACTCTCACACAATACTCTAACACATACACACACACAATACTCTAGCACAGACATACACACAATACTCTGGCACACACACACACAATACTCTAGCACACACACACAATACTCTAGCACAGACATACACACAATACTCTGGCACACACACACACAATACTCTAGCACACACACACAATACTCTAGCACAGACATACACACAATACTCTGGCACACACACACACAATAGATTAGCACACACACACAATACTCTAACGCACACACACACAATACTTTAACAAATACCAAAAGTACTCTAGCACGCACACACAATACTCTAGCACACAATACTCTAACACACATACACACAATACTCCAGCAGACACAATACTCTAACACACACACAATACTCTAGCACACACACGCACTACTCCAACAAATACACACAATACTCTAGCACACACACAACACTCTAAGACACACACACACAAACACACACAAACACATACACACACACAATACTTTAGCACACAAGATAATGAAAGCTACGTTGTTCCCGAACCCAGTCCCCTTTGAGAAAAGTGACCGCTGGCAACTGAATTTATTCAAACAGCTGGTTTTCAGACTACTCATTGATTTTGCATTCATAAAAGTTATCACCGGATCAATTTAGTATCGCTTGTCTCCGATTAGACTAGGTACAGGATCTCACCTACATTGAGATAAGAGATCTCTAGGAAAATAGCTCAATCTCTTCCCTATGGATATGAATGGAGTACTTACGAAGCGAGATGAAAATCTAAGTGAACAGTTTTAGGTGCGTCCTTCTTTCTCAGGACGTTCATGTGAAAGAGCTCTACAACATATGCTCTGATATAAGAAAAACAGCGTTGCCACTTGGACTGTGTTCGATACCATGATGTATCTTAATCATTTTCTTTTTTCTATGATTAGAATTTTAGTGTGTGCTAGTATCTCCACCTGTTTCTTAGAAAGTGTCTATAGCATGGAGGATAATGGAAGTGTTCAATATTACTACATGCAATTTAAATATAATTTCACACAAGTTAACCAAGTACTGGGCCAGTTAACATCAGTGTTGTCACATAAAGAGATACCGCTAACAACTAAAGCAAATCTCATAAGAACGATTTTCTGGCCAACACTACGTTACCAGTGTCAAACATGGACAATAACAGCAGCCAATGAGCGGAAAATCATAATGACAGAGATGAGGTGCCTTAGAAGAGCTGCTGGTGTGACAATAGTAAATAAAATTAGAAATGAAGAAATCAGAAGACGGGATGTTAAACCAGTCATACAATTCATAAAAGAACAACAGATTAAATGGTTTGGACACCTGACCAGAATGCCCTGGTATTGCCTACCACAGATAGAAACACAGAAAAAGTATAATGAGTACAAAGCAAGAGGAAGACCACGCAAAAGATGAAGTGACGGCATCAAGAACAGCCTTACGTTAATGAATATCAGCTTACAAAGTGCCTTTAAAAAAGCACACACAAGGTCACTACGCCCCCTCCTCCAACACTTCTATAAGAAGTAAATGGTGGAAGAGAAGAAGAATTTATATACGTATTACTTCCACAGCAAGGCATTTCACTATTAAGCCACACTGGTAAAATGTACGCACAAATATTAGAACAGCGCATAAGACACATCGCTGACCCACAAATAAGCCCCTCACAGTTTGGATTTAGAAGAGGAGTGGAATGCACAGACGCTCTATTCACTCTGAGACAACTGAGTGAAAAAGCAATAGAATATAACAAAGAGCTACACTTATTATTTATCGATCAAGAAAAGGCATTTGACAGAATAGATGGAAGTATTCTATGGGAAACACTAGAAAACTATGGGATCAAAGGACAACTGCTAGACAATATCGGAGCAATATACACAAATAGTCACAACGTGGTAAGAACAAAAGACGGAATGACAGATTCATTAGAAACAAAATCAGGAGTAAGACAGGGGTGTGTGCTCTCACCTCTTCTCTTCAACATATATATAGACAGAATAGTGAAAGATACGCAGTACGGAAAAGACCTTATTGACATAGACAATGATCACTACGATCAATTAAGTAATCAAATCAACGAATTACTTTTTGCAGACGACCAAAATCTAATCTATGAAGATCAACTACAACATCACATGAATGCATTGCTAATAGCATGTAGAAAGTACAACATGAAAATAAACAAACAAAAGATCAAGACCATGAAAATAAGCAGAACACCAAGCCAAGCAAACATACAAATAGACAACACCAGAGTAAAGCAAGTTTCTGAATTCAAATATTTAGGCAGCATTTTCACACAGGACGGAAAACGCGATAGAGAAATAGAGACTAGGTGTCACAAAGCAAATGCAGTGACCTACCAGCTGGCACCATTACTACAACACCCAAAGATCAAGATGGAAGTGAAAAGACAGATGATAAAAAGTATTTTCCTACCAACACTTTGTTGCCAGTGCCAAATTTGGTCTCTTACAGCAGCACATCACAGAAAGCTAATCACGTGTGAAATGAAATGCTTGAGGACGGCAGTGGGAGTCACCAGGAAAGACAGACTACAAAATGAGGACATCAGAAGCAGAGTGGGCATAACTTCATACACTGAATACATCGAAAGACAACACATGCAGTGGTTTGGACATTTAATGAGAATGAAATACGACCAACCACCAATAACAGCATACAATAAAAAGAGATCGGGTACTAGTGTTAAGGAAGACCAAAAAAAAGATGGATAGACAATACCAAGACCACACTACATAAATACGGATAAAACACAACAATGGCGACTCATCTGGCCCTAGAACGCAAATTAAAGCTTCCATCCCTACGTTTAACGGCAAGATTGGACAGCCAACTACATCTTCCACCTGGGAATAGACAGCAGACAATAGACTTTCACATCAAGATACAGCGATACCTTTTCTCTTGAAACAAAACAGACAGAGCTGGTCGTCACTTCATACACATTTTGAAGGGTTTTAATGATGATCTTATTAAGCAAACCATGTAGTTCATTGAATCTATGGGTGCATTGTTCTGATTACTGAGAGAAGAGAGACTAGGTAGTAAAACATGTCAACCAAGTTATCTATAGAAAGTATACATTAGTTTCTATAGAATGTAAATCTGTCTTGTTATAGAAAGTACCAATCAAGCGTCGTGTCTCTTCACATCTGTCTGTCTCTGGCAACAATCCATCAACTCCGTCACCGAACCATTGCCGAACCACGATTTCAAGCCGTCTGGAATTTTGTCCTTTGTCTCCCTCTATCTCTCTTTTCCTGTATTTTATCTGATGTAACCACATGTTCTAAACTTCCCCTTCTAATTATGTGCTGGAAAAACCTTGATTGTCTGCTTCTTATTCGATATGATTCTGTCTCTGACAAGATCTCTTCATTGGTCTTTCCAGCTATCCATGGAACTTTTAATATTCTTCTGATAAACCACCTTTCTGTTGCTTCCAATGTCCTTACTATTTGTCTGTTCATTGTCCATGATTCACTGCCATATAAAAGTATTGGCTCTATATAGCATTGAATTACTCATACACGTTCAATCAACGCCACTGACAAGGATTATAGAAAATATACGTACATTTTGTCGTTAAGATAATTGATATCAAGCTTATAATGTAAACAATTGTTCAACTTACAAGACACATTTATTGTCATCAATATCAAACACCAAGCCAGATTCGCATTCATAAGTGACAGCTGTACGATTGACACACCGAGTAAAGCCTTTGCAATTCTTTTCAACTATGTGTCCCTCGTCTCTTGGTCGGCATTCATGGCAAAGAATACTGCCTGTAAAGCATATATATATATTATATAAATATATAGCACTAAATATGAAAAACTAGGCATGAAGTAACAACTATTAAGAGAAATAAAATTCAGACAAGTGTTTTGGGCACATAAAAAGGCATGACACCATGATAAAATCTTTACTAGAGGGGATAGTTGAAGGAAAAAGAACAAGAGGAAGACCGAAAGATAAATGGGAGAGAAATATAAAGAAATGGACAGGATCCAGTCTGGCAGAGTGCAACACCAAGGCAAAAGACAGAAGATGCTGGAGATTCATTGCAGTGAACCTTCAATGTGGAGATGGCACCTGATGATGATGATAACACTAAATAATGGGTGACTGAAATCAAATATGTCTTACATCTGTAAAAGCATGAAATAGGGGGACTCTGTGGCGTAGAGATTAGGTACTCGTCTCTCGTATCAAAGATACCAAGTTCGCTCCTTCATGGAGTCATCTGGCTATTTTTTCAGAGTTCCCTGATCTCAGTGTAGGTGAGATCGAGTTCCTAGTCCTATCGGAGACGAACGATAAAACGTAGGTCCCGTTTTCAATTTGAGCACGTAAAAGAAACATTGACAGTTCAAAATCGATAATAGTAGGCTGGAAATCCGCTGCCCTGGCAAAATTCGTTAGGAAAGATACAAAAATTCTACAAAGGTATCTTCTCCATCTTCCAAATTACATCGGCGACTCTCGACGGTGCAACGGAGTTCGTGCACTGCAACTGATATCTTTCTGTGTAAGAAAGAGATCGGAGCACACGTGGTTACTCACCGAAGTGCAATGATGATGGTCCTATCAATCAATCAATCAAGAATACAGTAGAAAAAAAACTACACAAAACAATAATGATTGTTACTTGGGAAAAGTTACTCCATTGTCTAATTCTGCTTTTTCGACATTTCTTACTCTCGTTCTTCATTAAATTTATCTTTGTCACATTTTGTTTTATTCTCCCACTAATCTTTATTAATCGCAAGTTTCTCTTCTCATTTTTCTGCTAGTCTTCTTAATATTTCAGCCTTTTTAAAATGTCATCATTTCTTATTTCTTGTTTTATTTATTTTTCTGTTTCTTGTTGCTCTAGGTCTTCGGTTTTTCTTGTTGTTCTAATTCTGTTTTTTGATGTGTTAGTTCTGTTTCTTGTTGTGTTAGTTCTGTTTCTTGTTGTGTTAGTTCTGTTTCTTGTTGTTTAGTTCTGTTTACTTTGTGTTAGTTCTGTTTATTGTTGTGTTAGTTCTGTTTATTGTTTGTGTTAGTTCTGTTTCTTGTTGTGTTAGTTCTGTTTCTTGTTGTTCTAGTTCTGTTTCTTGTTGTGTTAGTTCTCTTTCTTATTGTGTTAGTTCTGTTTCTTGTTATTCTAGTTCTGCTTCTTGTTGTTCTAGTTCTGTTTCTTGTTGTTCTAGTTCTGTTTCTTGTTGTGTTAGTTCTTTTATTGTTGTTCTAGTTCTGTTTCTTGTGTTAGTTCTATTTTATGTTGCTCTAGTTCTGTTTTTTGATGTGTTAGTTCTGTTTCTTTTTGTTCTAATTCTGTTTTTTGATGTGTTAGTTCTGTTTCTTGTTGTGTTAGTTCTGTTTCTTGTTGTTCTAGTTCTGTTTATTGTTGTGTTAGTTCTGTTTATTGTTGTGTTAGTTCTGTTTATTGTTGTGTTAGTTCTGTTTCTTGTTGTGTTAGTTCTGTTTATTGTTGTGTTAGTTCTGTTTATTGTTGTGTTAGTTCTGTTTATTGTTGTGTTAGTTCTGTTTCTTGTTGTTCTAGTTCTGTTTCTTGTTGTGTTAGTTCTCTTTCTTATTGTGTTAGTTCTGTTTCTTGTTATTCTAGTTCTGCTTCTTGTTGTTCTAGTTCTGTTTCTTGTTGTGTTAGTTCTTTTTCGTGTTGTTCTAGTTCTGTTTCTTGTGTTAGTTCTATTTTATGTTGCTCTAGTTCTGTTTTTTGATGTGTTAGTTCTGTTTCTTTTTGTTCTAATTCTGTTTTTTGATGTGTTAGTTCTGTTTCTTGTTGTGTTAGTTCTGTTTCTTGTTGTGTTAGTTCTGTTTATTGTTGTGTTAGTTCTGTTTATTGTTGTGTTAGTTCTGTTTATTGTTGTGTTAGTTCTGTTTCTTGTTGTGTTAGTTATGTTTCTTGTTGTTCTAGTTCTGTTTATTGTTGTGTTAGTTCTGTTTCTTGTTGTGTTAGTTCTGTTTCTTGTTATTCTAGTTCTGCTTCTTGTTGTTCTAGTTCTGTTTTGTTGTTGTGTTAGTTCATTTCTTGTTGTTTAGTACTGTACTTTTCTGTTAGTTCTGTTTTTGTTGTTCTAGTTCTGTTTATTGCTGTGTTAGTTCTGTGTTTTGTTGTGTTAGTTCTGTTTATTGTTGTGTTAGTTCTGTTTATTGTTGTTTAGTTCTGTTTCTTGTTGTGTTAGTTCTGTTTCTTGTTGTGTTAGTTCTGTTTCTTGTTGTGTTAGTTCTGTTTATTGTTGTTTAGTTCTGTTTATTTTTGTGTTAGTTCTGTTTATTGTGTTAGTTCTGTTTATTGTTGTTAGTTCTGTTTATTGTTGTATTAGTTCTGTTTATTGTTGTGTTAGTTCTGTTTTTTTGTGTTAGTTCTGTTTCTTTTGATTTCTAGTTCTGTTTTTTGTGTTAGTTCTGTTTCTTATTGTGTTAGTTCTGTTTCTTGTTATTCTAGTTCTGCTTCTTGTTGTTCTAGTTCTATTTTTGTTGTTTAGTTCTTTCGTTTGTTCTAGTTCTTTTCTTGTGTTAGTTCTATTTTATTTGCTCTAGTTCTGTTTTTGATTGTTAGTTCTGTTTCTTTTGTTCTAATTCTGTTTTTGATGTTAGTTCTGTTTCTTGTTGTGTTAGTTCTGTTATTGTATTAGTTCTGTTTATTGTTGTGTTAGTTCTGTTTATTAGTTGTTTAGTTCTGTTTATTGTTTTTAGTTCTGTTTCTTGTTGTATTAGTTATTTTCTTGTTGTTCTAGTTCTGTTTGTTGTTGTGTTAGTTCTGTTTCTTGTTGTGTTAGTTCTGTTTCTTGTTATTCTAGTTCTGCTTCTTGTTGTTCTAGTTCTGTTTCTTGTTGTGTTAGTTCTGTTTCTTATTGTGTTAGTTCTGTTTCTTGTTATTTTAGTTCTGCTTCTTGTTGTTCTAGTTCTGTTTCTTGTTGTGTTAGTTCTTTTTCGTGTTGTTCTAGTTCTGTTTCTTGTGTTAGTTCTATTTTATGTTGCTCTAGTTCTGTTTTGTTGTTGTGTTAGTTCAGTTTCTTGTTGTGTTAGTACTGGTACTTGTTCTGTTAGTTCTGTTTCTTGTTGTTCTAGTTCTGTTTATTGCTGTGTTAGTTCTGTGTTTTGTTGTGTTAGTTCTGTTTATTGTTGTGTTAGTTCTGTTTATTGTTGTGTTAGTTCTGTTTATTGTTGTGTTAGTTCTGTTTCTTGTTGTGTTAGTTCTGTTTCTTGTTGTGTTAGTTCTGTTTATTGTTGTGTTAGTTCTGTTTATTGTTGTTTTAGTTCTGTTTATTGTTGTGTTAGTTCTGTTTCTTGTTTGTTAGTTTTGTTTCTTGTTGTTCTAGTTCTGTTTCTTGTTGTGTTAGTTCTGTTTCTTATTGTGTATAGTTCTGTTTCTTGTTATTCTAGTTCTGCTTCTTGTTGTTCTAGTTCTGTTTCTTGTTGTGTTAGTTCTTTTTCGTGTTGTTCTAGTTCTGTTTCTTGTGTTAGTTCTATTTTATGTTGCTCTAGTTCTGTTTTTTGTGTGTTAGTTCAGTTTCTTGTTGTGTTAGTACTGGTACTTGTTCTGTTAGTTCTGTTTCTTGTTGTTCTAGTTCTGTTTATTGCTGTGTTAGTTCTGTGTTTTGTTGTGTTAGTTCTGTTTCTTGTTGTTCTAGTTCTGTTTATTGCTGTGTTAGTTCTGTGTCTTGTTGTGTTAGTTCCGTTTCTTGCTGCTGTAGTTCTGTTTTTTGTTTGTTCTTGTTCTTGTTCTGTTTCTTTTTTTTAGTTCTGTTTCTTGTTGCTCTAGTTCTCATTCCTGTTGCACTACCTCTTCTGTTTCTTATTGTACAAATTCTTTCTCTTTTTCTAGGTTTCTTGTTCTACTAGTTATTTTTAGTATTTTTATTTCTAGCTCTTCCATTTCCTATTGCACTATTTCTTTTTCTCAGTTCTTTTTCTTGTCGCTCTATATTTCTTGTTGCTCTATTTATATTTCTTGTCGCTCTATTTATATTTCTTGTTGCTCTATTTATGTTTCTTGTTGCTCTATTTATATTTCTTGTTGCTCTATTTATATTTCTTGTTGCTCTATTTATATTTCTTGTCGCTCTATTTATATTTCTTGTTACTCTATTTATATTTGTTGCACTATCTCGTTGTTTTTTATTACACTATTTCTTTCTCTGCTGCTTGTTGTTCTAGTTCTGCTTATTACTACTCTAGCTCTTCTGTTTAATGTTGCTCTAGTTCTGTTTATAGTTGTTCTAGCTGTTACATTTCTTATTGCACTATTTCGTTCTATGTTTTTTGCTGTTGTATTTATTTCTTCATTTCTCGCTGTTGTAGCTACTTCTGTTTCTCGTTGTTGTAGTTATTTCTCTGTTTCTCGTTGTAGTTATTTCTGTTTCTCGCTGTTATAGTTATTTCTCTGTTTTTGCTGTTGTAGTTATTTTTCTGTTTGTTTCTCGCTCTGCTACTTAATGTTCTGTTTCTTCTACTTCTTGTGATATTCTAGTTCCTCTAATTTCTTGCCTTGGTTTCCCCTTGTCTTCTTGCCCTGTTTTCCTAGTTTGTATTGTGTTAGTTATTGTTCTATTTCTTGTTATATTTCTTCATAAATATCTTCTACTTCGTGTGTTATAGTTATTCTACTTAGTGTTCTCATTTATTATTGTTAATCTAGTTCTTGTGTGATATAAGAAAGAGGCAGTGATCATTTTTCGGGCATGTGATGAGGAGGGAGGTTTAGAACACATTGTGACAACCGGTAAAATCGAGGGTAGACGAGACAGGGGAAGACAGAGAGGAAAATGTTGGATAGCCTGACTTCATGGCACGGTAGAGCGTCAACATCTGAGTTGATAGCAAACACCAAATACAGAGATTTGTGGAGATCCATGATCGCCTACGCCAGCCGGCACGGCACCTGATGATGATGATGAGTTCTTGTGTTCTTGGCATTATTTGTGTTCTATTTGTTTCATTATATCATCGAAATAATCAAAAAGGCAAGACAAATTTTTGCGATGCTCAACAAAATTTGAAAAACAAAAGGACTAAATCTTAAGACAAAACTTAAAATATATAGAAATAATGTACTGTATTATGAGAGTATTATGCAGTAGTGAATGCTGGAAGATATAATGTACTGGGTGTGCTATTATACAGTAGTGAATGCTGGAAGAAATAATGTACTGGGAGTGCTATTATACAGTAGTGAATGCTGGAAAATGACCCAAGACATAATACACATGTTGGAGACATTTCAGAATAAATGTTTAAGAAGAATCCTGCAAATTTTGTGGGATCAAATACCATAACAAATGAGGAGCTTTTGCAGCGAAAAGACTGTGCATCCTTGGAGACCATCATTAAGAGACGAAGATGGAGGTGGTTTGGAATGTATGTCGTATGCCAGTGGGGGCATTGGCTAAGACAGCTCTCAGATGGACAGCGGATGGAAGAGAAGGCCTGGACGTCCAAAGGAAACCTGGAGAAGAACTGTGGAGAGAGAGTGTTGAAGGAGTGCGGCCTGACGTGTGAGACGGTTGGTAGAAAGGCAGCAGAACGGCAACAATGGAAGTCTCTTGTGGAAGCTTTATATGTCAATCGGGGACACGAAGAGGATATAGATAGATAGATTTGTTTCATTCGTTTGCTGTTTGTTTTTCATTTTAATTTAATGTCTCTTGATTTTAGTCCTTCATTTTTGCGTTTTTCTTTGCTTAACCTTTTTCATTTTAGTTTGCCTTATCTTTTTCTTGGTGTATAAACTTCTCTTTCGTTATCTTTCTTGTTCATATTTCTTCTATTTTGTCTTTTCTGTCTATCCTACTCCATCTTTGCCAGCAAGTCTTTGTCTCCTCGTTCTTTGTTTAACTTTTTTTATATCTTTCTTTTTCTTCATCTACTTTCTTTTGATCAAGTCACATATTTTTTTTGTACTTGAAAACCTTACTTATCCTGATTTTGATAAAAGTATATTTTATTCTGTACTTTGTAAAACTACCTTACTTTATCCTGACTTTTGATCGAAACGTCGCTTATCTTATTTTTGTAATTTGTAAACTATACTTTGATCAACGTCGTATCTTTTCGACTGTGTAAACTGTACTTCTGTTATCTGAGACATAATTATACTGATGTCTTTCTTGTATTGATAATAAATAATATCTAGATAAGTTTACATTTCGTATAATGGATGTATCTGTACACTTTTTATGAAAAGCCGTGTAGGTTAGATTCTAGGCTCTCGCTCCACAAGTTCTTTCACGTGTGCTACGATCGGGATATTTTCCATAGAACACTAATCTCATTGTAGGAGAGATCGAGTTCTTACTCTTATCAGAGACGGACGATAAAACGTAGGTCCTGTCTTCAAGTTGAGATCGTAACTGAGCACTTGACAGTTGAAAACAATAAGAATAAACTGAAAAACCGCAGCCCGGTCAAATCTCATTGAAAATATTAAAATAAAATTCATACAACAATTATACCATCTTTAAATTAAATCGGAGATCGTCGCTGGTGTTCTCGGTTCTTCAACTGTCTTGAAGTCTACACTTGTAAGAAATATACCAGAGCACTCTTGGTTATTCAACGATGTGCAAAGATGATGGCCCTCAGTGGCGGCTCATGATCATTTTTGTTGGTGGGGCCAGACACAAATTTTTGGGAAGATCATGGTTTTGAGTTGTTATGTTTTAATTTATAAAATAATAAATATACGTTACACATTCTTGTTGGTGGGGCCCGGCCCCAGTGGCCCTTACTGACGAGCCGCCACTGATGACCCTATCTATCAATCAATCAATCTATGAAAGACCTAACATATATTTCAAGTTCTTGCAACATCGGAGAGATTACATTTACTAAATTATTACATTTTTGGTTTAGTTTTATCGATCTGGCGAAGTTCATCATGAGCGAAAGTGTACAGATGTTGTTTTAACGCAACATAAAAATATGACTAATCTTAATATATGTTATATGTTGGAAAATATTAATACAACATGCCACTGTCTTTTTGGGGTGTGAATTGTTGTTTTATCGGCCATATCGCTGTAATAATGTTTGTTACTGAAAGCGTGACTTTCAAAATTGGTTAATAAAGATTTGTCCTGCACAAGTTATACATCTTAACAGCTATATCATACTTGAAACACCTGCAAGGTCTCTCTAGTACAAATTAAAATCTATCATAAACATCGATTTTTACCATTCTAGCTACTTCGGTAACCATTTTGATGACATTTAGTATTGCTAAGCCTAGGGCAAAACTAGTAGGCGATATTAGAAATGTATACTTAATATAGTCATAAATAAAGTCATTATATTCTACATGTTTCGCTTCTACGCGTTCAGCATTGAGGTAAACTTAAAAAAAAGTACAATCCAGGTGTGCATTGCTGTTATTGTAGAATTTGTATCTGGTACAGTTAGTGTTACATAAACGTGCTGTCAATCATGTGCACGACCATCTTTTAGTCGTGCTATAAGTAATATTAAGAGTATTCACATTTACAGTGGTAATATATAAGTGTGAAGCATGAACATTTAACACTGCAGTGGTAAAAATTAATGCTTTTGAACATAAGTATTACTCAAGAGTTCTCCGTATATCATCGACAGAGAAGAGAAGAAATATATATAACCAGAAAGAACACAAAATCAAAGAAAACTGGCTTATGTGGTACGAAAAATAATGAGAAAATTAAAGCATTTTGGATATATAAAAAGTCACGAAGGGTTGGAGAAGATCATTAGGAAAGAATATATTATTGCAAAATGGTGAATGGGAAGACCGCGGAAAAGATGGATGCAGGATGTAACTGGGGAAATGAGCGTGGCGTCTGTTGAGGCGGGGCGTCTGGCCTAAGAGAGAGAGAGAGAGAGAGAAATTCCGAAAAAATTGTTAGGGTGACAAAACGCTCTGCTAGAGACAAACTATTTGAGAATGATAAGTAACACAAGCTAGAAGTGACCTTCCTAATATTTGATCCCTGTCCGTACCCAATGTGTATGGTTTACTGCAGCAATCTGTTATGGTTGTATTCTGTCTTTCGTGTATTGCAGGAAAAACAATCAAATATGCAGATTGAAAATATTGATATATTAAAGAATAACTAAGATTGAATGAGAATAATCCAGCTTCAATGAAAACGCAGAGAAATGTGATAGAAGAGCAATAAGATTTCAGACAAAAGTATAGAGATTTTTTTTTTCCGATCCAGAAGCAGTTGAGCTTTTCAGCTCTTCGGCACGGTGCCATGAACATCGTAACCCTTCGGTTCGGTGCCACGAACACCGTAAATCTGGGGAATCTGTGGCTTTTTCTGCCATCCCGCGGAATTGAACCCGCACACACAGAGGGATAGTCACCTGTTCCAACGCGCTACGAACACGCTGGGCAGACGGGCAAAGTATAGAGATATAAGATATCGCATGATTTTTTAATACAAAAGAAACAAGTAGACTCTCTTTCTCTCTCTCTCTCTCTCTCTCTTCATGTCTAGCCTGTGTCGCCCACAGTGACAATATAGAACAACGCAACCCCCAAATGTCCTTCGTAGAAACTTAAAATTATAATCTCCAATTCAGACACTTCAAAGAAGAAAGAAGAGATACGGGATCGTAGGTGACAGATCTGCAATAGCGCCAGGTACTAGTAACAACTGTTATCAAAATAGAGAAGATGGAGATATGGTGGGCATACTCTGAGAAAAAATGATCAAAGATCTACAAAGTAGACACTGAAGTATTAGACAAAGGGTTCAAGGAAGAAAGGGAAACATTGAAAAGTACTTTCTGGAGAGAGGTGAGAAATATTGGATTCAATTCGATATTGAGCGAGTTGCCCAAGATAGATAAACGATAAAAGATATTACTTGCAGAACATATGTCATGAACAAAGGTAAGATAGCAATACAATATTTTAACAAGATTAGCACAAGTAGATCATCATATCTTGCTTAATTCAGAACAAACTACGGTAGAACATTGAATGTTCTACATTGAATGTTCTACATTGAATGTTCTACATTGAATGTTCTATATTGAATGTTCTATATTGAATGTTCTACATTGAATGTTCTACATTGAATGTTCTACATTGAATGTTCTACATTGAATGTTCTACATTGAATGTTCTATATTGAATGTTCTATATTGAATGTTCTATACTGACTCAAGTCTTTGTAAGCAAACAAATGTCGATATGGAACAGAATACAGACTCTGGAGCACATGCTTCAGAAAAATACCGACCTAACACCGCATTACTCAATATATACTATATGGCAGTTCTGTCTAACGTGGTGCCCACAGACTCCATGGCGCCGTAGCAGTTTTCAGTAGTTTATCATTGCTTTCTGAACGGTGGTGTCTATTTTTAAAGTTTTCCAAACTCTCTGTCGCGTAGTTTGAACCGGGTACGCTATGGTTGTGATCTAGCTTACTACCACTTAAGCTACAGACAACCACTGCGTTGCTATACGGTTTGAAAACATGTTTTTTTGTACTTAAAATTTGAGTGACATGCCTAATGATTTAGCATAACGAGAGACCTGGTCTGAACTGATGAAGATGCATAGGAAGAAGATGGATAGTAGTAAAGTATATATAGCTGTATATAGCTTTATTTCCGAAGGATATAGTCGTATAACATGATGTACAAAACAGTCGATAGCAATAAAAAATATGATTAAAAGTGGTTTAAATAACAGTAAGAATAAGTCTATCTATTCAACGATCTGAGCAAACTCGTCAATTTAAAATATGACTATTTTGGTCGTCATTCAGATGTTCCTGTCCTACATGCCATAAGAGCCTAACGTGCACGCATTGTACACACGTTCTCTATGCAAACTACAGATCACAAAAAGTGATTAATTTAGTTGATTAGAACTAGCGCAAACAAACGATGATTTCCAACTGTCATCCTACATTTGCAATCTTATCAAGGAAGGCGATTTGAGCCTGTACTCGCCCGAGTGGTAACCGGGGTCCAAATTTGGGTGTAAAGAATAGAACTACTGTTACCTGCCACGCATGTCGTAAGAGGCGACTGAGGATGTTGATTGGGGCTAGCTACCCCACACCGTAAAAACACTAGATGGCTACAGACGGAGAGCGAACCGAGTAAACGCTGGCTGAAACGGGACACAACGCCGAAGGATAAACACCAGAGCTCCAAATGGTGATGAAGATGTGACGTAAAACGCACCAATGCTAAGGCTGTATAAATCAGATTTCCACATGAATAGGGTTTATAGGTAGATCTGGTACATCGGTCTTGGCGATGATCGCGCAAGAGAGAGAACATGTACTATTTGATTGTCACACAACGTTCTTATTAAAGTTGCGAACTAGTAACTATAATGTCCGTTACAAATACTTTTGTTTTTATTCATGAATGTTTGTAATACGCGTATAAAGCCGCAGTAACGATTGGACTCTACAGTTATCTCCGCACACACCAGAGAGTGTGCACAGCACACATTTGAAACTGTTGTCATCATCGCATGCGATGGATGGCTATTACTTACTAACATAGTTGTTAGTCAACTCTCTTCATAGGCTAGTGGTCTGGGTTGAATTCCACAGTGGGCGTGACATTTTTTTAACCGCAACCGCTCTCAGGTCGACCCAGCTTCAATTATGTACCAGGAGAAGCACTAGGTAGTAAACATGGCCAGCGTGATGTTGACCACACCACCCATCGTGTACTGACTGTCAATGATAAATACCGGCCTAACACTGTATTACCTTATATACAGGGGCGGCTCGTCATTAAGGGCCAGTTTAGTCCGGCCCTACAAAAATCGAAAGGGGAATAACTTCCAGGAATAGACAAATAATAGTAAATACTAAAAAAATCTGATTTTTCCGGAAATTTGCGGCTGGCCTCACCAAGAAAAATGACCACAAGAAATATCATTGGCTCTATCAGATAGTAGTAGATGTGAAGAGATGCTGTGGGACACTGAGGTTAACTGAATGGAGATATATTTATTTATGTATGTGTCTCATTAGCTATTCATAAAAGCTCATTAGGTTAGGTATTAAAAAAAGTATATAGGGCTGTCCACATACCAAAATACATAATACAACATGTCCGTTACCAGATTATAGAACAGAAACACCAGATTTACTACATAAGTAGAAACAAGAAGAGTACCATGATGTCGTGGTGGTTAACGCACTAGCTGCTTAGACACTTATAATAATAATAATAATTCCTATTGTACCGTTATACGTTACATAGAGCCTGCAAGTAATTTCCTCATACCGCTCTATCCTGGGCAACTCGCTCAATCTCTTCCATGGAACTGAGACCGATATTTTCTGCCTCTCTCAGCAAAGTTCGTTTCAGGATCTCCTTAGGTCGACCTCTCTTTCTTGAACCCTTTGCATCCCACTTCAATGCCTGCTTTGATATTCGTTGATCATTTCTCCTCAAGGTGTGCCCAACATATCTCCATCTTCTCTTTCTTATAACAGTTGGTCCGTGTTTAATTCCACAGTGGGAGTGGCAATTTTGTCCATGTCAGTCAAGACTCAAATGGGTAGCAAAAAGGTATAGGAAAGTAAACTTGGTCGGTGTAATGTTGTCCACATCACCCATCGTGTGGCGGATCTAACATTGTGTTCCCCAATAAACCTCATGGTATGAAACAGTTATAATTTACGTTTTGTTTATCTTATGAAAAAATAAGTTAATATCTTCATTGAAATGAAAATCGTGGCATATCCCAAAGGATGTAGCCATCAACCACAGTGAACAAATCGTTGATTTTCTAGGCACCTTTTATACGTTCAGTAGTTTGCCATTGCTTTCTGAACGGTGAGGTCTAATTTTACCTTTTGTAAAAATCCCACAGAAATGAATTTGCTTCCACACTTGCCTACCGTGGGGTTTGAACCAGGTATGCGTGGGTTCGTGATCGAGCTCACTACCGCTTGAGCTACAGACGCCCACGATATCTTCATTACAAAATGTAATAAATATGTGCATTTCTATCAGATCACCTAGCTACAAACCAATATATTAGCCAATGTAGAATTGGACTTTACATCAGATCACCAGTACAATAACCAAATATTAGCATGTGTGAGAATCTAGACTTACATCAGATCACCAGTACAATAACCAAATATTAGCCAGTGTGAGAATCTAGACTTACATCAGATCACCAGTACAATAACCAAATATTAGCCAGTGTGAGAATCTAGACTTACATCAGATCACCAGTACAATAACCAATGACTAACTAGTATAAGAACCTACTAATCTTACAGTTACATCTTACAGTTACCTGTTAATCTTACAGTTACCTGTTAATCTTACAGTTACCTGTTAATCTTACAGTTACCTGTTAATCTTACAGTTACCTGTTAATCTTACAGTTACCTGTTAATCTTACAGTTACCTGTTAATCTTACATCAGATCACCAGTACAATAACCAATGACTAACTAGTATAAGAACCTACTAATCTTACAGTTACATCTTACAGTTACCTGTTAATCTTACAGTTACCTGTTAATCTTACAGTTACCTGTTAATCTTACAGTTACCTGTTAATCTTACAGTTACCTGTTAATCTTACAGTTACCTGTTAATCTTACATCAGATCACCAGTACAATAACCAATGACTAACCAGTATAAGAACCTACTAATCTTACAGTTACATCTTACAGTTACCTGTTAATCTTACAGTTACCTGTTAATTTTACAGTTACCTGTTAATCTTACAGTTACCTGTTAATCTTACAGTTACCTGTTAATCTTACAGTTACCTGTTAATCTTACAGTTACCTGATAATCTTACAGTTACCTGATAATCTTACAGTTACATCTCACAGTTACCTGCTAATCTTAAAGTTACATGATAATCTTACAGTTACCTGATAATCATACAGTTACCTGCTAATCTTACAGTTACCTGATAATCATACAGTTATATCTTACAGTTACCTGATAATCATACAGTTAACCGTTTCATATATTTCTCTATTCTCTGCAAATCTTACAAAAATTAGTTGGTCTCCGTGGAGTTTTGGTACGGTATTTGACTCCCATTTCAATAGTAATCGGTTCGTATCCTATATATAACGATCGAAATACTTTTGAATGGCCACAATTTTCAATGTTGGTGAGCTTAATCCTAGCTCTATCGGAGACAAACGAAAAAACATAGGTCCGGTATTCAAGTTAACCCATTCGCCATTCTGATCCTATATATTCTGCTCGATGTATTATCTATGAAAGCTCATAGCTGGTATAATAGTTGATTCAGTACACATAGCATTAACAATGAATCTGGGGTCAAACGGGTTGTTTGGACCCATGTCCTATCATATCAGTTAGTCTAATTCAAATCACAAAAGATCCTCCTCATTCATATCTAAAGGGGATATTTTTCCGAGTCATTTGATACAAAATTAAAAACAACCAAGCTGAAGTAAAACTGAAATGCAATACTCAATTCCAGAACACATATAATAAGAAAGTAAAAATCTCTATCAGAATCTAATACATGTATATGTATATGAGTAGTGGTTGCTGCACTTGCTTTGGGGACACTTGGTCCTAGCATCACTTCCACAGTCGGAATAAAATTTGTTTCAAAAATTAACAGTTGGCAGGTTGAGCTAGCCTCGGTTGCGTATCAGAGAAACTATGGGACGTAACGACAGCCATCGTGATGTTAATCAAATACACTGTACCGTGCACCGCTGGTCATGAAACAAACCAAAAACATGAACCTAACATCCTATTCTTCAATACACTTTATGTGAGGTATAATTTTAAATACAACAGTGAAACCTCTCCTAGAGATATTGGTTACTGAACCGACTTAATAGCGCCCCAGGAAGAACTTTTAGGTGCGCAGTCTTCTTCAAAAGATGTTGAAGAGTATGCGTACTCAAGGCTTCTGTGACGCATTGGTTAAATAAACTAGCTAGGTGGTTTATGATCTCTGAGGGCCACAGAAATGCTAATCCCATGGAGTGCTAAAATGACTAATGTTGAGGTGTTGAATGAGTTCAAGACACAGAGAAAGCTTATCTTCAATATAAGAAAGAGGCAGTCATCATTTTTCGGGCATGTGATGAGGAGCACAGGTTTAGAACACATTGTGACAATCGGTAAAATCGAGGATAGACGAGACAGAGGAAGACAGAGAGAGAAAATTGTGAATAGCCAGACTTCATGGCACGGTAGAGCGTCAACATCTGAGTTGATAGCAAACACCAATGACAGAGATTTGTGGAGATCCATGATCGCCTTCGCCAGCCGGCACGGCACCTGATGATGATGATTTAGTTTTACTGGTTCCCAGTTCTGATCGTCTTTTATGTGATTGTGTACCTCTTCATTTGTTGTATATATTCGCCACTAATATATGTGGCCTCATCCATCAGACACGTCGCTAACCAAATGCATTATGTTACCTTTAACCATCTCCATCATTCCGGTTATTGATGCTTTTGATGATAGACTGGAACAAGGACAGTAGCTCAATGCAAGTCCATGACGATTGGAAGCATCTGTGGATAGGATGCCCCAGATGCAGAGACGTTTCAGCTCACAGTGCTAAATGCTTCGTCGATAGTGAGATTCTTTTGTTTTTACGGAAAGATTGACAAAAAGTTGTTCTAAATGATAGAGAGGAAGAAGGATAAGAACTCATTTACATGGCGATCTCAATACCAACAAGAGTATTATATTAAATGTTCCTCTTGTACCGCTATACCTAACATCGGGCCTGCAAGTCATTTCTCCATACCGCTCTGTCCTTGGTAACTTACATTATCTCCTCCATGGAATTGAGTCCGATATTTCTTGCCTCTCAGCAAAGTTCGTTTCAAGATTGTCCTTTAGCAACCTCTCTTTGGTGAACAATTTGCCCCTCACTTCAATGACTGCTTTGATATTTTTCATAATTTCTTCTCAAGGTATGCCCAACATATCTCCATCTTCTCCATCTTATAATAGTTGTTACTATTGATTGACCAGACATTTATCTAATTTCATCAATTCAGAACACTTCTCCTGAATTCGTCTTATTTTATGTTCGTTAATTTTTGTAGACATCTATTTTCAAATACATTCAACTTACTTTCTATATGTTTAGTCATTTTTCAACTCTCGTTTGAATAACGCTGTCGTCAAACTATACAGCGTCAAACCATGAAACCATATGTTTCAGCAGTCTTTATTATTTTATACAAAGGGAAGCTTGAGGAAACTATAAGGCGTAGTTCCATTTGGCAATTACATTGATTGCCATTCTTTAAAAAAATGGGGAAATGCTAGGCGTCAAATATTCATATTTAACAGACAGTAAAGTATGGATGCTCTGAAAGAACAGTTAAACAGAGAAAGACCCAACAAATCGAATGTGGAACAAACGGCTTCACACAAACGGCTTCACACAAACGGCTTCACACAAACGGTTTCACACAAACGGCTTCACACAGATATTAAGAGACATATGAAGACACGGAAAGCTATGAATGTGATAGAACAAGACGTAAAATATACAACAAAAGAAAGTGGAAGTTATGAATGTGATAGAACAAGACGTAAAATATACAACAAAAGAAAGTGGAAGGATGATAGCTTACGAAGGAAATCCTCAAAATAAACATGAGTTAGAGACATGATTTATTATAAAGAAAAACTTATGGACAATGCGTTACCAAATGTGAAACTTCTAATGAAATAATCGGTGAATTATGCGTTTCGTTTCGTTTTCTCTAATCCTGTTTTCTCTCACAGCGTCAGGATAAGAAGAGATTTCTAGAACGGTCTTTTTTTATGAGATTCATAAATAGTGTTTTCTACGCCCCTGCTATTTCTGATGTCCACCTTTTGCCTGGATGGCATTTTGCCATAAATTAAGTATAACAGAAAAATGGAAGAAAATAATGTTGATTAATGTACACGCATCAACAGAAGACAAATAGGACGATGTTAAGTAGATTTGGATTTAAAATCTTGAAAATGTGATAAATACAACATTTAAAAGGATATATTGATTTGAATTGAAGATTTCAACGGAAAAATAGGTAGAGAACACACTGAAAAGCACACAACAGGAATGACAATCTTGTACTCAATTTCAAATAATAATGGAGGGAAAAGTAAACAACATAGCCAAAAGGAGGCAGATAAACCGCACAACATGTCAAAGAAAATACACCCACAAACAAACGTGGGAGTCCTTCCTTAAGAAAACCCAGAGCCTGCCTGCACAGCGTGTTCGTAGCGCGTTGGACTAAGGGTGACTAGCTCTCTGTGAGTGCGGGTTCAATTCCGCGGGCTGGCAGAAAAGCCACAGGTTCCCCAGATTCACGGTGTTCGTGGCACAGAACCAAAGGGTTACGATGTCCATGGCACCGAGCCGAAGAGCTGAAAGCTCAAGTGCTTCTGAATTGAAAAAAAAAAAAAAAAAACCCAGAATCAAATAGGCAATTTGTTAACTCTTAGTGAACCAAGGCAAAAGTCATTTTAGAGCAAAAACACACTTAGTGTGGCTCCTGGTACACAATGAGTTAATAAAGAATAGAGATGCAGCAAGCATACCACTGATTAGAAGTTATAAAGAAGTAAAGTGTCACAGAAACCACTTCTTGATTGGTGCCCAAGGAAGCAAAGAATAGTACCACGGTGACCTACAAGGCATGTCGTTAGAGGCGACTGATGTAGGACCTAGGAAAGCTACCTAGTAAATAAAAGCATCGCAGAAATCGGATGTGCTGGCCTATTTGCAGGCGCATAACTGGCACAAAGTACAATCGCTCTTAGACTCAAATCACATACATATCACACAGAATGGTTAACAAGTCGTCGATATGGAGTATTTGAAGAAGAAGAATAGGAAGATTGGTACAAAACTGAATATAAAACTCAAAAGATCCTGTTACAATAAGACACGAATATCTTAACAAGAATATAACAGAGAACTATTGAAAACAAAAGAGATGAATGAAAAGTATGAAGAATACAACAATAAAATTGAGGTTTCAAAATGACACCAAAGAAGTAAATGCAAAGAAACAGCTTAAACAAAAAAAAAGCAAGACAACTTTGACATAAACAACAAAACATATAAGCAACAATATACAGTAAAATGTAAAGAAGCTATAAAAACAGACGGACAAAAAAAAGCGAGAATACATGAACTACATTGTCAACAAAAATAACCCGACAAAAAAAAACTACCAATATAATGAAACTAGAAAGTTTTATAATGATCATTAACCCTTTCATCTTTGTAAGCCAATATACTGGCTCACCGTATTTTTAAGAGATAACACAAAGCCACTAAACTGGCAACTTCAGTATACATTGCAATAAAAAATGTATCTGGAGGTTAAATAAAGTCAATGGCGGTTAGTGATCATTTTTGTTGGTGGGGCCAGACACAAATTTTCGGAAAAATCATGGTTTGGTGTTGTTTTGTTTTAAGTTATAAAATAATAAATACACATTATTTTTGGTAGGCCCGGCCCCAGTGGCCCTTAATGACGAGCCGCAATTGAATAAAGCTACATACTGAAAGGGTTAAAATTAGGCATCACCAAAGTGATATATGATATAAAAGATTGAGTGATTGACAAGTGATCAATATAGAGTGTTCCAAGAAGATGAAGAAGAAGTACTGTATGCCAAAGCAAAACAACAGAAATATGGAAGTAATTGGGAACTAACTGTGATAACTGCATACGTGGTCCCCTGTAACATAAGCCGACTAGCTCAGGGTGGGGGAGAAACTAAAAACAACAGAAATATGGAAGTACTTGGGAACTAACTGTGATAGCTGCATACGTGGTCCCCTGTAACATAAGCCGACTAGCTCAGGGTGGGGAGAGAAACTAAAAACAACAGAAATATGGAAGTACTTGGAAACTAACTGTGATAACTGCATACGTGGTCCCCTGTAACATAAGCCGACTAGCTCAGGGAGGGGGAACCAAAATTCATGTTTAATGGGGCTGGTTGTTATAAGTGTTTGAAAGAATATTGTAAGGTTTTCTGTAATTTTACACAATTCTTTGAGTCTATGGCTAATGTTGATAAAAAATGTTACTAAAACTGATATTCCTTAGTGATAAATTTCATTTGTAACATAATGTTGATAAAAAATGTTACTAAAACTGATATTCCTTAGTGGATAAATTTCATTTGTAACATAATGTTGATAAAAAATGTTACTAAAACTGATATTCCTTAGTGGATAAATTTCATTTGTAACATAATGTTGATAAAAAATGTTACTAAAACTGATATTCCTTAGTGGATAAATTTCATTTGTAACATAATGTTGATAAAAAATGTTACTAAAACTGATATTCCTTAGTGTGTAAATTTAATTTGTAACATAATGTTGATAAAAAATGTTACTAAAACTGATATTCCTTAGTGTGTAAATTTAATTTGTAACATAATGTTGATAAAAAATGTTACTAAAACTGATATTCCTTAGTGTGTAAATTTAATTTGTAACATAATGTTGATAAAAAATGTTACTAAAACTGATATTCCTTAGTGGATAAATTTAATTTGTAACATAATGTTGATAAAAATGTTACTAAAACTGATATTCCTTAGTGTGTAAATTTAATTTGTAACATAATGTTGATAAAAAATGTTACTAAAACTGATATTCCTTAGTGTGTAAATTTAATTTGTAACATAATGTTGATAAAACTGATATTCCTTAGTGTGTAAATTTAATTTGTAACATAATGTTACTAAAACTGATATTCCTTAGTGTGTAAATTTAATTTGTAACATAATGTTACTAAAACTGATATTCCTTAGTGTGTAAATTTAATTTGTAACATAATGTTACTAAAACTGATATTCCTTAGTGTGTAAATTTAATTTGTAACATAATGTTACTAAAACTGATATTCCTTAGTGTGTAAATTTAATTTATAACATAATATAACCCTGATTTATCATGTTGTGCTGTTTAACAAAGAAATTTATCTTCATCTAACAACACTGGAATGCGATGTCACGCAACGTTTGTGGTCTGATTTCCTAGAATTTTTACCTGAGCCCGCCGGCCTTATGTTATCGGAGGCAACGATATACCTACTAACAGAAGAAATAAAGTCTAGACTACAATCAGGAAATAATGTTTAGGTTGTCCTGCACCACCTTCTAAAATACAAGTGTATGTCCTGTAACATCAAGATCGCAATATACAAAGCTGTAATATGACAAATTGTTCTATATGGATCAAAAATCTAGAGCACAACAAAACAAAATGATACAGTATTACAGATGTTTGACAATAGAGTCTTAATTCGAAACTTCAGGTCCAACAAGGATGAATTTAGTGAAGACAAAATAACAATATTGAAAATTTATTTTAATTACCAGCATGATTAAAATGATAAAAATTACAGAGCAGTTCACCTATTTGGGTAGAAATTTTGATTGCACAGGAAATGTTAAAAAAGAAATTGTGATATGAAGTGACAAAGCAACATCAGCTTTTAAAAGTCTAAATAAAATATGGAACTGCAAGTTATATAGTATTAAAACTAAATTACGAATTTTCAATTCAAATGTTGTATCAATCCTAACATATGCCAGTGAGAGTTGGAAAATGACTAAAGATATAGAAAGCAAGTTGAATGCATTTGAAAATAGATGTCTGCGAAAAATAATGAATATAGAATGGAACGAATTCAGGAGAAGTGATGAAATCAGAGAAATGTCTGGTTAACCACTACTAACAAATGCTATAAGAAGGAGAAGATAGAGATATGTTGGACACACGTTGAGAAGAAATTATCAAAAAAATATTAAAGTATGCATTGAAGTGGGATGCAAATGATTCAAGAAAGAGGACAACCTAAGAAGACCCTGAAACGAACTTTGTTGAGAGAGACAAGAAATATCGGTCTCAGTTCCATGGAGGCGATTGAGCGAGTTGCCCAGGAAAGAGTGATATTTAGAAATAGCTTGCAGGCCCTATGTAACGTATAACGGTACGAGAGATATTATTATTAAATACCAACATCATGAAGGAAATGCAATAGCCGGTCAATATAAAGAATGACAGAACACAGAGATTTAAAATTGCATACACAAAGAAGATTTAAAGGAAGAGACCACGAAACAAACCAAGAAAACGGTTGGAACATAACGATGTAGACCTTGAAATTAATAGTTAGTTAGTTTGTTCCTTTCGTGCCAAAGGAGGCACATAGGGCAGAGGTTTTAGATCTCCATGTGATACGGTTCTTTGCTGGCAGTTGGAGATCTTGTATGGTTTTACATCCCAATAGTTTACTTTCTTGTTGGATGGTTCTTCGAAGAGTGGTCTTTGGTCTTCCACGTTTTCTTTTCCCAACTGGTGACCACATAGGACTTAATTAATAAGAGTCAACATTTCGGAAGAGTAAGTTAAAAACAGAAATGAATACAGACCAGTGATTTATGCAGTTTAAAAAAATGTTGCTGCCTGTAATGCCGTTTTTTTAGGCCGTGTAGAACAGGAGGGATTTGAGGGGCATATGCCTATGGAATTTAAAAGTCAAATGACTAGTACAGTCGTCTCGAAACCGTTCAGCCTATAATGTTTTGTTATACCCACCACAGACAAACCTCACTGGTTTTCCCGGGGATTGAACCCATGTCTCCCGTATAGGACTAGCGCTCTAATCCATTGGGCCAGACGCTGCAGTAATGAACATCAAAGGCTCGGAAAACTGAAGTATATATACTAATTCCCCAAATACATATTTTGTCAATGTGTGTTCCTATTTTCCTGAAATCGTTGATATTCTCTGATGAATTGTGTACAATTATGATAGCTTATACTTGGAGCTGTATTGGTGTAAATTATAACAATATAGTTTGTATTTTGATTTGAACTTATACAAATTATGACAATTTAGTTTGCACAATTTTTACTTGAATTGTTAAGAATTACGACAATATAGTTGGTATTTTTTACTTGAATGTGTGAAAATTGAGTCCATTTAATTTTCATCATTTTGAGATGAAATGGTAACAAATGATAACAATGCAGTTTGTATTTTGAGTTGTATCATGTAAATTTATGTTAAAGCTGGTTTGTCAAACAATATTCACATTATCTTACCGTATATCAACAATATTTACCTGCGACTAACAGTAGAAGTCCAACGACAGCAACAAAGGACATCGAAAAGGCCTTCATTTTAGTAGTAGACTTGATGAAAGACCTGTGACAGAGCTCCTCAGCAGATACAACAAGCTCAATGTCCCAGATGCAAGTATGAAATTCGTGTACGATGTGAACAAAACTGCAGACGTTATGTCTACCCTGTCAACTAGTCCTATTTTATATACTCAACTTAACTGCTGGATATGGCATCTATATTATTTAATATTATGCTCACAACACCTGCACGTGAAAAATAACTTTTATGTGTTTAATAAGTCGTCTACACTGTTAGTGGTGGGGGGAGAAGATGGATAACAAAAAAATAAAACAGTTAACATAAGACTGGTTAGACGTAAAGCTACACTGTAAGAAAAAAATCAAAATGGTTTTCAAAAAATAGTAATGGGAGAAACATAAGGTTTCAAAGAAATAAAATAATTAGAATGAAAAAACTTTTGTCAAATTCAGCACTTTGACATGCTACCTTGTTGGAGTCTTTGCTAATTCAGCACTTTGACAGCTACTTTGTTAGTCTTTGCAAATTCAGCACTTTGACATGCTACCTTGTTGGAGTCTTTGCTAAGATAAGCTAAATTTAAAAAGAAAAGTATGTATTTTCTATATCTTCTCGATATGGTAATTACTACTTATTATTTTTTCTGTCTTGGTGTTTCATAATGAAGACCTATTTGTCGACACGTTGGTAGTGTTAATGTCTTTTCTTGCATTCTTGCTTTAATAAAAATGAAAACAAAGGACACTAGGTGTATGTGGCATAGTTTAGTGTTACTGAGCTAGATTTTAACACTAACTCGGGTAACTCGGACTTGTAAACCAGGGAAATCGGTTTTCCTCAAGTCCTACTTCTTCAAGCTTAGGGTACAATGTGTGTTTTGCAACAAACAACAAACTTTACAACAAAGAAATAGGAAAACAAACATAGAAAATATCTTTTCCGAATACTTTCTTTTATTCGTTTTCCGTGAAAAGTACGTTTGTTATACTGTATCACAGCTTGAAACAAGCATATAATATCTAAGTCTTTCGTCCTGATAAACCTGTTTTGAGCAGGCCATTTTTGGATGTAAGTTTATACTCGCTCTTCAATTCCTATATTTGTTAGAGCAAACACTTGACTTATTTAAACTAGAGTTACTAGACAGTGGTTATTTGCTGACCCAAACTTCTGTGTTATCTTACTGAAAGAATTTTATCTCTCATTTTCTGGATGTTGGTCACAGATAGAGCAGAGTCTGTCCGAATCTCATACAGTTTCTGGATGTTGGTCACAGATAGAGCAGAGTCTGTCCGAATCTCATACGGTTTCTGGATGTTGGTCACAGATAGAGCAGAGTCTGTCCGAATCTCATACGGTTTCTGGATGTTGGTCACAGATAGAGCAGAGTCTGTCCGAATCTCATACGGTTTCTGGATGTTGGTCACAGATAGAGCAGAGTCTGTCCGAATCTCATACGGTTTCTGGATGTTGGTCACGGATAGAGCAGAGTCTGTCCGAATCTCATACGGTTTCTGGATGTTGGTCACGGATAGAGCAGAGTCTGTCCGAATCTCATACAGTTTCTGGATGTTGGTCACAGATAGAGCAGAGTCTGTCCAGATCTCATACAGGTTTCTGGATGTTGGTCACAGATAGAGTAGAGTCTGTCCGAATCTCATACGGTTTCTGGATGTTGGTCACAGATAGAGTAGAGTCTGTCCGAATCTCATACGGTTTCTGGATGTTGGTCACAGATAGAGCAGAGATGTTGGTCACAGTTAGAGCAGAGATGTTGGTTACAGATAGAGCAAAGATGTTGGTCCCAGATAGAGCAGAGATGTTGGTCACAGATATAGCAGAGATGTTGGTCACAGATAGAGCAGAGATGTTGGTCACAGATAGAGCAGAGATGTTGGTCACAGATAGAGCAGAGTCTGTCCGATCTCTAGATTTCTGGATGTTGGTCACAGATAGAGCAGAGATGTTGGTCACAGATAGAGCAGAGATGTTGGTCACAGATAGAGCAGAGTATGTCCGAATCTCATACGATTTCTGGATGTTGGTCCAGATAGGCAGAGATGTTGGTCACGATAAGAGAGTCTGTCGAAACTCATACAGGAGATCCATGTTCAATCCACGTAAGGCCATGGTTTTTTTATGTCGGGGTGTAAAAGAAGAAGCCTTACCTGAACAGTTTTGCTACGACTGCACTAGCTATACGGCCATTAAATACCCAAGCTCTCCTCCCTCTGTCCTACACCGCCCTAAAAGAGGTACTACAGAAAGTAACGACATGTTTTTTTTTCCACAGATGCTGCAGAACTATATTCACTGTTGACAAATGGTTGCAAGGAGATTTCTTGCGGGCGGGAGCTGCATAGTAACAATGAAAGATGGAAGCACGGTATAGCTTGAAACAGAACCTTGCTTGAATTACATTGTGAAACTCCGAATGAAGTAGTTCGACCACTGAATAAGAATGTCACCAAACTCCACTGTATACAGAGTCTGCTACAACAGAACATCAAGAATGAAGGCGAGAGGAATACCACGGAAAAATGGAAAATGGTATATCAAAATCACGTCGAAGCAAAAATATTTATCACCCAAGCCAATAGAACTCAGGAGCAGAAATCGTGCCACTGGGCAACAATGCAATAACAGTGTGAAGAAGAAGAAGAAGAAGAATATAACTACCACAAATATTACTGGAACATGCTCCTATTGGGTTTATTTTATACAGACATGTCTGTTCTCTCATCATCGCAAACATTACTGAAACATGTTCCTATTGGGTTTTTTTTATACAGACATGTCTGTTCTCTCATCATCGCAAACATTACTGGAACATGTCCTTGTTTTAAAAAAGATTGATTGATTGATAGGACCATCATCATTGCACTTCGATGAGTAACCACGTGTGCTACAATCTTTTATTTACGCAGGATGATCTCAGTTGCAGTTCACGAGCTCCGTAGCACCGGCGAGGGTTCCGGGTGTAATTTTGAAAATGGTGAAGATATTTTTGTATTTATTTTAGTTTTAATCTTTTCGAATTAATTTTGTCTGGTCAGTGACTTTCCAGTCAGCTCTTCTCGATTTTGAACTGCCACGGGTTCTTTTATGTGCTCAAATTACGGTATATTTGGCACGAGAGACAAACACTTAACCTCTACGCCACCCCCACCCCCATTTTTAAAGACACTCTACAGTAGCTTGACTAATGAAACATATGTTCAATATGTTAACAACCATCTATGTTCAAGACAGGACCGTGCGGTATATTTTCTCAGTATGATGCAAGTCTTCGAAATGCCGCCCATTAAATCTTTTTTCTTTAAAATAACCTTTAATTGTAATTTTGATTTTGCTGCTTATGCCGCCCCTCTTACGGTTCCGCCTGATGCGACCACCTCTCTGCTTCTTTAAAACCCAAACAGTTTTGTGTGCTAGTAACTTAAGTCGAATTGATAACGTTCGAGTGTAACGCTTTCGACGCAAGGGACGTAAGTCATTTCATTAAATATCTTTATTGATAAACTCTGTTAGTAAACAGGATTTACATACTCCTCATAGTCTTCAGCTTGACAGTTTTCTCAAATGTGAACACACATACAGTCGTAGCTCGACTTTCGATGACGACTTTCCACTAGTCGCTTTCGCCCTAGTGGTTACCGGGGCCCAAATTGGGGTGTAAAGAATATAACCACTGTTACCTGCCACGCATGTCGTAAGAGGCGGCTAAGGAGGTTTGGCTGAAATCGGATGCATGTGTCTAAGCGTGTAGAAATCTATGCGCTTAGGGGTCTACAAACCAATGTGCAACGAAACACGTTCTTGACAAAGATCAAACATATCACAAAAAGTGATTAAAATTGGTCGTTCAGAACGAAAGCAAAGAAGAAGAAGAAAACTAGTCGCTTTTTCGAAGAATTTTACTTCAAAGTTCTTCTAATCGTCTAACTTTCGACGGGGTTTAGTCAACGTTCTTTTTTTGTTGTTGCAACTACGCGAGTTTGTAACATTGCTGTTCAGTTGTTAACGAACATGAATTTCATCAGTCAAGCTACTGTATTAACCTTGCTGTTCAGTTGTTAACGAACATGAGTTTCATCAGTCAAGCTACTGTATTAACCTTGCTGTTCAGTTGTTAACGAACATGAATTTCATCAGTCAAGCTACTGTATTAACCTTGCTGTTCAGTTGTTAACGAACATGAGTTTCATCAGTCAAGCTACTGTATTAACCTTGCTGTTCAGTTGTTAACGAACATGAGTTTCATCAGTCAAGCTACTGTATTAACCTTGCTGTTCAGTTTCTAACTCAATCAATAGTCTGAACCACTATAGGGACGTACAAATAATGTGAGCAAATTACACCACAGGACACTACAGTGATTTTTCTCATGGTCCACCTTTTTAATATATTTGTACTAAACCTTCCACATTTTCCTGGTAGTTATAAATAGTAATATATATATATATAATATGAAAATAGATGTATGAGAAAAATAATTAACATAAAAGGGAACGAATTCAGGATAAGTGGGGAAATCAAAGAAATATCTGGTCAACCACTAATGCCAACTGTTATAAGAAGGAGAAGATGGAGATATGTTAGACATACCTTGAGAAGGAATTATCAACGAATATTAAAGCAGGCATTGAAGTGGGATGCAAATGGTTCAAGAAAGAGAGAACCACCTAAGAAGAACCTGAAATAAACTTTGCTGAAGAAGCAGAAATAACGGTCTTAGTTCCATGAGGGAGATTGAACGAGTTGCCCAGGATAGAGCGGTATGGAAACATTGCTTGTAGGTCCTATGTAACGTATGATGGTAGGAAAGGAACTATTATATTTATTACTATATATAGTTCATTTGGTTATAGAACGGATAAGCGCCACGCATAAGCGTTCGCATGTCGACTCGGATGCAAAAGTGTTGTGGGTCAATCCCACACTGTTTCACACGTGAGGAAACGAATTCGCCCTCCTTCCTCCTGCACACTAGGATCTAGAAATGAGAGAAGTTACAGGCACTTCGTACCCAAAGGTCTGAAAAAGCAACGGGAAAATTTTCAGGAAGCACCAGTGCAACAGGCTTTGTGATTTTTAAAAATAATTTCTTTTCACATTATGTTAAACATATCTTAATCTTCTCTTTCTTATATGTTACTAGTGGTTGATCAGACGTATCTCTGAATTCGTTACCTCTTCTTATTTCCTCATATATTTCTAATACATTAACTCTTAGTATACGCATTTTCAACACACGTTTTCACGCGCTATTTTAAAACCAACTCAATATTTGTCCTAGTGAAATCTACTATTAACTTTCTTATGTAAAACATTAAAACACTCTTTCATATACCAGAAAGTATATAATTGAAAGCTATAATTTATAAACTCATACGCAGTATTCTATAAATAATTATAGAAAATATCATCAATTATATATTTTGAATAACTTTTATTTCAAACAAAATATTATGTATCGTGAAGTAACTTTTTGGAGAATTGGATCTCTCTGAATGATAATTTAGTTAGCTTGTTGTATTATAGGAGTTAATGTAACTATGAATGCTACTATGTCCGATAAAATCGCGTTTCCATGTTCTTCATTTATTGATGATACCGCTTGACTAGAGACGCTGCTATGACCACTCATAAAGTCTTCATATAATCCTCTACTCTGTGTTACCAGTACCAAACATGGACAATAAGAAAAGCAAAGTGCAAAAATAACGATATATGCGATGTGATGCCTATGAAAAGTTACGAACAACACCAGAAAAGACAGAGTCATGCACAACAGCATAAGAAAGATAATTGGAACAGAACCTTGTTTGAATTGCATTGAGAAACATTATATGAAGTGGCTCGGCTACTTAATAAGAATGCAGCCAAACTCAACTATAAATAGTCCTCTACAACAGAACATCAAGAAAGAAGGAGAGATGGCAACAGATGAATAGATGGCATAGCATAATCCTGTCAAAAAGCAAAAAACTTAATATCACCCAAGCCACTAGAGCAGTGTTAAACAGAACAGAAAACCACGACACTGGGCAACAACCCTGTAACAGTGAGACGACACTAGAGCAGTGTTAAACAAAACAGAAAACCACGACACTAGGCAACAACCCTGTAACAGTGAGACGACACTAGAGCAGTGTTAAACAGAACAGAAAACCACGACACTGGGCAACAACCCTGTAACAGTGAGACGACACTAGAGCAGTGTTAAACAGAACAGAAAACCACGACACTGGGCAACAACCATGTAACAGTGAGACGACACTAGAGCAGTGTTAAACAAAACGAAACCGACACTGGGCAACAACCCTGTAACAGTGAGACGACACTAGAGCAGTGTTAAACAAAACAGAAAACCACGACACTGGGCAACAACCCTGTAACAGTGAGACGACACTAGAGCAGTGTTAAACAGAACAGAAAACCACGACACTGGGCAACAACCCTGTAACAGTGAGACGACACTAGAGCAGTGTTAAACAGAACAGAAAACCATGACACTGGGCAACAACCCTGTAACAGTGAGACGACAAAAGGATAAGAGAGTCCACATATATTACTAACAGTTCGATATAACTTGACTAGAGATACTACAAGAACCGACCATATAAGTTTCTCTAGTCCTTATATATTGTGCACGTCTCTTCTTCTTCTTCTTCAAACAGTCCATATCGACCATTTGTTAACCACTCTGTGTGATTTGTTTGTGATCTGAGCCCAAGAGCGATTGTACTTTTTTGCCAGTTATGCGCCAACAAGTAGGCCATCTCTGTGGCTGAGTGGTTAAGCCCTTTGCCTTGCGAGTCGAAGGTCGTGGGTTCGAATCCGGACCGCGGCCTTCTGTTCACGAGTGCAGTTTTTTCCAGAGACCCTAGGATTGTTGCCGGAGCTACGGAGTTCGTGCTTTGTGCAATACTCTCTGCAGGTGGCGTGCCATTTCTGCGGAGAGGGACCGAGCCATATGGGGTAACCCGGTGCAATGAAGTCAATCCTTCGGCTTTTAAACCCTTTTTTTAAGTAGGCCATCACATCCGATTTCAGCGATGCTTTTGATTTACTAGGGTAGCTTTCCTAGATCCTACACCGGTCGCCTCCTACGACATACCTTATAGGCCGTAGTGGTACTATCCATTGCTCCCCATGCGAGCCCCATCACCACATGGCGTTGTACAGGTTTGAAAGCTATTATCCTTCTATAAATATCAAAGGTATTAAACATCAGACATTTCTATCTTCATTGAAAAAAGTACAACAAACTAGACAACAGGTTTCACTGAAACAAGAGCAACAACAAAACCAGCGTATCGACCATATTATCTTTCACGACGAAACAATACATTTAAAAAGTTGAATTAAAATATAGCACATGAAGAAAAGAGTATATTTTCCCCTACCAACATTTAAATGTCTTGTAAGTCCTGCATAAGCAGGAGGTTAAAATTGCCTCTACTCCATAAATGATGAATTTGTAAATAATAAAAGAAGGCAAACGAATCACAAGTAATAAATTGAACTCATTTATTTGATTTAAAGCATATAGAAAATGCTATCTATTCAATCAATACATTGTCTACAATATTTGATCATTACATCGGCAACATCAAAGGAAATATTCATTTCATGAAATGTATAACACATTCATTTTCTGATTTTGTTTTCTCACACTGTTGTGTACGATGTTGAAGGTGCTTCTGTTGGTGGTGATGTTATTGGGGATTCTGTAGTTGCGGATTCTGTTGTTTGTGGTGCTTCTGTTGGTGGTGAGGTTGTTGGGGATTCTGTAGTTGCGGATTCTGTTGTTTCAGGTGCTTCTGTTGGTGGTGATGTTGGGGATTCTGTAGTTGCGGATTCTGTTGTTTCAGGTGCTTCTGTTGGTGGTGATGTTGGGGATTCTGTAGTTGCGGATTCTGTTGTTTGGAGTGCTTCTGTTGGTGGTGATGTTGGGGATTCTGTAGTTGCAGATTCTGTTGTTTGTGGTGCTTCTGTTGGTGGTGAGGTTGTTGGGGATTCTGTAGTTGAGGGTTCTGTTGTTGAGAATGTTGATGTTAGTGATGGCGTTGTTGGGAGTTCTGTTGTTGGTGGTTCTGTTGTTCGTGGTGCCGTTGTAGGTGACGATGTTGCTGGGAATTCTGTTGATGAGGATGCTGTTGCTAGTGATGCAGTTATTGGCAATGTCGGTGTTGTTAATAGTGATGTTGTTGGTAAAGCCGTTGTTGGTGATGCTGTTGTTGATGAGGTTATTGTTGTAGTTGACGTTGAAATCGTTGCTGCTGACCTTGACGCTGGTGATAATGTTGCTGGTTCAACTTTCTTCGTTCCACAAGGTGGAGGAACATTCCAAGGATAGTTGCATCCATTTTCATAAAAAACTAGATCTGAGGATATCAGTGAAGAGAAACATGTTATTTGTTACTAAGTATAAAACACAACCATGTGACACCAACTTAAATAAATTAAGAACAAACAGATATGCCCCAATGAAGTGAAGACTGTTCTAAATGCCAGATACCATTGAAAAATGAAAATATCGAACTTCTTAAATTCGATCTGCTAACTATGAAATGCATTTTATGCGTTGATCTGATAACTTTTTAAAATATTACTAGACTGCTTGTTTTGTATCATCGTTTGATTTTTCTCTTTAATAGAGATAGCGTTTACTACTAACAAGCTACTACTACTACTACTATTACTACTACTAATACTACTACTACTACTAACAAGCTACTACTACTACTAACAAGCTACTACTACTACTATTACTAACAAGCTACTACTACTACTACTATTACTTCTAATACTATTACTACTACTACTATTACTACTACTACTATTACTATTACTAATACTATTACTACTACTATTACTACTACTACTACTATTAACAAGCTACTACTATCTACTACTTAACAAGCTACTACTACTACTACTACTACTACTATACAGCTACTACTACTACTACTAGCTATTACTACTACTAATACTACTACTACTACTATTACTACTACTACTATTACTACTACTACTATTACTACTACTACTATTACTACTACTACTAATCATCATCAAGGTGCGTGTCCTTTAAAAGACGTTGCTCTTTTTGCAGCGCATCTGAAATTCACTCTGTCTCTAGCAAGTTCACCCACTTTGTCGATCGTTATACTCATGGTTTCTTTAATAACTACTTCCAATACTACTACTAATACTACTACTGCTGCTAATATTACTAAAATTACCTCTAATACTACTGCTACTACGCGGTAACTACCACTTTTGCTCAACTGTTGCTGCTACTTCCCTAATTTGCTACTATTTACATATTGAATACTACTAATACTGTCACTACTACTACCGTCACTGCTGCCCATGTTACTACTATTATTACTACTGGTATTACTATTACTACTAAGGCAAAAATATATAATACTAGTATCACTATTACAGCAACTACAACTGTAGCTAGTAGTATTATTACTAGTGCTACTTATGTTAGTACTACCACTATTACTGACAGCACTGCTAAACCTACCAATACTATTACTACTACTACTACTACTATTATTACTACTACTATTATTACTACTACAACTTTCCTACTAATAACTACGTTTCTACCACGACTCCTACTGATATTAGCATTTGTGTAGCTACTACTTCTGCTGATGTTGCTATTACTACTACTACTTTCATTGTAACAATTGCTACCACAAATGCAACTACTGCCATCAACACTACTACTAAAACATTCACATTGATTGTAACTATGACAGTTAGTACGCAAAGTCGAGTGCTGTTTATTTTCATATTTAATCATTTATCTGTCCTCGTTTATGTAATATTGCAATTTAAGTCACTTTTGCCCATATCTCCCATTTACTCAGTATTATCCCAGCCTCCCCACAGTTTTCTCCAGATCTGATATGATCCGTTCTGACTACCTTAGATCTGTAGGTTTCAGTACATCGCCTTAGTACCACAAACACTGTTACTATAGTAATTACCATAAGCATAATTATTGCTTCTATTTCCCCTCACCTTCATTACCACTAACAATAACGACTATCACTTCTGCCCCTACTACTACCACTGTTACTACTACTACTACTACCACTGTTACTACTACTACCACTGTTACTACTACTACTACCACTGTTACTACTACTACTACTACCACTGTTACTACTACTACCACTGTTACTACTACTACTACTACCACTGTTACTACTACTACTACCACTGTTACTACTACTACTACCACTGTTACTACTACTACCACTGTTACTACTACTACCACTGTTACTACTACTACCAATGTTACTACTACCGCTGTTACTACTACTACCACTGTTACTACTACTACCACTGTTACTACTACTACTACCACTGTTACTACTACTACCACTGTTACTACTACTACTACCACTGTTACTACTACTACTACTACCACTGTTACTACTACTACTACCACTGTTACTACTACTACACCATGTTACTACTACTACCAATGTTACTACTACTACCAATGTTACTACTACTACCAATGTTACTACTACTACCACTGTTACTACTACTACCACTGTTACTACTACTACCAATGTTACTACTACTACCAATGTTACTACTACTACCAATGTTACTACTACTACTACCAATGTTACTACTACTACATGTTACTACTACTACACTTTGACTACTTATGCACTGTTCACTCTACTACCTTCATTACTACTACTAAAACAACTTCTACTCCATGACACCTACTATTATCCACATACCATGCTACTACCACTACCTACCACGACAACAACTACTCCACCACGACTTTACTATTACTACTACTACTGTACTTGTCTAAATTCCTAATCACACCTTACTTTATAATATTGTAATTGTGACTAATACATACTCCCGCTGCAGTAATTGCGACGGTTCGATACGAATATTGCTCCAATACACTTTACTTTAATACTATTGGCATTGCGACTAATACATACTTCCGCTGCAGTAATTGCGACTGTTTGATACAAATGTTGTTCCAATACACCAGTAGTACGTCTGGCAGTTGACATCAGCGTACAGTTTATATTCGGTTCCTTCACAGCGTCCAACAGTTCCGCAAGCAGTGTTTCCGGTACCGATTCTGCAATCATAGAAAAGTAAACAAGCTAATGCAAAAATTAATAATAATCCTGTTCAGGCGACCTAAATCTGTATTTAAACCACACACCCCTCACCGCCGTCCAGCTACATCCGTGATCATTAAAATATTCAAACAGGAGTGAATAATAAAATGATCATTAAAATAAATAAGTCATACAGGTGTATACAACTAGCATGACCTATTTTTTTAAAGGGATTATATTCAGTAATAGTTCATTCTCACTATTGTCATTTTAACTCTTTAAAAATGAAAATCGTGGCATATCCTTTACATGACATAGCCATCAACCACAGTAAACGAGTCGATGATTTTCTAGGCATCACTTATACCGTCAGTAGTTTGCCATTGCTTTCTGAACGGTGAGATCTATTTTGTCATTCTCAAAATTCAAGGAACTACTTTTCTTCCAAATTTACCCTTCGCGGAGTTTTAACCAGGTACGCATGGGTTGTGATCTTGCTCACTACCGCTTAAGCTACAGACACTCACAATTTAACTTTTACAGTGTATCTATTAATTGCAATCCGTGATCGTGTAAGATGGATTAGCACTATTCATAAGCGGTCGCATATCGAACATGAACATAGAAGGCTTGTGCGCTCAATCCCACACTTAACGTGTCTCACACTTGAAGAAAGTAATTCTGTGCCTGTGCTGTACCGGGACTTGCAAGGCAAGCAAAGAATAGTACCACTGCGACCTACAATACATGATGTAAGAGGCGACTGATGTAGGACTTAGGGAAGCTACACTAGTAAATAAAAAGCATCGCTAATACTACAAATAATAATACAAAATAAAATAAATACAAAAATACATAATACAAATAATATATGACTGAATGAAATAATACATGACTGACTGCAAAAATGCATGACTGACTGAGATAATACATGACTGACTGCAATAATACATGACTGACTGAGATAATACATGACTGACTGAGATATTACATGACTGACTGAAATAATACATGACTGACTGAAATAATATATAAATGAATGAGGAATCAGACGTCGTATACAACTCCCACATTTATATATATATATATATATGTGTGCAATATAAAAATGCAAGTTAAGAAGAAGTCTGTATCTGTAAGAAGATATCTTACGGTACACAATTCATAGTATCCCTCTCAAGAACCGTGTTTTGTTCACATATTTTGGTGGTAACATTTCCACCTTCACAGATACTTGCTTGATAGCATCCTCTGATCTCCACAACATATCCATCTGCTAGTCCATTGCATCGGTTGTCAACTACAGGAGCAGCTGAGAAAGAGATAGTACAAAAGTGATCATATGAGTTTAATGTGTGTGGAGAGGAGAGAGAGAGAGAGAGAGAGATAGAGAGTTGTTTTCCCAAATAATACATGCGAGAATCTATTTCTTTTGTCCTTCTCTGAGTTTTGCAGTTAGGCGTTGCAAATTTAACTGATGATCGGTTTCCGAGATAGTGTCCAATCAGGCGCTTGACATGCTATGGTATCGTGGAGTTTTAAGAAGAATGTAACTCCATCAATCCATCTTTTCCGTTGTCTGCCTTTTATTCTGGATTCCATTTTCAGGTTGTACGCTCTTGCAACTGGTGTATTCGGGTTCATTTTTACCAAGTGGCCAAACTATTTGAATCTCTGTTTTTCAGCTGCAAATTGTCTGAACTTCTTGAAATTATTTCATAATGCTTTTATTCTTAGTCCACAGCAATGAGAAGTGTGTGTGCACTTGTGCGTGTGTGCGTGTGTGCGTGTATGAAAGCCCACATTTCACGGTGTTTGTCTGCATATCTATCATAAAGCGAACTAAAATCTCTGAAAGTGTATACAAGTTTCTAAATAAAACATTTATTTAACTCTAAGATTTATACAAAGTTCAATTTGTGCACGTAAAAGAACCCTTGGCAGTTCAAAATCGGGAAGAGCGGGCTGGAAAGCTGCTGCCTGTGTAAAATTCATTAGAAAAAGATTAAAAATAAAATTACTACAAAATATCTTCACCATCTTCAAAATTAAATCAGGTACCCTCGTCGGTGCTACGGAGTTTGTGCTCTGCAGCTGAGATCTTCCTGTGTAAGAAAGAGATGGTTACACCTATGATTACTCACCGAAGTGCAATGGTGATGGTCCTATCAATCAATAAATCAATCAATCTAATTGATTAATCTAATTACAGATTTCTACTTGAATATCTTCAAAGAAAGTTGCGGTTGATCTAAGATTGTTAGTTTTGAAAAAAACTTATCCTAGATAAAATATCTGAGATGAACACATGTCTTCTCTGTTTATCATATATAGACACTTTTTCAAAAGATGTTCTTCATTTTTTTGTGTATCTGTGTCATAATCATGGGCGTCCACGAGTTAAGGCACAGGCGGGAAGGGGGGGGAATGAGAGTAACCCCTAAAAAAATTTTTTTATAAACCATTTATATGGGAATCTAGTCTTCTCCATTTCCGAGTAGTAAACTGCAACTAGAATTTTCATTTTATTTTTGCCCTTCCTGGAAAAACGTTTGTGGACGCCTTTGGTCATAATCTCTCTTATCAAAAGTTTCTATATGTAGCATGCTGAACACATTTTGTGGTGTGCTCTTCTGGAACTACAAAAGCGGGGCGATAGTATGAGTAAGCTTTAAGCTCCTCATCCTTTCGGAGAAAGCTGCTCAGAGTTTGTTTATTATGTATAAGATTATGCAATTTGGCTGTACCCTCCCTCCTACCTTCCAGCTGTGATCAATGGTTTAAAAAATACTGTCATTACTACCTGTAGTACTGCCTGTAGTAGGGCTACAGGTGAGACGAGAGCCTGATGAATTTAATGGCACCATGGCTAGCGCAGTCGCAGCGAAGCTGTTCAGGTTAGGAATTTTTTTATTATGCCCACAACCAGTGGCGGCTCGTGATCATTTTTGTTGGTGGGGCCAGACAGGAATTTTCGGAAATATCATGGTTTCGGTTAGGTTATATATTAATGTATAAAATAATAAATACACGTTACACCTTATTTTTGGTGGGGCCCGGCCCCACTGGCCCTTAATGACGAGCCGCCACTGCCCACAACAAGAAAAGATTTTTGTCCTTAACATGAACTGAACACGGGTCTCTCCCGTACGGAAGCCCGCGCTCTAATCTATTCAGTCAGACTCCCACTCAAGAATAAGTAATTATTTCTTCTGTCGATTTACACCATCTTATTAAACCTTATATGGAATCAATTTTGCTTATAGAAGGGCGTATTTACCATTAGCGAGATTGTCTGTAGCTTATTGCAAGATTCATTTATCTTAAGCATACAATTATACAAAAACATAGACTCAACATAAATGGAAAAAAAACATTACATAATTCTTATCTTTTCATGTAACGTTTCCAAAATGTATAGTTTAGCCGCACGAAAATGTCTGCATTTATATTGTAAGTTATGTCCCTTGATGGATGTCGTGTTATCAATCTCAAAATCGGATGTCATTTAAGGATGCAACATTAAAAAAATACAAGAATTGTGTCTCCTCTCTAGATAAGATCAGACCAGGCACCATCTTCACAGTGAAAGATATTAGTGATTACTGGTGGTCATCATCACAATACTCCGGACAGGTTCATAAGTACACCTATATCCGGTACAACTATAACCTTAACCAGCGTATAACGACTAATCATACAACGGTTCGGCGTTGATTAATCAAACGTCTCGTGTCTCTAACAAAGTGTTCATATTCAACAGTTCCAATTTTCACAACCCATCTTTTTCACTTTGATTAGCGATGCAGATTTATAAATGTTTTCAAAATTGTCAACACGATTTGCTCTTGTTATAGCATTGATGATATCTGCACTATCATTTGTCTGTCTTTCCTCGACCACTGCTGTATCAGCCAGGAGTTACCGTCAATATTCTCTACTAGTGTGTTGGTTAATATTATATTGTGTCTCTTCATATTAAAAAAAATATTGATTTGTAAATTGTTTCAATAAATCTCTTTAAATATTTAGTTTTTTACAAGAATTCTGTACTTGTTTACTTTTCCATGAAGTAGGTACAATTCTTTTGTAAATTCAAATCTTAAAGTCTTCACTATTTTCTTCTAAAAGTGCGTGTTAAGGGCCCATGTTTCTATACCGCTGAGTAATAATATATATTTAATTGTAAAATGATATTAGTTTTAACAACACACAAAATATCATAAGGTTAAGTTTGGCTGACCGTATGCCTAGCCACATGTTCTCAAAACTACATAAGGTTAAGTTTGATTCAACGTATGCCTAGTCAACTGTTCTCAAAACTACATAAGGTTAAGTTTGGTTGACCGTATGCCTAGCCACATGTTCTCAAAACTACATAAGGTTAAGTTTGGTTCACCGTATGTCTACACTGTTCTCAAAACTACAAAGGTTAGTATTGGTGACGTATGCCTAGCTCTCATGTTCTCAAACTATCATAAGGTTAAGTTTGGTTGACCGTATGCCTAACCAACTGTTCTCAAAACTACATGATGACCATCCTCGAACTACAACATTTGCAAACTTTCAGCTAACATCTTTCTGTGTATGAAAACTTTATTTTGGATATTGCTATTCTCTTCATGTTTCATATCTTTCCATTACCTTTATTGCTTAAGATACTTTCTACTTGTTTCTGTTTCTACTTTATTTATTGTTTATGTAAAATACATGTTAGTTGTTTGTACCTGTACTGTGTCCTTTACTACACAAAAACATTTTTATAACCACACCTGTCTAGACAGGTAGAGATGTCAAAGAAAGGATAGGCTTGTCATTAATCAAGTTAATATTAAACATTGTTGACAGGTAAAAGACGCGTCCGCCCAACAAGTATCCCGACCTTGACCGGGAAAAATATAGCTGTTTACCGCAGGTCTGAAATCCTAATCTCTTTCAAAGTAATAATATCACTTTCCGTCCATCGCAAGCGATGATTGCAACAGCCTCAGAAGTGTGTTGTTGCACCTCGCTGGAGTGTGCCAAGGTGAATGTAGAGTCCATTTCTAGAACACAATCCACCTACCACGGATGGGGCATAGATGATCAGGATTAGACATGTGGGTGTTATGTACTTCAAAGTACTTTATTGCCTACTGCACACATGTTTTCCAGAAATCTCACAATTATTGGTATCATTTTAAGTAGGTTTATCAGTTATATGAGGACTATCATCATAGCACTCCGGACATGTCCATTGGTTGCTCCGATCTCCGCCTCAGCAAATCCAGCAGCGTCCAGCGACCCAACACGCCAGTTCGATGTTGATTAATCAATCTCTTTGCATATTTAGTATGTCGTTCTTTTCGGGCTGCACCAATATTGACACCCATCTCTTTCAATCTGGTCAGCGAGTGGGATTCACAGCCCTGAAACTCCTGTGTTCGGAAAGACTCTCTCAATGCGTGAAGAATGTCACTTCAATCCATGGCAGCTCCCTCTGATATTGTAGCCAAGCCAACCAATCTATCAGCTCGTTCATAACCCCGAACTTCTGCTTCCCAGGGACAAAAATGAAGGTGATTTCTCTAATCACTGTCTGTACTAGTACCTCCACCCAGTTGCGTCTCACCATACCTGCTTCGATTTTACAAATCATGCTAGTGGGGTCACTGAGTATAAAAACACGAGAGTAGTTGTGAGATGCCAACCAGTTCACCGCCTCCGTAACCGCCCAAACCGCCATTGTCACGCTACTTGTGGTTGTTGCGTGGACCCCACTGGCCTCTCTTATTATTTTTCGTCCTGAGCGTGCTGAAAAAGCCAACGCACAGCGTTGTTGGCGAATGACTGAACCATTGGTGTAAATAACCACATCTGTATCATTGATGATGCCATTCAAGAGAGCCTCCACCTCCACGTTTAGCAGTGATAGATTATTTTGTTCGCAGCTTTTCTTAATAGATGTAATAACGGTGAAAGCAGTCTGAAATTGAGGTGGCACAGCAACCCATTCCTCTCCTGTTTCAATTCCGGAAGGATCACATATTTTCCTAAGAGTATCTTCCGCCTGACTCAGCCATGATCTGCCTCTCTTGAGTCTACACTCGTTCTCCTTAATGAGTTCTTCATGGAGAGGATGTTTCTTGTTTGCATTGATTTATTTGTAAATTGAGTACAACTTGGCTGTCGCGTTACCCATAATGTCTACTCGTAGCACACATTGAGTTCCATTCAGTGGCATTTTCAGTTTGTGGAACAGTCAAAATCGCAAAGTACCATGTCGAGAGAGTAAAAAGTATTTATGGAACAGTCAAAATGCAAAGAAGTTCCATGTCGAGAGAGTAAAAAGTATTTATGGAACAGTCAAAATCGCAAAGAGCCATGTCGAGAGAGTAAAAAAGTATTTATGGAACAGTCAAAATCGCAAAGTTCCATGTCGAGAGAGTAAAAAGTCTGAACAATCGTAGAAATAATGTGTTTGTTCCAAGTCTGAATATGATGCGAAGAATGGGTTGGTTCATTATCATGATTTTGCTGTCAAGTTCCTGCTGCTCACAGGCTCGTTTGTTAACTTCACAGAATATGATAAAAGCAATGGATGACCACCCTCAAAATGGGGTGTATTGATCTAATGCTTATCCCCCCTTCGTTGTCAAGTTTTAAGACTGTCGCATGATGACCAAAATCCGCACTTGGTTAGTGACCTCTCCAATTCGATTTGCTAATAGTCTTTCAGAAAGTTATCCAATATCCAGGAATGTGCAGCCATCTTTGAATCGATTCTATCACTTCTAGATCTATGTGGCAATCATAAGATCGTAGCCGAATGCCCGTGAATCTTTCGAATAGCTTGAGCTGGGTATCACCAAGTTTTCGCAAAATGTGATTCAATACCGCTGTTCAAGTCATTTCGTGGAAATTGAAAATTCTTTCAGCGTTCATTACACCCATACACAGGCTGAGTGCAAGCGACTGACGCTTTTTCTGTAGGCAAGGAAAATTAACGCATGCCCATTGAATTTTCGCCGAAGAAAACCTCTGGTACTTAATTTGTTTTCAAGGACAATTAAAATCGGATAATTTTTTAACAGACATTGATAAATAGAAAGCTAGTTCTATATATGAGAAAAAAGTTCGATTAATAGAAAGTTAACGTTTGATAAATAGAAAGTTAAGTTCTGATAAATAGAAAGTTAAGTTCTTGATAAATAGAAAGTTAAGTTCTTGATAAATAGAAAGTTAAGTTCTTGATAAATAGAAAATTGAGTTCTTCATAAATAGAAAGTTAAGTTCTTGATAAATAGAAATTAGTTCTTCATAAATAGAAAGTTAAGTTCTTATAAATGAAAGTTGTTCTTCATAAATAGAAAGTTAAGTTCTTGATAAATAGAAAGTTGAGTTCTTCATAAATAGAAAGTTAAGTTCTTGATAAATAGAAGGTTGTTCTTCATAAATAGAAAGTTAAGTTCTTGATAAATATAAAGTTAAGTTCTTGATAAATAGAAAGTTGAGTTCTTCATAAATAGAAAGTTAAGTTCTTGATAAATAGAAAGTTGTTCTTCATAAATAGAAAGTTAAGTTCTTGATAAATAGAAGTTAAGTTCTTCATAAATAAAAGTTAGTTCTTATAAATAAAAGTTAAGTTCTCATAAATAAAGTTAAAGTTCTTAAAAAGAAATTGAGTTTTGTTATATTAAATTATTGTCGTTTGATTATATATCTGCTTCAAATTATAACTTGACAAATTCGGTATCACAGTGTTCATTGAGTTTGTTTAAATATTTGTTATGTCAAGAAGTGGGATATGAATTTAACCTTCCTTAGAGTTTTAGAATGAAAGGAATGGAAGGACTACGGATTGGCTTGATTACATCAGGCTTTCTCATATGGCATGGTCACTCTCCACTGAAACAGCACGCCACCTGTCGAGAGTATTGCAAAATCACGAACTCCGTAGCTCCAGCAACAATTCTAGGAGCTGTAGCTCCAGCAACAATTCTAGAAGATCTTCGAAAAACTTAAACACAAGAACATATTTACAATCACACCTGTCCAAACAGGTAGAGAACTCAAAGAAAGAGTAAAAGTGTCATTAATCAAGTTAATTTTATACATTGTTGATAGGTAAGATATACGCATCTGCCCAACAAGTATCCGACCTTTGACCGGGAAATATATAGCTGTTCATCTCAGTTCTGAAACCCTAATCTCCTTCAAAGTAATAATAATCATTGTCCTCAATCTCAAGCGATGAACAACGCGGTCTAGTTTCAAACTAACTACATTCAGAACGCAAGGCAGCCGTTTAAGAGAGTTCAAGATGAATATGAATTGTTCATTTATCCACTTTTAAAAAATATATTTAAAATACATTCTTGTTGTTCTCAACAGCGGACTAAGATCTTATGATATAATAATAAAAATAATTCCTCTCGTATCGTTATACGTTACATAGGGCCTGCAAGCAATTTCTCCATACCGCTCTATCCTGGGCAACTCTCTCAATTTCCTCCATGGAACTGAGACCGATATTTTTTATTCTTTATTTTTTATTTTTTATATTTTTTACTCTCTCAGCAAAGTTCGTTTCAGGGTCTGCTTGGGTCGACCTCTCTTTCTTGAACCCTTTGCATCCCACTTCAACGCCTGCTTTGATATTCGTTGATCATTTCTCCTCAAGGTGTGCCCAACATATCTCCATCTTCTCTTTCTTATAACAGTTGTCACTAGTGGTTGACCAGACATGTCTCTGATTTCATCACTTCTCCTGAATTCGTTCCATTTTATATTCATTATTTTTCGCAGACATCTATTTTCAAATGCATTCAACTTGCTTTCATATATCTTTAGTCATTTTCCAACTCCGCTGGCATATGTTAGGATTGATACAACATTTGAATTGAAAATTCGTAATTTAGTTTTAATACTATATAACTTGCAGTTCCATATTTTATTTAGACTTTTAAAAGCTGATGTTGCTTTGCCAATTCGTATCATAATTTCTTTTTAACATTTCCTGTGCAATCAAAATTGCTACCTAAATAGGAGAACTGCTCTGTAATTTTTATCATTTTAGATTCCAGTGTGATATCTGCATTACTTGCCATAGATGTCTTCATTATATTTGTTTTTTCATAGCTTATCTGCAGTCCAACTTTTGATGCTATAGATGACAAGTTGTCTGTTTTTCTTTGCATATCTTGGTTGTTTCTACTTAACAAGGCAATATCATCTGCAAAATCCAAATCTTCCAGTTGACTATTTTCTACCCAATCGATGCCAGTTTCGCCCTGCAACATTTTCGCATCACCCAGTCAATGGTCACTCCAAACAATAGCGGAGATAGAATACAGCCTTGCTTTACTCCGGTTTCAACCATAAACCAGTCGCTGTGTCTACCATCAGTGCGAACTACACACTGTGAACCATCATAGAGGCTCTTAATAATGTTTATTATTTTGTCTGGTATTCCATAGCATCTCAGAATATTCCACAGAGAGATTCTGTGTAGACTATCAAAGGCTTTTTAAAATCGATGAAATTGAGTATGAGTGGTTGTTGCTTCTCAATATGTTCCTCCAAAATTAGTCGTAGGGTAATTATTTGGTCTAAGCAGCTTCTCCCAGGTCTAAAACCAGCTTGTTCTTCTCTCAGGGTTGTGTCCACTGCTCCTTTGATTCTATTAAGAATGATTTTGCAGAAAGTCTTGGTCATTACTGATAATAGGGTGATCCTCTCCAGTTGTTGCAATCTTTGAGATCACCTTTTGGGGATCTTAACAATTATTCCCTTCTTCCATTGATCTGGGACAGTTTATTCGTCCCATACTTTATTAAATAGTTCTTGCACCTGGCTAATAGTTGTATCATCAGCCGCTTTGAGCATTTCTGCAGTAATGTTGTCATCACCCGCTGCCTTATTGTTTATCAAGGAATGGATTGCCTCCTTGACCTCAGCAACACTTATCATTTCTTCATTAATTGGTAGTAAGCTGTTTCTTGCCTCATCGTCAAACTTGAGTAGTACTGGTGGATCAGATCTATTTAATATTTCTTCAAAATGTTCTGCCCATCTTTTCTTCTGCTCGGTATCTGATGTTAGAACTTTACCATCTTTACTCTTGATTGGGCCACTCTTTGAAACAAAAGTTCCAGTAAGTTGTTTTAGTGTATTGTATAGCATTTTACTGTTTCCAGTCTTAGCTACCCTTCTTCCCCTTCTTCAGCCAGTCGATTGACATATGCTTTTTTATCTCTTCTAACCGCTCTGATCACTTCCTTGTCTTTTAGTCTATATTCCTCTTTAGCTTGGATTTCATTTTATGATATCCATTTGACAAAAGATAGATATACCAAACTGTGAGATTCCACGATGAAGTCAATATGATAGCCCTAAAGGTACAAAAATATTATAGCTCTTCTACATAAATAATAAAAATATCACAGCTCTTCTACATAAATAATAAAAATATCACAGCTCTTCTACATAAATAACTGAAAAATATTATAGCTCTTCTACATAAATAATAAAAATATCACAGCTCTTCTACATAAATAATAAAAATATCACAGCTCTTCTACATAAATAATAAAAAATAGCACAGCTCTTCTATATAAAAAACGAAAATATTATAGCTCTTCTACATAAATAATAAAAATATCACAGCTCTTCTACATAAATAATAAAAATATCACAGCTCTTCTACATAAATAATAAAAATATCACAGCTTTTCTACATAAATAACGAAAAATCACCAACAAAATTTTGTTACTAGAACGAACGGTAAAATACAACAACGAACAACAGAAACTCTGAAAACAAAAAAATAAACACAAATTTAGGGATTCAAAATTTTAAATTATTACGCTTTAACAGAACAAAAATACTGAAATTAACATAAAGTCTTACCAGCAACGTAGAGAGTCATGCAAAGGAGATAAGCAATGATGCAGTTTAAGTTCACCATCTTCAGTAATAGTTTATTAACTGTTCGCACAAAGTTAACAGAGACAAGATCTCAGTTCAACAGCTTTTGTGGTCTCTGGACAACCACGATGATCTTGACTGAAGTCTTGACATAAAGCTTTCTTCTACCTATTTATACCTGAAACTCTGGTGCGTGTCCTAGTTTAGCCCACCAAACTACCTGCAGGATTGGTTTTTTTGTTCCGGATTGGGTAAATATAGATATAACAATTACCTTTTCTAACGTCGGTCACCAAAATGACCTTATGTTTCACCTGAACACCTGAATCTCAGGTAAACGTCTGAATCTCAGTATAGTAATCATAAATAATTATGCATCTAGCATTTATAAAGGAGCGGCCGGTAACATGTCATACGCCATTTTCTTGATGTCCTTAGTTTGACAAAGTGTCGTATGTGTTTGTTTTTTTAGTCACGATGACAGAAAGAGTAATTATGAAACAATGAGAACAAATTCAATAGTAACTTTTTGTCTTATTTCTCTAATCCTGTTTTGCTTCACAACATCAGACAAAGAAGAGATTTCTAAAATGGGGATCTTGTGTGCACTACATACATAGTGTCTTTCACGTCTTCTATTATTCCCGTAGTTCACCTGTTGCTTAGTATTCACTGTATCTGAGTAGCAATGCCCATTGAGACGCACTGTCTGTTGGTAATTTGCGTTTGTGGCCCAACCAGATTTATTGTTTCTTCATGACTAATTGACTGATTGACTGATTAATAGGTCCATCATCATTGCACTTCGGTGAGTAACCATGCATGCTCTTATCTCTTTTTTACATAGGAAGATCTCAGCGGCAGTGCACACATTCAGTAGCACAGGCGAGGGCCTCGATGTAATTTAGAAGATTGTGAAAATAATTTGGAATAATTCTTTTTTCATCTTTCTAATTAATTTTGTTTTGGCAGCAACTTTCTTATCTGCTATTCTCGATTTTAAACTACCAATGGTTCTTTTACGTGCTAAAATTGAAGACGGGACCAAAATTTGATCGTCTATATCTCCAATAGGACTAGGAACTCGATCTCATCTACACTGAATTCAGGAATCTCTGGAAAAATATTCCGATGGCTTCACGAGGAAGCGAACCGAGTACCTTTGAAACGATGTTTGTATCTAACCTCTATGCCATAGAGACGCCAGAATATGAGCTGAATGCGAGCTGCACACTCACGATGAGTGGAAACAAAAGTTGAAAATATTAGTAATAATTAAAGATAACCTAACTCATTTCACATGTCGTTTTGTTTATTTATATTTACCTAATGAACTTATTTGTGATATTTTGTTGTTTAGTTGATTTTTCATTTAGTTTGTAAATATATCTTGTGATTATTGCTGGATAAATGTTCGTTGTACAAAACAAAACATTTTTATGTTTCTGAAATTTGTGGTGATGTTGGTGTTTTTTTAGAGAGACAATGGTCATGATAACTGGGTGTTGGTCATGATAATGTGGTGTTAGTCATGATAATGTGGTGTTAGTCATGATAATGGGTGTTGGTCATGATAATGTGGTGTTGGTCATGATAATGGAGGTGTTGATCATGATAATGTGGGTGTTGGTAATGATAATGTGGGTGTTAGTCATGATAATGTGGGTGTTAGTCATGATAATGGGTGTTGTAATGATAATGTGGTGTTAGTCATGATAATGTGGTGTTAGTCATGATAATGTGGGTGTTGTAATGATAATGTGGGTGTTAGTCATGATAATGTGGTGTTAGTCATGATAATGTGGTGTGGTATGATAATGGAGGTGGTGATAGTGATGATGGTTATTAGAAGGCTCTAATGATGACGATAATGGTGATTTCAGTGATGACGATGGTAAACTTTGCAGCGGTGTGAGAATACCTTAATGGTGGTAATATCGACTGTGATGTAAAAAAATATTCAATGTAATTCTTGTTTTATCGGTTGCCATTATTTTTGTTTTGCCACAATGAGATATAGATTTTGTTTTTTTTCTTTTTCTCTTGTACTTCCATTATTAATTTCACAATCCCTTTCTGCGATGTTGACAGCAACACTTTATCATCAGCATATCTTAGTTCAAGTATTTCTCTTCTTCCGATTGTAAAAGGATCGTATTGTTCTCTTCGATAAGTCAAACCAATCTGATGTATCATTGAATTTTCTTACAGCCAGCATTTGATCACTGTTAAGATCTCTTATGATCTGTTTTAAATGTATGTATACGATATACGTATAATATAGATATACTACAGGTGTGTATGTGCGTGTGTGCGAGCGCGTATGTGCATGTGTATGTGTGTGTTTTTGTGTACGTGAGTGCGTGCGTGCGTTTGTGTGTGTGTGTGTGTGCTCGTTCGCACGCTAGAATTATGTAACATAGTGAAAATGAATAAAGAGCTCTATCTATGGATGAAGAGAGGAAGTGGTTGAAATTATGTTTTGGAATAAAGCCACTAACGTTATCAAGAGTAAGAATGAGCAATAGAAACGTTCTGCTACTTCTTCTGCTGCTTCTTCTTGCTATCGCTACTTTGATGTGTACACCGTCAGTTATGCTCTTACAATAAAGTTAACAGCTGCTCTTTTCTGTGATGTAGTTTTGACTATAGTGTTGTTTTGTAGAAGCCAGCATTCCTCTCTAATGTGGTTGTACCGGGGACAATCTTCCATGACATGTTCTATGATTCATTCAAAATTGTCACAGAGGGACAGTAGGGGTTTGCAAATAGCCATAACCTGTGCATGTGTGTGTTCAGTCTGTTATGTCCTGCCTGAGACGGGCAAATCATGATCTGTCCTTGTCAGCCGAGAAAGAGATAATTGTCGTCGAGCAGATTTAGCTTTTTCTGATGGTCCATGTAGCTTTTTTTACAGAACACAATTTCGTTTTCTTTATGTTCGTATTTTCCTTCCTTTTTTGCAAGTCTGGCTGCCCTTTCATTTCCCAGAACACTCCACTTTGATGTACACCACTGAAGTATAACTCACTTGTTGGTAGATATCTTGCTTTTCAGGTACGGGAGTTGACCCAGGAAGATTTGCAAATCTAATTTGATGTCAGTGTTTAGTACCAAACCTAGACGCTGATATCAAATGATAGAAGAAAACTAAACATGATAGAGATGAAGTGTCTACGCAAAATGCTGTGAGTAACAAGAAGAGACCGGTTAAAAATTGAAAAATATCACGAAAAAAAGTGGGTACAACATCAGTACTAGACTTCATCAAGAAACAACAAATTAAATGTTTCAGCAACATAAGCATACTACCAACAGACAGTGCGCCTCAAAGATCATTGTTACTCCGATATAGGAGATACACAGCAACATACCGGTGACGCAAAAGGTGAACCCAGGAGATAACAGAAGCAACGAAAGACATTGTTTATGAAGCGTACACAAAAGCCCTTTCTATATATTTCTTCTTATCCTAACACTATGAGGCAAAACAGGATTGTAGAAAGGAATGAAAGAGATTTGCAAAGCGGATAGCACGTCTGTGAAGGATACCATCTCACAACAGAGATAGAGCACAGCCAACTCTAGATAAGTTTATTGTTGGCTCTAGATACAGCTACTTATTCTGATTACAGCAGGCAGTAGTGTTTGAACTTCTGCTGTGTTGTAATGTGTACAGGATTTCCTAATTGAGATAAACGTTGTGTCATAGTCATAGATATGAGATACAGATGTCGTCTTTCTTTTCGCATCCTAAGAACATGTCCAATCCATCGGTCTTGTCTCTTGTGTATCTCTTTATAACCATACAAGTTAGTTCCTGAAGACTTCTATTGAAAATCATATCCACTCAGGTATACCCAAGTATACCAAGTACCCAAGTTTAAGTATGACATTGTTTATTTTGATATTGCATTGGGTTGCGTCGTGTTTGTTTAAAATAACCATTAACTCTGTTTTTATTTTCTTTACATTCGGGATCAATGCTTTCTTTTCATTTTGATTTTTATATGAATCATGTCTTGTAGATCTCATATTAGTAGTGCCTTTTATTCAGCCCATGAGGTAGAATTTCCGCTTCACAATATTATATGTAAATTTTCTTTGTTCTTTCCTTGAGGTGTCATGTTATTTCTCTTTTCAACTTTATATTCATGAACCGGAATGTATTCTAACCTTTCATTCTCATGTTTCACAGCAAGTGTATGAACTCTTTTCTTTGTGTTCTATATAATAGTTATCCTAGTAAATATCCTGTTTAACATTATAAATTGTAATTGCAGATGCATCTAAACTATCGTTACTGTCCGTAGTACCGATATTTAGAGTAGGTGGGACGATAACCTGTGAAATATAATGGCCACATGGCTAGTGCAGTCGCCGCGAAGCTATTCAGGTTAGGATTTTTCATTTATTAGCACAACAGAAACAAATCCTTGATCTTACCGTGGATTGGACACGGGTCTCCAGCATGGGAGCCACGCTCTATTCCATTCAGTCAAACGCTCCTCAACAGTTGCATAAACTGTCTAATTCCGTTACTGTTCCAAATACAATGCTGTCGAAGTACCTAGAAATCATTACGCCTTCTTTGACATAGTTGTTATGTATAGTTTATACGACCCTATCTTGTTTATCAAAGTTTATTGTTTATACACGGATATCTGGTCGCACCCTAATACTGTGTCCTGCTGTTGCACTAATAATTGTCTTACATACAAAGAGAAATTGCTCTTTCACTGTATATCCTTGTTGTGTCTATAACTTGACACTTACATACAATAAGTAAGACGCAGATTAAATGACTGGAGAGAGTACATAATGAAGCTATGCTATCATCGTGGATCTCTCTAAGGATGCACATAGATGAGGTTTCTCCTTGATTAATCAACCTTGGAGTATAGAATCTAGATAGCTAGAGAACTTGCGTATCTCAAAACAAAGTGCTGAAAAAGGATGACCCATTACACAATTTGCTTAGATTCAGTAGTAGAAATCGGTTACAGAGGGGCAAGTTGTTGGTTGGCCGTGCCGTAAACAGTATTCAGTTGGTATGCGGGCTCACAAATATCGACTATGGGGAAGAATGGATACCGGTGGCCTCAACATAAGGGAAACCTTTTTGACCATCATTCAATTCGATAAATGTTGCATAGAGAAGACTTCCGTGACGTTGGATACATACGTGAAGTCCATTTTTAAATGAAAACTGCAGGAAACGTGCATTCTGATCTCCACAGATGTCGCCAAGAAAAGTCCACATGGGCTTTCTCTGTAAGCTCATACAGCAGATATGCCAAGGAAGCCAATTGTACATTTCGTAAGCCACCATATCAAGGGGTGAACCAATGGATAGAGCTGACATTCTGAACGTCCTCAGAAAGTGAGGTAGCAAAGAGGATTTTCATCTAAAACAATTCAGCCAACTGCTAGATTGCAAGAGCTTGATTTGAAGATTAGAGGGGGCCAGAAAAGAACAGTAGAATATGTATAGGAGTAGGCTCATCAATCAACAATGAACTGGTACAGTTAGTCACTGGACGTTGTTGTAGCTATTATAAAAGAGATTGGAGCACCTATGGACATGTCTGGCGTGCAATGAAGATGTTCCTAACTGAAATTGAATTAGTATTTACGGATGATCGTACATTTATGTATGTCTGTCTAAGTATCTGTTTGAGTTTAGCATATGCTGTTAAAAAAATGCATTCTATGATGTAGTAACTAAGATAACAAAAATAATTTAATTAAAATGACTTCGTTACATGCTTGAAAAGTGTAAGGAAGTGTCTCAGTCATTTAGTAGCTGCGGCGACGAATCCGCGAAATTTGACTTGCCCAAATGCAAGAACCATCCACAGGTTCGCAAATCTAGCTCCCTGCCATTGAATTAAGGTGAGACATTGAGAACGAACGCAGAAGAAACAGAACAACAAGAGAAGAGGAAGAAGAAAAACACACGAAAAACAAGAACAAGTTAAGAAGAAGAAATACTATTGTTACAAAAATTATTCAACAGAAATATATAACATAACATTTAGTACTGTCGAATTCAGTTTCAGTTTCAGTTGTCGAATAAAATAAGTCTAGAATGTTACATTGAGCCATGAGTAACATAATATTTCCCATCTTCCCAAATCTTCCGTGTTTGTGTGGTATTATCTTGTGTGAAATATATCCTGACAATGCTGTCAGAGTATCACTTTCTCACATAAATTCTGGAATAATCTATCTTATTCGTGTATCCAAGAGCAGTATCTGATGTGGTTGAAGATTTAGATTTGCCTAAATCAGAAGTGACGTGTTATTCAAAATCCTTGCGTGATTGCTCTCACTTGAAATTGTGTGTCCTTCTAGATCACGAAATTGCGTAACGTACAATCACACTTCTTAAAGTCCGTGACTTGCGACAGTTAACATCTATTACAGGGGGGCATCTAGTTCGGATCTAGTCCTCGACGTTGGCTCGCTTTAAAGGGCACACATGAAGACCTCTGGGACTGAACTGTGAGTAAATGCTATCACGCAATTTAGGAAATTCCGGCAAGGCACAAATTAGCTGTCCATTTAACTGAAATTTAGTGGTAGTTCCGCAGTTAATTTATAACAGCAACCGACCCAATAGAATGGCAAAGAGCAGGCAGGGACATATTCATTACACAATTAGAGTTGTCTGAAAGGCGTGATTCGATTAACCGACGCATGAATGGACAGCTTCAATATTTGACGAATATATATATACTGCTGTATTTGTAACTCACAAAAACGATAAACTACAGTGTACATGTTTATTTGTTCAGTCCTACCGCAGATAGGTATTTCATTTAGCACTTTTGTATTTTGTCAGACCGCTGAAATATCGAAGCACAAATAATAATAGCAACAATTAACCGACGTTTCGACGTAAAAACCTTTATCAAGGAAATTTTACACGATACAGGTATTGAGAAAAACAATGTTTCAAATTGTTTACTTTCTTACCGGGGACGTTTTTCCTAGTATGGCATCGGTTTGTCGCTATACTTGCACCCCTTTTACATTCCTTTTTCTTTTCTCCAATCTTGTTTTGCCATACAGTGTCAGGATAGAAGAGAATTGTAGAACGGGCTTTTGTATGCACTTCATAAACAGTATCATTCGTCCTCTCTGTTGTCTATGAGTCCACCTTTTGCATGGACGGTCTTTTGCTTTGCATCTACTGTATCAGAAGAACATTGCTATTTGAAGCACACTGCCTGTTGGTAATCTGTTTATGTGCCCAAACCATTTAATTTGTTGTTTCTTGATGAAGTTCAGTACTGATGTTGTGCGTACTTTTTTCACGGTGTCTTCCTTTCTAAACCTTCTCTTCTTGATACTCCCAAGAGAAATGAAGACATCAGAAACAAAAGTGCGCGCAGCAATAGTATATTCGTCCATTTTACCTCCGAATGATAAATATCTCTTGTGGCCGTAACTTCGTTTGGGCGCTGAACATTATATCTCTCTTTAGCCTGTTACGCCCTTGGCGTTTAGGACAGCAACAAACGTACACCATTCTTCCTGTTCATGGCCTTCCTCTGTATTGTGTTCCAGCTATGATTCATTTCCTTCAGTTCTTGCTCTATCGTTCTCCTCCAGGTCGTCTTGGGTCTTCCACGCTTTCGCCTACCCTCTGGAGTCCATCTCAGTGCAGTTTTCGTGTCGGAGCCAGTCTCCATGCGCATCACATGTCCAATCCATCTCCAGCGTCGTCTTCGGATGATAGTGCCCATATTCTCTTGTTGGCATCGTGCAAGCAATTCTTGGTTCGAGATAGTAGTCGGCCAGTACACGCGTAAGATTTTTCGCAGACAAGTTGTATGAAAGGTGGAGAGTCTGGACATATCATGTTCTGTCATTCTCCAGCATTCCGATCCGTACAGCAATGTTGACAGCACACTGCTGTTATAGATACTAGTCTTGGTTCTGATGCTGTATTGGACAGATTTCCAGGGGGTCTGAAGGGTCATGAATGCACTTCGTGCCTTACTCAGTCTGTTTTTAATGTCAGATCCAGCGCCTCCTTCATTGCTAATAACACTTCCAAGATAAGAACATTATATATATATGTGGTTTTTTTTACTGCACTGTGTATTACTCTAACGTTTTAGCTTTGTATGAAATTAATTGCACATGCAAATGTAAAAACGGTAAGCCACGATGCAAGCTGACACATAGTTAACATTTCATGTGTTTTCTTTTTGTAAATTACTTTCGTTTCATTTTTCACTGCTTGTCACTTTGGCTTAAAACAAACAACTGTGTTATTTTTAAAGCGGCAATAAATAATCTACACGCAATTAGAGCAACTTGAGAAGAAGTAAAAAAAAGTATTACGACAACCATGAATGGAAAGCAGGCATTTAAGTGGGAGGCACATTGTTTAAATAAGAAAGAACGCCCTAAACTTAACGGAGAGAGGCGAGAAATATTGGACTCAATTACATAGAAGAAGTTTGAACGAGTTACCCAAGATAAAACTGTATGCATGTGAGATTATATATTAAGTCGCCTGAGTGGCCCAAATTTGGGGTTGTAAAGAATAGAACCTTTGTTAACTGTCACGCATGTCGTAAGAGGCGCCTAAGGAGGTTGGTTGAAATCTGATGCACGTGTCCTAAACATGTACACATCTATGCGTTTAGAGGCCTATCAAACCATGTGTACGTATATATATATATATATATATATATATATATATATATATTATATATAGATATAGATATATATATAAAACTAGCAATAGATATGGAAGATAGTATGGACATACATAAACACAAATAAAATGTATATAGACTTGTGTAGAGTTTTGCAGAAATATGCTGAGTATCCAGTGTTGTTGCTACACGAAAATAGCGACGGTCATGGTATAGCTGACTTCATCTGGTTGATGTTCCGTATATGTACTCGTATGTGAGAATAATTAATTTAAATTGCTATGTTCCCGCCTGTATGTGTTCCAGTCAACTGACTGATGTTCCGTGTCCTAGTGTGCATGTGTATGTGTGTAACACTTTCTTCAACTGACTGATGTTCCGTGTCCTAGTGTGCATGTGTATGTGTGTAACACTTTCTTCAACTGACTGATGTTTTGTCTAATGTCTATCCCCAGGAGGATGATGAAATTAGTTGTCCACTCTTGCCGTTAAGCGTTGGGGTGAGAGCTTTAATTTGCTTTCCAGGGCTGATGAATCGCCCTTGTTGGGCTATATCCGTGTTTAATTAGTGTGGTCTTGATAGTGTCTATCCATCTTTTTCTTGGTCTTCCTTGGCTCTATTACCTGATCTCTTTTTATTGCATGCTGTTATTGGTGGTTGGTTGTATTCCATTCTCATTAAATGTCCAAACCACTGCATTTGTTGCAGTGGCGGCTCGTGGTAATTTTTCTTGGTGGGGCCAGACACAAAATTTAGGAAAATCATAGTTTTTGGGAGTATTTACTATTATTTGTCTATTCCGGGAAGTTATTCCACCTTTAGGTTTTTGGTTTGGCCGGACCCCACTGGCCTTTAATGCCGCCTCTGATTTGTTGTCTTTCAATGTATTCGGGTCATGACGTTATGCTGACTCTGCTTTTGATGTCCCCATTTCGTAGTCTATCTTTCCTGGTGACTCCACTGCCTTCCTCAAGCATTTCATTTCACATGTGGTGAACTTTCTGTGATGTGTTGCTGTAAGAGACCAAGTTTGGCACTGGTAACAAAGTGTTGGTAGGAAAATACTTTTTATCACCTGTCTTTTCACTTCCATCTTGATCTTTGGGTGTTGTAGTAATGGTGCCAACTGATAGGTCACTGCATTTTTGTTTTTTTTTGGCATTTTGTCCCTATTTCTCTATCGAGTTTTCCATCCTCTGTGAAAAGGCTGCCTAAATATTTGAATTCAGAAACTTGCTTTACTCTGGTGTTGTCTATTTGTATGTTTGCTTGGCTTGGTGTTCTGCTGATTTTCATGGTCTCGGTCTTTTGTGTTTTGATTTTCATGTTGTACTTTTTACATGCTGTTAACAATAGATTCATATGATATTATGTGTATGTGTGTATAAAGCTCTTCAACTGGTTGATTTTCTGTGTCTGTGTGTGAATATAACAACAAACTGGAAAACTGCAAGGTCTATGAACTCAGAACACCGCTATTGGTGGTAATTCCCTTTTACATAGATCCAAGTGGCAGAGCACTTTCAGAGCTCTCCCATTGATGATTTCGAAATTCCCCTAATTCAAATAAAGTCCGATACTCAGTGTCTTCTTCTTCTTCTTTGCGTTCGTTATTTACGACCAATTGTAATCACTCTTTGTGATATGTTTGATCTTTGTCAAGAACGTGTATACGTTGCACATTGGTTTGGTAGGCCCCTAAACGCATAGACTTCTACATGTTTAGGACACATGCATCCGATTTCAGCCAAACCTCTTACGACATGCGTGGCAGGTAACAGTGGTTCTATTCTTTACACCCCAAATTTGGGCCCCGGTAACCACTCGGGCGACTCAGTTTCATAAAAATGACTAAGAAATTTATTGTACTGAAAATTCAACACTGTCCGAGTGATACCATACCAAGCTCAGCTCTCTGCCCCTGTGCTATTGCCAGCTTTCTATATGAACACATTACATTCTTCTTCTTCTTTGAAAACTCCATATCTTAAACCACTTTGTGATTTATATGTGATCTGAGCCTTAGAGCGAGTGTACGTTGTGTCAGTTATGCGCCTACAAGTAGGCCAGCACATCCGATTTCTGCGACACTTGTTATTTATTCGAGTAACTTTCCAATGCCCTTACCTCAGTCGCCTCTTACGACATGCTTTGCAGGTCGCAGCGTTACTATTCCTTGCTTCCTTACGATCCCGACAACACAAGGGGAGACAACACATTACATTAGATATTCTTGTTGTTCTCAAATAACTCACCGTTTTCTTTAACATTTTTCCCCAACACAAATATTGAACTGTCTCCTACTTGAGATACTTAATTTTTCACTAGAAGTCTTTCCTAACTTGTTATCTCCCTTTAGACACCCCCGAGACTTGTCTATTATTCAGCGTTTGAGCAGAATGAATTTCGTCACGTGACTGTATGACGTGTTACTCCCTCAGAGCCATTTTCAACTCAAGTTTCCATTTCTGTTTGGTGAACTTTAACTCAAAGTCATTCTAACTAGAATAATGATTAACTATCTGCATTTGTTGCTTGTGGAAAACGTCAACGACAGTGAACATGAGCGCCCAGACATTTTCACAAGATGGGGATGGAAAGGAGGGGAGAGGGGGGATAAATTGAATAAAAATAATTTAAGGTGGTAGTTTACTATGCGAAAATTTAGACGACCAGATACGAATAAAACTATTTTATCAAAACGTTATTTTCCAGGGAGGGAGGGAAGTGTGAATAGGGACGGGGAAATACATTTACTCCCTTTCCCCATCGCACATTGCATTAACATATGGACGCCCATGGCAGTGAACATATGTATTAACTCAGGAGTAGCATAGAATTATGTTCTCGCCCGTGAGGTGCTGGGGCCCGCAAGGCAAGCGAAGAATAGTACCACTGCGGCCTACAAGGCATGTCGTAAGAAGCGATTGATGTAGGATCTAGGAAAGCTACCCTAGTAAATAAAAAGCATCGCAGAAATCGGCTGTGCTGGCCTACAATCGCTCTTAGGCTCAGATCACATACAAATCACACAGAGTGGTTAATAAGTGATCGATATGGAGCGTTAGAAGAAGAAGAAGCAGAATTACGTTCTAGAATAAAATTCATGATTTAATAACAATTATTTTTTTTTAATTCTACAAATTTTCATCATTATACAACGCGTGTACTATGCAATCAATACGATCATTGGAAGCCACATAGATTTGGTTTTACAGAAGAATGCTGACGATTCCATGGACATTGAAGAAAACAAACGATGAGGCTTTAAATCAGGCCTGCACACAAAGAAACCGTATCAAAAGAATAAGAATCCGACAATCAAGGTTCTTCGGGCATATAATGCGAAGAGAAGGTTTAGAACATTTGGTGACAACAGGTAAAATTCAGGAAGGAGAGATCGTGGAAGACAGAGGGAGAAGATGCTGAATGGCCTGACATCATGGTTCGACACAAGATCGACGTCAGAACTGATTACATGCACCAAGCAGAGAGAGTTGTAGAGAGACATGATCGCCTACGCCGGCAGGCATGGTCCTTGATTGACTGATATTATGCAGAGTTGGTACACTATCTTGAATATAATCTCATGTACAAGATATAGATCTGAGTACACATAGATATGATACTATGCAGAGTTGGTACACAATCTTGAATATAATCTCATGTACAAGATATAGATCTGAGTACACATAGATATGATACTATGCAGAGCTCGTACACAATCTTGAATATAATCTCATATACAAGATATAGATCTGAGTACACATATATATGATACTATGCAGAGCTCGTACACAATCTTGAATATAATCTCTTGTACAAGATATAGATCTGAGTACACATAGATATGATACTATGCAGAGCTCGTACACAATCTTGAATATAATCTCATATACAAGATATAGATCTGAGTACACATAGATATTCACCAAGTGTAGTGAGTATAGTCATATCAATCAATTACTAGATATGACTGACAACAAATCAGAAATGTCCTCATTTCAAAAAGTGCGAGTGCCAATTTTTAACTCTTTCGTCCATCTGAACCGATAAACTGGCTTATTGTATGTTTTAATATGACGCAACGCCAGTATATCGGCTAAGTTACTATACATTGTGAAGTAAACGCGTCCAGATATTAAATAAATTATGCAGTGAAAGGGTTAAGTTGGGTAGGCTTATACAAAGCCAACTATAAACGTATGGCCCTTCGGACTCGGGTAAGAATTATGGGAAATCAGACCACAACTACACCACGTGACCTCGCATTCCAGTATTGGTGTATATAGATGAATTCTTTTTAAAATCAACACGAAATGCTAAATTGAAGTTATATTATGCAACAAGTTAAGTTGAATAATAAGGAATATCAATATTATGAATATTTTTCCCCAATAAATAACCATATAGACTCACAGAATTGAAAAAAATTGCAAAAAAGCTTGCAGTGCTCTATCAAACATCTATATTTTCCGGCCCCTTTTTCTGATCTAGGTCAGGAAGTCCATTGTCAGTTGTCTGGCCTAGTTATCTAGAGTTGGCTGTGGCCTATATTAGGAAATCGATTGTATCGAGAATTAAACCTTGTATATTAGTGATCGAATCTATGGCCCTACAACTGCGCTAGATCGGTTTCCTCTACAACTTTTTCAACAAAACTGTTCTAACTTAGCTGTGAGCAGGTACAATGTCTATGACAACTAAACATCTATTGCATCTGTCAGACATACGAAACTGAACATAAAGACACATAGTTACATTCTGTTTCTGTGAAAGAACATATTTACAGTATTGTTGGTATTCTAGTGATGAATATTACATTTGTCAGCCATCAGCACGCAAGTCTGAAAACGAGCTAAGATGTAATAGAAGTTATCTGAAGAACTTCTACATTAAATTCCTTCTTATAATATAAATTATACAAATTCCTTCTTACAATTTTATAAATTTAACAAAATCCTTCAAATATTGCATGCGGGTGTTTGCAGCAATGAGAGAGCGACCATGCTTGCATCAATAGCATCGATTGTTGGGGAGTTGAAGATGGATAAGGGAGATGTTCTTTGGTCTCTCCGCTACTGCCTGTTGGATCAAACCAGAGCCAACTATAAACTACTGGTCTTCGGCTCAGGTAAGAATTGTGGTAAATCAGACCCCAACTACACCACGTGACCTCGCATTCCAGTATTGGTGTACATAGACGGATTCATTTTAAAATCAACACAAAATGCTAAATCGAAGTTATATCATGCAACAAGTTAAGTTTAACAATATGGAGGAATATCAATACTATAAATATTTTTCACCAATAAATAACCATAGACTCACAGAATTGAGTAAAATTGCAAAAAGCGTGCAGTGTTCTATCAAACATCTGTAATTTCCAGATACCTTTTCTTATCTAGGTCAGGGAATACCCTGCCAGTTGTCTGGCCTGTGCTAGAGCCTGGCTGTGCTGTGATCAAGCACAGCCAACTCTAGATAACTACACAATTATGCAACATACTTCATATACTAAATATTATACAAAATCCTTTTTACAATTTCAATTATACACAATTCTTATTACTTCCACTGTCTTCATCTTCTTCTAACGCTCCACATCGTCCACTCTGTTCTGTGTGATTTGTATGTGATCTGAGCATAAGAGCGATTATACGTTGTGCCAGTTAAGCACCTACAAGTAGATCAGCACATCCGATTTATGCGCTGCTTTCTATTTACGACGGTAGCTTCCATAGGCTCCTACATGAGTCGCCTCTTACGATATGCCTTGTAGGTCTCATTAGTACTGTTTGTTGCTTCCCTAATGGACCAAGGCAACACACGCGCGAGTACATCTTACAGTATAAATTATACAAACAGCCTCGTTATAATATAAATTATACAAACAGCCTCGTTATAATATAAATTATACAAAAAGCCTTCTTACAATATAAATTATACAAAAGCCTCTTACAATATAAATTATACAAAAAGCCTTCTTACAATATAAATTATACAAAAAACCTTCTTACAATATAAATTATACAAAAAAACCTTCTTACAATATAAATTATACAAAAAGCCTTCTTACAATATAAATTATACAAAAGCCTCTTACAATATAAATTATACAAACAGCCTCGTTACAATATAAATTATACAAAAAGCCTTCTTACAATATAAATTATACAAAAAACCTTCTTACAATATAAATTATACAAAAAGCCTTCTTACAATATAAATTATACAAAAAGCCTTCTTACAATATAAATTATACAAAAAGCCTTCTTACAATATAAATTATACAAAAAGCCTCGTTACAATATAAATTATACAAAAAGCCTTCTTACAATATAAATTATACAAAAAGCCTTCTTACAATATAAATTATACAAAAAGCCTCGTTACAATATAAATTATACAAAAAGCCTTCTTACAATATAAATTATACAAAAAGCCTTTTTACAATATAAATTATACAAAAAACCTTCTTACAATATAAATTATACAAAAAAACCTTCTTACAATATAAATTATACAAAAAGCCTTCTTACAATATAAATTATACAAAAAGCCTTCTTACAATATAAATTATACAAAAAGCCTCGTTACAATATAAATTATACAAAAGCCTTCTACAATATAAATTATACAAAAAGCCTTCTTACAATATAAATTATACAAAAAGCCTTCTTACAATATAAATTATACAAAAAGCCTCGTTACAATATAAATTATACAAAAAGCCTTCTTACAATATAAATTATACAAAAAGCCTTCTTACAATATAAATTATACAAAAAGCCTTCTTACAATATAAATTATACAAAAAGCCTCGTTACAATATAAATTATACAAAAAGCCTTCTTACAATATAAATTATACAAAAAGTCTCGTTACAATATAAATTATACAAAAAGCCTTCTTACAATATAAATTATACAAACAGCCTCGTTACAATATAAATTATACAAATAGCTTCTTACAATATAAATTATACAAACAGCCTCGTTACAATATAAATTATACAAAAAACCTTCTTACAATATAAATTATACAAAAAACCTTCTTACAATAGAAATTATACAAAAAGCCTTCTTATACTATAAATTAGAATATCCTCTCCAGTTCTCTAGATCTGAACAATGTCTAGCTCACTTAGCGAGCAAGATTGTATCCAATTGTTTAGCACGCTCAAACTATCAGTTCTGTCCAAACTCCTACGTCATAACGACCATTTAGCGTGATGGAATGTAAGGCGAGATGAGACACCTCATGGGATTCCGGATGTTACACGGAAGAAAAAGAGAATTATCAATAAGACGCCAGGTAGTAATTATTCTAATTTGGTAGATCTGGTCGGAGAGAAGTGGTTATTCCCCTCGATTTGAGGAAAACCTCTTGCACGAAAGAAGTAATAATTATTTAAGTGTTCTCGTCTTGTTGTAATGTAGTGGTCTAGATGAAATATTTCATGTTTTTATTGTTAGTAAACATGAATCACTACTGAATCATCTCACGGTGTTTGTACGTAATAATGGGAAGCACAGCATAATTTATGAAATCTGGTTAGAACTAATGTTTATATGCTGATACGTTTCCCATAATTCTATTCTACAACACACAATCTTTTTCCGGGTATTATGCTACACTGCCAGACCCGGACGCTGACATTAAACAATAGAAGACAGCTAGTCTCGACAGAGATGAAGTGTCTACGCAGAATGATGGGAGTATCAAGAAGAAACCAGATTAGAAATGAAGACATCAGGAATAAAAGTGGATACAACATTAGTACTGAACTTTCTCAAGGAAAACAATAATAGTACGGTCACATAAGCAGATTACCAACAGACTAGGCGTGCGCTCTCCGCCTTCAGAAGTATTTGTTGTTTAGATACTCAAGTATTGATCTGTGGTCAGGGAACCTATAGTCCAAACAACTAACCCTGAGCTAACCATAAATTTTTGATCAAAGCCTCGGACACTTGGAATTTCTACTACAAGGGATAACTAGTGAAGATTCGACTTCCATATTAAATTTTCCGCCACTTTCTGTTTGAGGTGAGGTCCTTCAGGATAAGGAACATTCTCAATCATTCTGGGACACATGCCTTTGACTTTACGTTTGTCTATGCTGACAATTTCTAATTTTCAGTCTTTTCTTGAACAGCACTCTTTTAATCTTCCTTAGCATCTTGATGCATCATGGGGTATGGTCTACGCCAAGAAGTGTGTTCATGTTTGCCACTTTCTGACAGTGTTGTGTCGTTCCGGTTTAGGAACAATCTCAACCGCTTTGAGACTCCTGTCCTTTTGTCGTCACCAGACAAGTTGAAGTTTCTACTTTGTATTTTATCTTCCGAAGAAGCAGAAAACTTGAAGCCACGACTGAACACATGCAGTCAAAGGACGTCAGTTTCATCAGGTGCTAGAATGTAATTGTTATTTTTGGGCTCCGCTTACATCTCCTCACCCCCCTCCAGTTACCCAGGGAGGGCAGCCTTTCCAGGCGCAACATTTGGTTTTGCACACGGTCATCATAACCAGCCCCGGTTCTTCCAGGGAGGACATGTTTTGTTAGACTTGACCACAACTTTTAATTCTGTGCTCGTCCAACTTAGCCAACCCCGATACCTACGCTTGGCCTCTAGTACAGAGTTAACTGAAGTTTTCCCTTTCGTCGACTTGACACAGACAGAATATCTTGGACTTTCGCAGACACTTGCCAAGAGCTGACAACTTTGGTACGACCATTGACTTTGGGCGTTGACGTTTACGACTTTCCTACGTTTAGCGGTATTTGTACTACATTTGTAACTGTCAGATATCTTGGGACGTTGACCAGGAGACACGTGTGGACGCAGTCTCTCTGAAATTCTGCGCGTCTATATTGAGAACAGATCACATAGCATTCGTGATTGCGTCCACACTACTATATTACCGCTTGGTAGCTCTCCCTCGACCACCATCAACTTTGCATGACTGTCGACCCTTAGTCTCTCTCCAAGTCTACCACTCTTTTGCGATTTTGAGAGACTCATTGTTCAGCCAAATAGTTTCATTACTACACGAAGTAGTCTCATCACTTCAAAGCCATTTTTCCAGAGTATATTTGTCATACTAAATTTTAGAGCTGACATATATTAGTGAAATATTTTAAAAAAATATTTCCTACTGCTCATGAAAACGAGAGCCGCGGTAGCGTAGTTGTTAGTGAACTCGCTTCTCAAGGTTGGTGGTCCGGGTTCAACTCCCGCAGTGACTTCCCGCAGTGGGCGTGGAATTTTTCCCGACCGCGACCGGCTCTCAGGTCGACCAAGCCTCAATTGGGTACCAGTCATGCTCTGTGAAAGTAAAGGCGGCCGGCGTGATGCTGACCACATCACACATCGTGTGCCGACGGTCAATGAACGATACAGGCATAACACTGTATTGCCCTATATACCACGAGGTATGAAAGGGTTTCTTACTTTACTTTACTTATGAAAACTGGATAGACATTTACATTTAACTGGTGCTAAATTCATTCTAACTTGTATCCTGTAAATGATGTCTCAAAGTCTGGTCCAGCGCTCTCCAACGTCATCATCAGAGAGTCATGTTGCCCTATCTTACTCTGATCAAATTTCTAGAAAATACTATTTTTCAGTTTTTTTTAGTAGCATTCCAATGAAAACGATCTTCCGGCTATTTTATTTTGCAACCTTTCTTTTTTCCGATCCAGAAGCACTTCAGCTTTTATTAGCTCTTCGGCTGGTGCCATGGACATCATAACCCTTTGGTTCGGTGCCACAAACACCGTATACCTGGAGAACCTGTGGCTTTTCTGCCAGCCCGCGGAATTGAACCACACTCACAGGGACTTTTCACTGACCTCTAACCATTTGTTTTTATCACTGGAAAACCGTCGACATCTTAACATTCATCATCATCATTGACCTCTTTGTCTCAGGAGACAATAGGTGTTGCGTCACGTAGTATGTTCTGCGCTGAATCACGTTTCTTGTGGCTGTAATGGCCTATTCTGGAGTGGCAATCCTTTGTCACAGTTGCTGCAGGTAAAACTGGAGACTAGAGCCGATACATGGGATGTTCTCTCTGCCCTCTCTTTTACCTCCACATGTGATCTTAAAATTACTACTATTATTATCAGTAGAAATATTGTAATCATCACATGGCGCCCGTGCCCCCAAGACTATCAGATGCGCCCCAATATATAAAAACGTCGGACAGCACTGGTAAGGTCCATTTCTACTTATGTCTAATTCTGAAGTACGTACATTTGTTTTGGTAACATTTTGGCAGCAAACATTACGCCTCTCTGACAGCAACACACTACAGAAAGCTCACCAAGTGTAAAGTGACATGAAGAAGGCGGTGGGATCACCAGGAAAGACAGACTACGACACGAGGACATCAGAAGCAGAGCGGGCATAACTTCATGCACTGAATACATCGAAAGACAACAAATGCAGTGGTTCGAACATGTAATGAGAATGAACTACAACCAGTGGCGGCTCGTCCTTAGGGTCAGTGGGCCAGGCCCCATCAAAAATAATGTGTAACGTGCATTTATTATTTAATAAATTAAAATATAACCAAATCCAAAACCATGATTTTCCCGAACATTTGTGCATGGCTCCACCAACAAAAAGGGTCACGAGCCGCCACTAACTACAACCTACCACTAATAGCAGCATACAATAAAAATAAATAGGTAATCGAGCCAAGGGAAGACCAAGAAAAAGTTGGACAGACAATATCAAGAGTCACTTAAAAATAACATGGAAATAAAACAAATTGAACGTAAATTAAAACTGCCACTTCTACGCTTAACGGTAAGAACGGACAACCAATTCCATCATCCACCTGGGGAAAGGCAATAGAAAATACAATATTGAACAAAAAAAACTTTTAGTTTTTTTGTATTCAAGGAACTAACCCAGTGATTATCAGATCAACTAATTTGTTATGTCTCTCCATTTCTTATTTCGTATCTGCGACCCGGAACACATTTTCAACCAATTTCCCACTCTCTCTCAGTGTGAGTACACGCTACGTATTAAATGTATGTTATCTCTGGTCAATTTGTTGGTCTTGTCTCTGGATGAATAATGTAATTTGAAAACATTAGTCAGTATACATTAACCAAGATTGATACAACAATGGACACTGTCCATCTCTGAATGGTGCTGTACGGTGCAAATAGAACTAGCCGTGCAATTTGTGGTATCTAGAGATATTCTTCTGGACTTCACAGTGGTCCTGAAGGAACCCCCTTTAACCTACATCCTCTCATTTTAGTTTCCGTTTCCTAGTGAGATTGTAGTGATAAGGTAGTCAATGATAATGAACAAGAGATTAAACATTCGTTGTACTAAGAAGGATGTTACTGAAACATTATGTTACCAAGTCATTTAGATTATATACTGGACTGATGGTTACAATTGTCTTCTCTGTGTTCAGGATGGCCCCAATTATCAGCCTCACTGAAAGTGTCTGCATAAGACTACTTATACAGTAACTTGAGCAAAAATGTTCATTTTTATCCCAGATTCAAGAAAGTATATGCAACAATACTCCGTTTGGTATTCAAGGAAGGCGCGACCTTTCCTCCATTTGTCCATTGGACACCATACTTTGGCACGGTGAAGTACCCACACCATGCTGAATATTACATAACGGTTTTGAATATCTGGGTTCAGTGCTAACAAGAGATGCAAATGGGATGACAAAATTTAAAGAACAAAGATAGCCTTACAAAAACTCAACTAAACACAGTATGGAATGGAACTGATAGGAAAACAAAGATCAGAATATTAAAAGCATGTATATTTCCAGTAGCAGCCAATGGGTGTAAAACATGTTCATTTAACAAATCAGTAGAAAAGCATATATGTGCTTTTGAATGTAAGTAATAAGTGTTACAGAAGTCCTTCATATATGATGAACAGAGAAGGTATTGTCAAGTATTAGATATATCACAATTTTTCTTTTTTGTCTTATTTATGCAGTGAATGGTCGCAGAGAGAAGGTAATTATGGTAGTTGTGTAGCTTAGGGTCATGCTGAGCTTATTCAGTGTCACTCCATCTAACCAACTTTTTTTTGCTTGACCTCTTGCTTTGTTATGTTATGCAATCAAAGCCATGGCACATTGTTCTGTTATCCGCTGCAACAGCCATCCCAAGGGCCACTGTACCATGAGAAGTTGATTAGTACATATTCTCTCTCTACCATGAAGATGACACTCTCTGACATGTCAAAACTGAACTAATTATCGCACTCATTTCAGTGTCTGAGACTTGCCCATATCACATAAATGAGAGCATACCACATTGATGACATCTGCTCTGTTGTCCATATTTCTGCCAGCTTGAGTCGGGGCATTGTTTGCAAGAAAGTCAGCTTGTTCATTACCCTGCACTCCAGGTGTGTACAGCCAAGTCAGTGTCTTACTTTGTATCCCGATATTGTCATGTAGTATGTTTGTACTGCAGGTTTGTTAGGTTACATTGTAACGGAATGATCTTCTTCTTCTCTTCCACCATTTACTTCTTTACATGTAGAGTGAAAGAAGGTAGTGATCTTGTGTGTGCTTGTTTTAAGACACTTTTTAAGCTGATATTTTCGTAAGGCTGTTCTTGATGCCGTCGCTCCATCTTTGCGTGGTCTTCCTCTTGCTTTGTACTTTTTCTGTGTGGCTCTCTGTGGTAGGCGATACCAGGGCATTTTTGTCAGGTGTCCAAACCATTTAATCTGTTGTTCTTTTATGAATTGTATGACTAGTTGATTGAAAGATTGAATCATTAAATTTATTAGACGATATGCTTTATCATTTGTAGGCAAAGTGGTCAATTCCCTACCCACCGCATTTTAAATTGTGAGGCAAATACACTAACCCTTTGGCTATACAATCAGTCAGAATATATACATAACCGTTTCTCCCTATTTAGCTTTGAACTGTAATGCTGTAGCTGTACAGTGCACATCCTCAGAAATGATCCAGAGGCCATCACAATAACTGCCAGTGTTTTCCTGAGGGACACTAAAGAATAGTAGACCAGTCTGTTGTGGTTTTCTGTTTTGTCTTGCGCTGTTCTGGTGGCTTGGGTGATTGCTATTTTGCTCTTTGACAGGATTCTGCTATGCCATCTAACCAACTTTTCCGTGGTCTTCCTCTCGCCTTCTTTCCTGATGTTCTATTGTAGAAGACTTTGTATATTGTGGAGTTTGAATGCATTATTATTAAGTGGCCAAACCACTTCATTCTTTGTTTCTCAATGTAATTCTAGCAAGGTTCTGTGCCAACTTTCTTTCTTATGCTGATGACTGTCTTTTCTGGTGTAGGTAACGTTTAGGCAGCGATTTCACATGTAGTTATTTTTGTGCATTCTTTGCATTAAAATTCATAGATTAGTAGTAGTAGTAGTAGTAGTTGTATTCAATGATTGAATATAGCCAATGATGTATAGAGATTGTTTGCTTAAGGGGGGATTCGGGTCTTGAAAATCAAGAATCTATTTTCGTTGTTTTCATATTAATATAAAATTTGTATAAGCATTTTGAAAGAGTATGACTTAGAATAGTAGAAAAAATTAGTAAAAAAAAAAATGTCAAAGTGTTGCCATGGAAACAATACAAATGGTCAAAAACAAAATTTCAAATCCCTAAGGCTCTGAATCTAATGAATGTAAATGAATTCTGTTTTCACTCTAAGTGCAATTGTAATATCTAAAATATTACACATGATTTTTAGGATATATTAAATATTTAATTTTTATAAATTTTTGGTAAAAATTCCCTCAAAATGTGGTCAAAAAAAGATGGTTTTGGAGGGTGTGTTTACACAAAAATTCATAAAAATGTAATATTTAATATATCCTAAAAAGGATCAGTAATTTTGTAGATATTACAATTGCGCACCTTAGAGTAAAAACAGAATTCATTTATATTCATTAACTTCAGAGCTTAGGATTTGAAATTTTGTGCTTAGTGCCATTTTGTATTGTTTCCATGGCAACGCGTGACTTTTTTTTCTAATTTTTTCTACTATTCTAAGTCATAATCTTTCAAAATTGTTATACAAATTCTACATTAATACCAAAGCAAAGAAAATAGTTTCCAGACCAGAGTCCCCCTTAACTAAAAAGTAATGTGTGGGGTGATCATGCATTGTTTCTTATGAGGAGTTTGATTTGTACAGACAGGCCCTCTTCACTAACACTGTGATGAATAAATGTAATATATTGGGAGAACTACTTGCCCCGACAGGTCCCCTTTGCCTACTGCTGTCAGTGGTATACCATTATCGCTAAACCAATGCTTTCTTGTAGACAACATTGGTAGTCTTTCCTGTAGAAGCTAGTATGAACAAATTGTCTTTGTTACTAACTCTGGAGAAAGCCATATAAAGCTGGTCATGAGAAAAGCATGAATTCCATAAATTGATTCCAGCCACTTTGAATGTCTATCCCTGAACTTTGTTAATAGTCATTGCCAAACAGAGTTGAAGTGGGAACTTTGGATGCTTGAACTCAAAAGGGTAATAACTTGAAATATGTTGTGTGAATAGGAGTTATGAATATGTATTTGTCTTGCAGCACATCTAGTTAATTCTCTTGCATTTATCCTATTAGGTTGTAAGGTTTCAACTTGTAGCTTGGTTCCACTACAAGTAGTTGGAGTACTGAGATTTTGTAGCAACATTAATGGGGTCTCGAGATTGTCAATAGCAAAGTTGATAACACTCTGAGATTTTGCAGCAACATTAATGGGGTCTCGAGATTGTCAATAGCAAAGTTGATAACACTCTGAGATTTTATAGCAACATTAATGGGGTCTCGAGATTGTCAATAGCAAAGTTGATAACACTCTGAGATTTTGTAGCAACATTAATGGGGTCTCGAGATCGTCAATAGCAAAGTTGATAACACTCTGAGATTTTGTAGCAACATTAATGGGGTCTCGAGATTGTCAATAGCAAAGTTGATAACACTCTGAGATTTTATAGCAACATTAATGGGGTCTCGAGATTGTCAATAGTAAAGTTGATAACACTCTGAGATTTTGTAGCAACATTAATGGGGTCTCGAGATTATCAATAGCAAAGTTGATAACACTCTGCGCTGGTGGCCTTGTGCAGTGAAAACTCTAGGTTAGTTTGAACAACAAAACTTGGTATGCCAACAGGAGGCCCTGATCCTTTACTTGAGGATATAAATTACAAGTACCCCTGAAGTCAGAGTAAGGCTCGCCTGAATGGTGAGAGATACTGGTGTTAAGGAAAGAAATTCTTTACGCAATAATCTGACAGCGGTGCCATATTTATTTATGCCTGAATTCACAGCAGACGAACGGAAACAAATAGGGTCCCGATCTTGAATTTTTAGTATGTGTGGGAAGTCCTTGTGGATTCACGAAACTACTGAGAAGTTAAAAGTGCTATCTTCTACCAATACTTTATCTACTGGTTCGCATATCTCCTCTCCTGTAATGTCTATTAGCAGGTAATCATTTGTTGCAGATGATGTGTCAAAACTGGGGTGTTACGGTGATTCACAACCTTTCTTTCGAGTCTTAAAGTAAGAGGTGTGCTCTTATAAAACAAGTGCAAAATATTACTTAAGTCTTAGTTATAAGTGTATTCAATGTAAACACTCGAGTCCCCCACATTTGGGACAATCCCGATGGTATTTTTTTGTTATTGCGCCCTACCTGGCAGTGCCGCAGCGGCTGAACCCAGTTACGGTTGAATGTGTAAAAATGCAGAGCATCGTCATTCTTTTGAATTTTCAATATTCTTATATAGACTAGAAATAAGTCAAACAGCCCTCTGCCAGTGTCAACACATCAGAGCATGTCCTGCAAATGGTGAGCTGAGAAGCGACGTGGCTACACCCATTCAACCTAAAAACTAAGCTGGGGAAACCTGACAGATCTTAAGCTGCTGACTGTCCAGTTTGTGGTCCCCAGTAAACTAATCGCATGAGCAGAGATCACTGAAGAAGTAGTAGTTTCAATTCTAAGGACTTGAGAAGAATTATAGATCTTGACTAATCTTTGTCTATTTCCCTTACTCGTTTTGAGATTTCTGTAATTAAGTTCTTTGCGTTCGGTTTCATATGCTGATCTGAACCATAAGATAGGTTGCCTCTATAAAGCTGCATTGTCAGTTGAAGTTCCTCGAGAGTTCCCCATAGCTTGCTCTGTAAGCTTTGTTCATGAAGCCATGTTTCATTCCGTTGCTGTATGTATGATGGACATTACTGCAGGATGTGCTCTGGAGTCTATGTGTAATTAAGTTCAAATTTTAAGCTGTAAAGAAATTACAAAAACCCACTTTTATACATTTTACATTGTTTAAACTATGAAAGCTACCCAAATGTCAAAATTAAAGTTTGCAGTGTATTGGAAAGTATTCTAAACATTTCAAACAGACACAACACATAGCCAATAACACTTGCTGGAACATTTGTACATTTAATCACTTTATTTTGTTTGATGTTAATACATTTCTCATGTTACTGGATCAGTTATTGTCAATTCTTATTCACTTCTTCAATTCTATTTGACATTTCCATCAGTTTTCAATGTGTATCTAAGATAGAAGATATATTTGACTTGTTTCAGGTGATCTCCATATATTCTTATGTTTAATGTATAACTTCCCACATCCTTTATATATATACACATAACTCTAAAAAAATATTACGAATACATCTCAAATAATCTTACATATAAATCTCAAATAATCTTACACATAACTCTCAAATAATCGTACATATAACTCTCAAATAATCTTACATATAAATCTCAACCAATCTAATACACAAGCTTCAACTAATCTGACATATAGATCACAATTTATCTCATATACAAATCTTAACTAATCTAACATGTAAATTACAACTAATCTACACATAAATCTCAACTAATCTGACACACTAGTCTCACCATGACAAGAGTTCACAATTAGTCTCATACAAGTTTCAACTAAACAGACATTAATCTCCACTAATCTCACACACAAGTTTCGTCTGACATATAAACCACAGCAAATCCTACTCAAATCTCACATATAAAACTCATAGCTACAACAAACTATTTTAAGTATTAATGTCTTATTTATTGATACCAGTGGACCCGGTTACAAATCAAATGAGAAAACAATGCATTTTACATGTGCAGTATATTGTAGTTTATAGTGGTGAAGTTATAGTTTGACCTTTGGCCCAGCACATCTGATTTCAGCACTGGTTTGGTTCTGTTTCACTCTCCCTAGTCCATGACAGCTTCCTCACTAGTATACTCGAATCACACAGTGACAAACAATGTGGTATGATCACTGTCCTCTATCAATGCCAACTTTTTCTTCTTGCATTTGTCATTAGTCTTCAGGTGTACTGACTTTTGTGTGTGAAGGCTTGATTCCCTTTTTTTTTATCAGTTTCCCCCTGAAACAGGCGTGCCTTGTCTGACATCAGAGGTAATGCCACCTAAGATGGCAGTGTCACCTGTGCTGGATGATGACGAACATGGTCACTGTTGATATTTTGTATGCACAGCTAAATTATTGCAAATGAACTGTGAAATATTCCTTCGTTTACTACAACGATGTCTGTAAACAAGACTAAAATGTACTAGACATGAATAAACCCTATAGGAAAACGCTTGCCAATATATCGTCTAGATGGAAATGAGCTTACAACAATGGTTAAGCCAGACAAAAGCAGCACACTGATTAAAAGCTTGCATGGAGAAATTAACATCTCATACAAAAACCAATTCATTGGTATTACAATTCATTGTATCTCAAGATCAACAAATGATATCATGATCATTATGAGAAATATAAAACAACAATACTAAACAATTTAGAAATATCAAACCTCACATAATTAAACATACAAATTACAGCAAACTGAGAAACAGTTAAAATAGATTAATTTTCCAAACACAACAAATAAACATACTAAAATTTCCACCAAAAAAATATATCGTACACTTTTAAATTGGTACAACATGAAAATGTACAGCAAAATTCAGCAAATGGCTGGAAGTATTGAACAAGTCTGGCCCATGTACATACACAACAGTTAGAGAGGATCATAACAAGCGACCGCGACACATTGGAGAGCCACAGTAGCAGTACAATATTTTGTCAGGTACACTTCCCACTTCATAGTTATAATCCCAGGTGAGTTCTGTACCTGCCCGAATGTACCTGTTGACAAAGATGAAAAGTGAACATATCAATTGTACATTAAAAAAACAGCTCAGAATTGAAAACTTATTTCTTCTTCTTCTTTGCGTTTGTTCTTTACGACCAATTTTAATCACTCTTTGTGATATGTTTGATCTTTGCCAAGAACGTGTATACGTTGCACATTGGTTTGGTAGGCCCCTAAACGCATAGACTTCTACACGCTTAGGACACATGCATCCGATTTCAGCCAAACCTCATTAGTTGCCTCTTACGACATGCGTGGCAGGTAGCAATGGTTCTATTCTTTACACCCCAAATTTGGGCCCGGTAACCACTCGGGCGGAAAACTTATTTCAGGAGCTGTGATTCTCAAACAGAAAATGTATATCCTAATCTAGTGATTCCTAAAGTGGAGCTGGCACATATGAGCAGTACGTCTTGTACAATTTGGTTGACATTCAATGACAGAAAAAGCTAATCATGGCAGAGATGAAGTTTAGTTTAGTTTAGTCGTCCGATCACCATCACTGCACGTCGAACAAATTAGTCCATAAGTGCTCCGATCTCTCCTCAGTATGTCCATCAGCGTGTGGCGACTAACGACACCGGTTCTTTGTTGGTTTACAATTCTTCTTTGTCTGCCAGCATAGCGTTCTTGTCGAGCTACACCACACTTAACTTTGAGTTCTTGCAGTCTGGTTAGTGTTGTGGATTCACCGCTATTACGTGAATCATGTACACGCCTCTCTCCCTTAAGGAATTTATAATATCAGCCTGGTCCATTGCTCGTCCGGTTTGGACAGCAGCCATACCTTCAAGCCTATCCGCACGTTCATTCCCCTTACACCTGCATGCCCTGGCACAAAAATAAAACTGATCTTTGTCAGCTTAGACCTCCCAGCGATTCTATCCAATGTCTCCTAGCCCATCCTGTTTCAATCTTCCTGAGCATACTCATGGAGTCACTGAGAAAACATGCATGGATAAAAGTCTGTGATTCTAGCCAAATCATCGCTTTGGTAACCGCCATGATTTCCATAGTGAGACTGCTTGTAGTCACGGCAAAACCACCACTGTCTTCCTTCACAACATCACCAAGAAATGAAGTGTCTATGCAGAATGCTGGGAGTAACAAGAGGAGACTGGTTTAGAAAGGAAGACATCAGGAATAAAAGTGGGTACAACATCAGTATTGAACTTTATCAAGAAACAAAAGATTTACAAAATTAGGCTACGTAAGCAGATTACCAACAGACAGTGTGCCTCAACAAGCAATGCTACTCTGATATAGTGGATATAAAGCAAAAGGTCCTTCATGTAAAAAGTGGACCACAGAAATAACAGAGGCAGTGAAAAACACTATTTATGAAGCGCATACAAAAACCCATTCTAGAAACCTCGTCTTATCCTGACACTGTGAGGCAAAACAGGATTCGAGAAAAGATAATTTTTCAATCTCATACGGATATGTGCACATTGTTGTAGTTTGGCTGATGTCAGGGATTTTAACTTTCCAAGTGTTTGTCCTTAGTTATAAGAGTAATCCTGTTCTTAGTTATAAGAGTATATCCGACACCCTCCATGGTAGTTTGTTCATCAGCATCATCTCACTTGTCCCTTTGGACACAAACTAAGAGAGCACCAAGTCCACATAATAATACTGAGAGCACCAAGTCTACATAACAATACTGAGAGCACCAAGTCTACATAACAATACTGAGAGCAACAAGTCTACATAACAATACTGAGAGCAACAATGTCTACATAACATTACTGAAAGCACCAAGTCTACATAACAATACTGAGAGCAACAAGTCTACATAACAATACTGAGAGCACCATGTCTACATAACAATACTGAGAGCACCAAGTCTACATAACGATACTGAGAGCAACAAGTCTACATAACAATATTGAGAACACCAAGTCTACATAATAATACTGAGAGCACCAAGTCTACAAAACAATACAAATAGTAAAAAAAAAGGATTGAAATATGTCAACCTAAAGCCTCATCACTCAGCCTTGACTGTTGGAGAAATATTGAATTCTTATTTAGCTTAACCTGCATTGAACAATCATAAAACAAGTCTAACAAAGGCCATGATATCTGCTTATTAAAGTCATCATGAAGCTTCATATAACAAAATGTCCTGGGGCTAAAATATCAATCAATATTTGAGCTGTACATACTCTTTAATAACTTCTCTTAATAATCCAATATCTAGGTATGTGGTGTTATAGGTAACTAAATGATCCTTTGCATACTTTTGTCTATTTGTGTGTATGTTACATATTGTTGTGATATATAGCTCTCAGTGGAAAGTGTGAGGATTTGGGGATTTATTGTCTGACTGTATATATTATGTCTGCTGTATAGGAAGTCTGAATGTTTTCACTTCTTTTGTATCTTTTGCTTGATAAAGGCCTTTTTGGTCAAAACGTCGCTGTATTTTGTTTTTGTTTATACATCTTTCACCATTGGAAAGTGTGAAGTACGTCTATATTTCAATTTATATAAAAAAAGACAGTGGAGCATCTGGTCAAATGGATTAGAGCACGGCTCCCATACAGGAGACCCAGGTTCAATCCCCAGTAAGACCAATAATTTTTTTAATGTCAAGGGCATAAAGAAAACATCCTAACCTGAACAGTTTCGCGGCAGCTGTACTAGCCCTGTGGCCATTAAATTCCACAGGCGCATATCCCTCCTGTCCTACATCGTCTAAAAAGCGGTTTTACAAGCAGTAACGACAGGTTGTTTTTTTTTTATAAACATAGATTGGACTGGACAACTGTTTCTTCCTCTGTTGCATAATCTTAAAAGTCAATTTGAGCAAATCTTAATAGGAATCAAATAGTACTCATGTCCACCCCCACCCAATAGGTTCTCTCAGTCCTTCCATCAAGTTGAATGTGTCAGCTGCACAGCACTTACATTAGATTAAGGTGATGACTATCGGTAATAGATTGTATCAAGAATTAAACACAGTATGTTGGTATGCAAATACAGCACACTGCCACTGTGCAGATATACTCAAGAAAAACTAAAGGTCAGTCAGCCTGTGGATACCTTCTCTACTTCTTCGCGTTCGTTCTTTACAACCAATTTTAATCACTCTTTGTGATATGTTTGATCTTGGCCAAGAACGTGTATACGTTGCACATTGGTTTGGTAGGCCCCTAAACACATAGACTTCTACACGTTTAGGACACATGCAACCGATTTCAGCCAAACCTCCTTAGTTGTCTCTTACGACATGCATGGCAGGTAACAGTGGTTCTATTCTTTACACCCTAAATTTGGGCCCGGTTACCACTTGGGCGGATACCTTCTATAAAGAGCTTGTTTCTGAATGGAGCTAGTGATGGTTACATGAGCTTTCTCTGTTCAACATAACATAGGTACTTTTGTTTCAGATGTTTGAGTTGGGCTGTAATCCTGCATTAGTTAATACTATGTTAGTCTTATGATCAGTTTTATGTTTGTGCCAGGGCATGCATGTGGATGGGGAATGAATGTGCGGATAGCCTTGCAGGTATGGCTGCTGTACAAAGCGGGCGAGCAATGGACTATGCTGATGATATAAATTCCTTAAGGGAGAGAGGATGTGTACATGATTCATGTAATAGTGGTGAATCTACAAAACTAACCAGGCTGCAAGAACTCCAAGTCAAATGTGGTGTAACTAGACAAGAACGCTATGCTAGTAGCCACAGAACAATAGTAAACCAACAAAGAACCGATGTTGTTAGTCGCCACAAGCTGAGGGAAATACTGAGGAGGAGATCGGAGCACTTATGGACTAATTGGTTCGACGTGTAGTGATGATGATCCGACGACTAAACTAAAAACTATGTAAGTCTATCTCATCTTATCAATATATTTATCACTCTTTGTGGAGTGTCTGGTTGAATGGATTAGAGCACAGGCTCCCATGTGGGCGACCGAGTTCAATCCGACGACCAAATAGTTTTTTTCTGTCGGGGCGTAGAGAAAGATCATAACCTGAACAGTTTCGCGATGACTGCACTAGCTATGCAGCCATTAAATTCCACAGGCAATATGTCCCTCCTGTTCTACACTGCCCTAGAAAGCGGTACTACAGGCAGACAAATTTTTTAAATCACTTTTTGTGAATATGTTTTCAAGGCACGCGTAATTCTTAAATTAAATGTTGAATTAACGTCATTAGGAAACTAAATATAATTATTGTCTGTGCCCTCTTGGTTCCCCCATAGGTGTAACCACCTTGCAGATATACAGCAAATCACTTAATACAATAGCTAGAAAGATGATTACAAATTGTCAGCTAACTTATGAAGTATTGGTAACCACTTTTAGCTATGTGACTGGAGAATCAACTATAATGGAAATTGAAAACAATTTGTTCACAAGCAACTTCAGCTGACTGCCACTGAACAATGTTGATTTTAGCTTGATTGATGTAGTGATGGCAAGAGTTTGAATGATATGAATGTAGTGATAGTAAAAGCGTTAATGAAATGAATGAAAACTGATTGAGATTTAAAAAAGGTTTAAAAGCCGAAGGATTGACTTCATTGCACCTTGTTTTACCCCATCTGGCTCGGTCCCTCTCAGCAGAAATGGCACACCACCTGCCGAGAGCATTGCACAAAGCACGAACTTCGTAGCTCCGGCAACAATCCTAGGGGTCTCTTGAAAATACTGCACTCGTGAACAGAACGGCACGGTCCGGATTCAAACCCACGTCCTTCGACTCGCAAGGTAAAGGGCTTAACCACTCAGCTACAGAGACCCTGGTAGTTAATATGATTGAGATTAACACAGTGATAGTTATTATGTAAATGAGACTAATGTTGCAGCGGAAAGAGTGTAAGTGTGATGAATAACAATAGGCATACATCAACAGCGATGATAACAGTCTCAGACGTGTGCTTCTGCAACTGTAAAATCCAATTCCCGAAACAATCCCCACCACAGGTGGGTGCATACATGATCAAGGTTAGACGTGTGTGTTGCGTGCTTTCTCTTTTTTTGCGCAGCTTGCTTTCTCTGTGCCTCATCAGTACGACGATACTAGCTATGTAAGTTTCTCTTGTGTTGTTACAACAAAATGTAACAACAACAATTTTAATGATAATGTAGAGATGACAACAGTGTGAATAATATTAATATAGAGATGGCAGCAGAGATGACAAGAGGAAGACAATACTATAAGCGGGAAGAAAACATCAAGTAGTGGACAAATAACATTGGCAATGTATGACCATGGCAAGAAATAGAAAATATAGTTAGCCTTCAGGGGATTACAGACAGATGTTGAGTGGGATTGAATCACACTACCTGCCCTAACACCTGTTTATAAAACAGCTGATTACACATCACTCACATATTTGCTTGAGTGGGTTTGATTTTACCTGTAGTCTTATATATTACCTGTGCATAATGAGTTATTGCTGTCTGCACACATATATTTCTTTATTTTCTTCTTAGTTTGATCATTTATTTATTCACAGTACCTGGTTCAAGATTAGCTATCCTATCTACTTTAGCTATCATATTCACATTAGCTATATTTATGTTAATATTAAATAGTTAGAATGAGAGCACATAACCATGATCTACACATGTGTTGATCTCAGGATATTTGTAAGACCATTCATCGTTCTTACTACATTAAAAACCTGTGGTAGGCAGCTTTAAGAATCTTATAAATAGATCTATAAATTTCATAATCTCTCTCTCTCTCTCTCTAGCCTGTGATGTTCCTGGGGCTTAGGGCAGCAACAAATATATAACATTTTTTTCTATTATTGCCCTTACTCTGTATTGTGTTTCAACTGTGATTCAATTCTTTCAGTTCTTGTTCTACTGTTCTCCTCATGAAAGAAGCTTTCTTGGAGATTTTATCACTTCAAACTATATCCTTCATGTTCATGAATTGATAGTCCTCATTGCTGATTCTGTTTGAAAGTTTTTACAAGATGGGATTGTAAGTCACAAGCTAAACATCCAACCTGGAGGACTATGATGCCATATTTAGTCTGGCCCTTACTCATTGACCAGTAAAGCCTGGGTGACCCTACCAGGAACATAAGTTCACACCTTCTAATCCACTGTATCATTAACACACGCATACCTCCCCATCACAACAAGGTAATGGTGAGAAGATTTCCTAATAACAATTAATAAATGCTAGAGTTTACCATTGTCTTATATGTCAAAGGTTTTCTCTAAAACTGCAAAAATTATATTCTAATGAAAACAAAGGGAGTTTTATAACAGTGATGACCAAATTCTATGTTTCAATAAAAATATCTGGTAAAGAACTCTAAATAAAGTAACAATATTCATGTTGTTAGTTCATTAAAACAGAATCAATCTGTTTCTTACTTCCTATATCAGTTAACAAACAAATGATATTGCTGTGACATCAGTTAATAAATATACAATGTCTGTCTTCAGAAGAGAACAAATTTGTAGCTTGCTAATGACCCATAAAACTCACAAGCCAACCCCATATACCAGCGGTGTACACCATTGATACTTTGACTACGAGGTCCAAGGCTAAAGGGGCTCTCGCTCATCTAGAGGGATGGACTCACTTAGGTCATTTTTTCTCTCCCTACTAGGAAACAAAACTCAAAAAAGGAAGCATGCAGAAACGAATGTGCTGGCCTACAGGTCTGTAGGCACTTAACTGGCATAACGAACTAACACTCTAAGATGCAACCCCATACATGATGTCCGGAGCGCAATGAAGATATTCCAAACTGAAACCCCATACAGACCACAAAGAGTGGTTTAAAAAGTGGTTGATACGGAGTAACAAATAAGAAAAATATACAATAACCAGTGATATCACATGCTAACAAACAAATGATAACCCTAGTTACCAAACATACAACATGGTATCATTGGTTAATAAACATATGATAACATACATGACCAGTTAATAAATATGTCACCAACTAACATGTGATATCACCAGTTAACCAACAGATTAAAACGCGACATCACCAGTTAACCAACAGATGAAAACAAGTGATATCACCAGTTAACCAACAGATGAAAACAAGTGATATCGCCAGTTAACCAACAGATGAAAACATGTGATATCATTAATTAACCAACAGATGAAAACATGTGATATCAATAGTTAACCAACAGATTAAAACGCGACATCACCAGTTAACTAACAGATGAAAACAAGTGATATCGCCAGTTAACCAACATGAAAACAAGTGATATCACCAGTTAACCAACAGATGAAAACAAGTGATATCGTCAGTTAACCAACAGATGAAAACAAGTGATATCACCAGTTAACCGACAGATGAAAACATGTGATATCATTAATTAAGCAACAGATGAAAACATGTGATATCAATAGTTAACCAACAGATGAAAAACACGAGATATAACCAGTTGACCAACAGATGAATAACATGAGATATAACCAGTCAACCAACAGATAAATAACACAAGATATAACCAGTTAACCAACAGATAAATAACACGAGATATAACCAGTTAACCAACACATGAAAACATGTGACATCCCCAGTTAACCAACAGATGAAAACATGTGACATCCCCAGTTAACCAACACATGAAAACATGTGACATCCCCAGTTAACCAACACATGAAAACATGACATCCCCAGTTAACCAACACATGAAAACATGTGACATCCCCAGTTAACCAACACATGAAAATATGTGCCATCCCCAGTTAACCAACACATGAAAACGTGATTTCATTAGTTAACAGAAGACAATATGAGACAAAACAAAAGGTTACATCAGCTACTAAAATACTTACTGTCCAGCAAAGAAAGACACCCATGGATACCTCAGATCATGAGTGTCAACAAAGATGTTCTGTACAAACACATTGGGTGTGCAGCTGTGCTGTTTAGATAAAACAATAACAAAATACATCAGACTATTTTGTAAAAGATAAGTCTACAACTTTAATTTATTTGACACCAGGTTTCATCTTATCTCTCTCTCTCTCTCATGATCACCGCCCAGACTGGTGTACCAGATTTCCCCATAAATCTTATTCATGTGGAAATCTGATTCATGCAGCCTTAGCATTGGTGTGGTTCGTCACATCTTTAGCGCCATTTAGAGCTCTGGTGCTTATCCTTCGGCGAGTTTTATCTTATGACCAATCAGTCAATCTGGTAGTACATACTTGTTTATTCCTCTCCGCTCCGTGTGGAGCAGAAGGCCTCAATAGCTGTTCTCCATCTTTCCCGGTCTCTGGCTGTTTTCTTTTGGGCTTCCCAGGATAGTCTAGCATCCCTCAGTTTCTCAAGAAGATCCCAGTCTCCAGTACTGTTTAGTATGTTCTGTTTTCCTTGTGGATTCCACTCAAGTGCGTGTCTAGTGGCATTCAACTGTGTCTTTCGTTGAGTATGCCCAAACCATCACCATTTTCTTCTCTTAACCTGGGTCATTATGAGTTTTTGTTCTTTTCTTGTCCACAAGTTTGCGTCTCTGTCATACCATCTCAAGAAAAGTTGTCTGCGCTCAAAAAAGGTTGTCAGCGGTTGGCTTCCTTGGGGGTTTGGTGACAATCTTTGGTAGTACATAACTTACATCAAAATCATTCATCTGACATCAAACTTCACATTATCATAATTTATAACAGACATCAGAGAACTTTACATTATCAATAATTATATGCAGACATCAGATAATTTTTACATTACCAATAATTGTATCAGACATCAGGGAACTTCACATTACCAATAATTATATCAGACATCAGAGAACTTTACATTACCAATAATTGTATGCAGACATCAGGAAACTTTACATTACCAATAATTGTATGCAGACATCAGAGAACTTTACATTACCAATAATTGTATGCAGACATCAGAGAACTTTACATTACCAATAATTGTATGCAGACATCAGGAAACTTTACATTACCAATAATTATATCAGACAACTTCACTTCAATAATATTATAAAAAATGTAGACGCTTTTGAATTATCAATAATTTGATCTAACATTAAAAGGCTTTACATTAACTCTTTGTGTCCTAGAAAATGTTGGGGGGTAATCACGCTCTGCCAGAACACATTTCTAGCAAAATGTTTCAAAATGGAGTGATCTTGGAAATATGCCTATAACTTTAGTTCTATGTAAGCTAGATTTGTACTGTTGGCATCATTATGCAGAATTAAATTCTGAACAATCTGATAATAAATAATTATATATATAAATTAGTATTTATTTAGTAAATTATTGTTACAGAGAAGAGAAAGTTTGTATAATATAAAAGAATTATACTGAGCGATTTCAAACAACGAGAAGTTAATTTTCTTCCACCATTTTCTGCAACAGCATTCAAAGTTACAATAATAGGTAATAATGTGGTCTGCTTTGTCACAGATGGCTTGTTCGACACTTTAACGACTTGGAGGGCGAAACAACATCTTGTAACTAAACTTTTCACACGAAAGTTCACTTTTTCACAACAGGAAAAATATATTTGCGAATAAAACTATTTCTATATATTCGAAAATAAACTCTGTCATGCCGTATAGTATATGAACGAAATGAGAGTTATCTGCCCGTTGAATTCTGTAAACAAAAACAGTGTCGGACGTATAGTAGCTGAACAGTGAAACAAATCGTGCATGGACCCAAAGTAAACGTTGGCAGCGTGTTTTGGCATAATGAGAGAACTGTTTTCTATGTTGGGAGCGTCGACTGGACGCAATGAGTTAACAATGCTTATCGTATATCAGATGCCCCAACATAATGACCATAATTAATAAAACCACACATATGCTACTAGTACAGATAAATGGGATATAACTGAACCATTGGTAGTAAGATACAGCACAAAACATAATAATATTACTTAACTACAATGCTTATTATGAAAGTTTGCTTCTTCTCTGTTATAATACATCTGATGTGATACATGATATTTTGACTGTTATACAGGGTGTTCAAGATTAAAGCAGCCCCATTGATGACAAATCGAAAGTTGCCAGATAATCTATCGCGTTATGTTTATGTACTATTTAAACCGGTTCTGACTAGCTCATTTTACGTCACATTTGTTCAGCGCCCCTTCCCGCACAACAATTACATACCGTCACATAACCTTGACCTATACTATTTCATAACTGAACCTTCTCATTTTCATACATATATGCCAGATTGACTCCATTCACAGGCCGCTATTATCTTGAACACCCTGTACTAGACATCTTTCTTGATATAGTACGTATGATACACAGTCTAAACTGTTGTTATGATCAGTTACATGAGGACTATCATCATGGCACTCTGGACATGTTCATAGGTGCTCCGATTCCTGCCTTAACAAATCCAGCAGTCTAACATGCCAGTTCCATGTTGATTAATCAATCTTTATTTGGTATGTCGCTCTTTTTGGGTTGTACCAATATCGACACCCATATCGCCCATTCTTGTCAGCAACTGGGTGTCACATCCCTGAAACTACTCTGTTTGAAAAGACTCTATGCGTTAAGAATGTCCCTTCGGTCGATTGTGGCTCCCTCTGATATCGTAGCCATGCCAACCAATCTAACAGCTCGTTCATTATCATTGATATCATTTGTTTTTATCAGATCTACCGTGATATCATTTGCTAATATCATTTACTGTCAGAGAGCATGCAATATCTAAACAATCAACCTTCTTGCACCATCATCTACAGCAACTTGCTGTACAGACTCTCATGAAAAGTAACAGTATCACCATGTGATACCATGACCAAGCAAGATAATTAAAATATTGGTTATTGAACTGACATCACAGCACTTCAGGTAGACCCATATGTAATCTGTCACCCCCCAAAAGATGTTGAAAGATATGCATACTGATGGTTACTGTGATTTGCTGGTTAAACATAATCCTCTCTCTGTCCCTCATCATACAGCTCTTCTTGTACAACATCAAATTTCAAACTCCTAAAATCACCAGATTGATTCAACATCAAATTTCAAACTCCTAAAATCACCAGATTGATTCAACATTAAATTTCAAACTCCTAAAATTGCGAGATTGATTCAACATCAAATTTAGTGTCAATTAAAATATGAATTTTACAAACCAAATAAATGATTTTTTAGTATCATAACAGAATAAAAACTGCAGCCTGGCTTACAAATTTCATATATTTGATTTATAAACTCACATTGAGATATCGGCCCAGGTTTCCCATGGATTTGGCATCCATAATGTAGCATTCTGTATCATCAAGAAAATATGACCTTGTTGGAACCCTTTCCTTCTTTTCCACATTGGAACCTATTAGAAAATTAAAAACCAAAAGGAACAAATAAGTTTTGTATTATTTCTTTGTAACCATGTATAAAAATATTTGATATCTCTGAAAATAGTTTTTTTCAGTTTCACGCCCGTGTGCTGCTGGGGTCTGCAAGGGAAGCAAAGATAGTACCACTGTAACCTACAATGCATATTGTAAGAGGCGACTGATGTAGAACCTAGAGAAGCTACCCTAGTAAATAAAAAGCATATCAGAAATCGGATGAGCTGGCCTACTTGTAGGCACATAACTGGCACAATGTACAATCACTCTTAGGCTCAGATCACATACAAATCAGACAGAGTGGTTAACAAGTGGTCAATATGGAGCATTCAAAAATAAGTTTCAGTTTCTAATATCTTCATTGCATTCTGGACATGTCCATTGGTGTTCTGATCTCCTTCGTAATATCTTCAACAGCGACTAACCATAACACTGATGACAGATCTTACCTTTCTCTGAAACTGGCTCATGACTTGTCTTAAAAGTAGTTGATAGATTAAATCTAGAACCTCCAGTACTTTTCTTAGCCCTGGCTTTTATCTTCTTAACTGGTTCTGGAAGAAATAAGCAATGCAAACACATTAAAAAATAATTCATATGCAGATACAATAATAATTATAAAACTGAAATAAAATAAACATGAACAACATTCACTGGTTCGTAACACTGTGATATTATATGGGTGTCTCTACAGAAATGGTTAACTCTTAGTGGACCAGGGCAACGGCCATTATAGAGTAAAAATGCCACTTAGTGTGGCTCCTGGTCCACAAGGAGTTAAGACATTTGCATGTCATTCCGAAGGTTGTGGATTCGAATTCAGACCAAATGACATGTGCAATTTTTGTCATGAGATCCCACGGATTGTTGATGGAACTACAGAGTTTGCGCTTTGTTCAACACTTTTGGTAGATGAGATGTCATCACAGCCAGTTGTCTTAGTCATCTCCTGCTTCATCTTCCAGCAATGATGTCCTCTGTTAGTTATTTACACACTACTGTGACATTTATATTTCATATAAATATGTATATATTATATACCAAAATATTTAAGTTTCTGGGACATGATATTGTTTATGAGGCAATGGTCCCAAATGCCCAGGTCTTGTAGGATGTCTATAATCTTTCAAAAGTAGCTAATTTAAATCAACACCTTAAGTCATAATATTCGCTTACCATTAGCTGGTTTGTCCGTTTCCATAGGAGTTTGTCCAGTGTCTTCTTCATCGTCCTCATCATCAGATATGCTGATTGTTTCAGCCACAACATCAGTGACAGCATCTGGTGTTGCATCCTGTTCTCTATTGATGAGTTCAAGATTTGAAATAGACTTAACACAAACGGTTTCAAGAACAGCAATGCCATAAATTTACAAAGAAAGTTTTTAAACATTAACAACAAGCTACACTTCATAAGTTAGCAGATTGTTTTATAACAAGATTAAAAAAAACAAGAATGGTAGTCTCTGTGGCATAGCGGTTAGGTGCTCGTCTCTCATTTCAAAGGTATTACATTCGCTCTCCCGTGAAACCATCAGGATAATTTTCCGTGATCTCAGTGTAGATGAGATCGAGTTCTTAGTTCTATTGGAGACGGAAGATAAAATGTAGGTCATGTGTTCAAAGTTCAGCACGTAAAAAAACCCTTGGCAGTTCAAAATTTAAAAGAACAGCTACTTCTCACTTGTAGAGTAATATATAATGACATAATTAGAGTTGAATAAATACATTTTAAATGAACATTTGTGATGTGTTTAGTGAGTCGAGCCATTCATGTTATATGTAAGCCAGACTGGACTTTCTTAAGCATGCTTATCGTGTCAGAATTGGTAATGTGTGTTTCATGCTACAGAATTGGTGATGTGTTTCATGTTACAGAATTGGTGATGTGTGTTTTATGCTATGGAATTGGTGATGTTTCATGTTATGGAATTGGTGATGTGTGTTTCATGTTACAGAATTGGTAATGTGTGTTTCATGCTACAGAATTGGTGATGTGTGTTTCATGTTACAGAATTGGTAATGTGTGTTTCATGCTACAGAATTGGTGATGTGTGTTTCATGTTACAGAATTGGTAATGTATGTTTCATGCTACAGAATTGGTGATGTTTCATGTTACAGAATTGGTAATGTATGTTTCATGCTACAGAATTAGTAATGTGTGTTTCATGCTACAGAATTAGTGATGTGTGTTTCATGTTACAGAATTAGTGATGTGTGTTTCATGCTACAGAATTAGTGATGTGTGTTTCATGCTAGATAGAAAGCTTATTTATCAAACATTGAATTTGACTGTTACTGTACTTTTATAAAATTGTCCTACTTTGTGTTTGGTTATCTTTTTCACAATGAAACATAAAAGAGATTGATTGATTGATTAGACAATCATCATTGCACTTCGGTGAGTAACCATGTGTGCTCCAATCTCTTTCTTACACAGGAAGATCTCAGCTCCAGTGCACCAACTCTGTAGCACCGGCTGGGGTCCCCGATGTAATTTTGAAGATGGTGAAGATATTTTGTAGGAATTTTATGTTTTAACCTTTTCTAATGAATTTTGTCCAGACAGCGGCTTTCCAGCCTGCCCTTTTCTAATGAATTTTGTCCAGACAGCGGCTTTCCAGCCTGCCCTTTTCTAATGAATTTTGTCCAGACGGCGGCTTTTCAGCCTGCCCTTTTCGATTTTGAACTGCCAAGGGTTATTTTACGTGCTCAAATTGAACACAGGACTTATGTTTTATAGTCCGTCTCCGATAGGACTAGGAACTCAATCTCACCTACATTGAGATCAGAGATCTCTGTAAAAATATCCAGATGGCTCCACGAGGGAGCGAACCTGATACCTTTGGTCCGAGACGCGAACACCCAGCCTCTACGCGATAGAGACCCCTAAACAAGTTTAGTCTGAATGACAGCACACACAAGCTAAACACTCAGCCCAAAATAAGAGCAATATCTCTCAACAAAAACAGGTAAAATTGGACACATTAACACGCAAAAAACAGGTAAAAATTGGACACATTAACACGCAACAAAAACAGGTAAAATTGGACACATTAACACGCAACAAAAACAGGTAAAATTGGACACATTAACACGCAACAAAAACAGGTAAAATTTGACACATTAACACGCAACAAAAACAGGTAAAATTGGACACATTAACACGCAACAAAAACAGGTAAAATTGGACACATTAACATGCAACAACAACAGGTAAAATTGGACACATTAACACGCAACAAAAACAGGTAAAATTGGACACATTAACACACAACAAAAACAGGTAAAATTGGACACATTAACACGCAACAAAAGCAGGTAAAATTGGACACATTAACATGCAACAAAAGCAGGTAAAATTGGACACATTAACACTTGAGTTATACTTGTTTGTTTCTTGCTCATTGTCTTGAGTTTTATCTGGACTGGCTTGGCCTGTTCTCCTGCGTCTCAGCTTTCTGCAAGGACAACAAATTAAATGTTAAAATTAATTCTACACCTTCTGTCCAACATTTCCTGTTCATTTGTATATAACACATCAAACAATAATTTGCATTGGTTTATGAAGAGTTGGTGGCTGGGTTGTTAGGACATCGGCCTCTCAGTCATGAGGACACATTTTCAAACTCTGGTATGATCAAGTTCTTTAAATTTGTTTATTCAATAAAAACAAAAGACTGCACACTATGTGGTGACAGCCAGGGCACGCAGCCTGTGATTCCTGAAATGGGATTAAGCTAAGCTAATTATTTTTATGCACACACTGATGCTATTTCTATGCATACACACTACTGATATTTCTATGCATATACACATGATATTTCTATGCACACACTGATGATATTTCTATGCACACACTGATGATATTTCTATGCATATAAACTGATGCTATTTCTATGCATACACACTGATGCTGTTTCTATGCACACACTGATGATATTTCTATGCATATAAACTGATGCTATCTCTATGCATACACACTGATGCACACACATACAAACAGATTCTCTTACCTTCTGCTTACTTCAGGAGGGCTGCTGTTCTGTGTGTAGTCACTAATGTGGAAAGTAAACAAATAGTTCACTTTGAACAATATAAACTCAGTTGTTAACAAGATAACAGAACAAGAATCTAGACACACTGATATTAATTGTGTTAATAGCAACTCTCTCCACATAAAAAAAAGAAAAAATTACCAAAATAATAACCAAAGTCTTAATCAGAGAGAGAATCTAAGGAATTTTACAGTTTATTAGACCATTCAATCAATCAAGTGCTCGTATACACATGAGTTCATAGCAGGTGAATTAGGAAAATAAATTATAACTAATACAATGATTCAAGATAACAGGGTCTATATTCACCTGTCATCCTCGGAATACTTGGACGCTTTGTAGTTGGCATCATTTTCATCATCAGAGAAATCCATGTCATCCACATCACTCTCATACCCTTCCTTTTGTCTCTCTACCACCTCAATAAAATCAAGTTCTGCCAAATATTCATCACCATATTGCTTGCCATCCTAAACAATTAAAACATCAACAATTTTAATTTGCACAAACATGTTTTATTAACAGTTTCAAAAATATCAATCATTTAAAATAAGGTCAGAACATAGTATATACATGCTTATTGAATGTGAGGGACACTTCAGTAATACTGAGTAGTAACCTATAGCTGAATGTGAGGGACACTTCAGTAATACTGAGTGGGAACCTATAGCCGAATGTGAGGAACACTTAAGTAATACTGAGTGGTAACCTATAGCTGAATGTGAGGGAAACTTCAGTAATACTGAGTGGGAACCTATAGCTAAATGTGAGGGACACTTCAGTAATACTGAGTGGTAACCTATAGCTAAATGTGAGGAATACTTCAGTAATACTGAGTGGTAACCTATAGCTGAATGTGAGGTACACTTCAGTAATACTGAGTGGTAACCTATAGCTAAATGTGAGGAATACTTCAGTAATACTGAGTGGTAACCTATAGCTGAATGTGAGGTACACTTCAGTAATACTGAGTGGTAACCTATATATGAACCCAAGCATGAAAATGCTGATCATCTGTTGTTTAGCTGTCAGTAAGATGTTTGGGTGCCTTAACAATGTGGCTAGCTGTTAGGCTACCACATTTGCTTTTTTCACTCTAGCCCAGTATTTCTCTGTCTAGTCTTTCATGTTAGGTGAATATGCTTTCTAAGTGTTTGAATTCTTGCACTTGGTTGATTGTAGTGCCATTGACATACAAACATATATATATGCTTTGCCTGTAACTAAATTTAATTCAAGATTGGAGTAAATGTGCAGATACAAAAACAGATAATGTCTAATGTTATTAATTGTTTTTGTTAGATGTATTGTTAAGACAGTACCTCATTGGCCCCTCTGTCAGTCAGAAGCTGACCAGCATATATACAAATGAAGCTGCCTTTAGATATGTCATCTAAACACCTGAGACCCCAGCCTCTGAAATATGAGAAAGTATGAAAGACTGTACAAAGTAATACTTGCTTAGAGAAGACAGATTTTGCAATATAAGGTTAAAAGTTACTTTTTTCCTTTTCTCTGACTTTACGGCTGCCGCAGTAATAACTGATGTAAACAGATAAGACAGTTAACACAAGTAACACTGTGTGTTGCGGGACTTGGAAGGGGAGCAAAGATTAGTAACACTGCAATCTACAAGGCATGTTGTAAGAGGCAACTGAGGTAGAGGCCTAGGGAAGCTATCCTAGTAAATAAAAAACGTTGCAGAAATCAAATGTGCTGGCCTACTTGTAGGTGCATACCTGACACAATGTACAATTGCTCTTAGGCTCAGATAACATACAAATCACAAATAGTGGTTTAACAAGTGGCCAATATAGAGCATTGGAAGAATACAAGTAAAATCAAGATATATAAGAGAGCTAGGATAGCTTATAGGTTTGTGCACTGTCCTACTAGATAAGTGGTTTCAGTTCAACTCTCTCCCAGTTGGAGACTTCTTGAACCCTTTGCCTCCCGCTTCAATGCCTGCGTAATTATTCTTGGTCATTTATTCTCAAGATATGTCCAACATATCTCCATCTTCTTCTTCTTCTTATAACAGTTGTTACTAATGGTTGACCAGACATTTCTCTGATTTCATCACTTCTTAATTCGTCTTGTTTTATGTTTATTATTTTTCGCAGACATCTTTTTTCAAATGCACTCAACTTACTTTCTATATCTTTAGTCAATTTCCAACTCTCGCTGGCATATGTTAAAAATGATACAACATTGGAATTGAAAATGCACAATTTAGTTTTAAAACTAAATAACTTGCAGTTCCATATTTTATTTTACTTTACAAAAAGTATTTTACTTAACTGTTCAGACATGCTATTGAATTAATGAATGAATATCATGTGGACTATAACAAGAAGAGTTATTTATTATAACAACAATAACTTACTTTTTCTCTGTCTTAAACACTTGTAGCCTTGTTTGAAGTCCATGTTGAGCTACTCTGTTGAGGCATCGCTTGTCACACTTACATCTCACATTACATTCAACAATACTAGAAGATTTTACAAACAACAAAAATTAAGAAAAACTAAAAAACAAGATAAATATAAACAATGCTGACAAATTACCAACATAAATCAGTCGCTTTCATCACTCAGAGAATACATATTCAACATATTTGTTCGAAGATAAATGGCATATTTTGTGGAGCATCATTTATGTGATTTCATTGACTGTAATGTATAGTACTGATATTCACACAATCTAAAATGTAGGTAAAGGGTTTTAAAGCCGAAGGATTGACTTCATTGCACCGGGTTTTACCCAGTATGGCTCGGTCCCTCTCCGCAGAAATGGCACGCCACCTGCCGAGAGTATTGCACAAAGCACAAACTCCGTAGCTCCAGCAACAATCCTAGGGTCTCTGGAAAAAACTGCACTCGTGAACAGAAGCCCGCGGTCCGGATTTGAACCCACGACCTTCGACTCGCAAGGCAAAGGGCTTAACCACTCAGCCACAGAGACCCAAATGTAGGTAACTAAAGTCTTACCAAAAAATGTGTTAAACTACTGTTTCATAACTTAGCACCATTAAAACTCATACCTGTCAATGTTTACAAGGAAGAGATCATTTGTAAAAGTTATTCATATTCTTATCAAAGTATAGAAGCACAAACAGATCCTTTTTTTCAAAACTAAATTCCCTTTTCAAATTATTTTATTTGCCGACATAACTTTTTTATCACAGAAAACTAACTCCTGCAATGCCAGATTTGAAAAGTGGAAATTGTTATTTGAGTAGGACCTCTTCTTATTTTATTATCACTTCAAGTGACCTATCCAATCATTCAATTAAAACATAATCTCAATTGTTATCATTTCCATCAAGGCTTCAAATTCTCTTCTACTTATGTCATTAACATTCTATCATTATACCTACCCGGTGAACAATGGTTCAGGAAGATGTCGGTAATGGTAGCCAGCATCAGGATCTATCTCTCCTATCCAGGATGTATTTTGTATAGTCATCTGCTGACATGCACACTTGCTTTTGTCCTGAGCAACAAAATCACAACTTTTACTAAATGATTTGTAACTGATTTACTCTACATGCTAGTGCTCTTTTACACACCACTATTTGTTTACTAAACACACCACTAATTGTCTATTAAACACACCACTAGTTGTCTATTAAATCAAAAACTAGTCTTTGACTATACACATCTCTATTTGTATAGTAAACAATGGTCTCTGTGGCATGGTGTTTGTCTGATGTTATAATGTACTTATTTCACAGTCCCCATATGAAGCAATCCAACTATTTTCAAGTTGTTCCCTGATACCATGATAGGAGAGACAAGTGCTCAGTACTATTGAAAATAGAAGATGTAGGTCATATGTTCAAGTTAACTGATTCACTACCGGTTTTTTTTCGCCTCTGGACGGAATTATTTTTTTAGTTTCCAAAATATTGCACACTTTAGCTAAACTAAAATATTGTTTCTAAATATGATTTAAAGTTTAACTTATTAGATATCAAATTAAAGATAAATGAATGTACTTTCATAAAATATTTATTCTGTCCAAAAATATAATGTTGTGTTGACTATGCTTGAAAAATATTAGCATGTATTAAAAAAACTAATTGAAATTGTGAGAACGAAAGTCGAACTTTTCAAGGGCCATGATGAACATTATGTGGAATAAATCAGTCTAACTGCTCTCTTTATATATGTAAGCCATTTATGAATACACAAACGTTACAAAAATAGTGAAGGAGTGTACGGTTTATTAACTGTTCACAAAGTAGCATCATGAACATTTATAAAAATCACTAGTTTTTTACGGTCACAGGGTATCCTAAAATGATTGATAAACTCCGTCTCAATTCGAATTCTAGCATAAGCCACGCTGATATGTATTCGTTATTATTTACACATCACTTCTAAGTAGTTTCCGATTAATATAAATCTTCAATCGGTACAAAAAATAATAAAAACTCAACAAAATAGTAATCGTCTTTTGAGCGACGCATGGTCCAGGCAGATAAGAAATAGTTACACTTGGGTGTTCCACGGTACGGAATCAGTTAAGCATGTAAACAAAACTTTGACAACTTAAAAGTGTGAAATCGCAGTCCAAGCTAAAAGTTATAAAAAGTTCAAATGAATTTCTACCAAACCTACCACTGTGAAACAATCAAGAGAGCAAATTCAAACCAACAAAAAGAAGAGAAAAAAAAAAAGAAATATAATTTTTTTAATCAAATGTGCTGGGTTGAAAGACACATATCACAACTTTGTTGTAGACATAGCATAGCACAATGCACATACAATCACATTCAAATCACACAAAAGAATTGCAGGTGTTATAGAGTTTGTGAACCACTACAGAGACCTTCCTGTGCAAGAATGAGATTGGGGCACACATGGTTATTCTACAAAGTGTAATGATAATTGCCCTATCTACCAATCAATCTTCAAAATAAACACAAAACTACTTGTTTATTAAACACATCATATTTCTTAAACTAAATCCACATTTGTCACCACTTTCTCACTGACTGTGCCATCAGTGAAAACTTTCTAAGCTTATAACTTGAATAACACTTTCTTAATCTTAAAGAGGCTATACACGCTTTTTCAGGATTGACCTGAGAGCGAGACTCTCTACATCAACCGAGATGGTACACAATGTTTTCTGAATGTAACATGCTATTGAATTAATGAACGAATATCATGTGGACTATAACAAGAAGAGTATAGTCTTTTATAATCACAATAACTTACTTTTCTCTGTCTTAAACACTTGTAGCCTTGTTTGAAGTCCATGTTGAGCTACCCTGTTGAGACATGGCTATCAACGAGCACCACAACATACACGCTTTTTCAGGATTGACCTGAGAGCGAGACTCTCTACACCAACCCGAGATGGTACGCAATGTTTTCTGAATGTAAACATTGTATGTTGTGGTGCTTGTTGAATAATCACATCGTCAAGGCTGACCTACCCTGTGTAATCTTTGATGAACATACCATCGAGCGCAGACAGGCTGCGCTATCTTGGAATAACCTTTGATCGTAGTCTATCTTTCAAACACCATATTGAATAGACGATACAACGGTGCAAGCGTGGTCTTGCGACTTTCAAAGTTATGGTGGACGCACACCTTGAGCAGAGACTACTTGCCATTTTGTTCGATCGACTGGTAATGTCAGTGGTAGATTACGATTCTAAATTCTTACAATATCATCAAGATCACGATGTGAACGACTCGAACAGGTTCAGAATGAAGGTATGCGTATAGTCCTGGGCTGCACTAGAGATACCCCCATTGTGAAGATGAGATATATGCTTGGCCTTCTGTCACTACGCTCCGTCATGCACTCCCAAACCAAGGCATATATGCGGGTAACTTTGGATAAGAGACATCCACTACACAAGAACACTAATGATGTTAAGGGCACGAGAATCAAGCGTGGCATGTTGTGGATGGCCCAGGCTGAGAGAACAATTGGTTAGGTGACTACGGTTGCGACCCTACCAAAAGGGGAAGAATGGATCCCAACAGATGGTAGCATGACCAACTATCTCAACGTTATCATTACTCTTGGAAGAGAATGTAGAGATTGGGGCAACATGAAGGCTGATCTCGCAGTTCAGCAGCTGATAGAAGATAATGCAAGGGATGATGATGTTGTTGTATATACCGATGGGTCGGTTTAACGTGGTGAGAAATCCGGCTGGGGTTTCTTGGCTAATGCGCATGGTAGGGTTGTTGCAGAGCGAAGTGGGGCATACAGGATAACTACTTCTAGTATGAGGATGGAGGTTGAGGCCGTTCGGCTGCCCTCCATTGGATTTCTGGGACTTCATTTACTGGGGCAGTTGTTGTATCTGACTCTCAGTTGATGCTTCACAAGATCCAGAAGGACAGGTTTCGGCATGAGTGGATGTCGTCTATAGAAGTTTCTAAACTCCAGCGGCTTACGTAGATATACTGTCCTGGGCATGCGGGTGTTTACAGTAATGAGAGAGCGGACAGGCTTGCATCAACAGCATCGATTGTTGGGGAGTTGAAGATGGATATTCTTCGGTCTCTTCGCGACTGTCTGTTGGATGAGGACACTAAAATCGATGTTGAATCGATCAAGCGATTTAAGCAGTTTGGAGTTACCCGTTGTTCAAGTCGAACTGGATGCCTGAGAGGCAGAGTGAGAGGTGTGTTTAATCAGCGAGCCACAGGAACCATCAGTATGCATACTCTTCGATATCTGTTGGGGAGACTGAGCACCTATGGGTCTGCCCAGAGTGCAATGACGCCAGTTTAGTAACCAATAACCAAAGAGGCTATATATTTTCAACCAATGAAGGCAGCTAGCTTACCCTGCAGTTATCTGTACAGTCACAACAAACCAGGAAATCTGGATCAAGGTTGAGATTGACTCCCTTGGATGGGATACGATGGTCAGAATACTCAACATAATCTGGATAGTGTCTGTCAACTCCATTAACACAGGAGATTGGGTAGTTTTCTTTGCCATATGACAGATCCTTGATGTCGCAGAATGTCTGGTAAAATGGAGAAAAGAAATAACTAGGAGAATTACAATTTTGCAACAGCAACAAAATGGATATACACTGTGTTTTGTTAATCTATTTATGATCACATGTGCAATTTTTTCAAGAGATCGCTAGGACTGTTGCTGGAGCTATGGTGTGCATGCTTTACGCAACACTCTTGGCAGGTGCAGTGTCATTTCTGCAGAGAGGGACGGAGTTGTAGAGGAAAACCCAGTGCCATGATGTCAATCCTATTTATGATCAATTTTACTGTAGTTCAGTTCTTCGAAAGACATTGACAATGGGCAAGCCCATGCATGCTCTGTCTTTCAATGCAGCAGCAGTATATCACATAACTGATAGCAATGCTAGTACAATAAGTTTTTAGTCACTAGCAAGTATTTTTTATTCATTTGCGATTGGTTGCTTATGCTCAGAAGTAAAAACAGAGAGATGAGTTTTATCCATGAATCCAGTGTTGATTCACAATGGTACACCCATTCTATGCAAGATAACTGAGCATAGTCCTTGACTGTATGATAAGTTCAAGTCTCATTTTTATTGCTGCCAAAGGAGCACAAATCTGCGCTTTTTTGTACCCAGTACATTCAATTTTTGACTAGCACTGGCAATTTTTCTATAGGTCCCAGCACATGGGAAAAACTAGCCGATGACAAGAGTTGTGTGGAAAGCCTAATTGCGAAAAGGCGCAGTCTTTTGTTATGAGCTGAATGACAAGAGAGAAAAGCGAAAACTCAGAAGTTGACACAATAAAACACTTGTCAATTGACCGTCTATAAAGAGGCAAAAAGGCCATATATATATATATATACTGGCAATGATGAGGATGATCTCCAATGACATCTTCTAGATCTGTCTGCATTTACCTTCTAATGCTCTGATGAGGATGATCTCCAATGACAGCATCTAGATCTGTCTGCATTTACGTTTTAATGCTCTGATGAGGATGATCTCCAATGACATCTTCTAGATCTGTCTGCATTTACCTTCTAATGCTCTGATGAGGATGATCTCCAATGACAGCATCTAGATCTGTCTGCATTTATCTTCTAATGCTCTGATGAGGATGATCTCCAATGACATCTTCTAGATCTGTCTGCATTTATCTTCTAATGCTCTGATGAGGATGATCTCCAATGACAGCATCTAGATCTGTCTGCATTTATCTTCTAATGCTCTGATGAGGATGATCTCCAATGACAGCATCTAGATCTGTCTGCATTTATCTTCTAATGCTCTGATGAGGATGATCTCCAAAGACATCTTCTAGATCTGTCTGCATTTATCTTCTAATGCTCTGATGAGGATGATCTCCAATGACATCTTCTAGATCTGTCTGCATTTATCTTCTAATGCTCTGATGAGGATGATCTCCAATGACTTCTAGATCTGTCTGCATTTATCTTCTAATGCTCTGATGAGGATGATCTCCAATGACTTCTTCTAGATGTGTATGCATTTACCTTCTCTCTCTCTCGCGATCACCGTCCAAACCGATATACCAGCTTTCCCCATAAATTCTATTCATGTGGAAATCTGATCCATGCAGCATTAGCACTAGTGTATTTTACGTCACATCTTCAGCACCATTTGGAGCTCTGGTACTTATATTTCGGTGATGTATGCAGTTTCAGCCAGCGTTTACTCGGTTCGCTCTCCATTCTATAGCCATCTAGTGATTTTTACGGTGTGGGGTAGCTAGCCCCACGCTCAACCTCCTTAGTCACCTCTTACGAGATGCGTGACAGGTAACAGTGGTTCTATTCTTTACACCCCAAGTTGGGCCCTGGTAACCACTCGGGTGATTTACCTTCTAATTCTCTTAATACTAGTGTTGTAGGTAGGCATTGATTAGGACAATATTCATACCTTTCCTAATGAATTACAAAAACAACTATGACTGTGGTTATTGATGGATATTGACAAGACGGAAGTAACGAAAGATGTATAACACTGATGTGAGCATCTGTAGCTCAAGCGGTAGTGAGCTCGATCACAAACCCAAGCGCATCTGGTTCAAACCCCACGGTGGGCAAGTTTGGAAGCAAATTCGTTTCCGTGGGATTTTATAAAAGGTAAAAATAGACCTCACCGTTCAGAAAGCAATGGCAAACTACTGAACGTATAAGTGGTGCCTATAAAATCAACGATTCATTTACTGTGGTTGATGGCTACGTCCTTTGGGATATGCCACGATTTTCATTTCATAACACTGATAGAGTGGGCAAGAATTATGTTATTATTATAGGAAACATTCGTTCATCAAACATGCTAGAACAAATCATAGTCTGTAAACATAATTGCACATAGTTACCTTAACAGGTACAAACTCTGTATTAATATGAAGCTGCTGATCAAAGCAGAAGAGATCAATAGCAAGAATGGAATCTGTTTCAAGCAGGTAATGGTCCACCTCTTCAATAGTGCGCAACCTCCGACCACATGGTGCCCGGTAAATGACATGACGTTTTGTAGATGGGCGGGTTTTACAAATTTGCCTATAGAAGAAAAAACAAGATCAGCTTTCTGGTACACTAGAAAAACTGCTTTAATGCTACTACATAAAAGCATTGCGAAACAAGTAATAACAAAGTACTGTAGTTTTACAAAATACAAAAACAATGACAATACACAGCAACGTTTCAACCAAAAAGGCCTTTATCAAGCAAAGCGATACAACAAAAGTGACTAATGTCACAGAACACCACACATAGAATTCTACACATAGAACACTACATGCAGAACACTACACAAAAGCAAGCTTTTGTTATTATATATTTGTTACATCTATTACAAACAAGAAAGTTTTTATCATCTTATTGTTTAGATAAAAGTATAAGGCATCTTGTCTCTATATTTGTGTGTTCTTTCAGTACTTCCTGATGTGATTTCAATTGCCCAACTCTTCTAAGGACATATGATATCCATTACCACTCTCTGCTCAGGTTGTCAGATTTTCATTCCCCCCCCTCACCCCTTCCCACAGGATGTGCCATTCCTATACTCTCCTCAGATCATGTTTTCATACCATAAGATTTATTGGTAATACTGTGTTAGATTTATATTTTCTTTGACCGTCTGTACACAATGTGGGATGTAGTCAACATCACACGCTGATTGTCTTTAGTTCTCAGTGTTTCTCTGGTACCCATTTATGGCTGGTTTGAGCTGAGAGAAAAATGACATTCCTACTGTGGAATTCAACCTGGACCATGCACCTAGGAAGCAAGTGCATTAACCACTATGCTATCACAACTCTCAAGATCATGTGATTCATTTCTCAACAGGCTATGTCATTCCCATTTCCTCCACTCTCCTGAGATAGCGTCATTCCTACCCCTCTCAACTCATTCTTAATTGTTGTCTTCATTACACATACATATAACACAGACATAAGTTCAACGAGAAAGATATATAAGAAAATTAAAGCCATGGGGAATAGAAAAGAAGAATATGATAGTCAAGGGAACCATCAGCATTCATACCCTTTGATATATGCTGGAGAGACTTGGGTCTCTATACAGCTATGGGTCTGTCTGGAGAGCTATGACACTGGTTCAGTAACCAATAATCAGAAGAAGACACAAACTTCATGACTGCCCAACCTTACAAGGGTGAATTTGATTAGAAGATGCAGAGCCAAGACCAAAGCTATGGGACAGCCATATCAAACTGGAGAAGACCTTGATCTTTGCTCTAGAGAGATGTGTAAAGATTTCACATGACTACAGACCTGAACGCAGAAGGAAGGCTTGTAGTATGTTAGTAAAATGAAAATCGTGACATACCCTTTACAGGACTTTGCCATCAACCACAATAAACGAGTCGTCGATTTTCTAGGCACCACTTATACATTCAGTAGTTTGCCCTTGCTTTGTGAATGGTTAGGTCTATTTTTATCGTTCGGAATAATTCAAGGGAACTAATTAGCTTCCAAACTGCCCGCCGCAAATTTTGAACCAGCTACGCTTGGGTTGTGATCAAGCTGACTAACGCTGAAGCAACAGACACTCATGGTATGTTAGTACTTGACATTTATACATATAAATTGTGTGGGCATGGGATTCCAACAATAACTACTCACCTCTCCCATCCACACAGTAAAGGTATTGTGAGAGAATTGCGACCTTTGAACTTATCTGTATCTTCGTTGTAGTCACTGACACAAGAAGGGTTGCATTTATGGGGTTCTTGAGTGAGGAAAAAAAAAGTTATTAATTTCTAAAGGTATTGATCAAAATTATCTTTTTCCCTTGTCTACTACATGCATGAAGAATATGTTCTGTAAATTACATTTTCTATAGTCTACTACATGCATGAAGAATATGTTCTGTAATTACTTTCTTGTCTACTACATGCATAAGAATTGTTCTTTAATTACTTCTGTCTACTACATGCATGAAGAATGTGTTCTGTAAATTACTTTTTCCCTTGTCTACTACATGCATGAAGAATGTGTTCTGTAAATTACTTTTTCCCTAGTCTACTACATGCATGAAGAATGTGTTCTGTAAATTACTTTTCTGTCTACTACATTCATGAAGAATGTGTTCTAAATTACTTTCTAGTCTACTACATGCATGAAGAATGTGTTCTGTAAATTACTTTTTCCTTGTCTACTATGCATGAAGAATGTGTTCTGTAAATTACTTTTCCTAGTCTACTACATGCATGAAGAATGTGTTCTGTAAATTACTTTTCCTTGTCTACACATGAAAGAATGTGTTCTGTAAATTCTTCCTTGTCTACTACATGCATGAAGAATGTGTTCTGTAAATTACTTTTTCCCTTGTCTACTACATGCATGAAGAATGTGTTCTGTAAATTACTTTTTCCCTAGTCTACTACATGCATGAAGAATGTGTTCTGTAAATTACTTTTTCCTTAGTCTACTACATGCATGAAGAATATGTTCTGTAAATTACATTTTCTATAGTCTACTACATGCATGAAGAATATGTTCTGTAAATTACTTTTTCTATAGTCTACTACATGCATGAAGAATATGTTCTGTAAATTACTTTTCTATAGTCTACTACATGCATGAAGAATATGTTCTGTAAATTACTTTTCCTTGTCTACTACATGCATGAAGAATATGTTCTGTAAATTACTTTTTCTATAGTCTACTACATGCATGAAGAATATGTTCTGTAAATTACTTTTCTATAGTCTACTACATGCATGAAGAATATGTTCTGTAAATTACTTTTCTATAGTCTACTACATGCATGAAGATATGTTCTGAAATTACATTCTATAGTCTACTACATGCATGAAGAATATGTTCTGTAAATTACTTTTCTATAGTCTACTACATGCATGAAGAATATGTTCTGTAAATTACATTTTCTATAGTCTACTACATGCTAGAATATGTTCTGTAAATTACTTTTCTATAGTCTACTCATGCATGAAGAATGTGTTCTTAAATTACATTTCCTATAGTCTACTACATGCATGAAGAATGTGTTCTGTAAATTACTTTTTCCTTAGTCTACTACATGCATGAAGAATGTGTTCTGTAAATTACTTTTTCCCTAGTCTACTACATGCATGAAGAATGTGTTCTGTAAATTACATTTTCCCTAGTCTAGAAGGATGTGTTCTGCAGCTTCTAGGCTCAATCCACAAGTATGTCTCACCAAATAATTTAACATTTAGTAATTGTGTATCCAGTTTATCAATCACATATCCCATGTCAATATGTTTCCTTTCTACATAAGTTTGACACTGTCACAGATTTCTGCTTCACTTTGTAACTACTGGCAATATATGATAATAAAGTGACAAATGACTAAGTGGACAAATTAGAAACTTACTGAAAGTCTTTCTGATGATATCCTGTATCTCCAATTTCACTTCCTTTCTTTCACCTGTAGCATGTTCTTCATCTAGAGAATAATCATAAATCAAGTGGACAGGATAATCAGCAATAAGTCACATCAGCAAAACAATCGTTAATCAGTTATGTTAGAAAGACAACCAAACATTATACACTATGGAATAACAATCATACAACTTTCACATTTTGTTTTTATTTTGATAGTTTGTTTCATTATTTAATGGTAACTATTTAATGGTTGGGACATATATTAAGATTGCAGAAGACCAGACACCAACATGTGACTTTGAAATGTAATCCTGGAGGCAAGAGAGGTAGGGGATGACCTAGAGAGACTTGGAGATGAATTGTAGACAGAGAAAGAGAAGAGGCGGGAAAGACCTGGAATGAACTAAGCTGGCTTGCTCAAGACAGATCTGGTTGGAGGAAATTGTTTGATGTTGTATGCTTCAAGAGGAGTTAAGAGAAGAAAAAGGTGTAACTGAGTAGTCAAAATGTTCATGTTTCGAATCAGGCTTTTCCCAAACATTGTCGCATCTTTTGCAAGTTATTAATATAAGACTGAAGAGAACTTGTTGCCATGACAAGCATGAGTGAGAAGTCAAAGACCAGGTATCTAGACATCTAGTAAGCCAAAGTTGAATGTGAGGACAACATTGGACAATCAATAAATGGTTGTACAATTGACCGGAATCAGAATATAGGGAAAATATCTAATAGGAACATGTGGCTTTCTCTGCTTCTCTAATGACATTTATGCTGTCTGACCTATCAACTGCACATCCGACATAGAACACTCCAGTACCAACCAGCCGATCTGATGGCTTGTTGCACATCACACCCACATGAGCCAGTACATAAATAAATGTTATATGGTTCATTTGTGAAGTGTGTCAAGCCATTTATGTCGTATGTGGTCAGACTTCATTTTTTTAGCATATTTATCGAGTCATGTAGAATACAAGTATGTTAGTAATCATGTGTGCTAAACCAGCACACCTACTTGCTCACTGCCACTGTTTCCATTGTAAGGCTACTTGTTGCTGTTCATTGAAAGCAATCAAACTACTTACCATATTCCACTTCAGAAGTAGTTGTCGCAAGTCTCTCTTGCAAAATACTGGCTATGTCTTTACTTGATTTGGGCTCTGGGCTGTGTCCACTTTGGCATTTATCTGTATATACAATCTGACTTTTATCTGTGTATCCAGCTTTATCTGTGTATACAATTTGGCTTTTATCTGTGAACAAATTAACATTTGACTAGAGTAAAAAAAAGATGTCAAGCTCATCATGATGTATGCAGCCAGTAAAAATAAATTGACAAAATGATTAAGTTGTTTGGTTAAAAAAAATGAACAATTTCTAAATCAGAATTTATGCTAAAAGAACATTCTTATGGCAACTTGTTGTTGTTAAGTTGTAAGAACTAATCTTAAACTACTGTAATCTCAATTCAATTTCAATGTTGTAATCCTAATATATACCAGTGAGAGTTGGGAGAATGACTAAAGATATGGAAAAAAGTAGAATGCTTTTGAAAATAGATCTCTGCAAAAAATTATGAACAGAAAATGGGATGAATTCAGAAGTGATGAAATCAGAGAAGTATCTGGTCAACCACTAGTAACAACTGTTACAAGAAGAAGATATCTTGGACACACCTTGAGAAGAAATGATCAAGGAATATCAAAGCAGGCATTGAAGTGGGAGGTAAAGGGTTCAAGCAAGAGAAGACGACCTAGGGAATCTCTCAAACAAACTTTGCTGAGAGAGGCAAGAAATACCGGATTCAATTCCATGGAGATTGCACAAGTTGCCCTGGACAAAGCAGCATGGAGAAATTACTTGCAGGCCCTATGAATCATAACAATAAGAGAGGAATATATATAATCTTAAAGGTTTAAAATCACAAGATTTACTTGACTGCACTGGGTTTTACCCCACATAGCTCAACCCCTCTGCTCAGAAATGGGCATGCCATCTGCCGTGAGTATTGCAGAAAGCACACACTCCATAGCTCTGGCAATAATCCTAGGGGTCTCTGGAAAAAATGCACTTGTGAACAGAGTAGTGCGGTCGGGATTCAAACCCACGACCTTATAAAATCTCAATGCTAGTAAAATCTGCCCTCACCTTTCACTGATGATTTATCATACTCCTGAGGTGCTGAATCTATGCTTTTTGACCTCTGAGAACCTGGGGTAGCTTTCCTTTGGTATCGTATCCATGGAGCTTCCCACTGACCAGATTTGCTAGGATCACTGCTACTAATTGTACCAACCAGACCCCCTGTGCTCTTCTTTGCTACATTGGACTTCTTCTTGAGAGGATCTGCCTGTTTTGTTGTACTTGTTTTGGCTATAAGGAAGTTATAGTACATAAAATGGACAGTCATTTATTATTATCTAAATACAACTTGATAATCAGACAAAATACATTATACCGTACAGTTTATCAAAGGCAAAACAAGTAAAAACAAAGTACTGTAGTTTTACAAAGTAAAAAACTAATATACAGCGACATTTCAAACAAAAGGTCGTTATCAAGCAAAGGATACAACCGAAGGGAAGAAATTCAGACTTACTAGACGACAGATATAATGTAAATCTGTAAATCAATAAATCCGTAACAGCCCTCAAATGAAAATATTTGCTCTAGAAAATCATTTTATATCTTTATATGGTACCTTGCAACCTCATGGACTCAACACACTACATTCCTATGCTTCTCAATGCTGTTTCTTCTCATGCTCCATAATATATGTGTATATGTTATCTTATCTTATCCACATTTGCAGTGAAGCACTGTGGGGAGAGTTAGTTTTCTATCTTGTGCCAGGTGTGTTGCGCTTGCGTTGTCAGTCCATGCTTTCGTAGGGACTCACTACGATTTTCATTTCATATTTTGATTATTATTGTGTTTACTTTTTTTCCATTTCTAGTTTTTCACATTTATTTTGGTTTTTAAAAACATATTACTAATACTGGTGACCGAAACACCTTCACGATAACACTGATAACTGAAACAACTTTTTAAAAATTATAACACTAGTGACTGAAACACCTTGCAACTTTTATTTTTTATTTTCTTCTCTGATTTTTTGCCGTTAGGTGTAGCAGGTTTAACTGATGATTGGTTTCTGAGATAGTGCACGCTCGGTCACTTGATATAATGTCTTATTGTGGAGTTTTAGGATGTCTGTGATGCCATCAATCCATCTTTTTCTTGGACTGATCTTTCCCCTTGCTGATTCCATTATCAGGTTCTACGCTCTTGTAACTGGTGTATTCGGGTTCATTCTCACTAAGAAGCCAAATCATTTGAGTCTCTATTTTTTCAATGAATCTAATATTGTGTTGTTCCGACTTCTAATTTCCTCATTTCTTATATGGTCTTATATGATATCTTCTTGTTTTATTTACAGCTTTCCTAAGGATCTCATTTCACAGGTGGTAATTTTCCTTTCATGTTCTTTTGTCAGTGCCTATGTTTGGCACTGGTAGCCACCCTTTAAACACTGGTGAGTAAAACAACTTATAACACTGGTAGCACCACCTTGAAACACTGGTGAGTAAAACAACTTATAACACTGGTAGCACCACCTTGAAACACTGGTGAGTAAAACAACTTATAACACTGGTAGCACCACCTTGAAACACTGGTGAGTAAAACAACTTATAACACTGGTAGCACCACCTTGAAACACTGGTGAGTAAAACAACTTATAACACTGGTAGCACCACCTTGAAACACTGGTAGCACCACCTTGAAACACTGGTGAGTAAAACAACTTATAACACTGGTAGCACCACCTTGAAACACTGGTGAGTAAAACAACTTATAACACTGGTAGCACCACCTTGAAACACTGGTGAGTAAAACAACTTATAACACTGGTAGCACCACCTTGAAACACTGGTGAGTAAGACAACTTATAATACTGATAGCACCACCTTGAAACACTGGTGAGTAAAACAACTTATAACACTGGTAGCACCACCTTGAAACACTGGTGAGTAAAACAACTTATAACACTGGTGAGTAAAACAACTTATAACACTGGTGAGTAAAACAACTTATAACACTGGTAGCACCACCTTGAAACACTGGTGAGTAAAACAACTTATAACACTGGTGAGTAAAACAACTTATAACACTGGTAGCACCACCTTGAAACAATGGTGAGTAAAACAACTTATAACACTGGTAGCACCACCTTGAAACACTGGTGAGTAAAACAACTTATAACACTGGTAGCACCACCTTGAAACACTGGTGAGTAAAACAACTTATAACACTGGTAGCACCACCTTGAAACACTGGTAGCACCACCTTGAAACACTGGTGAGTAAAACAACTTATAACACTGGTAGCACCACCTTGAAACACTGGTGAGTAAAACAACTTATAACACTGGTAGCACCACCTTGAAACACTGGTGAGTAAAACAACTTATAACACTGGTAGCACCACCTTGAAACACTGGTGAGTAAAACAACTTATAATACTGATAGCACCACCTTGAAACACTGGTGAGTAAAACAACTTATAACACTGGTAGCACCACCTTGAAACACTGGTGAGTAAAACAACTTATAACACTGGTGAGTAAAACAACTTATAACACTGGTGAGTAAAACAACTTATAACACTGGTGAGTAAAACAACTTATAACACTGGTGAGTAAAACAACTTATAACACTGGTAGCACCACCTTGAAACACTGGTGAGTAAAACAACTTATAACACTGGTGAGTAAAACAACTTATAACACTGGTGAGTAAAACAACTTATAACACTTGTGAGTAAAACAACTTATAACACTGGTGAGTAAAACAACTTATAACACTGGTGAGTAAAACAACTTATAACACTGGTGAGTAAAACAACTTATAACACTGGTGAGTAAAACAACTTATAACACTTGTGACTGAAACATTTACTTACTACACTAATGAATAAAACATATTTACCACACTCATAAATAAAACATTATTCGATCTGAACCAATGTAATCTGAACCAACTTATTTACCACAGCAACTCCATTTTATTTTCCAAACCATACTCGAGACTGAAATGCCTAATATTTCAAATGCTTACATTTTGTAGATGATGATGAGTTGCTATCCTCCTCAACAACACCTCTAGTGTATTCCACTGAAGGTTTCTTGAGTGTATCTGATGGTCTCATGTTGAGATTGTGTCTTCTTCCTCTAGCACTTCCTGCTGCTTTGATGGCATCTGCATTAGCCTGAAAGAAACATCAACATATATACATGTCAAACTACAAATATTTTTTTAAAATTGTCTGTAGTACAGTTTTAATGTTGGTCATGACATGTCTTTCATTGTTCCAAAACGCCCCAGTGTTGCTGGGCGTACAAGGGGAGTAAAGAATAGTAACATTGTGACCTACAAGGCATGTCATAAGAGGTGACTTAGGTAGGGGCCTAGGAAAGCTACTATAGTAAATAAAAAACGTCACAGAAATTGGATGTGCTGGCCTACTTGTAGGCGCATAACTGGCACAGTGTGAAATTGATGTTAGGCTCAGATCACATACAAATCCCAATGAGTGGTCAACAAGTGGCCGATATGGAGCGTTCGAAGAAGAAGATATCCCCAAAAAGATGACATTTTTTATTAGTCAAAAATGATTTTGTAAAATCAAAATATGGACTAGAGACAGTCACTAAAGTAGATTCTAATTGAAACAGTACAACTTTCAATGTGTGATCTAATGGCTACTACAAACAAGATCACTTATAACAAAATATGTTACACCAAACTGTTTAAACCAACTATTTTTAGAGAACCAGGTTTGTTGCTTCTTTAGTGTACAGATTTACAGGTCTTTGTTGAGAAACAATTCTTCTTCTTCTTCTCTTCCACCATTTACTTCTTTATAGAAGTGTTGGGGAAACGTAAGGATCTTGTGTGTGCTTGTTTTAACTCTTTATGTCCAAGAAAATTTTGGGGGGTAATCACGCCCTGTCAGAACACATTCCTAGCAAAATTTGTCAAAATGGAATGATCTTGGAAATATGCCTATAACTTAAGTCCTTTGTAAGCTAGATTTATACTGTTGGTATCAAAATATGTAGAATTAAATTCTGAACAATCTGATAATAAATAGTTATATATGTAAATCAGTATTTATTTAGTAAATTATTGTTGTATTTCATGTTCAGAGTAACTACTACGACTTTCAAACTTGAATCAATAGTTAGCTATTGCTGAATTCACCATCATTGTCGGTGAAATCATAAACATGAAACACTGTGTGTGTTTATTTGAACTTTGGAACAAATCCATGTCTTGTTCGGCACTTTATCGACGTGGAGGACGAAACAACAACTTATAACTAAACTTTTCACACGAAAGTTCACTTTTTCACAACAGGAAAAATATATTTGCGAATAAAACTATTTACTAAAAATTCGAAACTAAATTCTACCATGCTGTATAGTATATGAATGAAATGGGAGTTATCTGCCCATTGAATTATGTAAACAAAAACAGTGTCGGACGTATAGTAGCTGAACAGTAAAACAAAACGTGCATGGACTCAAATTAGCCATTGGCAGCGTGTTTTGGCATAATGAGAGAACTGTTTTCTACGCTGGGAGCGTCGACTGGACATATAGAGTTAAGGCACTTTGTAAGCTGATATTCATTTTCGTAAGGCTGTTCTTGATGCCGTCACTCCATCTTTTGTGTGGTCTTCCTCTTGCTTTGTACTCATACATTTTCTGTGTGGTTCTCTGTGGTAGGCGATACCAGGGCATTCTTGTCAGGTGTCCAAACCATTTAATCTGTTGTTCTTTTATGAATTGCATGATTGGTTTCACATCCAGTCTTCTTCTGATTTCTTCATTTCTAATTTTGTCTCTTACTGTCACACCTGCAGCTCTTCTTAGATACCTCATCTCTGTCGTTATCCTTCCTTTCCTTTGCTTTAAATATTGTCTATATATTCAATGTTGTCTCTTGTATGAACTTCACTGTTTTTGTAGTTCACACAGAGGTCAGTGTAGTTTTCTGTCGAGTGTTGTTTCATTAGGCCAGTGAGTTTGCCTCAGTGTATCATATTCGGGCAGTCTTGAAGTATGTGCTCTGCAGTCTGGTGTGCCTGTCCACATGTACACATCGCTGAATTGCCAATCTTGAATTTTGAATACATGTGGCTGCGGAATCGATTGTGTCCTGTTCTAAGACGCAGAATGACAACTTGTTCCAATCTGCTCATATTATAGTAATCGTTTTATGTTGGTATTTGTGGCTTTCTGATTGATTTAATCATCTTTTTCTTTTGGTGGTAGGTAACTGGCACATCCGGTTGCTCTCCTGCAGCACCTTCCTTGGCCAATCGGTCTGCTGTTTCATTTCCTGGTATTCCACAGTGAGAGGGTATCCACTGCAAGAGGATCCTGCGCTGCTTGGACAGTTTAGACAGTAGGGTCTGTAGACCTGGTAATTTTCTGGACTGGAATGCTTGGAGTTCTTTTGTTATGATTTTCTGCTCATTAGCTGCTGTTAATGGCCATGTTTGACACGTAAGAAACAATTATTCTGCCTAATTTACCAATGGTTTCATGAAAAAAAAGCAGATATTGATATCATACTTTGTAAAACTAATTTACTTGTGTTTAGAAATTTTGCATGTGGTAAATAGTTTTGCTAGTCTTCCAAATTATCGATATCAATATCTGCCATTTTTACTGCAACTATTTGTCATGCTGTTCTGTTTAGATTCTTCTAGTTATATTTTAGATGTTCTTGTATTAATCATCATCATCATTAATCCTCTCCGCTCCTCATGGAGCATAGGGCCTCAACAGTTGTTCGCCACTCTTCTCGGTCTCTGGCTGTTATTTTTATGGTCTCCCAGGTCAATTGAGCACTCTTCAGCTCCTCAGTAAGACCTCGTCTCCAAGTCTGCTTAGGCGTCCTCTTTTTCGTTTTCCCTGCGGGTTCCACTCGAGCACCTGTCTAGTGACACTCGACTGTGTCTTCCGCAAGGTATGGCATATCCATCGCCATCTTCTCCTCTTGACCTGTGTCATCATAGGTTCCTGCCCTGTTCCTATCCACAGATCCGTGTTTGTAACTCTATCATACCATTTCAATCTGAGAATCCCGAAACATCCGTTGACAAAGGTCTGGATCTTATTGTATTTGCCTAGTGACTCGCTAAGTTTCCGAGCCATACAGCAACACCGACTTCACATTTGAGCTGAAAATCCTGAGCTTTGTTTTCGTGGAGATGGCAGCGGACTTCCACCCCATGTGCAGGATCGCAAAGGCCTGTCGGGCCTTCCTAATCCTAGCCTTAATGTCCTCATCTGTACCTCCTGATCTGCTGATCTTACTTCCAAGGTAGACAAATTCATCCACATCTTCTATGTCCCTTCCTTCAATCAGTATTGGATCTTGCTGTATGTTGTTGCTACGCATTACTTTAGTCTTCTCTTGACTGATTTTAAGGCCGACTCATTGTGCAGTTTGTGCCAGAGCATCCACTTTTTCCTGCATGTCTTGTAGTCTGCGAAAGCAAGGCGAGATTGTCCATAAAATCCAGGTCTTCTAGCTTTGACATAAGTGTCCACTGTATGCCTTTTCCAGACCTGGCGTAGGCTGTGCGTGTGACCAATCAAGTAGCACCAAGAAGAGGAGGGGGACAGCAGGCATCCCTGTCTAACACCAGTAGTGACCTGGAACTCCTCTGACAGTCTTCCATCATGAATAACCTGGCAGGCAAACCCCTCATACAGCTGCCTGATGATGTCAACAGTCTTCTCCGGCACCCCATAGTTTCTTAGGATCCCCACATTGATTTCCTATCTATGCTGTCAAATGCCTTCTCAAAATCAACAAAGCACACGTAGGCGGAGCCTGCCACTCCATTGTTTGTTCCACTATGATTCTTAAGGTGGCTATCTGGTCATTGCAAGATCTATCTTTCCGAATCCCGCCTGTTCGTCCCTAAGCCTCTGGTCTATAGCGTCTTTCATCCTGTCCAGAATAACCCTAGTGAGGACTTTGCTGGGAATGGAGAGCAGCATGATCCCTCTCCACTTGTCACAATTTGACAAATTGCCATTCTTTGGCAGTTTCACGAGGAGGCCTTTCTTCCAATCTGCTGGTATCTCCTCCTGTCCCACCAAGTTGAACAATATGTGGAGTTGGTTTACCATCTCTTCTCCTCCCTCCCTCAGAGCTTCCGCTGGGATATTATCAACTCCTGCCGCCTTGCCCTTTTCAAGTTTTTCAAGGCATTGCGGATTTCCTGTTTGTGATCTCCCTACGTTTATGTCCAGCGGGTCTCCTTGCCCTAAATCTAGTGGGTTTAGTGGGGAGGTCTATTTAACACTTCCTGGAAATGCTCTCTCCAGCGCCCCAGTTGTTCATCAATTTTAGTCAAAAGTTTTCCAGTCTTATCTCTCACTGGCCTGCTCTGATTATTTTTCCTCCCACTCAACAATCTGGTTGTCTCATAGAGAGCCTTGAGGTCACCTTTGCTGGCTGCTGTCTCTGCCTCTTCTGCTATCTCATTTATGAATGCTCTTTTGTCGTTTCTCAGCTGTCTTTTTACCTCTCTAGCCATCTCGTTATATCTAGTTGCTGCCGCCTGTTTTTGCTGTCTTGTTCGTGATTGGTTTACTTCTTGTTTCAGCTTCTTCCTCTCCTCCACCCTCTGCCATGTTGCGTCCGTGATCCAGGGTTTCCTGATTGATGATGATCTCCCAAGTATTTCTTCACAGGCTCCAACCGTCGCCTGCTTTAAGCTGTTCCACCTACTCTCCACTGTACCTTCCTCTTCTGTTGTCTGTAGCGCCTCGAAACGGTTCTTTAGAGCAATCTGGAAGACTTCCTTTGTGACCTGCGATTGGAGTTTCTTGACATCAAACTTGATTCGTGTACTTTGTTGTTTCTTCTTTGCCGATAGTTTCATTTTTAATTTTACAGTTACCAGATGGTGATCAGATCCTATGTCTGCTCCTCTCTTCACCTTGTTAACATCTTGTAATGATGCTCTCCATCGTTGGCGAATTGCCACATGGTCGATCTGGTTTTCCGTCCGATGGTCTGGCGAGATCCATGTTGCCTTATGGCATCTTCGATACGGAAAGAGTGTACCCCCAATGACAAGCTCATTGGAGGCACAGAAGTCTGCAAATATCTCACCATTTTCGTTCATGCTTCCAAGACCATTTACTCCCATCTCTTTTCCCTGCCAGTGTTTTCGTTGCCCACCTTGGCATTCAAATCCCCCCATAAGAATCATCATGTCGTGCTTTGGTACTTTGTCCACAGTTGCCTGTAGATGTTTATAGAAATGGTCTTTTTCCACCTCCTCTGCATCATTCGTCGGTGGATAACACATAATTATGTAGGTCTTCTGGAACTTAGATACGAACCTTGCACTAATAATGCGGTCCGACACTGGTTCCCATTCCATCAGACTTTGCTTGCTTCCTTGGTCAGCATCAAGGCCACCCGGCTTCCGGAGGATCATCTTCATTTTCTTTGCCCGAATGGAGCAGCGTTTCTCCCGTCTGAAGTCTTGTTTCCCCAAAACATTCCACCTTGTTTCACACATTCCCAGCAACGTAAACTTGTACCGATGCATCTCCTTCACCACTTGTGCACATCTGCCTGTCTCTAGCAGTGTCCTTACATTCCACATCCCTACAAGGGTGGACTTCTTCTGTGCAATCAACCTGGGTGCTTCTATCTTTGTTGTCTGCGGCCGAAAAGGGTCGTCAGCACATCAGCTTCCTTGCGGGTTTGGCTGCTGCGCGTCATCTGTCTCCTGCATGGAGCCCTAGTCCTTCCGAGACTCGAGTTAGTTTTGAACAATTTGTTTTTGGTTTCTGTAACTACTGTTTTTTTAAATGGATGGGTATCTTGTATTAATATCTCTCCCTTACTACTTCTCTAGTTATATTTTAGATGTTCTAGTATTAATATCTTCCCTTACTACTTCTCTAGTTCTATTTTAGATGTTCTAGTATTAATATCTCTCCCTTACTACTTCTCTAGTTATACTTTAGATGTTCTTGTATTAATATCTCTCCCTTACTACTTCTCTAGTTATACTTTAGATGTTCTTGTATTAATATCTCTCCTTACTACTTCTCTAGTTATATTTTAGATGTTCTTGTATTAATATCTCTCCCTTACTACTTCTCTAGTTATATTTTAGATGTTCTTGTATTAATATCTCTCCCTTACTACTTCTCTAGTTATACTTTAGATGTTCTTGTATTAATATCTCTCCTTACTACTTCTCTAGTTATATTTTAGATGTTCTTGTATTAATATCTCTCCCTTACTACTTCTCTAGTTATATTTTAGATGTTCTTGTATTAATATCTCTCCTTACTACTTCTCTAGTTATATTTTAGATGTTCTTGTATTAATATCTCTCCCTTACTACTTCTCTAGTTATACTTTAGATGTTCTTGTATTAATCTCTCCCTTACTACTTCTCTAGTTATACTTTAGATGTTCTTGTATTAATATCTCTCCCATACTACTTCTCTAGTTATATTTTAGATGTTCTTGTATTAATATCTCTCCTTACTACTTCTCTAGTTATATTTTAGATGTTCTTGTATTAATATCTCTCCTTACTACTTTTATAGTTATATTTTAGATGTTCTTGTATTAATATCTCTCCTTACTACTTCTCTAGTTATATTTTAGATGTTCTTGTATTAATATCTCTCCTTACTACTTCTCTAGTTATATTTTAGATGTTCTTGTATTAATATCTCTCCTTACTACTTCTCTAGTTATATTTTAGATGTTCTTGTATTAATATCTCTCCCTTACTACTTCTCTAGTTATACTTTAGATGTTCTTGTATTAATATCTCTCCTTACTACTTCTCTAGTTATATTTTAGATGTTCTTGTATTAATATCTCTCCTTACTACTTCTCTAGTTATATTTTAGATGTTCTTGTATTAATATCTCTCCTTACTACTTCTCTAGTTATATTTTAGATGTTCTTGTATTAATATCTCTCCTTACTACTTCTCTAGTTATATTTTAGATGTTCTTGTATTAATATCTCTCCTTACTACTTCTCTAGTTATATTTTAGATGTTCTTGTATTAATATCTCTCCTTACTACTTCTCTAGTTATATTTTAGATGTTCTTGTATTAATATCTCTCCTTACTACTTCTCTAGTTATACTTTAGATGTTCTTGTATTAATATCTCTCCCTTACTACTTCTCTAGTTATATTTTAGATGTTCTTGTATTAATATCTCTCCCTTACTACTTCTCTAGTTATATTTTAGATGTTCTTGTATTAGCCTGATACTATAGTGCATGTTCCTGATAGTGCTCTTTGGATACCCCCTTCTTCTTCTTCTCACATGGGTTTTGACATTATGTATGTGAGCATAAGAAAAAATGTAGAAAAATGTGTGTAACTAAAAAGAGCAAGGAAATCTCAACATTGAAGTGGTTCTGATTATAACGGACAGTTGGTACTACAACTACAGTGAAACAACTGCTACAGTACCAGTGCTTTGAACAATGGTTCTAATCTTGTAGAACCCCGGTAGATCCACTCTGTACGCTTGTCTGCTTGAAAGTACATCTTGACTAAGCTGGCATCAGTTTCTTGTACTTTGGCAGTCCACCTAAAATTTAGCAGAGAACACAGAACAAGATATTTTAGGTTCGCATAACATTAAATCATTATAGTGCTAGTCAGTTGTTCACTACATTACAGTTATGTTATTCGATCAATGTCATGGCATATTGGGCATTCCCATGCATGCTCTGTCCTCAGCTGCAGCAGCCATTCCAAAGTCAACTTGCCCATCGTACCCATGAGAAGTTGATTAGTATATATTTTCTCTCTACCATGAAGACGGCACTGTCCAAACTTAACTCCAATTCTTGCACTCATTCCGGTGTCTGGAATATCATTCACCACACAAACATCCCTACACAGACTACTTATACAAATAACTCACCATTTTCCATTCCATTCAGTTCTGACCACTTGACCCTTGGATAATCTGACCATTGGTCTCTGTTGAAAAAAACATTTGTCAAAATGATAGACAAAATAACAACTCTACCTATCTTCATACCTAGATTTTTACTGTTAAAATTTTAGCCACTTAACTTATGATAAAATAAAGTAGACGCCGAGTGGTTACGGGGCCCATATTTGGGGTGTAAAAATAGAACCACTGTTACCTGCCACGCATGTCGTAGAGGCGACTAAGGAGGTTTGGCTGAAATCAGATGCACATGTCCTAAACGTGTAGAAGTCTATGCATTTAGGGACCTATCAAACCAATGTGCAACGTATACACGTTCTTGGCAAAGATCTAACATATCACAAAGAGTGATTAAAATTAGTCGTAAACAACGAACGCAAAGAAGAAGAATAAAGTAGAATCAGGTGATCCAGTACAGTTGATATTCAATGTAGAAAGAGAAGTTTATGTTTTTTGACACTGACTGCGTGCATAATAAAAAACACTGCTAGTCATTTTTTTAAAGATATATAGGGTAGGAAACAGTGTGCATAATCTTCCCTCCCAAGCAAAACAAAATAAATATATAGATTGCAAACAATGCCCCCACTCAAGTATGTCGAAGTAAGGACAGAGCCGATGTCATCAATGCAGACACTGGAATGAGTGTGAGAATTAAGAGTTAAGTTTGGACATGCCAGACCCAGACAGCGTTGTCTTCAGAGTAGAAAGAGAAGGTATACTAATCAACTTCTCATGGGTACGGTGAGCAGGTGGGCTTTCGGATGTCTGCTGCAGTGGAGGACAGATTACACACTGGAATATCTAATGTCCCATGACGTCGATCACATAGCATAACATATAGAATCTCAATTTCTCCAGATCATGGCCTCAGTCGATGGCGAATCATCATAAAAAAGCAGTTGTGAACAGACCTTAGCATGCTACCTTTATCTTAAAAATACACATTTTGTCCCCAAGTATGGAAGTCTTAACATTCAATAGTTATGATGTCTGTGAGACAGATGTCAATAAAATGAAATAATTACTATACTACCAGTGGTTTGAACAATGGTTATAGTCTTATAGAGCCTCTGTAGATCCACTCTGTTTGCATATCTATATTAAAGAACACCTTCACTAAGATAAAATGTCCCTGACATTTGGCACAACTAGAAGCCTGCAGCAAATACTGAGGGTGTCTACACAACTTTACCAATGCATTATGACATGTTAAGGAACTTAAAGAAGTACTGACCTCTGGGTATATCCGCAGATATTCTTTGATGAAGGCGCTGGTTTCAATGTTAATATCTTCCCACACATTCTCACCTAGAAGAGAAACAAATACAAAGAATAATCAATAATGTGAGACAACATATTGTAGACAAGAACAAATGTGTTATTTTACTATTGTTGATGAGAATTAGTGCTACTTTGCTGGTTGCTCTTTCACAGCCTGTCATATAAATCCTCGATTATGTGATGCTTTTCTCACATTTTACAGCTTGATTATATGGAGTCACAGACATCAGGTTCTTTATCTGTATTTCATTTCAGCTCCTTGCACAGCCAGTGGATATTCACCTCTGGTTCTCAGACACAGTAGAGAGGTTGGTATACTGTCCATTTCTGCCTTATTTAAGGTTCTAAAAATATGAAATGTTAACGATATATGCCCTGGTTCTGGGTTTCCTAATGAAACGTAACATCTTGCATCAAGCTAGCTCCCCATTACAATATTATATAAGGAAGCTTCATCTTCCATGGGATTACATTGATAAAACTTTCTGGTTATACAGATATCTGCAATAGTGAATGAGCAGATTTCAAAAACACAGACTGTGTGTGTGTGTGTGTGTGTAAGCATGTGTATATGTGCATGTGCTGGATATGGACTATTGGGACATGCTACAGTTGCATAGACGTCACCTATTTGCAGAGGACACAACAATGTATGACTGAACAAATTTGAAATCAAAAGCTGCACAAGCAGGATTAGAGAGCTATAGTGTTGAAAAATGTGTGTATTGAACCAGCTGAACCACAAGAGGTTTGCTAGAGAAGACTGAACATTTATGGGTCTGCTTGGATCACTGTGTCACTAAAACTATCTCTAACGTTGCAAACTTGGAGATGCAGTTCTTCACTAGTTTTGTAGTCCACTGGTCCAATGTCTGCTTTAAATGACAGGGAGCTGACTGCGAGTTTAACTTTCTGTTACTGCTTTCTAGTATATTCTTTTCACAATAAATATATATATATATATATATATATACACATTTTCAGTTGCCTGCTATGAATTTAGGCATAGTCATGACACCTCTGATTTTTTGTGTGAAGGCTTGCTTTCCTTATTACTAGTGTCCCTTGCCATTCAGGTGAGCCTTACGACTTCAAATGTACTTGTAATTTAGATCTCCAAGTAAAGGATCAGGGATTCCTGTAGACCAACTGTTTACCAAATGCCCATCTGAAAATCTTTTGCCTAATCTGGCACGAACCCAAATTTCCACAGCACTGGGTCATTAGGCTGTGTGTTATTATCTTCTCTATCAGTGACTCTGTATAATATATTAAATATGTATCAAATATAAACCTGTGTAGTAAAATGTATACCTGTATATCATCATGTGTACTGATGACTGAATCATGCATCTCCACAGGATCTCATTCATAAGGATGTTTGTTTATTATTCTTGACATCATGAAGTCAAGATGTCCACTATCTTCTTTCTCTGTCATCCAATTTTGTCAGTTGTCACAGTGCTTCAATCTTTCTCTTCTCACAATCCAAAAAAATTATGGTAGTCTCTTTGTGATGTTTATATGGATATATCATTGTCTGCATCAACATTATCCACTTAACAGTGCTTAGGATTCTTACTACATAGATATAAATATATTTGTCCTATATTAGAGATTGCAACTGGATAAATATTGACTTCGTTTACCAACTAAGTGAGCGTATGTAGCTTAAGTGGTAGTGAGCTCGATCACAACCCAAGCGTACGTTTCAAACTCCGCTGCATGCAGTTTGGAAGCATATTCATTACCGTGGATTTTTCGAAAAGTTAAAAATAGACCTCACCATTCAGAAAGTAATGTCAAACTACTGACAGTATAAGTGGTGCCTAGAAAATCAGCGACTTGTATACTGTGGTTGATAGCTACGTTCTGTAAACGATATGCCACAATTTTCATTACCAACTAAGAATTAAAATGATAACAATAAAAATGTAGGGGGGCCTATGGCGAAGTGGTCAAAATGTTTGCCTGTCGTTCTGAAAGTTGCGGGCTCAAATTTAGAATGAGTTTTACGAGATCATTAAGATTGTTACTAGAGCTACAGAGTTGGTGCTTTGTGCAACACTTTCTGCAGGTGGGGTGCCATTTCTGCCAACAGGTGCGGAGCCATATGGGACAACTCTGTGCAATGAAGTCAATCCTTCATCTTTCAACCCAATTAAAAAAATGTAGAACATATTCCATACTGTTGAGATGACATGTATTATTGTAAGTATATTAACATATTAAAGTAACTCATACTTTGCATGTACACCTTGTGGAGCTCTCGAACTTCACAATATTGAGCATATCCATCATCAAAAAACACTAGGAATCTGAAATAAGAAAAGAAACAATGCATAAAAAATCAACAACATTCACATTATTCAGAACAGATCAAGTGTCATGTCTTCATTAAAGGTTGCATGCAAAGGAGCTCCCTTTTTCTGTCTATTAGTGCAGTGGTATATTCTGCAGACAGTTATTTGTTCACTTATTGTTGAAGTATATACATTTTATTTGCTTTTACATTTTAACTGTCAATCAATTAGTTTGCAGCAAGATTTAGTACACAAATGTACTCTACACTGCATTTTAATATGCAACACACTGATTTTAACTCTCCCATGTAGAATACAGTTGATATATCAAAACAGTTTAAGTATAACAAAGTACATTAATGTTTTGTACAGAAGGTTTTTATGAAACAAAAGATACAAGATGAAATACAATAATACAGTAGGAAGAATGTCACAAAGAAAACGGAGGTACTGGCGTTGACTAAGGAAATACTCTAGCTTGAGTCATAGAACTACACTCGTGTGCATTCTGAGTGGTTCATCGAGTATGACCCAGACAGTAGAGGCTGGCTCAATATGCAGAATCTGGACTGAATTCCTACGAGGGCCAACAATTAACAGAATTACAATCATCTTCGTTCCGAGGCACATGGGTATCGATGGCAATGAGAGAATGAACAGACTGGCTGGCCCAGCAACCATATCGGAGGTCAGCTAATGAATAGAGCTGACATTTTGAATTACTTCGTAGAGCGTGGCTGCAAAGAGGGTTTTCATCTAAACCAATCCATGTTAACATCTATATTGCAATAGCTTGGATTAAATATTGGAGCAGTCAGAAAAGAGCAGTATAAGCAGGTTCATCAATTAACATCGAACTGGTGTATTAGCTGGATACTGTTGGAGATATTGCAAAGAAAATCGGAGCATCTATGGACATGCCCGGAGTACAATGAAGATATTCCGGACTGAAGCTCAGACACTTTAATAGATGTGGACTATTAGTTTTGATTACAGTTAACCTAAAATAAGGAAAACCTAAATCAAATCTCTGTTGTCATGTGGCCATAACCAACCAGTTATGAGGAAGTTTCTGGGAGTAAACCTTCAAACAAAACCTTCTGTTCCTAAGGCAATCTGTCACTGTATTCAGTAACACTGGAAAATCTGCAACAGAGCTGATGCCAAGCAGTATTGGCCTTGTTCTTTTTCATCAGCTGCAAGGTGGGGTGGGACTATAGCTCTTTTCAATTTCACAAAGGCCAAAAAATTAACTCTGTAGAAGGTACTCAAGCTTTATCTCCCACAGGAAACAACAGCTGACATACAAAGTCCCCACCAATGGGTCCATTGTCTTTGCCGGGTTGTCATAAAATAACAGAATTTCAGCACACAAAAAAAGACACAAAGTTTAATATACTATCTTACTAATAATTTTTTTTTTAATCTGTGAAACATTTGTATGACAATAATCTACTGTTCTGTGAATTCAAACATATAAGAACTTCATAAGAGAGGAACAAGGAAATGTATACATGACTTGGAAACAGGACTGAAAGATTTGTTTGCTGAGAAATTGAGAATAAGCCACCAAGAATAGAGCATAACAGAAATAGACTGCGCCTTCTTTTTTCTTCCTTTGTTTGTGACAAGTAGCTTACAAAGCCATTGATCGTCACTAAAAACTGGGGGTATTTCTTATAGTGCAGCAACAAACTTCATTATTCATGTTTGTAAACATAACCCTTTGCTCATCTGAAACGATTTACTGACTTGCTGTAATTTTAAGATCAGTTGGCTAATTTAATATACATTGCAGAATAATCACGACCACAGGTAAAAAGAAAATATGGAGTGACAGAGTTAAGAATACATTTAATAAGAGAAATTCTGCTTTCTGTATGGCATGCATTTGTTATCTTGGTTCAGTTATGAAGCTTAGAAGAATCATAAAGATTCTGTTTAATATAAGAAGCAAGACAAATTATGCACACGCAAAACAAAACACATTCAGAAAAGCATTATCAATACAAACCAAATAAAAACATTATATTAGGGATAATGTGAACAAAGCCACTGACTGACCTTCTGTTATTTTTGATACTAGGAGCTTCTGCAATGACTCCAGCAAAGAATGTATTGGGAGCATCATCCTCTCTATACAAGGCTGAAAGAATTTGATTAATGTTTGATCACAATAAAAAATATGCTATAGATCTACATACCCTAAATTTTTCTTAATTAGAATTCAACAAATAATCAATATACCATTTCACGTAAAAAACAAAACCATAATTACAGAAGAAAATATTGAAGCCGTTCCTAGTGAAAATAAATGTATTCAAGCAGATTATTTTATCTTCTTCCTCTTTGTTCACTCGATATCAACCACTTGTTAAACCATGCTGTGTAGTCTGTAAGTGATTTGTACTTTAGAGCGAGTTCGTGGTGCCAGCTAGACACCTACAGATCCGTAGTCCAACACATTTGGCTTCTGTATTTTTTATTTGGTTCCGCCTCTCTATGTAAGGCACCAAAATAAAAACTCTCTAGCCTAGGGAAGTCCACAGCCCCTAAGCGAGCCAGAGTCCTGTTAGCCTTTGACCACTAGGAGGTAAGGTTGGCTTGTATGTTCTACGGGTCATCAAAAGGATACAAATTTTTACTTTTCGCCCTTAAGAGGGATACAATAACATAGTTAGTTAGTTAGTTTGTTCCTTTCGTGCCAAAGGCGGCACATAGGGCAGAGGTTTTAGATCTCCATGTGATACGGTTCTTTGCTAACAGTTGCAGATCTTGTATGGTTTTACATCCCAATAGTTTACTTTCTTGTTGGATGGTTCTTGAAGAGTGGTCTTTGGTCTTCCACGTTTCTTTTCCCAACTGGTGACCACATAAGGACTTGTCGATTTAGTCTCTTTTCGTCTGATCTAAGAACATGACCTAAATATTTCCACCTTCGTTTCCTTATAATATTTGATATGGGTTGTTGGTGTGTTCTATCTCTCACTGTGTTGTTAGAAACGAAATCACTCCATTTGACTTTTAATAATTTTCGTAGACATTTATTCTCAAAGCTGTCCAGTTTCTTATCAATTTTCTTTGTTGATTTCAACTTTCACAACCGTAGGTCAGTACAGGAATCACACATGACCTAAATAATTTAACTTTTGTGCATATACTAAAGTCTTGAGATTGCCAGATATTCGTTAATTTAGTGAAGGCACTAGCTGCTATAGCAATACGAGAGTTTATTTCTTTCATCGTGTCTCCGTTGTTTGACACTTTACTACCCAAATATGTAAAATGTTCAACTTTCTCCAGTGTTTGGCCATTTATTACGATGTTGTCTGTCGAGTTTGTGAGGTCCATAATTTTGGTCTTGGCAGAATTGATCTGGGACAATAACATACCATTAGGATATAAGATTAGTTTCTATTACTGTTCTTCTTTTCCTAAATCCTGTTTTGCCACACAGCCCTGTTTTGTCACACAGCATCAGGATAAGAAGAGTTTATAGAATGGTCTTTTGTGTGCGCATCATAAATAGTGATTTTCACTTCCTCAGTTATTTCTGTGGTCCACCTTTTGTGTGGACTGCCTTTTGTTTTGTATTCACTGTATCGGAGTAGCATTTCTCTTTGAGGCGCACGGTCTGCTTGTAATCTGCTTATGTAGCCAAACCATTTAATTTGTTGTTTCTTATGAAGTTCCGTACTAATGTTGTGCTCCCTTTTTTGCTGATGTCTTCATTTCTAAACTGATCTCTTCTTGATACTCCCAGCATTCTGCATAGACCCCTCATCTCTGTCGAGTCTAGTTTTCTTCTATCATTCCATGTCAGAGTCCAAGTTTTGCACTGATAGCATAATGTTGGGAGACATATGGTGTTGGTATTACTGTTCATAATATAGTAACTCACCATTGGATACAATTTTTGTTTTCATCACACTGTTCATGAAGCGATAATTCACCAGTGGAAACAGTTTTTCTTAAAATCGCACAGCATATGACACAATTACCTACCTACAACACGTGTTCCAACACGAAGAAAGCAGTTGATCGGATCTCTATAAGCCACGTGTCTTCCAGGTAGGGTCTTCATTCCTTTCCCATCAAATTTCACCTTGCATCGCCACTGTCAGCACAAAAACATGAATTTTCAGAACTAGCATATTAATGTTAATGTAGTTCTGGCAACTCCTGCAATGGCTTGATGCCAAACCATATTGGTTATCACCTTTCTCTTAGTAAGAGATGAGGAAGGAAGGAACCACATGTTGGGCAACAATAGGTTCTCCATATTTCCCTGCCCTGGTCTGTACCCTAGAGAGGCAACTCCAGCACTGCATGTCTCTACCTCGAAATCATTCAACATATGCAGTGGAATGAAGCAAGGTTGCATCCTTGTTCCCACACCGTTTAACATCTTTTTCTTTCTCAGGCAGACTTTTCGAACTGCCATGGAGGGCATTTACACCCACACAAGATCAGACAGTAAGTTTTTCAACTTATCAAGTCTATGGGCAACGACCAGTTAAAGAAAGAAGCATAAGAGAACTTCTTTTTGCAGATGATGTAGCAGTGACATCTCATACTGCTAAAGACCTAAAACAGCTTATAGATTGCTTTGTGACTAAACAGTCTAACTGCTAGATATTGACATCACTGCACCGGGTTTCCCCATATGGTTCTGTCCCTGTCGGTAGAAATAGCACACCATCTGCCGAGAACATTGCATAAAGCACAAACTCCATAGCTTCAGCAAAAATCCTAGGAATATCATGAACAAATTGCAGATGTGACCCGGTCTGGATTTGAACCCACAACTTTCAGAACAAAAGGCAAAGGTCTTAACCACTTCAACACGCCCGCCTGTCCAGCGAGTTTGTAGCGCGCTGGACGACGGGTGATAAACCCTCTGTGATTGCGGGTTCAGTTCCGCGGGCTGGCAGAAAAGCAACAGGTCTCCAGATTTATGGTGTTTGTGGCACAGAACCGAAGGGTTATGATATCGATGGCACCGAGCAGAAGAGCTGAAAGTTCAAGTGCTTCTGGATCAGGTATAAAAAAAAAAACCACTTCAACATAGAGACCTACCTAATTTTTTGTAACTTTAGTCTAACCATTTATTAGCGCATGATGTTCGGAAACCCCCCATCAATTAGAATCTCCAATCACAAATTGAAGGTTGTCCATAAATATGTGTACCTGAGCTAAACTATTTCTGAAAACCTCTCAGTGGCGACTGAAATAAACAAGAGCATTGACAAGGCAGCAACTACATTTTCCAGAATGACAAAAGAAGTCTTGGGGAAAAAAACTGAGCATTAAAAATCAACACTGGTCTATAGGGCATGCATGGTGAGCTGACTATGTGTTCAAATACCACAGATGCAATATAAGGATGTCTATAAACAAGATTTGAAGGCTCTTGACATGACATGGGAAAGAGTAGCCAGACAGATGTACTTGCAGAAAGGAGGTGTGGAGTGGACTGTTGCATCTTGAGCACAGTTTGATCAAACAAACAGAGGAAAAGATGTAATCCTAAATGAAGAGACCTGTCTTATCGTTTAGGTGTGTAACGTGTGACAGAAACTGCCACTCCAATATAAGACTTTAGAGTTACCAACAGGGCTATGAAGTAACTATCCAGCGATACAGCTCTATGATCCCTCAGGACTAAGATAGGCCTACTAATAATAGCATATTCATCATCATCATCAGATGCTGTCTCCACATCAAAGGTTGACTGCAATGAATCTCCAGCATCCTCTGTCTTTCGCCTTGGTGTTGCACTCTGCCAGACTGTAACCTGTCCCCATTTCTTAAAGTTTCCCTCCCGCTTATCTCTCGGTCTTCCTCTTGCTCTTCGCCCCTCAACTTTCCCTCTAGTAAAGATTTTATCATGGTGTCATGTCTTGTTATGTGCCCAAAATAAATAGCATTTTAAGAAATTTAAATATAATAATACAAAAAAGGAGCTATGAATGAAAACTACCATAAACAGATTTTAAATGGAAGATGTGATATTCAGATAAGATCAAGTATCATCTACACAATGATGCTGCTGAAAACGACTAATCATTTAAGGGCCTCCCAGAGAGCAGTAATAGTATAGTGGTTCTGTGAATCATCAACTTTCTTCCGCCATGTTGGTATACTTTAAAGGACTGATATTTGTTCAACTCTTTATATTTTCTCCTCACTTATGGTGTCTTATTTTTAACCACTTAAACTCAACCTTTCCTTCTAATATGATTTTCAACACTGTCATCCCTTTTTGTATGTTCAAGATATTTTTGTTTTACTATTTAAACAGAAGTTAAATATTATATAAAAGTCGGGGAATGCAGAGATGTTTGTGTCAGTCAGGAAGTACATCAGTCAAAACATTGTACATCCTAGCAACAGACTTGACTGGTTAGCAAAGCATGGATCATCAGAATCTCTGACGTGTGAAGCCCCCAGGAAAACCTATGCATGTCTGCTCGGAGGAAATCAATATTTTCATTTCTATCACACCTTCAAGGTTCTAAGTAAGTTTTCGGTGGAGTGTCCAGCTTGTGGTACTACACCCAAAGTCCCAACAAATCAAGAAACCTACTGATTTTTGAAAGATTGTTCTTGAAAATTACACCATCCAAATGTGCAACAACAAAATAATTTGGAGGAGTTTAAAGTAAACAGACTAATGCAAGATGAACAGCATAAAAGGGTATAAACTTGTATTTCCTCAAGGATCACAAACAAGCATATAAAAGTCAATGACAACAGAACTTGTTTGATAAATATAAGTGTCAATGATTAAAGTCAATAGGAGATCAGGAACAAACATACCGAGTTAGTAGCTTTTACAATGTACACCAGCAGACTACATTGACAATTCTACAAAAATCTTTACCAAGCAAAGAATATAAGGTACAGATTAGATAAAATATGATTACAATTTGAAAACTCTCAAAAAAAACTAATAGGAAGTATATCTTATGTCTGACATGACAGAACAGCAGGATCCACACATGACACTGCAAGCCCATCTTCATAACTGAAACATGCCCAAACCGACCAATGCATATGCCTAAACTCAAGACTCCTGAACACATCATTCAAACCTGCCCCCTCCTAAATGATTTGAGGTCTCAAACATGGCCCTATGAGACTAATCTGAAAGAGAAATTATGGGACAACCACGAGGGCCTCCTGCTGACAATTGGATTCATGGAGGCAACTCATCTCGCTATTTAGATATATCAGCATAGGAAACTGCAGAAGAAATATCAAAGGTAGGTAACTATTATAAAAGGGGATAACTAAACAGCTCTAACTAAGTTTGATGTTTACCTCTAGATTTTCTTCTGGTATAGCTTGGTATATGTCTAAGACAGTTCCAGCATACCACACATCATTGAATTTTTTGCCCAAAACTTTGTCTTGTGCTTTTAGTTCAGGCCTGTAGTGAAACAGCGGATGCAATAAGTTAAGTGTTACTGAGTATGCATACATATTAATACATATCAAGCTAGAAAGGCAGTAAAACTCCCCACAAGTGCATGTATTCCTTGCCCATATTGTAAAAGAACATATCAAGCCCGTATCAGGCTCAATAGTCATCTACGCACACACAGACAAACATAACGCAACTACATTCACTTGGATGAAAAATGGTGGTGATCATCACCTGTGATGGATAAGCATAAAGATATTAATAATAAACTGTCTAACAAATAATTGCCATTGCCAATACCACATTGAGAAAGGAGGGGAGTTCTGACTGAAGTGCATAACACACTTAACAAAAGTAGATTCATTAAACTATTAACCAGTCAGAGTGCCTGAAAGAAGAATATAAGGAGGCAGCATTATAATGATAAGATGAAGCTGCTGATAGTGAAGATGATAACATGCTGTGTTAGTGACCATGTGCAGCGGAAATTCTGAGAGTTCGAGACCAGCTTGCACAAAACATTTTTGGTGTGCACATGGAGTGGATGAACTACAGAAACCCCAATCCTTTACTTGGGGATCAAAATTACAAGTACTTCTGAAGTCAGAATAAAGTTTGCCTGAATGACAAAGGACACTGGTGATAGCTTTATATGATAGGATTTACGTGATAAGAAAATTCTAAGCAAGAAATACAGAAAAACAGTGTTATTCGAAAAATGATATAATAGCAGATATTACAGACTGCAACTTTTGAAGGACCAGGGGCTAAACTGGAACTAGGTTAATAGATAAACATAGAGTTCAACAGCATACTCTGGTTAACCTTTACACTTCAAGGTAGAAAAAAAATGAAACGTATGGCATACCAAATATGCAAACAAAATGAACAAAGCAATGCAAAATTCTTTCTGTAAGCGATCAAGTATCATTTCCACATTGAATATTAGTTGTAATGGCTCTCCAACAAGTTCTGCCCTTTACCCCGATGGTACATTCTGCCAGACTTTTGTTGTCTGTCCACCTTCTGATATTTTCCTACAATTTGTTCCTACAATTTAAGAATTTATTTTTATAATAGGCCAAATGTCTTGCCTCTGTTGCTGTCATACTCAAGTCATCTATCAGATCTTGTATCCATGTCCGACTTGATTAATCTCTGCTTTGCTTTCCCGAAATGTCTTTCTCCTTGCCTCTTCTAAATCATTAAGTATCCTAAATTTTTCACATTTCTCAATATTATTTTTCTCAACCAATTTTCTTCAATTCTGAGTTGTTTTTTTAAATTATCTTGTCCTTTTCTCTATTGATGGAATTTTGAAAATTCTATATGTAAAATTATACTCAAATAAAGGTACATGTGTTTTTCAGCCGATTTACTAAAAGCCCCAATTTATTGCATGCTGTTTTCAGCAGTCTGAATTTTGTTGCCCAGTTTATCTCATTATAAAGATTTAAATCAGCGACAAAAACCAAGAATAGTTTTATAAAATACAGAATAAACCAATGTTTCGAACAAAAGAACTCTAGGAAACAAAATGATAATTATGTAAAATATGATGGGTTTGAAAATGCACTCAGAAGACTAATGTTGTGTCTATCAGATGGGTTTGAAAATGCACTCAGAAGACTAATGTTGTGTCTATCAGATGGGTTTGAAAATGTACTCAGAAGACTAATGTTGTGTCTATCAGATGGGTTTGAAAATGCACTCAGAAGACTAATGTTGTGTCTATCAGATGGGTTTGAAAATGCACTCAGAAGACTAATGTTGTGTCTATCAGATGGGTTTGAAAATGCACTCAGAAGACTAATGTTGTGTCTATCAAACTGTGCCATCATATTTTATTATTATATCATTGAGTTATTATCTTGCATCATTTGCTTGATAAAGAGTTTAAGATTTTTTAAAATTAATTTTTTTTTCTGTTGGTGTACTTGGTTCCAAGTTTTATGAGGACTATCAACATAGCGCTTCAGGCACGTAGGTAGGTGCTCTGTCCGCCTCAACAAATCCAGCAGCGTCCAGTGGCCCAACACGCCAGTTTGATGTTGATTAATCAATCTCTTTGTATATTTGGTATGTGATTCTTTTCGGGCTGCAACAATATCGACACCCATCTCTTTCAATGCGTTAAGAATGTCATCATCAAGGTGCGTATCCTTTATAGGACGTTGCTCTCTTTGCAGCACATCTGAAATTCACTCTGTCTCTTGCCAGTTCACCCACTTGTCGATGGTCATGTTCATGGTTTCTTTAATATCTTGTAGCCATCTTCTTCTTGGTCTGCCTCTGCCTCCGGGGACCCTGCCCTCTAGTATTGTTCTTTCCAGGCCATCGTGCCGCTTGATGTGACCAAAGTATGTCATTTTTCTGTATAGTATGTTGTTTATCAGCCAATTCTCTTTAACATTTAGTTCTTTCAGGACATCAGTGTTCTTTCTTTTTTCTGTCCATGGTATTTGTAGGATCTTTCTGTAGCATTTAGTTTAGAAGGACTGGATTTTCATTCTTAATTTTTGTGTAATAATCCATGATTCACAACCATAAGTAGCCACTGGGAAAATGCATGTTCTCAATATTTTTAATTTGAGTATTTTGCTGGTGCTTTGCCACATGTTCTTAACTTCTTGATTGCTATTGCCAATCTTCTTGAGATCTCTTTGGAGCAGTCACCGTTATTGTTAATTATTGAGCCCAGATATTCGTAGCTCTCTACACATTGGAGTTGTTCATTGTTTATTTGGATGTTAGGTGAGACTTTTGCTTTGTCAGTTGACATGATTTTTGTTTTTTGTGTATTCAAATATAGATGTTGGTCTTCACTATGTTTCTTGGTCGTCATGATTAGGTTTTCCAAACCTTTGCTGGTGGATAATAATACTGTATCGTCTGCGTATCTAAGCTCTGGTATGCATTTGCCGCTATAGTGAAAGGGTCGTAATTCACATAGTTGGCATCGTCTTTTACATTCCTCATGATGTTCTCCGCATATATGTTGAATAAATATGGTGACAAAATACATCCCTGTTGTACCCCCTTTTGAATCTCCAACCATTCAGCTATTTCACCTCCTATTTTAATGGTTGCCTGTTGTTCGTGGTATAGAGATTCTATGAGTTGTATTATGTGTGTTGGAAAGTGCATGTCTTTCATGATGTTACACATTTTCTGGTGTTGTATATGGTCGAAAGCATTGCTATTGTCTTTAAAACATGCATGCAGGTCTATGTTGTATTCTCTGCATTTCTCGGTAATGAGTCTCATGCTACAAATATGATCTCTAGTGCCTCTACCTCTTCTGAAACCTGCTTGTGTTTCTTGTATTTCATCTTCTAATTTTTTTTCCATCCTCTTCATTATGATCTTTAGTAGGATTTTGCTGGCGTGACTTATAAGGGCAATAGTTCTGTAGTTGGTGCATGGTGGTTAAGAATGTACTTGGTAAAACTACTTACTTCTTGTTTTGATATCTCACTGCGGTACAAACACATTAATAAAATAGTTTATGTAATGTCTCATTTACAACTACTTTATATACAAGAAAATTATAGTTTCTCACCAACGAACAGGCTGTGGGGCTATAGGTCTTGGCTGCTGAGTTGTTTCTGATGTCTAAGAAAGATAGTGAGACAATTAGAACTATATAATACATTTATTCTTGATTAACTCTAAGTTGTTCAGGGCACAAAGTTTCTTAAAGCGGGTGAATTTAACACCCAATCAAAGGCATAGGACAAAGCTACTCAAAATAGACATGACATCCATTTGAGTCAAGCTCTAAACTATCTATTTTGAATGATAATTACCCAACAAGATTAGCATATGACCAATCTATCAGAATTCATTTTTCTCCTCTTGGTAGAGTTACAGCTCTCATATACCATAATTTGAACTAAGTGGCACATGAGTTGTTAAACTAGTGTCATAAAAATTAAAAAAGAAAAAACTAACCATTCTTGTCGAAACCAGAGACAGAAAAATGATCGATATGTACCCTTTTTATGCCCATGGAGAGAAAAACCACCAATGAATTTAACCAGTTCAATAAATAGGTCATCATTGCACATGTGTTGCTGCAGTCCACAAGAGAAGCAAAGAATATTAACCCTTCAACCTACAAGGCATGTTGCAAGAGGCGACTGAGGTAGGGACATAGGGAAGCTACCTTAGTAAATAAAGAGTCGCAGAAATTGGATGCCGGGCCTACTTGTAGGTGCAAAACTTGCACACGTCAATCGCTCATAGGCTTGGATTACATAGTGGTTTAACAAGCGTTCAAGCGTATATGGAGTGTTCAAAGAAGATCATCATTATTTTATTGTGCCTCTACATGTCCTGATTTATAAATGTTTGTAGTGGTTGGAGAGGAAGAGGAAAGAAAGGTTGTGGGGGAGTGGTGGAATAAAGATTTTATAGAAGCAACAGGAAATGTTTAGGAAATTCATATCTAAACAAGAACAATCTTTCAGCATGGATGTTTACAGAGCTATGTTTTATATCCATACAATAATAATTCACAAATGTGTAACTATTCATAGAGTTGTAATATTTAGATTACCTGCTGAGCTGCAAGGGGCAATGACTTATTGACTGCAGTAGTAAACTGAGAACGAAGCTGCTCCATTGAAGGCATCGACTGACTGTTTCCGGAATGCCACAAAGTTCTTGGTACTTGTGCAGACTGATTGTGGTTTTGACTTGATTGTGGTCCTTTCTGTCCTGGGGATTTTGCTTGCTGCTCAGTACTGGTAAGAAGAGAATACAAAAATCAAGACTAGAAAACAACAGACAAATCATTCATATCTTTTAATGATGAACAACAACACTAAAGTAGTTCCGAACAGAGGAGTTTCAGGGCTGTGAATCCCACTCGCTGACCCGATTGAAAGAGATGGGTGTCAATATTGGTGCAGCCCCAAAAGAACGACATACTAAATATGCAAAGAGATTGATTAATCAACATCGAACTGGCGTGTTGGGTCGCTGGACGCTGCTGGATTTGCTGAGGCGGAGATCAGAGCACCTATGGACATGTCCGGAGTGCTATGATGATAGTCCTCATATAACTGATAACACTAAAGTAGATGCTGGAGATGGATCAGACATGTGATATCCACGCAGACTAACCCGTTCACAAAAACTGCACTGAGATGGACAACAGAGGGTAAACAAAAATGGGGAAGACTCAAAAGTTCCTGGAGAACAGTAGAACAAGAACTGAAAAAAATGAATCATAGCTGGAACACAATACAGAGGATAGCCAAAAAAAGAGAAGAATGGTGTGCATATATTGCTGCCCTAAGCATATCCCAGGCTAGAGAGTTACACTGATCATTATCATCAAATAGCTTGTTCCGAGCAGAACTTTGCCACCCCAACAGTCATCTTGAATTTCTCTCTCTCATAACCAAAAGATAGTCTCTGCAACTGTCATGTTCAAACCATCAGTTACATCCTGAATCCATCTTCTCCGTGGTCTTCCTCTTCTTTTCTTTGCCAGTATGCCTCCTTCCGTGATGGTCTTCTCCAGCCCTTCGTGTCTTTTTATATGTTCAAAATATCTCAATTTTCTCTTTCTTATTTGTAGCATCAGTCAGTTTCTTTGATTTTGAGTTATTTCTGGATTGATCAATTTATTCTCTTCTCTGTCCATGATATACAAAGGAATCTTCTGTAACACTTATATTCAAAAGCACATATATGTTTTTCCACTGCCTTATTAAATGTCCAAGTTTCACACCCATATGTTGCCACTGGGAATATGCATGCTCTTAGTATTCTGATCTTTGTTTTCCTCTCAGTTCTATTCCATACTGTTTTTAGTTAATTTTTTTGTAAAGCCATATTTGTTCTTCTTTTAATTTCCTTCATCCCATTTCTATCTGTTGTTAGCATTGAACCAAGATATTCAAAACTCTTCACATTTATGTGACAATTTATATCACAAAACTGTTACACTTATCTTCTTTCTTTCTTCTTCTTTTCTTCTTTCTTTCTTTTGTCCTTCTCTGCTTTTTTGCTGCTAGGCGTAGCAGGTTTAACTGATGATCGATTTCCGAGATAATGCACGCTCGTTCGCTTGATATGGTGTGGTATTGTGGAGTTTTAAGATGTCTGTAACTCCATCAACCCATCTTTTCTTGGTCTGCCCCTTCCTCTTGATGATTCCATTTGCAGGTTGTACGCTCTTGCAACTGGTGTATTCGGGTTCATTCTGACCAAGTGGCCAAACCATTTGAGTCTCTGTTTTTCAATAAATCTAATAGCAGGTGTTGTTCCGACTGTTCTTCTAATTTCCTCATTTCTTATATGGTCTCTTCTTGTTTTATTTACTGCTTTCCTCAGGCATCTCATTTCGCATGTGGTAATTTTCCTTTCTTGTTCTTTTGTCAGTGCCCATGTTTGGCTCTGGTAGCACAGTGTTGGTAGAAAGATTGAATTTATAATCTGTCTTTAGTCACTACTGGAATAGCTGGGTGTTTCAAAATTGGGGTAAGTTGGTATGTAATGTTGTTGGCTTGCTGGATTCTAGTTTCGATCTCTCTGTCCAGTCTACTATCAGATGTGAAGATACTTCCAAGGTATTTGAATTCTCTCACCTGCTTTAGCTTTTGGTCATTTATTTTTATGTTGATATCTTTATGTTCTCTACTTATAGTCATGACTTCTGTCTTTTGAATATTGATCTTCATGTTGTATTTGAGGCAGCTATTGTTGAGTAAGTTTATGTGTTCTTGAAGCTGTTCAATATTATTATGGAATATACACTGGTCGTCAGCAAAGAGCAGTTCATTTTGTTGGTCTGCGTTGAGTGATGCTTCATCTATTTTGGTGATACTATCCATGTATATAATAAAGAGAAGAGGTGATAATACACATCCTTGCCGTACTCCTGATGTTACTGGAAACCAATTTGTGAGTCCGGCGCTTGTTCGTATGGCACTTTCACTTTCCATATATATGGCTCTAACACAGTCCAGCAGTGTTCCTTTTATTCCGTAGTTTTCGAGAACATCCCATAATATGTCTCTGTTAACCTCTATCAAATGCCTTCTCTTAGTCTATGAAGGCTATATTCATTTGATTTTTGTGTTCTATAGTCTTTTCACTAATTTGTCTTAGAGCAAATATTGCATCTGTGCACCCTTTTCCTTTTCTAAATCCAAACTGTTGTGGGCTGAGTGTTGGCTCCACAATTGGTCTTATTCGTTGCTCAAGAACTCTTGCAAACATTTTTCCCACATGGCTTAGGAGGAAGATGCCTCTATATGTACTACAGTCTTGTTTTTTACCTTTTTCTTCCATATTGGTACTATAATAGCTTTTTTGCCAATCTGAAGGGACAGTTCTTTCTTCCCATGCCTTCTTGAAGATGTAATGTACCCAGGCTACTCCAATCTCTCCACACGCCTTTATTGCTTCTGCTGTTATTCCATCAATTCCTGCAGCCTTGTTCTTTGGGCTTCTTTTAATAGCTTCTCTTACCTCACTTACTAGTATTTCAGGTTCTTCAATGTTTGCATGTCTCGGTTTGAATGATGTTTTATTCCCAGTATCTGGTATATTCAAGAGGTCTTTGAAGTATTCTTCCCATCTTTCTCTGATCTTAACTTCTTCATGTATAGGTTTACCTTGACTATCATTTATATATTATACACTTATAGTCACAAAAAATAGTTCACATGACCAGGCCATATTGATGATTAGAAATTGCAATTTAGCCTCCCTGTGTGCAACAAGGGCAGCTTTATCAACAGAAAGAAATTCCTTGAGAAAAAACTTTATCGAATTGATTTCTGCCGTGGCTCTAAAATGAGCCATGTTGAAGAGTAGACCTACAAGATCTAGTGCAAATGAAAACATCATCAGCATCCACGAAGACATGGTATAAAAGAAATGTGAAAGAGATGAAAAAAAAAAAAGGTTAAGGCAAGGACATAACACTGTTTGACTTCACTCTTAACATTGAAATTATCAGATGTACTGCAACCTGCTGCCTTGTGAGTTTTGGCTGGGGACAGCAAAAGGCTGACGGAGAACGACCCCAGTAAATGCTGGTTGAAATCGAACACACCGCCGAAGGATAAGCACCTGAGCTCCAATAGGTACTGAAGGTTGTGCATGTACATCCGTTCTTGATGTTTGGCTGTTTATATATCACAATAAGATGATAAAAGCGGCCTAAGAACGATCAGAGAGATGTAATGCTATCGAATTGAATGCTGATTTTCATACCCTTGTGCAAGAAGAGCAATTTCAGAAGACATTCAAAATAATATATTATTCTGGAATAAAACATGATAGCAGACAAACATGAAATTTGGCAAGTTTGTGGTTTACTTTTGAGTTGACTGCTGAGATGTAGATTTTGATTTATCAACTGGTGTCAGGATGGTGACATCATCATCATCACTGTCAATTAGGACACAAGGCTGGACAACTTTCGTCTCATGATTAACAATTCTGTGATGATGAAACAAGACAAAACTGGTCAAATATTGCTCTATAATATTTACACTGAAGCAAATAAATGGCTGCAAATGGTTTCTACATGAACTACAGGTTTTTTTTTATATCACTTTCATGTATCATCATTATTTTGAAAGTTGACTAGTGTAATCTATTAAGGAACACACATTCATGTGATATGCATCATTTGCCAGCTCAACATTTTTTAGTCCGCTATTAATAATTACTATTATTATCTTCTTCTTCACCTTTCAACTCCCAACAGAGCACAGGTCTTCAACAAACTTCTTCCAGCTCTTCCTCTCTTGCCATCTCTTCCAATTCTTTCCATGTTTTACCTATCCTTTTAATATAAGCCTCCAGCTCTCTTCTCCAGGTTCATCTAGGCCTCCCCTACTCCCCTAACCCTGCTGGTTCCAAAACAGTGCTTGTCTTGTAATGCTTCCGGTCGGTCTTCTCAATGTATGTCTATCCATCACCAGCATCTCTTCCGTAGCTCTTTCTCCACTGGTATCTGCTTGTTTTTTTAGTCTGTGTATTAATATTTACTATTATTATACTTTTATATTAATTTAGGCGTAGTCCTGGCGCCTAATATTGCACAACTGACAGATATTTGCATGAAGACTTGCCTTTCTTATCACCAATGTCCCTCGCTATTCAGGCGAGCCTTATTCTGACTTAAGAAGTAATCAACATTTTATAATTCTTGGCTAAGAACAATACACAAATGTATAACAAACTTACTCCTTCTCCACTTCGGTTGTTTCTCTGATAATACATTGTTTAAAATCCTTCAGTCGAGTATGACAATCCAAGAATAACTTTGAAACTGCCTGGTTAGCTCCTAATATAAAGGAAAATGAATGAACAATTATTTCCAAATAACATATAGCAAAAGAATTGCAATTAAAAATGTATGCATGTTTAGTTTTTCAGGCTCCTATATAATAATAATAATACAATTTCCCACAGTCTTTTCAGACCTTGGGGTATGAAGTCAGTTTACTTATCTAGACTCTAGTGTGCAGGAGGTAGGAGGGTCCATTCCTCCTGTGTGGAAAGTCGAGTGTGGGATGGAACCCACAAGATTCAGACATTGCAGTAAGTCGCTCCCATCACAGCTTGTAGAAAACTCTTTATCTTCCGCCTCTCCATCATCATGCACAATGTTTCCTTAATGTCCTGTTGCCACGGTCGTCTTGGTCATCCCCTGCTTTGTCTTTCCGGAAAAGTCCTTTATTATTGCTCTTGTTCCTTTCCCACTCATATTAAATAATAGACACTATTTAAAGAAGCCTGACCAAAGTCTATGCTTTTGTCAGTAATTTCTCTGGCAATTTGTTTGAAAATAATAACAAAACCCGGATGTGCTGGGCAGAAAGGTGTAGATATTACAGCCTTGTTGTCAACCAAAGCAAAACATAGTTATGCTCGGATGATTACAATGACAAAGAGAAATCTATGTGACTATACTACAGCAAAATAAGAAGTATTACATAAGTGTGATGGGCCAAACAGTAACACACCATAGCAACCCTTTATGCTAGAGTTCAAATATCTTACTCTTTCCCAAACAAGTCTGGTATCTCTCTCTCGCAATCCCGAAACAAGTATGGTATTCAAATCCTTCATTTTCCTCTTTTATCTATTATCACAGATGGCTTAATAGGCCATCAACCAACCATCTCCTACGCAACTCTCTCCAGCCATTCCGCTCTTTCAATATAAACTTCTATTCATCTTCTCATGTACTTTGGTCAGCCAACTCATAATGTTCTTTGGAGGCTCTATGTGATTGTCTAGTCTTCTTCTTCTTTTGTCGTCACACTGCTACCGGGTTGTTGCCCAGTGTCGTGGTTTTCTGTTTTGTCTTGCGCTGTTCTGGTGGCTTGTGTGATTGTTATCTTTGCTCTTTCACAGGATGCTGCCACGCCATCTAACCATCTTTTCCGTGGTCTTCCTCTTGCCTTCTTTCCCGATGTTCTGTTGTAGAAGACTCTGTATACTGTGGAGTTTGGATGCATTCTTATTAAGTGGCCAAACCACTTCATTCTTTGTTTATCTATATAATTCAAGCACGGTTTTGTGCCAACTTTCTTCTTATGCTGATGTTGGTGATTCTGTCTTTCTTGTGTTGTTGGTAACTTTTCTCAGGCAACGCATTTCACATGTAGTTATTTTTTGTGACTGCGCTTTGCTCAATGTCCATGTTTGGCTCTGGTAACACAAAGTAGGTATAAAAATGCTGTTGATCATTTGTTTCTTAGCTGCCTGTGAAATTTTTGGGTGCCTTAACAATGGGGCTAGCTGGTAGGTTACAGCATTTGCTTTTGTACTCTAGCCTCTATCTCTCTATCTAGTTTTCCGTCTTCTGTGAATATGCTTCCTAAGTATTTGAATTCTTTCACTTGGTTTATTTTAGTACTATTGACATGGATGTCTAGATTATTATGTTTTCTTCCCATATTCATTATTTCTGTTTTAGTGTTGTTGATTTTCATGTCATGTTTCACACAATTATTGTTCAAAGTGTCAATATGATGTTGTAGATCTTGTTCATTTTGATGTATCAGGCACTGATCATCTGCAAAAGCAGTTCATTTATTTCATCATTATCTGAATTCGACTCTTGAGTTATTTTATCCATATATGCGATAAAGAGTAGTGGTGAAAGGACACAACCTTGTCTAACACCTGATGTAATGGAGAACCAGTCGGTCATTCCTTCTGTAGTTCTTACTGTACTCTGGCTATCTTGATATAAGGCCATGATGTTACCTAATAGTTGTCCTTGGACGCCATATTCTTCAAGGATCTTCCATAGTTTGCACCTGTTTACTCTATCAAATGCCTAACGACATATTATTGATAGTCAGCAATAACGACAGACATTTGTGGAGATATATGATGCACTTCCCCAGCCGACATGGCTGAAAGTAAATTTGAAAGTAGAATCTAGTAATAAAAACTCTAGTAAATTCTCTAGTAGAATTTTCAGCAGAGTTTAATGTCCAAAGGCGAGGGATTGACTACATTGCACCGGGTTTCCCCATATGGCTCCACCCCTGTTGACAGAGATGGCATACCATCTGCCGAGAACATTGCACAAAGCTCGAACTTTGTAGCTCCTGCAACAATCCTAGGGATTTCGCGAAAAAATTGTGCATGTGTCTCGGTCAGAATTCTAACCCACAACATTCAGTATAACAGGCAAACAACTTAACCACTTTGCCATTGAAAACCACTTTGCCACTGAGAGTGTAATGTCTATTTTCAAAACATTTAATTTGTATTATTTTTTAAAATCTCAGTAATTATCTTTTTATTTCCAGTTTTCCTGGAGTAATTTATGTGTTGCTTTGCACATTAAAATAAAAATGTCACAATTTTTACTTCTCGGATGATGATACATATACTATGATATTAGAGAATAAGAAACCACGACACTGGGCAACAACCCGGTAGCAGTGTGACGACAGAAGAAGAAGAGACCAAGCAAATTGTATGAAATCAGAGCAAACTTCTTCCCAGCAAACGCAACTTACTCTCAATAAAATGAAGCTTGTCATCATAGATCTCAAACTCTTCCTTAGTCAAATCTAGCATCTCTCCCACAGGCAGACTGGCTAATACAGCGTCTATCATTTTCTCTACAGCTCTCACATCCATTGGCAGAGAAACAATACTTTTTGGGTTGTCAATCAGAAAGCGAAGGCTGTTAAACACAGACTCACTGAGGTCCGTCTGAAATGACAAACTACTATTTTAATTGATTAAGACGGGAGTGTTACACCATATTAGATTATCTATTAAAATTCCTGTGTACTGCTTATTATCAACCATCACATTATTATTGTAGTCATAAATAACTAGCAATTTGTCTTGTTTCAACTCTCTAGCCAAAGAACACAACAATAGAGTGAAAGGAGCAGAAAACTGTTTACCTCCTGTAGAACCAAGCGCCACACTAAGTGGCTTTCGTTGGATGGCTTTACCAGGAGCCACACTAATGGGCATTTTTATTCTAAAAAGAAATTACTTGTAAAACATGGCTTTTGTCCTGGTCCACTAAGAGTTAAGTGTAACAGCAGCAACAGAACTCAAACAGAGGAACTAGGTCAAATTGTTTTTAAGCAGTTTATTCGAGGAAGGTTAAAAAAAAAAGATCCCAACTACTCGTCAATAAATAAACATATATATATTATTATATACTAAATTAAAGAAAACTGGACAGCCCAATAGAATAACAAGGTTAAAAAGTAGTAGAAGTAAAATAGTAGAAGTAAAACTAGAAAGACTTCTTATAAGGAAGTAACTCTGTGGCCAATGTGCGGCAAATAGCGTGCAACGGACTTCAGCAGCAGCACAGTGTGCGGCTTAAAGCGTGGAAAGAGTTAATTATTAACTCATTTGTTTTAAACTTTTTTTTTTGAGGTCACTGAATAAATTCATTTTGGTTATTGGTTACTAAACTGACGTTATTGCACTCTGGGCAGACCCATAGGTGCTCAGTAAAAAGTTTTACACTGTTACTTTTTCAACGTTAAGCTGTCATTTTGACGTTAAAAAGTATTTTTCAACAGGGACTGGCAACTATTTTTAGACCTGAAGACTAGATGCAGAATCATCTTTCTTTAAGTGAAATTTTTACGAGGAAAAATTTAATTGTGCTTCTAAATTAGCAATACATGATAAAATCAAATGGCAATAAAGTTTTATGTTTAAGTCAAATATTGGTAGTAAAGAACCTGTTATCATACCATGTGGTTTGTTAGGGAACACAGTGTAAGTTCCATATTTTTATCAGACCGATGACACACGATGTATTCAATATCAAGATGGCTGTCTTCACTTCCCAGTGTTTCTCTGGCACCCAATTGAAGTTGGGTTGACCTGAGTGTCATTGCAGAAAATATCTCACTATAACTGGTGATTTTGAACATGGGACCACCTGTCTAGGAAGCAAGTACACTAACCACTATGCTACTACAGCTCTCAAAAGACAAATATTGCAATACAATCTTCTTCTTTGTGTTCGTTCTTTACGACCAATTTTAATCATTCTTTGTGATATGTTTGATCTTTGCCAAGAAGATGTATACATTGCACATTGGTTTGGTAGGCCCCCAAACGCATAGATTTCTACACGTTTAGGACATGTGCATCCAACTTCAGCCAAACCTCCTTAGTCGCCTCTTACAACATGCATGGCAGGTAAAGGTGGTTCTATTCTTTACACCCCACATTTGGGCCCCGGTAACCACCGGGTGTGCAATATAATATGTCACTAATTTAGCATGGCTGGTCATTCAGATCAAAGAAACAGATAAAAGAATGAGTCCAAGAACTGGCAACTATTAGATGTATACTGATTACTGTCAACACAAAGTGGTTAATAAAGGAATTAATTGATTAATTCATAGGACCATCGCCATTGCACCTTGGGGAGTAACCATATGTGCTCTGATCTCTTTCTTACACAGTAAGATCTTAGCGACAGTGCGCGAACTCTGTAGCACCGGTGAGAGTCCCGTAAAAAATTTCATTTTTTTCCAATTAATTTTGTAAGGACAGCGGCTTTTTAAAGCAATGAAATGAAAGTAATGGCAAACTACTGAATGTATAAGTGGTGTCTAGAATACAGATGACTTGTTTACTGTGGTTGATGGTGACATCTTGTAAAGGATATGCCACAATTTTTGTACAGCCTGCTCTTCACGATTTTGAACTGCCACTGGTTCTTTTACATGCTTAACTTGAACACAGGAACTATGTTTTATTGCCCATTTTTGATAGGACTAGGAACTCGATCTCACCTACACAGAGATCAGGGATCTCTAGAAACATATGGATGAATTAATATAATGCATCAATGATTTTACATGTATTTGTACATCACTGATAAAACAAAGAATAGGACACACAGTGCGTCTTAGTAATGTACATAGCTTGCATATAAAAAGTTGTATGTATCAGGCAAGAGTTATTTTGTACAGATGGAGGATTGCACAAAATGTTTTAATGTAGGAGGGAGTGGCGAATTGGTTAGAGAAAATCAATAAGCTTCTTTTATAAATGTTGTAAACGGAAAGCGAACTGATGTTTCTATGCTGGATTCACCATGAAAGTAAATCATGGAAAACAGAACAAAAGGTTGAAACCTTTTATATAGTTGAACCCATAGAAAAGAAAGGTTTACAAAATAGTATCTACGTATCTAGATAAAAGTGTTGAGAGAATAATAGTCAAACATACAAAGAAGATAACTAGACACAGAATAAATAACAAGGTATACATTATTGGCTAGTTACTTCACAGTGAGTTACAACAAGAATACTTTAAAAAATCAAACCTGCATGCTTTTCAACTCTTGCGTCAAGACTGCAATTTCTGCATCCGTCACTTTGACAATATCCTTAGCATCAGAAATAATCTTGTTAATATCAGTTAATGCATCTTGACTTCCTGACTGTCCTAAATTTTCTTCTGTCATTATAACAACATCATCGTCATCATCCTCTTTCTTGGACTTTACTATATTTTCAGAAACATCCATTGCCTCTTCTTTCGTATCTGGTTTGCCTCCAGTATCTCTAATCTGTTTAAATGATGTAACATTTTGGCCAACTGAGAGGTCCATCTTCAGAAATTGGCAGTAGCAATCTGAAATGTATATATTACGGCATTTTATGAGTCATTGTTGTATACAACTATAAAATTAAATCAATACTCATCTGGAGAGTGAAATTAACTTCTGAAGATATCTAAAAGGTCTATAGCCAAAGGATTTACTTCATTGCACGGGTTTTACCCGCATGGCTTGGCCCCTCTCCGCAGAAATGGCACACCACCTGCCGAGAGTATAGCACAAAGCACGAACTCTGCAACAATTTTAGGGTCAATGGAAAAAATGCACTTGCGAACAGAACGGTGCAGTTCGGATTCAAACCCATGATCGTTAGGACACAAGGCAAAGACTTAACTACTTAGCCCCCTGAAGGTATGACAACTACGCAATTTTGGATAAAATTATGCAAATATAAGTTTTGCTATTTCAGGTGAGGATTTCATATAAATAGGCCTAATAAGGTGCATTCAGTGTACGATTTTTAATCAGGTCACTGTGTCTATCAGGGTTGATTCTGGTAGCTATAGCACAGAGTGTTGCAGGTATATACCATGTATTTTATTATGATAAAATAATTTAGACTAACATAGTACTAAATATATGTAGGTTGTGTTTTGTTTAGCTCTAAAAGTTCTTTTTTTTGGCAATGTCAGTAATTCAGCATAGCTATTTCTAGCTTTGTATACTTATTATTTTTAACTAACTGTTTTCCCTGCATTATTTATTATCTAGCATAGTTTTTATTCTAGATCGATAACTACACTTACCCTACTTGGAATACTGTCTTAACTGTCTATGAAATAGTCAACTTTATAATTTTCAATACATTTATTTTGATGTAATCGTAAGCAATTGTTTTGTAATTTCTTGGAGTTCTAATGGTTATTCACAAACAAACAAAAAAAAAACCCATTCATGACAGTGAATGGAACAAAACAAACAAAATTTGGGATTTAATTATTATTTTAGAACAAGAAATGTGTTGATATATTTATATAGTTATATATTATAGCATACCATATGACAATCATATGAACACAAGTAAGTAAGTAGTAAACAACAGAACACTATCTCAGTATCTGTCTGGCGTAAGCTTCCCTAGGATCCTAGCTAAACACATAAAAACAAAGTACTATAGTTTTACAAAATACATAAACAGTGACGATAAACAGCAACGCTTCGACCAAAAGGCCTTTATCAAGCAAACAATACAACAAGAATAACGAATTTCGAGGAACACTACAAATGGACGATTACATGTAAAACATTCAAACCTTCTAATGAAAATCTGGGAATAAAAACGAAATGAGTGCAACACAAAACCGGAAGTGGAAAAGAAGAGAAACAATAAACAATATAGTAGATAAATAACATATATATGGAGCAAATACACATATAGATTACAAGGCATGAGATAAGACAGTACTAAGAAGCATAGGAATGTAATGCGTTGAGTCCAAGAGGCCGAAAGGTGCCATAGAATGAAATAAAACGGTTCTCCAGGGCAAATCGACTGCGATCATCGGAGGAACATGATCGGATGGCTGTGACCTGGACATCGTCAGCTCCTGAATGGCCAGTATCATTGAAATGAGTGGCCACAGGGATCACAGAGCATTGGCGAATATCGCGTAAGTGTTGGGCGAATCGGTCACTGAGCCTCTTCCCGGTTTCACCAATATAGGCCTTGTGGCATCGTTTGCAGGTGATAGCATAGATGATATTGCGGACGACACGTGAAACTGTCTTGAATGACATACGTAGCTTTTGGAAAAGAGACAGTGCGGGTCTGTATTACATATGCACAAGTATTACAGCGCCGACGGCCACACTAGATGGTGCCAAAGTGACTCTGGATATTGGGCTTGAGGCGGCTGTGTACCAACAAATCCTTGAGGCTTCTGTCCCGTCTGTACGCCACCAAAGGATATTGTTGGAAGACTGAACGTGTCTCAAGATCAGACTGAAGAATAGGAAGATGATGGAATAAGACCTTTTTCACCAGGGAACTATAAGGGTGGAAAGTTAAGATAAGTTTGACCCTGTCAGAATTGGAGGTTCTATGTTGGATGGAAAGGGCCTCCTGGTGAGCAATTAGCTGAACCCGATGCATGGCAGATGTAAGCACATTCTCAGGGTATAGGCGCTTGCGAAGAAATCAAGCATCTCGTGAGCTCTATGAGAATATTGTCGTCCTCGCTACAGAGCGACGAAGGCGTAAGAGTTGAGAGAAAGTAAAGAGTCATGTCAAGCCTGGGGATGGGAAGAGGTATACAGAAGAAAGCTATGTGTATCAGTAGCTTGTGGTATACTGATGTAGTGATAGTAGATAGGCTGATGGTGATAGTGATGTCAAGAAAATGGACACAAGAGGTAGATGAGAGTGAACCGAATAGCAGGATTGAAGACATTAATGAAGTTAATGAAGCGTGACAAATCGGCTTCAGGCATATCGGTAATTCCAATACAATCATCGATGTATCTATGATACACGGACGGAAGGGGACCATCATAGGTGTTCCATACTAAGTGTTCAAGATGACCCATGAACAGACGAGCATAACTGGGTCCCATTTTAGTACCCATGGCGACCCCACTGATCTGTTCAAAGAACTGGTCATTAAACTGAAAGGAGTTGAGAGTGAGAACTAGTTCTGCAAGACGAAGGAGAGTCAAGGTGGAGACAAGAGGGTTAGTTCTCTTGTCGAGAAAAACTGAGAGCTGTCAGAATGAGGTATGTAACAGTAAACAGACATCAAGGAGGAAGAGACGATAAGTCCTGCCAGGCAACAACTTAATAGAAGAAAAACAGACAAAGTGTGGTTAGTATCTTTCAAGAATGAAGGTAGTGTGGTGACTATAGGATTGAAGATACTGTCAAGGAATTCGGAGATATGTTCAGTAGGACAAGAGCAAGCAGAAACAATAGGCCTACCAGGATTGTGGAGTTTATGAATTTTGGGAAGCATATAAAATGCGGGTTTGCCCAAACAGCTGCCGATGACACATAGTGATGATGCGCCGGTAGGAAGGTCTTTAGAGGCAATTAGGTTCTTGATAACTTTACGGACCTTACTATTGTTAGATAGTGTGAACTAGAAGAACTAGTTTTGTAGAATAGGGTGTTAAGTAGTTGGTTGTGGCCTTCCTGAAGGTATAGGTCTTTGCTCCATACAACTATGGTACCACCTTTATCAGCGGGTTTGATAACAATGTCATCACATCGACGGAGGTGTGATAGAGCACGAAACTCGGAAGGTGACATGTTAGAACGCCTACGTCCACCGTGGCTTGCGACTCAAATTCCATTTTCATAACCAGGAGGACCCTTTAGAATATCACGACTCGAGTATGTTCTCCAAGTATTCTACTCGCAAACATGATTGGACTCCTAAACCTGGTGCCTCTAACGCTCTTGATCTCTATATCAAGAATACTTCATATGACATTGGACCTCTTCACCCCAAACGTCTAGGGCGTTCTAACATGTCACCGTATTATTTATTCTTGAAAGATACTAACCACACTTTGTCTGTTTTTTCTTCTATTAAGTTGTTGCCTGGCAGGACTTACTCGCTCTTCCTCCTTGATGTCTGCTCATTGTACACCTCCATACCTCATTCTGACGGACTTCAAGCTCTCCAGTTTTTTTCTCGACAAGAGAACTAACCCTCTTGTCTCCACCTCGACTCTCCTTCGTCTTGCAGAACTAGTTCTCACTCTCAACTCCTTTCAGTTTAATGACCAGTTCTTTGAACAGATCAGTGGGGTCGCCATGGGTACTAAAATGGGACCCAGTTATGCTCGTCTATTCATGGGTCATCTTGAACACTTAGTATGGAACACCTATGATGGCCCCTTCCGTCCTTGTATCATAGATACATCGATGATTGTATTGGAATTACCGATATGCCTGAAGCCGATTTGTCACGCTTCATTAACTTCATTAATGTCTTCAATCCTGCTATTCGGTTCACCTCTCACATCTCTACCTCTTGTGTCCATTTTCTTGACATCACTATCACCATCAGCCTATCTACTATCACTACATCAGTATACCACAAGCTTACTGATACACATAGCTTTCTTCTGTATACCTCTTCCCATCCCCAGGCTTGTCGTGACTCTTTACTTTTCTCTCAACTCTTACGCCTTCGTGCCTCTGTAGCGAGGACGACAATTTTCTCCCTAGAGCTCACGAGATGTTTGATTTCTTCCGCAAGCGCCTATACCCGGAGAATGTGCTTACATCTGCCATGCATCGGGTTCAGCTAATTGCTCACCAGGAGGCCCTTTCCATCCAACATAGAACCTCCAATTCTGACAGGGTCAAACTTATCTTAACTTTCCACCCTCATAGTTCCCTGGTGAAAAGGTCTTATTCCATCATCTCCCTATTCTACAGTCTGATCCTGAGACACGTTCAGTCTTCCAACACTATCCTTTGGTGGCGTACAGACGGGACAGAAGCCTCAAGAATTTGTTGGTACACAGCCGCCTCAAGCCCAATATCCAGAGTCACTTTGGCACCATCCAGTGTGGCGCGGCGCTGTAATACTTGTGCATATGTAATACAGACCCGCACTGTCTCTTTTCCAAAAGCTATGTATGTCATTCAAGACAGTTTCAGTGTGCGCCCGCAATATCATCTATGCCATCACCTGCAAACGATGCCACAAGGCCTATATTGGTGAAACCGGTAAGAGGCTCAGTGACCGATTCGCCCAACACTTAAGCGATATTCGCCAATGCTCTGTGACTCCTGTGGCCACTCATTTCAATGATACTGGCCATTCAGGAGCTGACGATGTCCAGGTCACAGCCATCCGATCATGTTCCTCCGATGATCGCAGTCGATTCGCCCGGGAGAACCGTTTTATTTCATTCTATGGCACCTTGCGGCCTCTTGGACTCAACGCATTACATTCCTTGCTTCTTAGTACTGTCTTATCTCATGCCTTGTAATCTATATGTGTATTTGCTCCATATATATGTTATTTATCCACTATATTGTTTCTCTTCTTTTCCACTTCCGGTTTTGTGTTGCACTCATTTCGTTTTTATTCCCAGATTTTCATTAGATAGGTTTGAATGTTTCTACATGTAATCGTCCATTTGTAGTGTTCCTCAAAATTCGTTATTCTTGTTGTATTGTTTGCTTGATAAAGGCCTTTTGGTCGAAAAGTTGTTGTTTATCGTCACTGTTTATGTATTTTGTAAAACTATAGTACTTTGTTTTACGTGTTTAGCTATTTTTCTAAGTTTTACTGTAGTCTCCACCCTAGGATCCTACAAATTTTTGACGTTGTAAGAGTAATTGCAATTAATTATTGTAGGACTAGGAAGTAGAAGGTATAGAAGAGGTAGAAGTCAAATTCCTAACTGAGTGAAGTGAGTGAAGCGAAGGTAGCCTGGAAGCTGGAACGGCTAACAAAAACAGCAAAGTAAATAAAACCAGTGTCTGACTCAGTCGTCTGAGTGTCCAGAGCAGCCCGATTCTCTTTGCAAGAACTCAAGAGTATGGCACAAAGCAGAAATAGTTGAGACGCTTACTCACAGCCGTATGCTCTGAGATAAATTAATTTTAATAATAGTATCTTTGGAGACATCACATTATTGATATATTATTATATACATATATCAGTAGTATGAGTGTATCATGATTCAGTTCAGAATCAGAGTACGCGGGAACCAGCGTCCAGATTTTTCAGACAGAATCATTATTCAATTTCTGAAAATTGGTCCATGCAGTTTAATAGGTTAATTCAATACACCATGCTTACTTTATTATAAAAGGAGGATAATATAAACAACAATACTTATCAATTAGAAAAAAATCAGTTCCATTAAATTACCTCAGACTCTTATTCCCAACAGGCAAGACCGCTATATTCTTTCTATTTTTTTTCTATGTGATCTAAAATCTCGACTATTTTTGATTTCAAATGTGCAAGATGTAGTGTGATCACTGGTGTTTGAAGTTCTCTTTACAACAGTCGGTTCTACTTCCTCAGCAACTCAGTAACAAATATGGCAGACGACGACGTTCCAGTCAAAAGAAATAAAAAGAAAGGATTGGCGCCAATCTCCCAGAAAGGGAATGCAGATGACAATAATATCGAAGCCCAGCCTGTTAAAAGGAAGCCAAAGAAAAGAACGACAAATGACAGTTTATCCTCCCCAACACCAACTGAAGAGATTGAGGTTATTTATCTTTTTTTGTCATTCATTTCTTTCTGAGATTCTCTAATTTTCATTTCTGATTCACAGCTCAACATATTAACTACCGGGTAGTATCACAGTGCGTCGTGGTCTTCGGTATATGTTATGTTATGCGATCGACGTCGTGGCACATTGGGCATTCTCATTCGTGCTCTGTCCTCCGCTGCAGCAGCCATCCCAAAGTCCATGAGAAATTGATTACTATATCTTCTCCCACGAAGACGACACTGTCTGGCATGTCCAAACTGAACGCCTAATTCTTGAACTCGTTCCAGTGTCTGAGACTTACCCATGTCACATAATTGAGAGCGTACCGCATTTATATGGTATCGCTCTGTCCCGTACTTCTGCCCGCTTGAGTCGGGAGGTCTTCAGTATATGCCTTCAGCTTCTCGGATGACAAGAGTGATGGATTTCTACATCATTTTCATGATTCTGACACTCCATTTATTCATCTTTTACTTTTGGTTTTCATTTCTTCCAAACAAATGTTCTGATGTAGAAAACTATATACGAGTGTCATCTGTGTGCATTCTTACTATGTGGACGAACCATTTTGTTCTGTATTTTAGGTAATTCAAAATTGCTTGTTTTAATCTTTCAATAATGCTGGTATTTGTGACTATCTCTTCTTGTTTTGTTCGTGTTGTGGAGACATCACATATTATATGTGGAGGTTATTTATTACACTTATGATTCCTTGCAGATTACTGTTTGAAACATTTATGTATAGAATAGTAGTGTTAGTTTATACAATATTGTGAGTGAAAACAGCCATGCTTTCTTACGTGACATGTAACAACATATCAAAGGCTTATCTAAATTTAAACTAACAATTAAAAAATAGGTCTGTAACAATGAAGTCTTTTTCAGAAAAACTTTTCTCATCAAGAAAACAACTGACAGCAATTTCAAAGTCTTATATTTGACCTGTGCATTCTTAACTCTTTCCACGCCCATTTATTTTCTCAATTTTTAAGCAGTTAATTCAAGGGAAGTAAAAAAAAATTTGTTTACATTACGATCCCAACTACTGTCAATAAATAAACATATATATATTATTATATACTAAGTTGAAGAAAACTGGGCAACCCAATAGAATAACAAGGTTAAAAAGTAGTAGAAGTAAAACTAGAAAGACTTCTTATAAGGAAGCAACTCTATGGCGCAGTCTGCGGTTTAAAGCGTGCAACGGACTTTCGCCGTGACGCAGTGTGCGGCTTAAAGCATGGAAAGAGTTAAGTCAGATTTTTATTGGCCATACCTGGTGTCTGAGTAGACTTGTTGGGGTTAGGAGTTTTAAAACATTTCATAAATTTCTAATGTGTAAACATTTATGACATTTTACATGTGCATTTTTTTTTTTTTTTATATATCTGAAAAGACAAAACTAAAGTATATGTAAATAAAAATTGTTAATCTTTTGCAGCCTCTTGGGATACATTTTGGTTGTAATATAGAAAGTTGTGAGGTTTCTTGTGCCTATTTCAATATCTATTAAAGACAATTTGAAAAATCATCTATTGCATGCTCAAAGCATTCATTATTCAATTGACATTTAAGACATGAGGCCGAAATGATTATTTTTTATTTTAGTTGAATAAAGTCGCCCGAGTGGTTACCGGGGCCCAAATTTGGGGTGTAAAGTATAGAACCACTGTTACCTGCCACGCATGTCGTAAGAGGCGACTAAGGAAGTTTGGCTGAAATCAGATGCACGTGTGCTAAACGTGTAGAATTCTATGCATTTAGGGGTCTACCAAACCAATGTGCAACGTATGCATGTTCTTGGCAAAGATCAAACATATCACAAAGAGTGATTAAAATTGGTCGAAAGAACGAACGCAAAGAAGAAGAAGAAGAAGAGAGTTGAATAAAGTTTTAATTACAGCAATCTTATTTTTACTGATGCTTTATTTCTAAAATTTCTTGAATCCAATTTTATTTAGTAGCTTCTTTGAATTGTATTGTTGAGAAAATTAAGAGAAAATGCAAAATGATTTATCAGCTGTTGTTTGTCTAACCAATCTCTGATTTTTCTAGGATTGTCTGATATTGATCTCTCTTCTAACTCTAGATCATCCTAGAGTCTAAACCCTTGACTTTCAATGATTGTAAGACAATCATCTTTCATTCTACATAGGTAAGGAGCAATTAATCATGATTATAACTGATCTTCACTTTTAAGATCTGTCCAGTTTTCCCTTTATTATTACTTGTCACGAGAATATCAGAAGCAGTTGGTACTACACCATGCATACAGTACATCGAGAAGCAAAGAATCAAGTGGTTCGGCCATCTAATGAGAATCACATTTACTACCATCATGTGCCTACAATAATCGACACTCAGGGCGCAGAGCATGAGGCAGGCCAAGAACACGATGGATAGATAACATCTCAGAGTCCCTGCGAAAGCATGAACTGACAACGCCAAGCGCAACACACCTGGCACAAGATAGAAAACTAACTCTCCCACGACGCTTCACGGCAAATGAGGTTAAGATAAGATAAGATATTACTTGTCCTTAGATATTCAAACAAACAGGTGACTGGTGTTATTTATCTTCTGATATTTGTAAAATATGTCACCAGCCAAATGCATGTTTTATTACAGTCTTTTATATAATTTTACCAGAACCATCCAGTCCCACGACAAAGGCGAAAGCGTTCACAAAGTCTAGTTAATGATGGAGAGGGCAGAGAGACTCCTGTTTCACAGATAACAGTATCTACACCACGCAAGAAAAAGAGAAAACCAAAAACAGATACAGAAAATCCAAATAAAAGCCAGCTTTCAGATCCTGTATGTAATTTTATCACAACAGATGTTAACACTTTCACTGCCACACATTTTTCAACAAAATCTGGCCCACTGCCCCCTCTATTTTTTGGTATGATCAGTTTTCAGGGTGACAATTTAAAAATCGTAAAAATAAACTAGAAACTTAGGACTATTAAACTACGGAATAGTGTTCATATATTAATGAGCTACTAACCTTTCTATATGTGGAATCTATTCTTTATAATCCACAAGCTATTGTAGTAACAGATATCCCCATACCTATCCACAGTATGATATGCCATCGTTTTCGAGAGATAGGTGTCCGTCACCTTACTCCCGTAACGTGACAATATCTGCTATCGATCGATAAACATCGTCACGTGAATCACAGTTCAAATTCATATCACATTCAGAGTTCGTTTTAACACTATCACTGGCTAAAAAGTCTGAAAAAGAGTCATTTTGGACATCACTATTCATCTGCTACTGTCCATTTTGAAAATTTTTGTTTACTTACGAAAAATCGCGACAAAATCAGACTTATACCGACATTTACCGCGTGTGTGTTAGATCCGCCATTTTGGAGAGCTCGTAGGAACAATACGGAAGTAGTACGTCAAGGGACCCCATTTTGGCAAGCGATACTCCCGCTTGAAAAAGACATCGATCGACGGCACATGTCCGAAGTTGTCGGCGGCGAAAGGGAGTTTGTACTTCGCCGATTTTGTCGCGTGGCAGCAAAAGTGTTAAAGATCTTCCATTCTAAAGTCTCAGCAGCATGATCATGTTCTTCATTTTTTTAATGTTTCACATTATTATCATATTTTCATGTCCATAACGTACCATAAGGTCATCGTCATCAAATAGCTTGTCCTGAGCAGAACTTTGCCACCCCAACAGTTCTCCGGGAATTTTCTCTCTCATAGGCCAGATGTTCTGCCTCTGCAGCCGTCATGTTCAAACCATCAGTTACATCCTGAATCCATTTTCTCTGTGGTCTTCCTCTTCTTCTCTTTGCCGGTATGCCTCCTTCTCCATCCCTTCATGTCTGTTTATATGTCCAAAATATCTCAATTTTCTCTTTCGTATTTATAGCATCAGTCAGTTTTCTTTGATTTTGAGTTCTTTCTGGATAGGTCTATTTGTTCTCTTCTCTGTCCAAGATATACGGAGGACTCTTCTGTATCACATATATGTTTTTACCATAAGGTGCACCACAGAAATAACAGACAGTGAATGACATTATTTATGAAGCGCACAAAAAAGCCTGTTCTATAAATCTCTTCTTATCTTGATGTTGTTATGCAAAACAGGATTAGAGAAAAGAAGATAACTACGATACAATAACATCATATTAAACATATTTTTTTCAAAATTAAAATATACAGATATTTTATTTTGTTCTTTAGAATATTTTCTCCAATGCAAAAGCCATCTTCTTTTTTTTACACACTTACCTTTATCATTACTCTCCATTTATATCTTTCAAAGTCTTGTGCTGTCATAGTTTTCATAACAGTTTTAATCTGGTACCTCCTGCTGCCACTGTATTTTCTTTCTAATCCATTTTCTAATCTTGTTCACTTCAAGGATATTAAATGAAATTAGGTTTGTGTTGTTTGTATATTTCTTTGAAGGTACAAATATGAAAATTAGAATAGTCTATGAGAATCAGCATTCCGAAAAATGAGTGTATGATTGCAGAAACAAATAAATGAAAGAGTCCTGAAAAAAGTTGATAATGAAGACATAATTTATGAAGTAGATAACAGCAAACAGATCTAATATTTTGAGCACATAAGGAAACAGGGTACTCTGATGAAAATCATACTGAGTAGAATATCAATGTGGACAAACAGACAAAAAAAAAAGACTGTGGTGTATTAGGGAACGAAACATGAGATGAACAGGAACAGAGATGACGAAAGAAATGTTTGACAGAATGCAGTAAGACCGAAAGTGTTGATAATCCAGCTAACTTTTTAAGTGATGTTATTCAATCAATAACACAAAAGTTATAGTGTGGAAATTGTGAAACAGAATTTAGACATGAAATATACAACACAGAATGTTTGTTACAAACTAGATTGAAAGTACTTTTATAATCAACATAGAATCTACCAAGAATATGCTCTGTCATCTGTACTTTCATATACCCAAATCTGTTTATGAGTTCACCGTAATACAGTAACATTGGTTCTAGATACTTTTACAAACTTTATTTTAAATACTGATTTTTTAATAGCAATTTGCAGTTGTGATTAACAGAGGTGACGAAAGACACTTTATGAACGCACACAAAACCCTCATTCTATAAATCTCTTCTTATCCTTACACTGTAAGGCAAAACAGGATTGGAGAAAAGAGAAACAAAGAAAGATCAAGTTGTTACTATGTTTAAAACAAAAAAATTTACATGTCTGTAATACCGCTATTTATGGTGGTAGAAGACAGGGGACATGTACATGTGGAACTTACTGGCCGCATGGCTAATGCAATGCAGTGAAACTGTTCAGGTTTTGAACTTTTAGGAAAAAACTCCTTGACCTTACCGGAGATTGAACCTGTGTCTCCCGCATGAGAGCCTGTGCTCTAATCCATTTGACCAGATGCACCACCTGTTACTATATTAAATATGTTAAAGTTTGTAACTGATGAATAACCTCTCTTTATCTATGAAATTTGCCGCGTGCCCAGCGTGTTCGTAGCGTTGGACTACGGGTGACTAGTCCTCTGTAAGTGCGGGTTCAACTCCATGGACTGGCAGAAAAGCTACAGGTTCCCCAGATTTATGGTGTTTGTGGCACTGAGCCGAAGGTTCATGTCCATGAAGCAGCTTTCAGCTCAAGTGCTTCTGGATCAAAAAAAAATCTCTTAAATTAACTAAGATAGATACTTTCATGATCTAATGGAACTTATGAATGTATTTCATATTTTTTAATGGTTAATTTATAATTTCAGATATAAATAACATTTAGCTATACTTCATGAGATTTCTTGTTTTATTTTTACTCAAGGATGGTCAGGGCAGCAAGACAAGTTTGATATCAACTGTAACAACCCCAAGAAAGAAAGGTGGAAAGAAGAAAAAGAAAGTGAAGAAGGCAGTGGGTGATGTGGATGACTTTAGAGAGAGTCCATGGGCAGAGGACCTGCGTGCAGTGAAAGATGACATCATTACTGGGAATGGTCATGCAGAAGGTCAAACCGAGGGGGAAGGCACAATGGAGAAAGAGAAAAATAAGCCTGTCATTTCTTTTATTACTGCCCCTGTTTTAAGAAGTCAGCCTCTGGACAAGATTTTTATAGAAACAAGCAGTGAGTCTTCGTTAACAAAATAATATGAATTCTATTAATATTTGAGATAATTCTGTATTCACTTTACATTGTAGCCTGCTGAGAGTTATGTCCCTGAAAAATAGTGTTCTCTTGTCCAACATATGCCTTTTTATTTCTTTTCAATTCCTTACAAGAATGAGCTCACTACAAATGTACTGTTCCAATGTACTTTTTAGGGTGAAGGCAGATATCTATGCAGAAGTGGTTAGCAGTTTGTTTTTGCGTTCTATTTTTTAATTGCTCCATATAATTCTTCTTTTTGTCATTCTCTGCTTTTTTGCCGTTAGGCGTAGCAGGTATAACTGATGATCGGTTTCTGAGATAGTGCATGCTTAGTCGCTTAATATACTGTAGTATTGTGGAGTTTTAAGATGTCTGCAACTCCATCAATCCATTTTTTTCTTGGTCTGCCCTTCCTCTTGATGATTCCATTTTTCAGGTTGTATGCACTTGCAACTGGTGTATTATAATTCTAATGATGAATATTAGCATCTTGTTTATTTTCCTGGTTATAACTCTGCGTATGTCGTCTATTATTGTTGAGTATTGGTCTTCTGGTACCAAATGAGAAATATATTTAGAAATTGTATCAGCTATATCCTTTTTAGAGACCCTGTGCTAGCCTATCACGAACTACTCGCTTTAGCTGCTGATTGATCCTAGGGGAAAATCTTGAACATAGATTAGTTTCTTCTTCTAATTGACGCACCGTTGATGGAAGTGAGTTGGATAGGCTGATAAAGTCCTTGTTGGACTTTGTGAGTGAGGGATTAAATCTGTGTTATCTTTTTTTTATGGAATATAGAGTTGCAACTATTGCTAACTACTGATTAATAGTTTTGAGCATCTTCAAAATATTTCATTCATAAAGGCTTCCCTTTCTACTAAAGGCAACTAGAATTTGTTTCCATGTACATCCCTTTTGACTGTAACTAATTTTGTTTATTTTAAGTATTTGTTCCAAGGTTACCTTGTTGTTAGGTGTAAATGCTCTTTATAGAATTATTTTTCCTAACCCTGTTTTGTCAATTCAATCTGAAGAAAAACAATGGTTAACTTTTGGTTTCAACAAGGACAGTTTGATTGGCACAGTTAGATTTGGTTATTTGCTTTTTTATTTTGTATCTTATCAATGAAGTGCCATGACTTCCGACGTAGGCGATCATTTCCTTCCACAACTCTTACACTTTGTTGCAGTTAATCAGTTCTGACGTTGATCTTGTGTTGAATCACGATGTCAGACCAACCAACATCTTCTCCCTCTGTCTTCCACGATCTCTCCTCCCTGAATGTTACCTTTTGTCACCAAATGTTCTAAACCTCTTCTTCGTATTATTTGCTCAAAGAACCTTGATTTTCTTATTCTTTGTATCCAATACATCTGTATTTTATCTCTTTAAATCTCCTCCCCTTGTTTATGTTTATTCTTATTATATCATGTGAGTTGGAGTAGATTGTTTATAATCTGTTGTTTGTAGACTGTTGGTCATCACTCTGGTGTTTTATGAATTCCTCATAAAGTGTTGGGAAATTGGCTATAGATCTGCTAGCTGTGTTGAGAAATTAATATATGTATTATAAACATCAGATTGATGGGGCATCTGAGAGAATCTACAGGGTGTTTGTAAAGTCTCACTACACTTTATATATAGAATGAATATAAAAAACGAAGTAAATGAGGTCATAAAAAAATGTGCTTTATAGACAAATTGTGACGTAGCAGTGAATGACTTGTCTGCTGGAGTCAGTTCTTTTCACTCAAAACATAATGGTATTTTTAACAAAATAAAGAATATTTTTGGTCGAACAAGTGTTTCAGAATGGGGGTTGATACACACAGAAGGTTGTTAAAATATTTATAGCAAGATTTCCAGATAAACCACCTCCTCATTGCATAACGGTTATAAATTTAAGTTTCACTGTCTACTAATATATTTTTAGCATGTCATTTGATAACATAATATTTCATCTGATCCTCAGGCAAGTTTAAAGGACAAAGAAAGAGTACCTTAATGAGACAGAGAGTTGAGGAGATAAGAACAATAGAACCAATATCTGCTACAAAGAAAACCACCATAGACTTTGCTGTTGGCACACACAAAATATTTCGGGTCATTACATTGTTTTTGCATGGACTAACAGCGGGACTGGCTCTGTGGCAGTTAGTCATTGTTTTTTTATTGTCTTCATTCTCCGATGATGACTTTCTAGAACACTACTACAGACTGTCATTGCCTTTACAAAGCTCATATTACTTTCTGCTGGTGTTGTGTACTGTGTCTGCTTGTGACAGGTGAGATTTTCCATCTTCAACAATAACTAAAACACTTGTTAAAGTTGTATTTTTAAAAATAATTGGTTGATTGATAGGACCATTATTATTGCACTTTGGTGAGTAACCATATGTGCTCTGATCCCTTTCTTACACAGGAAGATCTCAGTGGCAGTGCACGAACTCTGTAGCTCCGGTGAGGTGCTCCAATGTAATTTTTAAGATGGTATAGATATTTTGTAGGAATTTTATTTTAAATCTTTTTTAAATGAATTTTGCCAGGGCAGCTGCTTTCCAGCCTGCTTTTCTGGATTTTGAACTGCCAAGGGTTTTTATGTGCTCAAATTGAGCACGAGACCTATGTTTTATCGTCTGTCTTCGATAGGACTAAGAACTCGATCTCACCTACACTGAGATCAGGGATCTCTGAAAAATATCCCGTTCGCTCTATGAAGGAGCAAACCATGTACCTCAGTAAGGTATTTCAGAAAGTTTTCATGTAATTTAATATGTGCAGACTTTATTTACATCAATAACATATCTATAAGTCTCATAAAGACTCAAGTATTGGCTGTAGAATGTCTTATCATATGTCAATTCTCTCGATCCCCGATATGTCAATTCTCTCTCTCTCCCGATCCCCGATATGTCAATTCAAAGATAATTTAATGTAAAATATATCCAAAATATTAGTAGATAAGTACTATAACAGTAACATGCAAAAATAAAATAGCAAACACTGATGTTGGACATGCCCATGTGTTGCCGGGGCTGGCAAGGAGAGCAAAGAATAGTAACACTGTAACCTACAAGGCATGTTGTAAGAGGCAACTGAGGTAGGGGCCTAGAGAAGATACCCTAGTAAATAAAAAGTGTAGCAGAAATCTGCCTACTTGTAGGCGCATAACTGGCACAACATACAATTGCTCTTAGGCTCAGATCACACACAAATCACAAAGACTGGTTTAACACGTTGTAGATATGGAGCATTCGAAGAAGAAGATGTTCGACAAGCAGACATTTTTTCACAAGTGATGTTTTTTCCATTTACCCCAGTTGTTACTTGACTTGCAAATATTGCATCTTGTTCTTACAAAGTCAGATTCCTTGTTGAAAAAATAGGCATGTCAAGTGTTTTGACTACATTAAAAATAAGACTGTTTAAACACATTCTAGAAGTGAGATGCAACTGAGTGGAGGTATTGGTACAGACAATGATCAGAGAAATCACCTTCATTTTTTTCCCTGGACACGCAGGAGTTAGGGGTAATGAACGAGTTGATATATTGGCTGGTTTGGCTACAATATCAGAGGGAGCTGCCATGGATCGAAATGACATTCTTCACGCATTGAGAGAGTCTTTCTGAACAGAGGAGTTTCAGGACTGTGAATCCCACTTGCTGACCAGATTGAGAGAGATGGGTGTCAATATTGGTGCAGCCCGAAAAGAACGAAATACTAAATATGCAAAGAGATTGATTAATCAACATCGAACTGGCGTGTTGTGCCACTGGACACTGCTGGATTTGCTGAGGCGGAGATCAGAGCACATATGGACATGTCCGGAGTGCTATGATGATAGTCCTCTTATAACTGATAACTGATCTGGAAGAAAAGATTGAGGACAGGCGGACATGAGAAAAACAGCATTTAAGTGGAGAGAAAACATTAAGAGATAGATTAGAAACATTTTATCAAAATGTACCACAATATCACGAGACAGAAAATGTCGGAGACACGTTAACGGTGACCTTTAACTCTTAGAATACGAAACGCCACCTGACAGACCATAAAGTTAGTTCCCATTTTACGACAAGCCACTTCACGGACCATATGGTTCTAACCAATTGTTAATATATCGTAGAGGACTTTAATGCTTTAAGTGTATTTTTAAAATTCAAATACAGCAAGTGGGTGTTTGTAATAGATCTTTCAATTGCGCACATTTTGGTGTATTCAGTTTATCTCTACTGTTGAATGTAAGAAAGTCATAACAAATTTTGTAAGGACATCTTCGCCTTAAAATTTGTTTCTCAAAAACAGTGCGTAAAAGGCGGTTTTAGTACGCGTATTGTAAGAGTTAATGTAGATGTGACACTTGATCTGATTTGATATTTCTTTTACCAGATTTGACATAGGTAATCCAACGCCTAGATTTGTGTTGCGTGCACTTACTATGCAGAACGGGGCTGTTTCTATTTTATTATACCTTGCTGCTTTCATCTTGAACATTGTGGCTATTCGCTATGATGACCGAATGTACCTCTACAAGGAATATGCTAACTTATTCTCAGACAATAATGTAAGTCTTATGTTTTGCAGAATATTTTGTATACAGTATTTTCATGAACATATCTGACTTGTGTGTTGTTGTTTTTTTCAGTCATGTATGTGCTTGCTTATACCTTTCGTTCGCTTGAAATATTGTCTATATATTCAATGTTGTGCTTATTTGCTTATTTTGTATCTTTATTTTAAAAAACTAGAAATGTTATGTACATTTTTATCAAAAGAATAAAAGATGATTAATAGAACATAATTTTACAATCATGAAAGTTGAATATAGAGTCGACTGCAGGAAAACTGCTCCCAGTGGTGAAGGATAAACAAAATAAAAATTATGAAAGTTCTACAAACTACAGCAACAAAGTAGGTGTTGCGACCAATCAAAATTTATCTGGGATATAATGGCGTAGGATTGGCTACTTTGCACCGAGTTTATCCCTATTGGTCGGTCACTCTCCATAGATGTGTACATCATCTGCCGAGAGCATTGCACCAACTCCATAGCTCCAACAAAAGTTCTAAGGTATCTCTAGAAAGAAATGCACTCATGAACCAAACAACTCGGTGGGAATTAGAACCCCTGACCTTCAGAAAGCAAGGTAAACTGCTTAACCACTTTGAGACATCCAACATCTTTATCTGACATACTACAGATGGTTGCTAAGAAAAATTATGTGAAAGATGATCACACAAACATACTTATAATGAAAACACAAAGGCTTTTAAAAAGTTAAATAACAATTTCAAGCAGTTGTTTAATGTATGTAGTTTCCAAAAATGATGAATTTAACGAAAAGTTTCACATGTCATCATTCTGTTTTGGGGAACAGGGGGCATGTTCTGTCTCAACCACCCAAGCAAACATGGATCATTACTGCAAATTTTTATTGATTGATTAATAGGACCATCATCATTGCACTTTGGTGAGTAACCATGTGTGCTCTGATCTCTTTTTACACAGGAAGATCTCAGCAGCAGGGAACAAAACCGGTAGCACCGGCAAGTGTCCAAGATCTAATTCTGAATATGGTGAAGATATTTTGTGGAACTTTTATTTCTAATCTTTTCTAATGAATTTTGCCTGGACAGTGGCTTTCCAGCCTGCTCTTCTTGATTGTTAACTGCCTAGGGTTCTTTTAAGTGCTCAAAATGAACACAGGACCTACATTTTATCATTCATCTCCGATAGAACTAGGAACTCGATCTCACCTACACTGAGATCAGGGATTTCTGAAAAATATCTTGTTGTCTCGACAAGGGAGCGAACCGAGTTCTTTTGGAATTCTTTTGTAACGAGAGATGAGCACCTAACGTCCATGCCACAGAGACCACCTGCAGGTTTAAACCCTTATGTTATGTCTGAAACCTATGTGCTAAAACAATATTTCACAGCGAGCCCCCTGCAGGTTTAAACCCTTATGTTATGTCTGAAACCTATGTGCTAAAACAATATTTCACAGAGACCACCTGCAGGTTTAAACCCTTATGTTATGTCTGAAACCTATGTGCTAAAACAATATATCACAGAGACCACCTGCAGGTTTAAACCCTTATGTTATGTCTGAAACCTATGTGCTAAAACAATATTTCACAGAGACCACCTGCAGGTTTAAACCCTTATGTTATGTCTGAAACATATGTGCTAAAATAATATTTCACAGAGACCACCTGCAAGTTTAAACCCTTATGATATGTCTGAAACCTATGTGCTAAAACAATATTTCACAGAGACCACCTGCAGGTTTAAACCCTTATGTTATGTCTGTAACATATGTGCTAAAACAATATTTCACAGAGACCACCTGCAGGTTTAAACCCTTATGTTATGTCTGAAACCTATGTGCTAAAATAATATTTGTAAACTGTATCTATTTTTGTTCTTACAATAAGAAAACTAAGATTTGTGTAAGTATTAAACTACATACTCTGTATTCACTTATTTCCTGCATAGATGAAGTCAGATGAGATTGTCACTTTTAAAGGCATCAACACAGCCAGAAGCATTCTCATCATACTTCCTTGGTTTGTTTTGTCCATCACGCCAGACTCAGACAGGCTAGGGAAAAGCCTGAAATCTGGAGAAACTGGGCTAGAGAAGGAGCATGAGATGGCTGGTATGTCATCTGCATAAAAGGTAAATGAACTGTGAGTATTGCATTTAAACAACGGTATCAACTCTTTATAGATATCATCATAGTGTTCCTGTTTATATCATACATGCGCCCGTCTGCCCAGCTTGTTCGTAGCGCGTTGGACTACGGGTGACTATCCCTCTGTGTGGCGGGTTCAATTCCGCGGGATGGCAGAAAAAGCCACAGATTCCCCAGATTTACGGTGTTCGTGGCACCGAACCAAAGGTTACGATGTCCATGGCATCGAGCCGAAGAGCTGAACAGCTCAAGTGCTTCTGGATCGAAAAAAAAAAAAAAAATATCATACATGCCAACCAAGAGGGAACACATATACAATAACATATGCTACAATAATAGCTCAATCTGAGCCCAGGTATTGTGTGGACTTAGAAAGGTTGTCTTGGGACGGATTAGCGTAATGCATAAGCTTATGCTTATCGACTCGGACACAAGAGGGTTGTGGGTTCAATCCCACACTCAATGTTCCACATGCGAGGAAAGGAATTGGTCATCCTACCTACTGCACACTAGGACCTAGAAATGTGAAGTGTCTTCATACCCTATGGTCTGAAAAAGCTACAGGAAATTTCATTTTAATTAGACAGGTTATCATGTTTTACTTATGTGCAAAATTTATAGTGTACACACATGTTCTGTCCCTTCAACCCTGCAAGCCGACTCATGAAATCTCTTCATGTTTCTACAAGTATCAATTAAACTAAACCATTGTCAGTTTGCTAGGTTTGTCACATTTTCTTCATAGTTCCCTAGATGGGTTAAATGGTTCTATATAGTGTATTACATTCATGCTAGAATAACCTAAACTCCATCCAAGGAAATTTGAAATGGACTCTTAGAGGCTGGTTGCTACAAAACAAACAATGACGGACTGGTGAAGACCTCAAGCGCACTGCCATGTTTATGTCACATACCGAAGTAGTTACATAGCAGAAGTTGAATGCAGAAGAAGAAGAGGCTGCTTGAAATACACCGTGCCATGCCATCTTGACCAGAGGTCAAACAAAGATGAAATGTTTACCCAAAGTGCTAGAAGTATCAAAAAAAGAATGGTTGAGAAATTAAAACATTAGGAAAAATGTGGGGGCAATGTCAGTACTGAACTTCGTCAAGAAACAACAAATTAAATTATTTGTTCACTAACCAGATTATCAACAAACAGTCTCAAAGGACAATGCTGTTCAGATACAGTAGATACAAGACAAGAGGTCATCCACATGAGTGGTGAACCACAGAAATAACAGGATTGAAAGACACCATGTATGAAGTGCACACAAGAGCTTGTACTAGAAATCTTTTCTGATCTTGATGCTGTGAGACAACCCAGAATTAGAAAAAAGAAGAACACACAGGTAGAGAGGTAGTCATTCAATGCTAAACCTATGATACACATTCACATGTCAAATCTGTTTACATTCATATAGAAATGTAATCACTCAACCCTAAATCTGTGTTTTATACACATGTAGATAGGTAGTTGTGGACATCTGTGACTTAACGGTAGTGAGCTCGATCACAAGCCAAGACCACCTGGTTCAAACTCTGAGACAGGCAGTTTGGAAACAAATTTGCTCCTGATGATTTTTATGATTGGTAAAAATAGACCTCACCAGTGGCGGCTCGTGATCATTTTTGTTCGTGGGGCCAAGCAAATATTTTGGAAAAATCATGGTTTTGAATTAGGTTATATATTAGTATTTACACATGAGTTATACATGATTTCTGGTTGGGCCCGGCCCCACTGTCCCTTAATGACGGACCGCCACTGGACCTCACCATTTAGAAAGCAATGCCAAACTACTGAATATATAAGTGGTGCCTAGAAAATTGGTGAGTCTTTTACTGTAGTTGATGTCCTGTAAAGGATATGCAACGATTTTCAAATAGGTAGCCAATCAACTGTATATATTTAGTTGCCATTGAAAAGCATAGTTTGTAAGTTATTTCTTTTCATTTTTCTACAGATGTTTAAAACTTCTCCACTCATCCTAGATTGCAAGTGATGTTAAATCTATGTTACTGGTATCAACATAGACACCACATCGTCAAACTTGTCTAATGTCTCACCATTGTGCCTCCACTTATTATGGAAAGAAGCACCTTTCAAAAGTGCTCAAGGGAAAGCTGTCTTCATGCTGGTATTAAAAGTGTCCAAGTCACTGACAAGTTTAATATTTTATTTTGTTAATACACCTGTTGCAACATTAAAATTATACACATGACAGAAGTGTCTAGGCAGTTAATTTATAAATGATTTGACCAGATGTGGAAAGTTTGCCACTACAGAAGTCAATGAACTACATATTCTATGGAATACTAGCTTTACTACCCAGCTACACCAGAGATGTGACAACTGGTAAATTTGAGAGTAGACGAGAAAGAGGAAGACAGAGAGAGAAAATTTTGGATAGCCTGACTTCATGGCACAGTAGAGCGTCAACATCTGAGTTGATAGCAAACACCAACGACAGAATTTGTGGAATCCATGATTGCCTACGCCAGCCGGCACGGCACCTGATGATGATGACAGAGATGAAGTTCTATGCAGAATGATGGGAGTATCAAAAAGAGACCAGTTTAGAAAGGAAGACATAAGGAATAAACTTCATCAAGAAACAACATAAATAGTTCTGTCACATAAGCAAATTACCAAACAGACAGTGCACCTCAAAAAGCAATGATACTCCGATACAGTGGATAAAATGCAGTCCATGCAAAAGGTGGACCTCAGAAATAACAGAGGCAGTGAAAAACACTATTTATGAAGCGCACACAAAAGCATGTTCTAGAAATCTCTTCTTATCCTGACGCTGTGAGGCAAAACGGGGTTACAGAAAAGAAGAAGGCTACCCAGCTTCACCTGAGATTTACATTCTTACATATAGAAATGATATAGTACATTATATTTTGCAGACAAAATCTCAAAGTCCATTGATATTAGCATGATAGAAAAAATGTTGAAACATAATTAAGTAATCACAAATTTATTTAGTCATTATAGTTGACAAAATTACTAACTTGGCGTAGTTTTCTGTATTTCCATCATTCACAATCGCATCTTTTAATTCTTTTGATTTTGAATGTACTCCTTTTATAAGGCTCTCCAATGGCACTTATTTACCTTGCGTTGAGGAAACAAACTAAATTTGTCTTGTGTATTTTGATAAACAATTTTCAAATCTATTTTTTTCTCATTCACAAATAGTGCTAATAAGTTCTTATGTAACTGCTGTGCATGATCAATGACCTAATATAATGACTGATTGAACACACTAAAAAAACTATCAATCAATCAAGTGCCATTCCTGCCGACAGAGGTGATCATGTCTCTCTACAAGTCTTCCTAGTCCAGTTAAACTATTCTGACATTGATCTATTTTCAAATCACAATTTCAGATCATCCAATATTATCAACCTATGCATTTTCACCCATGATCTCTCCTTCCATTATTTTACCAATTGTCACCAAATGTTAAGGCATGAGTTTTTTAGGAAGTACAACAGTAGTTTCCCATAATATATTTGACAAATTCTATAGTTTAAAATCAACTTAACTAACTCATAACTTGGTAAATATACATCGTAAAGAGTTGACAATAGTCAAGCTGACTTACAAATTGCAGCATGAACAAGCTGTTCACATTTTACCTCAGTCCTCAATGTTAAATATGTCTCAGTTTAAAATTTCTATGTCGTCTTCTTCGAACGCTTCATATTGACCACTTGTCAACCACTCTGTGTGATTTGTTTGTGATCTGAGCCTAAGAGCAATTGTATGTTGTACCAGTTATGCACCTACAAGTAGGCCAGCACATCCAATTTCTGCGCTGCTTTTTATTTACTAGGGTAGCATCCCTAGGGCCTACATCAGTCGCCTCTTACGACATGCATTGTAGGTTGCAGTGGTACTATTCTTTGCTTCTCTTGCAGGCCCGGTACCACATAGGTGAAATTCCTATCTAAGGTTTGCTGTATTATTTCTGTAACGTTGAATCATATTTCTTATTATTTGTCATTTAGACTGTATGTGGGAAAAAGTATTAATGTGTGTGTATTATATAATTTCTTTTTTTACAGACAGATAGAATGGATGTCTATTTTCTGAAAAACTATAGTTAATCAGTTGTTATAGTTAATCAGTGTGTGTGAAGAGAAAAAATTACTTTACCATGATATAATAATAATTCCTCTCGTACCGCTATACGTTACATAGGGCCTGCAAGTAATTTCTCCATACCGCTCTATCCTTGGCAACTCGCTCAATCTCCTCCAAGGAACTGAGAGCGATATTTTCTGCCTCTCTCAGCAAAGTTCGTTTCAGGGTATCCTTAGGTCGACCTCTCTTTCTTGAACCCTTTGCATCCCACTTCAATGCCTGCTTTGATATTCGTTGATCATATCTCCATCTTCTCTTTCTTATAACAGTTGTCACTAGTGGTTGACCAGACATGTTTCTGATTTCATCACTTCTCCTGAATTTGTGTTCCATTTTATATTCATTATTTTTCACAGACATCTATTTTCAAATGCATTCAACTTGCTTTCTATATCTTTAGTCATTTTCCAACTCTTGCTGGCATATGTTAGGATTGATACAACATTTAAATTGAAAATTTGTAATTTAGTTTTTTACCATGATATGCAAAATAATAAATATTCGTCATCATGCAACTAGTGAGTCTTCAATCATGATTTATTGTTCTATATATTGTTGACCAAACTAGTGAGTCTGCAATCATGATTTTTTGTTCCGTGAAATGTTGACAAAACTTGTGAATCATCAATTATGATGTATTGTTCTATATATTGTTGACTAAACTAGTGAGTCTGCAGTCATGATTTATTGTTCTGTGAAATGTTGACAAAACTTGTGAGTCATCAATCATGATTTGTTTGCAAGAGAGTCAGCACGCTCGTTACCCCGCACTCCAGCATGTCCAGGCTTGTGCAGCCAAGTCATTTTCTTGAGATGTGATCTCCGAATGATGTCCACCCATTCCACATGCATACTTCCAGATTCAATCATTTGAAGCATATTCATAGAGTCTGATATAATAATGTATGGGCTACCTGTTGCTCAGCCACCCATGACAGAGCCCTGGAGGCAGCAGTGATCTCCATAGTCATGCTCGATGTCATCTCGAAAGCGCCGCAGTCCTCATGAAGTGTGCGACCGTTTCGCTGTGCTGAGTAAGCCCACGATGATCTGGTCTGACAGCCATCGGTGTAGATGATATTATCTGGATGGGAGTGCTGATCCACGAGTGCAAGAATCTCTGCATTGACGACGCCCGGGCCCATTCTCTACAGCGTCTCCCAAGTGTACTGACAACCCTGGTGTAAGAGGTCATATCCTCTGATATAGGCATCCATTCTTCACCATATCTCAGCTCATCTAGAGTACAGATCTGTTTAAGAACATCCTTTGCCTCGGCTATCCATGATCGGCCTCTCTTAAATCGCCTGCACTTGTTTTCATTTATGGATTTGGGCAGAGGATGATTTGTGTCAGCAGAAACTCTCAGATAAGCTTTTACCTGTGCGACTTTGTGTCTCATGGCCATCGTGGCAATCCAAGGACATAGTGCATTTCCTCAGATGGAGGTATAGGATGGTGGTTAGTGTGAGCAGGTAGTTGGTATAAGATGGTAGTTAGTGTGAGCAGGTAGGTTGGTGTGAGCAGGTAGTTGGTATAAGATGGTTGTTAGTGTGAGCAGGTAGTTGGTATAAGATGGTAGTTAGTGTGAGCAGGTAGTTGTATGAAGGTAGTTAGTGTGAGCAGGTAGTTGGTATAAGATGGTTGTTAGTGTCAGCAGGTAGTTGGTATAATATGGTAGTTAGTGTGAGCAGGTAGTTGGTATAAGATGGTAGTTAGTGTAGCAGGTAGTTGGTATAAGATGGTAGTTAGTGTGAGCAGGTAGTTGGTATAAATGGTGTTAGTGTGAGCAGGTAGTTGGTATAAGATGGTTGTTAGTGTGAGCAGGTAGTTGGTATAAGATGAGTTAGCTAGTTGTGTGAGCAGGTAGTTGGTATAAGATGTGTTAGTGTGAGCAGGTGTAGTATGGTAGTTAAGTATTGGGTTGTTAGTGTGAGCAGGTAGTTGGATAAGATGCAGTGTTAGTGTAGCAGGTAGTTGGTATAAATGTGGTTATGTTAGTGTGAGCAGGTAGTTGGTAAATATGTGTTAGTGTGAGCAGGTAGTTGGTATAAGATGGTTGTTAGTGTGAGCAGGTAGTTGGTATAAGATAGTAGTTAGTGTGAGTCAGGTGTTGGTATAAGATGGTTGTTAGTGTAGCAGGTAGTTGGTATAAGATGGTGTTAGTGTAGCAGGTAGTTGGTATAAGATGGTGTTAGTGTGAGCAGGTAGTTGGTATAAGATGGTTGTTAGTGTGAGCAGGTAGTTGGTATAATATGGTTGTTAGTGTGAGCAGGTAGTTGGTATAAGATGGTGTTAGTGTAGCAGGTAGTTGGTTAGTAGGTGTTGGTAAAGCAGGTGGTTAGTGTGAGCGGTAGTTGGTAAAGATGTGGTTAGTGTAGCAGGTAGTTGGAAAAGCGGTTGTTAGTGTGAGCAGGTAGTTGGTGTGGTTAGTGTGAGCAGGTTGGTATAAGATGGTTGTTAGTGTACAGCAGGTAGTTGGTAAAAGCAGTTGTTAGTGTAGCAGGTGTTGGTATAAGATGGTGTTAGTGTAGCAGGTAGTTGGTATAAGATGGAGGTTATGTCAGCAGGTAGTTGGTATAAGATGGTTGTTAGTGTGAGCAGCAGGTAGTTGGTATAAGATGGTTGTTAGTGTCAGCAGGTAGTTGGTATAAGATGGTTGTTAGTGTGAGCAGGTAATTGAGTTGAGATGGAAGTTAGTGTGAGCAGGTAGTTGGTATAAGATGGTAGTTAGTGTAGCAGGTAGTTGGTATAATAGGTGTTAGTGTGAGCAGGTAGTTGGTGTGAGCAGGTAGTTGGTATAAGATGGTTGTTAGTGTGAGCAGCAGGTAGTTGGTATAAGATGGTTGTTAGTGTGAGCAGGTAGTTGGTATAAGATGGTTGTTAGTGTGAGAAGGTAGTTGGTATAAGATGGTGGTTAGTGTGAGCAGGTAGTTGGTATAAGATGGTTGTTAGTGTCAGCAGGTAGTTGGTATAATATGGTTGTTAGTGTGAGCAGGTAGTTGGTAGAAGATTGGTGATTAGTGTAGCAGGTAGTTGGTATAAGATGGTAGTTAGTGTGAGCAGGTAGTTGGTATAAGATGGTAGTTAGTGTCAGCAGGTAGTTGGTATAATATGGTTGTTAGTGCGTGTAGGACAGGTTGTTGGTATAATATGGTTGTTAGTGTGAGCAGGTAGTTGGTATAAGATGGTGTTAGTGTGAGCAGGTAGTTGAGTATAAGATGGTAGTTAGTTGAGCAGGTTGTAGGTATAATATGGTGTTAGTGTGAGCAGGTAGTTGGTATAAGATGATAGTTAGTGTGAGCAGGTAGTTGGTACAAGTGTGTTAGTGTGAGCTGGTAGTTGGTATAAGCAGTGGTTAGTGTGGAGCAGGTAGTTGGATAAGTGGTGTTAGTGTGAGAGGTAGTTGGAAAAATATGGTTGTTAGTGTGAGCAGGTGGTGTATAAAATGGTGTAGTGAGCAGGTAGTTGGTATGGCATGTAGTTGGTATAAAGCTAGGTTAGTGTGAGCAGGTTGTTGGTATAAGATGGTAGTTAGTGTGAGCAGTAGTTGGTAAGCATGTGTTAGTGTGAGCAGGTGTTGGTATAAGATGGAGGTTAGTGTCAGCAGGTAGTTGGTATAAGATGGTGGTTAGTGTAGTTGTGAGCAGGTAGTTGGTATAAGATGGTGTTAGTGTGAGCAGGTAGTTGGTATAAGATGGTTGTTAGTGTCAGCAGGTAGTTGGTATAAGATGGTTGTTAGTGTCAGCAGGTAGTTGGTATAAGATGGTTGTTAGTGTGAGCAGGTAGTTGGTATAAGATGGTTGTTAGTGTCAGCAGGTAGTTAGTGTGAGCATGGAAGGTTGGTGTGAGCAAGTAGTTGGTATAAGATGGTTGTTAGTGTCAGCAGGTAGTTGGTATAATAGGGTTGTTAGTGTGAGCAGGTAGTTGTAGGTGTGGAGCAGGTGTTGGGGTGAGCAGGTGGTTGTTATAAGAGGTTGTTGGTATCAGCAGGTAGTTGTGTGAGCAGGTAGTTGGTAAAAGCTATGGTTAGTGTGAGCAGGTAGTTGGAAAGCATGTGGTTAGTGTGAGCAGGTAGTGTGGTATAAGATGGTGTTAGTGTGAGCAGGTAGTTGGTATGGCAGGTAGTTGGTAGTCAGTGGTTAGTGTGGCAGGTTGTTGGCATAAGATGGTTGTAGTAGTTGGAGCAGGTAGTTGGTAAAGCAGTGGTTAGTGTGAGCAGGTAGTTGGTATAAGATGGAGGTTAGTGTCAGCAGGTAGTTGGTATAAGATGGGTGTTAGTGTGAGCAGGTAGTTGGTATAAGATGGTTGTTAGTGTGAGCAGGTAGTTGGTAGATAAGATGGCTGTTAGTGTGAGAGCAGGAGTTGGTATAAGATGGTAGTTATGTGAGCAGGTAGTATGATAAGTATGGGTGTTTAGTGAAAGCAGGTAGTTGGTATAAGATGGTTGTTAGTGGACAGGTAGTTGGTATAAGATGGTCTGTTAATGAGCAGGTTAGTGGTATAAGATGGCTTGTTATGAGACAGCAGGTAGTTGGTATAAGATGGTGTTAGTGTCAGAGGTAGTTGTATAAGATGGTTGTAGGTCAGAGGTGTTGGTATAAGATGACTATTAGTTAGTCAGCAGGTAGTTAGTTGAGCATTGGACAGTTATTACAATGATTGGTATAAGATGGTGTTAGTGTCAGCAGGTAGTTGGTATAATAGGTTGTTAGTGTGAGCAGGTAGTTGTGTGAGCAGGTAGTTGGTGAGCAGGTAGTTGTTATAAGATGGTTGATTAGTGAGCAGAGGTAGTTGGTATAAGATGGTTGTTAGTGTGAGCAGCAGGTAGTTGGTGTCAGCAGGTAGTTGGTGTGAGCAGGTAGTTGGTATAAGATGGTTGTTAGTGTGAGCAGGTAGTTGGTATAAGATGGTTGTTAGTGTCAGCAGGTAGTTGGTATAAGATGGTTGTTAGTGTGAGCAGCAGGTAGTTGGTATAATAGGGTTGTTAGTGTGAGCAGGTAGTTGGTATAAGAAGGTTGTTAGTGTGAGCAGGTAATTGATATAAGATGGTGGTTAGTGTGAGCAGGTAGTTGGTATAAGATGGTGGTTAGTGTCAGCAGGTAGTTGGTATAAGATGGTTGTTAGTGTCAGCAGGTAGTTGGTATAATAGGGTTGTTAGTGTGAGCAGGTAGTTAGTGTGAGCAGGAAGTTGGTGTGAGCAAGTAGTTGGTATAAGATGGTGGTTAGTGTCAGCAGGTAGTTGGTATAATAGGGTTGTTAGTGTGAGCAGGTAGTTGGTGTGAGCAGGTAGTTGGTATAAGATGGTTGTTAGTGTGAGCAGCAGGTAGTTGGTATAAGATGGTTGTTAGTGTCAGCAGGTAGTTGGTATAAGATGGTTGTTAGTGTCAGCAGGTAGTTGGTATAAGATGGTAGTTAGTGTGAGCAGGTTGTTGGTATAAGATGGTTGTTAGTGTGAGCAGTAGATAGTTGGTATAAGATGGTTGTTAGTGTGAGCAGGTAGTTGGCATAAGATGGTTGTTAGTGTCAGCAGGTAGTTGGTATAAGATGGTTGTTAGTGTCAGCAGGTAGTTGGTATAAGATGGTTGTTAGTGTCAGCAGGTAGTTAGTGTCAGCAGGTAGTTAGTGTGAGCAGGTAGTTAGTGTGAGCAGGTTGTTGGTATAAGATGGTTGTTAGTGTGAGCAGGTAGTTAGTGTGAGCAGGTTGTTGGTATAAGATGGTTGTTAGTGTGAGCAGGTTGTTGGTATAAGATGGTAGTGTGAGCAGGTAGTTGGTATAAGATGGTTGTTAGTGTGAGCAGGTAGTTGGCATAATATGGTTGTTAGTGTGAGCAGGTAGTTAGTGTGAGCAGGTAGTTGGTATGTGCATGTAGTTGGTATGTGCAGGTAGTTAGTGTGTGCAGGTAGTTAGTGTGAGCAGGTAGTTGGTATGTGCAGGTAGTTAGTGTGAGCAGGTAGTAGGTATGGGCAGGTAGTTGGTATGTGCAGGTAGTTAGTGTGAACAGGTAGTTAGTGTGAGCAGGTAGTTGGTATTTGCAGGTAGTTAGTATAATATGGTTGTTAGTGTGAGCAGGTACTTAGTGTGGGCAGGAAGTTAATATGAGCAGGTGGTTAATGTGAGTAGAGAATTGGTATAAGCAGGCAGATGATATGAACAGGTGGTTGATAAAAGCACAAAATTAGTATGAGCAGGGTGTTTTCATGTCAGACAAACAAACAGGGCACGACAACACTCAGCAACTCATCATCATCATTGGCCTCTTTGTCTCAGGAGACAATAGGTATTTCAATCACGTAGTATGTTCTGTGCTGAATCACAACGTTTCATGTGGCTGTAATGGCCTATTCTGGACTCAGCAACTACAGGACTGATAAACACCATTCAGGTTAACCATCAACCGACTCTGATGTTTGGCAGAAAGTGGAGGTGCAGTTAGTATTTCAAAATGAAGATGAGGACTGCACCAGGAAGGTGTGTGGAAACTAGAATTACCTTTGACATAACCTGTAAAGTTAACGTCTGTACGAAAGACTTTCTGCAGCCTTTCATTTGGACATTTATTATCAATAAAACTGACACTTGAGTAAAACACACATTCGATAGTGTCATTCATTTTTTATTTCTTCACTTGTATAATTTATTATATGCAACCGACATAACATTAACAACACATTCGTGCATAGATTAGTACCTCATCAATTTAACCATTTATTAAATCATCGATGTAAGGGAACCCCGACTTCAGTAAACTGTAACAATGGCAAAACATGTAATAACAAAGTACTGTATTTTTACCAAAAAAACAATAACAATACTTATTGTCATTATTTTTCTATTTTGTAAAACTACAGAATTTTGTTATTATGTGTTTCGCCATTACTTTAAAATCACGAATATTGATTATAAAGTGTATTTGTAATGAATTTTATTTCACAAATACTTCTAATTGTTGCGAGTTCCTTCCCCGTGAATTCAGTAGGGACTTTTTTAATTGCTGAGATTTAATTTAATGGGTATATATATATATGGAACAAGATCTACAAGAATTAGTGGACCAATTGGACAGAACTAGCAAGGAATATGGATTAGACATTAACATACAGAAAACAAAAACTATGGTAATCAACAAGGAAATGGAAAAACCTAAAATGAATATAAAATACATGGAGAATTACTACATCAAGTAAAAGCTACTCCTATCTCGGTCAGATGATAACAGATGATGGCAGATGTATAACTGAAATTAAAAGAGAATAGGAATGGCCAAGGATAATTTCAATAGTATGAGAAAGTTACTGACATCCAAACAAATCACAAACAGGCTAAAAATTAGAATGATCAAATGCTATATATATCCTATATTAATGTATGGCTCGGAAACATGGACAATGAACAAGCAGTTAGAAGACAGAATTGATGCATTTGAGATGTGGATATATAGAAGAATAAGCAGAGTTTCATGGACAGAAAAACAGACAAATAAACAAGTTTTAGGAAAACTAGGCATGAAGAAACAATTATTAAGAGAAATAAAATTCAGACAAGTAAAGTATTTTGGGCACATAAAAGGCATGACACCATGATAAAACATTTACTAGAGGGGAAAGTTGAGGGGAGAAGAGCAAGAGGAAGACCGAGAGATAAGTGGGAGGAAACTTTAAGAAATGGACAGGTTACAGTCTGGCAGTGTGCAACCCAAGGCGAAAGACAGAGGATGCTGGAGATTCATTGCAGCCAACCTTCGATGTGGAGACGGCACCTGATGATGATGATGATATATTATGGGAAAGTTACATATTTTATATCTGTACATAAATGTTATTCATTTTGTTCTATAAATAAATTATATTGCTCAATCCATTTGTGATTTTTTCTCTAGCAGGACAGATGCAAATGTCAAATCAAAGACTTTGATTAATTAATTCTTGCAGCCAATAGAAGGAAATGGTCGTGGCATCAGTGTTAAACATCCAACCTCTTGGACATGTGCCTTGAGTGATGTGCATAGAGATGGACTTGGGCTACAGCTGTTCCACATACAAAGTTTGAAGGCTTTCAAACTTTTGCTGCCTGTATGTTCTGAAACAACCAATTCAGTGTTGAATAATGACCTCTTATCAGGGGATTTATATTTTATGAATGCACAACACAAATGGAAAAAATAATAAAATGATGGTCTATATAGCCTAATCCAGCGACACCCATAAATGCATAGTCGCATTCAACTTGCTGACAGTTTCAGATGCGCATAGTACTATTACTATGCGTGTGGACGACATTGGAAAACATATTGAAGATAATTTGAAAAGTCAAGCATCCGAGTTTATATTTTATGCTCTAGCATTGGATGAAATCACAGATATGGCAAATACTGCCCAACTGGCAATTTTTATTAGGAGAGCTGATGTCCATTTTAAAAAGACAGAAGAATTAGCGGCACTGTATCCACTTAAGGACAAAACTAAGTCACGAGATTTGTTAGAGGCAGTTACATCAACATTGAATCGCTTTTCGTTACAACGTATCGGGCATAACAACGGATGGTGCTCCAGCATTGGTTGGAAAACATGAAGGTTTAGTAAAATTGATTGAAAATAAGGCCTTCAAAATCGGTAATAGTTCAATGCTAAATTTTCATTGCATTATTCATCAGGAGAATTTATGTTCGAAGTCCCTTAAAATGGACCATGTCACGAAAGTGGTCGTCAAAATAGTGATCTTCATTAAGTCCAACGGGTTGAATCACCGTCAGTTCTAAGAATTTCTAAAGTCTTTGGACTCAGATTACAATGACGTTACATTTTATGCAGAAGTTAGATGACTGACCCGTGCCAAAATGTTGAACAGAGTGATTTGCATCAGTCAATACAATCACTCTTTGCAAGCAAGTCAATAAGTATCCCAGAGTTTGAAGACAAAGAGTGGGTTTGCGACTTTGCATTTCTGGTCAATATGACAAGCCACCTAAATGGCGCTAATAGTTGTCTACAAGGGAAAGATCAATTAATTAATAAGATGTATGATCATATTTCGCATTCAAATGAAACTTGATCTTTGGAAACAACAGTTGAGGACAAAAACTTTACTCACTTTCCTACATTGTCATTGCAACCAGACCGGAGGCAGCGGATAAATATGCTTCTTTGATATCTGACTTAAACCTCGAATTTGAAAACCGATTTCAGGATTTTAAAAACATCATATGCTTTTTGTGCATTTGCAACGCCATTCGCAGTAGACGTGAATTTATTACCAGGAAGATTACAAATGGAACATTGTGAAATGTGTTGTAATACATAGTTAAAGGAGAAATTCTATCAAGTTGGTTTGGAAGAGTTCTATAAAACGTATTTGGACAAGGATAAATATCCTGCGTTTTACAAACGTACTCTGTCGATGGTTTCGATATTTAGAAACACGTATACGTGGGAACAGCTTTTTAGTCGCATGAAGCACATCAAATAAGAAGTGAGAACACGAATTACTAATGTTCATTTGGAAAACTGTATGAGTGTAGCGACAACATCAATCGAGATCAATTTTGATGCACTTAGTTCTGCAAAACAAAGTCAGATGTCTCACTTAAAAAAATTTGTTATATTATCTAATAAATATGTTTGATTCTCAGTTATGTTTTATTTTTTTCAGAAAATTAAATATACCTATTTCTTATTTTTTTTTACATTAAACCAGGCAAGCGTTTAACCACGATCTCACATATTAGGAAACGACGATGTGGTTGAAGCTGTGGCACGCTTGCTTGTTTACTTTATATATATTGTTTTTAAATTAGGTGTTTGGCCCGGCAGGAAATATTATTTCTGAAATTTGGACCGTCTGCTCAAAAGGTTGGAAAAATTGTTAGATGTTGATAGATACGAATGAAGTTAGAAATCTCTTTAGATGTAAAATTAAACAGACACATTTTAAATGTTCATAGATAAGATGTTACTCTTCATGCTGCCTCAAATACTGCATCGGTGGCTAGATTGTGAATAAAGTTTTGTTTATCTTTTCGTGTTCTTGACTTCACCTCTTTATCTTTATGAACCTACTATTAGATTCATTGAAAAACTGACTCAAATGGTTTGGCCACTTGGTGAGAATGAACCCGAATACACCAGTTGTAAGAGCGTACAACCTGAAAAGGAATCATCAAGAGGAAGGGGCACACCAAGAAAAAGATGGATTGATGTAGTTCAGACATCTTAAAACTCCACAATACCACAGCATTTCAAGCGACCGAGCGTGTACTATCTCGGAAACTGATCATCATTTAAACCTGCTACGCCTAATGGCAAAAAAAGCAGAGAAGAACAAAAGAAAGAAGATAGATAAGAATGAAGCTAGAAATATCTTTAGATATAAACAAATCAATCAGACATATTTTAGATGTTCATAGATAAGAATGAAACTAGAAATATCTTTAGATATAAACAAATCAAACAGATATATTTTTGATGTTCATAGATAAGAATGAAACTAGAAATATCTTTAGATATAAACAAATCAAATAGATATATTTTAGATGTTCATAGATAAGAATGAAACTAGAAATATTTTTAGATATAAACAAATCAAACAGACATATTTTAGATGTTCATAGATAAGAATGAAACTAGAAATATCTTTAGATATAAACAAATCAAATAGATATATTTTAGATGTTCATAGATAAGAATGAAACTAGAAATATTTTTAGATATAAACAAATCAAACAGACATATTTTAGATGTTCATAGATAAGAATGAAACTAGAAATATCTTTAGATATAAACAAATCAAACAGATATATTTTAGATATTCATAGATAAGAATGAAACTAGAAATATTTTTAGATATAAACAAATCAAATAGATATATTTTAGATGTTCATAGATAAGAATGAAACTAGAAATATCTTTAGATATAAACAAATCAAACAGATATATTTTAGATGTTCATAGATAAGAATGAAACTAGAAATATCTTTAGATATAAACAAATCAAACAGACATACTTTTACTGACACATTCCTTCAGATATAATTACCTGTTTTTGATTCCATGCATGAAACTAAATCTTGGTTGTCCAAGAAAAATGTGCAAGTTTTCAAGGCATTTTCTTCTTTTCTCGGAGTCACAATAGAATCTATATGTTAGGGCTGTGTCCTCGCATTCTTCACCTTGTGGATTACTTGGTGATGGGAAGAAAATATTGAAGAGGTAATTAAGCAAGGAAGAAAATGTTCACCATTTATAAGTAGTAGTAATCAATAGTTTGATATTTCACAACAACAGCTAATTTATTGTCCTAGATGAGAGAGGGTGGGATGGATTAGTGTAAAGCATAAGAGTAGCATATCGACTCGGACACAATTGGGATGTGGGTTAAATCTCACACACCATGTTCCACATGTGAGGAAAGGAATTTGTCCTCCTACCTCCTGCACACTAGGAACTAGACATGTGAATTGATTTCATTCACTAAGGTCTGAAAAGGCTTCGGGTAATTGTAAACAAAAGATTAGAGAGGGAGCGATTGGAAGAAAAATAATGTTGATCGGAGGAAGATATGAATCTAAGAACAAAAGACAAACAAATTAAGTGATTGGGAACCTCATGTGAAAGGAAGCCAACGACAAAAGAGTGAAAAATACCATGATTTTAAAAAGTTGTAGGCTAATCCTTTCGCTGCTACATACTTTCTGAAGGCTGAGCTAAAAATAGCTACTCTTTGTTTCTAGATCACAAAAGTGAATGTACGCCTATAGCAGTGACAGTAGCAATGTATAACGTGTTAACACATCTTTAGTCCACAGAGGACAGATAATAACAGACGTGTTGATACGTCTTTAGAAGTGAATGGGGAAAACGTATATATACGTCATTAGCAGCTAAAGGGATAAAATCCGTTACTTATTTTCCATGAATGTACAGGTTCAAAGTTGGTCAAATTATTGTTATAGCATCAGTTCCTAATCCTTTAAAACATATTGTTTTACTGACAGCAGAGCATGTTGTATGTATGAACTTGAATTTATTTCCATAACTTCATTTATAGCTGTTTCCTCCAGATATCGACAATAGGTCAAGTTATCTGCAGCTCACACATCCACTTGAATTTATTCCATAACTTTATTTACTGCTGATTTCTCTAGATATGGACAGTAGATCACGCTATGTGCAGTTCATACATCCATCCACTTGAAATTATTTCTGTAACTCCACTTTGTATATCGACAACAGAGCATGTTATCTGTAGTTCACATAATGGCTTAAATTTGTTTTATGATTCCATTTACAGCTGGGTCCTCTAGATATCGACAGCAGAGCATGCAGTGGCGGCTCGTGATCATATTTGTTGGTGGGGCCAGACAGAAATTTTCGGAAAAATCATGGTTTCAGTTAGATTATATTTTAATGTATAAAATAATAAATACACGTTACACCTTACTTTTGGTGGGGCCCGGCCCCACTAGCGCTTTAAAGACGAGCCGCCACTGAGAGCATGGTATCTGCAGCTCACGCAGCGGCTTGCATTTGTTTTATAATTCCATTTACAGCTGAATACGTAATGTATCGACAGCATAGCATGTTATCTGTGTTTCACACTTAGACATGAGTATATTTCCATAACTTCAGTTATAGCTAATTCCACTAGATATCGACATCAAACTCAGTTTGAAATTTACAACTCTATGATAAGCACAGGCGACGACCTAGTATATTCTAAGCTTTTCAAATCGGTTTAGTTTGCATCACAGTCTTACCACCAAAGAGCAATTCAAGTGGTGCTGTGCTTGTATGTGTCAGTCACTGATTGTCTTGTGTGTTTCTTGATTTTGTGTTACAATTTTAAAACAGGCACTTTTCTCATAACAATGATTGATTGATTGATTGATAGGACCATCATCATTGTACTTCAATGATTAGCCACATGAACTTCGATCTCTTACACAGGAAGATCTCAGCTGCAGTGCACGATATCCATAGCACAGACGAGGGTCCCCGATGTAATTTTGAAGATGAAGAAATTTTGTAGGAATTTTATTTTAAATCTTTTTCATTTTTTTCCCCCCGTGCTTTAAAGCCTGTTCTTCTCGATTTTAAACTTCCAAAAGTTCTTTTACCTGCTCAAATTGAACACGGGACCTACGTTTTATCGTCCGTCTTCGACAGGACTAGGATCTCGATATTACCTACATTGAGATCTCTTAGAAAAATAGCCCGATGGCTCCACAAGGGAGCGAACCGGTTACCTTTGGCACGAAAGTCGAGCACCTAAACTCTATGCTACAGATACCCCTTATAAAAAGTTTTTTGGGTTTTTTTCGATCCAGAAGCACTTGAGCTGAAAGCTCTTGGCTCGGTGTCATGGACATCGTAAATCTGGGAACCTGTAGCTTTTCTGCCAGTCCGCGGAGTTGAACCCGCACTTACAGAGGACTAGTCACCCGTAGTCCAACACGCTACGAACACGCTGGCGATTATAAAAAGTTAAGATGTGCTGATCTATTCCAAGGAAATATAAAATAGACATATAGTGAGATGAGTAGATGAACATATAGATTGTTAGCTATACTGTGTGTATGTATATATGTGTGTTTATGTATTGCTGATGCTTCAAATAGGAATGATGAAATTGAGGTATTTACGACATATACAAAAACGAAGGGTTAAAGAAAACCATAATAGAAGAAATAGGCCTAGATGGGTATGATATCAGACTAATAAGCAACATATACTGGAACAGACAGCAATAATAAAATATGAAAATAGCTACTCTCAATACATAGACATAAAGAGAGGAGTGAGACAAGGATGCATTCTGTCACCAAGTCTATTTAACATCTAAGTTAATTGCATATCCTTTACATGACTTAAGATCAATGGGAAAATAGTAAACAACTTAAGATATGCAGATGATACAGTATTGGTAGCAGAAAGTGAACAAGAATTACAAGAACTAGTGGACCAATTGGACAGAACTAGCAAGGAATATGGATTAAACATTAACATACAGAAAACAAAAACTATGGTGATCAACAAGGAAATGGAGAAACCTAAAATGAATATGGTGGCATCTGTGGCCTAGGGGTTAATGACTCGGTCTATTAACCTCGACGTTCTGAGTTCGAATCACGCTGCGGACAATTTGATTGCAAATTGTTTCGCGTGAATTTTAACAAAAGGACGATGGCACCACCCGTTCAGAAAGCAATGGCAAAACTACTGAACGTAATAATGTCTAGAAAAATCACAAACAGCGTTACAAAGCTGGGGTTGATTCGCAAAGTCCTGTAAAGGATATACAATTAACTTTAACTTTAAAATGAATATAAAAATACATATATAATTACCACATCAAGTAAAAAGTTTCTTATATCTTGGTCAGATGATGGCAGATGTATAACAGAAATTAAAAATAGAATAGGAATGGAAAAGAAAATTTCAATAGTATGAGAAAGTTACTGACATCCGAACAAATTATAAACAGGCTAAAAATGAGAATGATCAAATTATATATATATATCCTATATTAATGTATGGCTCGAAACATGGACAATGAACAAGCAGTTAGAAAACAGAATTGATGCATTTGAGATGTGGATATATAGAAGAATAGGCAGAGTTTCATGGACAGTAAAACAGACAAATAAACAAGTTTTAGGAAAGCTATGTATGAAGAAACAATTATTAAGAGAAATAAAATTCAGACAAGTAAAGTATTTTGGGCACATAAAAGACATGACACTGTGATAAAATCTTTACTAGGGGGAAAGTTTAGGGACGAAGAGCAAGAGGAAGACCGAGAGATAAGTGGGAGGAAACTTTAAGAAATGGAAAGTTTACAGTCCGGTTGCGTGCAACACCAAGGTGAAAGACAGAGGATGCTGGAGATTCATTGCAGCCAACCTTCGATGTGGAGACGGCACCTGATAATGATGATTATAGAAGGAGGCAACACGGAAAAGATTAAAATCAAGGAGACGATGGATTCAGAATGTAACTGATGATTTGAACAAGCCGGCTCCAGAGACGGGACATCTGGCCTATGAAAGAGAAATTCAAAAGGACTGTCAGATGGCAAACTTCTACTCAGGACAAGCTATTTGAGGATATATATATATATATATTGTAGGTAGTTAGATATATATGGATGGATGAATACATGGATGGTATGAAGAATTGAAGGATAGATATATAGATGGATTTATTAAATTCGAACTAACATACTTTCATAGAGACTAAAGAAATGTCCTACCAGGCCTGTCTAGCTGAGTACACCATGGCACGGTGTAATGATTCCTGATTGAGTTGCCAGTTTTTTCGCCTGTCATTGCTGCCGAGCGTCATTAAAGGCGTATCAGCTAAGTATGTGAATGGACTGATGAAATCTGCCTGAGCTGAAATCACATCAAAACTAAATATAAGCTTATAATGGACTCTCGTTGTGTTCCAAGTTGCAAAATGAATTTTATACATAATATCATCATCAGGTGCCGTGCCGGCTGGCGTATGCGATCATGGATCTCCACAAATCTCTATCTTTGGCGTTTGTTATCATCTCAGATGCTGACGCTCTACAGCGCCATGAAGTCAGGAATTTTCTCTCTCTGTCTTCCTCTGTCTCGTCTACCCTCGATTTTACCAGTTGTTAGAAAGATACATAATACAGGAAATTCATAAGAAAGATTTTGGAACAGAATATGAAAATTATTACTCGAGCACTCAGTATTTGCTGTTCAAGAGCTGATACTATAATATATGACCATATCCATGGCGGTGTGAGCAGTATTCATTAGCACTAGGAGTGCTTTGGAATGTTTTATCAGTGTGTTTTCTTTAACATCAAGTGTCCAAACAAGGATGAATCTACGACAGGTCCAGCAAACCGGTAGAGGATTTGTTTGTTCAAGCCCCATTGCTCAAGAATTGTGGGGAATACTTAGGAAGAAACGCGATAACAACGGCGTTCAAAACAAACACACAATAACAAAGCCAGTGAAGTAGCACCAACACAGAACACAGCAATACGTAAAGCACCAGAGTTTAGGATAGCAACGTGGAATATTAGTGGATTAGGAGATAAAACAACAGAGATAGTAGAATATATGATCAAACATAAAATCACAATCAGGGGAGTAGCCGACACTAGAAGAAAAGGACAGGGTATTAAGAAAATACATAAAGATTTCATATTTACATGGCGAGGAACACAACCAGGCGAAAACAACAAACATGGAGTCGGGTTCATTATTGCCCTTACTGCAGCAAAATTTATATTATAAATAGAGTACACATCAGAAAGAATCATCCGTATCAGAACAGCGCAAGGTAAGAGGAAAGTAACTTACATACAGATTTATGCACCATGTAATGACTCGTATAGTGAAGAAGAAAGAACAACATTTTTCGACCAATTAAGTGAAAACATTAGTAAAGTCAACAACACTGACAACATATATATTATGGAAGATTTTAACGGAAGAGTTGCGAGCAAGAACACCATGGGAGACACATCTAGGACCATTCAGCAACACAACAACGAAATGCAACAGCAACGGGGAACACCTGTTTAATATATGTGCAGAACATGATATATTTATCACCAATACATTTTACCAACATAGTAGAAGCCAGATATTGACCTGGTATAAATAGAATAATATTAATCAAGCATCACAGATCGACTTTATATTAGCAAAAAAGAGTGAAAGATGGAGAATAAAAAACGCTAGAGCCATTCCAAATGCAATATTAGACTCAGATCATAGACCAGTGGTACTATTTCTTCAAAAACCAAATAGAAAACACAACAGGAGCACAACTCAACAAATTGAAATAATAGATATTGAAAAGCTAAATAATAATGAAACTAGGAATCAAATTGAAGGAGCAGTTACATCAGCTTTTAACACCCTAGAGGGAGTAAGCAACATAAATAAAGAATGACAAATCTTCAAAACAAATATCATGAATATAGTGAAAGAAAATTGAGGACTTAAAAATAAGCACAGTAAACACACAGCATGGTGGAATGAAGTTAAAAGGTCTATACAAGAAAAGAAAAATGTTTTCACAGGTGGCAAAAGTCAAAATTAGATGAAGACTACACCAAATACAGAACAGCAAGAATGAATAGTAAAAATAAAGTAAAGTCATCTAAATCAGAATCTTGGGCAAAGTTTGGAGAACATTTAGTGGAACTATGCACTAAGACACCAAGAAAGTTTTACAGAAGCATCAAGGCAATGAGGCTAAGAGAAGAACAATTCAATCCAGTCACCATAATAAATAACAAGTCTAGGAAACCTCTTACCAACAGCAAAGATATTCAAAACAGATGGAAAGAATATTTTACAGAACTGTTAAACTGCGAATCACAAGGTACAGAAACATTTCAAATGAAACATGGAAAATACCAACAATTGAACATTTTAGAATCCCAAGTTGAAATGGCACTAAACCAAAAGCAAGAGAAGGAAGGCAGCGGGGATAGATGGCATAACAACAGAAATGTTACTTGCGTGTAAGACAACAGTAATAACATGGCGGACCAGAATTTTTAACATAGCCTGGGAGGCACAAGAGGTTCCAGATGACTGGCAGAGAGCTATTGTAATCCCAATATGGAAGAACAAAGGAGACAAAAGAGAGTGTGAAACGTACAGGGTATCTCTCTTTGAGCCATATAGGAAAAATGTTTGCAAAAATATTGGAGCAAAGAGCAAGACATATATTAAAGCCCCAGTTAAGAAATAGCCAGTTTGGGTTTAGGAGGGTAAGAGCTGCACAGACGCAATATTTACACTAAGACAGATCTGCGAACAAACAATTGAATACAATCAAAGTAAACATCTTATATTTATAGACCAAGAAAAGGCATTTGATAGAGTAAACAGGTGCAAACTATGGAAGATCCTTGAAGAATATGCGTCTAGAGACAACTATTAGGTAATATCATAGCCTTATATCAAGATAGCAAGTACAGTAATAACAACAGAAGGAATGACTGACTGGTTCTCCATTACATCAGGTTTTAGACAAGGTTGTGTCCTCTCACCACTACTCTTATTGCATATATGGATAAAATAACTCAAGAGTCAAATTCAGATAATGATTAAATAAATGAACTGCTGTTTACAGATGATCAGTGCCTGATACATCAAAATGAACAAGATCTACAATATCATATTGACACCTCAACAAAAAAATTGTATAAATCATGACATGAAAATCAACAACACTAAAACAGAAATAATGAATATGGGAAGAAAACATAATAATCTAGACATCCATGTCATTGGCACTAAAATAAACCAAGTGAAAGAATTCAAATACTTAGAAAGCATATTCACAGAAGACGAAAGACTAGATAGAGAGATAGAGGCTAGAGTGCAAAAGCAAATGCTGTAACCTACCAGCTAGCCCCATTGTTAAGGCACCAAAATTTCAAAAGGCAGCTAAGCAACAGATGATCAACAGCATTTTTATGCCTACTTTGTGTTACCAGAGCCAAACATGGACATTGAGCAAAGCGCAGTCACAAAAATAGCTACATGTGAAATGCGTTGCCTGCGAAAAGTTACCAACAACACAAGAAAAGACAGAATCACCAACATCAGCATAAGAAAAAAAGTTGGCACAAAACCGTGCTTGAATTACATAGAGAAACAAAGAATGAAGTTGTTTGGCCACTTAAGAATGCACCCAAGCTCCACAGTATACAGTCTTCTACAACAGAACATCGGGAAAGAAGGCAAGAGGAAGACCACGAAAAGATGGTTAGATGGCGTAGCAGAATCATGTGAAAGAGCAAAAATAACAATCACACAAGCCACCAGAACAGCGCAAGACAAAACAGAAAACCACGACACTGGGCAACAACCCGGTAGCAGTGTGACGACAAAAAAAAGAAGAAGAGAAGAAGAGCTGATGCTAGTGCACATTGGCAGGCACATATGTGCTCAGTCAACACAGGGGATGCATGCTGATGTTTCCGTGTAGTTGAACACACTCCTCACGTTGTCCCTCATACGTTTAACTCCTACCGTATAATTTGTGATTACAAACTCCTAAAAATGTTGCATAGATTCAACATCAATTGTCGTTCTGCTCTAGTGGTCTCATCCAACAAGCGGTAGCTGAGTAATCAAAAAGATATCCCATGTATTCATCTTCAATATCCCAACGATTGGTGCTTTTAATACAAGCCAGTCTGTCCCATCATTTGCCCCAAACACCTGCATATTTAGGGCAATATATCCAAGCAAGTCTTCGATGCTTGGATGTCATTTTTAGTAAACAAATGATCACAACAGCAACAAAAACAAAAGGTTGAAAAAACATTAATCCATGAAAAAAAAAAAATCAAATAAATTAACCCTTTGGTGGCGTCTAAGGCTTATTTACAACCAAACTTTCCGCAGCGTGACTCGGTCGTTCCCCGACGTTCTGAGTTCGAATCACGCTGCGGAAAGTTTGTTGAAATTGTTTCGTGGATTTTTACAAAAAGGGCAATGGTACCACCCGTTCAAAAGCAATGGCAAACTACTGAACGTAATAATGCCTAGAAAAATTACAGTGTTAAAAAAGCTGGGGTTGATTCGCAAAGTCCTGTAAAGGATATGCAATTAACTAGCTACCCCCTCGATATACTGGCTCAGTGTATATTTTAAGATATCTCAAAGCTGATATACTGGCTAATTCAGTATACGTGTAACATAGAGAATACCCTTCGACATCTATTGGTGAGAAACTGAGCACATTTGAGTCTGTCCGGAGTTAGGTATAGAAGTGGAAGGTATAGTTCGTTCCAAAATTCGTGATCACACTAAAGTTTAATTATTACAAAATTGTAAATCTACCTGATGCACACCAGTGATTTTTTGCAAGCAGTCTTATATATCTCACGACCTTACGAATACATGTTTAACTAATTAGTAGGTAGCTTGGTTGATGCAAAAAAACGTTTTTTGTTATATAATTTTGCATAAACACAACAAAATGATCATCAAAGTTTAGAACTTACAGTAATACACAAAATGGTGGCGAATGATTGCAAAGGCGTATTCCTATTACATATTATAAAAGAAAGGTCACATAGTGAACAAATGATACCTTCCACTTCTATAAATGAAAGTAAATGTTGCGTACATACGCCAATGACAGTCGGTAGGAAACATTGTGAACTGATTAATTCCACGGATTCCCGATTTTGACTAGCACTGAATTGCATGTGGAACACGGAAATGCTTAGTTATAGACAAACTTAACAATCGTACTGTAAAATTTCGATAAGTATACCATATCAACATCGCGATAAATTTAGTAATAACATATAATAAAATTCTTACAGAACTAAAGGTTTGGGTGGTCCTTTTAATACTTTTGGAGCGTCGTCACTGTTACCTATATAAAAATGTAAAAATCAAGAATTTCTATCAAGTGGATGATTTTTTATCGGTCGGTAAAGATGATCACGAAATTTGGAACGAACTATATCATTTGTTCAATATGTCACCTTTCTTTTTATAATATGTAATAGGAATACGCCTTTGCAAACATTCGCCACAATTTTGTGTATTAATGTAAATTCTAAACTTTGGTTATCATTTGTTGTGCTTATGCAAAGTTATATACCAAAAGGTTTTTGCATCAACCAATCTACCTACCAATTAGTTAAACATGAATTCGTAAGGTCATGAGGTATATAAGACTGCATGCAAAAATTACTTTTATCCATCAGGTAGATTTCGTACCAAATTAAACCTTAGTGTGATCACGAATTTTGGAACGAACTATAGTAACATAATGTTGGCCAGAAAATCGTTCTTATAAGATATGCTTTAGTGGTTAGCGGTATCTCTTTATGTAACAACATTGGCGTTAACTGTCCCAGTACCTGGTTAGCTGCTGTGCATCGACTCCTCGATTGAGGATGTTTAGTGGATGAAAATATTTGAAAATTGACTTCACAACAAGTGATGAATAATCAAGGAAGTTAATTAATATAAGCCACCTACCATTGTCGCCGCTGATGGATACCGCGAGACCTGGATATTGTGATTGTCGAGTTACGTCAACGTTAGGAGCTCTAAGTCTAATGTCCGTGCGGCAGCTTGGAACAGAAATTGTAACAAAATTGTCCTCATCAATTTTAGTGTGAATTGTTTCACCACCCCCTATGTTCAGTTCTTCTGGGAGTACCCATTCGTTATCTTCACAATCATCGCTATCACCATTGCCACTTCCCTCAATGCTAGAATCTTCTGTATCCTGTGAATAAACAATATATTCGTTTTTCTAGCGGTTTCCATACCCTAATACATTCACTTCACCAGATTAAACACACCATACAATATCTTCTTCTTCTTAGCGTTCGTTCTTTAAGACCCATTTTAATCACACTTTGTGATATGTTTGATCTTTGCCAAGAACGTGTATACGTTGCACATTGGTTTGGTAGGCCCTAAACGCATATATTTCTACACGTTTAGGACATGTGCATCCGATTTCAGCCAAACCTCCTTAGTCGCCTCTTACGACATGCGTAGTAGGTAACAGTGGTTCTATTCTTTACACCCCAAATTTGGGCCCTGATAACCATACAATACGAACAATAACCTTCTGTATGTCATCATCTCAAACATCTCTTCCTTCCCAAATCTGGCTAGTAAATTACTTGCAAGACCTGTTAGCTACTATAGACCTACAAGAAGACGCATTCATTTGTCTACGATGAACCGGTTCTCAACTCTGCAAATGTGTACCCCATCTACTAGTTTCTTATAATTATTACAGATAGTATTTCTTCTTCCTTTTTTCGCTTTTAAACTCCCAAAGGAGCAAAAGTCCTCAGCACACTTCTTCCAGCCCTTCCTCTCTTTTGCCAACCCGTCCAATTCTTTCCAGTCTTACCTACCCTTTTAATATACGTCTCCAGCTCTCTCATTCATGTATTTCTAGTCCTTCTCTTACTCCTCTTTCGCTGTTGGTTTCACAACAGTGTCTGTCTTGCAATGCTTCCGGTTGGTCTTCTCAATGTGTGTCCTATCCATCGCTAGCGTCTCTTCCTTATATCTTTTTTCCTATGGCTTCTGCTTAGTTCTTTCTCTGAGTTCCTCGTTCGTAATCTTGTCATATCATCTCAGTCCCTCTATTCTACGCAAACATCCATTTCTGAATGTCTGTAGTTTTCTGGTGATTTCTGTTGTTGTCTTCCATGTTTTCGAGACATAGAACAGTACTTCACATTATTACTACTCTTTAATTGACTTACCACGGATATTACTGGTTGTTCCACGATAAAATAATTCCTACCCCATTCTGTGTACTGAAAAAAAATATTGCAAATGCAAGTATCAGTAATAACACGGAGGTATCGGTCGTTTGAAATGTGTTCAGTGTATAAAGAAAATAGAATTTACTGGCAGGGTCAGATGATAAATATGTTTCCTCTTATGTGTGTCACAGAATACATGGCATAGAATACATGGCACAGATTACATGACACATAATACATGACACCGATTACATGGTACAGAATACATGGCACATAATACTTGAAGACATTGATCCCGGTGAAGAATGGATACCAGTGCCAACAGGAATCGCTACATCCTTTTCTGTATGCATCGAACTTGCTAAAGAATGCAGACAACACAACCCACTTGACGTGGAGGCAGAGGTTCAGGCATTAATTTCTGAGAACGCATCTGCGCATGATGTAATCATTTATACGGATGGTTCGGTGATTCGACATGTGCGGAGCTCGTGGGCTTTCACTGCTCAGGTCGGAGGTGATGTTATGAAGGAAGATAGTGGTGGTTTTGCCGTGACTACGAGCAGTCTCACTATGGAAATCATGGCGGTTACCAAAGCGATGATTTGGCTAGAATCGCAGACTTTTATCCATGCATGTTTTCTCAGTGACTCATTGAGTATGCTCAGGAAGATTGAAACAGGATGGGCTCGGAGGCATTGGATAGAGTCGCTGGGGAGGTCTAAGCTGACAAAGATCAGTTTTATTTTTGTGCCAGGGCATGCAGGTGTAAGGGGAATGAACGTGCGGATAGGCTTGCAGGTATGGCTGCTGTCCAAAGCGGCGAGCAATGGACCAGGCTGATATTATAAATTCCTTAAGGAGAGAGGGCGTGTACATGATTCACGTAATAGCGGCGAATCCACAACACTAACCAGACTGCAGGAACTCAAAGTTAAGTGTGGTGTAGCTCGACAAGAACGCTATGCTGGCAGACAAAGAAGAATTGTAAACCAACAAAGAACCGGTGTCGTTAGTCGCCACACTCTGATGGACATACTGAGGAGAGATCGGAGCACTTATGGACTAATTTGTTCGACGTGCAATGATGGTGATCCGACGACTAAACTAAACTAAACATGGAACATAATATGGGGCATAAAATACATGGCATAGAATACATGGCACATAATACATGGCAAGAATACGGGGCATAAAATACATGGCACAGAATACATGTAATATAATACATGGCACAGAATACATGGCATAGAATACATGGCATAGAATACGTGGCACAGAATGCATGACATAGAATACATTGCACAGATTACATGGCACAGATTACGTGGCACATAATACATGGCACATAATACGTGGCACAGAATACATGGCATAGAATACATTGCACAGATTACATTGCACAGATTACATTGCACAGATTACATTGCACAGATTACATTGCACAGATTACGTGGCACAGATTACATTGCACAGATTACATTGCACAGATTACGTGGCACAGAATACATGGTACATAATTCTTCTTCTTCTTCACCCTTCGCCCCTAGGGAAGCATAGGTCCGCAACCAAGGCCTTCCAAGTCCGTCTATCCAAGGCCATCCTTTCCAGATCTCGCCACTCTCTCCCCGTCCTCTTGTATTCCATCTCTAACTCCCGTCTCCAGGTGTTTCTGGGTTTTCCTTTACTTCTATTGCCCTGGGGTTCCATCGGAGAGCCTGTCTCACGATGCTGTCAGGGGTTTCCTCAGTGTGTGTCCTATCCATCTCCACCTTCTGCTCATTATCTCTTGTTCCACCTGCCGTTGTCCTGCCCTGTCCCACAGTTCTCTGTTTGTGGTCCTGTCGTACCATCTCAGATGGAGTATCCTGCGTAGGCATCTATTGATGAATGTCTGCAACTTTTGGTGTTCACCTTAGTTGTTCTCCATGTCTCTGTTCCATACAGAAGGACAGACTTGACATTTGAGTTAAATATCATTATCTTAGTTTTATTCCTAATCATTCTTGAACTCCATATGTTCTTCAGAATGGCAAATGCTGATCTTGCCTTTTGTATTCTAACCTTAACATCTTCATCTGTGCCACCTTGAATGTTGACGACACTTCCCAGATATGTAAATGTGTCCACCTCTTTTAGTGGTGATCCTCTCAATAAGATTGGGTCTCTGGAACCAGCATTTAATCTCATGATCTTTGTTTTCTCCCCATGAATAGTCAGGCCTAGTTGCTGTGAGACTGTTTCTAGTTTTGTTATTTTCTCTTGCATCTGCTGATGGTTGTGAGAGAGGAGTGCTAGATCATCTGCAAAATCCAGATCCTCCAATTGACTCATCGTGGTCCATTGTATTCCATTTCTTCCCCTGGCAGTTTTTGATCTCATTATCCAGTCAATAGCCAGCAGGAAAAGGAAGGGCGATAAAAGGCAGCCTTGTTGCACACCAGTCTTTATTTCGAAGGCCTCTGTCAGTTTTCCTTCATGCAGTACTTTAGCCGTAGTCTCCTCATACATTTTCTTTATTAAATTGGTTAGCTTCTGGGGACGCCATAGTGTCGTAGAAGTTTCCAGAGTGTTTCCTTGTCTAGGCTATCGAATGCCTTTTCATAGTCCACAAAGTTTATGTAGAGGGATGAGTTCCACTCGATATGGCACAGAATACATGACACATAATACATGGCACAGAATACATGGCACAGAATACATGACACATAATACATGGCACAGAATACATGGCATAGAATACATGGAACAGATTATATGGCACATAATACATGGGACAGATTACATGGCACAGGATACATGGAACATAATACATGGAACATAATACATGGAACATAATACATAAACATAATACATGGAACATAATACATGGAACATAATACATGGAACATAATACATGGAACATAATAAGGAGCATAAAATGCATGGCAAATAATACATGGCATAGAATACATGGCACAGAATGCATGGTACATAATACATGGCACAGAATACATGGCACAGAATACATGGTACATAATACATGGCATAGAATACATGGCACAGAATACATGGTACATAATACATGACACATAATACATGGCACAGAATAAATGGCACAGAATACATGGTACATAATACATGACACATAATACATGGCACAGGATACATGGCATAGAAACACATGGCGCTTATGTTTATACGTGTGACATAAAATAGAAGGCATGAGTGTTGATGATATTTGTGACATAGATCTCAATTTGCAGAAAGAGACTGATCACGTTAGAATATTCCAGGCTTTGATTCTCATTTTGTTGTGCTTATAGAAAATTATATTTTTAAAAATGTTGTTTTTTGCAACAACTAAGCTACCAATTAGTTAAAAAATGAATTCGTAAGGTCGTGAGGTATATAAGACTGTCTACGGAAAATTACTGTTATCCATCCGGTAGGTTTCGTGAAAATTAAACCTTAGTGTGTTCACAAAATTTGGAACGAACTTGAATAGTTCACACCTTTGCGATATTATATGATGGGGAATTACCTGTGAATTTTTACTTTTGCGGAAATCATTGGACTACTAAGTGTCATTTTTTAATCAAGTATAAAAATTTATGACAATCAAAACAGAATATTTGCATAATCATTGAGTGAATGATACCACATGTCAAATGAGATGCTTGAGGAAAGCAGTAAATAAAACAAGAAGAGACCATATAAGAAATGAGATAATTAGAACAGTCGGAACAACACCTGCTATTAGATTAATTGAAAAACAGTGATTCAAATGGTTTGGCCACTTGGTGAGAATGAACCCGAATACACCAGTTGCAAGAGCGTACAACCTGAAAATGGAATCTTCAAGAGGAAGGGGCAGACCAAGAAAAGGATGGGTTGATGGAGTTACAGCCATCTTAAAACTCCACAATACCACAGCACATCAAGAGATCGAACGTGCATTATCTTGGAAACCGATCATCAGTTAAACCTGCCACGCCTAGCGGCAAAAAAGCAGAGAAGGTTAAAAGAAAAAAAGGAAAGAAAGATTGAGTGAATTTCATGCAACTAAATAAACATAAATAAAGAAGTACTTACAAAATAAATGATGATAAAGATAATTTTGAAAAGTGATACGATAAGCAAATCAAATATTGTGGACACGTAGGGAGACATACGACGGTGTTGAAAGCACATTAGAAGGACTTGTTGAGGCATGCTGGAAGTAGGGCAACTACGACCCAAGGAAGAAGGAGACATTAAGAGATGGAGAAAGAGCAATTTGGCACCTTGGTGCATCCACTAGAAAGAGATAATGTTGGCGATCCGTTACAGAATACGACAAGATGTTTGGTTGACAAAGAATTTTTAATCCAAAACAACATTACAGATGAGGGAAAAACTATCAAGTTATTCTGCCTTTCCTAAGGCTTTTATACACTTAGATGAATACATTTAATAACAATAACTTATGTACGGTGAATTCAAAGTCAACCTGATACCAGCATACAGTGGCGGCTCGTCATTAGGGGTAAGTGGGGCCGGGCCCCACCAAAAATAATGTGTAACGTGTATTTGCTTTATGAATTAAAATATAACCTAACCAAAAATCATGATTTTTTCCGCAAATTTTTGTCTGGCCCCACTAACAAAAATGATCACGAGCCGCCACTGCCAGCATATCCACACATACAGTCGTAGTGTAAACCCTTGTAATCGTAAACACACACACACACACACACACAGAGACATAAATATTGACACACTCGTGCAGTTACTTCTTACTTTGAATACTCCGTTCTCCACTTTGCCCGTTATACGAATTCCAATGCCGATTGTGACATTGGACGCACTAGTCACTCCAACATTAACTTCAACACCGGTAGGTGCTATCCTACCTTTGAACATTTCGTTGATCCCAAGCACCTAATGATAATACATGAAGCCAAACAGAGATTGGTAAAATGAGGAAATGAAACAAAACTTCACGAACACTTATATAATATACTGCCTAAGTGGTTACGCTCTTGCATTACGAGCTACGAACATAATAATATACTGCTATGGTTACGCTCTTGCATTACGAGCTTACGAACACTTATATAATATACTGCTATGGTTACGTTTGCATTACAGCTACGAACACTATATAATATACTGCCTAAGTGGTTACGCTCTTGCATACGAGTCGAAGGTTGTGAGTTGATTCGGATGCCATTCTGTTCACAAATGAATTTCTTCAGAGACTACTAGGATTGTTGACGGAGCTGCGGAGTTAGTGATTTGTGCAATACTCTGGACAGGTAACGTACAATTTCTGCTGAGAGGGACCGAGCCATATGGGGTAAAATCCGGTGCAATGAAGTCAATCCTTTGGCTGTAAAACCACTTTTTAAAAACATTTCTCTCAATTCTGTACAGGCTTATGTTTGGGAGCATGCCACTTGACAATCTCCTCCTTCAACTATTACGAGTACAACTAAATCTTTGAGTTTTCATTTCGAACCGTTTCAACTGTTGATCTTCGTAGAATTCTATTCTGGACCATAGTCAGGTCTTACTCGTGAATATATATATATATATATGAATATAAATATGAATATGTATATGAGTGAGCTGGTTCAAACTCCACGGTGGACAAGTTTGGAAGCAAATTCGTTTCCGTGGGATTTTTACAAATGAGATTAATAAGACAACATCCTTCTGTATGAAGATGACAACATCACAAGCGACAGAAAAATGAGATTAATAAGACAACATCCTTCTGTATGAAGATGACCCAAAGGTCTAAAGCCGAAGGATGACTTCACTGCACCGGATTTTACCACATATATCTGGTCATCTGAGCATAAATAGCACGTCATCTGTCAGAAGTATTGCACAAAGAAGAACTCTGAAGCTCCGGCAAGAATCATTAGGGTCTCTGGAAAAAATACACCCGTGAACAGAACGTCGCAGTCCGGATTCGAACCCACGACTGTCGGAACGTGAGGCGAAGGTCAAAACTTTCATTAGATGTCGTTGTGTGTGTTATGATCGTTGTGTGAGCTGCTAATTGGTAATGTATTTACACAAACCTCTCACCTGAAAATGACAGGTTTGTCTACTGTTTCTTTGACTTGTAGTGAATTCTGTATACCGAAATTTGCAAGGCCAGTATACTTCACCAGTTGCGTCTTTAAAAGTTGTTAATTTCAGAGGGCTGTCAGATATTTCAGTGTGTAAGTCATCTGAGAAGAAGATTATCTTAACAGTTAAGCTATATACTACAGGAACACATGTCATAAATGACGGAAGAAAAACATCATCATCATCATCAAGTAACTGCTCCCTTTCGGAACTTGGCTTCCATGAAAGCAGCTCAGAAAAACGCTTTATTCTGTGCAAGGTGACCGGTGTCAACAGAAGTCATTCTCAGAACGCCAATGATACCCTGCACGCATCGTCTTCGAGGTATTCCTCTCATTCTTTTTCCAGGCATCATTCCCTCCAGAATTGTCTTCTCTAGGCATTCATGCCGTTTTATGTGTTCAAAATATATAATTTACCTTGTTTTTATGTTCATTAATAACCGACTCTCTTTAATATCAAACTGTTCCAGAACAGAAGCATTTGATCTCTTCTCTGTCGATAATATTCTAAGTCCTCTTTCTGTAGCATTTGAAGAAAAACATAAATGTTAATATACAGGGTGTTCAACTTAAAAGCAGCCCGTGAATGGAGCTAATCTGGCATATATGTATGGAAATGGAAGATTCAGTTATGACGTAGTATAGGTCAAGGTTGTGTGACGGTGTGTAATTGTAGTGCGGGAAGGGCGATGAACAAATGTGACGTAGCTAGTCAGAACCGGTTTAAACAGTAAATAAACACAACTCAATTTGTACCTGGCAACTTTCGAATTGGCAATGGGGCTGCAATTATCTTGAACACCCTGTACATATATATATATATATAAAATCCATGACCTTTTTCATTTTATTTGTTCAGTTGATACTCAGTGTGCCTTTAAAAAAAATATATTAATTTCTATCATTCTGAATCATAATTATGAAAGGTATTATCTGTTTGTGCGTCAGACGAAAAACGAGAGAGAACGTCAACTTCGTTATCATGAAATTTAGACAGCCTCTTTGCCATCGGTTTTGTATGCTCCTCTAAACCATCGTAATCGTCTTCTATACTCTCGTTATGACTATTGGTGTTTCCAGTTCCTGAACTTTGACAACTAATAATTTCTCTCATGACCTTAAAATATTAGTATTGTTTCAATTATCATAGCTTTTACTTGACTTGACTTATTTCCCTGCGCTCCACGTGGAGCATATGGCATCAACAATTGTTCGCTTAGGGTCTCGGTGGCTGAGTGGTTAAGCCCTTTGCCTTGCGAATCGAAGGTCGTGGGTTCGAATCCGGACCGCGGCCTTCTGTTCACGAGTGCAGTTTTTCCAGAGACCCTTAGGATTGTTGCTTGAGCTACGGAGTTCGTGCTTTGTGCAATACTCTCGACAGGTGGTGTTCCATTTCTGCGGAGAGGAACCGAGCCATATGGGTAAAACCCGGTGCAATGAAGTCAATCCTTCGACCCATTTTAAACAGTTGTTCACTGCTTTTCCCGGTCTCTAACTGTTTTCTTTATGGTTGCACCTCGGTTAGTAACCATGTGCTCTCCGATCTCTTTCTTACACAGGAAGATCTCAGCAGCAGTGCACGAACTTCGTAGCTCTGGCGAGGGTCCCCGATGTAATTTATAAGATCGCAAAAATATTTTGTAGGAATTTTATTTTTAAAATTTTACTTATGAATGTTTCCCGCGCAGTGGCTTTCAGCTTACCCTACTCTTCTGAATTTTGAACTGCGTTCCCTAAACGCATTGACTTCTACACATTTAGGACTTGTGCATCCAATTTCAGCCAAACCTCCTTAATCACCTCTTACGACATGCGTGGCAGGTAACAGTGGTTCTATTCTTTACAACCCAAATTTGGGCCCCGGTAACCACTCGGGCGATTAGTTGATATGTTTAAGACGGTGATGTGCATGTCTGTCTGGTGTGTATATCTGCGTATGTATTATGTGTGTGTGTGCAATTGTCTGTGTGTGCATGTGTTTGTGGATGTATGTGTATGAATGTATGTGTGTATGTATAAGTGTGTGTGTTTGTGAATGTGAACATTACGTGTCTGTGTATGTGTATATGTGCCTATGCATATGCGTGTCGGTATGTGTGTCGGTGTATGTGTGTTTGTGTGTACGTGTTTAGCACTTACTTCTCTGGTAACAATCAAACTCTCCATCTCCTTCCATCCTCGCAGGACACTCGCACTTATTCCTGTTTGTACAATATGCTTCCGTTAGGCATCTTACTTGCCCACATTGTACTCCAGAAGCTGGGAATAATGCAGAGAGAATTATAGAATATTAGTATTGGTATCACACATTTGTGTCTTGTAGATGTCTTCTTTATTCCATCTGAAAGTATTTATATTGGTACCACACATTTGTGTCTTGTAGATGTCTTCTTTATTCCATCTGAAAGTATTTATATTGGTACCACACATTTGTGTCTTGTAGATGTCTTCTTTATTCCATCTGAAAGTATTTATATTGGTACACATTGTGTCTTTAGATGTCTTCTTTATTCGATGTAAAGTATTTATTTAATCCACACATATGTCTTGTAGACATTCTTTTTCCATCGAAAGTATTTATATTGTTCCCACACTTATGTCTTGTAGACTTATCTTTATTCCATCTGAAATATTTATATTGGTTACCACACCTTGTGTCTTGTAGATGTCTTTTGTATTCCATCTGAAAGTATTTATATTGGACCAAATTATGTCTTGTAGATGTCTTCTTATTCCATCTGAAAGTATTTATTTGGTACACACATTATGTCTTGTAGATGTCTTCTTTATTCCATCTGAAAGTATTTATATTGGTACCACACACTTATGTCTTGTAGACTTATTCTTATTCCATCTGAAGTATTTATTTGGTACACATTGTGTCTGGTAGATGTCTTTTTATTCGATGTGAAAGTATTTATATTGGTACACATTGTGTCTTGTAGATGTCTTCTTTATTCCATCTGAAGTATTATATTGTACCACTTGTCATTGGTAGATGTCTTCTTTATTCGATGTGAAAGTATTTATATTGTACACACCTGTGTCTGGTAGACTCTTCTTTATTCGATGTGAAATATTTATATTGGTACCACACACTTGTGTCTTGAGATGCTTTCCTTTATTCGATGAAAGTATTTAGATTGTACCACACATTGTGTCTGGTAGATGTTTTTTATTCGATGTATGAAATATTTATATTGGTACCACACACTTGTGTCTTGTAGATATCTTATTTATTCGATGTGAAAGTATTTATATTGGTACCACACGCTTGTGTCTTGTAGACTTATTCTTTATTCGTGGTCAAAGGCGCAATTCTAGGGACAACGGCGCGCCAGGATTAGTGAGCTGGCACTGATCAAGATCCTACCAACCTCCACGTTGTGACCCTGGTAATAGATAGAGGATACTATCTGGTTAAGTAGGTAGGGATCGAAGGAGAGCTACTGTGGTTAAGTAGCAATGCAAGAGCAGTTACGCTATACGAGATCTACTCGCAAGATATACGAGAAGAACTCCCGAGTGACTGTCTCTGGACATCTCTCCCGGCCTATGGTAAAAGCGAATAAAGGGATGAGGGGTGCATCCAGAGAAGAGATGTGAGACCACGTGAGGAGAAACTCGGGTCCGGCGTTGGGGGCCCGAGTTGAGTTGCGCGTGGGCTCACATACACGGATCCCTGAGGTAGGGGTCCGAATTGAACTCAGAGGGGTGCATTCAGGAAAGAGACGTGGGCCCGCGTGGGGCGAACCTCGAGTCCGTATGTGGGTTGATAAGGAATTTTATTCCTAGACAAAAATCTTCAAGAAAGGATAAGAAAATAAGAGCTTTGTTTGCTAAGTACAAACTCTAATAGAAGAATAAGAAACTATTAACTTTAGGGGTTAAAAACAACTAGTGATAGAAGGATAAGAAACTATTAGTTTTGTTTTCTAGGACCACACAGCGATAGGAGGGTAAAGAAAATATTCACATTTGAGTGCATGGTGAAAACAGCAATATAAACATCAGATAATATTGGACTATATACTAGTTACAAGCAGTGATTGATATATCAGATTATGTTAACTGTTGGGGCTAGATACAAACAATTCTAAATGGATAAGATAACATTAATTATGTTATTAACTGTTCTATTTCATTATCTCTTATATAAAGTTATCACAGTCCATGCTTCTTCTATCACATATCATGTTTATTGTTGTTTCTTAACGTTTTCTTTATAATAATTACTTGATATTCACTATATGTGATCTGTATGCGATTTGTGCTAAAATAGGTTAAGTTCGTTTTGCGTTTTAAGTAAATTTTAAGTATGTTTTCTCAAGATACGCCTTCCCATATTATCTAATATTAATACAACCTTTAGTTTTGAGCTTAAAATAGAGTTTAAGTAATTAATAATATGGCATTTTTCGTCTTTACAGACGGTCAATTGACAAGTATGTCTTGCCTGTGCAGCTGATATAGGGAGTGTGAATTGTCTATTTTGCAAAAACCAAACTACGCATATCCTATCTTATCATATAGGACAATCCAATCTTAGCATATCCTTTACAGGACTTAGCCATCAACCACAGTAAACGAGTCGTTGATTTTCTAAGCATTACTTCTACATTCGTTAGTTTGAAAATTTCTTTCTGAACGGCGAGGTTAATTTTTACCTTTCGTAAAAATCGCACGGAAACGAATTTGCTTCTAAACTGCCTGTCGCGGTGTTTGAACCAGATACGCTTGTGTTGTGATCGAGCTCACTACCGCTTAAGCTACAGACGATCACTTTTTTATCCAAAGGAAAGACAAAGTACAAATGTTTGAATTCAAGCAAGGTTTGAAGGGGAAGTCAGAAGATGGAGAGGAGTACACAAATAGTTATCAACTATCTTAGGGTTCACCCTATTCGTATTTATAATTGCGGTTTACTCCTTTAGATCCTTCTGCATAACCGTGATGACACACAAGACAGTGGGGATTTTTATATCGGGCTTTACGCCCCTAGCATTTAGCTTTACAGAGGCAGTGCATTTAATAGTTGCAGATAGTACCGTCTGCAGTTGAAACATCTGATCTGAAGTGCTTCTATAAATATATTTTTATTGGTGTACTACGTCCCTGTTTTCAACTTGCAGAAAAGACTTGTTGAAACGGTTCTAATGTCTGCACTATTTTGGGGCTGCTCAGCCTCTATTAGTTTGCTGCACGTACATTTCTTGTATCAATGCGTTACCACCGTTCAAACGGGCTAGTGTTAGATTGTGTTCTATTAATTTTGATCTCTTTCTTCTCGTTCATTTTTCCTGAGAACTTCAAATACTTGTCTCCCTAGGGAAAGCTCACCCTAGTAAATCAACAGCTGGCTGAAACCGGATGGGCGGGCCTCGTCACCATGGGTGCATAATCGACCCAGCGTAGATCACTCCGTTTTTGTCAGTAGACCAATTATACATCACAATAAGAATGATGAAATTGGCCGTGAAGAACGTTCGCGCGAGAGAGATATACATCAGATAGCTGATGTAAAGGAATGAGGACATCGATACATCAGATAGCTGGAGTAAAGGAATGGGGACATCGATACATGAGATAGCTGGAGTAAAGGAATGAGGACATCGATACATCAGATAGCTGGAGTAAAGGAATGAGGACATCGATATAGATAGCATAAAGAAGACGACCGATCATTTAGCAGTAAAGGAATTGGAACTCGCAGGGGTAAAGGAATGAGGAGATCGATACATGAGATAGCTGGAGTAAAGGAATGAGGACATCGATACATCAGATAGCTGGAGTAAAGGAATGAGGACATCGATACATGAGATAGCTGGAGTAAAGGAATGAGGACATCGATACATCAGATAGCTGGAGTAAAGGAATGGGGACATCGATACATGAGATAGCTGGAGTAAAGGAATGAGGACATCGATACATCAGATAGCTGGAGTAAAGGAATGAGGACATCGATACATCAGATAGCTGGAGTAAAGGAATGGGGACATCGATACATCAGATAGCTGGAGTAAAGGAATGGGGACATCGATACATCAGATAGCTGGAGTAAAGGAATGGGGACATCGATACATCAGATAGCTGGAGTAAAGGAATGAGGACATCGATACATGAGATAGCTGGAGTAAAGGAATGAGGACATCGATACATCAGATAGCTGGAGTAAAGGAATGGGGACATCGATACATCAGATAGCTGGAGTAAAGGAATGAGGACATCGATACATCAGATAGCTGGAGTAAAGGAATGGGGACATCGATACATCAGATAGCTGGAGTAAAGGAATGGGGACATCGATACATGAGATAGCTGGAGTAAATGAATGGGGACATCGATACATCAGATAGCTGGAGTAAAGGAATGGGGACATCGATACATCAGATAGCTGGAGTAAAGGAATGAGGACATCGATACATCAGATAGTTGGAGTAAAGGAATGAGGACATCGATACATCAGATAGCTGGAGTAAAGGAATGAGGACATCGATACATCAGATAGCTGGAGTAAAGGAATGAGGACATCGATACATCAGATAGCTGGAGTAAAGGAATGGGGACATCGATACATCAGATAGCTGGAGTAAAGGAATGAGGACATCGATACATCAGATAGCTGGAGTAAAGGAATGAGGACATCGATAGATACCATTAAGAAGACCGACCGGAATCATTTGCAAGGCAGACACTGTTTTGGAACTCGCAGGGAAAGAGAAGATAAAGAAGGCCTAGACATAGCTGAAGGCTGATATTAATAGGATAGGAAAAATATGGAAAGAATTGGAAGGGGTGGCAGCAAAGAGGAAGAACTGGAAGAAATTTGTTGAAAACCTCTGCTCTTTTGGGAGTTGAAAGGTGAAGAAGAGGAAGAAGAAAGATTACTAGAGACGAGTCAGTCTATATGTTCATAGATGACGACGGATGAGAAGATTACTAGAGTCGAGTCAGTCTATATGTTCATAGATGACGACGGATGAGAAGATTACTAGAGTCGAGTCAGTCTATATGTTCATAGATGACGACGGATGAGAAGATTACTAGAGACGAGTCAGTCTATATGTTCATAGATGACGACGGATGAGAAGATTACTAGAGTCGAGTCAGTCTATATGTTGTGCGGATGGACGATATGGTTCTGTTTTGGAAAATATGGGCAGGGAATTTGTGCAATTGTTGGATGTTGCATTATTTTCTGTGACTTGTTACTTCTTGTTCTATTTCTGCAGTTCTAGATAATTTTTTTTTTTTTTTTTACTCATCCAGGAAGCGTGAGCTAAGCTCTTCTGCTCAGTGTCATGGACATCGTAACCCTTCGGTTCGGTGCCACGAACACTGTAAATCTGGGGAACCTGTAGCTTTTCTGCCAGTCCGCGGAGTTGAACCCGCACATACAGAGGACTTGTCACCCATAGTCCAACGCGCTACGAACATGCTGGGCACGCGGGCGTTCTAGATAATTACAAACTAATGCAACATGGTGAAGTAGAGCAAGTCTAATTCAATGGATGAAAGAATTATTAGCGATTTCTTATACAGTCAGGAAGCGGTGCGCATTTCATCCACTTTTCTCGCCCGAGTGGTTACCGGGGCACAAATTTGAGTGTAAAGAATAGAACCAGTGTTACCTGCCACGCATGTTGTAAGAGGCGACTAAGGAGGTTTGGATGAAATCGGATGCATGTGTCCTAAATATGTAGAGGTCTATGCATTTAGGGGCCTACCAAACCAATGTGCTACGTATACACGTTCTTGGCAAAGATCAAATATATCACAAAGAGTGATTAAAATTGGTCGTAAAGAACGAACGCAAAGAAGAAGAAGAAAATTCACTTTTCTGTCTCGTCTTTGTCCATCTAAATCCTGTAACAAGATAAGTCAAGATAAGTCAAGATAAGTCAAGATAAGTCAAGATAAGTCAAGATAAGTCAAGATAAGTCAAGATAAGTCAAGATAATAAGTCAAGAGTGAAGTCAAGATAAGTTAAGATAAGTCAAGATAAGTGGACTGATTCAGGTGAAATGGGGAACTAACGCCTTCTACGTGTCTCTACTAGCTATTTAGGCTACAAATCTCGATTTGAGTTTATACTTTTTTGGTTGTTGATCCATGTGGTTTTTTCCCCCCACATCTTCTGCGGAGTCTACTTTACATTCTGGGTATGCATACACCTAAACTCACTGATTAAATTTAGATCGTTTAATTTCAACCGGTTTTACTGGCCCGGCAAAGCCGTTGCCCTATGAATGGTCTCTGTTGCGTCATGAACCATCATTGATTGATTGATTGATTAATATGACCATCATCATTGCAATTCGATGTGTAATCATGTGTGCTCTGATCTATTTCTTACACAGGAAGATCTCAGCTGCAGTGCACAAATTCCATAGCACCGGCGAGGGTCCCCGATATAATTTTGAAGATTGTAAAATATTTTGTAGGAATTTTATTTGTAATCTTTTCTAATGAATCTTTTCACTGGCACCGGCTTTCCAGCCTGCTCTTTATTGATTTTGAACTGCCAAGGGTTCTTTTACATGCTCAAATTAAACACGGGACCTACGTTTTATCGTTCGTCTCTGATAGGACTAGGAACTCGACTTCACCTACAATGAGATCAGGGATCTTTGGAAAAATATATAGATGGTTTCACGAGGGAGCGAACCTAGTACCTTTGACACGAGATACGAGCACCAAACCTCTACGCGACAGAGCCCCCTCATACAAGCATTATAAAAGGAAATCACATCTATTGAAACAAATTGCTGAATCAAAATTCCGTAATTTCTAGGAAAAGGGAAAGAAGCAATACAAACATCCTGCAAGAAGTGAACATTGATAAATATTGTGACATAAATAATACGTTGTGGAGGAAACAGAATGTGAACTGTTACATTAAACGTCACAGTTGTCTAGAAAGAGCATGGTTGATGTAAGACGTGATAGGGGACGATTAAGACGATGGTGACAGCACGACAGGAAATCGTGACCACAACAATAATAATGTTTGGAGAACTGCTTGTTGCTCGAGAGTCTTAAAGGTGAGTTGTGATGAAAGCACGTTTTACAGATTACATGTTTCATGAAGATGGCATTTACAGAAGTTGAGTTTATATACAGAAAGTTGAGTTTACATACAGAAAGTGTTTTTACATACAGAAGGTGAGTTTACATACAGAAGATGAGTTTACATACAGAAGATGAGTTTACATACAGAAAGTGGAGATGCTTATACACAGTTGACACACTTACACACAGTGGACACACTTACACACAGTTAAAAGACATATACACAGTGGATACACTTACACACAGTTGACACACTTACACACAGTTGACACACTTATCCACAGTTGAGACACTTATGCACAGTGGTCACACTTACAAACAGTTGAAACATTTATACACAGTTGACACACTTACACACAGTTGAAACACGTATACACAGTGGTCACACTTACACACAGTTGAAACACGTATCCACAGTTGAGACACTTATGCACAGTTGACACACTTATACACAGTTGAAACATTTATACATAGTGGACACACTTACACACAGTTGAAACATTTATACATAGTGGACACACTTACACACAGTTGAAACATTTATACATAGTGGACACACTTACACACAGTTGAAACATTTATACACAGTGGACACACTTACACACAGTTGAAACATTATACAAATGGACACACTTACACACAGTTGAAACACTATACACAGTGGTCCACTTACACACACAGTTGAAAACATTATACACAGTTGACACACTTACACAGTTGAAACATTATACACAGTTGACACACTTACACAGTAGAACACTTAACACAGTTGAAACACTTAACACAGTTGGATACATTTTAACACAGTTGACACACTTATACACAGTTGAAACATTATACATAGTGGACACACTTACACACAGTTGAAACACTATACACAGTGGCACACTTACACAGTTGAAACATTTATACAAGTGGACACACTTACACACAGTTGAACATTATACAAGTGGACACACTTACACACAGTTGAAACATATACACAGTGGTCACACTTACACACAGTTGAAACACGTATACACAGTTGGACACACTTACACTACACAGTTGAAACATTTATACATAGTGGAACACTTACACAGTTGAAACATTTTACATAGTGGACACACTTACACACAGTTGAAACATTTATACATAGTGGAAACTACACACAGTTGAAACATTTATACACAGTTGAACACTAACACAGTTGAACAACATAGTGGACACACTTAACATTGCATACACAGTTGTCACACTTACACACAGTTGAAACACATATACACAGTGGTCACACTTACACACAGTTGAAACATTATACACAATGGACACACTTACACAGTTGAACACGTAACACAGTTGACACACTTACACAGTGTGAACACACGTTATACACAGTGGAACACTTACACAGTTGACACACTTATACACAGTGATACACTTAACAGTGGAACACTTACACACAGTTGAAACACTATACTAGTGGACACTACACAGTTGAAACACTTTATCATAGTGGACACACTTACACACAGTTGAAACACTTATACACAGTGGACACACTTACACACAGTTGAAACATTTATACATAGTGGACACACTTACACAGTTGAACACGTATACATAGGGACACACTTACACAGTTGAAACATTTATACATAGTGGACACACTTACACACTGTTGAAACATTTTTACATAGTGGACACTTCACACAGTTGAACATATACATAGTGGACACCTTACACACAGTTGAAACACGTATACACAGTGGACACACTTACACAGTTGAAACATTTATACATAGTGGACACACTTACACACAGTTGAAACACTTATACATAGTGGACACACTTACACACAGTTGAACACTTATACACAGTGGAACATTTACACACAGTTGACATACTTACACACAGTTGAAACACGTATACACAGTGGTCACACTTACACAATTGAAACATTTATACATAGTGGACACACTTACACACAGTTGAACACACGTAACACAGTTGACACACTACACAGTTGAAACACTATACAGTAGACACACTTACACACAGTTGAACACTTATACACAGTGAAACACTTACACAGTTGAAACACGTATACACAGTGGAACACTTACAGTTGAAACACAGTGAACACACTTACACACAGTTGAAACACGTATACACAGTGACACACTTACACACAGTTGAAACACGTATACACAGTGGACACACTTACACACAGTTGACACACTTACACACAGTGAATACACTTACACAGTTGAAACACGTATACACAGTGGATACACTTACACAGTTGAACACTATACACAGTTGAACACTTACACAGTTGAAACACATATACACAGTAGAACACTTACACACAGTTGAAACATATACAAGTGAAACATCACACAGTTGAAACACGTATACACAGTGGACACACTTACACAGTTGAAACATTTATACATAGTGGACACACTTACACACAGTTGAACCACTTATACATAGTGGAAACACACACAGTTGACACACTTACACACAGTTGAAACACATATACACAGTGGTAACATTTACACACAGTTGAAACATTTATACACAGTTGACACACTTACACACAGTTGAAACACGTATACACAGTGGTCACACTTACACAATTGAAACATTTATACATAGTGGACACACTTACACACAGTTGAACCACTTATACACAGTGGAAACACACACAGTTGACACACTTACACAGTTGAAACACGTATACACAGTAGAACACTACACACAGTTGACACACTTACACACAAGTGAATACACTACAAGTTGAAAATCGATACACATGGATACAAGTACTTTCTTAATCACAACCAAGAACAATATTACTTTTGTCTTGATTGAAAACCTGGCGTCAACATAAAACACTTAATGTTACTGATTTCATTGGAATTACTTCACTAAAATACCAAAGACAAAAAAGAAGATGTAACTTACGGTTTGAAGATATTGTGACAACACCAGGAACAGCATCCGCATCAACATTCTGCAACAACAGGACAAGCAGAGCTGGCCACGGCAACATTTTAGCGTCTTCAACAGTTTACTTGTTTGTTCTTAGATTGTCTTGTCACTTGTGGTTGTAATGCTTTGTTGTAGGATAATTGCTGTTTGATGTTAATCTTTCTTTATGATACAGCTGTTGTTGTGAGTTGTTTCAACTGTCAGGTAGAGATGAACCGGGGTGGTGTGGTCATCTCAGGTCTCAGAACTGAATACTCACGGAGACAACAACAGGACGAATTATCCGGCTTTTATTGGATGATCTTAAAGAAGCGTCCTTGTTTCTCTGTTATTAAGTTCAACAACAGATATCTCCCACCTTTCACCTCACGCGCATTTACGATCCCACAATTCATCTGTTCAATATTATGTTTTATGACTTGTTGGTGTCGGAACATGAAGATTTGGAAATCGAACGAGCTGTTTTCGAGTGTTTGTGACGTCCTCTCTGTGCACGAAAATAAACATATCAATATAATGAAACAAACAAGAGGATAAAATGGTAAAATATTTTTGATTTAGAAAAACAAAGTCGAGGTCAGCTAAGAATACACAATATTATTTAATAAAAATGATTTATTCATTTATTTGCTTAATAAGACACATATATGTGTTTCAACTATGTGTAAAATCGAGAGTAGACGAGACAGAGGAAGACAGAGAGAGAAAATTGTGGATATCTTGACTTCATGACACAGTAGAGCGTCAACATCTGAGTTGATAGCACACACCAACGACAGAGATTTGTGGAGATCCATGAACGCCTACGACAGCCGGCACGGCACCTGATGATGATAGACCTACATGAGGACAACAATGATTTAAGTTAAAAAATAAAGACCAAGATTAAAAAAACAAATAACTGACTATCACAATACGTCACAATAAGATATGAAATCTCAGAATAAGTAATTATGGAAAGAGGTATTAAGGAAAAGTTGAGAAGAAGAAGATCAAGACGAGAAGAGATAACAAATGGATAGAGGACTTCAACAAGAGAGACATGTCGTCTGACATGTGATAGAAATAAAGATTTCTAAGGTAGGCCTATGTTACGATGACAAAAGTTCTACACAGGACGAGCTAATGGGGGATGAAATGAAGGTTTTAATTTGCAAGCAAGTTTAATGCTAGAAAATGACGATAGCTAGGGCATACCTGGCGAAAAACAGTCAAGTGTGACTAGACAAGCACTTAAGTGGAACCCGAAAGGACAGAATAAAAAAGAACGTTCCAAACAGACTTGAAGAAGGAGTTTTGTCGAAGAGTTGAAGTGTCTCCATTATCCTGGGAAACCATACAAAAACGGTTCAAAGACCGGGTAAATGGGTGACAACTGTTCTTACACTGTGCTCCACGAGGAACAGAGAAGAATAAACAAGTTGTGATGTTTAGTATCATGGTCATCATAAGCCCATGGTCATCATAAGCCCATGGTCATCATAAGCCCATGGTCATCATAACGACTAAGACGGTTGGGACATGTGAGAAGAATGGAAATTTGTCGCATACCAAAACAAATGTTGTTCTGTGAACTTTCGGAGGAAGAGGCACCAGGGCAGACCACTGCTCAGATATAAAGATGTCTGCAAAGCCTCAATGAAAAACTTTTCTATAGATCCCAGCACATGGGAAAAAATACATGATGACAGAGCTGTGTGGAAAGCCATATTGCGCAAAGGCGTAGTCTTTTTGAGAAGAGAGTTATGTATGAGCTGAACAACAAGAGAGAAAAGCGCAAACTCAGAAGTTGTCACTGTAAAACACTTCGCTATTGACCGTCTATAAAGATGAAAAAAGCCATATATATATATATGCCTAGTGATACCTTTTTGAAGCCAATATGTTATAAAATAAATCACACAGATGTCATTTGAATGGTTCCGAAGTTTCCATTAGTTATTTCCAGCAGCATGATGGATAAGATCTGCTATCTAGTTTAGAAATGAATAACATGGACGCACCTTGGTTGCTAGGAACATCTGTTAGATAAGGATAAACACGTAATAACAAAGTATTGTAGTTTTACAAAATACAAAAACAATGACAATACACATCAACGTTTCGACCAAAAGGCCTTTATCAAACAAATGAAACAACAGGAGTGACGAATTTTACAGCACACTCCATACAAACTACGATAGAGATATTCCAACGGTCATAAAATGAAAGTCCATGACTAAAAACGAATAACAAAAATAATGCAGAAAAACTAGAAGTGAAAAAAAGAAGAGAAAGGACAAAAATATCTACTAAATATATAACTTATACACATTTAAATTATAAATAAAAGACTTGATAAAGGCCTTTTGGTCGAAACGTTGCTGTGTATTGTCATTATTTTTGTTTTTATAAAACTACCATTCTTTGTTATTACTTGTTTCGCCGTTTTACATAGTTTTACTGCAGTCTTCCTTTATATCATTATTAGACAAGGATAAAGTAACTTATGACGAATCTACACTGCGTTTTAAAGAATGTTTTACCAAATCTTGTAAGAGTACAACTGGAAAGATGGGAGGATAAGATATGGTGTGAATTAACATAATATGAAGTCTGCTTTACCAATGAGTCACTAAGATCATTAGCAAATGAAGAGACGTTTTGGTTGTCAAAATATGCAAAACACGTAATCACAAAGTACTGTAGTTTTACAAATTACAAAAACAATGACAAAATACAGCAACGTTTCGACCAACAAGGTCTTTATCAAGCAAACGAACACAGGAGTGATCATTTTTAAAAAAACAAATGGACGACCAAATACAAACGTTTCTAATGAAAATCTGGGAATAAAAACGAATAACGAAATAAATGTAACACAAAAACACGCATAAAAACTAGAAATACGAGTAGAACGGAAGAGAAACAATGAAAAATCTAGTAAATATATAACTTGAATACATGCAACATATACCCATATAGATTACAAGGCATGGGAAGAAAAAGTACTAAGAAGCATAGGAATGTAATACGTTGAGCCACGTGGTCGCAAGGTACCATACAAAGAAATCAACCGATTCTCCAGAGCAAATCGACTGCGATCATCCGAGAACATGATCGGATGGCTGTGACCTGGACATCGTGAGCTCTTAAATGGACAGTATCATTGAAATGGGTGGCTACAGGGTCACAGAGCATTGGCGTATGTCGCGCAAGTGTTGGGCGAATGGTCACTGAGCCTCTTGCCTGTCTCGCCGATATAAGCATTGTTACACCGCTTACAGATAATGGCATAGATAAGATTACGGGACTCGCATGTGAAACCATCGTCAATAAGAAACGTGGCTAAAGGAAAAGATACAGTACACGTCTGTATCACATAAGCACACATGTTGCAACGCCGACGCCACACTGGACAGTGCCAAAATGAGTCTGGATATTGGACTTAAGGCGACTATGTACCAACATATCCTTAAGACTTCTGTCCCGTCTGTATGCCACCAAAGGATAGTTGGGGAAGACAGAACGGGTCTCAGAATCTGACTTAAGGATAGACAGGTGACGGAATAAAACATTTTTCACCAGTAAACTATGGGGGTGGAAAATTAAGATAAGTTTTACTCTGTCAGAATTAGTAGTCCTATGCTGGCTGGTGAGTTCCCGCTGGCGAGTGATTTTCTGAACTCGATGCATAGCCGAGACAAGCACCCTCTCCGGGTATAGGCGCCTGCGAAAGAAATCAATCATCTCGCGAGCTCTCTCAAGAAAAGCATCGTCCTCGCTACAAAGGCGACGAAGGAGCAAGAGCTGCGAGAATGGCAAAGTCACGACAAGCCCGGGGATGGGAAGAAGTATAAAGGAGGAAACTATGTGCATCAGTAGGCGTGTAATATATCCACTATCCACTATCATTACATCAGTATATTACAAGCCTACTACTGCACATAGTTTTCTCCTTTATACTTCTTCCCATCTCCGGGCTTGTCGTGACTCTTTGCCATTCTCAGCTCTTGCTCCTTCGTTGCCTTTGTAGCGAGGACGAAGATTTTCTTGAGAGAGCTCGCGAGATGCTTGATTTCTTCTCAGCGCCTATATCGGAAGTGCTTGTCTCGGCTATGCATCGAGTTTAGAAAATCACTCGCCGGCAGGCCCTCACCAGCCAGCTTAGCACTACTAACTCTGACAGAGTAAAACTTATCTTAACTTTCCACCCCATAGTTCACTGGTGAAAAATGTTTTATTCCGTCATCTGTCTATCCTAAGTCAGATCCTGAGACCCGTTCTGTCTTCCCCAACTATCCTTTGGTGGCATACAGACGGGACAGAAGTCTTAAGGATATGTTGGTACATAGTCGCCTTAAGTCCGATATCAGACTCATTTGGCACTGTCCAGTTGGCCATTGGCGTTGCAACAGTATGCTTATGTGATACAGACGCGTACTGTATCTTTCCTTTAGCCACGTTTCTTATTGACGATGGTTTCACATGTGAGTCCTGTAATCTTATCTATGCCATTATCTGTAAGCGGTGTAACAATGCTTATATCGGCGAGACAGGCAAGAGGCTCAGTGACCGATTCGCCCAACACTTGCGCGACATACGCCAATGCTCTGTGACTCCTGTAGCCACCCATTTCAATGATACTGTCCATTTAGGAGCTCACGATGTCCAGGTCACAGCCATCCGATCATGTTCCTCGGATGATCGCAGTCGATTTGCTCTGGAGAATCGGTTGATTTCTTTGTATGGTACCTTGCGACCACGTGGGCTCAACGTATTACATTCTATGCTTCTTAGTACTTTCTCTTCCCATGCTTTGTAATCTATATAGGTATATGTTGCATGTATTCAAGTTATATATTTACTAGATTTTTCATTGTTTCTTCCGTTCTACTCGTATTTCTAGTTTTTATGCGTGTTTTTGTGTTACATTTATTTCGTTATTCGTTTTATTCCCAGATTTTCATTAGAAACGTTTGTATTTGGTCGTCCATTTGTTTAAAAAAAAATTATCACTCCTGTGTTCGTTTGCTTGATAAAGGCCTTGTTGGTCGAAACGTTGCTGTATTTTGTCATTGTTTTTGTAATTTGTAAAACTACAGTACTTTGTGATTACGTGTTTTGCCAATCAAATAGTTTACTGCAGTCTCATCTATTTTGTGAATATTTCAAAATATGCAGAGACTTACAGTAGCATGTTACCATTCTAGCTAATATTTTAGTCTTAGTCTTAGAGTGTGAAAACGTTACCATAATATATTCATTTTATAACCAGAATTTCAGTGTTGCTGTCTTTAGCTTAAGCGGTATTGAGCTTGATCTCAACCCAAGCGTATCTGGTTCAAACTCCGCGGCGGGAAAATTTGGAAGCAAATTAGTTCCCTGGGATTTTTACGAACGATAAAAATAGACCTCATCGTTCAGAAAGCGTTGTCAAACTACTGATCGTATAAGTGGTGCCTATAAAATCGACGAATCGTTTACTGTTGTTGATGACTAAGTCATGTAAACGGATATGCCACGATTTTCAATTTCGTTTCAGTTTTGAAAGTTGGTTTATACGAGAAAGTTCGCGTCCAAGAGACATAACTCTAGTTAACTTATTTGCATCATGATGTAACTTGCTTCTCTGCCCTTCGACCAAGTTCAAAGTGCAGCGCACAACGTCCGGTCGGTACCAGAAAGTGGCAGACTTCTTATAGCGAATAGACACATACTTATAAACAAAAACAAGCTCCGAGCAGCACTTTCTAACAGGATGAGACACATGGAGCTTTCAAGTACTTGAGTCCACTCGTTGCGGAACTGCCGAGTAGAGCTCTCATTTTTTTAAAAATGTTAAAATGTCCTGTACAAGTATTTTGTCTGTGGCCTAGGGGTTAGTGACTTGGTCTATTAACCCCGACGTTCTGAGTTCGAATCACGCTGCGGACAGTTTGCTTGCAAATTGTTTCCGTTGATTTTAACAAAAGGACGATGGCGCCACCCGTTCAGAAAGCAAAACAATGGACAACTCTGAACGTATATGGTCCTGAAATTCAAGACTTGTTTACTCGTAGCTGATGGCTCGTCCTTTAAGGGAAATGCCACGATTTATTATCTTTTGTCGTTACACTGTTCCCGGGTTGTTACCCAATGCCGTGGTTTTCTGTTTTGGTCCTGCGCTGCTCTAGTGGCTTGAGTGATCATTATTTTGATTTTTTTACAAGATTCTGCTATGCCATATATTCATTATCTTTCATGATGTTCCTTACGCCTTTTGTTTCTTATGTTCTGTTGTAGAAGACTGTATACAGTGGGGCTTTGTTACATTCTTATTAAGTGACCGAACCACTTCATTCTTTGTTTCTTAATGTAATTCAAGCAAGGTTCTCTTCCAACTTGATTTCTTATGCTGATGTTGATGACTATGTCTCTTCTGGTATTCTTGGTAAATTTTTGTAGGCATCGCTTTTCACATGTAGTTATTTTTTGCAACCGTGCTTGACTCGATGTCCATATTTGACTCTGGTAACACAAAGTAGGCATGAAAATGCTGCTGATCATCTGTTGTTTAGCTGTCAGTGAGATGTTCGGCTGCCTTCAGAATAGGGCTAGCTGGTAAAAAGCTGAAATGCTGGTTAATTAACTTAACATGGGGATGTAAATCTCTTTCTTTCTCTAAATTCTCTCCTCTTTACCCCTCTTTATCTTTCTCTCTCTCACTCTTCATCTCTCTCTCTTTCTTTCTCTCTTTCTCTCTCTGTGTGCACGTTCAAGACTGGAATACTGGTTAATTCACTGAAAATGCTGATGTAAATCTTTTTTCTCTGGCTTTCCCTTTTATTTCTCTCTCTCTCTCTCTGTCTCTCTATCTCTCTCTCTATATATATATATATATATTCCTCGCTCTTTTCTCTATTCTGTATTTCTTTTTCTCTCTTTCTCTCTATTTCTCTCTCTTATTCTCTCTCTTTCTCTCATTCATTATCTATTTTTTCTCTCTATTTCCCTTTGTGGACACTTTCAAAACTGGAATACTAGATAGTTCCCTGTACATGCTGATGTAACTCTACTTCTTTCTCTCGTTCGTTCTATTCTATTTATCTATTCTCTAATCCTGTTGTGCCTTTCAGCGTCAGGTCGAAAAAGGAGACACCTGGAGCGAGTCTCTCTATGCACCTTGTCTTTCTTTCTCTTCTCAAGTCCTGGTTTGTCTCACATCTTCAGTACGTACCTTGTCTTTCTTTCTCTTCTCAAGTCCTGGTTTGCATCACAGCGTCAGGGTAAGAAGAGATTTCTATCTGGCTTTGTGTTGTGCTTCATAAATATTGTCTTTCATCGACTCTGTTACCTTTGAGTCCACCATTATTCCCTCATTATCTCTATTTTCTCTTTCGTCTTGTCTTTCTTTCATATATTTATTTCTCCTCTCTTTCTTTCTATTTTCTTTCAATCTCTTCTCTCTATTTCTCATTCTCCCTTTCTCCTGCTCTCTTTTCTCTCTTCCTTTTCTTCTTTTCTCTTCTCTCTCCTTTCTCTTTTCTCCTCTCTTCTTCTCTCTTTTCTCTCTTTCTTTCTCTCTTTTTCTCTCTTCTCTTTCTCTCTTTCTCTCTCTCTCTTTTCTCTCTCTCTCTCTTTTCTCTTTCTCTCTCTTTCTCTCTCTCTTTCTCTCTCTCTCTTTCTCTTCTCTTTTCTCATCTCTCCTTTCTCTTCTTTTACTCTTCTCTCCTTTCTCACATGTCTTTTTCCCTATGCTCCATTTCTTCTTTCTCTCCTTTCTCTCATCTCTTTCCTATAGCTCTCCTATTTCTTTCTTTCTCTCCTTTATCTCCGTTCTCTCTCCTTTCTCTCTGTTTATATTTTTTTTTTTTTCTCTTTTATTTCTATCCTTTTGTTCTTGTTTCCATTCTTCCTCGTTCGTGCAGCCATAACTGTGGTCATGTACAACTATATTTATGGGTGATATGTACAACATATGCTAGTTTGACATTCTTTGCACTTCTTATATTTGTGAAATCTACTCACCGATGAAGGGGAGGGTTTTAAAAAATATATATTCAAGAAAATTATTTATTTTTTAAATACATAATTAGAAAGCAAACACTAAAAGTTGTTTATCATCAAAAACAATGTCTTTGGCAACATTTGGACGAATGGTATGACAATATGTTTGTTAGTTTTTTTTCTACAAATTTTTAAAAAAAGGCAACCCTTGTTCAGGGTGTGTCTCCCGCCTTTAACCCGCTTATATGCATTAGCCTGGATTTTTGCATGACGAGAGAGTAGTGAAAGAATGCCAAGGATATCATCTATACAATGGGAGTCTCTCTAGTGCAGCTAGAGTTATACGCTTACCTACATTCTGTATACGTTCGTGTCGTTAATATTATGATCTTGATATCGTGAGAATGTCAAGTCCGTAATCTACCCTGGACATAACAAGTTGATGAAACAGAAGGGCCAGTAGTCTCTGCCATGAACATAACAAGAGTTGATGAAACAGAAGGGCCAGTAGTCTCTACCACGTACATAACAAGTTGATGAAACAGAAGGGCCAGTAGTCTCTACCACGTACATAACAAGAGTTGATGAAACAGAAGGGCCAGTAGTCTCTGCCATGAACATAACAAGAGTTGATGAAATAGAAGGGCCAGTAGTCTCTGCCATGGACACAACAAGAGTTGATGAAACAGAAGGGCCAGTAGTCTCTACCATGGACATAACAAGAGTTGATGAAACAGAAGGGCCAGTAGTCTCTGCTCAAAGTGTGCGACTACCATAACCTTGAAAGCTACAAGACCACTCTTGCAATACTGTATCGTGTGTTCAACATGACGTGTGTAAGATACACTACGATCAAGTGTTATTCCAAGATAACACAGCTTATCCCGAATCTAAAAAAGCATGTCTATCAAAGGTGACTCCTTTGGATCAGTTCTGACTATGGAATTATTCAAAGAACCCCACAGCGTACACGCCTTCTCAGGATTGACCTTAAAGCGAAATTCTCTTCACCAAAGCCATATGGTATGCAATGTTCTCTGAATGTCTTCAACCATTTCTTCTCTATCTGATTCAGTTGAATATGTTAAGATGTCTTCTGCAAAAGTCAGTGTTCGACCTAATCCGGTTTACCGAATTTTGACTAAATTTGCTGTGTAGATATTGAATATCACGGGTAATAAAGAGGAACCTTGTGGTAAATTCCGGACATATAAGTGTAGGTCCTGATGTCCATGCTCCTTACCGTAGTGTAATGGTTTTCTCCATCAAAGAAGCAGATAGCCAAGGATTAACCCCACAATAACTCTATACTGGTTGAAATCGACTTCAGTTCCCTTAGACAGCTTCTATAGATACTTGGTGTTGTTCAGTTTGGTAAATGTGTCAGTGATAGAGCAGAACACAATAGTATCAGCAACAAACCTGAACTCTCAGAAAGCTCATGCACCCATTATAGGCATGGGTAACAGGAAAACTGGATGTAGATTGTCGTAAACGTTTTGGGTACGTTATGAGATGAAATAAAGGTGAAATCTTAGTTACAAATGACAATTTTAAAGGGAACATGACAAACTTAAAGGGAACATGGCAAACTTGAGGAGAACATGACAAACTTAAAGGGAACATGACAAACTTAAAGGGAACATGGCAAACTTGAAAGGAACATGATAACGGAGAACATGGCAAACTTAAAAGAATATGACAAACTTAAATTAAAAATTGCAGGAGCAGGACAAACTTTAAGGTAACATGAAAACTTGAATGGAAAATGCAACTGAAGAAACTGCAAGCTTGAAAGGAAAATGGCATTCTTGAAGGAACTGACAAACTTTAGGGAAAGGACAAACTTGAGTTAAGATGACAAACTTGAAGTTAAGATGACAAACTTGAAGGTAAGATGACAAACTTGAAGGTAAGATGACAAACTTGAAGGTAAGATGACAAACTTGAAGGTAAGATGACAAACTTGAAGGTAAGATGACAAACTTGAATGGAAAAGGGCAGACTGGAGTGGAACATGGTAAACTTGAAAAGAACATGACAAACTTGAAGGGAACATGATAAACTTGAAGGGAACATGACAAACTTGAATAGAAAAGGGCAGACTAGAGTGGAACATGATAAACTTGAAGAGAACATGACAAACTTGAAGAGAACATGACAAACTTGAAGAGAACATGATAAACTTGAAGGGAACATGACAAACTTGAATAGAAAAGGGCAGCCTGGAGTGGAACATGATAAACTTGAATAGAACATGATAAACTTGAAGAGAACATGACAAACTTGAAGGGAACATGATAAACTTGAAGAGAACATGACAAACTTGAAGAGAACATGATAAACTTGAAAAGAACATGATACACTTGAAGAGAACATGACAAACTTGAAGAGAACATGACAAACTTGAAGAGAACATGATAAACTTGAAAAAAACATGATACACTTGAAGGGAACATGATAAACTTGAAGAGAGAATGGCAGACTTGAAGGGCAGATGGCAAGGAGGAGACAGAAATATAAATAATTATTAAGGTCTGATCATATGGCATGTTCGAGACAAGTACAGAAACCTGATCAAGGACTTGCTAATAGTGAGAGATAGTGAACCATGACCGTCTACGTTTATCTGCATAACACATGATGATGAAAATAAATAGGAGAATCTTCTACGATAAACAAGCTCACTGTGCGTCCTCTGCCGACTCTATAAAGTAACCTAAACTGCACATATATAATATGCAGGTAAGATCGAGATTCTAACCCTATCGGAGACGAACGATAAAAAGGAAGTCTCGTGTTCAAATTACACACGTGAAAGAACCCCTTGAAATTTAAAAATCGTTAGAAGTAGGCTGCAAAGCCGCTGCCCTGGAAATGTTTTTTTTTTAAAGATTGATAAAGAATTCCTACAAAAATTGTCACTATTTTGAATATTACATCGGTGACTCTCGACGGTGCTACGAAATTCATGTACTGCCCCTGAAATCTTCATCTATAAGAAAGAAATCGGAGCACACATAGTTATTCACCGAAGTGAAATGATGACGGGCATTTCAATCAATCAATGTGCAAAATGTATACAAATATTTGAACATTTCTAAACCAGGTCATGCTGACGTATATATATTTATTACAATCCATTATTATTTTTGTTTTCTTAACTGGTTATCTTCTTACAGTACATTATTTATTAAAAGTTATTTTTTGTTTATGTGGATGTTTTTGCACATAATCTACGTCAGCGTGTGCACACACACATAAAACAACAAAAGTGTACAGGATCAACAAACTTCAGACTTTCAGGTGTGGATGAACAAAACATACAAGAAATGCTAATTAATCAGATTGAAATTAAAAAAATTTCTCTCGATCAGAGATAATAATGATTAAGATAACGTATAAATCTGTCAATCATGTGTGATCAATAGCGAAATAGATCATTGAGATATACATCACAAGATAATGATCAGTGTGAATGTCCGAGAAGATTTTGTTGACAAAACACTTGGTTTGAATACTTAGATTTTGTTTGGAGCTAGCTTGAAAGTACAAACATTCTATTCCTTCTTGCTAAACCCTAACTCTTTTGTTTTGCTTTTCTTCTTCCTCTCTTCCACCATTTACATCTTCATAGAAGTGTTGGAGGAGGGTGTGAAACAGAGTGAATTTGTGTGTTCTTGTTTTATGGCACTTTGTAAGCTGATATTCATTTTCGTAAGGCTGTTCTTGATGCCGTCGCTCCATCTTTGCGTGGTCTTCCTCTTGCTTTGTACTCATTATACTTTTCTGTGTGGCTCTCTGTGGTAGGCGATACCAGGACATTCTGTCAGGTGTCCAAACCATTTAATCTGGTGTTCTTTTATGAATTCATGACTGGTTTCACATCCAGTCTTCTTCTGATTTCTTCATTTCTAATTTTGTCTCTTATTGTCACACCTGCAGCTCTTCTAAGAACATCATCTCCGTCGTTAGATTTTTCCGCTCATTAAGCTGCTGTATATCAACCATGTTTGACACTGATAACATAGTGTTGGCCAGAACATCGAATTTTGCTTTGTTTTTAGAAAACATTCATTAAACTTGTTAATGGTGAAACGATGTAAGATTGCAGCTGTTTGGTTCGGCATGTAATGAGGTCCGGTACACTTACAAAGATTATCTTACAGGAAACAGTCGACTGGTAGGAAAAGAGGATAACAGACAGAAGTTCGGAATTCATTATCATCATTGTCCCTCGTCATTCAGGCGAGTTTTACTCTGACATTCAGGGATACTTGTAATTCAAATTACCAAGGAAAGAATCAGAGTTGTCTATAGTGCAAACATGAGTACATGTGTACGCCGAAAATTATGACCCAACCTGGCTTCAAACCCACAATTTCCATGGCACTTGGTCATTATCGCAACGTGTTATAACTTGTTTTAGGTGTCCCACATGTTCTTTATATTATTATATAACTAATATACCAATCTGTTCAATATTATCATAGAACTAATAATCTGTTTTAAACTAATAACTAACACATAACGTACCAATCTGTTTTATATTATCATAGAACTAATATACTGATCTATTTTATATTATCATAGAACTAATATACCAATCTGTCTTATATTATCATAGAACTAATATACCAATCTGTTTTATATTATCATAGAACTAATATACCAATCTGTTTTATATTATCATAGAACTAATATACCAATCTGTCTTATATTATCATAGAACTAATATACCAATCTGTTTTATATTATCATAGAACTAATATACCAATCTGTTTTATATTATCATAGAACTAATATACCAATCTGTTTTATATTATCATAGAACTAATATACCAATCTGTCTTATATTATCATAGAACTAATATACCAATCTGTTTTATATTATCATAGAACTAATATACCAATCTGTTTTATATTATCATAGAACTAATATACCAATCTGTCTTATATTATCATAGAACTAATATACCAATCTGTTTTATATTATCATAGAACTAATATACTGACGTGGTTAGTATGACAAAGAATTATGCAAACGACTGAAGGAAACAGGCTGAATCTTCAACTCTAATTTATGCAAACGACTGAAGGAAACAGGCTGAATCTTCAACTCTAATTTATGCAAACGACTGAAGGAAACAGGCTGAATCTTCAACTCTAATTTATGCAAACGACTGAAGGAAACAGGCTGAATCTTCAACTCTAATTTATGCAAACGACTGAAGGAAACAGGCTGAATCTTCAACTCTAATTTATGCAAACGACTGAAGGAAACAGGCTGAATCTTCAACTCTAATTTATGCAAACGACTGAAGGAAACAGGCTGAATCTTCAACTCTAATCAGACGGCAAGAACATCAGATCAAATAGCAAACGTCAAAAATATCAGATCAAATAGCAGACGTCAAGAATATCAGATCAAATAGCAGACGGCAAGGATATCAGATCAAATAGTCAATTAAAAAATCCAATTAAAATGTCAGTGATTAATATTAACATAGAAACTTCTAATGTAGTGATTCACATTGTATCTAGACAAGATACCTTTCATGAAAGTCAAAGTCAAAGTAAAAAAAACCAACCTATTAAACTAGAGTCGCTAGTTGCCATACGCCCATGAACATACTGAGTAATAGATTGTAATACATATGTACCAAGTGAAGGATGTGCTGTGATGATGATGATCTGTCGACTAAGCTACACTAAACTAAACATTATGACAACATAAAAAACTGTGTTGAATATATCATAGTACTAATATACTGACGTGATTCATATTATTTGAACATGTGCCTACAAACAAAGTCAATGTTTTTCTGTCTCTATTTTACAGGTGATCAGTGGTGGTATGACATTCTGCGTGAGCGGAATTACTGAATTGGATCTCTCTGCACCGTTTGATAATACTTGGATCTTTGGTGATGTCTTCCTAAGTCCTTATTACTCAGTATATGATTTCGAAAACAAACAAGTTGGATTCGCCAGGGCTAAACATTGATTTGTTTTCTCAGACAGCGATAGATCTGATTAAAAAGTGATTTACTCTATCAATCAGCGTTGTGGTTTTTGTCAAATAATGATTTATATTAATGTGCAACCTTATCAAATAATGATGTATATTAACCTGCAACCTTATCAAATAATGATTTATATTAACGTACAACCTTATCAAATAATGATGTATATTAACCTGCAACCTTATCAAATAATGATTTATATTAACGTACAACCTTATCAAATAATGATGTATATTAACCTGCAACCTTATCAAATAATGATTTATATTAACCTGCAACCTTATCAAATAATGATTTATATTAATGTGCAACTTTATCACATCCTAGGACATAACTAACTGTTTTTATAAAACAATGATTTATCTCATCATACACTTGTTTACTTTATCAGATAATTCAACTTATCACATAGTGATTCACATTATCAGATAATTCAACTTATCACATAGTGATTCACATTATCAGATAATTCAACTTATCACATAGTGATTCACATTATCAGATAATTCAACTTATCACACAGTGATTCACATTATCAGATAATTCAACTTATCACACAGTGATTCACATTATCAGATAATTCAACTTATCACACAGTGATTCACATTATCAGATAATTCAACTTATCACACAGTGATTCACATTATCAGATAATTCAACTTATCACACAGTGATTCACATTATCAGATAATTCAACTTATCACACAGTGATTCACATTATCAGATAATTCAACTTATCACATAGTGATTCACATTACCAGAAGGTGAGTTCCTCGTATCGTATCACACTTGTTACATGATATCATGTCAAATTAGTTTTCATTACTCACATTTCAAAAATATTGCTATAGGTCACGGAAACAACCTCAAAAATTGTACAGACGGATACAAAACAAAAAAGCCTTGGCCCTTCTTATGCTACAAGAGCAATATCCCACCAGCATATAGTCTAACGTTTATCACAAACGGCTCAGCTACATGTGATATCAGGAAGAAAGGCAGCGGTAGCCTAACGTTTATCACAAACGGCTCAGCTACATGTGATATCAGGAAGAGAGGCAGCGGTAGTCTAGCTTTTATCACAAACGGCTCAGCTACTGTGCTACAAAAGAGAGGCAGCGGTTGTCTAGCGTTTTCACAAACGGCTCAGCTACATGTGTTATCAGGAAGAGAGGCAGCAGAATCTAAGTAGCACATCCCCATGGAAACCCAGAAACGCAATTTCTAGCAGCAAGAAAGACAAGCACCAACTTCAAAGCAGAGGCAACAAGTTCTCTTTGCTGCAGCACAGATTTTCAACAATCAACAGGTGCCAGTGTTGTAAGGTGGGGAGTCCTGACAATACTGGGCACGGTAAACCAAAAAGGGATCTGTCACAGTGAATGACCACTAAGAATGTGTGCACGGTCACCAGAAAGACATTCTGTTGTAGGGTGGTGAATGAGTGCATACTCTTTCTCTTACTGGGCACGGTAAACCAGATAGGGATCTGTCCTGGTCACTAATATTATATCAACTTACATCCATATGAATCTGAGCATTCTTATCTACACACTCTTCCTCTGTCTTATCCAAGTCTGCATCAATTTAAAGATGTTTCTTTAAATATTTCTCCAAAGAATACATTTATAAAAAAAACCACATAAATACAACAAACAATATATCAAAACAAACATTTAAATATAAGAAATATCTCTAACTTCGGTTTCTTTAAGCAGCTTCCCATATATATTCTTCTCTACACAAACGTACCTATAGTTCCAATTCTGGCTTATCTCCTCCGGAAAAATAACGCACAACTTGTTTGGCTATCTTGAGAGTCTCAACTATAACGGTTGTAATGTTGAAACTTCCATGCTCTGATATTAAGTATCTCATCAAAGAAAATTAGACAATAGTCTATATTGGAGGCTAGTCTATCTTCGAGGAAATGTTAAGATTATGTGCTGATGTCGCGGGGGGTTATATCGTCTATAATATGCTGATAATTATCCTGGATATTAGTCTAATTTTGGTACAGATTAATCTCTGATGATGATGGAAATCTTTAAGTGATTTGAGAGACGGCTGTCTCAGATCGATGGTATAAGTGTCTGTTCTCTACACTGGTAGATATCTGATGATGATGGAGACTTTGGAGTGATTTTGGAGACGGCTGTCTCTGATCTATAACATAAGTGTCTGTTCTCCGCACTGGTGGATATATGATGATGATGGAGGCATCTAAGTGATTTGGGAGACGGTATATCTCTGACATATCTCTGGCTTCTCGATGATCTATCAGACTTCTAGTCTCTCGCCCTACTATCTCTTGTCTTGCTTCTATGCGATCAGACTGTATCTTCTAGATACTTCTAGTTCTCTGGCTTCATTTTCATCTCTCTGCCAGTCTCCGTCAGTTCTGTGCTCTCTTGCCTCTGCTAGAGTTCTCTGCTAGAGTTCTCCAACTGTCCCTGTCTGTCCTGTATTTGTCTGTAAATCGCTGCTCGGTCCTAGTATATATAATGTCTTCATGCCCACGCGTGTACTTTGATATTGATGTCAAAGACTTAAATGAATCTTTTCATGTCCGCGAAACTGGCGTCAACCCAGATTGCAGTTGCGCTTTCGTCAATTTCAGACTTTCAGACGCTAACATTAACCCTAATTGACAGTTATCCGTGTATGCTGACACTCCTGTTCCCGAAATGCTCCTATCGGGCATCAACTGCTCTATCTGCTCAACTGCCAAGCCTCATCATTTCTAGGAAGTATCTCAAAATAAGTTATGCATACGATTACTCCCTGATGGAGGGGATATGGGAACAGGACTAATAATCACTCTTTCACACAGCAAAAAAAAGTAACAGTCTTCAGTGACTGAAGATCCATTCTTTAGATCCATCCATTTCATATCCAAAACAAGACAAACTCATTCAGGAGACAAGACATAAAAAAACTGTGGCATCCAATGAAATGAAAAGGCAAGGGCTAGATGGAGCCTGGCAAGCCCAACCTTACACAAAACTTTCCAGAAGCAGCAATGACATACATAAAACAGCCCATAAAAATAAAGGGGGGGGAGGATGGTGGAGAAACGGAGGATACAATCCAGAACACAACAGTTAAACAGAAAAGAGCAAACCAGAATCTTCAGAATTCAAATGGGACATTTCGGTCTCACTACATAACTTCCATTGAATGTGTTTCATAGACTCAGCCATCTGCATCTAGGGAGCCATAATGAAGTCATAATAGGTACATCCTGCAAGACTACTCCAGTTTGAACAGAAGGCGAATAATAATCTTGCTAACAGGAAAAAAGGTTTCAGAACAATGTATAGAGGACCGGTGAAGATCTCTTTATGCTCCATATTCGAGTAGTGCAATAGTAGAAGTTGATCACAGAAGAAGAAGACGACACAGTGCTACTTGTGTTCAAATTCTGAAAAATGTGGATAGAATTAATGACAATATGTAGGTAACCAGCACAAACACGGAGATGCCACAAACAGGAATCGCTAACTGTTAAAGTAGTGAGTGTAGGCTTCCGTAAAATGAGATTTTACAGTATGATGATGATGATTATGCTCGTCCAACACGGGTGATTATGACCACACAAATTTTCATCCAAGGGAATAGTATTGATGAAATGGTGACTTACGCGATGATTTGGTTTAAAATGAGAGTTGCGCAGTTCGTCGATCTCACTCTCTCACCCAATTCCTTCTGTGTCCAGTGGCAGGACAAAGTCGAGACGGCTGGAGAAGGATCTGGGTGCAGCGGATGACCAGTGCGTTCTACGTGCCTGGCCGTGCTCACTACGCTCCGCAGCGCGTTGCTGGCAGACGCCTTCTTGTCCGTTGAACCAGAGTATAGTTTCTTCCGCACAATCTGCCGAGTCCAGTCTTCACATGCAGGGTTGGCATACCCGGATTCACCGATTGGTTTAATACCGAATCGGTTACCCGCGCCTGGTTTAGTAGGCCTGTCACAGCCGTTGCCCTGGGGGTGGCCGCTGTCGCATGCTGACAACTACTAGGAGCCACAGGCGTGAGCTGGAAGTCAGGTTTGGACCAAAGGGGATGGGCCCTGAAAGGGCGTGACAGCCATCCTCACCAGAGGTACTACCAATCCCTGACTCCCCAAACCCCCACAGATTTTACAGTATACAAACATACATACACACATACATACATGCATGCATGCAAACATACATACACACATACATACATACACATACATATTTAGTAAATATATACATACTTAAATGAAACTTGGAAGGTTTGATTTTATCTAAAAATCAACGCAAAGAGGAACATCCCTTCAATAAAGAACTCAGTAAGGAGAAAGAATGCAGAATCTTAAAAGACAGATTATGGCTGAGTCAGGCTGAATGTGCCCTTGGGAAAATATGTCAACCTTCCGAAATCGAACCAAGAAAGGAATGGATTCCTGTACCATCTCAATTTCAGACTGCTTTTACAGTTATTACGTCCATTAAGAAAAACTGTAAACAAAACCTTCCATCACTAATTAATATGGAGGTTGATGCTGTCTTGAATAACAACATCAATGAAACAGATGTAGTTATTTACAACGATAGTACAGTCATTCGCGAACAACGCTATGCATGGGCTCTTTCGGCACGCTCAGGAAGACAAGTAATAAGAGAGGCCAGTGGGGCCTACGCTACAACCCCAAGTAGCTTGACAATGGAGGTACGGGCGGTTACAGTAGCGGTGACGTGGTTGGCATCTCATTACTACACTCGTGTTTTATACTCAATGACTCTACGAGTATGATTTGTAAAGTCGAAACAGGAATGATGAGGCGAAACTGGGTGGAGATACTGGTACAGACAGGAATAAGAGAAACCACCATCATTTTTGTATCTGGGCACGTAGGGTCAGAGATAATGAGGCTGATAGATTGGCTGGCATGACTACGATATCAGAGGGCTGCCGTGACTGAAATGCCATTCTAACGCTCTGAGTCTTTGAACTGAGGAGTTTCAGGCTGTGAATCCAGTGCTGATCAGATTAACGAAAAACGTTGCTGTTATCGTCGGTTTAGTTTCATGTAATCGTCCATTTGTAGTGTTCTCGAAATTCGTCATTCTTTATGCTTGCTTGATAAAGGCCTTTGTCGAAACGTTGCTGTTTATCGTCACTGTTTATGTATTTTGTAAACTGTAGTACTTGTATCTACGTGTTTAGCTATTGATCAGATTAAGAGCGATGGATGTCGATATTGGTACAACCCGAAAATAACGACACGCCAAATATGCGAAAAGATTGATAAATTAACATTGGATTAGCGTGTTGGGCTGCTGGGCGCTGCTGGATTTGGTGAGGCGAGATCGGAGCACCTATGGACATGTCCGGAGTGCGATGATAAAAGTTCTCATATAACTGATAACTTATATTTATATGTGGGCAGACAACCTCAGACATGTTAAGAGAAAATAAATGTGATAGTTATGTCCCTTTTACCACCAAATAACTTCGGAAACAGTATTCATTTACTACTTAATTAAGCTAGGATTAACCTGAGTAGAAATCACTGCGACACTACGCTTAGCACTACACGCCTAGAGTTGATGGAGGTTTCTGGGTCTACAAGTAAGCCGAGTACTCTCCCTACCCAAATATAGGAAACAGGATTAAAACTCATAATTCCTGGGGGGTTTGACAACAACAACAGCAGTAGCAACAACAACAACAGCAGCAACAACAGCAGTAGCAACAACAACAACAGTAGCAACAACAGCAGTAGCAACAACAACAGCAGCGTAGCAACAACAACAACATCAGCAACAACAGCAGTAGCAACAACAACAACAGCAACAACAACAACAGCAGTAGCAACAACACACAGCGTAGCAACAACAACAGCAACAACAACAGCAGTAGCAACAACAACAACAGCAGTAGCAACAACAACAACATCAGCAACAACAGCAGTAGCAACAACAACAGCACAACAACAACAGCGTAGCAACACAACAACAGCAGTAGCAACAACAGCAGCAACAACAACAGCAGTAGCAACAGCAACAACAGCAACAACAGCAGCAACAACAACAGCAGCAACAACAGCAGCAACAACAACAACAGCAACAACAACAGCAACAGCAACAACAACAACAGCAACAACAGCAGTAGCAACAACAGCAGTAGCAACAATAGGCAAGCAACAACAACAGCAACAACAACAACAACAATAACAGCAGTAGCAACAACAGCAGTAGCAACAACAGCAGTAGCAACAACAGCAGTAGCAACAACAGCAGCAACAACAACAACAGCAACAACAACAACAACAATAACAGCAGTAGCAACAACAGCAGTAGCAACAACAGCAGCAACAACAGCAGTAGCAACAACAACAGCAACAGCAACAACAACAACAGCAGTAGCAACAACAACAGCAGTAGCAACAACAGCAGCACAACAAACAGCAGTAGCAACAACAACAGCACAACAACAGCGAGGTGCAATAAGCACGCAACAACAAGGCAACAGCGTGCAACAACACAACATCAGCAACAACAACAGTGCAACAAACAACACATCAGCAACAACAACAACAACAATGCAACTCAGCAACAACAAGCAGCAACAACAGCAGCAGCAACAACAACAGCAGCAACAGCAGCGTGCAACAACAACAACACAGCAACAGCAGTAGCAACAACAACAACATCAGCAACAACAACAGCAACAACAACAACAACAATAGCAACTTCAGCAACAACAGCAGCACACAGCAACAGCAGCAACAACAGCAGCAGCAGCAGCAGCAAGCAACAACAACAACAATGCAACAACAGCAACAAGCAACAGACAACAACAGCAACAACACAGCAGCAGCAACAACAACAACAAGCAACAACAACAGCAACAACAACAACAGCAACAACAGCAACAATAAAAACAACAACAGCAATAACAACAGCAACAACAACAACAGCAACAACAGCAATAACAGCAACAACAAAAACAATGACTTAATTATAACAAGTAAAGTGATTGAAATATCACTGTGTCCAACTAACATTGGAGATATAGCCCAGATATTAGAAATTGAATAGATCGGGGAAAGCAACATATCAGGACATTAGGAAATATGTATACCGCTCCTACCGTTATACGTTACACAGAGTCTGCAAGCAATTTCTACATTCCGCTCCAGGGCCGTGAGCTATATTTTCTCAGTATGTTGCTAGTCTTTGAAATGCCGCCCCTGAAATGTTGTTTCGTTAAAATAGCTTTCAATTGTGATTTTGACTTCACTGCTTACGCCGCCTCCCTTACGGTGCCACCAGATGCGCCGACTCTTTGCATCATACAACGACACGGCCCTGTTTCTCTGTATCTTGGACATCTCGTTCAATCGTATCTATGGAATAGAGTCCTATATTTCATGTCTATCTCAGTGAAGCTCATTTCAGGGTTTCCATAGAGCGTCCTTTCTTTCCTCAACTATTTGTCTCCGATTTCAATGCCTGCTTTGTAAGTCTGTAAATTGTTGACGCCTGTAGTCATTCACTCGATTGCCTGCGCATCCAACCAGTCTCCACCCTTCGGATCATACTTAATGAATCATCAGATTGCATTAATTAGAGGATCTTTGTGGTTCTAGCCAGAGTAGTGCTTTAGTCAACGCCAATACTTCCATTGTAATGCTACTTGTTGTCATACTAAATGTACCACTGACTTTCTTGACCATACTTCCTTGACCATACTTTCTTGACCATACTTCCTTGATCCTGTACTTTCTTGACCATACTTTCTTGACCATACTTCCTTGATCCTGTACTTTCTTGACCATACTTCATTGACCATACTTCCTTGATCCTGTACTTTCTTGACCATACTTTTTGACATACTTTCTTGACACATACTCCTTGATCCTGCTTCCTTGACCATACTTCATTGACCATACTTCCTTGATCCTGTACTTTCTTGACCATACTTCATTGACCATACTTCCTTGATCCTGTACTTTCTTGATCTTGTACTAGCAGCTAGTATGTTATGTAAACTTTAGCAAACAACTCCAAAGTTCTATTTAGCCATTGCAGATCATTAGGTTTCTTCTTCTTCTTCTTCTTGATCTTTAGCGCCTAGCAATCTAAACAAGAAAAAAAGATGTCTCCATGAATCCAAAGATCAACAGAAGTTTCTCACCACAATACCACAGTGAGCAGAAATCCCAAGCAAGCAGTCCAACTACATTGTGCCTCTAGCATTACGCCTGCTCCAACTTTGGTCTCACCACAATACCACAGTGAGCAGAAATCCGAAAAAAGCAGTCAAACTATACTGTGCCTCTAGCATTACGTTTGACGTTCAAAGGCATTTGTAAATAATCACATCACAAACAGGATAAGTAATCACTTAACAAACGGGATAAATAATCACACCACAAGAAGGATAAATAATCCCATCACAAGAAGGATAAATAATCATGACACAAGATGGTTAAAAAAGACACTGTCTGTAAGGTCATTGCCTTATGTTTAGCAGAAATTAGTAGCAAGTTTTAATACGTTTAGTAAAGACATTGTCTTGTAAATTCGTTTAAAAAAAAATATATTCCGATCTTCTTACCCCGTGTTATGCTTAACTGTGATCTCCAATAAACATACGGACGTCGGGCTCAGGTAAAAATGCTAGGAAATATTCCTGTGTTGTTATATAAAGATTAACTCATTTTAGAAAGCACACAACATGCTAAATTAAGGCTATATTATGTTAAAAGTTAAGTATAAAGCTGAGGAATATCAGTATTATTAACATGTTCACCAGTAAATAAGAGTGAACGCATAGAATTGAGTAAAATTTGCAAAAAAAGAGTACAGTATTCTATCAAATATATACAAAAACTAGCCCCCATCTAACAGGAATTTCTGATTTGTCCGCTAAGCTATTCGACCTTATGTTACCGGGGGGCTGCAGTTGAACCCTTTCAAACCTTAACTTTTTTTGTAACCACATAACGCATTTATTTTGCAATATATATTGAACTAACCAGTAAAATGGCTTTGTGTCTTAAAGAAGATTTTCATTGAAACCAATCTACCTCAACTACTAGATTGCAACAGCTGACATTGAAAGATTGGAGTGGCCAGAAAAGAACAGTGCAACAGGTATATGATTAGGCTCATCAATGTAAATCGAACTGGTACAGTCAGTCGTTGGACGCTGTTGATGATACTGCTAAGGAGATCGGAGCACCTATGGACACATCCTGGGTGCAATAAAGATATTCCACATTGTAAAATGTAATGCGAGTCTGTAAATCGGTTCACAATGACGAAAGGGTTAATATTTGATATCAATTGTAGCAACATAATTTTAGCGCAAAGCTTCTCATTGTTATTCAAAGCACGCGTGTTAGGTATATCACTAAGTTCAGAGGTCATGCACTTTACTACAAACGAGTCGGATATGCCACGTAGACAACCAGCCTTCTTCAAGTTTAATGTTTAAATCATATATACTCCTTACAGGCAGGTACAGATGTTAGCGACAGCTGGACATTAAGATGTGAATTTATTGCCAATTTAATGGTCGTGTCTCAAGGCTGCAAAAACAATGTGTTGAGAAAATGTGTGCTTTACGTCATGATCTGATCAAGAAGAAAACCACGTGACACGGTATCTGAATATAAACCACGTGACACAGCTGTGTATAACTTATGGTCATTGTTGAACTTTTAAAATAATTTTAAGATTTTGAATCCAGCTTTATATTTTAGAGCAGATGTACAGGTTTATAATATAGACAACCAACAGATCTGTTAGACAAAAATGGGAACTCAAAATATTGCGGGAGAGGATGGTGGAGTAAAAATGAAATGAGATATCTCTCTATATTCTTTCTCTCTCTATCTCGCTCTCTCTCTCTCTATCTTGCACACTCTCTATCTTGCTCTTTTCTATCTTGCTCCTCTCTCGCTCTCTCTCTCTCTCTCTGTGTAATCTGGAGGTACTGTGGTTGCCTCTCACTCCAAAATTGCTCGTTTCGTTTCCTGCATGAGACTATCGGAATATCATATAGTTATTCATGATCACGAAATAGATCAGATCGTGTCCCTAGTTCGAACGAAGATGGACGATAAAACGTATGTTCTGTGTTTAAGTCGAGCACATAAAACAACCATTATTAGTTTGAAAACGGGATCGCGAGAGAGTTTGAAAACAATTAGAAAATAATGAAAAGAAACTTCGCAGACAAAATTCGTTAAAAGAAATATAATTACTAAAATACAAATTATGATCCTAAAAATAATGCATCCGGGTCCTTCACTGATGCTACGGTGTTTGCGTATTTCTGCTGTGATCACAGAGATTAAAATATCCGCTGTAATCTACCTAAGTGAAATGATGATGATGATTCTATCAATCAATCAATTAATCAATCAATCAATCAATCAATCAATTAATTACAATAACTATTTGAAACTACCTACAAATTTTTAAAAAATTGTATAACAGAAATTTCACCTGTACAGCGACCAATGTCTTAGATTCAAATCACCTTTATAGAGTGGTTAGCGTAGTCATTGAAATCACCTTTGTACAGTGGTGAATGAATGGGATTCAAATCTTCTCTGTACAGTGGTGAATGAATGGGATTCAAATCTTCTCTGTACAGTGGTGAATGAATGGGATTCAAATCTTCTCTGTACAGTGGTGAATGAATGGGATTCAAATCTTCTCTGTACAGTGGTGAATGAATGGGATTCAAATCTTCTCTGTACAGTGGTGAATGAATGGGATTCAAATCTTCTCTGTACAGTGGTGAATGAATGGGATTCAAATCTTCTCTGGTTTTGCAGTATGAGTGAATGATTGGTTCAAATTTCTGTACAGTGGTTAATCAAATGAATGTATCGTTTCTGTACATAGTGATTTCACTAAACAAGATTGAAATGGTATATTTCTGTACAGTCCGATTTCCCACTCAATACAAATGAAAATGTGTATCCGATTTTCTGTACAGTCCGATTTCCCACTCAATACAAATGAAAATGTGTATCCGATTTTCTGTACAGTCCGATTTCCCACTCAATACAAATGAAAATGTGTATCCGATTTTCTGTACAGTCCGATTTCCCACTCAATACAAATGAAAATGTGTATCCGATTTTCTGTACAGTCCGATTTCCCACTCAATACAAATGAAAATGTGTATCCGATTTTCTGTACAGTCCGATTTCCCACTCAATACAAATGAAAATGTGTATCCGATTTTCTGTACAGTCCGATTTCCCACTCAATACAAATGAAAATGTGTATCCGATTTTCTGTACAGTCCGATTTCCCACTCAATTCAAATGAAAATGTGTATCCGATTTTCTGTACAGTCCGATTTCCCACTCAATACAAATGAAAATGTGTATCCGATTTTCTGTACAGTCGATTTCCACTCAATTCAAATGAAAATGTGTATCCGATTTTCTGTACAGTCCGATTTCCCACTCAATACAAATGAAAATGTGTATCCGATTTTCTGTACAGTCCGATTTCCCACTCAATACAAATGAAAATGTGTATCCGATTTTCTGTACAGTCCGATTTCCCACTCAATACAAATGAAAATGTGTATCCGATTTTCTGTACAGTCCGATTTCCCACTCAATACAAATGAAAATGTGTATCCGATTTTCTGTACAGTCCGATTTCCCACTCAATACAAATGAAAATGTGTATCCGATTTTCTGTACAGTCCGATTTCCCACTCAATACAAATGAAAATGTGTATCCGATTTTCTGTACAGTCCGATTTCCCACTCAATACAAATGAAAATGTGTATCCGATTTTCTGTACAGTCCGATTTCCCACTCAATACAAATGAAAATGTGTATCCGATTTTCTGTACAGTCCGATTTCCCACTCAATACAAATGAAAATGTGTATCCGATTTTCTGTACAGTCCGATTTCCCACTCAATACAAATGAAAATGTGTATCCGATTTTCTGTACAGTCCGATTTCCCACTCAATTCAAATGAAAATGTGTATCCGATTTTCTGTACAGTCCGATTTCCCACTCAATTCAAATGAAAATGTGTATCCGATTTTCTGTACAGTCCGATTTCCCACTCAATTCAAATGAAAATGTGTATCCGATTTTCTGTACAGTCCGATTTCCCACTCAATTCAAATGAAAATGTGTATCCGATTTTCTGTACAGTTCGATTTCCCACTCAATTCAAATGAAAATGTGTATCCGATTTTCTGTACAGTCCGATTTCCCACTCAATACAAATGAAAATGTGTATCCGATTTTCTGTACAGTTCGATTTCCCACTCAATTCAAATGAAAATGTGTATCCGATTTTCTGTACAGTCCGATTTCCCACTCAATTCAAATGAAAATGTGTATCCGATTTTCTGTACAGTTCGATTTCCCACTCAATACAAATGAAAATGTGTATCCGATTTTCTGTACAGTCCGATTTCCCACTCAATTCAAATGAAAATGTGTATCCGATTTTCTGAGTGAATTCCACATCATGAAAATGTACCAATTTTCTGCGTTCGATTTCCACTCGAAACAAATAAAATGTACGATTTTCTGTACAGAATACAGAAACGGATCGATTTCAAATGAATGTTAGATTTCGACAGCTGAGTTCCCAATATAAGTGCATTAATGGTACATTAATCTACAGTTTTTTAGTTAGTTAATGACAGTGTTTATGTCTCTTTAACATGTTGCGTTTCTATGCGTTTTGTAAATTGCGTGTCTTTTCAGTGTTTTTATATGGTGCTATAAAAGTATGTTTTTATCAGTGATTTCTTATGATTTGTAATATGGGGTATTGTCGTTTTTTATCGTGCTTATTTTTTAAATTATGATGTGTCTTTTTGTTGTTTTATTATTGGTGTCTTTTATTGTTGTTTTGTTATATTGGTGTCTTTATTGTTGTTTTGTATGTCGTGTCCTTTAATTGTTGTTGTTATTTGTCAGTGTCTTTTATTGTTGTTTTTTATGTCGGTGTTCTTTTATTGTTGTTTTATTATGTCGATTGTCTTTTATTGTTGTTTTGTTATGTCGGTGTCTTTTATTGTTGTTTTTTATTCGGTGTCTTTTATTTTTTCTAATAAATGAATGTCTTTATTGTTGTTTGTATATGTCGTTCTTTTATTGTTGTTTTATGTGTGTCTTTATTGTTGTTTTATTATGTCGGTGTTCCTCTTTATTGTTGTTTTGTTATGTTGGTGTCTTTAATTGTTGTTTTATTATGTCGTGTCTTAATTATTGTTGTTTTCTTAGTCGTTCTTTTGAAATTGTTGTTTTCTGTACAGTCGATTTCTTAAAAAATTTTTGTTTTTGTAGTCGTTCTTTAATAATGTTGTTTTCTGTACAGTCCGTTGTCCACTCTTTATTGTTGTTTTCTGTAGTCGGTGTTCTTTTATTGTTGTTTTCTTATGATTCGGAGTCGTTGTCAAATGTACAATTTACGTTTGCTCTGCTGTTGGATTTCATGTGAAACACGTACAAACAAGTACTATAGTTTTACAATACAGAAACAGTGATGTTCAGCTATGTTAGTTTAGCAAGTGAAAGCTGCTCGTCATATGAGTGATAATGCGGTAACATTATTAACCAGGTTTCTTTAGTTATGTTAATGCCAGTGTTTTACTGTGCTCTTTTAACATGTTGGTGTCTTTTATTGTTGTTTTGTTATGTCGGTGTCTTTTATTGTTGTTTTGTTATGTTGGTATCTTTTGTTGTTGTTTTGTTATGTCAGTGTCTTTTATTGTTGTTTTGTTATGTTGGTGTCTTTTATTGTTGTTTTGTTATGTTGGTGTCTTTTATTGTTGTTTTGTTATGTCAGTGTCTTTTATTGTTGTTTTCTTATATTGGTGTCTTTTATTGTTGTTTTGTTATATTGGTGTCTTTTATTGTTGTTTTATTATGTCGGTGTCTTTTATTGTTGTTTTATTATGTCGGTGTCTTTTATTGTTGTTTTGTTATGTCGGTGTCTGTCATGGCAGCTCTGTATGGAGTCTTTGTACACACCTCCTTTCTCTTTCACTCCATGTTGGTGATTGTACACATCACCTTTCTCCTTTACTCTGTTGTCTAGTGTATGTACACATCACATCACTTCCGGTGTGCTAACGTAACTAAAAATCTACAGCACCCCCTCCCTCCTCATTTCATGTAGTAATGTTTGTATATATTTTCTCACTCTCATTGCGTGTTAGTATGTACACATCCCCATACATTCATACCTCACAGTGTACATTTTTGTCATAACATCCCTCACACCACGTGTTTACGTTTTCCACATTCCCTCACACCACGTTCTGTCGTGTGTACACACCCCTTTCTCTACCATGACCCCAAAATGGCATCGCTGTTTCTTAATGTACACCAACAGGAAGTGCTCAACTAAAATCTCAAAGTACGCATGCGTAATACTATCCCACTTGATCCTAACAACAAATCCCAGAGATTTCCATGAGTGTCTCTATTAGCTTCGCCAAGGACTACAGCCTTGAATTTCACTATCATCACATTACATCCAAGGCATCGTCTTCTTCATCTGAGCATTTTTTTTTTACTCCACCGCATCTCACTTCTTGGCCAATCGTCAGTTCTACTTCCGGCTGGTGGGTCACACTATCCGCGCGAGCTGAGATTAGCTTTGGAAGACGGTCTAAGACTCGCAGACGGGAATTCTCGAAACCGAAGAAATAAAGGCTCAGGTTTTGTTTTTAATGGGTCGGTGAGACGGTCCAGGGATTGGGACTACGATTTAAGAGCGCTAGAACGGGGGAAATGAAGATCTGGAGATTAACACTTGAACGGTAATTAAGCTGTGTCTTGTAGTACTATCTCTAAGGTCAAAGATCAGTGACATAATATTAACATAATTATAAGTAATGAAGCCATTACAACATTGTGGTACACACATTTCGTTAAGTTTTATCTCGATATTCTTCATTCTCATCTCAACTAACTACGTCTACCCTTATTCTGTCCCAACTATATCCACTTCTGTCCCAACTATATACACTACTCTCTCAACTATATCCACTACTCTCCCAACTATATACACTACTCTCCCAACTATATCCACTACTCTCTCAACTATATCCACTACTCTCCCATCTATATCCACTAATCTCCCATCTATATCCATTACTCTCCCATCTATATCCACTACTCTCCCATCTATGTCCACTACTCTCCCATCTATATCCACTACTCTCCCATCTATATCCACTACTCTCCCCACTCTTATGTCTTACTACGATTTCATACTTCAACTGCGCATGTTCACTAAACTCAATCTCAAAAAAAGGTTAAAAATACAATTCCTACAAAAATAATCCTCACCATCTTCACAATTACACCGGGGACCTTCGCCGATGCTGCGGAATTCGTGTACTGCAGCTGAGATTTTCTTGTGTAAGAAAGATATCAGAGCACACATGGTTACTCACCGAAGTGCAATGATAATGGTCCTATCAATCAATCAATCAATCAATCAACTCTCTTTTAGTGAGATCTATTTAGAGTCAAAGTGTTTGAAAGTAACTTTATCCAATTTTAAAGTAAAAAATGCGGTCATTTTATCTCAATTTCTCTCTATCTTTCATTCATTTTCAAAGCATGAAATAAAAAATGCTGGAAGTAACAAGAAGAGACTGGCTTAGAAATTAAGACATCAGGAAAAAAGTTGGTACAAACAACATCAGTACTGGACTTCATCAAGAAACAACAAATTAAATGGTTCGGCCACATAAACATATTACCAACAGACAGTGTGCCCCAAAGAGCACTGTTACTCCGATACAATGGATACAATGCAAAAGGTGGACTTCAGAGATAAGTGAATAAACATTAAGACACTTACACAAAAATGAAGCTCACACAAAAGACCACTCTATAAATCTCTTATCCTGACGCTGTGAGGAAAAAGTATAGAAAAATAAAGAGCAAGACTGCATATGAAAAATTGTCAGAGTAGAGATATTTATGTATATATATACAGGGCCGTGCGGTATATTTTCTCATTATGATGCAAGTCTTCGAAATGCTGACCTCTTTTTTTTTTTTTTTGGGTCCGATCCAGAAGCACTTAAGCTGTCAGCTCTTCGGCTCGGTGCCATGGACATCGTAACCCTTCGGTTTGGTGCCACGAACACCGTGAATCTGGGAACCTGTGGCTTTTCTGCCAGCCCGCGGAATTGAACCCGCACACAAAGAGGGCTAGTCACTCGCAGTCCAACGCGCTACGAACACGTTGGGCAGGCAGGGTGCGCCCCTTAAATGTTCTTTTCTTAAAATAACCTTGAATTATAATTTTGATTTTGTTGTTTATGCTCCTCCTCCCTTACAGCACCGCTTGATGCAACCGTCTCTCTGTATCATATCACGGATCTGCCCTGTATGTATATTCAAGTATAATATATATATCTTGTTTAACACTCTGTGTGTTTGTCTTTTCTGATGTGATGTTTAACTGATGAACAGTGAGCTTTCCATCAGCTACTTTAGAAAAGATGACTGCTGATGAGTGAGAGATTAATGCACATAGAACTCTTATCATCAACATATAGAAGATTTAATTATCATTTTTTTGACACGTCATGAAGATCCCCAGTTTTTAAATGATTGTTAGAGTCGGGAAGATCAATTTATATATAAATATATACTAGCAAATTAACCCAGCTCCACACGGGTGAAAATTGTTATTAATCCTTGATGATGAATTGGGGTAAGCCTTTCTAAAAGATGTCATCTAATAGCACGAATTGTATTTTCTGATATTTTTTAATAAGTGGTTTGAGTTGGGTATGTCGTCGTTAAATGATTTTAACGGTTCGAGTGGTTCTTGTAACGCTTCACGTCTAATCAAAGTAGCGTCTTCTCATTCTTTTAAAATTTCTATAGTGTAGTTTAAAACAGAAAAGTGAAGCTGTAATGACATGAAAACGCAACGAAACTAAGGGATGTAATCCATGCCTATGTTGTAGAGGCCATCTGGCAATTTTTGGATTATATCCCTTCGACTGTAAGCTTTCTTAACCGCATGTTTTTTTTGTAACCAAGATGGCTGACTTAAATGTTGGATAGGCCATCAAGAATTCGATTTAAATTAATTCTAAAGCTCGTAATATTGATCCGATTTCGAAACTGCTTCTTTAGCTGATCTAAATTTAGCCGAAAAAAATTTGTAAGAAATATGGTGAATATTGGATGTAAGCTGAAGGCGTCTATAGGGGGACACAGATCGGATTTTAAGGAATATATTATAAGATATATTCCTCTTGTACCTTTATACTGGCTGATGCTACAAATAAGAAAGAGAAAATTGAGGTATTTTGGACATATAAAAAGACATAAAGGGCTGGAAAAGACATGGAGAAGGAGGCATACCAGCAAAAAGAAGGAGAGTAAGACAACGGAGAAGATGGATTTAGGATGTAACTGATGATTTTAACATGACGGCTGCAGAGGCGGGACATCTGGTCTATGAGAGAGAAATTCCGAAGGACATTAGGGTGGCAAAGTTCTGCTCAGAACAAGTTATTTGATAATGATGATGACCATAATACGTTACATATTGCCTGCAAGCAATTTCTTCATACCGCTCTGTCCTGCTACTCGCTGAATCTCTTCAACTGAATTGAGTCCGATATTTCTTGTCTGTCTCAGCAAATCTCGTTTCAGGGTTTCCTTAGCAAAGATCTATTTATAATATTTTTTTAAAAATTCTTTCATTGTGTCACCCACACAATCTCCTATTGTGTGCTCCATAAAATCTCATTGTGTGCTCTATACAATCCCTCATTGTGTGCTCTATACAATCCCTCATTGTGTGCTCTATAAAATACGTCACTGTATGTTCTATAGAATCCCTCATTGTATGTTCCATAAAATACGTCATTGAAGACTCTAAACAATATCTCATTGTGTACTCTATACAATTTCTCTTTGTGTGCTCTACACAATCTGTCATTGTGTGCTCTTCGCAATCTCTCATTGTGTGCTCTATACAATCTCTCATTGTGTGCTCTATACAGTCTCTCATTGTTTGACCAACACAATCTCTAATTGTGTGCTCCATACAATCCCCTCATTGTGTTGTATTTTTTAAATTGACGAAGCAAAGACAACACAGTACATTTAGAGTTACCTGGTTCAGGTGATTAAATAGGACGTCATGACCTGGCCAGTAACTGCTTCAACAGAAGGCCGTATCTAGGTCACCCCGATCCGAACTTTTAGAGAGGTGATATTAAATATTGAGGAAATAACGAGAGAGAGAGAGAGAAAGAGAGAGAGAGAGAAAGAGAGAGAGAAAGAGAGAGAGAAAGAGAGAGAGAGAGAGAGAGAGAGAGAACTGTTTAAGAGTTGTGGTACACGTGATGAGTAAAAGAAAAGATAAGATATTAGAAATATAATGTAAATTGAAATGAGGACAAGATAGAATGATAAGATGAGACATGAAAGGGAAAGTGAGGAGAAGGGAGACGAAGTATGGGAGATAGATAAGAGACAAGGGAGATGCGAGAAGTGAGATATTATATGGAGACTAAAAGTGGATGTGAGTGAGATACAATTAAGAGAGATCAGCAAGTCGCTGTTCTGTCTTTAAGTGATGGTTCCGGTAGTAGGCTGTATCACTGCAGTCTTGTTATGTGAATTGTGATGAAAAAACCGAACCAGTTCTACAAATGACGTGTAGAAAATGTAAGTGCATGTGGCCAAGTTATCTTGCTCTCGTTGAAAAATGTGAAACAAAGTCAGAAACGTCCTATTTTCTGATAACAAACAAGAAGATAACTTATTTCAATGTCTTGCTGTTTCAGATATCATGTTCGTTTCCTTTGGATAATATTAGTTTTTTTTGGTCACATTTTTATGTCGAGAGTACGGAAACGGCGGATACTGACTTGTCGAAACCAGATCAAACTGGTAAAACCATTCCGATATGTTTTAAAGAGTTTTAAAGCCGAAGTACTGACTTAATTGCACCGGGTTTTACATCCTATGGCTCGGTTCCTCTCCGCAGAAATGGCACGCTACCTGCCGAGAGTATTGTACAAAGCACGAACTCCGTAGCTCCAGCAACAATCCTAGGGTCTCTGGAAAAACTGCACTCGTGAACAGAACGCTGCGGTCCGGATTCGAACCTACGACCTTCGACTCACAAGGCAAAGGGTTTAACCACTTAGCCACAGAGACCCCTCGGGTATTCGGTTATGTGTCAGGGGATTTGTGGATTTGAAAGAACATTAACACTTTTATGACTTTCCCACAACCTTTTTCTTCCACTCTGTTTTTGCTAGTATCATGTCTCTTTGAAAGCTCCACTCTGTTTTTACTAGTATCATGTCTCTTTGAAAGCTCCACTCTCTCTGTTTTTGCTAGTAACATCTCTTTGAAAGCTCCACTCTCTCTGTTTTTGCTAGTATCATCTCTTTGAAAGCTCCACTCTGTTTTTACTAGTATCATGTCTCTTTGAAAGCTCCACTCTGTTTTTGCTAGTATCATGTCCCTTTGACAGCCATGTATTTGTAATCATATATTATATCATGTAATAGAAATGTGAAGAGTTTAAGAGTTAACAGTTCCATGTCATAGAACATGTCAGTGAGGTAGCTAGTTTCATTCATAGTTACCGTCACAGCTAGTTTATCAAGTCACATAGTTTGTAAAGAGAGATCGACTCGACGACAGTGCCATCGTTTTTTATTGTTATTTCAATTGTCAAGTCAGTACTCAAATCTCTTCAAGTGTTCAAATGTTGTCTTATCTCACCAAGTGCACATATATGTCTCACCAAGTGCACATATATGTCTCACCAAGTGCACATATATGTCTCACCAAGTGCACATATATGTCTCACCAAGTGCACAAATGTGTCTCATCAAGTGTATACATATCTCACCAAGTGCATACTTATCTTACCAAGTGCACATATGTGTCTCACCAAGTGCACATATGTGTCTCACCAAGTGCCCATATATGTCTCATCAAGTGCGAACACATATCACCAAATGCCTACATATCTCACTAAGTGCACATATATGTCTCACCAAGTGCATACATATCTGACCAAGTGCATACTTATCTCACCAAGTGCATACACATCTCACCAAGGGAGTACACATATCACCAAGTGCGTACATATCTCACCATGTGCGTACACATATCACCAAGTGCACATATATCTCACCAAGTGCATTCATATCTCACCAAGTGCATACACATCTCACACCAAGTGCATACATATCTCACTAAGTGCACATATATGTCTCACCAAGTGCATACATATCTGACCAAGTGCATACTTATCTCACCAAGTGCATACACATCTCACCAAGTGCACATATATCTCCCAAGGAGTACACATATCACCAAGTGCTACATATCTCACCATGTGCGTACACATATCACCAAGTGCACATATATCTCACCAAGTGCATTCATATCTCACCAAGTGCTAACATCTCACCAAGTGACATCATATCTCACTAAGTGCCAATATACCAGTCTCATATCTCACAGTGCACTAATATCTGACCAAGTGCATACTATCTCACCAAGTGCATACACATCTCACCAAGTGCACATATATCTCCATGGGTACACATATCACCAAGTGCGACATATTCTCACCAAGTGCGTAACATATCTCCAAGTGCACATATATTCTCAAGAGAAGTGCGACATATCTCACCAAGTGCATAACATCTCACCAAGTGCACATATATCTCACCAAGTGACACATATCTACCAAGTGTACAATATCTCACCAAGTGCACATATCTATCCACAGTCAACATATCTTACCAAGTGCATACATATCTCACCAATGCAACATATAATCTACCAAATGAAATGTCGCACACATTTATAACATGACAAATATTCTACTAAGTATCAAAGAAAGTTAATATATCTATAAAACAAGGAAATATGATCTATAAGACAAGAAAATATAATCTATAAGACAGAAATGATCTATAAGCAAAAATATCTCTATAAGACAGAATATATCTATAAACAAGAAAATTGATCTATAAGACAAAATTGATCTATAAGACAAGAAAATATATCTTTTAAGACAAAATATATCTTAAGACAAGAAATAATATCTATAAGACAAGGAAATATGTTCTATAAGACAAGAAATATGTTCTATAAGACAAGAAATTTTTCTATAAGACAAGAAATATTTCTATAAGACAAGGAAATATGTCTATAAGACATATATTTAATATGATCTATAAGACAAGGAAATATGATCTATAAGACAAGAAAATATGATCTATAAGACAAGAAATATGTATCTATAAGACAAGAAAATATAATCTATAAGACAAGGAAATATGATCTATAAGACAAGAAAATGTGATCTATAAGACAAGGAAATATGATCTATAAGACAAGGAAATATGTTCTATAAGACAAGAAATATGTATCTATAAGACAAGAAAATATGATCTATAAGACAAGGAAATATGATCTATAAGACAAGAAAATATGATCTATAAGACAAGGAAATATGATCTATAAGACAAGGAAATATGTTCTATAAGACAAGGAAATATGATCTATAAGACAAGGAAATATGTTCTATAAGACAAGAAAATATGATCTATAAGACAAGGAAATATGATCTATAAGACAAGAAAATATGATCTATAAGACAAGGAAATATGTTCTATAAAACAAGAAAATATGATCTATAAGACAAGGAAATATGATCTATAAGACAAGAAAATATAATCTATAAGACAAGGAAATATGATCTATAAGACAAGGAAATATGATCTATAAGACAAGGAAATATGTTCTATAAAACAAGAAAATATGATCTATAAGACAAGGAAATGTGATCTATAAGACAAGAAAATATAATCTATAAGACAAGGAAATATGATCTATAAGACAAGAAAATATGATCTATAAGACAAGGAAATATGATCTATAAGACAAGAAAATATGATCTATAAGACAAGGAAATATGTTCTATAAGACAAGAAAATATTATCTATAAGACAAGAAAATATGATCTATAAGACAAGGAAATATGTTCTATAAGACAAGGAAATATGTTCTATAAGACAAGGAAATATGTTCTATAAGACAAGGAAATATGTTCTATAAGACAAGGAAATATGTTCTATAAGACAAGAAAATATGATCTATAAGACAAGGAAATATGATCTATAAGACAAGGAAATATGATCTATAAGACAAGGAAATATGTTCTATAAAACAAGAAAATATGATCTATAAGACAAGGAAATGTGATCTATAAGACAAGAAAATATAATCTATAAGACAAGGAAATATGATCTATAAGACAAGAAAATATGATCTATAAGACAAGGAAATATGTTCTATAAAACAAGAAAATATGATCTATAAGACAAGGAAATGTGATCTATAAGACAAGAAAATATAATCTATAAGACAAGGAAATATGATCTATAAGACAAGGAAATATGATCTATAAGACAAGGAAATATGATTTTATAAGAACAAGAAAATATGTTCTATAAGACAAGAAAATATATCTATAAGACAAGAAAATATAATCTATAAGACAAGAAAATATAATCTATAAGACAAGGAAATATGTTCTATAAGACAAGAAAATATGATCTATAAGACAAGGAAATATGATCTATAAGACAAGAAAATATAATCTATAAGACAAGGAAATATGATCTATAAGACAAGGAAATATGATCTATAAGACAAGAAATATGTTTTATAAGACAAGAAAATATGTATCTATAAGACAAGGAAATATGATCTATAAGACAAGAAAATATAATCTATAAGACAAGGAAATATGATCTATAAGACAAGAAAATATGATCTATAAGACAAGAAAATATGATTTTATAAGACAAGAAAATATGATCTATAAGACAAGAAATATGATCTATAAGACAAGAAAATTGATCTATAAGACAAGAAATATGATCTATAAGACAAGAAAATATGATCTATAAGACAAGAAAATGTGATCTATAAGACAAGGAAATATGATCTATAAGACAAGAAAATATGATCTATAAGACAAGGAAATATGATCTATAAGACAAGGAAATATGTTCTATAAGACAAGAAAATATGATCTATAAGACAAGAAATATGATTTTATAAGACAAGAAAATTGATCTATAAGACAAGAAATATGATCTATAAGACAAGAAAATGTTCTATAAAGACAAGAAAATATGATCTATAAGACAAGAAAATGGATCTATAAGACAAGAAAATGTGATCTATAAGACAAGAAATAGTGATCTATAAGACAAGAAATGTGATCTATAAGACAAGGAAATATGTTCTATAAACAAGAAAATATGATCTATAAGACAAGAAAATGTGATCTATAAGACAAGAAAATATAATCTATAAGACAAGGAAATATGATCTATAAGACAAGAAATATGTCTATAAGACAAGAAATATGTTCTATAAAACAAGAAAATATGATCTATAAGACAAGAAAATATGATCTATAAGACAATGAAATATTTCTATAAAACAAGAAAATATGATCTATAAGACAAGAAAATGTGATCTATAAGACAAGAAAATGTGATCTATAAGACAAGGAAATATGATCTATAAGACAAGAAAATGTGATCTATAAGACAAGAAAATATGATCTATAAGACAAAGAAATATGTTCTATAAGACAAGAAAATATGTTCTATAAGACAAGAAAATATGATCTATAAGACAAAGAAATATGTTCTATAAGACAAGAAAATATGTTCTATAAGACAAGAAAATATGTTCTATAAGAAAGTAAAGTATTTAAACAAGTCTGTCAAATATGTAGCAACATTCATCTGTCTACTGGCTGTGGTGCTACCATTGTTTAGTCAACTATATCTCAAACCTTGGTCTACAAATAGAGCATGAACATTGTCCAACACATTATTCAATCAACAAAGCGAGTTCACAGGTCAACAGAATAAGTATTGATTGATGATGACAATCGACAGGAAATCGAATCATGAAATAGAAAGTTAAGGCACGTCCTTGAACAATGTATACGTTTTCAACAGTCAACGTCTATAAATGAGTGCCAAGTTAATTTTCAACAGTTGTTAATGCTAGTAAATATAATGTTGTATCTAGTTGATATTTGATAAATTGTTGTAAAGTTGATATTTTGATAAATTGTTGTAAAGTTGATATTTTGATAAATTGTTGTAAAGTTGATATTTGATAAATTGTTGTAAAGTTGACATTTGATAAATTGTTGTAAAGTTGATATTTTGATAAATTGTTGTAAAGTTGATATTTGATAAATGGTTGTAAAGTTGATATTTGATAAATTGTTGTAAAGTTGATATTTTGATAAATTGTTGTAAAGTTGATATTTGATAAATGGTTGTAAAGTTGATATTTGATAAATTGCTGCAAAATTGATATTTAATAAATTCTTGTAAAGTTAATATTGGATAAATTATTGCAAAGTTGATATTTGATAAATTGTTGTAAAGTTGATATATTGATAAATTGTTGTAAAGTTGATATTTGATAAATGGTTGTAAAGTTGATAAATTTCTGCAAAATTGATATTTAATAAATTCTTGTAAAATTAATATTGGATAAATTATTGCAAAGTTGATATTTGATAAATTGATGTAAAGTTGATGTTTGATAAATTGTTGTAAAGTTAATATTTGATAAATTATTGCCAAGTTGATATTTGATAAATTGTTGTAACTTTGATATTTGATAACTTGCTGCAAAGTTGATATTTGATAAATTGTTGTAAAGTTGATATTTGATAAATTGTTGTAAAGTTGATATTTGATAAATTGTTATAAAGTTGATATTTGATAAATTGTTGTAAAGTTGATATTTGAGAAATTGTTGTAAAATTGATATTTGAGAAATTGTTGTAAAGTTGATATTTTATACATTGTTGTAAAGTTGAAATTCAACAAATTATTGCATAGTTGTTAACAAATATAATGTATATTTTTAATACCAAGGTAATGCTCTATAGTTGAGTACCAAGGTAATGTTCTATAGTTGAGTACAAAGGTAATGCTCTATAGTTGAGTACCAAGGTAATGCTCTATAGTTGAGTACCAAGGTAATGCTCTATAGTTGAGTACCAAGGTAATGCTCTATAGTTGAGTATCACGATAGTGTTGTATATTTGAGTATCAATGTAATGTTCTATTTTTGAATATCAAAGTAATGTTGTATAGTTAAGTAGCAAGGTAATGCATATACTTTTGATGACAATCAATAAGCCATGTTTCGATTCAAAGACAACATTATCAAGGTGTTTTTTTTTTTTCTTCATCTGAATCTTGCACGCTTAATTGACACTAGTGTCGATGTTACTCTTTGATTTATTGCACAGCCAAGAGGTGTATAAATGTCTTCCACATTTTCCACATCCGTCTAAATAGCCAATGTTAACGACTTCTCTGGTGCTGTGAAGCGGAAGTGACCCTCTCGATTTGCATTTCCCGCTCGTCTTGACTTCCAGTATCGTGTTTCCGGTTTCAATATTTACGTACACAAGAAAATAGCAAGGGTGTTGTGAAGTGCTTCCTAGAAACGCGTTGATTAGAGAGTGATAAAAGAGAACCCATACCTAACTACGGCTATCATCGCATCCCGGAGCAATAGAACACCACAATTAATGACAGAAGATGGGTGTAGCAGAGCGAAGCGGGCAAATAAAAGAAACGGACGCGTTCACAATATGAGCTACAGTAAAAGCAATCATGCTTCTAAGATAATGCCGACGCATGCAAATAGAATGATCTGAAGTTTGGAACTATTGTAGTACAATGAATAGATCTGCGAGTATGTTATTATCATGGAGAGCCAGATATCGAACCAGGCAGAAGTAAATAATAGATGCTTGTCGAATAAGGTGAAACAAAAAAGAACAATTCTAGCAGTTGAGAAACTTTTCTTTGACAACGAAGGCATGTGTTATTGTGAGCGTTTCTTTGTCACATCACATACTCAAAGAGAAGAAAACTTCGTTGATGTATGAATAGACCTGGACAATGTCAATGTGATGTAATGACGTGTAAAGGTCTACAGGTGCTGCAAGCGAAGGTTATCAATGGTAAGCCCAGCGACTTAATTTTTGTCCAGCTTGAAGTTCACTTACTTTAACTTCATTTTTCATAACTTGGACATACGCTTTTGTAACAAGAAAAAAAAAAGATAACAAATTTAAAAAAAATATTTAAACAGTAAACAGAACAACTAAATAAAATCAGAACAATAAAGAAAGGAACTGATTTATAGTCAGTATAAATGAGATACCCAGTAGCGTAGTTGTTAGTGAGCTTGCTTCTCAGGAGAGTGATCTGTGTTTAATTCCACAGTAAGCGTGAAATTATTTTTTCAACCCCAACAGCTGTCAGTTCGATGTACCTTAATTGTGTACCAGGAACAGCATAGGGGAAATATAGGTGACGGCGTTGAGTCGACCATATTACCCATCGCGTGCCGACGATCAAGTAAAACTAAGGGCCTAACACCGTATTATCCAATATAGCTCGATGTATGGGACAACGATTGCTTAACTTTTTCTATCCACACTAATTGCATTTCAATACGTTTGTGAGTCCGTTTTACAACTGAGATAACTGGAGTATGTTCTTCTTGTTCTTCTTCTTGTTCTTCTTGTACTTCGTAATCAAACTTCCACGTTTACAAACTTTAACCAAGGTAACATTTTCTTTTTTAAATATTACTTCATCAAGAGTAAACACAACAAATACAGGGTGTTCAACTTAAAAGTAGCCTATGAATGGAGCTAATCTGGCATATATGTATGGAAATGAGGTTCAGTTATGACGTAGTATAGGTCAAGGTTGTGTGATGGTGTGTAATTGTAGTGCGGGAAGGGGCGATGAACAAATGTGACGTAGGACGAGCTAGTCAGAACCGGTTTAAATAGTAAATAAACACAACGTGATAGATTATCTGGCAAATTTCGATTTGTCAATGGGGCTGTAATTATCTTGAGCACCCTGTAGTATCAGAGGAAGTCTGAACCCCCAGACTTGTGATACGGGACCCACCACTGAGTGGACTTACCATGTTACTTGGTTATTTGCTACTGAACTGACATTGCTGCACTGGACAGACCAATATGTGCTCAGTCTCCCGCCCCAACATATATCGAATAGTAGGCATACTGATGGTTCCCGTGGCTCGCTGATTAAACACATTCCTCACTCTACCCATCAGACATCCAGTTCTACTTAGTACAACGAGTACTTCCAGATTCCTTAAATCGCTGGAAAGATTCAACATCTATTTTAGTGTCTTCATCCTACAGGCAGTCGCGAAGAAACCGAAGAGTATCCTAGTTATCTATTATAAACTCCCCGGCAATCAGTGCTGTTGTCCGCTTTCTCGTTGTCGTAAACAACCGCATGCCCAGGTTAGTAGGTCAACGTGAGTTTTTTTTAGATTAGAAACATCAATAGACGACATCCACTCATACCGAAACCTGCCCCTTTGGATCGCCCGAAGCATTGACAGAGAATCGCATACAGCAGCGGCACCAGTTAATGGAGTCCCAGAGACCCAATGGAGGGCATCAGTAACGACATCAACATGTGTCATCATACTGGAAGTAGTTGTTCTCTAAGCTATACTTCACAACGCAACAACCCTACCATGCGCGCTAGTCAAGAAACCCCAGCCTGACTTCTCACCGCAATGCACAGACATGCGCGCTAGTCAAGAAAACCCCAGCCTGACTTCTCACCGCAATGCACAGACATGCGCGCTAGTCAAGAAACCCCAGCCTGACTTCTCACCGCAATGCACAGACATGCGCGCTAGTCAAGAAACCCCAGCCTGACTTCTCACCGCAATGCACAGACATGCGCGCTAGTCAAGAAACCCCAGCCTGACTTCACACCGCAATGCACAGACATGCGCGTTAGTCAAGAAACCCCAGCCTGACTTCACACCGCAATGCACAGACATGCGCGCTAGTCAAGAAACCCCAGCCTGACTTCACACCGCAACAACCCTACCATGCGCGCTAGTCAAGAAACCCCAGCCTGACTTCACACCGCAATGCACAGACATGCGCGCTAGTCAAGAAAACCCCAGCCTGACTTCTCACCGCAATGCACAGACATGCGCGCTAGTCAAGAAAACCCCAGCCTGACTTCTCATCGCAATGCACAGACATGCGCGCTAGTCAAGAAACCACAGACATGCACGCTAGTCAAGAAACCCCAGCCTGACTTCTCACCGCAATGCACAGACATGCACGCTAGTCAAGAAACCCCAGCCTGACTTCTCACCGCAATGCACAGACAAATCGGTATAAACAACACCACCATCATGACTTGCAGCGTTATCTTCTAACAATTTCTTCATTGCTAGATCAGCCTTCATGCTACCCAAATCCAGTGTTATCTTCTAACAATGTCTTCATTGCTAGATCAACCTTCATGCTACCCAAATCATGACTTGCAGCGTTATCTTCTAGCAATTTCTTCATTGCTAGATCAGCCTTCGTGCTACCCAAATCATGACTTGCAGCGTTATCTTCTAGCAATTTCTTCATTGCTAGATCAGCCTTCATGCTACCCAAATCCAGTGGCGGCTCGTGATCGTTTTTGTTGGTGGGGCCAGACACAAATTTTGGGAAAATCATGGCTTTGGGTTAGGTTATATTTTATCTTATTAAATAATAAATACACGTTACACATTATTGTTGGTGGGGCCGACCCTCTGGCCCTTAATGACGAGCCGCCACTGCCCCAATCTCTACATTCTCTTTCAATAGCAATTATTACGTTGTGGTAGTTGGTCATGCTACTATTGGAATCCATTCTTTCCGTTTTGGATTTACCCTGATATCCACGAACCAGACTCTCAGCTATGTGCAAATATCCCTACTGCCTTGCGAGAGCCTCGGGAGAAGCAAAGGTTATGGGAACAAACCCAAACAGAAAATCTGTAGTGGAGCTCCTATGGCAGGAAGGCATCGTGTGATGTCGTACCAGCAGAACCTACAACCAAACTGATACCATAAGTCGTGTTTGCACTCTAATGGACTCTTCCTGTAGCTGGTTGGTCTTAGGCAGGCTATGTGCCTCCACACAATGAGAGAGCTGATAGTTCTTGTAGCTGGCTGGTCCTACACACGAGCTAAATAGGTTGATTTATAGAGAAGTGTTTATAGATATCGATAGGTAAGTGGGTTTATATAGATATGTTTATAGAGATATGTTTATAGAGATATGTTTATATAGATATGTTTATAGAGATATGTTTATATAGATATGTTTATAGAGATATGTTTATAGAGATATATTTATATAGATATATTTATAGAGATATATTTATAGAGATATGTTTATAGAGATATATTTATAGAGATATGTTTATAGAGATTAAAGGGTTTTTAAGCCGAAGGATTGACTTCATTGAACCGGGTTTACCCCATACGGCTCGGTACTTCTCCGCAGAAACGGCACGCAACCTGCCGAGAGTATTGCACAAAGCACGAACTCCGTAGCTCCAGCAAAATCCTAGGCTCTCTAGAAAAACTGCACCCATGAACAGAACGGCGCGATCCGGATTTGAACCCACGACCTTCGACTCGCATGGCAAAGGGCGTAACCACTTAGCCACAGAGACCCCTATATTTATAGAGATATATTTATAGAAATAAAATATGTGCGTTTACACGAATAGACATATATATTTATAAATAGATCGATAAATAAACAAGTATATCGATGGAAAGATATTGACAATGTGACAGATAATATCTAGCCTGCGCTTCTTGTTTTCATTTCTCACTTTAAAAAAAAGTTCATTGTCTTTCATGGATTCTTATGTCTGCACCTTCGTATGTAGGCAACCCGCCTCTTCCACAAGACGGAATCCAACTGTCCCACAGATCCCTCTTCTCACTCTCGTTACGTACCCTATAATGGCGCATCAACTTCAAAACTTTCCAGCAATCAGGGACGATAATCGATGTGCGAAAAGCCTTGATTGGATTACTCCGCTTGAGTCCTTCCATACCTCCCCACCCCTCGCATAGTTCTTGCACCGTTTTGCACCCTGTAAGATTACGGGGTTGAGCACCTGACATCAGCCTCTGGCCACTGATTGGATAGTTGAGCACGTGGAAACGACTGGGTAATCACACGTCTCTGTCCCGCGCAAAACACAGCCCACTCTTGCTGGATAATCGGGTTCGCTAATTTGATTAAACCTTTCGGTCTTATCCGCCCCCTTTCAGAACAACTACCCGCCCTCTTCCTAATTTACTGTAACAAATTTTTGCATCCACTATTACCACCATCACCATCACTACCTTGACCGTTAGCAACTACAGTTACTGTCACTAAATGAAGTGTCTGCGATGTCTTTATTCCTAGCAGTGCTTGAGTTTTTCATCCATGATAGGCGGTCGGGACATTTTCTCGGCGGGTAAATTGTCAGCAAAATTGAGATGATTCATTTTGTTGGGGACAAATGGGTCACAGTACAGACACATGTGCAGTGATAGAGAGAACATTAGAGAACAGATGGGACATCATAGCAACGATGCATGTACAGTGATAGAGAGAAAGTTAGAGAACAGATGGGACATCATAGCAAAGATGCATGTGCAGTGATAGAGAGAACGTTAGAGAACAGATGGGACATAGCACAGATGTATGTGCAGTGATAGAGAGAACATTAGAGAACAGATGGGACATCATAGCAAAGATGCATGTGCAGTGATAGAGAGAACATTAGAGAACAGATGGGACATCATAGCAAAGATGTATGTGCAGTGATAGAGAGAACGTTAGAGAACAGATGGGACATCATAGCAAAGATGCATGTACAGTGATAGAGAGAAAGTTAGAGAACAGATGGGACATCATAGCAAAGATGCATGTGCAGTGATAGAGAGAAAGTTAGAGAACAGATGGGACATAGCAAAGATGTATGTGCAGTGATAGAGAGAACATTAGAGAACAGATGGGACATCATAGCAAAGATGTATGTCATGATAAGAGAACGTTAGAGAACAGATGGGACATCATAGCAAAGATGCATGTGCAGTGATAGAGAGAACATTAGAGAACAGATGGGACATCATAGCAAAGATGTATGTGCAGTGATAGAGAGAACGTTAGAGAACAGATGGGACATCATAGCAAAGATGCATGTACAGTGATAGAGAGAAAGTTAGAGAACAGATGGGACATCATAGCAAAGATGCATGTACAGTGATAGAGAGAAAGTTAGAGAACAGATGGGACATCATAGCAAAGATGCATGTGCAGTGATAGAGAGAACATTAGAGAACAGATGGGACATCATAGCAAAGATGCATGTACACTCATTGATTGATTGATAGATTGGACAATCATGTGTGTTCCAATATATTTCGTACACAGGAAGATCTCAGCTGCAGTGCACGAACTCCGTAGCACCGGCGAGGTTCCCCGATGTAATTTTGAAGATGGTGAAATTATTTTTGCAGGAATTTTATTTGTAATATTTTCTAATGAATTTTGTCCGGGCAGCGGCTTTCCAGCCTGCTCTTATCGATTTTAAACTGCCAAGGGTCCTTTTACGTGCTCAGATTGAACACAGAACTTACGCTTTATCGTCCGTCTCCGATAGAACTAGGAACTCCATCTCACCACCACTGTGATCATGTATCTCTGGAAAAATATCCAGATGGATCCATGAGAGAGCGAATCTGGTACCTTTATCACGAGAGACGAGCGCCTAACCGCTACGCCACAGATATCTCGTCCACTCATTGATAGAGAGAAGCAAGAAAAAATGTGGGACATGGCAAAAACAGTTTGCACTCATAGAGAAGATGAAGCATAAAGTTTTTAATTGGTTAAGTCGCTCACAGGTGAGATAGTTCATTAATAAAGTCACTCCCAGGTGAGATAGTTTATTGGTGAAGTCACTCACAGGTGAGATAGTTTATTGGTGAAGTCACTCACAGGTGAGATAGTTTATTGGTGAAGTCGCTCACAGGTGAGATGAAAAATGAAAATCGTGGCATATCCCAAAGGACGTAGCCATCAACCACAGTAAACAAGTCGTTGATTTTCTAGGCACCACTTATACGTTCAGTAGTTTGCCATTGCTTTCGAACGGGTGGCGCCATCGTCCTTTGTTAAAATCAACGGAAACAATTTGCAAGCAAACTGTCCGCAGCGTGATTCGAACTCAGAACGTCGGGGTTAATAGACAGAGTCACTAACCCCTAGGTGCGATAGTTCATTAATAAAGTCACTCACAGGTGAGATAGTTTATTGGTGAAGTCACTCACAGGTGAGATAGTTTATTGGTGAAGTCGCTCATAGGTGAGATAGTTCATTAATAAAGTCACTCACAGGTGAGATAGTTTATTGGTGAAGTCACTCACAGGTGAGATAGTTTATTGGTGAAGTCACTCACAGGTGAGATAGTTTATTGGTGAAGTCACTCACAGGTGAGATAGTTTATTGGTGAAGTCGCTTACAGGTGAGATAGTTTATTGGTGAAGTCGCTCACAGGTGAGATAGTTCATTAATGAAGTCACTCACAGGTGAGATAGTTCATTAATGAAGTCACCCACAGGTGAGATAGTTCATTGGTGAAGTTGTTCTTCTTCTTCTTCTCTTCCACCATTTACTTCTTTATTCTTAGCCGTGCTTCAGTTTTTCATCCATGATAGGCGGTCGGGACATTTTCTCAGCGGGGAAATTGTCAGCTCAGATGAGATAGTTCATTGGTGAAGTCACACTCAAAGATCAAATCATTCATTAGTTTAATTATAATTACATTACTGGTCACCTATGTTCAGTAGCACCAAACATCTTTGCACAAACTTACTTTTGTCTTCACAAACAAACAAACAAACAAATAAACAACATCCACCCACTGTACACTACAAAACTGCAACCTTATTCAAAGAACATATTTTAGCATTTTTGTATACACAACTCTTAACACAAATTATAACTGAATTTTCTTCTCTCTTATAGCCCAATCCTCTCAATAAAAATAAAAGAAATCCCAAATGAAAAGTTTATTTCAGCAAAAAATGGTAACAGACAAAGAGGAATCACAAAGATATCAAATTCAGTATAAGCTGGTTGTTAAATCTTGTCGAATGTAACAAGAAAGATGATCAAGGATTGAGAAAGCTGGCTTCACTTTAACAAGGTTAATTTCGCTCGTCAGCAGCTCGGGCAAGAGTTAAGACTTGTAAGATTAATGACGTCAAGTAGGCCATCGTTAGATTCTGAACATAGAAGGAGTATGCTAGTTGACATAGGCCAGGGATCTGAGTTCTGTGTGAGCAGGCAGTCAACTCTGCTAAATGACAGAGACATGAGAATGAAACTTAAGATGAAACTTGAACAAAAATGTACAAATTATATTTCTGCAGAGTTTGGAAGGTTTTTTTAAGTGGGAGGGAGAGAAAGGATATACACGTAATAAATCGGACTTATTTTTTTTTACAGCGAATGATAATGAGAACATATGAGTCTGCTGTAACTTATGTGTCTGACGTGTGCTGTAACATGTATGTCTGTCTGACGTGTGCTGTAACATGTATGTCTCTCTGAAGTGTGCTGTAACTTGTATGTCTGTCTGAAGTGTGCTGTAACTTGTATGTATGTCTGTAGTGTGCTGTAACTTATATGTCTGTCTGAAGTGTGCTGTAACTTATATGTCTGTCTGTAGTGTGCTGTAACTTATATGTCTGTCTGTAGTGTGATGTAACTTATGTCTGTCTGTAGTGTGCTGTAACTTATATGTCTGTCTGTAGTGTGCTGTAACACGTATGCGTTATATGAGAACTATTATCATAGCACTCCGGACATGTTCATATGTGATCCGATCTCTGTCTCAACCTCTTGGTTGAACCCTCCATATCGACCACGTGTTAGTTAACCACTCTGTGGTATTTGTATATAATCTGAACCTAAGAGCGATTGTACGTTGTGCCAATTATACGCCTACAAGTAGGTCTGCACATCCGATTGCTGCGATACTTTTTATTTACTAGGGTAGTTTAACTAGGTCCTACATCAGTCGTCTCTTACAACGAGTATTGTAGGTCGCAGTGGTATTATTCTTTGCTTCCCTTGCGGGCCCAGGCTCCACACGGGCATCCGTCTCAACAAATCCAGCAGTGTTCAACAGCTCAACACGGGCATCCGTCTCAACAAATCCAGCAGTGTTCAACAGCTCCACACGGGCGCCCGCCTCAACAAATCCAGCAGTGTTCAACAGCTCAACACGGGCGCCCGCCTCAACAAATCCAGCAGTGTTCAACAGCTCAACACGCCAGTTCAATGTTGATTAATCAATCTCTTTGCATATTTGGTATGTCGTTCTTTTCGGCGGCACCGATATCGACACCTATCTCTCAACCTGGTCAAGACACAGAGAAAGCTATCATCAATATAAGAAAGAGGCAGTCATCATTTTTCGGGCATGTGATGAGGAGGGAGGTTTAGAACACATTGTAACAACTAGTTAAATCGAGGGTAGAAGACAGAGAGAGAAAATTATAGGTAGCTTGACATCATGGTACGGTAGAGCGTCAACATCTGAGATGATAGCAAACACCAAAGACAGAGATTTGTGGAGATCCATGATCGTCTACGCTAGCAGACACCTGATGATGATAGGTTAAGTGAACGTGTCTTTTTTTGACGGTCTAATTATGGTGCGGGAAAGACGAGCTAGTCAGAACCAGTTTAAATAGTAAATAGACAAAACGTAATGTGTACCTGGCAACTTTTGATTTGTCAATGGCACTGCTTTTATCTTGAAGACCCTGTAGTATTCTTAGAATATTACTTTGATATATTCTGAGCTTAGTATTTAAACCAAGTTATTTTTTGATCTTCTTTATATGTTATTAAGCGTGTCAACTGGTTGGTTTATTTTTACCTAATCTCGCTGCTACATTGTTTTCCGAATCTCCATTTGTTCAAACTGTACTTAGAAGGTATATCAATTCATTAACTTCTCCAATTTTCTATTTTGTAGTGAAATATTTCTATATTTCATTTTCTTGTTTGTATTACTGGTACAATTATAGTTTCGTGGGATGGACTAGTGTAATGTATAAGTGTTCATTAGTAGATCATCTGACATACTTCATTTTCTTGTTTGTATTACTGGTACAATTATGGTTTCGTGGGATGGACTAGTGTAATGTATAAGTGTTCATTAGTAGATCATCTGGCTGAATGGACTAAAGTGCAGCTCCCATGCGGGAGGTTTTTTGTGGAGGCATAAAGAAAAATTATAACCTGAAGAGTTTCTGGCCACTGCACTAGCTATGTAGCCATTAAATTCCATAGGCACAAGTTCCCCACTGTCTTACACAGCATAAAGCGGTATTGAAAAAAGGACGTAGCCATCAACCACAGTAAACGCGTGGTGTATTTTCTAGGCACCACTTATACGTTCAGTAGTTTGCCATTGCTTTCTGAACGGTGAGGTCTATTTTTAGCTTTTGTAAAAATCCCACAGAAACGAATTTACTTCCAAACTTGCCCACCGTGGGGTTTGAACCAGGTACGCTTGGGTTCGTGATCAAGCTCACTATCGCTTGAGCTACCGCTCGTTCACCTATCTACTCAGAAACAAGTGGGTTGTAAATTCAATCCCACACTCGACATTCCCCATGCCAGGAAAGAAATTGACCCTCCTACCTCCAGAACACTAGGGTCTATAAATGTGAAGTGACTTCATACCCTAAGATCTGAAAAGGCTATGGTGAATTGTATTTATTTATATTATGGCGTCAATGGCAATTCTTTCTGAATAACATGGTAGTAGAACAAAATATGATACATACAATAACAGTAACTGACTTAATGAGTATGACTAACATGGTGATAGAACAAAATATGATACATACAATAACAGTAACTGACTCAATGAGGTTGTTTAAGAGGGTTGGTCTAGGTCAGTTTCACACGGAAATGGGAAATCAGCATTCAGTAGTCCTGACTCAAGAAACTGTATATTGGTTTTATCAGTTATCAGTTATATGAGGACTATCGTCATAGCACTCCGGACATGTCCATAGGTGCTCCGATCTCCGCCTCAGCAAATCCAGCAGCGTCCAGCGACCCAACACGCCAGTTCGATGTTGATTAATCAATCTCTTTGCATATTTAGTATGTCGTTCTTTTCGGGCTGCATCAATATTGACCCCCATCTCTTTCAATCGGGTCAGCGAGTGGGATTCACAGCCCTGAAACTCCTCTGTTCGGAAAGACTCTCTCAATGCATGAAGAATGTCACTTCGATCCATGGCAGCTCTGATATTGTAGCTAAGCCAGCCAATCTATCAGCTCGTTCATTACCCCTAACTCCTGCGTGCCCAGGGACGAAAATGAAGGTGATTTCTCTGATCACTGTCTGTACCAATACCTCCACCCAGTTGCGTCTCACCATACCTGATTCGACTTTACGAATCATGCTCATGGAGTCACTGAGTATGAAAATACGAGAGTAATTGTGAGATGTCAACCAGTTCACCGCCTCCGTAACCGCCCGAACCTCCATTGTCAAGCTACTTGTGGTTGTTGCTTAGGCCCCACTGGCCTCTCTTATTATTATTTTTCCTCCTGAGCGTGCTGAAAAAGCCCACGCACAGCGTTGTTGGCGAATGACTGAACCATCGGTGTAAATAACCACATCTGTATATATTGGTTTCATATGCCAGGGCATGCAGGAATGAAAGGAAATAGCTAGAACAGCATCAACTGCAAGTGGGAGAAGTATGGACAGTGCTTCTTCTTCTTTTCTCTTATCCTGTTTTGTCTCACAGCGTTAGGATAAGAAGAGATTTCTATAACAGGTTTTTGTGTGCGCTTCGTAAACAGTGTTTTTCATCACCTCTTGTTATCTCTCTTGAGAGCCGCAGTAGCGTAGTTGTTAGTGAACTCGCTTCTCAAGGCTGGTGGTCCGGGTTCAGCTCCCATAGTGGGCGTGAAATTTTTCACGGACCGCGACGGCTCTCAGGTCGACCCAGCCTCAACTGGGTACCAGACATGCTCTGGGAAGTAAAGGCGGCCGGCGTGATGCTGACCACATCACCCATCGCATGCCGACGGTCAATGAAAATACAGGCCTAACACTGTATTGCCCTATATACCACGAGGTATGAAAGGGTTCCTTTACTTTACTCTTGTTATCTCTGAGAACCATCTTTTGCGTGGACTTTTTGCTTTGTATCCACTGTATCGAGTAGAATTGTTTAGACAGGGTAGACATCAGAACTGCCCTCTGGTCTACATATATGGAAACAGAATAAGTGACATAACATTGTCTGATTGAAATAGGGATCAAGTGCAGACAAGCATAACACTATCTGCATGGTAGAGAGACAAGCATAACACTATCTGCAGGGTAGCGAGAGAGAAGATGTCAACCAACATTGCTTTGATCGAGTGAGTGTGGGAACATTGAAGTGACTGTTGCATTGGAGGACTTAACATTAAGGATTTGTCCAATGTGTTAGGATGTGGACCAGAAGAACTGAACTGGTGAATAATACAAAGCATTTTTCTTTATAAAGTCTTCACTTTCATAGGGTAGTATATGAGACTCATGTCTTTACATAACAATTTCATTGTGCAGTATCTGTTGTTCATATCTTTCTATATAATGAGAAATATATATATGATTTCTCTGAGCACCAGCAGTGTCTTGAAGTAAACGTTTAGTGTTCCTTTCATAGAATCTTTCCCTGGTTGTCACTTAATATTGTTATTTCGTTCTTAACTTTCATAAATCTTTCATAATAGGATTCATGCTTTCAGATTTAAAAAAAAATTATACTGTTTTTTTAATAAATGGTTGTGAATTGTTCTGCTATATATAAAATATATATTGTATGTATATAACGCATCATCTATCTCTCTCTCTTATGTGTACATTTTTGTAACATCAGTACATTTACAATGTCTATAGATCTGTTAGTTTGATGCTCGCAGACATGTGTACACAAACACATTCACTCTATCGTCCTTGTCTCTGCACACATGTGCACCCAAATACATTCACTCTATCGTCCTTGTCTCTGCACACATGTGCACACAAACACATGCGCACTATCGTCCTTGTCTCTGCACACATGTGCACACAAACACATTCACTCTACCGTCCTTGTCTCTGCATACACATCTCTTAAACAAAATAACACAACTCGACATTGGAAAAACTGCAACTAAACCAAATTTATTTCTTTTCTTATCATCTTTTATGTCTCTTGCCATCTTGGTCACGTTCAGACTCAACTTTCAGTCTCTTCACACTGTTCTCATACTTGATGTCTTCCTGGAAGGTGGGCTTCCAGAGAGAAGGCATTAGGTCCAGTAACGTTGGGGGCACTGAAAAGTCAAGTCGATTCAGAGCATATCAAATGTTGAAATAATAAAATACATAAGAAATGAGATGCAGGTGAGAAGTGAGATACAGGTGAGAAGTGAGATGCAGGTGAGGAGTGAGATACAGGTGAGAAGTGAGATACAGGTGAGAAGTGAGATACAGGTGAGAAGTGAGATACAGGTGAGAAGTGAGATACAGGTGAGAAGTGAGATACAGGTGAGGAGTGAGATACAGGTGAGGAGTGAGATACAGGTGAGAAGTGAGATATATGTGAAAAGTGAGATACTGATGAGAAGTGAGATGCACGTGATGTGTTAATACACAAGTGAAAAGTTTAGACACAGGTGAGAAGTTAATACACAAGTGAAAAGTTTAGACACAGGTGAGAAGTTAAGACACAAGTGAAAAGTTTAGACACAGGTGAGAAGTTAAGACACAAGTGAAAAGTTTAGACACAGGTGAAAAGTTTAGACACAGGTGAGAAGTTAAGACACATGTGAAAAGTTAAGACACAGGTGATAAGTTAAGACACAGGTGATAAGTTAAGACACAGGTGAGAAGTTGATACAGGTGAGAAGTTGATACAGGTGAGAAGTTGATACAGGTGAGAAGTGAAGTAGATGAGATGCTGTACAGGTGAGTGCTAGCTACAAGGAGGGGAAGCAAGGCCTTGGTCAGTATGGCTTCCCGATCTTGAGCAAACATTAGTGGAACTTCAGATTTTGTTCAGACTTAAACATAAAGTATAGTCTGTTGCATTCAATGATCTTGACATATTGCTTGGTGCATACTTGTTGTCTATACATTTCTATTATCATTCATGTTTACTTACTGTTCTCTCAGTCTGTTCAAGACACTGACTTGTATGTTGTTTATAGAAGTTAGTCTCTTTCTTATGATCTCAAGTGTTCCCATACTGGATCTATGATAACCTAATAACAAACCAATATATATCTTCTTCTTTACCAAGAGGTCATTACCGCGTAGTGATGGGGAGACTTGAGAGCTTCAATGATATAGTGGGCTAGGATGGTGAGAATGTATGTTCCTGGCAGGGTCACCCAGGCTGGATAGATCATTGAGGAGGGGTCAGACTAAATGTGGATTTCTGGTCCTTCAGATTGGGGACTTATGTTCCTGACAAGGTCACCCAGGCCGGATAGGTCACTGAGGAGGGGTTGGACTATATATGGATCCCTGGTCCTCCAGGTTGAGGGTTTGGCTTAGGACTAAAATCCCTTCCTGTAAAACACTTTCGGTTACAGAAACAGCAATGAAGACCCTACATATTCACAGGCATGAAGGCATACCAGAGTCAGTGATTTATATGACTGGATGTGGTTAAAACCGAAAGGCAGCTACTTTCCCTAGGACAGATGTACTGAATGTCAAAACCAAAATAGGATTCTGGAATGTAAGAACTGTGTAAGGTAAATGAAAACACAGAAGACACAAAACAACATGAAGGAAAACAGTAGACTAAGAACTGAAAGAAATGAATCGAAGCTGGAATAATAATACACAGGATGGCCAAAAATAGAGAAGAATGGTGTGTATTTGTTGCTGCCCTAAGCATCAGGGGCATCACATGCTAGAATGGGATAGAGATAGAATAGAGATAGATATAAGATAGCTTCTTACTCTCTACATTTCTGATAACAGACTAGCTTATATGTGAATGGTATGTTTTCACCTTCTAGTAGTACTTCCTGCTTGGAGAATGTTTGAACTGCCACAGACTCATTACTTGCATCTTCCAAGACTGGAACCAGCTGTGTACACAAACAGATACAAAACATAATCAAAGATAGCCAGCTAGACAACAACTTGTCAAATACTACATATTCAACAAGGTATCTTTTTCCACAAAAATTGAGTACTTGAGTCATCATCAAATATCTTGACATTAGTAGAACTTTGCCACCCTTAAGTCCTGTAGAATTTCTCTCTCTCAAAAGACAAATGTCCCACTTCTGCAGCCATCATGATCAAATCATCAATTATATCCTGAATCCATCTTCTCCGTTGTCTTCCTCTTCTCCTCTTTGCAGGAATGCCTCCTTTCTTAATGGTCTTCTCCAACTCTTCGTGTATTTTTCTATGTCCAAAATACTTTTCTCATTCTTATTTGTAGCATCGTGTAGCTTAATTTAATTTTCAGTTCCTTCTGGATAATTTCTTCTCCTTTCTATCAATAATATACAGAGGACTCTTAGGATAATATACAGAGGACTCTTAGGATAATATACAGAGGACTCTTAGGATAATATACAGAGGACTCTTAGGATAATATACAGAGGATTCTTAGGATAATATACAGAGGACTCTTAGGATAATATACAGAGGACTCTTTTATAACACTTATATTCAAAAGTACATATATGTATTTCCACTGCATTGTATTTGAGTATCTATTGTAATTCTGTTGATGTCTTTTGATTATTTCTCTGATAGACTGTAGTTTCAGTTCCTTCTTTGGGAACTTCAACAACAACAGTCTTTCTTCATTAAAGTGATGATATTTGAGCAAATCTGATGTTTTATTTCTTGAAAGAAATCAATTTACCAAGTCATCTACAGAATTCCTTACTTATAGGGAGAGGCCTCTGTGGTGAAGTGGTTAAACAGTTTGTTTTAAGTTCTGAGAGTGGTGTGTTCAAATCTGGACTGTGTCATTCGGTTAAATTACTACATGTTCACGGTTCAATCTTTTTAACTAGACTTAATAATATATCAAACATACAACTCTCAGTTTGTAGAAATCTGCATACCTCAACAGTGTCCGCCTCTGACTGTATCCGATAAGCTGAAACAATCAGTCTTGATACTCCTTGTCTGACTATCCACAGAACATGATAGCTGACACAAATACTGACAACATTCTCCTGGCCTTTCAAAACTGAAATCAGCTGTGTTGTCAAAGGACTACTATCACCTGCATCTGTCAGTTTGTATGCCAGGATGTGAGGGCATCTACAAGCAGAAATCATCAGACAAATATTAACAACAATTAGCATAAGTATTTTGCTTGTTAAATTTAATTTTAAAATTGAAACTATTTACAAGTTGTTAGTGATTAAATGATTCTATGGCAAATCTGGACATTTCTGAAACATGGATTACCACTTTCTTAAGTTCTGGACATTTTTTTGCAACATTGGACTAGCCATGCTATATTCTTAAATTTAATACAATTTCTACAATAATTGAGTAGCCATCTTCTTAAATTCTGAACAATTTCTCCAAACATTAGCTGTCAACATTGATATCCTAATGCTAACGGTCAGCTTTATCAGTTGTTAATGTTGAAATCTTAAAGCAAAGATATCAGACTAAAATATATCTCTTTTATACAAATAGTGGTCTGTTTTTGTGTTTGATGAGATAAGGATGAAAATGATGATAGTGTCGATGCAAGTGGATAAAGTAACATGCTCAGTCAAATTAGTTTTGCCCATGGTTTTATGTGCTGTACCAGCTGGCATGTGCAAACATGTGGTTCGGTCTGGACTCAAACCTCTAACCTTCAGAATGACAGATCTTAACTACTTCATCATAGTGTAAACATGAATCTCTCCAACTTCCTATCCCAAGTACTGCTAAATTTTTGTTGATGACTTTCTTCTATATTGTGAGTGTATTTTGCCTAGTAATCTCTGTCTCTGTTGTCATGTTTATTTGTCCAATTCATACTGTCGTTACTGCATGCAATACCGCTTTTCAGGGCAGCTTTTGAGACTCCTGAATGGAAGCCAGCGCTCTAATCCATTCAGCCAGACAATCCTGATTCCTTTTGTGTTATCATAATTTGAAAGTAGTGTGAGAAACATAAGACAGCAAACTAAGAGACTACAATAGACTTACTTATAGATGACCACAAATAAGATCTGATGATCTGAGCAGTAAGAAATCTGTTGAATCGTAGTCTGAGATTGAAATCTGCCAACACTGACTTCCATAGGATTATCTGTTTGTGCTTCATTCATCTCTGTTGATGGTAGACTATCATCTAGAGCAGGATAATATACATCTATTAGCACACACACACACACACACACAGGAAAGGACAACATAGCAAGAGAGACAACATAGCAAAGAAGAGACAACATAGCAAGAAGAACCATAGTAAAGAAGAGACAACATACAGAAGATACATAGTAGTAAAGAAATTCTGCAAAATCTAGGGATAAATAGGAAATTATTGAAAGAGGCAATAAAAATATTGGCAAATAAAATATTAGGGACATACAAATATTATAGAATTGTAGAATAAACATTTCTGCACTCAAACGCCCACAATGGAGCTAATTTCTTTTCAGCTAGATGATAGTGTTGAGACTGGTATCAGGCTGCATCACTACAGTCAGCCTACAAGAGCAGGAATGAAAGAGGTTGAGTTGCAAAATGCACTGTGATGACAACAGATGTGTTTGGTGAAAAGCTGCATATATTGCAGCCTGACTTGCAGATTGGAGCATAATATCACAACACACACTGCCCACTGTAAACTATGACACAACATGTAAACAAAGAAGTAGAAGAAAGAAGTAGAAGAAAGAAGTAGAAGAAAGAAGTAGACACATGTGACATGTTGTTTACTTGGTGATTGAATAAATACTCACTTATTTAGTAATACAATAAATACGCAGACATTGAAGTGGGATGCAAAGGGTTCAAGAAAGAGAGGACGACCTAAGGAGACCCTGAAACGAACTTTGCTGAGAGAGACAAGAAATATCGGTCTCAGTTCCAGGGAGAAGATTGAGCGAGTTACCCAGGATAGAGCGGTATAGAGAAATTACTTGCAGGCCCTATGTAACGTATAACGGTACGAGAGGAATGTATATATCAATGGTAAAAGAAATATGACAATATCAAGTCAGATAGTGCAACACCAAATAGTTAAACAAGATATCTTTATCTAGTGATGAAAATATGTCATAAAAACACACATACATATGGTGTCAAACAGGATTGTGCTAGACTTTCTTATTATGTGATGTCCATTGCTAACTTTCTTATTTGTGATGTCATTGCTAAACTTATATTATGTGATGTCCACTGCTAGATTTTCATATTATGTGATGTCAACTGCTAAACTTCCATATTATGTGATGTACACTGCTAGACTTCCATATTATGTGATGTCCACTGCTAGACTTCTATATTATGTGATGTCCATTGCTAGACTTCCATATTATGTGATGTCCACTGCTAGACTTCTATATTATGTGATGTCCATTGCTAGACTTCCATATTATGTGATGTCCACTGCTAGACTTCTATATTATGTGATGTCCACTGCTAGACTTCTTATATTATGTGATGTACACTGCTAGACTTCTATATTATGTGATGTCCACTGCTAGACTTCTATATTATGTGATGTCCACTGCTAGACTTCTTATATTATGTGATGTACACTGCTAGACTTCTATATTATGTGATGTCCACTGCTAGACTTCATTATGATGTCCACTGACTTCCATTTTATGTGATGTACACTGCTAGACTTCCATATTATTTTGATGTCCACTGCTAGAATTCCATATTATGTGATGTCCACTGCTAGCCCTCGACTGCTTACAAACTATATATAAACGTTAAGATGATGAATATTCTACTTATTATGTCCCTTGGCTTACTACAATAACAACAATGACGACATGTAATAGTGAAGAGCTGACTCATTCTCGGGATGATCAAGTTTTTGTTTTTCAAAGGGAGTGGGTGGATGGGAGGAGGTTGCGAACTCTGAGGTTAATCACAAGGAATCTAACGTGGAGGATAAAAGTAAAACAGGAAGAAACGAACTACTATTGCTGAAACACATGACATATTACTGCCAAATGAAACTCGTTAACTTCAAGCAGTTTCTCTACAACTATACTAGCTATACAGCCACTAAATTCTTCATGTTCATGTCCGTCTGCTCCTACGACGTCCTAAAAAGCGGTATTACGGGCAGTAACGACAGTATGAAGTGGAAAAAATATTACACATTACATATTGACATGAATGAAAATCGTGGCATGTCCTAAAGGACGTAGACATCAACCACAGTAAATGAGTCGATGATTTTTCTAGACATCACTTATACGTTCAGTAATTTGCCATTGCTTTCTGAACGGTGAGGTCTATCTTTTCTAAAAATCCCACGGAATCGAATTTTCTCCCAAACATCTGGTACATCAGTCTAAGCGGGGATCGCGAGAGAGAGAGACAAGCATATCATATATACGCCCGAGTGGTTACCGGGGCCAAATTTGGGGTGTAAAGAACATAACCACTGTTACCTGCCACGCATGTCGAAAGAGCGGACTAAAGAGGTTTGCCGAAATCGGATGCACGTGTCCTAAATGTGTAGAAGTCAACCTGTTGCCTTGCAGGACGGATGGAGACAGCCAAAGGCTAACGTAGAGCGAACCCAGTAAACGCTGGCTAATCCGGACACAGTGCCGAAGGATAAGCACCAGAGCTCCAAATGGTGCTGAAGATGTGACGAAACCCACCATGCTAAGGCTGCATGAATCAGATTTTCACATGAATGAATTTATGGAGATCTGGTACATCGGTCTTGTAGGTGATCGCGAGAGAGATATCATACAGAAGTGAAATAATATGTAGCATTGTGTTTTGTCTGGTCAGGGGATCACGCACCGATTGTGCTCCAGCCCTTCATTTATCCTCAATCAGTCGTTACAACATTCTAGTCGTTACAACATTCTAGTCGTTACAACTCTAGTCGCTACAACACTCTAGTCGTTACAACGCTCTAGTCGTTACAACGCTCTAGTCGTTACAACGCTCTAGTCGTTACAACGCTCTAGTCGTTACAACGCTCTACTCGTTACAACATTCTAGCCGTTACAACGCTCTAGTCGTTAAAACGCTCTAGTCGTTACAACGCTCTAGTCGTTACAACACTCTAGTCGCTACAACGCTCTAGCCGTTACAACGCTCTAGTCGTTACAACACTCTAGTCGTTACAACACTCTAGTCGTTACAGCACTCTAGTCGTTACAACACTCTAGTCGTTACAACACTCTAGAACTAGCATGAAAATCGTGGCATATCTTTTATATGACGTCACCATCAACCACAGTAAACGAGTCGTCGATTTTCTATGCACTACTTATACGTTCAGTAGTTTGTCATTGCTTTCTGAGAGGTGGGGGTCTATTATTACTGTTCGTACAAATTCCATGGGAACGAATTTGCAAGAACTAAGTAGAAAGGAACAAGTTGTCATTTTTCGTCTACGAACAGGGCACAATAGGGTGAGGTACCATCTGTTTAATAAGTACAAAATAGGCCCTTCTGACATATTCACATGTGGCACCAGCAAGATGACAGAGACACACATACTGCAAGAATGTCCAACATACAGTGAACAAAGAGAAACCACACGGCCAACCCCTATGCCAGTCCAAGACAAACTATATGGAGATGTACATGGACTCGGTTGACCACTAACTACTTTAAAAGTATACAAATCGATGTCTGAAAACGTTGGAAGGCCCGTCTACCCAGCGTGTTCGTAGCGCGTTGGACGACAGGCGATAAGCCCTCTGTGAGTGCGGGTTCAATCCCGCGGGCGGGCAGAAAAGCCACAGGTTCTCCAGATTTACGGTGTTCGTGGCACCGAACCGAAGGGTAACGATGTCTATGGCACCGGGCCGAAGAGCTGAAAGCTCAAGTGCTTCTGGATACAAAAAAACGCTGGAAGAAAATAACCGCGGTGTTTGAACCAGGTACGCTTGGGTTGTGATCGAACACACTACCGCTTAAGTTACAGACTCCCACATAACTAGGCTAAAGAGATTAAATATATCATCAATTCAGCTTCAAGGCATCATCGTAACTACAAGATTCCGAAATACAAGAATCAATCGTCGTCAGAAACTAGCGCCCAACAAAATATTGAACGTCAGTCAAAGACAATAGCAAGTGAAATAACAACAGTGGGAGGGCTATATAACAGAGAAGAAAATGGGAGAACGGAACTTGGGAGAAAGAAACCTATGATGTTGAGACTGCAACCAGAAACAGTGTGACTAGAGTAATCTATCTGGCACGTGGCTCAGTGTGGTAATTCGCTTATTAACACCCTAAGGGATGTAGAACTTGTTGAACAAAGACTCACCATTCACCATTCTTCTCCGTACTGCTCTATCAAGAGCTGTTAAAATTGATCTAAAAAACTGAAACTACATCGATAAACACATAAAGTGTCAAATTCTATAGCCTTGCGATGTTTATTCTCTGCTCCAAAAATTGACATCATCTTCAGCGAGGCTCGTGCACTTATGGTACACTTGAAACTTTAGTCCTTGCAGGAACTAGATCGCTCTCGGCAAACAAGACTCGGTAAACGTGAGTAGACGAGAAGTAAACAAGGCCACACAATGCGACACATTCATGAATGGCAGATCTAGATCACACTAAACAATAGATGCACCACCATAGAAACAAAAGCTAGTATCGATGATAGACAGAAAATTTGCGAAGAATCAATAAATTTCAAAGATGAAAAAAGTAATCATTGAAGATATCAAAAGAAATGGAAACAAATGTGTGATAGTTCAACTGCGACATTGGAGGGATGCCGGAAGGAAGACAGAGGAAAAAAACATGAGACATTAAATAATGAACTTATTCTTCTTCCAACGTTCCATATTGACCACTTGTTAACCACTCGATGTGATTTATATGTGATCTGAGCCTAAGAGTGATTGTACGTTGTGCCAGTTATGCGTCTACATGTAGGCCAGCACCGATTTCAGCGAGGCTTTTTATTTCTTCTTCTTCTTCTGTGTTCTCACTAGATTGGGATTTCGGATTCTCTAATAAAGGTAGCCGTCTGCCTCAGATTATCAGCCACGCCATACAGTTTGCATTGGACGCTGGTGTTTGACCACGACCAGCTAACTATCCCCCCAAAAGAGCTTCCCTATGTCGTGTCTTTGAAGCGGCGTCGATTTCACAACATGGAAAATCAGGTTAGATTCGAACAGTGCTGGCACAAACATAGACGATTAGTCTTTGTGCTTGAAACAATTACACATACAATATACATCATATACATACACGCGCACATCATTCATAGGTAGCTTCTCTTATATTTGCTACAAGTGAATAAGGACAGATAGCTGATGGTGATATTAAAAACGTTCATTGCTAGGTGATGGTCGTCGTAAGTTTTGTGGTTCGATTTCAATGTTTGATAATTGTTTTTTTTTTTCGGAAGACCTAAATAGCTATTTACTGTCTCTTTATTTACAAGATGGATAAGGGGGATATTCTTCGGTCTCTTCGTTGGACTCTCTGTTGGATGAGGACACTAAAATCGATGTTGAATCGATCAAGCGATTTAAGCAGTTTCGAGTTACCCGTTGTTCAAGTCGAACTGGATGCCTTAGAGGCAGAGTGAGAGGTGTGTTTAATCAGAGAGCCACAGGAACCATCAGTATGCATACTCTTCGATATCTGTTGGGGAGACTGAGCACCTATGGGTCTGCCCGGAGTGCAATGACGTCAGTTTAGTAACCAATAACCAATATTTACCATATTCTATAGCATTGTCTAACAGGGCATACATTTTTACAAATGGGCTAAAAGTAAGATTTCACAAACAGACAAATCCCACTGAATAGCACCACATCTGCTGAGTGATCGGATCAGATCTAATTGTTCATATTGAAAAATTAATCTTTATGAATACTTACCAGCTGGTATATCTGGCAACACATTCTTTTGGTGAAGCTCATGTCCATGAAGATCCCAGAGTCGGACAGTAGCATCCTGGTGTAGGGTGTTAGATGAGTTGTCAAGGTGGGAGATGTGACGTTATGTTTGCATGATACTAGACTCATGATTTAAATAGGTAATATGTATAAGAACACGAGAGATAGAGACACAGAGCGAGAGACAGATAGAGACAAAGAGAAAGAGACAATGAGAGAGACACTGTAGTACTTGATGAGCCATACTGTAAAACATACTGAGATATATTCTATATTTATTGTCTAAAAGAAGATGTGTCTGTTATATTTGAAAGAATGAGTTTTTTTCCATAAAATTTGAAGACTACGTAAAGTGTACTGGAGAGTCCATGACAACCGTAATAAAAATAACGATGACAAATAGAGCAGTAAAACAAACTGCACTAGGAACAACAATAACAATAACCAAGTCAATCAATAAAACAAATACCAAAAACAACAATAACAAATATAACAAATCATAAAACATTACCTAAAAATAAGAATAACAAAGATAGCCAATCACAAAACATTACCTAAAAATAAGAATAGCAAAGATAGCAAATCATAAAACATTACCTAAAAATAAGAATAGCAAGATACAATAAAAATTACTAAAATAAGAATAAAGATAGCCAATCACAAAACATTACCTAAAAAAGAATAAAAAGATGACAATCAAAAACATTACCCAAAAATAAGAATAACAAAGATAGCAAATCACAAAACATTACCTAAAAATAAGAATAGCAAGATAGCAATCAAAACATTACCTAAAAATAAGAATAGCAAAGATAGCCAATCACAAAACATTACCTAAAAATAAGAATAGCAAAGATAGCCAATCACAAAACATTACCTAAAAATAAGAATAGCAAAGATAGCCAATCACAAAACATTACCTAAAAATAAGAATAACAAAGATAGCCAATCACAAAACATTACCTAAAAATAAGAATAGCAAGATACAATCACAAAACATTACTAAAATAAGAATAGCAAAGATAGCCAATCACAAAACATTACCTAAAAATAAGAATAATAAAGATAGCCAATCACAAAACATTACCTAAAAATAAGAATAACAAAGATGACCAATCACAAAACATTACCTAAAAATAAGAATAACAAAGATAGCCAATCACAAAACATTACCCAAAAATACATAATAAAGAACAAGCTAATGGCTGAGTTATAAAACAAGTTCTGTATTGATGAATCAACTGATGATATCGTCTTACCCCAGATCCAGACATTAGAATCTTCCTAGCGTCATCATAAGCAAGGGAGATCACAAACCTGCAGACAAAACGGGTACACATGTTATGTTTAGTTTCAGTGAATACTAACTTCTGTCTTATATCTTAGTTAGGTTCATCTTTAGTTTGAAGTTGGAAATGTTTACAGAAATATTGGAGCGAAGAGGCAGACAAATATTAGAGCCCCAGTTTAGCAATAGCCAGTTTGGGTTTAGGAAGGGTAAGAGCTGCACATTAACACAAGTGGCGTGGCGTCTGTGGCTTAAGGGTTAGTGTCTCGGTCTATTAACCCCGACGTTCTGAGTTCGAAACACGCTGCGGACAGTTTGGTTGCAAATTGTTTCGTGTGGACTTTTACAAAAGGACGATTGCACCGCCCGTTTAGAAAGCAATGGCAAACTACTGAACGTAATAATGCCTAGAAAAATCACAAACAGCGTTAAAAAGCTGGCAGTTGATTCGCAAATGCCTGTAAAGAATATGCAATTAACTTTTGTTAAGAGCTGCACAGACGCAATATTTACACTAAGACAGATCTGCAAACAAACAATCGAGTGCGATCACAGTAAGAAACATATTTATAGACCTAAAGAAGCCATTTGATAGAGTAAACAGGTGCAAATTATGCACGATACTTGAAGAATATGACGTCCAGTGACTACTAATAGGTAACATTATGACCTTATATCAAGATAGCCAGAACACAGTAAGAACAGAAGGAATGGCCGACTAGTTCTCCATTACATCAGGTAACAGACAATGATGTGTACTATCAACACTATTCTCTATCACATATATGGATAAAATAATTCAAGAGTCAAATTCAAATGAAGAAACAAATGAGCTGTATTTCGCAAATGCACCAACGAACAAGACATACAACATATTGACACATTGAAGCAAAATTGTATAAATTATGACATGAAAATCAATAACACTAATTGAATTACATTGAAAAACAAAGAATGAAGTGGTTCGACCACTTTTCAAATAAGAATGCAACCACACTCCACCGTATACAGGGTCTTCTACAATGGAACATCGGGAGAGAAGGAGAGAAGGTGAGGCTTTCCAGCCTACTCTTATCGATTTTCAACTGCCAAGGGTTATTTTATGTGTTCAACTCGAACAATGGACTTTTATCGTCCATCTCCGACAGGACTAGGAACTCGATCTCACATTTAGATCAGTGATCTCTGGAAAAAATATCCCGATCGCTCCACGCGGGAAACGAACCAAGTACTCTTGTAACGAGAGTCGAGCAGCTTACCTCTAGGCCACATAGAGCCCCCAAGCCTATATTAGATCACCAGGTATCTGATGTCAGACTTATAATGAAATCAATAAACACACGTTGCCTTCAATTTGGAGTCAACAAATAACACTTGAAGTTTCAAGAAAACAAGTCCTAAGATATGGCTGCCAAAGTAAGCCGACAGCTGTGACCAGTTAAACATGATACGTTGCGTCTCAGTCAAATATAACCAACTAACTATCGTGACAAGGATTAGGGTTTTTCTGCTGGAAGCCAGATAACCATTGCAACAGTTGTGTGTATGTGAGAGGGTTGTTTCAAGATTAATCCGGGATCAAATCTGCGTCTCGGTTAGCTCTGATAAGACTAAGGAACACAATGAGATTAGGGTAGAGACACTTTATCAACTTTATAACTTATTGACAACTATTTTTTTCAATAATTTATGAACATATGTTGCATAGTATAAGAAAATCAGGAGATAAATTCAGTTATGATTAGAAATTGTATTGTTTAAATGAAGTGCTCATAACTGCGCATACATTATATACATAACTGCGTAGATTATTTAGCTGATGGGAAATACTTTCTGATATAACCAAGGAACAAAGGAATGCCTAAGCAATAATTTGTCAAAGGCATGAGACCTATTTTCTCTGACTATAAGTGTCTCCAAAACAGTTGTTTTATGTCAGGAAGGTAACACAACAAATATCACTTTAAATGGTAACCATCTAACACCAGTTCAAAATTCTGCTATCTTGGGTCCATGGTCACTGCCAACCTTTCTCTTGATGAAGAAATCAACGCTCGTATAAGGACTGCGGCTACTACATTCTGCAAACTATCAAAGCGAGCGTGGGACAACACAAAACTGACATTGCAGACGAAGATTCAAATATATCGAGCCTGTGTGATTAGTTCTTTATTATATGGCTCAGAAACATGGACAGCCTACTCAAGACACGAGAGGAGACTTAAAATCTTTCACCTTCGATGTCTCACCAAGATTGTGAACATCAGGTGGTATAACAAGTTAACCAACTCTGAAGTACTGCAACGTGTAAATCTGCCTTCCATCATGGGCATGCTCAGCAGTAGACGACTAAGATGGTTGGGCTGGTGAGAAGAATGGAAACTTGTCGCATACCAAAACAAATGTTGTTCTGTGAACTTTCGGAGGAAGAGGCACCAGGGCAGACCACAACTCAGATATAAAGATGTCTGCAAAGTCTCAATGAAAACCTCTCTAGGTCCCAGCACATGGGTAAAACTAGCTGATGACAGAGTTGTGTGGAAAGCCAAATTACGAAAGGGCGCAGACTCTTTTAAGAAGTGACTTATATATAAGATGAACGACAAGAGAGAAAAGCGAAAACTTGTTGTCATAGTAAAACACTTGCCAATTGACAGTCTGTAAAGATGAAAAAGGTAATATATATAACCAAGGAGACTAGGTGTTTGTGGTTGAGTGTGAAGTTACCCACCAAGTGTAGATTTAATTCAGGTTAGGCAGTAGAAAAACTGGTGATGAACTTGCATAATCGAGTGTTTCCAATATTTTAGTCACCACACTACCTTCATTCTTGAAAGATACGAACCACACCTTGTCTGTTTTTCGTCTATTGAGTTGTTGCCTGGCAGGACTTACCGTCTCTTCCTCCTTGATGTGTGCTCATTGTACACCTCCATACCTCATTCCGACGGACTTCAAGCTCTCCAGTTCTTTCTCGACAGGAGAACTAACCCACTTGTCTCCACTTCGGCTCTCCTTCGTCTTGCAGAACTAGTACTAACTCTCAACTCCTTTCAGTTCAATGACCAGTTCTTTGAGCAGATCAGTGGGTCGCCATGGGTACTAAAATGGGACCCAGTTATGCTTGTCTATTCATGGGTCATCTTGAGCACCTAGTATGGAATTCCTATGATGGCCCTCTTCCGTCTGTGTATCATAGATACATTGATGATTGTATTGGCATTACCGATATGCCTGAAGCCGATTTGTCACGCTTCATTAATGTCTTCAATCCGGCTATTCGGTTTACATCACACATCTCTACCTCTTGTGTCAACTTTCTTGACATCACTATCACTATCAGCCTATCCACCATCACTACATCAGTTTACTACAAGCCTACTGATGCACATAGTTTTCTTCTTTATACCTCTTCCCATTCCCAGGCTTGTCGTGATTCTTTACCATTCTCTCAACTCTTGCGCCTTCGTCGCCTCTGTAGCGAGGACGACGATTTTCTCGATAGAGCTCACGAGATGCTGGATTTCTTTCGTAAGCGCTTATACCCGGATAAGGTGCTTGCTTCTGCTATGCGGCGCGTTCAGCAAATTTCTCCCCAGGAGGCTCTCTCTAACCAGCATAGAACTTCCAATTCTGACAAGGTGAAACTTGTCTTAACTTTCCACCCTCATAGTTCCCTTGTGAAGAAAGTCTTATTCCGTCATCTCTCCATTCTTCAGTCTGATCCTGAGACACGTTCAATCTTCCAACACTATCCTTTGGTGGCGTACAGACGGGACAGAAGCCTTAAGGATATGTTGGTTCACAGTCGCCTCAAGCCTAACATCCAGAGTCATTTTGGCACCATCCAGTGTGGCCGTCGGCGCTGCAACACTTGTGCTTATGTCATACAGACCCGCACGGTGTCTTTTCCAAAAGCCACGTTCGTTGTTGAAGACAGTTTCACATGCGAGTCCCGTAATATTATCTATGCCATTATCTGCAAGCGGTGCAACAAGGCCTATATTGGGGAAACCGGCAGGAGACTCAGTGACCGATTCGCCCAACACTTGCGCGATATACGCCAATGCTCTGTGACCCTGTAGCTACCCATTTCAATGATACTGGCCATTCAGGAGCTTGCGATGTCCAGGTCACAGCCATCCGATCATGTTCCTCTGATGATCGTAGTCGATTTGCTCTGGAGAATCGGTTGATTTCTTTGTATGGTACCTTGCGACCACGCGGGCTCAACGTATTACATTCTTATGCTTCTTAGTACTTTCTCTTCCTATGCTTTGTACTCTATATGGGTATATGTTGCATGTATTCAAGTTATATATTTACTAGATGTTTCATTGTTTCTTTTCCGTTCTATTTCTAGTTTTTATGTGTGTTTTTGTGTTACATTTATTTCGTTATTCGTTTTTACTACAGCTTCTCCTTAGATACGTTTGTATTTGGTCGTCCATTTGTGTTTCATTTTAATTTGTCACTCCTGTTTGTTCGCTTGCTTGATAAAGGCCTTGTTGGTCGAAACGTTGCTGTTTATCGTCACTGTTTCTGTTTTTGTAAAACTATAGTACTTTGTTTGTACGTGTTTCACTATTTACCAAGTTTTACTGCAGTCTTCCCCTATTCCAATATTTTATGTCATTAGTGGCTTTCTCCTTTTTTTTTATCTTTATGTTAGTATGAAAACTGGTGATACATTTGCCCAGTCCTTGGTGGCTTTCTCTCTCTGTATCTTGATATTAGTAAGAAAAAAGATCTAAATAGCACTAGCGGACACTAATAGCACATAAACTGTTTGTAATGTGTCGAATATATGTAAGATACCGCACAGCCGACAAGACCATATATAAGTGTAAACTGTCTTGGTGGTCTTTACTACAAAAGACAAATGGCAAACAATTCTGACCAGAAAATGGTCACTATTTTACCACAAAGTCTAAGAAGAGAATAATGCGTTTTCAGAAGCACAGGGAAACAATGAATATGATTAATAAACAGACAGTGAGAAAGCACTGTGGCTTCCAGGAAAAAAACCACAAATTACCAAACACCAGTTGAGCCACCAACCCTTATTTCTTACGGCACCCATTGCCATAAGAGAGTTTTTAACAACACAACCATCTAGCTCTATAGAAAAGAGCTTTACTGAGAAGTGTCTTTCATAAATACAGTCGTTTGTTGAACACAGAATAATCAGGTTAGATTCGATCGAACAGTGTTTGCACAAATATATGGATAAGCTCTTTGTGCTTTGTATACGAGACGAAACAGCATACATACATGCACACATCATTTATAGTAGCTTCAAGTTTATTGTGATAGACTAAGGAGTATTTAAGAACCTTAGTGGAAGCACCGCAGCCAATGAATATGATCAATAAATAGACAGTGTACACTTATTGGGGTCTTCTGAAAACAAAATCAAATTAGCAAACTTAGTTTACTCTTACAACTATTAGGTAATGATGTATTTGTTATATACTGTTAGATGAGATTAAGTGTTTCAATTATTGATTTCTGACTTTCATGTCTGGGGTTAAAGGCGTAGTCATAAGGACAACGTCGCGCCAGGTTTAGTGAGCTGCCACTAATCAAGATCCTACCCCACCTCCACGTGGTGATCCTGGAAACAGAGAGGATCCTGTTTGGATGTGCGGGTAGGGATCGAGGGAGAGCTACTCTGGTATAAGTAGTGGTGTTGGGGCAGTTACGTTTGATGAGATCTGCTCGCAACACAGACGAGCAGAATCCCAGAGTGATTATTTCTGCACGTCTCTCCGGCCGATAGGAAAAGCTGAATAAATAAAAACGAATTGTAATAATTGATAAGGTACGAGTCGTCAGGAGACCCATGTTCCCTCGAAACAATAGTCGCACAAAATGTGTCAGCTCTCGTCAAGAATCGGTCGGCAAAGAGGCAATTCGTCGTGGAGACACAAGGGAAGACTGCCGTAAACTCTATATCAGAGGCCAAGCGCAGATACATTTATTGGGTAAGGTTGATCGAGCACAAATCCTAAACTTGCGTTCTAGTACCTAACGAAACTGTATTCCCAGGGACAACCGGCCATGGTACTGTTGCACTAACAAAACAACTAACATCCCCGGAATAACTAGGGTGGGTGATGTTGACGAGCGCAAAATTTCAGTTGCGTTGCAAGCGCCGATTAAAACGACCCTCTAAAATATATGTGCGCAGCCCCAGTCCAGTGTTTACCGGGGACAGGAACAATGCAGAGTAGACATTGCAAATTGCTAAGTGCCGACACGCGCCCCGAAACGGCTGAGAATACTCATATTCTGGAATAAACTCACCGTGGATGGAAAAGTAAAGCCGATAATGAAAAGGTTGACTGGTACAAACCCAAACAGTGGCGAAGGCGATATTTTTCGGACGCCAATCATCCAACCGGAGCAAGATAACGTCCAAGTGGCAAGCCAATCTGTCCCACAGCTCTAGGGAAAGCTACCCTATCAGATAAAAAGCGTGGCAAGAAATAGGATGTGCTGGTCTAGGCACCCATAGGCGCATAACTGGAACAGCTCACAATCGCTCTTAGGCTCAGATCACACACAAACCACAAAGAGTGGTTTAATAAGTGGTCGATATGGAGCGATCGTAGAAGAAGAAGACTGATGTCTGTAGAACATGTGTGCGTGTAGACTAGATATTGTTCATACTTTGATATATGAGTTTGTAGCTAATGATTCAGCTAATACATTGATGAATTCTGTCATGTCAAGACAAGCAATGCTTTACTGAGTATGTGAGTCTAGAGACAATATATATATATATATATATATATATATATATATATATATATATATATATATATATATATATATATATATATAACTTACTAGATATACTGTGTATGACCTATTAATGGAGACTTCTATATAACTTACTGTGTGTGACCTATTAACGGAAACTTGTATATAACTTACTGTGTGTGACCTACTAATAAAAACGTGTATATAACTTACTGTTTGTGACCTATTAACGGAAACATGTATATAACTTACTGTGTGTGACCTACTAACAAAAACGTGTATATAACTTACTGTGTGTGACCTACTAACAAACACGTGTATATAACTTACTGTGTGTGCCCCAAGCAAAAAGTTTGAATGTTGTAGCCGTCTGGAAAGTGGCTGATTCTGATCTTCTCATCTCTGTCACATGTCACAATTAATGTGTCACTGTCAACCAGCAGCTGGGGACAAGAGAGAATTCATCATATAATCATTGTCACAGATACACGCTTGGGGAATCAGCGTGTAACAGTGTTAGGTTTGCTGGACTCCGTCACTAAAGTATTTAATGAACCCTTTATCACACCAGAAGATATATTAGGCAATACGGTGTTAGGCCCAAATTTGTCGGTGACCATCGGCACACAATAGGTGATATGGTCAACATCGCAACGGCCACCTTTTACTTCCCGGTGTTTTCCTTGTACCATTGGTCGACATGGCAACTGTTACGGACAGAAACATATTCAACGTCCACTGTGGAATTGCACCCAGACAACGTTAGCTAAGAGGCGAGCCTTTCTAAAAATAAAAGTGGTCTTAACTTTTTCATGAATCGTTTCTAACTTCTCGCACAAGTTAGCACATTGCTGTTGGACGCGGAACCAGATCATCGTGGACTTATTCAGCACAACGAAACGGTAGCTCACTTTATGAGGACTTCGGCGCTTTCGAGACAACGACATCGAGCATGACTACGGAGATCACCGATGCCACCAGGGTTCTGTCATGGGTGGCTGAGCAACAGGTTACCTATATGATTATCATATCAGACTCGATGAATATGCTTCAAATGATTTAATCTGGAAGTCTGCGTGTGGAATGGGTGAACAGCATTCGGGGAGATCACATCTCAAGAAAATGACTTGGCTGTACATACCTGGATATGCTGGAGTGCAGGGTAACGAGCGTACTGACTTTCTTGCAAACAATGCCCCGACTCAAGCGGGCAGAAAAATGAACAGAGCCGATATCATCAATGCGGAATGCTCTCAATTATGTGACATGGGCAAGTCTCAGACACTGGAACGAGTTTGAGAATGAAGTTTGGACATGCCAGACAATGTCGTCTTCGTGGTACAGAGAGCGAGCAGATATAGTAATCAACTTTTTATAGATACGGTGATCAAATGGACTTTGGGATGGCTGCTGCAGTGAAGGACAGAGCACGAATGGGAATGCCCAATGTGCCATGACGTCGATCGCATAATATAACATAACATTGCTGTTTTAATACTGGTTTCTAACTTCTCGCACAAGTTGGAACACTGTCGTTTTAAAACCAGTTTCGACATTTCCGCAAAAGTTGGCACATTGCTGTTTAAAAACCAAATATGGAATTGTAGTTCGTTCCACAAACCTAACTTTATGTAGATAATATTGTCAGATCAAATCAATAATACATCATTGCAACTCTATCATAAAGTCAATGGTTTTTGTAATCGAAATTCATCAATTTGTGCACAAATTTCTGAAAAATTCAATGCCCGTTTAGAAGAGAAATTGGTTATATCGATGTTGAAGGAAGTGAAAGTCAGATTATACAAGTGCTATTACATGTAGCAAATATGGATTTCTATAGAGTGCCCAAACCTTCTTGTCCTATCCCACTTCTATGAGGGAAATCAGGCATTAGGAATTAGTGGTCTAACAACAACACAAATGGAGAATATTCGTTCCCTCACTTATTTTGGAAATCGTCCATGAAACACAGTTCTGCAGTCGTCCATAGTCACGGATTTTATTTCGGGTTTTTTTTTCTCTTAAATTTCATCCATGAGGTGAATCATGAGGTTCAGATTTCACTTATGGTATGCACAGTCCGATTTTTGAAGGTTCTCAAACTTTAGTGTAACATGGCACCAGTAAACGATACTCTAAATATACTATTTGGCGAATCCTCGGTAGTATAGTGGTAAGTATCCCCGCCTGTCACGCGGGAGACCGGGGTTCGATTCCCACCGGGGAATGTTTGCCCGTCTGCCCAGCGTGTTCGTAGCGCGTTGGACTACGGGTGACAAGTCCTCTGTGAGTGCGGGTTCAACTCCGCGGACTGCCAGAAAAGCCACAGATTTCCAAGATTTACGGTGTTCGTGGCACCGAACCGAAGGGTTACGATGTCCATGACACTGAGCCGAAGAGCTTTCAGCTCAAGTGCTTCTAGATCCACAAAAATAAAAAAAATATACTATTTGGCTGCTTTCTGAAAGTATGAAACATTAATCAACTACATACGTTATCTCTAGTTAGATCTCGTTATCTGTAGTTTGGAAACCACTATAGTGGAAGATCTGTCATTTCAAGAACGCTATGATGAAAAATCTGCAATTTGAAGACCGCTACAATGGAAGATCTATAATTTGGAAACCACTATGATGGAAGATCTATAATTTGGAAACCATTATGATGGAAGATCTATTATTTGGAAACCATTATGATGGAAGATCTATTATTTGGAGAGCGCAATGATGGAAGATCTGCAATTTGGAGACAGCTATAACGGAAGATCTGTAATTTGAAGAGCTATAACGTAAGATCTGTAATTTGAAGAGCTATGATGTAAGATCTGTAATTTGAAGACCGTTATAATGTAAGATCTGTAATTTGAAGACCACTATAATGGAAGATCTATAATTTGGTAACCACTATGATGGAAGATCTATAGTTTGAAGTCTTCCGTGGAGAAGGTCTGTTGTGTGGATTTTTTTATGAAGGTTAGCAATTTGAATTTATCTGGTAAAGGTGTGTAGTATTAATATATCTTTGGTAAATGTGTTGGTAAGGTGTGAGTTTAAAATATCTTTTGATAAAAAGGTGTGTATTTTTTCAAGTGTAAATATCTTTGATAAAAGGTTGTGAGCGGCTGTACGGTAGTGAGCTCGATCGCAACTCAAGCGTACCTGGTTCACACATCACGGCGGACGAGTTTAGAAGCAACTTAGTTCCCTTGGATTTTTAAGCACAATCAAAATAAACCTCACCATTCAGAAAGCAATGGCAATGTACTGAACGTATATGTGGTGCCTAGAAAATCAACGACTCGTTTACTGTTGTTGATGGCTAAGTCCTGTCAAGGATATGCCATGATTTTCATTGAAAAGTTATAAATCTTTGATAAATGTCTGCAGTTATAATACATCTTTGATAAATGTCTACATCTTTGATAAATGTGTGTAGTTTGAATACATTTCTGTTGACATATAATTGGTTTGGACACCTGACCAGAATGCCCTGGTATCGCCTACCACAGAGAGCCACACAGAAAAAGTATAATGAGTACAAAGCAAGAGGAAGATCAAGACATCAAGAACAGCCTTACGAACATGAATATCAGCTTACAAAGTGCCTTAAAACAAACACACACAAGATCACTACGTTTCACCCCCAACACTTCTATACAGAAGTAAATGGTGGAAGAGAAGATATAAATATAATTTGACAAGTTATACATATTTTACATATGCGCTAAAGATAACTGTCTTGTGAGAAAACTACGGAGTTAAATACTGGACGGAGATTTCAACAACAAAATCCTAGTTGTATTAACCAAAGTAAGAACTAACATCCTAGTTTACCTATCCCTTCTTCGTCAATACTACTTCCTTGATACGTAAAGCTATATATCTCTGAAATTATCTCAATTTGGTTATATATTAGTTTGCTTACTTTATTATTCATATCCTCGTATTTTTGTAGGATTTTCTACACATAATAATATAGACATGTTGGTTTTTTTGTTCTGCTGCTGTGTTCTATGTTGAAGCAATTACTCACTAATTATATATCATATTAAAAAAAAAATATTTTAATAAATAGGAGTACAATAAAAAAATTAAACAACTAAAATCAGTATGGAATGAAACTGATAAGACAAACAAAACTCAGAATACTAAGAGCATCATATTCCAGTGGCAATGTACGAGTGTGAAGCATGGACATTTAACAAGACAGTGGAAAACATATATGTGCTTTTGGGAATAAGTGTGACAGAAGAGTCATCCGTATATCATGGACAGAGAAGAGAGAAGCTAGATCTATTCAGAAGGAGTTTAAAATCAAGTTAAACTGGCTGATGCTGCAAATAAGAATTTTAAACAAATAATATATGTATTTTGGACATATAAAGAGACACGAAGCATTGGAGAAGACCATCATGGAAGGAGGCATCACAGCAAAGAGAAGAGGAAGACCAGGCAGAAGATGGATTCAGAATGTAGCTGATGGTTTGAGCATGACGACTGCACAGGTAGGACATCTGACCCATAAGCGATGGCTGCACAGGTGGCCCATAAGTGAGATATTCTCGAAGGGGCTGTTAGTGTGGCAATGTTCTAATAAATGTTACAAGCTATATAGATAGTGGCAATATTTCTGTTAGTGTGGCAATGTTCTAATCAGTACAAGCTATATGATAGTGGCAATATTTCTGTTAGTGTGGCAATGTTCTAATCAGTACAAGCTATATGATAGTGGCAATATTTATGTTAGTGTGGCAATGTTTTAATCAGTACAAGCTATATGATAGTGGCAATATTTACACACTTATTTTGTATTTCCATGACTGACAATAAAAAAACTGTCGATACTGTCTGTAGTACCGATTTTTAGGGCAGTGTAGGACAGGTGGGACAAGAGCCTGATGAATTTAATGACCGCATGGCTAGAGCAGTCGCCGCGAAGCTGCTCAGGTTAGGATTTTTCATTTATACCCACAACAGAAAAAAATCCTTGGCCTTACCGTGAATTGAACACGGGTCTCCCGCATGAGAGTCGCGCTCTAGCGCTCTAATCCATTCGACCAGACGCTCCTTCCAATGACTAACAGTATTAACTCTAATAGGGGAAAGTTTCAGTACATGGCAAGTTACCAATCAGTGAGTCTCCTAACGAAGTTTGTATCAATATACGATGGAGACTGCAGTCAAACTATGTAGAATGGCGAAGTAAGTAAAACAAAGTACTATAGTTTGACAAAATACAAATACAATGACAATAAACAGCAACGTTCGATCAAAAAGGTCTTTATCAAGCAAGACGATACAACAAACCTGACAAATAACTCAGAACACTACATATAGACTTTAACTATTCTTTTTCTACGATCAACTTTTGCTATGCGACTACTCCTTCATGTGTCATAAACAGGGCGGTGCGCTTGAGGTCTTCACCGGTTCCCCATAGTTTGTCTTGTAAAGATATAGCAATGGTTAAAAACGAATTAAAATATGTGACATAATTAATGACATATTGTCACTCGTTTTTAACCGTTGCTATATCTTTGTTAAAAGTCTATATGTAGTGTTCTGAGTTATTTGTCAGGTTTGTTGTATCATTTTGCTGGATAAAGGCCTTTTTGGTCGAAACGTTGCTGTGTATTGTCATTGTATTTGTAAAACTACAGTACTTTGTTTTACGTACTTCGCCATTAACGAAGCTTGTAAAACACTGGAAATGGTAGGTGTACTTTTAGGAAACTGATCACATGCAGATTATCTAAACAGATAAGCTAAACTTTCACGAATAGATCAAATATACGTTTATGTAAGGACATTTCACGGTTTGATAACATTTCACTTACCAAATCTATAAGCATTGAATGATGACCTAACAGAAGTGTGCCACCTTTATTTCGGTCTTCATGCTGACATTCCACAGGGGTAGTTTGAACTTCACTCAACGATGCCTCGTCAGTGCTGTTCTTAGACACCTGACCTTTGACTTGTTCCATGACATTAAAGACATAGGCGTCTCCCGATTTGTCAGCAACAATGACGTGCTGGTTGTCTTTACTAACTGTTACAGATGTACATCTATGGACTAAAGGGCTGTAGAAAAGGAAATAAGGATAATATATTACCAATCAGATTCAATAAGAAAATATACAAACAAAGCAGAGGTAACAAACAGTCAATCATAAGTAACTAATAGCGGCCAATAAGTGATAGTGAATGATTGCAAGATATTGTGTGGTCAAAGTTCAGTGAAATATATGACGAAATGTATTAAGTGTGGCATGAACAGGTGACTCTTACGATGATGGTCGAGACGGGTGTATAACGAGAGAACTACGGGAACCATCAGCATGTACAACCTATACCATCTACTGAAAAAGAACATATCGGTCTGTCCGGAGTCCAGTGACTCTATTAACTAAACATGTAATCACAAAATACTGTAGTTTTACAAAAACAATGACAAAATACAGCAACGTTTCGACCAACAATGCCTTTATCAAGCAAACGAACAACAGGAGTGACAAATTAAAAAACAAACAAATGGACGACCAAAACAAACGTTTCTAATGAAAATCTGGGAATAAAAACGAAAATCTGGGAATAAAAAGAAAATCTGGAATAAAACGAATAACGAAATAAATATATTTAAAAAACACACATAAAAACTAGAAATAGAACGGAAGAGAAACAATGAAAAATCTAGTAAATATATAGTGACGGGAAATTACATACACCCCACATATCACTACTAAAACTTACCTAATACGTCACAACGAAGAGTTGCAGAAAAAATGTCGAAATATTCACTACCTACCTACCAACTACCTACCTACCAACTTATCAACATATCTATCTACTTACCTACCTACTTATCAACCTACCTACCTACTTACCTACCTAGATACTCAGACCAATATTAATTGTATTTGTGATGATGTTTATTCTTTCTTTTCTCTCATCCTGTTTTGCGTCACATCGTCAGGATAAGAAGAGATTTATAGAAAGGGCTTTTATGTGCGTTTCATAGTGTTTTTTTCACCGCCTGTTATTTCTTAGGTCCACCTTTTACGCGGACGGCCTTTTGCATTATATCTACTGTATTAGAGCAGCATTGCTCTCTGAGACGCACTGTCTGTTGGTAATCTGCTTATGTGACTAAACCATTTAATTTTGGTGTTTCTTAATGAAGTTCAGTACTGATATTGTACCCACTTTTTTCCTGATGACTTCATTTCAAATTCAGCTTGTATTATTAATATACGATGACGTCAATGAACAATGTTCTAAATACATATAAAACACACACACACGCGCGAGTATTTCTTTCTTAATTCAAAGCTAATAATCGAAATGTTTGTTTAGCTTGACCAGAGTCGCTCAGAGTACGCAGATGAGAATGACATAACTATAGACCATCTCATTAATTTACAAACAATTGAAACTATCAGTAGATGATAACATGAATCAAAACTCTAACAATAACACTGGCGTGAAAGATGATTGGGTGAATGAGGAAGTCGGTATGAGGAATGACAATTTCCTGGAAATAATCATTTTCACGTCATGTTGTTGGTTTGGGTTCGTTCTTATCAATCAAGTTAATTAAGTGTGGTTTGCGTCGAGAACGTGAGCACATTGCGTTAGACGCCTACGACATACAGGACGGACACATCCGAATTTCGACTATCGTCTCGTGATACACGCTTTCCAATATATTTTAGATTTAGACAAGTTTCATTTTAATGTCTCAAATTAAATTTAATACAACGAAATATATATATATATTGAACACTTTTCATAAATAACTCCTGGTAGGAGTCAAGGAATTATGTAAAAATGCAATAAATCATCCATGTTCATATCAAACACATGTACAAATCAGTCCACTCCAACGGATTTCCTATTACCCGATTGGGTTGGTTGTCTTTACTAAAGTTGAATGTGGACCAACTTTATCATTTTACAAGTTCTCAACTATATTAATGGATAGAATTAATAAGATCTGACGGTCTTCCCTATGGCTAATTATAGTTCGTTCCAAAATTTGTGATCACACTAAGGTTTAATTTGTACGAAATCTATCTGATGAATATAAGTAATTTTTTTGCATGCAATCTTATATACCTCACGACGTTACGAATCCATGTTTAACTAATTGGTAGGTAGCTTAGTTGATGCAAAAACGTTTTTTGTTATATAATTTTGCATAAGCACAACAAAATGATCATCAAAGTTTAGAACTTACAGTAATGCACAAAATGGTGGCGAATGATTGCAAAGGCGTATTCCTATTACATATTAAAAAAAGAAAGGTCACATAGTGAACAAATGATACCTTCCACTTCTATAAATGAAAGTAAATGTTGCGTACATACGCCAATGACAGTCGGTATGAAACATTGTGAACTGATTAATTCCACGGAATTCCTGATTTTGACGTGCACTGAATTGCATTTGGAACACGGAATGCTTAGTTATAGACAAACTTGACAATCGTACTGTAAAATTTCGACAAGTATACCAGATCAACATCGAGGTAAATTTAGTAATAACATATAATAAAATTCTTACAGAACTAAAGGTTTGTGTGGGCAAAAATACTTTTGGAACGTCGTCACTGTTACCTATATAAAAATGCAAAAATCAAGAATTTCTGTTAAAGTGGATGATTTTATATCGGTCGGTAAAGATGATCACGAATTTTGGAACGAACTATAGATCAAACTGCTACGGCATAATTGAGCAGATGTAGTACTACCAAGTATTGTTTTATCTTCGTCAAATCTTATCAGTAACCCATAGTAGCGTTATCAAAATGACATTGTTAGACATACCGCAATGAAAAACTAACATAGTGCTAACGACACTTTCAACAATATGGTTCATTAGGGATACTGAATTCAAAAAACGAATATCCATGTTAGTGATACATTACAGACATACGTTCCATTTGAAACAGTAAGGAATTATAAAACATAGAAAGGGGACATCAAATATGGAAATTAGTCCAATATAACACCTGTCCATCAGATACGAAGTAGGACTGATTGATTGATATGCCCATCATCATTGCACTTCGGTGAAGAAATATGTGTGCTCCGATATCTTTCTTACACAGGAAGGTCTCAGCGGCAGAGAACGAACTCAGTAGCACCGGCGAGGGCCACCGATGTAATTTAAAAGATAGCAAAAATATTTAGTAAGGAATGTTTAATTTATGCATCTCTCTAACTAGAACATACGTCTACGATCACATACATTTTGTATGTGATAGTCCTAGTTGTATGTCATGTTTTCAAGCTATATAGAAATACTGGTTTCACATTGGTGTTCTACAGTGTAATCTTATTTTTCATGTAGAAAGCTTTCGAGTCCCATATTTGGTACACAGTGTTAAAAGCAAATATGGTTTTGTTAATCTTATCATGAACATCCTGGTGTCTTTCTCCATTTGTGCAAAAATTACATTCTAAATGGGTAAAACGGTGGACTTATTAAATTATCTGATCATTAATCTCAATGGGACATGTCTGCTTTTTATCTAATCTAATTTCTTTTGTTTGTTCACAGATTCTGTAGTTTTCTTTGTTTTTCCATCCGTTGTTTGTTTTTCGATCTTTTTTCTGTACATTGTTCTTCTTTATGCTGCACGCATCACACATCGTGTACACCAACACGATCTTACGAGTTAATGCGTCTCTGTGTCGTAGAGGTTAGGTGTTCGTTATACTGCACGCATCATACATCGTGTACACCAACACGATCTTACGAGTTAATGAGTCTCTGTGTCGTAGAGGTTAGGTGTTCTTTATACTGCACGCATCATACATCGTGTACACCAACACGATCTTACGAGTTAATGAGTCTCTGTGTCGTAGAGGTTAGGTGTTCTTTATACTGCACGCATCATACATCGTGTACACCAACACGATCTTACGAGTTAATGAGTCTCTGTGTCGTAGAGGTTAGGTACTCGTCTCTACACCAACACGATCTTACGAGTTAATGAGTCTCTGTGTCGTAGAGGTTAGGTACTCGTCTCTACACCAACACGATCTTACGAGTTAATGCGTCTCTGTGTCGTAGAGGTTAGGTGTTCTTTATACTGCACGCATCATACATCGTGTACACCAACACGATCTTACGAGTTAATGAGTCTCTGTGTCGTAGAGGTTAGGTACTCGTCTCTACACCAACACGATCTTACGAGTTAATGCGTCTCTGTGTCGTAGAGGTTAGGTGTTCTTTATACTGCACGCATCATACATCGTGTACACCAACACGATCTTACGAGTTAATGAGTCTCTGTGTCGTAGAGGTTAGGTACTCGTCTCTACACCAACACGATCTTACGAGTTAATGAGTCTCTGTGTCGTAGAGGTTAGGTGTTCTTTATACTGCACGCATCATACATCGTGTACACCAACACGATCTTACGAGTTAATGAGTCTCTGTGTCGTAGAGGTTAGGTACTCGTCTCTACACCAACACGATCTTACGAGTTAATGAGTCTCTGTGTCGTAGAGGTTAGGTGTTCTTTATACTGCACGCATCATACATCGTGTACACCAACACGATCTTACGAGTTAATGAGTCTCTGTGTCGTAGAGGTTAGGTACTCGTCTCTACACCAACACGATCTTACGAGTTAATGAGTCTCTGTGTCGTAGAGGTTAGGTGTTCTTTATACTGCACGCATCATACATCGTGTACACCAACACGATCTTACGAGTTAATGAGTCTCTGTGTCGTAGAGGTTAGGTACTCGTCTCTACACCAACACGATCTTACGAGTTAATGAGTCTCTGTGTGGTGTAGAGGTTAATGAGTCTCTGTGTGGTGTAGAGGTTAGTACTCGTCTCTCGTGCCAAATGTACTAGGTTCGCTCCTCGTGGAGATATTTCCCAGATCTTAGTGTAGGTGAGATCGAGTTCCTAGTCCTATCGGAGACGGACGGTAAATGTAGGTACGTGTTCAATTTGAGCACGTAAAAGAACCCATGCAGTTCAAAATCGAGAAGAACAGGCTGAAGAGAAATTATTAGAAAGATACAAAATAAAACTCCTACCCAAGATATTTGTGTAGGAATCTTTATTTTCATCTTTCTAATGAACCTTCAAATTAACATCGGGACCTCGCCGGTGCTACGGAGTTCGTGCACTGCAGCTGAGATGTTCCTGTATAAGAAAGAGATCGGAGCACACATCCGAAGTGCAATGATGATGATGGTCCTATCAATCAATCAATCAATCAATTAATCCATCAAATAAGTTAATAAAATCTTCAATGTCTTCTTATTATCCTGCCGTCTGTTAACTATATCACCACTTAAGACAAACGGAACAATTAGTAACATTGTTAATAAGTGCAGTTTCTTGTGAGAGACGTCATGAATTCAAATAACAAACACTGATAGCGATAGTACAGTATGAGTAGATTTTATTCATAGAATAAAAGCTACTAGATATCATCCAACTTTCTGTTTATCAATGTCAAACATGGTCTATCTCTCTCTCTGATCCTACACATGATATCTCTCTCTCTCTTGCGTTCCCGGCCTAGACTGATGAACCAATTTTTATCATGTATTTTACTGTGGTTTTAAGGGACTCCGTTCCTCCGTACAGCTTTTCGCGAAGCTCTGTGTGTTGGGACCATGACTCTTTCCTTATACCTGCTAACCGTTGACAGTCTTGCAAGACATGTTCTGCCGTCATGTCTGCCATTTTGCAGGGGCACATGCTAGTTGTACCAATTTTAAATTTATGGAACATGTGGGCTCTGAGCTTGTTGTGTCCGGTACAGAGGCGAATGATGGCAACTTGTTCACTGCGAGAGAGACCATAGTATCCGTCACTGTCTGTATACTGAGGGTGATCTTTTGTCCATTTGCTTCTATAGTGCGAACCGATGGTTGTTCTGGCTTCCACACATGATCTATTGTTTATTCCCAGGTGGAAGATGTAGTTGGCTGTCCACTTTTGCCGTTAAGTGTAGGGATGGGAGCTTTAATTTGCCAAACATGGTTCCTAACTAAAGCCCAAGAGAGAAAGATTACAACATGTGAAATAAACTGTTTAAGAGAAGCCATCATTGTTACGAGACGGGATAGATTGAGAAATGAAAACATTAGAAATATTGGAATCACACCATGCATCAAACATATTATAAGACAACAAATAAATGGTTCGGTTACCTAATGAGAACGAAAGCAGATCTACTACCATCTCGAGCATATAACAACCGGCTACCCAGACGCAGGGTGCCCGAGGAAGAGCAAGAACCCGATGGATATATTTCACATATTGAAAATGAGAGAGAGAGAGAGAGAGAGAGAGAGAGAGAGAGAGAAATAGTAACAGATACGAGGAAAAAGAGGGAAGGATAAGAAATAACATGCAAGAGAAATGATAACGTTATAGAGGAAGATAGAGGAAGACAAGAATGTGACGGAGAAAGAAAGATGCGAGAGACATAGACATGGAGGAGAGAAGAGAGAAAGAGATGCGAAAATAACGGACACTGCACCGGTCTAGGAAAAATGAAGATAAAAAAAGCTAGTGATACAAGACCACAACAAGGAAAAATGAAGATACAAAAACTAGTGATACAAGACCACAACAGGGAAAATGAAGATAAAAAAACTAGTGATACAAGACCACAACGTGGAAATATAAAGATAAAAAACTAGTGATACAAGACCACAACGGAGAAATATAAAGATAAAAACTAGTGACCACAATGAGAAATGTAACCTAACAATAACTTGACTACTAGCATTGGAAACACGTTATTAGGCCATCTGTGAGACTATAGGGGACGGTGTGCCTTGAAACGTACACGAAAAGGACTAACGTCATGGACGTGTGAACGACCTTCAATGACTGCTACACGTGCGAGTGTGGCATAATGCGTACCAGAGCGTGGCAACGATATAATAGAGCCGGCAGAGACCACGCGACAATTACAAGGTACACGCTCAGGTATCGTTAATGAATCCAGTATCCTTATTCCACGTGGATAACAACGCACGCTCCAACTGGATGGTACCTGTCCAGGTGAAAGTTTGTCTCTTCTTAAATAGTCAGCATCTAACAGAGAACAAAGGTAATATTGGTTTGCAGATGCGGCGGTGTGAAGAACTGATCCTAGAAACAATTGGCTTCTTTATGACGACTGAGCTTTGGTGATTCCACACTGGAAGATTTCATGACATCCTGGCAACCAGTCGGTCCATTTCATGGCAACCAGTCGGTCCAATAAAACTTTCTGCCCGCTACTAGTTGAATATGATTTGTGCTTTTATTCCCCTGTACTATTCAATTTCAATAGACTTTTCATACAAAACTCTTCTCCATCATCTTTCTCTATTTTCTGCTTTGTTGTCAACCTTTTCACTTTGTAACTTTTTGATGACCTACAGGGCACTTATTTTGCAATGTATACTTTATTAGCCACCATAATGGCTTTGTGTCCCTTAAAAATACCAGGAGTCAGTGTATCGTCTCAGAAGGACGAAGGTGTTAATGTTGCTGTAAAAAGGTATATATATATATATATATATATATATATATATATATATATATATATATATATATATCTCATATATTGAAAACAGAGAGAGAAAGAGAGAAAGACATAGTAACAGATACGAGGAAAAGAGAGGAAGGATAAGAAATAACATGCAAGAGAAATGATAACATTATAGCGGAAGATAGAGGAAGACAAGAATGTGACGGAGAAAGAAGAGGAGACATGAAAATGGAGGAGAGAAGAGAGAAAGAGATGAAAAATAACAATATATATATATTCTTGGTGGCGTCTGTGGCTTTGGGGATAGTGACTCGGTCTATTAATCCCCCAAAGTTATAAGTTCGAATCACGCTGCGGACAGTTTGGTTGCAAATTGTTTAGCGTGGATTTTTACAAAAGGACGATGGCGCCACCCGTTCGGAAAGCAATGGCAAACTACTGAACTCAATAATGTCTAGAAAAATCCAACTAGCGTTTAAAAGCTGGGGTTGATTCGTAAAGTCCTGTAAAGGATTGACAATTAACTATAGATATTCTTGCGGTGACAAACCTCACTCTCAACCACAGATAAATTGTTAGATTTTATCACTGAATCATCCCTGTGTTACCAGAATCTACACTGTGACCTGCAAGGCAGAGACACCTGTGTCAGAATCAACTGTACCTACAGACTGTCTAACTGAAGTAGGGGCCTAGGGAATCTACCTAGTAAATAAAAAGCGTTGCAGAAATCGGATGTGCTGGCCTACTTGTAGGCGCATAATTGACACAACGTAAATTGCTCTTAAGCTCAGATCACATACAAATCACAAAGAGTGGTTTAACAAGTTGTCGATATAGAAGGTTCGAAGAAGAATAAAGATATCACGGAATAAATGATAAGATGTAACTATCTGATATAATAACACGGGGATATAAGGACGTGTTGGCCGCATAGATGATCGACACATCTTCTACAAGTGTCTTCACCTGACTACAGTATTTGTTAGTTTGTGTACAAAGTTTACATACACTAAAGCTGTATTATCTACGTCATTCTGTCAGACATTATCGTTTTCAACATGTCATTTTTAGGACCGAGTTTGCTTTACACCTTCGATACCTACTCCTTTAGTCAGACTGCTGTTATACAGCCTACCACCACGATGTATATACAATAACATCATAATTTCCCTTTGTATAAAAGGAGACCAGAAGAAAGCGATGATGGAAACAATACAAACAAAAGATGAGAAAAATGAAGAAGATAAAAACATGAACATATTGTGCAACAACAAATATCAGAGAACTGTGTTATTAGAACACGAAGTTCAACAGTTTTTGTCTCTGAGTTAGAGCTAATCTTAATTATTTTCTCATTCTCATTGCTTAGTTAAGAGCGGACCATCTCGACAGACGAGTAAATTAACGTTTCCACCTGTCCTATCAATCAGAGACGCCTATGTCTAACCTCACTTCACACTTATTTCTTTTATCAGTCGTGTTGTGTCACCCACCTAATGAAAATTACACAACGTTTTTCGGCCTATGTAAACTTGTTAATTGAGAATTATGGAAATATTAAATACAATTATGGGGAATAACTGGGACAAGAACAGTAACTATTCTCATATCTTCATAGAATCACTTTCTTTTTTCTCCTTTCTTTATGTTTGGTGACGCCTACATTGTGACTGACATTAATTATTCTTCATTACTTTCTAATATGACTTTAACGGGAGTCAGATTATTAAAAGGACGCTGTAATGATGGTGCAGGTACGTCGATTTATGTTGTATCGGTGAGAAAGTGGACGTTGTAGTGATGGTGCAGGTACGTCGAGCTGATGTTGTATCGGTGAGTAAGTGGACGTTGTAGTGATGGTACAGGTACGTCGATGATGGTATGTATGTATGTGGTGAGTAGAAGTGGAACGTTAGTGAGTGATGTGATGCAGGTACGTCGATGATTATGTATGTATCGGTGAGTAAGTGGACGTTGTAGTGATGGTACAGGTACGTCGATGATGTATGTATGTATCGGTGAGTAAGTGGACGTTGTAGTGATGGTGCAGGTACGTCGATGATGTATGTATGTATCGGTGAGTAAGTGGACGCTGTAGTGATGGTACAACTACGTCGATGCTGTATGTATGGGTGAGTAAGTGGACGCTGTAGTGATGGTACAGGTACGTCGATGCTGTATGTATGGGTGAGTAAGTGGACGCTGTAGTGATGGTACAGGTACGTCGATGCTGTCTGTATGGGTGAGTAAGTGGACGCTGTAGTGATGGGGACGATACGGTAGGCAGCTACGTCGATGCTGTATGTATGGGTGAATAAGTGGATGCTGTAGTGATGGTACAGGTACGTCGATGCTGTATGTATGGGTGAGTAAGTGGACGCTGTAGTGATGGTAATGTCACAAGCGGTTGATAATGTCACAAGCGGTTGTGTTAATAAGCAGCCTAGTGGTGCTCACAAGAGAAGATAAAAAGAAACGTTATCAAAAGAATAAGAAACAGACAATCACAGTTCTTATGGCATATACTGCGAAGAGGAGATTTAGAACATTTGGTAACAACAGGTAACATTCAGGGAAGGAGAGATCGTGGAAGACGGAGAAGATGTTGGATGGTCTGACATCGTTGATCGTCGAAAGATCGACGGTATAACTGATTAACTGCACCAAGGAGAGAGAGTTGTGGATACATGATCGCCTAAACCGGCAGGCATGGTACTTGATTGATTGAATGGTGCTGACTAGGTAAATGACCACTTGGTCGCAGATTGGTGATGGTAGCTGCAATTTATGAAACATAATCAAACCGTGTTCCATCTAGAATATTAGCAAGAAGTAAGTAACTTGTCAGTCCGCGGACACCACAGTAGACATGTGGTTAAGGAGATAATGATAACGAAGAAGTATGATATCTCGTTTACACATTTTTCATTATAAAACTATATTTCTCTCTCAGTCTCTACTTCACACATTTCTTTCTTTATTTATTGAAAATCATTTCTAATCGCACCCTCCAACCTTTGACAAACTCTGCGTCTTGAGACTGTTGGGGAGAACTGAAACAAAGCAACTTATCATTAGCTCTAGCCGCTTAAACAAATGTTTCCAATATTTACTTTCTAATTAAATTTCACGATTCAAGACCATCAATTTCCAATCTGGCATTACCCAGTCGTACCAACCACACATCCTCGAGCGTATTGTTACCTGGTCTGTGATTTTTGTCATTAGCTGATCGATACCTGGGGAGGCCTAACTAGGTCTGTCACACTCACCGGGTGCAGCAGATAAGTATGAGGGAGTGTAGCGTGGTGACAGTTGCGCACAAAGTGAGGACCATCACCCCTACATCCCCTACCGTCTTTAGATTTAAGCTTCAGAAATGTTTTAAGAAGCAATTTAACAATTACCACGTGATGAAGGTTTATCGAGCGGGTAGAACGGTGTCAGACTGCAAGTATGTATCAAGTGTGAAGGTTAGCTTGATGTTGGTGGGGGGAGAATTAACGTACATATGTGTATTGGTTTCGACTTTGGTGAAGTGAAAAAGTAAATACACGTGGGTTACCTCAGATGGTGTATGTGAAGTGATGAGTAAATACATGTGGTTTCACGCAGATGATGTTTGTGAAGTGAAAAAGTTAATACATGTGGGTTTCATCAGATGATGTTTGTGAAGTGAAAAGTAAATACATGTGGGTTCACGCAGATGATGTTTGTGAAGTGAAAAGTAAATACATGTGGGTTCACACAGATGATGTTTGTGAAGTGAAAAGTAAATGCATGTGGGTTCACGCAGATGATGTTTGTGAAGTGAAAAGTAAATATATGTGGGTTCACACAGATGATGTTTGTGAAGTGAAAAGTAAATGCATGTGGGTTCACGCAGATGATGTTTGTGAAGTGAAAAGTAAATATATGTGGGTTTCCTCAGATGATGTTTGTGAAGTGAGAAGAAGCAAGTACACGAGGGTTTCCTCAGATGATGTATGCGAGTTAGAAATAAATACATGTGGGTTTCCTTAGATGGTGTATGTGAAGAGAGAAGTAAATATATGTGGTTCCTCAGATGTCTTTGTCCAGTGCAAAGTAAATATTGTAGGTTTCTAGATGATCTTTGTCCAGTGGAAAAGTAAATATATGTGGGTTTCCTCAGATGATGTATGCAAGTTAGAAGTAAATACAAGTGGGTTGTCCTCAGATGATGTTTTTAAATGTGAGATTTGATTATAAAACAATATTGTAAAAAACCCGATTACGGCAAATAGTGGATCAGTTTTCTGTGACGAGTGAAGACTTGATATCAATATGGGCTCCGACGATGCTTGCAAAGTTAAATTTGATGTAAATATTGGGTCAGATGTCTATAACTAATGAGACTTATGTGACTCGGTTGATGTTTGTGAAGTAAAAGATGGATTCCGATGTTTGTTTATAAAGAAAGATTTCATATAAGTGTTTATGGATTATGTGTATATATGTGTAATGGACAAGAACTGCCAGTCGCCGAGGATCTAGAAGGTGGTGGCATTCGCGTAGCTGAAAATAGTCATGTAGATGAGGCACAGAATAAAAAAAAATAGCTGCGCGAAAAGACAACGCCCACATGTCCAACCCTGGTCATGCATGCCCCCTCTTCCCCCTCAACCTCCCATGTGGCAGGTACTGTGTTCCGATCCAGGACTGGACTCTTAAGTCCCCTCCACACACATAGAAGAGGTGTAACAACACACATTTGAGGCTGTTCTCATCATTGTGTGCGATGGATGGCTATTAATAAATGATGGGCATTGTAAATCTCAACTTTTCCTACTAGCCCTGGATATTAATCAGATAATTACACCACATGACATCAAAATATGAGCATTGCTTTTCAAAAACTAAACGAACTAACTAACCTACGGAGGGGAACTGACATAAGAACAAAAATTAAGTGTTTAAGAGCCTGCGTTTTCCCTTGGCAACATATGGTTGTGAGACATGGACAATTGACAAAGCGGCGGAGAAGATCATTAATGCCTTTGAATGCAAATGCTAGAGAAGATTACTTAGAATATCATGGACAGAGAATAGTACAAATGCTTCTGTTCTGCAACAGCTTGATATTTGAGAGAGATGGCTATTAAAGAGCATAATATCAAGGAAAAGTAAATATTTTGCACACATCAAACGACATGAGTGCCTAGAGGATAATTTTGTACGATACCAATATGCAAAGTATACACGTTCTTGGCAAAGATCAAAGATATCACAAAGAGTAATTAACATTGGTCGTAAAGAACGAACTCAAAGAGAAAGAAAGAGTTGACTGCAAAAGCTTAATCAAGCGCGGTGTCTAATGTCATGAGTTGACTGCAAAACTCAAGCGGGGTGACTAATGTCATGAGTTGACTGCAAACTCAGCTGCAACAAGGCCTAGCGGTGATAATGTCATGGCAATGCTGTCTGTGAAAACTCAAGCGCGGTGTCTAATGTCATGAGTTGACTGCAAAACTCAAGCGCGGTGTCTAATGTCATGAGTTGACTGCACCACTCAAGCGCGGTGTCTAATGTCATGAGTTGACTGTAAAACTCAGAGCGCTCCGGTGTCTAATGTCATGAGTTGACTGTAAAACTCAAGCGCGGTGTCTAATGTCATGAGTTGACTGCAAAACTCAAGCGGGGTGACTAATGTCATGAGTTGACTGTAAAACTCAAGCGGGTGTCTAATGTCAAGAGTTGACTGTAAAACTCAAGCGGGTGTCTAATGTCATGAGTTGACTGAAAAGCTCTAATGCGCGAAATGCTGTCTAATGTCATGAGTTTGACTGTAAAACTCAAGCGGGTGTCTAATGTCATGAGTTGACTGCAAAACTCAAGCGCGGTGTTTTGTCATGAGTTGACTGTAAAACTCAAGCGCGGTATCTAATGTCATGAGTTGACTGTAAAACTCAAGCGGGTGTCTGTCATGAGTTGACTGTAAAACTCAAGCGCGGTGTCTAATGTCAAGAGTTGACTGCAAAACTCAAGCGCGGTTCTAATGTCACGAGTGACTGTAAAACTCAAGCGAGGTGTCTAATGTCATGAAGTTGACTGTAAAACTCAAGCGCGGTGTCTAATGTCATGAGTTGACTGCAAAACTCAAGCGCGGTGTCTAATGTCAGAATTTGACTGTAAAACTCAAGCGGGTGTCTAATGTCAGAGTTGACTGTAAAACTCAAGCGAGGTATCTAATGTCAGAGTTGACTGCAAAACTCAAGCGTGGTGACTAATGTCATGAGTTGACTGTAAAACTCAAGCGCGGTGTCTAATGTCATGAGTTAAAGGCTCATACAAATCACGATGCTTATATTTCTTCATATTCTGTCACATGAATCGACAGCACCAAACTCAAGCGCAGTGTCTGTCATGAGTTGACTGCAAAACTCAAGCGTGGTGTCTAATGTCATGAGTTGACTGCAAAACTCAAGCGCGGTATCTAATGTCATGAGTTGACTGCAAAACTCAAGCGTGGTGTCTAATGTCATGAGTTGACTGCAAAACTCAAGCGCGGTATCTAATGTCATGAGTTGACTGCAAAACTCAAGCGTGGTGTCTAATGTCATGAGTTGACTGCAAAACTCAAGCGCGGTATCTAATGTCATGAGTTGACTGTAAAACTCAAGCGAGGTGTCTAATGTCATGAATTGACTGTAAAACTCAAGCGCAGTGTCTGTCATGAGTTGACTGCAAAACTCAAGCGTGGTGTCTAATGTCATGAGTTGACTGCAAAACTCAAGCGCGGTATCTAATGTCATGAGTTGACTGTAAAACTCAAGCGTGGTGTCTAATGTCATGAGTTGACTGTAAAACTCAAGCGTGGTGTCTAATGTCATGAGTTGACTGCAAAACTCAAGCGCAGTGTCTAATGTCACGAGATGACTGTAAAACTCAAGCGAGGTGTCTAATGTCATGAATTTACTGTAAAACTCAAGCGTGGTGTCTAATGTTACGTGATGACTGTAAAACTCAAGAGCGGTGTCTAATGTCATGAGATGACTGTAAAACTCAAGCGCGGTGTCTAATGTCACGAGATGACTGTAAAACTCAAGCGCGGTGTCTAATGTCACGAGATGACTGTAAAACTCAAGCGAGGTGACTAATGTCATGAGTTGAAAGCGCTCCTACTTAGATATACATGATGTCTTATTATTTCATTTTCGTGACTATTCTGTCAGTCATCAGATCACAGCACCAATAGTTTCACAAAACTGTATGATTCGTTCCAGGTCGTCCAAAGAGCTCCTCAATTTGGTAAACGGCGCCGACTCTGTTGGTCATATTTTCTTCCTGCTTTCCCTGTAGAGCTGACATTCATTAAGGATATGTTGTGCAGACTTTGAACTCAGTCCCCAAGTCTCTCTCATCAACCTTACGTTTTCTGCTATCCAAAACATCACTAACTTCAAGTTCTTACTCTGCAACTTCAGTCCTCCAAAGTCTCTCTCATCAACCTTACGTTTTCTGCTATCCCACAAACACTAGTCTACTCTGAACTCAGTCCCCAAGTCTCTCTCATCAACCTTACGTTTTCTGCTATCCTCACAAACACTAGTCTAAGACAGACACGGTCATGATCAGGGTTCTGTTCCTTCTACTGTGACATGTTTAGCTAGTATTTCTCACAAGACATCCAAGAACCACAGTGGTGGAGTAGCCAGTAACCGTAGCAAACTACGACTCGCGGAACGAGTGAATTAGCACACAGCTGAGCCAGTTAACGAGACGTGTGACGAGGTTGAGCGATTTATTGATCTGTCGAGCTGCTTCGTGCCGGGACTGGAATATTAAACCACATGTGGCAACTGTTGAGTTCCTGGACACACCTTCTGGCAGAAAGCAAAAGCTATCATCCCGTTGTTTGTCTAAGATGACTCAAAGATGGCTTCGTGTTTTGACATAATAAACATATGAAAGATGACATACTATGATTCAGTAGAGCAGGGAAGGGTTGTGTTTCATTTAACACTATATCTGTGTTACTAGGTTACAGACCAGGTTAACAACTTGTGCCTCACACAGAAATAAACAAGTTCAAAGAGCAAAGGCTAAAGTAGCAGTCCCGAATAAATGCATTTACTAGATATGCTTAATACATCTCCCTATCTCATCTAATTTATAACTGCTTCAATGGAGCATAGGGTTTCAAGTTATCACTCATTATGGGGGCGGTCTCTATGGCGTGAAGGGTGCCGGCTTCTCGCTCCAAAAGTACTCAGTTTGATTTCCACATGGAACAATTGGGAAATTTTTCCATAGATCCATGATCTCAGTGTAAGTGAGGTTGAGTTCCTAGTCGTATCGGAGAGGGACGATAAAACGTGTGCGTCCTGTGCACAAGTTAAGTGCGTAAAAGAAACATTGAAAGTTGAAAATGGATAAAAGTAGGCTGCGAAGTCGCTACTAGGGAAAGTTGATTAATATTAACAACATTTTCAGCATCTTTAAAACTACACTGGGGTCATCGCTGGTACAACATAGTTCATGAATTGCCGGTGAGATCTTGCTGTATAAGAAAGAGATCGGAGCACACAAGGTTATTCACGACAGTGCAATGATGATGGTCCTATCAATCAATTGCCCGCCTGCCCAGCGTGTTCGTAGCTCGTTGGACGACGGTGTGACAAGCCCTCTGTGAGTGCGGGTTCAATTCCGCGGGCTGGCAGAAAAGCCAAAGGTTCCCCAGATTCACGGTGTTCGTGGTACCGAACCGAAGGGTTACGATGTCCATGGCATCGAGCCGAAGAGCTGAAAGCTCAAGTGCTTCTGGATCGGAAAAAATGACTCATATTCACTTTATAACATAACGAATGAGAATTTCAGAAATTTCTTGAGGAAATCCGATGCTAGTACTAGATTGTAAATAGATATAGAATAGACACATGTGAGATAGATACGTGAATGTCTATGACATATACACAACAGCAACAAAAGAAACATCAGATAGGACACAAGCCGGAATGGACCGATGACTTGTCCGAACGACAGTAGCGAATTGTCACTAGAAATAAAGGGTATAAATGTGACGGATTGACTTTATTGCACCGGGTCGCCCGAGCCCAAATTTGGGGTGTAAAGAATAGAACCACTGTTACCTGCCATGCATGTCGTAAGAGGCGATTTAGGAGGTTTGGCTGAAATCGGATGCACATGTCCTAAAGGTGTAGAAGTCTATGCGTTTAGGGGCCTACCAAACCAATGTGCAACGTATACACGTTCTTGGCAAAGATCCAATATATCTCAAAGAGTGATTAAAATTGGTCGTAAAGAACGAACGCAATGAAGAAGAAGATTGCATCGGGTTTTCCGATATGGCTCGGACACATTCCGCAGAAAAGGCACGTGACCTGTCGAGAATATTGCAGAAAACATGAACTCTTAGCTCGTAACAATCTAAGGATATCAAAAAAAAGTCTCTACACCGAGTAAGCGCTACTACAGTAAGTGCCTACACCCGAAAAGTACTTAAGATAGCTTCTACTACCCGAGTAAAGGCTTCTACTACCCAGTAAAGGCTTCACACCCGAGAGTAAGATAAGCTTCTACCCAGGCTCTCTCAAAGCTTACACCGAAGCTTCACACCGAGAAGTGCTTCTACTACCCGAGTAAAGTGCTTCTACTACCCGAGAAAGTGCTTCACACCGAGTAAAGTGCTTTACTACCCGAGTAAAGCGCTTCTACACCGATAAGCTACAGAGTGGCTTCTACTACCCGAGTAAAGTGCTTACTACCCGAGAAGGCTTCACACCCGAGTAAAGGCTTCTACTACCCGAGTAAAGTGCTTCTACTACCCGAGTAAAGTGCTTCTACTACCCGAGTAAAGTGCTTCTACCCGAGTAAGTGCTTCTACTACCCGAGTAAAGGCTTCTACTACCCGAGTAAAGTGCTTCTACTACCCGAGTAAAGTGCTTCTACTACCCGAGTAAAGTGCTTCTACTACCCGAGTAAAGGCTTCTACCCGAGAAAGCCTTCTACTACCCGAGTAAGGCTTCTACTACCGAGTAAAGTGCTTCTACTACCCGAGTAAAGTGCTTCTACTACCCGAGTAAAGTGCTTCTACTACCCGAGTAAAGTGCTTCTACTACCCGAGTAAAGTGCTTCTACACCGAGAAGGCTTCTACTACCATAAGGCTTCACTACCCGAGTAAAGTGCTTCTACTACCCGAGTAAAGTGCTTCTACTACCCGAGTAAAGTGCTTCTACTACCCGAGTAAAGTGCTTCTACTACCCGAGTAAAGTGCTTCAAATTCGAAACACCAACCTTCACAACGGAAGGTTTAACTCATTTGCCACAGAGACACATCCCTCCTCTCCCTTCCTCTGTCAATAGCAAAATGAATGTGTAATGCAGAGCAATCCGCTTTGTAACCAGTATTTGACTGCAAAGACTTTGAGCACAGTGTCCGTCTTTGCCGCAAATTTTTAAACAACGTACTGGATGGTTGCATACATGATTAACAACTTCAACAAAATGAGACATGTATAAATACACCAACACTATCAGACTACTTTTCAAGCGTATTCCATGCAAGATTGCAAACTCCATTATTTGTCTAGCTATCTATTCCCTAATCCTGTTTTGCCTTTCAGCAACATTATTTGTACATAGTGGAAACAATCGGCGAGACAGGACACTAAAAAAACACAGTTACTCAACACTAACCAGTAGTAGCACCACATCGCTAGTAATAACTGCGCAAATAGCAATGAAGTCAACAGAAGAAACACGACAGTATCATCAGCAGTAGTATTAGCAGCAGCAGCAACATTAGCAGCAGAGGCAGCATTATCAGCAGCAGTATTAGCAGCAGCAGTAGTAGTAGTAGTAGTAGTAGTAGTAGTAGTAGTAATTACACGGCGTTACTATAGTTCGTTCCAAAATTCGTGAACACACTAAGGTTTAATTTGTACGAAAACTATCGGATGGACAACAGCAATGTTTTGCATGCAGTCTTATATACCTCACGACCTTATGAATTCATGTTTAACTAATTAGTAGGTAGCATAGTTGATGTAAACAACAAACCGTTTTTTGTTATATAATTTTGCATAAGCACAGCAAAATGATGTTCAAAGTTTAGAATTTACAGTGATACACAAAATGGTGGCGAATGTTTGCAAAGGCGTATCCCAATTTCATATTATAAAAAGAAAGATGACATAGTGAATAAATGATACATTCTACTTGCGCTGAACTGCATGTGGAGCACGCAAATGCGAAATTATAGAAAAACTTGACAATCGTACTGTTAAACCTCTACATGTTTATCAAATCAACATCGCTGTTATTTTACTAATAACATCATGAAAATCTTATCGCAATGAACGTTGTTGGGTGGGCAAAAAATACTTTAGGACGATCGCCACTGTTACCTATATAAAAATCAATCATTTCTGTCAAGTGGATGATTTTGTATCGGTCGGTAAAGATGTTCCCAAATTTGGTAACGAACTATAGTAGAAGGAGTAGTAACACAACATAAAATGTAATAAAACAACATAGAAACAACCATATGTTGAAACTCTTAACATAGATACAAACACATTTACAAACTTCCAACATAGAAACCAGATGTAGAATTCGCCAACATTCAAAGCAAACAGATTTCTAAACTCCCAACATTATAAACAAACAGTATATGCACTACATTTACTCCCAACATTCTTCAAATCAACTCACCAACAAACGAACACACCAACAACCACTCAGTTAGGACCACTATTTCTCTACCAGACTCCAGTACACTTCGGTTCATTACAAAAACAAAAAGCTATACACACAAAAAAGAGAGAGAATAAAGCGTGAAAAAAGCATGGAAGCAATCACTCACTCGTGACTGTATCAAAAGACTGCCAAATAGCCTGCCATGCTCAGCCACGGGTCACCGAACATCCGCACACAAATGAACGTCACTCACAAACTGACACGTTACTCACATTATGCAGAATTTTCTCTGGGGCAAAACCTTTCATACCCCATACAAAAATGCCCGGACCAAAATCAAAAGACATCTCGGAAGGGGTGAAATGAATAGACCTTGCATTGTAGAATTTAATCGAATACCAAACTGCGAACTCACTCAATCGTCAAACTGTTTATCTCAAAATACGCACTAGCCATTAAGTGTGTGTGTTTTTTTATAGCTATTTCCTACTTTGTTTTCTCCATCTAAGCAAATCTCCGTTTGCAATCTGTGACCACTTCTGATGCTCTTAACATTGTAACAATAAATATGTTTCAAAAATATCCAGAAGTTAAGCTTGGTAGTTGTTTATTTACTATTTTAAGATGATGTTCTTGGGTGATTTATTGATTGATTGATTGATTGAACCATCAGTGCACTTCGACAAATAATCATGTGTGCTCTGATTTCTTTTATATACATGAAGATCTTAGCGGCAGTTCCCAACATCAAGCATAGTATGTTGGATCAAGACGTTATCCTCATAACTACTGAATCCTCTACATATTAGTGTGTATGTTAATGTCGTGATACACACTGTCTGGTTATATCTAGTCACTCAATTTAGTTTAGTTGGTTGAACCCCAACGTTCTGAGTTCGAATCACGCTGCGGACAATTTGGTTGCAAATTGTTTCGCGTGGATTTTTATAAAAGGACGATGGCACCACCCGTTCAGAAAGCAATGGCAAACTACTGAACGTAATAATGCCTAGAAAATCACAAACAGCGTTAAAAGCTGAGGTTGATTCGCAAAGTCCTGTAAAGGATATGCAATTCACTTTTAAATAAGTTTAGTTACTTCATGAAGTTTTGACAACATCTATGTAAACTTAGGCAGTAGTAGTAGTTAGTCACTAAGGATTGCATAAAGAGTAGTATTCACTAAGGATTGCATAAAGAGTAGTAGTCACTAAGGATTGCATAAAGAGTAGTAGTCACTAAGGATTGCATAAAGAGTAGTAGTCACTAAGGATTGCATAAAGAGTAGTAGTCACTAAGGATTGCATAAAGAGTAGTAGTCACTAAGGATTACATATGGTAGTAGTTAGTCACTAAGGATTACATAAGGTAGTAGTAGTCACTAAGGATTGCATAAGGAAGTAGTAGTCACTAAGGATTACATATGGTAGTAGTTAGTCACTAAGGATTACATAAGGTAGTAGTAGTCACTAAGGATTGCATAAGGTAGTAGTAGTCACGAAGGATTACATAAGGTAGTAGTAGTCACTAAGGATTGCATAAGGTAGTAGTTAGTCACTAAGGATTACATAAGGTAGTAGTAGTCACTAGGATTGCATAAGAAGTAGTAGTCACTAAGGATTACATAAGGAAGTAGTTAGTCACTAAGGATTACATAAGGAAGTAGTAGTCACTAAGGATTACATAAGGAAGTAGTAGTCACTAAGGATTACATAAGGTAGTAGTTAGTCACTAAGGATTGCATAAGGAAGTAGTAGTCACTAAGGATTACATAAGGAAGTAGTTAGTCACTAAGGATTACATAAGGAAGTAGTAGTCACTAAGGATTGCATAAGGAAGTAGTAGTCACTAAGGATTACATATGGTAGTAGTTAGTCACTAAGGATTACATAAGGTAGTAGTAGTCACTAAGGATTGCATAAGGAAGTAGTAGTCACTAAGGATTACATATGGTAGTAGTTAGTCACTAAGGATTACATAAGGTAGTAGTAGTCACTAAGGATTGCATAAGGTAGTAGTAGTCACTAAGGATTACATAAGGAAGTAGTAGTCACTAAGGATTACATAAGGTAGTAGTAGTCACTAAGGATTGCATAAGGAAGTAGTAGTCACTAAGGATTACATATGGTAGTAGTTAGTCACTAAGGATTACATAAGGTAGTAGTAGTCACTAAGGATTGCATAAGGTAGTAGTAGTCACTAAGGATTACATAAGGAAGTAGTAGTCACTAAGGATTACATAAGGTAGTAGTAGTCACTAAGGATTGCATAAGGAAGTAGTAGTCACTCTTCTGTTTACTTTTCTCTAATCCTGTTTAGATTTCTGAAAGCAAATGGCAAACTACTGAACGTATAAGTGGTGCCTAGAGAATCAACGACTCGTTTACTGTTGTTGATAGCTACGTACTGTAAAGGATATGCCACGATTGTTGTTTTTTTAATTCTGTTTTGCGTCACAGCGTCAGGATAAGAAGAGATTTATAGAACGGGCTTTCGTGTGCGGTTCATAAATAATGTTTTCATCGTCTCTGTTATCTCTGAGGACCATTTTTTTCGTCGACGACGTTTCCCTTTGTATCCACTGTATCGGAGTAGCACTGCTCTCTGAGACGCACTGTCTGTTGGTAAACTGCTTATGTGGCCAAGCCATTTCATTTGTTGTTTCTTGAAGTTCAGTACCGATGCTGTACCTACTTTATTTACTTGTGTCTTTATTTCTAAACCGGTCTCTTTTTGATACTCCCATCATTCTGCATAGAACTTCATCTCTGTCGTGACTAGTTTTCTTGTATCATTTGATGTCAGCGTCAGGTTTTGGCACTGATAGCATGACGTTGGGAGAAAGATTGTGTTGTACAATGCTCTTTTTGTATTCATGGTGACAGGTTTGCGTTTCAAAATTGGTACCATGTGTCTCATGACAAAGATACGTGTCTATAGTATTACATAAGCAAGCAAGAAGTGAATGATTAAATAATAGTTTTATTAGTTAATCATTCACCTCCCTAAGCAAAGTTCGTTTCAGGGATTCTTTAGGGTGCCCTTTCTTTCTTGAACCCTTTGCATCCCACTTCAATGCCTGCTTTGGTATTCTTTGATCATTTCTTCTTAAGGTGTATCCAACATATCTTCATCTTCTCCTTCTTTTAACAGTTACTACTAGTGGTTGAACATACATTTCTCTGATTTCATCACTTATCCTGAATTCATCCCATTTTATGTTTATTATTTTTCCCAGACATATATTTTCAAAAGCATTCAACTTAGGACACAGGAAAACATATTCTTGAACAGGATAATACACTGAAATTAAACAAGGAGTACATATGGTTCAGTTGAGTTCCCTGATACATATTGTTAACGATTGCTGCTGGTGGGGGTCCATGCACATCCGATAATAAAAGCCAATGCTGTCGTTCAGAATTCATATATTTATTTGACGATGTTCATCATGCTACAAAAACACGCCTGTCTCATCTCAAGGGTTCAATTTTAGTCACCTTGTTTACTAAAAGAATGTTGCTAATCCGTCACTACACAGCTACGTAAAAACGTCATTGTCTCGTTGTTATGTGTTGCGCCTCTGCTTAGAGAGTGCAACACATAGTCTCAACTATTAAATATCCAATTATACTACCTATCTATCTGACTAACTGTCGATTCCTCCGCTGCCATCTGGGGAACTATGACAATATCCTCTCATATTGGACTATTCCATACGTGATCCATCATTCTACTTCTTCTTCTTCAGTGATCTCTGGTCATGCACTTAATTTACTGTGGGCAGTAAGCTTCAGGGCAGTCAGGATTCATCAAAGCTTAGTTTTCAGGTCGACTGGGTGTGGCCACATGTTGCTTCTCAGCTGACCCAGGAGAGGGTAGTCTTGCAGGACACGCTCTGGTGTCTGTTTCGCCTGCTGAAACTGGCATAGAGTTGTTTGACCTATTCCTAGTCTATATAAGTGTCTGTTGAGTCTGCAGTGTCCGGTACGTAGTCGGAATATAATGACCTGGTCTGTTCTGCTTAGGAGCAGTCATTTCATTGTTCACATACAACGTATTTCAAGTGACACTGGTATTATAAACTATCAAACACCAGCTCGTTATCTTTATATCTCTCTCACTGATTAGAGCTTCCTTCTCCATTATAACAATATTGATTCTTTTTTATATCTAACTTTTAAATAATATCTAATTATTAACGACATTTGTGTTTACTGACTATACAAACTATATTCTTCCAGTAGAACGTGATTGGAAAAGACCTTTTGGTCGACATGTTGACACATTTATCATACTTTAGTCAACCAACTTGTGGTTAATCCTTCGCCAAAGTACGATATATATATATATATACATGATATGAATTTACTAGAGCAATATATATATATAACATATGACAATCTCCAGCAATCCCTTTTCTTATTTTGTCCTTCCTAAACAAATATACAACACACCAATTGAATAATAGAATGAAGTATAAATATAGATGGTTTGAACATGACGGCTGCAGAGGCAGGACATCTGGCCTATGAGAGAGCTGTAGTATGAAGTTCAGCAGATCGGCAGCTATTGTGATTCAATTATGAATGGCATATTTATCAACTAGGATATATGTCCTTGTGTGTGTCTGAAGTTCTCTGTCCTTACATTTTCTCTTGTCTAGGTATCTCCCGCTCTCTCTCTCTCTCTCTCTGTACTGCTACCTGCACTTCTCTCTATCACTATCTCTCTCTCTCTAAATCAAATAGCAAATGTGATATAATTATATTTTCTTGTTACATATATACCATATGTTCTCCTCCATAACAACTATCTTTTCATTTCTGCGTCCATTAGGCACTATAACTGCCCTTCTTCCAAGTATGTCCATCTCTCCCTCCCTCTGCTGATGGCTGCTAAGTGAGGTGAAGCACACTCCGTTAATGTATGAATCACTTTTAATTAATTAACCACTGCTTCTTTAAATACATGTCGACAAAAGGAAAGAGGAGACAAGAGTGAGACAATTTGCTCAAGAGAGGAATGAGTAAAATGGAATGAAGAATTGTTGAACGATTTTAGTAACTGAGGGAGAGGAGTATCATATAAACATATTAGTAACAGAGAACTAAGAATTTTACAAACATATTAGTAACAGAGAACTAAGGATTTTACAAACATATTAGTAACAGAGAACTAAGGATTTTACAAACATATTAGTAACAAGAGAACTAAGAATTTTACAAACATAGTAACAGAGAACTAAGGATTTTACAAACATAGTAACAGAAACTAAAGATTTACAAACATATTAGTAACAGAAAGTCTAAGGATTTTACAAACATCAGTAACAGAGAACTAAGATTTTACAAACATATTAGTAAAGAGAACTAAGAATTTACTAAACATAGTAATCAGAGATAAGATTTTACAAACATATTAGTAACAAGAGAACTAAGAATTTTACAAACATAGTAACAGAGAACTAAGGAATTTACAAACATATTGGCAACAGAAAACTAAAGACTATAGAAAGATATTAGTTAAAATAAAGTGTGAAGGATAGTAAAAAGATGCAGTTTAAATAGTTCGAACCGAACATTGTTAACAAAAAGGATGAATAGAATGTTGTAGGAAAGAATATAATACTAATCACTGATAGAGTACATGTCTGACAGATAGAGACACATACCAAAACAAGGAGAGAAACACATAGAGAGAAACAACATGTGTATGAAGACAGAGGAAATAATGAAGAGAGCTAAACATAGGATGGGTGTGTATGTGTGATTTCCTTTACAGAAAGAGAAGAAAGATGATATAGAAGAGAATATAGGGAATAAAAGTGATGAATAAAAGTGATAAATAACTGTGGATAAGTGTAGAGTAAGAAGGAAAGATAAGTATGAAGAGAGATATAAAAAAAGACAGGGGACAGAAGGAACCAATGAAACGGACAGTAAATACTGTGGGAAAACTAGCACGTGGATTGTAGGAGCTTATTTAAATATTTGCGCTCACGTTCGTGAAGACGAACACAAGGGGCACGTTGAGACGGCACGAGATGGGATACAAGAGAAAGTTGGTGGTCAGTGACTAAGTGAGGTGTTGGGAGAAGAAGGATGTTGAGAAATAAGAGAAAGTTGGTGGTCAGTTACTAAGTAAGATGTTGGGAGAAGAAGTATGTTGAGAAATAAGAGAAAGTTGGTGGTCAGTTACTAAGTAAGATGTTGGGAGAAGAAGGATGTTGAGAAATAAGAGAAAGTTGGTGGTCAGTTACTATGTAAGATGTTGGGAGAAGAATGATGTCGAGAAATAAGAGAAAGTTGGTGGTCAGTTACTATGTAAGATGTTGGGAGAAGAATGATGTCGAGAAATAAGAGAAAGTTGGTGGTCAGTTACTATGTAAGATGTTGGGAGAAGAATGATGTCGAGAAATAAGAGAAAGTTGGTGGTCAGTTACTATGTAAGATGTTGGGAGAAGAATGATGTCGAGAAATAAGAGAAAGTTGGTGGTCAGTTACTATGTAAGATGTTGGGAGAAGAATGATGTCGAGAAATAAGAGAAAGTTGGTGGTCAGTGTAAGATGATGAAGGATGTTGGGAGTTAAAATGACGTGAGAATCAACATATTAGAAAAGTTGAATAAGAAAATGACTGTTAATCAGCGCCAACTTAGGAACAATCACATGCAAACTCTCGTGACCCTAATTGAGAATGTATATTCTAATTGAAAATGGATATGCCGGAAAAGCAGTAAAGGAAGTTGGTTATATAAACCATCATTCAAATTTCTTAACACGGGCCTAAATTTGTTATAGAAAATCGGTCAACAATGATATATTCAGTCTATATAAAGACTATGAGAGCTTCAATAATAAAGTATATCTTCCGTTCTGATCAAGACTACCAGAGGCTCAGTAATAAAGAATATCTTCCGTCTATATAAAGACTATCAGAGCCTCAGTAATAAGAATATCTTCAGTCTATATAAAGACTATCAGAGCCTCAGTAATAAAGTATATCTTCCGTCTATATAAAGACTTATCAGAGCCTCAGTAATAAAGTATATCTTCCGTCTATATAAAGACATCAGAGCCTCAGTAATAAAGTATATCTTCCGTCTATATAAAGACTTATCAGAGCCTCAGTAATAAAGAATATCTTCCGTCTATATAAAGACTTATCAGAGCCTCAATAATAAAGTATATCTTCCGTCTAAATAAAGACTATCAGAGCCTCAGTAATAAAGTATATCTTCCGTCTATATAAAGACTTATCAGAGCCTCAGTAATAAAGTATTGTTTCCGTCTATATAAAGATTTATCAGAGCCTCAGTAATAAAGTATATCTTCCGTCTAAATAAAGACTATCAGAGCCTCAGTAATAAAGTATATCTTCCGTCTATATAAAGACTTATCAGAGCCTCAGTAATAAAGTATTGTTTCCGTCTATATAAAGATTTATCAGAGCCTCAGTAATAAAGTATATCTTCCGTCTATATAAAGACTTATCAGAGCCTCAGTAATAAAGAATATCTTCCGTCTATATAAAGACTTATCAGAGCCTCAATAATAAAGTATATCTTCCGTCTAAATAAAGACTATGAGCTTCAGTAATATAGTATTGTTTCCGTCTATATAAAGATTTATCAGAGCCTCAGTAATAAAGTATATCTTCCGTTTAAATAAAGACTATCAGAGCCTCAGTAATAAAGTATATCTTCCGTCTATATAAAGACTTATCAGAGCCTCAGTAATAAAGAATATCTTCCGTCTATATAAAGACTTATCAGAGCCTCAGTAATAAAGAATATCTTCCGTCTATATAAAGACTTATCAGAGCCTCAGTAATAAAGAATATCTTCCGTCTATATAAAGACTTATCAGAGCCTCAGTAATAAAGTATTGTTTCCGTCTATATAAAGATTTATCAGAGCCTCAGTAATAAAGTATATCTTCCGTCTATATAAAGACTTATCAGAGCCTCAATAATAAAGTATATCTTCCGTCTATATAAAGACCTATCAGAGCCTCAATAATAAAGTATATCTTCCGTCTATATAAAGACTTATCAGAGCCTCAGTAATAAAGTATATCTTCCGTCTATATAAAGACTTATCAGAGCCTCAGTAATAAAGTATATCTTCCGTCTATATAAAGACTTATCAGAGCCTCAATAATAAAGTATATCTTCCGTCTATATAAAGACTTATCAGAGCCTCAATAATAAAGTATATCTTCCGTCTATATAAATACTTATCAAAGCCTCAGTAATAAAGTATATCTTCCGTCTATATAAAGACTTATCAGAGCCTCAATAATAAAGTATATCTTCCGTCTATATAAAGACTTATCAGAGCCTCAATAATAAAGTATATCTTCCGTCTATATAAAGACTTATCAGAGCCTCAGTAATAAAGTATATCTTCCGTCTATATAAAGACTTATCAGAGCCTCAGTAATAAAGTATATCTTCCGTCTATATAAAGACTTATCAGAGCCTCAATAATAAAGTATATCTTCCGTCTATATAAAGACTTATCAGAGCCTCAATAATAAAGTATATCTTCCGTCTATATAAAGACTATCAAAGCCTCAGTAATAAAGTATATCTTCCGTCCAGATCAAGACTACCACTATCATATATATATACATATATATACACACATGGCCATTTTCGTCTAAACATATATACACCTTCTATCTCTGCTACATAGACTTTCATAACACAATATGAATACATTGAAATAAATGTGCCATCAGTCTGAAGTGTATAATATCTCTATATATAAAGTGTTCATAAAAATGCAAAATATATTGGACTGATCTATACCAGATGTCACATAATCTCAAAAAATCATCGTACACAATTGGAAGGAATTTCAGTAAGCCGGATTAGTTGTGATCTAATTCACGAATTAAAAAAAAAGTATTAGTGAGAAAAAAAAAATCGACAAATTAAATATTTTCAATGCATAAAGTGACATAATAACACTGTTGAAAACTTCATACTAAAGACAAGAGGTAGATAAAGATATAACGTGGTATGAAAATATTAGAGGAGCAAGTGGTATGAAAATGTTAGAGATGCATACAAGATCAGTTTGGTCATGATACTACTAGAGACAAGAGATAGATAACGTTCTAAAGTGGTATGAACATATTAGAGGTGCACACAACAACAGTTTTGTCCAAGATACTAATAAAGAAAGAGATAGACAAAGGTATAACATGGAGCACACAACATCAGTTTTATCCAAGATACTAATAAAGAAAGAGATATACAAAGGTATAACATGGAGTACACAACATCAGATTTGATCCAAGATACTAATAAAGAAAGAGATATACAAAGGTATAACGTGGAGCACACAACATCAGATTTATCCAAGATACTAATAAAGAAAGAGATATACAAAGGTATAACATGGAGTACACAACAAAGTTTTGTCAAGATACTAATAAAGAAAAGACAGACAAAGGTATAACGTGGAGTACACAACACAGTTTTATCCAAGATACTAATAAAGAAAGAGATATACAAAGGTATAAAATGGAGTACACAACATCAGTTATATCCAAGATACTAATAAAGAAAGAGACAGACAAAGGTATAACATTGAGTACACAACATCAGTTTTGTCCAAGATACTAATAAAGAAAGAGATAGACAAAGGTATAACGTGGAGCACACATCAGTTTTATCCAAGATACTAATAAAGAAAGAGACAGACAAAGGTATAACGTGGAGCCCACAACATCAGTTTTATCCAAGATACTAATAAAGAAAGAGATAGACAAAGGTATAACGTGGAGCACACATCAGTTTTATCCAAGATACTAATAAAGAAAAGATATACAAGGTATAACATGGAGTACACAACATCAGTTTTGTCCAAGATACTAATAAAGAAAGAGATAGACAAAGGTATAACGTGGAGCACACAACATCAGTTTTATCCAAGATACTAATAAAGAAAAAGACAGACAAAGGTATAACGTGGAGCACACAACATCAGTTTTATCCAAGATACTAAAAAAGAAAGAGACAGACAAAGGTATAACGTGGAGCACACAACATCAGTTTTATCCAAGATACTAATAAAGAAAGAGACAGACAAAGGTATAACGTGGAGCACACAACATCAGTTTTATCCAAGATACTAATAAAGAAAGAGACAGACAAAGGTATAAAGTGGAGTACACAACATTAGTTTTGTCCAAGATACTAATAAAGAAAGAGATAGACAAAGGTATAACGTGGAGCACACAACATCAGTTTTATCCAAGATACTAATAAAGAAAAAGACAGACAAAGGTATAACGTGGAGCACACAACATCAGTTTTATCAGATACTAAAAGAAAGAGACAGACAAGGTATAACGTGAGCACACAACATCAGTTTTATCCAAGATACTAATAAAGAAAGAGACAGACAAAGGTATAACATGGAGCACACAACATCAGTTTTATCCAAGATACTAATAAAGAAAGAGATAGACAAAGGTATAACGTGGAGCACACAACATCAGTTTATCAAGATACTAAAAAGAAAGAGATAGACAAAGGTATAATGTAGCAGATCACAACATCAGATTATCAAGATAACTAAAGAAAGTGTTCAGATACAAGGACAAGATATGAACATGTAGAGGTGAACACAAGATCAATTTGTTCATGATACTACTAGAGACAAGAGATATGAACATGTTAGAGGTGAACACAAGATCAATTTGTTCATGATACTACTAGAGACAAGAGATATGAACATGTTAGAGGTGAACACAAGATCAATTTGTTCATGATACTACTAGAGACAAGAAATATGAACATGTTAGAGGTGAACACAAGATCAATTTGTTCATGATACTACTAGAGACAAGAGATATGAACATGTTAGAGGTGAACACAAGATCAGTTTGTTCATGATACTACTAGAGACAAGAGATATGAACATGTTAGAGGTGAACACAAGATCAGTTTGTTCATGATGCTACTAGAGACAAGAGATATGAACATGTTAGAGGTGAACACAAGATCAGTTTGTTCATGATACTACTAGAGACAAGAGATATGAACATGTTAGAGGAGAACACAAGATCAGTTTGTTCATGATACTACTAGATACAAGAGATATGAACATGTTAGAGGTGAACACAAGATCAGTTTGTTCATGATACTACTAGAGACAAGAGATATGAACATGTTAGAGGTGAACACAAGATCAGTTTGTTCATGATACTACTAGAGACAAGAGATATGAACATGTTAGAGGTGAACACAAGATCAGTTTGTTCATGATACTACTAGAGACAAGAGATATGAACATGTTAGAGGTGAACACAAGATCAGTTTGTTCATGATACTACTAGAGACAAGAGATATGAACATGTTAGAGGTGAACACAAGATCAATTTGTTCATGATACTACTAGAGACAAGAGATATGAACATGTTAGAGGTGAACACAAGATCAGTTTGTTCATGATACTACTAGAGACAAGAGATATGAACATGTTCGGAATTCATGACAGCAAAACGGGGTCGCTAATAGATAAGTTAATAACACGCTGCGTTAGTGTTCACATACAATGGACATTCTGGGGTTAAATGTCAGCTTTGCCAACAATTCTCGTTGTGCACAAGGTACGCGGTTGGACTTACAGCAAACCCTTATCCTTGGAGGGTCTATATTACAATTATCTCTGAATTCAAAATAAGGCTCGCCTAAATGGTGGAGGACACTGGTAATAAGAAAAAACCAGCTTTCAAGTACAAATTAGACAGGGGTTCTATATTAGAAACCATGAGTACTCCTGGGTCCACAGGATGAAAAAAAAACACGAATACATAAAACCTTTAATATTGTGATGGCACTCTGTCTTATCCTGACGCTGTGAGACAAAACAGGATTAGAGAGAAAAAGACTTGATCTGATCTCAATTCTGTATCTGCGATCTGTTTTCCGTGATGAGAAATGTAAACAGAGAGATGATGTGTTGTCTCAATGAAACCGTTTCATCATGATCTAGCTCAGCGTTTCTCAAAGTGGGCGGTACCGCCCCCCGGTGGGCGCTGAAGCGTTCTAGGGAGGCGATAGTGGGTTCCGAAGAATTTGGGGGATGTTCAGGCGATTAGGGGTTGGTGTCTCCTTAAAGGAGAAATTAATAATAAATATTTTAAAATAAATTATTTTCGTGATTTTGCGATTGAATAATCATTTAAAATTTGAATTCTGCATTTAAATTCACCTTATGTCCGTCTTACACGATTCATTTTTTCATCAATTTTCAATTTCATGTTTATAATCATTTGAAAATTGACCATGCATGACAGAAATATATATCAATTTTCTATGTCAAAGAGAAAATAGAGCATGTATATAGTGGAGGGTGGTAGAGAGCGCGTTGGCAAACTGTTATAATGTGGAGGGAGGGAGGTGTTGTGCAAAGTGGGCGGTGGGCCGAAAGAGTTTGGGAATCTATGATCTAGATTGTAAAGTGACAGCATCATGTATTCCTGTGTAATATATATATATATATATATATATATATATATATATATATATCATATATATATATATATATATATATATATATATGGTAGTATCATCTATTCTTCTTCTTCTGCATTCTCACTAGATTGGGATTTCGGATTCTCTAATAAAGGCAGCCATCTGCCTCAGATTATCAGCCACGCCATACAGTTTGTCTTGGACGCCGCTAGTGTAAGTGGACGACCTCTTTTCTAAGTCTGCACACTATGGGCAGTTCTGTAGGATATAATTCCTAGGATTTCTGCTTCCCTGTTTGTGCCGACCTCTTCCAGCAGTAAGTTTTGGCCACCCTCGTGATGGTGGGTCTGACATTCTTACTGCGTAGTGAAATCTCCGAGGCAGATTGGCGGCCGTAGAATCCGTTATCCCATTCCTCATTGTCAGAGGTCGTTGCACCATGTTATGCGCCTTACGGCCTGGTGCATCTTTTTTCTGCAAGCATTTGTTTCGGGTTAGCATTCCTAGCGGACACATGCATCCGATTTCATCCAACCTCCTTAGTCGCCTCTTACGACATGCGTGGCAGGTAACAGTGGTTCTATTCTTTACACCCCAAATTTGGGCCCCGGTAACCACTCGGGCGGCTGGGTATCTAGAGGTTTCTATAAGGTTACCTCATCCACATCTAACCCTTGGTAAATTTCAGGAATGTGTGTTGTATTTGTTTTATTTTGTTTTATTTTTGTTGCCAGATACTCGTCATTCGACATTGTGGTGTTTGTAAAGACAAGAATCATCAGATTAAAAAACTTGACTTATTAAATTAGGAAAAATTGACTTGGTTGCAAACATGTCTCACTTTTTTTAAAAGACAAAACTCAATAGCAGTCAGTACTTTCCTATCATAATTCAAGACCAGGTTTTTTTCCCGTCTTCCTGGTAACGCATATTTAATGTAACAGTTGCCATTTTGCTTCACTCCTCATTGACACTAATATGATCAACAAATAAACAATGTACAGGTTCCGTTGCTTTCTCTGGGGTTCTTGCAACAAAAAAAACCTCCTTGTTCTTCATTGGCACTAATAGTAAGCTTATCACATACGCCAACCATTTCTTCTTCTTCTTCAACGATCTCTGGTCATGCGCTTAATTTACTGTGGACCACAAACTGGGCAGTCAGCTTCAGGTTTCTCAAAACTTAGTTTTTAGGTCGATTGAGTGTGGCCACATGTTTCTTCTCAGCTCACACAGGAGAGGACAGTCTTTCGCTAAACTATTGCAATGACTCATCTCATCATCAAGATAATAACATCACCCAAGATTCGCCAGCGACCTAACTACTTGACTATATCAGCGTTCATAACCCGGTAAAGCAAGACTAAATGTGACCGTCATTAGAATGATTAATACTTCCTTCACACTTAGAAATATCTCTCGCTAACAGTCTCCACAGTAAACATGATTTCACTCAGTGTGCACTGCAAGCAAGGCAAGCAAGTTGGTCTTCAGTACATTCTGCCACGTCTTCCAACAGAGTGATGCACTCATAGAAACACGTTCCATTTTAGCAAACACTAAATGGGTCCGATCGAAGAAGACCATTGTAACGCTAGGAAAAACACCTGGATAATTAGCATCAAGTACCTAATGTTCTCTCAATCACCAGTGTGTAAAAGGAAAAACGACCACAAAAGTGCTTGTCTTGCACACACACACACACACAAAACCGAACAAATGGATTATGGTATTAACACAAAGAGCAGTAAACGTGTCGTTATTTAGACTAAGAGTCGCCAGAGTGGTAATCGGGGCCCAAATTTGGGGTGTAAAGAAAAGAACCACTGTTACCTGCCACGCATGTCATAAGAGGCGACTAAGGAGGTTAGGCTGAAATCGGATGCACGTATCCTAAACGTGTAGAAGTCTATGCGTTTAGGGGCCTACCAAACCAATGTGCAAGGTATACACGTTCTTGGCAAAGATCAAACATATCACAAAGAGTGATTAAAATTGGTGGTAAAGAACGAACGCAAAGAAGAAGAAGAAGACTAAGGTAAGAAGTGAATAAGTAAATCTGCTTAAGATGGAGTCTGTCTACAAATGCGTTCAGTCTTAAAAAAAGGGTCTAAAGCCGAAAGATTGACTTCATTGCCCCGGTATTTGACCCATATGGCTCGGTCCTCAGCAGAAGTGGCACGCCAAATGCCGACAGCATTCAACAAAGCAGGGACTCCGTAGCTCCGGCAACAGTCCTAGGTAAGTTTCTCCGTCTCTAGATCTCCCGGCTTATGAAAAGTCATGGTCATATGTTCATCGCGTGAGAGAATGACATATTTGTAAAGGGTCAGATAAAGAACGCATATAATGGGACAAGGATCAGTGGCATGGGCAAAACATTAGAGATAGTATGAAAGTGATGAACAGTTTGGTGTTGTTACATTAGCGACGGCCATATGCATTTTATGCGGAGCAGGTTGCTTTTGTGGTGGTACGCGGTGTTTCATTCTGGAATTAGTTCACAGAAACATTTCACAGTTGTTAGCATTTCGTGTGATTTTCATTGGCACAGGAACGGAGCAATTATGGGGTGACCGTTGCAGTGAAGTTGGAACCGTACTTATGAACTATGAAGTAAATATTAATCAATTAATGACAGGTATGATGACAAAGCTTAAAGAAGACGTGGGTGTCTTGTACGAGTGTTCAATACCACTATCAACATCATCATGATGAAGTTGTGCCTACAAGGATCAAATGGCATGGGGAAAACAGAGATAGTATGAAAGTAAATATTAATCAATTAAAATATCGATGACAGGTATGATGACAAAGCTGAAAACAGACTCCATCGTCTTGTACAAGTGTCCAATACCACTATCAACAAACATCATGATGAAGTTGTGCCTACAAGGATCAGTGGCATGGGGAAATCATTCGAGATGTATGAAAGTAAATCATCATCATCAGGTGCCGTTGGCTGCAATAAATCTCCAGCATCCTTTGTCTTTCGCCTTGGTGTTGCACTCTGCCAGACTGTAACCTGTCCATTTCTTAAAGTTTCCTCCCACTTCATCATGATGAAGTTGTTTCAACTGGAGTTGACGATTATACATATCCATACATTTCTGTTCCCATCACTGGCGATCAAAGTAGCTGTTGACGATTGTTCAACACCACTATCAACATCATCATGATGAAGTTGTAACAACTGGAGTTGACGATTATACATATCCATACATATCTGTACCCATCAACGTAGCTGTTGACGATTGTTCAGGTTATGGTGAACGACTGTTCAGTATAATTTCTCTCTGTCGTCCTGTATTTTTTTTCCCATCAATTCTTCCATTGTCAACGTGCATCCTAACACCATCATCGCATTACACTCCCCAAAACAATCCCTGTTTCCTTTGAATGTAAGTTAGAAGGTTCCTGGTTTCATTGACCTCTTCCAAGACAATTACATTAGTCCACTAAGGAGTCCATGTCATTCTGAACGTTATGTGAAGCCCCATATCCGTTGTTGTATCTGACTCTCAGTCGATGCTTCACAACATCCAAAAGGGCAGGTTTCGGTATAAGTGGACCATCGCCTATGGAAGCTTCCAACCTCCAGCGGCTTACGTGGAACTACGGTCCTAGGCATGCAGGTGTTTGCGGCAATGAGAGAGCGGACAGGCTTGCATCAACGGTATCGATTGTTGGGGAGTTAAGATGGATAAGGGGGATGTTTTACGGTCTCTTCACGACTGCCTGTTGGATGAAGACACTAAAATAGACGTTGAATCGATCCAGTGATTTAAGCAGTTTAGAGTTACCCGTTGTACAAGTAGAACTGGATGCCTGGCAGAGTGAGGAGGTGTGTTTAACCAGCGATGCACGTGAACTTCAGTACGCATACTTTTCAATATATGTATGGGGAGACTGAGCACCTATTGGTCTGCCCGGAGTGCAATGACGTCAGTTTAGTAACCAACAACCAATATCCTTTGCCTCCTGATATTTTTCTTACCTGTTTGTCTATTGTCTAAGATTCACATGCCAGTACTAGATGTGTGCTATTTGTCTATTGTATAAGATTCACATGCCAGTACTGGATGTGTGCTATTTGTCTATTGTATAAGATTCACATGCCAGTACTGGATGTGTGCTATTTGTCTATTGTATAAGATTCACATGCCAGTACTGGATGTGTGCTATTTGTCTATTGTATAAGATTCACATGCCAGTACTGGATGTGTGCTATTTGTCTATTGTATAAGATTCACATGACAGTACTGGATGTATGCTGTTTGTCTATTGTCTAAGATTCATGTTCACATGACAGTACTGGATGTATGTAACACAACTAAAAAAAACTCTTGTTATAGTCTTAACAGAGACACATTTGCTGAATCTTATACTCTTCATTTTCGGAATTATGAGTTACATTGTTGTTAAGAAACGAACAGTAATTGTACTGTCATTATTGAAGCACTACATATATATAACATTCCTCTGTTTTCTGTCGGTGGGTGGGGGTGGTTGCTTCAGATAAGCATATGAGCAGTGCAGTGGTTGGTGTTTACGACGGATTAGCATAATGCATAAGCGTTCGCCAATCGTCTGGGACACACGAGGGTTGTGAGTTCAACGTTTCCAACGTGAAGAAAGAAATTGACCCTTCTACCTCACGTACACTAGGCTCTAGAAATGTGACGTGACTTTCATACCACACGGTCTGAAAAGACTACGTCAAATATGTCTGTATGTTACAGTGGTTGGTATAAGAGTTTGTTGGAAATGACTAACTTATATACGTAATGAGTGATTGTCTGAACTGTTCCAGTTGTGTGCCAGATACACGCAACGTGTGCTGATGTAACACATGAACCAGTGATTCACTCAGCGTTTATAATATGTTCCGTGTTTACCTGTAAAAAACCCTGAAAACAGTCGGACAGAAAAGAATAAATAGACGAGGAGGGTAGAAAAAAAATACATTCAGCTGCCTGACAGTAATAATAATAATACAGCGAACGAAGTGTCCCGCGAACAGCGGAAATTGCAGCTGTATAGTCCCTTTTGTTTGACTCGTGTCTCCATGGTGACAGCGCATGATGGGAACGCTGCCTTGCCGTGAGTCAAACTGCTCTGCCTGCCTCTCTGTTCACCTCCAACACACCTGGGAACCGAAGTAGTATGGATGTTCGTGCGCACGTGCGCTAGCTGAACTGTGTGTGCATGCATGAGAGCTCACAAGCAAGCAGTTTGTGAAGCCTGTGTTGACGTGTGTCATGCGTCACAACCTTTGAATTTGTAAACAGAGGACAAGTCCGGGAGATATGGTTTGTTTCAGGACGTTAACGACACATCTAGCAGACACTGATGATTTCAGCGAAATATTGAAACAGGCTGCTTCAGGTTCGGAAAGTCGCCCGTGTGGTACCGAGGCTGGCAAGGGAAGCAAAGAATAGTACCACTACGACCTACAAGGCATGTCGTAAGAGACGACTGATGTAGGACCTAGGGAAAGTACCCTAGTAAATAAATAACATCGCATAAATCGGATGTGCTAGCCTACTTGTAGATGGCCTACTGGCACAACTTACAATCAATCTTAGGCTCAGATCACATACAAATCACACAGAGTGGTTAACAAGTGGTCGTTATGGAGCGTTCGAATAAGTAGAAGAAGGTTCGGAAAGAACTTCTATAAACTAAGGAATAAGAAAAGAACTGAAGAATGTGGACAGCAGAATGAATATAGAGGATGACACGAATATAGATTAGATAAAACAGATCGAAGGTAAAATGGGCAATAAATGAAGAGAATGGAAGAAAGAAGATATAGTTTGGTTAGAATCATTGAGAAAAATAGTAGTCAATTTAAAGCTAATGACAATATAAAGAATAGATTTTAGTGGAAGAAAACAAGGTGTGGCCATCAACTATTCGAATTGTGTCATGACGGTGAGACTGTGTGGTGATTTATTATGCTAACATTGTAGAATATATGATATTCCATTAGTTAAATTAGTCTCGTTTACAGAGAGACGATTGGCTGGAACAATATCATTAAATAATTGGTATCAATCGCAGCTCTTTATTTCTTTCTTCTCTCTTCTATCTCTCTCTGTTGTATGTAATATACTTATATGGCGCGAGCGGGCGGAGAGAGACAGACAGGCAGACATACAAACAAACAGACAGATTAGATAGACAGACAAGATATATAGATAGATATAGATAGATAGATAGATAGATAGATAGATAGATAGATAGATGCATGATGGATGAATGGATGGATGGATGGATGGGCGGATATGGCATGGACCGACTGACCGACGGACGGACACAGAGAGAGAGAGAGATGACAGACAGACAGACAGACAGACAGACAGACAGACAGACAGACAGACAGACAGACAGACAGACAGACAGACAGAAAGATAGATAGATAGATAGATAGATAGATAGATAGATAGATAGATAGATAGATAGATAGATAGATAGATAGATAGATAGATAGATAGATAGATAGATAGATAGATAGATAGATAGATAGATAGATGCATGGGTGGATGAATGGATGGGCGGACGGGCGGACCGACCGACCGACGGACGGACACAGAGAGAGAGAGAGATGATAGATAGATAGATAGATAGATAGATGAGAGAGATGATAGATAGATAGATAGATAGATAGATAGATAGATAGATAGATAGATAGATAGATAGATAGATAGATAGATATATAGATAGATAGATCTGCCCATATGCTATACTATATAAACATATACTAGATTTCAACTAAGAGGACAATGAAGAAAATGCGCATGTAACTAGCGATAACAGAGAGAAGTGAACACGGGAAGAATAGCACAATAGAACAATTACAGCAACAAATTACTGGAAGAGAGGAGGGAATGGAACACTGTAATGTGAGCAGTACCTGATGCACGGGACGAGAAACGGAAGAGAGAACACGACAAAGAGGGACGATATAATATGACAATTGACAGTAGTTAAAACAGGTAAGGGTTCAGATACGTTAGTGAGGATAGAATATATATGGGGAGAATGGAACAGTAATGGGAGAGAGAGGAGATAGAGAGAGAGATAGGAGAGAGGAGATGGAGAGAGGAGATAGAGAGACAATGAGAGAGAGAATAATATAACTCTAACAGACTAAAATAGTGTACAGATAGAAAATAAAAACAGGGTTCAGGCACAGTTAGATCAGGTTCAGCCTACAGTAAACATAGGGTTCGGGTAAAGTAAAAACAGTGTTCATGTTCAGACTCAATATCGTGGATCAGAGTGAAAATGCATGGTTCTGATTGTGAGCAAACGTAGAATAAAGAATGCTGCAGGAGGTGTAGAATAGGTGTGATATAGTGAATAAGTGGGATAGTGTGAATAGGTGTGTGATAGTGTGAATAGGTGTGTGATAGTGAATAGGTGTGTGATAGTGTGAATAGGTGTGTGATAGTGTGAATAGGTGTGTGATAGTGAATAGGTGGTGATAGGTGAATAGGTGTGATAGTGTGAATAGGTGTGTGATAGTGTGAATAGGTGTGTGATAGTGTAATAGTGTGTGAGATGTGAATAGATGTGTGATAGTGTGAATATGTGTGTGATAGTGTGAATAAGTGTGTGATAGTGTGAATAGGTGTGTGATAGTGTGAATAGGTGTGTGAGAGTGTGAATAGATGTGTGATAGTGTGAATAGGTGTGTGAGAGTGTGAATAGATGTGTGATAGTGTGAATAGGTGTGTGAGAGTGTGAATAGGTGTGTGATAGTGTGAATAGGTGTGTGATAGTGTGAATAGATGAGTGACTGATGGTGAGAGAAAGTGAGTGAAGTGTGAACAAGTGATAGTGTGAACCATCTAGGTATAGTTAAATGGAACTACCATCATAACACTGATGTTATATAGTGTGAATAGGTGTGTGAGAGTGTGAATAGGTGTGTGATAGTGTGAATAGGTGTGTGATAGTGTGAATAGATGAGTGCCCTGATGGTGAGAACAAGTGAGTGAAGAGTGTGACAAGTGATAGTGTGAACCATCTAGGTATCAGTTAAATGAGAACTACCATCATAACACTCCAATATATGTCCATAGGTGCTCCGATTTCCGCATCAACAAATCCAGCGGCATCCAGAGGTCCAACACGTCAGTTCCATGTTGATTAATTAAATAGTGATAGTCTGAATAGTGAGTGAGTGACAGGGTGAATGAGTGAGTGATAATGTGAATGACTGAGCGACAGTGTGAATGAATGACGGACTGAATGAATCAGCATGTGTGGATGAAAGAGTGTTTGTTCATCAGTAATATAAAATAGAGTATGCTTTAATAAACGCATTTACCAACATTATGTTCATGTACGGAGATCGCCTGTAGCTCAAGCGGTAGTGAGCTCACTCGCAAACCCAAGCGTACCTGATTCAAACCCCACCGGTGGGCAAATTTGGAAGCAAATTCGTCTCCGTGGGATTTTTACAAAAGGTGAAAATAGACCTCACCGTTCAGAAAGCAATGGCAAACTACTGAACGTATAAGTGGTGCCTAGCAAATCAACGGCTCGTTTACTGTGGTTGATGGCTACGTCCTTTAGGATATGCCACGATTTTATTTCACATGTCATATGCCTCCTCTCTATCTGTCGTTCACTAACTCACTTACTCACTCGCTCAGACCGCTTCTATTCTCTCTCCCTTCTACCAGTGTTTGGACAGAGCAAATTACGCATACGGTTTGTGTATATAGTGATGGTGGATGAGCGACAGTATCAACTCTTACCCAAGGTCCACCTCTGGTAAATGACCACGAATTGGGTACTCACGTCACGTAAATCCCCTCCTGTCTTCTCGTGTTACGGAGGACAAAATACTTGGGCGGCGACGATGGCAGAAGCGTCAAGAAAGTGGTAGACAGGAGGAGACAGAATATGTGGTGGTTTAACATGAAATAAATGTCTTTTCTGTATGCTTTAATAACAGTTTCATGGTTTTATGACAAAAGTCAGTTTACTCATCATCATGTGCTTGTAATACATGAAGATACTTCAAAGGTTTGAGGACAATAGTAGTCAGACTCATCATCATCATGTGGCTTGTAATAATGAAGAACAGTTTAATATGTTTGATGAATAGTCAACTCATCATCTGTGAAAGAAGATATCAGAATGGTTTGATGGAATAGGTATATTACTTCATCATGGTTGTATACACTGGTTCAATATGGTTTTGATGGACAATAGTAGTCAGTATTACTCATCATCATCATGTGGCTTGTAATACACTTGAAGATATCAGTTTCAATATGGTTTTTGATGGACAATAGTAGTCAGTATTACTCATCATCATCATGTGGCTTGTAATACACTTGAAGATATCAGTTTCAATATGGTTTTTGATGGACAATAGTATTCAGCACTACTAATCATCATCATGTAGCTGGTAGTACACTTGAAGATATCAGTCAATAGGGTTTTGATGGACAATAGTATTCAGCATTACTCATCATCATCATGTAGCTGATAGTACACTTGAAGATATCACGTCAATACTATTTTAAGGGAAAAGATAGTCAGCTCTAATCATTATCATCATTATGAGGCTTCTCCGGTGCAGAATATTGTTCATACAAACGTTCTCCTGAATTTCTAACATATGCACAAATACTGTTGCTGTCATGTCCCAGTCAGCTATGCCATCATAAACCCACCTTCCCTTGGCCTTCCTCTTCTCCCAATATTCGGAATGTCTCCCTCAGTAACTTTCTTTTTCAAACTTCCATGTACATCGACTTCTATTCTGGTGTCCCCTTTAGCTTTACCCAAGAAACTCTGACGGCTCTTCTATTGTTCTTCACCATGTCATCGTGAACTCTTCATTCCTTTATTCCATTGAGATTTGAGTATTCAGATAATTAGATACTTGAGTATTCAGACAATCATAGACTTTGGCATTCAGATAATTATATACTTGAGTATTCAGACAATCATAGACTTTGGCATTCAGATAATTAGATACTTGAGTATTCAGATAATTAGATACTTGAGTATTCAGACAATCAGATACTTGAGTATTCAGATAATTAGATACTTGAGTATTCAGACAATCAGATACTTGAGTATTCAGATAATTAGATTACTTGAGCATTCAGATAATTAGATACTTGAGTATTCAGACAATCAGATACTTGAGTATTCAGATAATTAGATTACTTGAGCATTCAGATAATTAGATACTTGAGTATTCAGACAATCATAGACTTTGGCATTCAGATAATTAGATACTTGAGTATTCAGACAATCATAGACTTTGGCATTCAGATAATTAGATACTTGAGTATTCAGATAATTAGATACTTGAGTATTCAGACAATCAGATACTTGAGTATTCAGATAATTAGATTACTTGAGCATTCAGATAATTAGATTACTTGAGTATTCAGATAATTAGATTACTTGAGTATTCAGATAATTAGATACTTGAGTATTCAGATAATTAGATTACTTGAGTATTCAGATAATTAGATACTGAGTATTCAGAAATTAGATACTTGAGATTCAGATAATAGATTACTTGAGCATTCATACAATCAGATACTTGAGTATTCAGACAATCAGAGACTTGAGCATTCAGATAATCAGATACTTGAGCATTCAGACAATCAGAGACTTGAGCATTCAGACAATCAGAGACTTGAGCATTCAGATAATCAGATACTTGAGCATTCAGACAATCAGAGACTTGAGCATTCAGATAATCAGATACTTGAGCATTCAGACAATCAGAGACTTGAGCATTCAGACAATCAGAGACTTGAGCATTCAGATAATCAGATACTTGAGCATTCAGATAATCAGAGACTTGAGCATTCAGACAATCAGAGACTTGAGCATTCAGACAATCAGATACTTGAGCATTCAGACAATCAGATACTTGAGCATTCAGATAATCAGATACTTGAGCATTCAGATAATCAGAGACTTGAGCATTCAGACAATCAGAGACTTGAGCATTCAGATAATCAGATACTTGAGCATTCAGATAATCAGAGACTTGAGCATTCAGACAATCAGAGACTTGAGCATTTAGACAATCAGATACTTGAGCATTCAGACAATCAGATACTTGAGCATTCAGATAATCAGATACTTGAGCATTCAGATAATCAGAGACTTGAGCATTCAGACAATCAGAGACTTGAGCATTCAGACAATCAGATACTTGAGCATTCAGACAATCAGAGACTTGAGCATTCAGACAATCAGATACTTGAGCATTCAGAAAATCAGAAACTTGAGCATTCAGACAATCAGAGACTTGAGCATTCAGACAATCAGATACTTGAGCATTCAGACAATCAGATACTTGAGCATTCAGATAATCAGATACTTGAGCATTCAGATAATCAGATACTTGAGTATTCAGATAATCAGAGACTTGAGCATTCAGACAATCAGAGACTTGAGCATTCAGAAAATCAGAAACTTGAGCATTCAGATAATCAGAGACGAGCATTCAGACAATCAGATACTTGAGTATTCAGACAATCAGAGACTTGAGCATTCACACAATCAGAGACTTGAGCATTCAGATAATCAGATACTTGAGCATTCAGACAATCAGAGACTTGAGCATTCAGACAATCAGAGACTTGAGCATTCAGATAATCAGATACTTGAGCATTCAGACAATCAGAGACTTGAGCATTCAGATAATCAGATACTTGAGCATTCAGACAATCAGAGACTTGAGCATTCAGACAATCAGAGACTTGAGCATTCAGATAATCAGATACTTGAGCATTCAGATAATCAGAGACTTGAGCATTCAGACAATCAGAGACTTGAGCATTCAGACAATCAGATACTTGAGCATTCAGACAATCAGATACTTGAGCATTCAGATAATCAGATACTTGAGCATTCAGATAATCAGAGACTTGAGCATTCAGACAATCAGAGACTTGAGCATTCAGATAATCAGATACTTGAGCATTCAGATAATCAGAGACTTGAGCATTCAGACAATCAGAGACTTGAGCATTCAGACAATCAGATACTTGAGCATTCAGACAATCAGATACTTGAGCATTCAGATAATCAGATACTTGAGCATTCAGATAATCAGAGACTTGAGCATTCAGACAATCAGAGACTTGAGCATTCAGACAATCAGATACTTGAGCATTCAGACAATCAGAGACTTGAGCATTCAGACAATCAGATACTTGAGCATTCAGAAAATCAGAAACTTGAGCATTCAGAAAATCAGAGACTTGAGCATTCAGAAAATCAGAGACTTGCGCATTCAGAAAATCAGAGACTTGAGCATTCAGAAAATCATAGACTTAGGCATTCAGAAAATCATAGACTTAGGCATTCAGAAAATCAGAGACTTTGGAATTCAGAAAATCATAGACTTAGGCATTCAGAAAATCAGAGACTTTGGCATTCAGAAAATCAAAGACTTTGGCATTCAGAAAATCAAAGACTTTGGCATTCAGAAAATCAAAGACTTGAGCATTCAGAAAATCATAGACTTAGGCATTCAGAAAATCAAAGACTTGAGCATTCAGAAAATCATAGACTTAGGCATTCAGAAAATCAAAGACTTGAGCATTCAGAAAATCATAGACTTAGGCATTCAGAAAATCATAGACTTAGGCATTCAGAAAATCAAAGACTTGAGCATTCAGAAAATCAAAGACTTTGGCATTCAGAAAATCAAAGACTTGAGCATTCAGAAAATCATAGACTTAGGCATTCAGAAAATCATAGACTTAGGCATTCAGAAAATCAGAGACTGTGGCATTCAGAAAATCAAAGACTTTGGCATTCAGAAAATCAGTTAAATAACACATAAATGCTTTCAAATATAACCATTACAGAATAGTTCAACATTCCAAGGAAATAAAAACTAGATTTATCTAACAAGGACACAGAATGACAGAAAATTGGTAAATTCAAATATGATTGGGGAAAGTGAAATATTGTAGACACATAAAGAGACACAGTATTGCATTTCTCATGTACCGTCATACGTTGTATAGAGCCTGCATGACAATTTGTCCATACTGCTCTATACTGGGCAACTCGTTCAATATCTTCTATGGAAATATCCGATAATTCTGATATCTCTAGGTCAAGTTCGTTTCAGGGTTTCCCTAGATTGTCCTTTCTTTCATGAACCATTTACCTCCCACTTCAATGACTGTTTTGTGATTCTTCTCAGAAAATGCCTAACCTATCTCCATCATCTCATGCTTATAACACTTGTTACTAGTGGTTAACAGGACATTTCTCTCATTTCACCTCTCAGAAATGCATCCCATTTTATCTTCATTATTTTCTGCACAAATCTATTTTCAAATGCATTCAACATAAGTTCTATATTTTTAGTTATTTTCCAACTCTCGCTGTCATGTTAGAAATGAGACAACATTGGAATAGGAAATTTGTAATTTAGTTATAAAACTATATATCTTGGAGTTCAATATAATTTTTAAGCTTTGAAACAAATTAATGTTGCTATGACAATTTGTAGAATACTTTCTCTTTTTCTATCAAGAGAAATGATAGTTTGGAAAAGACAACTATAGAATGAGGCTGAAGCGACACGGAAAGAGGAGAAGAGGAAGACCACGGCGAAGATGGATACATGATGTGATGGATGACTTGAATATTACCAGGAAACATGGCCTATGATAGTGAGATATAAGATATAACGAAAGACTGTTATGTTATGAAAACGCTCTCCATAGGAAAAGCAATTGGACGACGATGCACACACTACAAACTAATATGTAATATATCACACCGTATCAGCTCACTGGTCTATACTACTCCTACTCTGTTAACATATGTCTTTATATCCATCTCACTTCTCTCATACACACAATACTCATATCACAGAATTCATGGTACTATATCCATCTCACTTCTCTCATACACACAATACTCATATCACACAATTCATGGTACTATATCCATCTCACTTCTCTCATACACACAATACTCATATCACACAATTCATGGTACTATATCCATCTCACTTCTCTCATACACACAATACTCATATCACACAATTCATGGTACTATCAAGTCCAAACACACAAATACACACAAGCCACACAAGACATAGTTCTATCAAGTCCAGACACACACACACAAGCCACACAACACATAGTTCTATCAAGTCCAGACACACACACACAAGCCACACAACACATAGTTCTATCAAGTCCAGACACACACACAAGCCACACAACACATAGTTCTATCAAGTCCAGAGTGCTCAGCTGTCGACGTTCGACTAGCCTACAATTAACACACACTTAGGAAACCAGGCATATTTGCTCAATCTCAATACTGTTTAACAGCTGGCTCCAAATCTCATAAAGTTAATTAAGGAACATATAATACCCAATCTGCTTACCTAGGGACACGGAAATGAAATGATGTTATTTAAATGCATGTTAAAAAGTGGAAGAAGTTGACCTATCAGTGTTAGAGAGATGGATTTGATCACCAATAAAACGATGTTCAATTGCCGGTACAGTCCATTGCTCACTCTACCTAGCTAACAATTGGTACCGGATTTTCTGAGGTGGAGATAAATTCGAAAATGTGAAAGTGCTTTGCTGCTGTCAGTCTCTGATAGCTTAAAGAGACCGAGCACTATTTTTGGAGTATTCCCCTCTCTCTCTCTCTCCACGCACGTCTATATGAGAGCCACGACAGCGTAGTGATTAGTGCACTTGCTACGTAGGCGCCTCATACTAGAACAACATTTTCTAGTTAGAGTGAGATTTCTTCCCGACCGTAACGGCTCTCCAGTCGACCAAGCGGAAAGTAAAGATAGCCGACGTGATGTTGATACATAGATATGTAATTGAACATTTTACGCCAAATGTTGTCGAGATCTGCAAAAACCTTGTCACACAATGGTACGGGTGACAGCCACATAAGGCCTTCTTTGCCCTACGTACACTGAAAGTCTTTATAAAAAATACACTTTTTCAACAAAACACCAAAAACATCAATAACAAAGAGGGTCTTCATAACAACCTGAAGATGTATGCAAGCTCGTCCGAGTTTTCAACCGCCCCAGTGTTCTAAGCGGAGATTAAGCATAATTACCCCGATTGTGGAATTTATCTCCTTAGAGACGCGTCCGCTGACAAGCCAAGCTGGTGGTCACAAAGGGTTAACGGCAGGTGTTGTGCGTCGGCTGTGTGCGCCAGTAGATTCTTAGGCCAGCATAATTATTGTTAGACGCTTGAAGTCGTTTATGTGACTGTAAATCAGTGGGGGAACCCTATCAAATAAAAACTTCAATGTTGATCTAATATCCACGGCGTTATTCTCTCAGTACACCACATGAATCCAAAGTGGATATGTTTTATAAGAAATCTTAGATTGTTTTTTAAACAATGTGACCGCTTTTTTAATGAGTTATTTTTGGTGAAATCTTTCTCTATCGTGTCGCCATCTCCGTCGTTGTTGGTGGTAAAGAAAATTGCATAATGGCGAATGAAATCTTGATACTATAACTAAGAACAAGTTTGGTAGTTCAAGAGCATAATCAACAGGGAATGGATCGCTTCTTCGTATATGCTTAAAGTTAAGTTAATTACATATCCTTTACAGGACTTTGCGAATCAACCCCAGCTTGTTAACGCTGTTTGTGATTTTCTAGGCATTATTACGTTGAGTAGTTTGCCATTGCTTTCTGAACGGGTGGTGCCATCGTCCTTTGTAAAAATCCATGCGAAACAATTTGCAACCAAACTGGCAGCTGCGTGATTCAAACTCAGAACGTCGGGGTTAATAGACCGAGTCACTATTCCATAAACCACAGATGCCACCCGTATAGGTTTACTCAGCTGTAATTTGGTATCTGAATAGGTTACTAGTCATACGTTACAATAGATAATGTACAGCCAGGTTCGAATCCGTGGTTTCAAATTCTGTTCACAAGTGCAGTTTTTTTTTTTTTACCAGAGACCACTCTGATTGTTGCTGGAGTTACGGAGTTCGTGTTTTGTACGATGCTCTCAGTATGTGGCAAGGGACCGAGCTATATGGGGTAAAAACCTGGTACAACGAAATCAATTCTTCGGCTTTAGAGCCTTTATACATATAACACGTTGTCATACTTTATATAGAGTGTAATTATACAATCAGATAGCTAATATGATCTACTATAAATATATATATATATATGGCCTTTTTCGTCTTTACAGACGGTCAATTGGCAAGTGTTTTACTGTGATATCTCCTGAGTTTTCGATTTTCTCTCTGGTCGTTCAGCTCATACGTAAGTCTCTTCTCAAAAGACTCTGCGCCCTTTCGCAATTTGGCTTTCCACACAACTCTGTCATCAGCTAGTCTTTCCATGTGCTGGGACCTATAAATAAGTTTTTCATTGAGGCTTTGCAGACATCTTTATATATATACATAGAACACAATATAGACACATTAGTGTAGCATTTCCTTTGCAGAACGTTGCTCTCATTCGCAAATGTGTTGCTGGAGCCAGCAAGAGGAGCTCCAAAGAATAGTAACTATGCGACCTACAAGATATGTCGTAAGAGGTGACTGAGGTAGGGCTTAGCGAAGCTACTCTTGTAAATAAAAAGCGTCGCAGAAATCGTATGTGCTGGCCTACTTGTAAGCTCTCATTATAACAAGTCTGAAAGACTCAACGTTTAGACCAGTGTTTCCCAACGCGGGCCCATACTCCCAGAGGGGCCAGTTTGATTATTAAGGGGGCAATTTGATTGATTGTTAAGGGGGCAATTAAATATGCATTTTTTAGTCTACATTTACTCCAGTCACGTTAAATTAGCTTAAACACATACTTTAATTTTAGTTTTAAATTGATTTTATATTTATTTATTTCAGCCCATATAAAAAAATAAGTGGTGCAAGCAAGACAAAACAAGAGAGTAAAATTAACAATTATGTATATGTTACATAGAGGGCATAAGAATTTTAGTAAAGCTTAGGTGGGGCATGGCACAAAAAAGGTTAGGAAACACTGGTCTAGACAGTTCCCAAGCCGTCATCGTCGTGTTCAAAGCGTCCTTAATGTCCCGTTGCATCTGTCGTCTTGGTTGTTTTTTCCCCCTGCCTCGCCTTTCATGAACCTTGCCCTCAACTATTGTTCACTCTAAACCACTGTGACATTAAATATCACCAACATATTTCAGTTTGCGGTAAAATGATATTGTTTATGAGCAAATATTTCAGTTTGCGGTAAAATGATATTGTTTATGAGCAAATATTTCAGTTTGCGGTAAAATGATATTGTTTATGAGCAAATATTTCAGTTTGCGGTAAAATGATATTGTTTATGAGCAAATATTTCTGTTTGCAGTAAAATGATATTGTTTATGAGCAAATATTTCAGTTTGCGGTAAAATGATATTGTTTATGAGCAAATATTTCAGTTTGCGGTAAAATGATATTGTTTATGAGCAAATATTTCAGTTTGCGGTAAAATGATATTGTTTATGAGCAAATATTTCTGGATGTTTATGTCGTAACTGACGTCTATATTTATTCTATTTTCTTGAATTTAATGTTTACAATTTCCTGCAACAAATGATACATGGTATTTGTACTTCAGTGAGAACGTTTCTTACTTCAAAGACACGTATTTCAAGAAGAAATATACCGCAGATATGAGGGACAACACGCGCGTCAGTACACACACACGCACATACACACGTATGTATGAATATATATAATTTACAAACCACACCCACTTCACAATCCAACAAAGACTGTGATAACACGCGCACGCACGTGCAAGCCCCAGTGTCAAGGTGCACCGTAGCAAGCCGATTAAACCTGAGATCAATACACACGTCAAACTCAACCCTTTCTGCAACATGTGGCTAGCTGTTTGTCGTCTTAGGCCATGCACTACTGTCTATGCAGCAGTAAGCTTGGACGTCCAGGGTTCTATTCTGATCATTCTTACCTAAGCATATTCATCTCTTTTTCTCTCTCTCTATCTCTCTCTATCTCTCTATCTCTCTCTCTATCTCTCTCTATCTATCTCTCTATCTATCTATATATCTATATATCTATATATCTATATATCTATTATATGAATATATATAATTTACAAACCACATCATTACAATCCATATCAAGACTTATAACACAATACGTCATATGCCCAGTGTCAAGTCATCCATACTAACCGATTAAATCCTGAGATCAATACATCACTCAATCTCAACCTTTCTGCACTATCTGCTTTTTCGTCTTAGCTCGTCATCTATCTGTCTATCACATTAACTTCGACGTCATCTATCTATCTTCTATCTATCTATCTATCTATCTATCTATCTTCTACTCTATCTATCATCTATCTTCTTCTATCTATCTTCTATCTCTCTATCTATCTATCTATCTATCTATCTATCTATCTATCTATCTATCTATCTATTTTTACTATCATCTATCTATCTATCTATCTATCTATCTATCTATCTATCTATCTATCTATCTATATATCTATCTATCATCTATCTATCATATCTGTCTGTCTGTCTGTCTGTCTGTCTATCTATCTATCTTTACTTTGTTAAGATTCTAATTATTTTTACTTAGGTACATTCGTATGTTCATCTATTTCTATACTAGGTTTGATTCTGATCAATCTTACTTACCTGAGCAAATGCATATATATATCTATATATCTACTAAGTTAGATTCTGACCATTCTTATCTGAGTATGTTCACCTCTCTCTCGCACACGACCTCGCCCCCTCTCTCGTTATATCTCTTTTTACCGTTACATTCTTAAAATTACCTGAGTATATTCACCTCTCCCCCTCTCTCTATACCATGTTATATTCCTATCTATACATGAGTATATTTTTCTCTTTATCTCTTCCGTTATCTTCTTAACCGTACCTGAGTTTTTACTCTCTCTCTCGCTATATTAGATTAGATTCTTACTATTCTTACCTGGGGATATTTACCCCCGATCGTTATATTCTTAACCGTACCCCAGTATATGCAAGTATGTTTAACACAAGGTAAGAATACTGGGCCGGTGTGATGCTGACCACATCACCCATCGTGTGCCGACGGTCAATGAATAATACAGGCCTAACACTGTATTGCCCTATATACCACAAGGTATGAAAGGGTTCTTTAAAAAAAAAAAAAAAAAAAATACTGGAATCACTTAACAAATTGTACACTCGTTCTTATCAAGACACGGTCGACTCTCCAAGACACAGTCGACTCCCCTAGTCACGGTCAACTCTAGATAACTTTATAGTTGGCTCTGCCTAGTTTACCCAGTTGAAAATAGATACCAGACTTCCTGAATTAAATGAAAATTTGGAGTAGTCTTCACGACAGCTACTGTATTTTCAGTATGTTAGTATTTTCATCGTGAGCATGTCGATTTTGCTCAGTTTTTTATGAGTGAAATGTCTAGTGACCCCCCTAGAGTACAAGTTGGACACTAACTATACTTGAACATTTGCTATCTAGTTTCAACTGATGTCTTGTACAGAACGTTCAATATCAAGATGGTAAGTCAATCAAGCAAACATTTTCTTCTCAGTTCATGTTTGAAACACATGACATCAGTAACTTGTAAGAAGTGTTCGGTAACACGGAGAGAGACTCATTTGTATATGATCAATTAGTTGAACCCCGGTCAGATGGTTTCATGTATCGACTGGAGTTAGTTCATATTTCAATACCACAAGCAGAGCATAACGAGTTCCAGTGTGCACCGACAGGACAGTGTACGTTCCAGTCTGTCCGGACGAGACAGTGAGTTCTTCATGTGTTAGCAAGGACGCACAGCGCCTGCAGGGACAATTGTTTGATTGCTATCTCCCTATGAGGATATCATTTGTGGCAAGAGGGTGATGTCTCCATTATGACGAGAACAACATTCTACTCTGCAGTGGAGTCTTGGACCAGTCTTTCCCATTATCTCATCTCTTTTACAATCATTTACTCCATATCTTTCAATCTATTCCATCTTAATCTTGCAATCTCAATCTCTCTCTCTCATAGTACATTTCTATTTCAGGTTTATCTTTCTCGAAGTCGTCTCTCTCTCTCTCCGTATATATATCTATATCTTCCACCCTCTCTGCCCTCTTTATCCGCTATCTCTCTCACTACTCTAAAACCCCATGTAATCTCTCTATGTCCTATGTATCCGCTATCTCTCTCACTACTCTAAAACCCCATGTAATCTCTCTATGTCCTATGTATCCGCTATATCTCTCACTACTCTAAAGCCCCATGTAATCTCTCTCTGTCCTATGTATCCGCTATCTCTCTCACTACTCTAAAGCCCCATGTAATCTCTCTCTGTATCCGCTATCTCTCACACTACTCTAAAGCCCACATAATTTCCCTTGAACTCAGTCCTCTTTAAGCCCATATAGTTCACACTAGCCTACACCCCCGCCCTTCAGTCCTCTTGAAACCCCTATAGCATACGCGAGTCTACAGGCCCCCCATCTCTCAGTCCTCTTTAAACCTCTATATCTTACACTACTCTACATTACCACATCATTTCTCCCATATCCTCTATATATATATCTCACTTCTTTATCCTTCACATCTTGTTCTCTCTTATTATCTCACATATCCACCCTACATTTACTACCTCTCTCACTTCTTTCTATCACTTTCATCTCCTTTCCTACCTCCCACTATCTCTCTCTCTCTCTTTCCTTACTTCTTCCCAGCCTCTAATCATATTCTTAATCATCTTTCTAACATCTGAAATCACATAACAGAGCAAACATTGACTCAACCAACTTGATATCAACTTGCTGCCCATCAAAAGTTCTTCTCTCTTAACGCTTATCGTTTTCATCTCTTGAACATGTTTCTTTGTCCTATTATGCTCATTCAATCAATCAATTATTTATTACACTCTCAGCATATGCACTCTCAATGCCAGATAAGTGTGTCAGGTTGTTTTTTTTTAAACAAACGTTATATTCTTCTTGATTCCTTCCCACGGCTATATATAAACTATCTTTATGCACCGCCTTTTTGTCTTCTCTGCTCGTGTCTCTTCATCATGCACCGCATTCTCTTTCCATCTCTCACACGGCGATATATATATATGGCCTTTTTTCGTCTTTACAGACGGTCAATTGACAAGTGTTTCACTGTGACAACTTCTGAGTTTTCGCTTGTCTCTCTTGTCTTTCAGCTCATCCCTAAGTCTCTCTTCAAAAGATTCTGCACATTTGCGCAGTGTTGTTTTCCATATATCACGATCATCAGCCAGTTGTTCCCATTTGCTGGGACAGATAGAACAAGTTATTCATTGAGCCTTGCAGACATCTTTATATCTGAGCAGTGGCCTGCCTTGGTGTCTCTTCCCCTCCGAAAGTTTACAGAACAACATTTGTTTTGGAATGCGGCCATTGTCCATTCTTCGCACATGCCCTAGCCATCTAAGTCTTCTACTGCTGAGCATGCCCATGATGGAAGGCAAGTTTGCATGTTGCAGTACTTCAGAGTACGTTTTATATATATATATATATATAAAGATATAATATTCTTCCTTTCTTTCTGAATTCAACAGTGTATGTGTACTGTCATCTTCCGACTATAATAAATCCAATATCCCTTTACATTTTCAGACCTAGATATGAAGGACCTGTTACTTCATATATCTAGCTCATATAGTGCAGGAGATAGAAGGGCTAATTCCTTTGCTTACATGTGGAACGTCGAGTGTAAGATTGAACCCCCAACCCTCTTGAGTCGGAGTTGATAGGCGAATGCTGACGCGCTAATCCGTCCCATCCTTCTAGTGACTGCTGATAGCATTTATCCATATAAACAACTTCCGTACTTATTAATTGGTTTCCTGATCATACAGAAATATTTTGTGATGAGAGGATATTCGTATTTCCTAGAATTCTCTACTCTCACACACAGCCTTTTCCTGGAGAGTGTTACACAGAGCACTAGTTTGCACGCTAGACTGAGTTGATTAACTTTGCCAGGATAAATTGTGATTTGCTTGGACGGTTCTGTGATGAAGGAAATGTTTTGTAAACAGTGAACGGGGAAGAGGTACGGTAAATGTGAGACAGACGTTACTGTTATGGGGAAATAAATAGCATAAGAGGTATGGGAGGTGGACAATATTTACATAATGTAGAGGAAGCATGGGGGATAGCTCTTATTAAAGTACAGGTATGTAAGGGAGAGTTGAAATATGGAAATGTATAGGGTAGATAGTGAGCGTATGTAGCTTACGTGGTAGTGAGCTCAATCACAAACCTAAACGTATCTGGTTCAAACTATGCGTGGGCAAGTTTGGAAGCAATTTCGTTTCCGTGGGATTTTAACGAAAGGTAAAAATAGACCTCACCGTTCAGAACGCAATGGCAAACTACTGAACGTATAAGATATGTCTAGAAAATCAACGACTCGTTTATTATGGTTGATGGCTACGCCCTGTAAAGGATATGCCGCGATTTTCATAGGGTAGATAGAACGGAGGGAGGAAGAGAGAGACATACTTAATATGAAGAAATATTTCTTCTGCGTTCTCACTAGATTGGGATTTCGGAGTCTCTAATAAAGGCAGCCGTCTGTCTCAGATTATCAGCCACGCCATACAGTTTGTCTTGGATGCTAGTGTAAGTGGGCCACCTCTTCTCAAGTCTGCACACTGAGGGCAGTTCTGTAGGATATAATTCCTATGATTTCTGCTTCCCCGTTTGTACCGACCTCTTCCCGCTGTAAGTTTTGGCCACCCTTGTGATGGTAGGTCTGGCATTCTTACTGCGTGGCTAAATCTCCTAAGCAGATTGGCGACCGTGGAATCCGTTATCCCATTCCTCATTGTGAGGGTCGTTGCACCATGTTATGCGCCTTACAGCCTGTTTTCTGCAAGCATTTGTTTCAGGTTAGCATTCCCTAGCAGACACATGCATCCGATTTCAGTCAAACCTCCTTAGTCGCCTCTTACGACATGCGTGGCAGGTAAGTGGTTCTATTCTTTACTCCCCAAATGTGGGCCCCGGTAACCACTCGTACGTGAAGAAATATAAGGTACAGAAACGGCAAGAAAACAGAATTGATATAAATATATTTCATGTATACAAACTGTAAGAAGACAATCTGGATGTGAAGATATACAAGGTACAGAAACGGCAAGAAAACAGAATTGATATAAATATATTTCATGTATACAAACTGTAAGAAGACAATCTGGATGTGAAGATATACAAGGTAAGAAACGGAAGAAACAGAATTGATATAAATATATTTCAGTATACAAACTGTAAGAAACAACTGGATGTAAGATAACAAGGTACAGAAACGGAAGAGAAACAAATTAAAAATATATTTCATGTTTTACAAACTGTAAGAAGACAATCTGACATTTCTATAGAACGATAATGGTGTTATATAAATGTCCCGTCTACGCTCCTCCCACCCCCATCCACCATCCGAACATCTCCTTGTCAGGTGTATCCCCTCATATGTCCCACTTTCTGCAGATGAAGCATATGTCCATCAACTGTCTGATATGGCTGTACCTACTAGGAGAAAAGATATTGTTAGCATAGTGATTAAGTCACGGTTGAACGCAATGTATGCTGTATGACAGTAGTGCTATCAGCTAGGAAAGTTCTTCCATGGACAATGAATGACAAGAGAAGGCCTGGATCTCCAAAGGAAACATGGAGAAGAACGGTGTAGAGAGAGTTAAATGATTGTGGCCTGATGTGAAAAACAATGAACAGGAAGGCGGCAGAGCGGCAACAATGGAACTCTTTTATAGAATTGCTAAACACGTAATAACAAAGTACTGTAGTTTTACAAATTACAAAACCAATGACAATATACAGCAACGTTTCGACCAAAAGGCCTTTATCAAGCAAACGAACAAAGGGAGTGACGAATTAAAAAAAAACTACATATGGACGACTACATACGGAGACATTCAAACGTTCCTAATGAAAATCTGGGAATAAAAACGAATAACGAAGTAAATATAACACAAAAACGCAATAAAAACTAGAAGTAGAAAAGAAGAGAAACAATAAAAAATCAAATAAATATATAGCTTATATACATGCAACATATGCACATATAGATTACAAGGCATGAGAAGAGAAAGTACTAAGAGGCATACGAATGTAAGGCGTTGAGTCCATGTGGTCGCAAGGTACCATACAACGAAATAAACCGATTCTCCAGAGCAAATCGACTACGATCATCCGAGGAACATGATCGAATGGCTGTGACCTGGACATCGTGTAACTCTTTTGTAGAAACCTTATGTGTCAAATGGGACACGACGATGATATAGAATAGACATTACACGGTGAGGTTGAAGACAAGAGAAACACGCTCAGAAGCCTTCACAGTTACATACTTGCCAAATGACCGTCTGTAAAGATGACAACTGTCATATACAGATATGACATGGTTTATATGTCACACAGTAAGAACAATAACTAGGTACTGTCATAAATAAGAGTAGTAGAATGTATACATATAAACATCATCCTCAGATTGTGTCATGTTCAAATGGATTTCATAATCGTTAAATGAATAAATTATATAAACCAACAAAGTGTGGGTATAGGAAAAGTGAATGCAAACCAGAGGAGAAATCATATGCCAATGTAGTACCGTAGCATATAATGTCGTAGTGATGTGAAGTGTTAGAGTTCACACACAAACAATTAGATTGATATCTAGAGATGATCTGGTCAGTTCCCTTCCTTGCTAACTTGTCCCTGCCCTAACTTTGCCAGCCACGAACAATATTTTCAGCTGGATCAACTGATTCTAGCTTGAGCATGGATATGACGCCTTCCTTTTTCTAAACACATCTTTAACACTTTAAGGATACCCGTCTGCCCAGCGTGTTCGTAGCGCGTTGGACTACGGTGACTATCCTCTGTGTGTGCGGGTTCAAATCCGCGGGATGGCAGAAAAAGCCACAGATTCCCCAGATTTACGGTGTTCGTGGCACCGAACCGAAGGGTTACGATGTCCATGGCACCGAGCCGAAGAGCTGAAAGCTCAAGTGCTTCTGGATAGGGAAAAAACAAAAACAAAAAACAAACACTTTAAGGATTGAGATTATATCTACAGTTCTATTCTTTAACACTTAAAGGATTGAGATTATATCTACACAGTTCTATTCTTTAACACTTAAAGGATTGAGATTATATCTACACAGTTCTATTCTTTAACACTTTAAAGGATTGAGATTATATCTACACAGTTCTATTCTTTAACACTTAAAGGATTGAGATTATATCTACACAGTTCTATTCTTTAACACTTAAAGGATTGAGATTATATCTACACAGTTCTATTCTTGAACACGACATGACGGGTCTAAAGGTGAAGGATTGACTTCATTGCACCGGATTTCCCCGTATGGCTTCGCCCCTGTCGACCGGGAGTGTTGTACAAAACACGAGCTCCGTATCCCCAACAATAATCCTACGGATATCATGAAATAAATTGTACATGTGACTCGGTCCAAATTCGAACCCCCAACCTTCAGAACGACAGGCAAACGTCTTAACCACTTAGCCATTGAGGACCCCCCCCTAACACGATCTGAAGGAAGAGAATAAGAAAAAAATCTAGCCAATCATCTCTCAGATATGTCTACAGTTTCGGAAAACTGAACATGTCCAGAGGAACCGGAAATCAGGTCTGGCAGTTCATTTTCACAAAGAACGAAGATAATGTAGAACAATGAGGAAAAATTACGATTCTGTTACTCACAAATAGTTAGTTGTAACATTTTCATCATAAGGTAGACTGTACTCTAACGAAATACCAAGAGTGGATGTAATACACAGAGTGGAGCAGTTGTAACATCTTCATCTTTAGGTAGGCTGTACTCTAACGGAATATCAAGAGTGGATGTAATACACAGAGTGGAGCAGGTGTGCTATCTTCAGCATAAGGTCCAGTTTAGGCACAGCCAAGGATGCAGTCATCCTGCAGAAAATGAATGCTCGAACCTTCTCAGTTTGGGGTGGTGAGAAATTACCGGAGTTATTGAGTAAGTGTTCTGCTGCCTACACTCTCTGCTATCTGAGTAGAACTATTTGGAAACCCAAAGCTCACATACCTGGATTCTATCCATTATTACAGTTTCTACAACATTAATCTGATATTGTTTGCTATTCTATAGCTTCATCATTTGAATAGGACAGTTTTTCATTATCCACTAAAGGATGCCAGGTACTACTATCATCTAACTTCTTCTTCTTCTTTGCGTTCGTTCTTTACGACTAATTTTAATCACTCTTTGTGATATGTTTGATCTTTGCCAAGAACGTGTATACGTTGCACATTGGTTTGGTAGGCCCCAAAACGCATAGGATTCTACACGTTTAGGACATGTGCATCCGATTTCATCCAAACCTTCTTAGACGCCTCTTACGACATGCGTGGCAGGTAACAGTGGTTCTATTCTTTACACCCAAATTTGGGCACCGGTAACCACTCAGGCGTATCATCTAACTAAAAAAATGGATTCCAAACAAATTTAGACATAGGATATCTTCATTCTCAGTTGTATAACACATAGATTTCTATCACGAATTTAGCGGTATAAAAAATAGCATCAATGCGAATTATTGACTTATTGCATCAGGATACCCTTACGGCTCAATCTCTGTCGCGGAAAGTTCTTGCAAAAAAGCATGAACTCAGTAGCTCCAGCTACAACAATCCTAGAATCTCATTTTTTTAAAAATTGCACATGTGACTCGGTCCGGATTCGAACCCCCAACTTTCACAACAACAGGCAAACGTCTTAAACCACTTCTCTATCGAAACCCCTATCTAGCTGTATGTCTCAGGCCGATCTCATCACTATATCATTTCTTCATACACAATATTGAGAAAGACCATGCCCTTACCTCTCGTGATGATGTCAGTCTAACAGTGGAGTCGGTTCACATGGTTAATAAATAGTCAATGAGAACAGTACGTTAGACAAGAAAAACTAAAAGAGCGGTGTTCCTGAAATAAAAAACGGAGTCTCCATGGCGGAACTCAAAACAACGACTTATACCATAAATGTGTAGCTATAGTGATAGTTGTGCCCCCACCTCAAAGGATTAGATCTTGAAGTCATTCTCGAAGGCATAATGTAAACCAAACACACGGAAACAAACTGACCAGCTCTGCTAAAAGTCATGTAGAAAGTTCAATAATAAAAATATATATATATATATATATATGTCGCAGTCTCTGTGGCTAAGTGGTTAAGCACTTGCCTTGCGCGTCGAAGGTCATAGGTTCGAATCCAAACCACGCCGTTCTGTTCACGTGTACATTTTTTTCCATGAATCCTATGATTGTTGCTGGAACTACAAAATTCGTGCTTTGTGCAATACTCTCGGCAGGTTGTGTACCATTTCTGCGGAGGGGGAGAGAGCCATATGGGATAAACCCGTGCAATAAAGCCAATCCTTCGACTTTAAAACCCGGCTTTATGTCGTAGTTAAAGTTAATTGCATATCCTTTACAGGACTTTGCGAATCAACCCCAGCATTTTAACGCTGTTTGTCATTTTTCTAGGCATTATTACGTTCAGTACCTCCCCATGAGGCCATTACCTTGTAGTGGTGGGGAGGCTTGCGTGCTCAATGATATAGTGAGCTAGGACGGCGGAACTTATGTTCCCGGAAGGGTTACCAAGCCGGAAAGGTCACTGAAGAGGGGACAGACGAAGCATGGTCTCCTGGTCCTCCAGGTTGGGGTTGGGCTTGGGACTAACGATCCCATCCTTTAAAAAAATTAAAGTTACGGAAACAACAACAAACATACAACCTATCTACAGGCATGAAGGGCTACCAGAGTCATTGACTCACATGACTGGAAGTGGTGAAAGCCGAAAGGAAGCTACTTTCATGAGGACGGAAGTCCTGAATGCCAAAACCAAGACCAGAATTGGATGCTGGAATGTAAGAACAATGTACGAAACCGGAAAACTGTTACAAATAACAGCAGAAATGAGAAGATATAATCTACATATCCTAGGGGTTAGCGAGAGCAGATGGACAGGAAATGGAAGAAGTACCACTGCAACAGGTGAAACAGTCCTTTTTCTGGACGAGACGATGACCTACACCATGAAGGAGTAGCAGTAATCCTAAGAAAAGGCGTGGAAAAGTGTCTGTTAGAATGGAAACCTATCAGTAGCCGCTTGATTAAGATCAGACTAAAGGGAAGCATACAAACATCACAATCCTACAATGCTATGCGCCAACTAATGATAGCGAAGATACAAAGAAAGACTCTTACTACGAAAACCTACAAGCAGAATTAGACAAGTCACCATCCCATGATGTTATCATTGTTATGGGAGATCTAAATGCGAAGGTCGGACAAGACAACACGCATAGTTATAGAACTATGGGAAAATATGGATGTGGTATGATGAACGAAAATGGGGAACGTTTAGTAAACTTCTGCAGCATGAACAATCTCGTTATAGGAGGAACCCTATTTCAACATTTAGATATCCACAAATTAACATGGTATTCCCCTAATGGCAGAGATAAAAACCAAATAGACCATATAATGATCAATGGACCCTGGAGACGCTCGCTGCTAGATGTTGTAGTCAAGAGAGGTGCAGATGTTGGTAGCGACCACCACCTAGTCACAGCTTATGTCAAACTTAAACTAAGAAAAACAGGACAACAGAAAAACTTCCAAAGAGGTTCGATGTGGATAGACTAAAAGACACGGAAGTAAGGGATAAGTTTATAATGCAGATAAAGAACAGATTCCAAGCCCTAGAAAGTAATGAAACTACGGATGAAACTGACAACATAGATAGAACATGGGACAACATAGCATCTATATATAGCCAGAGCAGTGAAACATGTCTAGGGTACCGCACAAAGAAAAGAAAAGAATGGATAACACCAACAACATGGAAAATAATAGACAGCCGAAGAATATTAAAAAGAAATTGTTAGAAGCAAAGTCCGAAAGACTGAAAGCAAGATACCAAGAACAGTACAAAAGTGCAAGTAAAGAAATCAAACGGGCTGTGAGAGCTGACAAAGAATGTATGTTGAAGACCTGGCAGTGCAGGCAGAAGAAGCAGCAAAAAGTGTGATCAGGGAACAGTGTACAAAATTACAAAGCTAATAAGCGGGAAACATTACAGGAGATCAAATACTCTCATAAAGGATAAGAATGGAATACTATTGACAACGGAAAAGGAACAAGAAATACGATGGACAGAGCATTTTAAAGAATTGCTAAATAGACCACCGCCAACGGTAGTAGCAGACATACCAGAGCCAACAGAGGAATTAGAAATTGGCATTGAAACACCCAGCCGGGATGAGATCATTACATCAATTAGATCTCTTAAGAATAACAAGGCACCAGGGAATGATAACTTAAACGCAGAACTATTCAAAATAGACCCAGAACTTGCAGCTAATATATTGCAACCCTTGTTTACTACTATATGGAATACCCAAATAATACCTGATGCATGGAACAGAGGAGTCATCATCAAGATCCCCAAGAAGGGCTCCATTGCCGATTGTAATAATTGGCGTGGAATAACACTGCTTTCTGTCCCAAGTAAAATCTTAAGCAAAATCATCGTACAACGTATTACTGATGCTGTGGATAAGAAACTAAGAAAGGAACAAGCAGGATTTCGCAGAGGACGGAGCTGTATAGGCCAAATATTTGCTCTTAGAAATATCATAGAGCAATGCACAGAATGGCAAAGCAAACTCTATATCAACTTTGTAGATTTTGAAAAAGCTTTTGATAGCATACACCGCGAAAGTCTGTGGCGTATCCTAAGATGGTATGGAATCCCACTGTGTTTTATAAATATTATAAAAAGCTGCTACAGCAAGTTTGCATGCAGTGTTGAAACTTCAGAACTAAAGTTTGAAGTAAAAACAGGCGTGCGACAAGGATGTGTTATGTCAGCCTTATTATTCAACACTGTCATAGATTGGGTGATGCGTAAAACAACGGAAGATAAGGCAAGAGGTATTAGATGGACGCTCACATCCACTCTGGAAGACCTAGATTTTGCAGATGACATCGCACTCCTATCTCATACACATAGAGATATCCAGGAAAAGACCTGGCCTTAACCAATATAGTGAGATGGTTGGGCTGAAAATAAATCAGAAGAAAACTGAAGTAATGACTCTGAACATAGCAACCCCAGCACCAGTCAAACTAGAAGGTAAACCCTCCGAGATACAACCGCTTTCACATACCTTGGAAGTGTTATTAGCAATGAAGGAGGCGCTGGATCTGACATTAAAAACAGACTGAGTAAGGCACGAAGTGCATTCATGACCCTTCAGACCGCCTGGAAATCTGCCCAATACAGCATCAGAACCAAGACTAGTATCTATAACAGCTGTGTGCTGTCAACATTGCTGTACGGATCGGAATGCTGGAGAATGACAGAACAGGATATGTCAAGACTCTCCGCCTTTCATACAACTTGTCTGCGAAAAATCTTACGCGTGTACTGGCCGACTACTATCTCGAATCAAGAATTGCTTGCACGATGCCAACAAGAGAATATGGGCACTATCATCCGAAGACGACGCTGGAGATGGGTTGGACATGTGATGCGCATGGAGACTGGCCCGACACGAAAACTGCACTGAGATGGACTCCAGAGGGTAGGCGAAAGCGTGGAAGACCCAAGACGACCTGGAGGAGAACGATAGAGCAAGAGCTGAAGGAAATGAATCATAGCTGGAACACAATACAGAGGAAGGCCATGAACAGGAAGAATGGTGTACGTTTGTTGCTGCCCTAAACGCCAAGGGCGTAACAGGCTAAAGAGAGATTACGTTCAGTACTTCGCCATTGCTTTATGAACGGGTGGTGCCATCGTCCTTTTGTAAAAATCCACGAGAAACAATTTGCAACCAAACTGACCGCAGCGTGATCCAACTCAGAACGTCGAGGTTAATAGACCGAGTCACTATTCCATAAGTCACAGACGCCACCATCGCATGTCGTAGTACAATAGACAAAAAAGGTGATCTGAGATTTATCCTACAAATTAATAACAATATAGATGATCATGGCAACAACATCGACCAGGCTAACGTCGACAACTTCTAGCACTATTCACAGATGTCTCGACTCAGCGCCACAATTTCCAATATAATACAGCCAGTGGACTACACGCTCCGACAGTGATGAGATTAAATAGACTGACCTGACCTAGTCTTTCTAGTGACCACTGGTCCGGACTGGCACAGATACAGTGAGGACCTTCTGGGAAAGTTGATTGTTTTGGTCAATGAGATAGGCAGACAGACAACGGACTTTCAATCACTACAGCCAGGGTTGTTGTTGTACAGAGACGAACTAAGTTAACAATGTTACTCATCGTAATTTCCGTCTTTCATGACTGCACTTCTGGTATCATGAAAACACAAGATAGTAAGAAAGACTGAACGATAACAAGGAGACTGAAAGCCACAGATGTAAGAAACAAAAATGAGGAAAAAATGTCAAGACAAACTGACTTGGGAAATTAGAATTAATTGTCGGTGTGTTGCCAGGACCCGCAAGAGAATTAAAGAATAGTAACAGTTCGACCTACGAGGCATGTCGTAAGAGACGACCGAGGTAGGGACCTATGGAAGCTACCCTTGTAAATAAATAGCGTTGCAGAAATATGATGTACTGGTCTACTTGTATGCGCATAACTAGCATAGCGTACAATCTCTCTTAGGCTCAGATCACATACAAATCAAACAGAGGGATTTAACAAGTGGTCGATACGGAGCATTCAAAGCAGAATAATGAATCAAAGTATTCAGGCTCATAGCGTAGAGGTAGAAACAAAATATATACAAATTAGTGTATACGATTCATAGAAAAGACCAACAGACAATGCGTATCAAAGAACAATGTTACTAAAGTTGATACAAAGCAAAAAGATGTCCACAGAGATAACAGAGGCGACGGAAAAACAATGTTTATAAAGCGCACACAAAAGCACGTTATATAATTCTCGTATCCTGGCGCTGAGGCAAAACAGAATTAGAGAAGATGATATGCCCTTCCTTAATATGCAGAATACTTGATCAAATAGATACATCTCAACCAAGTTAACTTTCGTACAGTGTTTCTAGTAAGCACTTCCTTAATATGCAGAATACTTGATCAAATAGATACATCTCAACCAAGTTACACATACTTTCGTACAGTGTTTCTAGTAAGCACTTCCTTAATATGCAGAATACTTGAACAAATAGATACATCTCAACCAAGTTACACATACTTGAACAAATAGATACATCTCAACCAAGTTACACATACTTTCGTACAGTGTTTCTAGTAAGCACTTCCTTAATATGCAGAATACTTGATCAAATAGATACATCTCAACCAAGTTACACATACTTTCGTACAGTGTTTCTAGCAAAGCCCTTCCTTAATATGCAGAATACTTGATCAAATAGATACATCTCAACCAAGTTACACATACTTTCGTACAGTGTTTCTAGCAAGCCCTTCCTTAATATGCAGAATACTTGACCAAATAGATACATCTCAACCAAGTTACATTTCGTACAGTGTTTCTAGCAAAGCCCTTCCTTAATATACAGAATACTTGACCAAATAGATACATCTCAACCAAGTTACCTTTCGTACAGTGTTTCTAGCAAAGCCCTTCCTTAATATGCAGAATACTTGACCAAATAGATACATCTCAACCAAGTTACCTTTCGTACAGTGTTTCTAGTAAGCACTTCCTTAATATGCAGAATACTTGAACAAATAGATACATCTCAACCAAGTTACCTTTCGTACAGTGTTTCTAGTAAGCACTTCCTTAATATGCAGAATACTTGAACAAATAGATACATCTCAACCAAGTTACACATACTTTCGTACAGTGTTTCTAGCAAAGCCCTTCCTTAATATGCAGAATACTTGAACAAATAGATACATCTCAACCAAGTTACACATACTTTCGTACAGTGTTTCTAGCAAAGCCCTTCCTTAATATGCAGAATACTTGAACAAATAGATACATCTCAACCAAGTTACACATACTTTCGTACAGTGTTTCTAGCAACCGCTGTTCTAAAGTGTAAATGATGAAAAATAGCAGGTCCATGATCTCAGTATATGTGAGATCGAGTTCCTAGTTCTATCGGAAACAGACAATACAAGTATGATATCGTGTTCTAGCTGAGCAAGTAAGAGAACCATATGGCATTTAAAAATTGCAAAAAAGCATACTGGAAAGCCGCTGCCAAAACAAAATTCATAGGAAAGATTTTTTATATAATAAAATTCCTACAAAATAATGTTACCTTCTAAATTACATTGGGAACCCTGTCGAGTGCACGGAGTTGGTGCACTGCCGCTGAGATCTTCCTGTGTAAGTAAGAGATCGGAGCACATATGGTTACTCACCGAAGTGCAATGATGATTGTCCTATCAATGAAAATACTGGGTGGGGGAACTCTAAAGAAATTATCCAGGTGAACCTGTTCCCTTTTAGGACGTTGGTACCTGGGACCATACGTGGGTTGATATATTTAAGGAACCCACAATGACAAAGTTATGGTGGGAGTATATCCTGCTAAATGTGAAGATGATATTTATAGCTTGATTGACAATCTATCTAAAAGACATGATAATATCAACAACAAGCCGCGGTCAGAAAACATTTGTTAGAGAAGACAGATTTCATAAGAGAGTTTGACTCTCGCGACAAACAACTGTTGCCCTGTGTAAACGACAAGGGTGATCTATGTGTATTGCAGCAACTCTCAAATACATACATGCTGATAGTGCATATTTGTGGACAGATTGCTGCATAACTTCTCTCTCGTGTTTGCAGTAAAAAATGTAGTTGTATATTTCTTTGATTCTATATTATCCTACCTAATCTTCAGCATGGCGTCTGTGGTTAGGATAGTGACTCGGTCTATCAGCCCCGACGTTCTGAGTTCGAATCACGCTGCGGACAGTTTGGTCGTAAATTGTTTCGCGTGGATTTTTACAAAAGGACAATGGCACCACCCGTTCAGAAAGCAATGGCAAACTACTGAACGTAATAATGCCTAGAAAATCACAAACAGCGTTAAAAGCTGGAGTTGATTCGCAAAGTCCTGTAAAGGATATGCAATTAACTTTTAATCTTCAGCTGCTCGTATGATCTCTGTATGTTCTAGTTGTTGAGTTACCTTTCACTATCATCTTAATTGGAAGATTTAATTCTTCGTCTTCTTTTGTCATCACACTGCTACCGGGTTGTTGCCAAGTGTCGTGGTTTTCTGTTTTTGTCTTGCGCAGTTCTGGTGGCTAGTGTGATTGTTATTTTGCTCTTTCACGGATTCTGCTACGCCATCTAACCATCTTTTCCGTGGTCTTCCTCTTGCCTTAATTTGTAATCATTAAAAGCATAGGTAAAACATGGACAGAATTGAAAGGGACGGCAGGAGAGAGGATGAGCTGGAAGAAGTTTATTGAAGACCTTTGCTCCGTTAGAAGTTGAAAGATAAAGAAAAGAAGATCATCTTAATTATAATAATAATAATTCCTCTGTACCGTTATACGTTACATAGGGCCTGCAAGTAATTTCTCCATACCGCTCTATCCTGGGCAACTCGCTCAATCTCCTCCATGTAACTGAGACCGATATTTCCTGCCTCTCTCAGCAATGTTCGTTTCAGGGTATCCCATCTTAACTATACTAATACAATATTTAGTCTGTGTTCTTGATCAATGTGTAGGTGTACGTTTGTATTGTTTTCTTAGGTTTGTTATCACTACCAGTAATATACTACATGCAACTGGATATACTCATCGTGTTAAATATTCCCCCGCGGTCGATGTGCTTTAGTAGAAGTGAATAAGATAACAAACGTCAACGTTCAGCTATGTGACACGGTACAGACTAAGACTCCCCACCGCAGTGCTCCTATTAACAAGCTGCATCACTGCAGTCTGACTAAGCGAGTAAAGATTAAAAAGAGACCGCAAATCAGGTCTCAAACTCAGTCAATGTTTGTTATCGTTCCTCTTGTTATCTATTCCCTGACTATATCAGTTCATCTTTTTGTATAATCTCTCTTGATATTATTCATCTTTAAGAAAAGATTCTTACTTCAATTTTCTATTCACTAATTCTGTAAACATTTCTTCAGTAAGTAAGACTGGCCAACGTCTAATGACAGTCTTGATCTGATTACATCTGAATGTTTACAGTGTAGTGACCCGGCTATACTAGCACAGAGTAACGTTATCCCGACACTTGCCAATTTCATTAGGGACGCGTTCAAGTTACTTGCCAAGGAAGTGGATTTGCTTATTTGAAAAGCAGATTACAATCGTTCAGGCATACTGAAACTTCAGCTTTATCAGGTTCATCAAAACTATTCCCACACACTTCAACGCATATTCTATATAGAGTATTAAGAACAGGTAATAACTGTATTAAGGACAGATAAGAACTGTATTAAGAACAGGTAAGAACTGTATTAAGAACAGGTAAGAACTATATCGACGACAGGTAAAAACTATATCGACGACAGGTAAAAACTATATTGAAGACAGGTACGAACTATATCGACGAGAGATAAGAATTATATTGACGACAGGTAAGAATTATATTAACGACAGGTAAGAATTATATTGACGACAGGTAAAAATTATGTCAACGACAGGTAAGAATTATATGACAGGTAAGAATTATACTGACGACAGGTAAGAATTATGTCGACGACAGGTAAGAATTATGTCAACGACAGGTAAGAATTATGTCGACGACAGGTAAGTTATATTGACGACAGGTAAGAATTATATTGAGAACATATTGATTGTTCGATAAGACAATCACAATAGAGATTTAGTAAATAACCAAATGTTTCTGGATCTATTTCTCACACAGGAGAATCTCAGCACAAAGCACGAGCTATGTAGCACAGGTAAAATGTCACGATATAGTTGTGAGAATGGTGAAAAATGTGTAGCATTACAAAAAGTTGTACTTTACATTGGGGGAGGGGGAGGTGGTATTTGAAACGCATTTCTAGCTTACTCTTATTGATTCTCTCAAACAGTTTTTGTACCAACTCAACTTAAACATGGCAACCTACGTTTTATAGTTCGTCTACAATAGGACTAGATACTAGATCTCACCTACTCTTATTGATTCTCTCAACAGTTTTTGTACCAACTCAACTTAAACATGGCAACCTACGTTTTATAGTTCGTCTACAATAGGACTAGATACTAGATCTCACCTACTCTTATTGATTCTCTCAACAGTTTTTGTACCAACTCAACTTAAACATGGCAACCTACGTTTTATAGTTCGTCTACAATAGGACTAGATACTAGATCTCACCTACTCTTATTGATTCTCTCAACAGTTTTTGTACCAACTCAACTTAAACATGGCAACCTACGTTTTATAGTTCGTCTACAATAGGACTAGATACTAGATCTCACCTACTCTTATTGATTCTCTCAACAGTTTTTGTACCAACTCAACTTAAACATGGCAACCTACGCTTTATAGTTCGTTACAATAGGACTAGATACTAGATCTCACCTACTCTATTGATTCTCTCAACAGTTTTTGTACCAACTCAACTTAAACATTGGAACCTAAGTTTTATAGTTCGTCTACGATAGGACCAGATACTAGATTTCACCTACTCTTAGATCAGATATCACTTGACAAATAACCCAGATACTCGCATTCAAGCAAACCCAATATATTTTGTAGTTTGAGGATAGAACTAAATCTCATCTCCACAAGAACTCTTAAATAACAAGGAAATAACAAACTTTCAACGTTTAGCGGAAGTAATACACATTTGACATTGCAACATAATGTTCGTTTAACAGAAATCATACACAACATATGACATTGCAACATACTGTTCGTTTAACAGAAATAATACACAACATATGACATTGCAACATACTGTTCGTTTAACAGAAATAATACACAACATATGACATTGCAACATAATGTTCGTTTAACAGAAATATTACACAACATATGACATTGCAACATACTGTTCGTTTAACAGAAATAATACACAACATATGACATTGCAACATACTGTTCGTTTAACAGAAATAATACACAACATATGACATTGCAACATACTGTTCGTTTAACAGAAATCATACACAACATATGACATTGCAACATACTGTTCGTTTAACAGAAATAATACACAACATATGACATTGCAACATACTGTTCGTTTAACAGAAATAATACACAACATATGACATTGCAACATACTGTTCGTTTAACAACAACAACAATACACAAAAAATGGCATATGCAATGCAACCTAGTTTACCGGGTCTCTGTGGCTGAGTGGCTAAGCCCTTTGCCTTGCGAGTCGAAGGTCTGAATCCGGAACGCGGCCTTCTGTTCACGAGTGCAGTTTTTTCCAGAGAGCCCTAGGATTGTTGCCGGAGCTACGTAGTTCGTGCAATACTCTCGGCAGGTGGCGTGCCATTTCTGCGGAGAGGGCCGAGCCATATGGGGTAAAACCCGGTGCAATGAAGTCAATCCTTCGGCTTTAAAACCCTTTAAACCTAGTTTAATTGTAAAATATACACCAAACAAAAATTGTTAAACAATAAGAAAACGAAACAAAACTGGGAGTCGGGAACTAATGATAGAAATATCTTGAAAATGTAAACTACCATGTCCCAAATACCGAAATAGGGGAAGACTGCAGTAAAACTTGGTAAATAGTGAAACACGTACAAACAAAGTACTATAGTTTTACAAAATACATAAACAGTGACGATAAACAGCAACGTTTCGACCAACAAGGCTTTATCAACAAACGAACAAACAGGAGGACAAATTAAAATGAAACACAAATGGACGACCAAATACCAACGTATCTAAGGAAAATCTGGAATAAAACGAATAACGAAATAAATGTAACACAAAAACACACATAAAAACTAGAAATAGAAAAGAAACAATGAAACATCTAGTAAATATATAACTTGAATACATGCAACATATACCCATATAGATTATAAAGCATGGGAAGAGAAGTACTAAGAAGCATAAGAATGTAATACATGCAACATATACCCATAGAGATTACAAAGCATGGGAAGAGAAGTACTAAGAAGCATAAGAATGTAATACGTTGAGCCCGCGTGGTCGCAAGGTACCATACAAAGAAATCAACCGATTCTCCAGAGCAAATCGACTACGATCATCAGAGAACATGATCGGATGGCTGTGACTGAACATCGCAAGCTCCTGAATGGCCAGTATCATTGAAATGGGTAGTACAGGGGTCACAGAGCATTGGCGTATGTCGCGCAAGTATTGGGCGAATCGGTCACGAGTCTCCTGCCGGTTTCCCCAATATAGGCCTTGTTGCACCGCTTGCAGATAATGGCATAGATAATATTACGGACTCGCACGTGAAACTGTCTTCAACAACGAACGTGGCTTTTGGAAAAGACACCGTGCGGGTCTGTATTACATAAGCACAAGTGTTGCAGCGCCGACGGCCACACTGGATGGTGCCAAAATGACTCTGGATGTTAGGCTTGAGGCGACTGTGAACCAACATATCCTTAAGGCTTCTGTCCCGTCTGTACGCCACCAAAGGATAGTGTTGGAAGATTGAACATGTATCAGGATCAGACTGAAGAATGGAGAGATGACGGAATAAGATTTTCTTCACAAGGGAACTATGAGGATGGAAAGTTAAGACAAGTTTCACCCTGTCAGAATTGGAAGTTCTATGCTGGTTAGAGAGAGCCTCCTGGCGAGAAATTTGCTGAATCCGGCTATTCGGTTTACATCTCACATCTCTACCTCTTGTGTCAACTTTCTTGACATCACTATCACCATATCCACCATCACTACATCAGTATACTACAAGCCTACTGATGCACATAGTTTTCTTCTTATACCTCTTCCCATTCCCAGGCTTGTCGTGATTCTTTACCATTCTCTCAACCCTTGCGCCTTCGTCGCCTCTGTAGCGAGGACGACGATTTCTTCGATAGAGCTCACGAGATGCTGGATTTCTTTCGTAAGCGCTTATACCCGGATAAGGTGCTTGCTTCTGCTATCGGCGCGTTCAGCAAATTTCTGCCAGGAGGCTCTCTCTAACCAGCATAGAACTTCCAATTCTGACAGGGTGAAACTTGTCTTAACTTTCCACCCTCATAGTTCCCTTGTGAAGAAAGTCTTATTCCGTCATCTCTCCATTCTTCAGTCTGATCCTGATACACGTTCAATCTTCCAACACTATCCTTTGGTGGCGTACAGACGGGACAGAAGCCTTAAGGATATGTTGGTTCATAGTCGCCTCAAGCCTAACATCCAGAGTCATTTTGGCACCATCCAGTGTGGCCGTCGGCGCTGCAACACTTGTGCTTATGTAATACAGACCCGCACGGTGTCTTTTCCAAAGCCACGTTCGTTGTTGAAGACAGTTTCACGTGCGAGTCCGTAATATTATCTATGCCATTATCTGCAAGCGGTGCAACAAGGCCTATATTGGGAAACCGGCAGGAGACTAAGTGACCGATTCGCCCAACACTTGCGCGATATACGCCAATGCTCTGTGACCCTGTAGCTACCCATTTCAATGATACTGGCCATTCAGGAGCTTGCGATGTTCAGGTCACAGCCATCCGATCATGTTCCTCTGATGATCGTAGTCGATTTGCTCTGGAGAATCGGTTGATTTCTTTGTATGGTACTTTCGACCACGTGGGCTCAACGTATTACATTCTTATGCTTCTTAGTACTTTCTCTTCCCATGCTTTGTAATCTCTATGGGTATATGTTGCATGTATTACATTCTTATGCTTCTTAGTACTTTCTTCCCATGCTTTATAATCTATATGGGATATGTTGCATGTATTCAAGTTATATATTTACTAGATGTTTCATTGTTCTTTTCTATTTCTAGTTTTTATGTGTGTTTTTGTGTTACATTTATTTCGTTATTCGTTTTATTCCAGATTTTCCTTAGATACGTTGGTATTTGGTCGTCCATTTGTGTTTCATTTTAATTTGTCACTCCTGTTTGTTCGTTTGCTTGATAAAGGCCTTGTTGGTCGAAACGTTGCTGTTTATCGTCACTGTTTATGTATTTTGTAAAACTATAGTACTTTGTTTGTACGTGTTTCACTATGTCCCAAATACAAGCAGTTCAACTACACAAACGAAACAAAACTGTGAGTCGGGAACTAATGATAGAAACATCTTGAAAAATGTAAAACTACCATGTCCCAAATACAAGCAGTTCAACTACACAAACGAAACAAAACTGGGAGTCGGGAACTAATGATAGAAACATCTTGAAAAATGTAAAACTACCATGTCCCAAATACAAGCAGTTCAACTACACAAACGAAACAAAACTGGGAGTCGGGAACTAATGATAGAAACATCTTGAAAAATGTAAAACTACCATGTCCCAAATACAAGCAGTTCAACTACACAAACGAAACAAAACTGTGAGTCGGGAACTAATGATAGAAACATCTTGAAAAATGTAAAACTACCATGTCCCAAATACAAGCAGTTCAACTACACAAACGAAACACAAACATAAAATAACCTAAATCAGAAATAAACAAGATAAACGGCTTTCAATCCCAAGCAGAAAACTTGCGACCGGATGTCCGTTGTAGTGGACCGCGTAATCCGTATTTTACACAGGCTGATAAATAAGATCAACAAACGGATCTGAGGCGGGAGAAGGTTAGAAGAGAAAATCGATGATTGATTGAGTCATTTCTGTGAAGCAGATACTAGGTCTAGCGTGTCCATCTCGTCATCTCCTCTAGCGTGTCCATCCAGCTATCTCTATCTGTTCATCATGTCATCTCATCCAGCTATCTCTATCTGTTCATCATGTCATCTCATCTAGCGTGTCCATCTAGCTATCTCTATCTGTTCATCATGTCATCTCCTCTAGCGTGTCCATCCAGCTATCTCTATCTGTTCATCATGTCATCTCCTCTAGCGTGTCCATCCAGCTATCTATCTGTTCATCATGTTATCTTCTCTAGCGTGTCCATCTAGCTATCTCTATCTGTTCATCATGTCATCTCCTCTAGCGTGTCCATCCAGCTATCTCTATCTGTTCATCATGTCATCTCCTCTAGCGTGTCCATCTAGCTATCTCTATCTGTTCATCATGTTATCTTCTCTAGCGTGTCCATCTAGCTATCTCTATCTGTTCATCATGTTATCTTCTCTAGCGTGTCCATCCAGCTATCTATCTGTTCATCATGGCATCTCCTCTAGCGTGTCCATCTAGCTATCTCTATCTGCTCATCATGTCATCTCCTCTAGCGTGTCCATCTAGCTATCTCTATCTGTTCATCATGTTATCTTCTCTAGCGTGTCCATCTAGCTATCTATCTGCTCATCATGTCATCTCCTCTAGCGTGTACATCCAGCTATCTATCTGTTCATCATGTCATCTCATCTAGCGTGTCCATCTAGCTATCTATCTGTTCTTCATGTCATCTCATCTAGCGTGTCCATCTAGCTATCTATCTGTTCATCATGTCATCTCCTCTAGCGTGTCGATCCAGCTATCTATCTGTTCATCATGTCATCTCCTCTAGCGTGTCCATCCAGCTATCTATCTGTTCATCATGTCATCTCATCTAGCGTGTCCATCTAGCTATCTATCTGTTCATCATGTCATCTCCTCTAGCGTGTCCATCTAGCTATCTATCTGTTCATCATGTCATCTCATCTAGCGTGTCCATCCAGCTATCTATCTGTTCATCATGTCATCTCATCTAGCGTGTCCATCTAGCTATCTATCTGTTCATCATGTCATCTTATCCAGCGTGTCCATCTAGCTATCTATCTGTTCATCATGTCATCTTATCCAGCGTGTCCATCTAGCTATATGTTCATAACTTCTAGCCCAGCGTTTCACAAAGTGGACGGACCGCCCCAGTGGCGCTGAAGCGTTCTAGGGGGCGATAGTGATCCAGAAGAATTTGGGGGTGTGTTCAGGCGATTAGGGGTCGGTGGCTCTTTAAAGAAGAAATTAATAATAAATATTTTAAAAGATTACTTTCGTGATTTTGCGATTGAATAATCATTCAAAATTTGAATTCTGCATTTTAATTTATCTTATGCCCGTCTTACACGATCCATTTTTCATCAGTTTTATATAATCATTTGAAAACTAACCATGCATGACAGAAATATATATCAATTTTCTATGTCAAAGAGAAAATAGAGCATGTATATATGTGGGAGGGGCGTTGGCAAACTGTTATAATGTGCAAAGTGGGCGGTGGACCGAAAAAGTTTGGGAATCTATGCTCTAGTGTGTCCATCTAGCTATCTATTTGTTCATTACGCCACCTCCTCTAGCGTGTCTATCTAGCGATCTATATGTTCATAATCTCTAGTGTGTTCATCTAGCTATCTATATGTTCATAATCTCTAGCGTGTCCATCTAGCTATCTATATGTTCATAATCTCTAGCGTGTCCATCTAGCTATCTATATGTTCATAATCTCTAGCGTGTCCATCTAGCTATCTATATGTTCATAATCTCTAGCGTGTCCATCTAGCTATCTATATGTTCATAATCTCTAGCGTGTCCATCTAGCTATCTATTTGTTCATTACGCCACCTCCTCTAGCGTGTCCATCTAGCGATCTATATGTTCATAATCTCTAGCGTGTCCATCTAGCTATCTATATGTTCATAATCTCTAGCGTGTCCATCTAGCTATCTATATGTTCATAATCTCTAGCGTGTCCATCTAGCTATCTATATGTTCATAATCTCTAGCGTGTCCATCTAGCTATCTATTTGTTCATTACGCCACCTCCTCTAGCGTGTCCATCTAGCGATCTATATGTTCATAATCTCTAGCGTGTCCATCTAGCTATCTATATGTTCATAATCTCTAGCGTGTCCATCTAGCTATCTATATGTTCATAATCTCTAGTGTGTCCATCTAGCTATCTATATGTTCATAATCTCTAGTGTGTCCATCTAGCTATCTATATGTTCATAATCTCTAGCGTGTCCATCTAGCGATCTATATGTTCATAATCTCTAGCGTGTCCATCTAGCTATCTATATGTTCATAATCTCTAGCGTGACCATCTAGCGATCTATATGTTCATAATCTCTAGCGTGTCCATCTAGCGATCTATATGTTCATAATCTCTAGCGTGTCCATCTAGCTATCTATATGTTCATAATCTCTAGCGTGTCCATCTAGCGATCTATATGTTCATAATCTCTAGCGTGTCCATCCAGCTATCTATATGTTCATAATCTCTAGTGTGTCCATCTAGCTATCTATATGTTCATAATCTCTAGTGTGTCCATCTAGCTATCTATATGTTCATAATCTCTAGCGTGTCCATCTAGCGATCTATATGTTCATAATCTCTAGCGTGTCCATCTAGCTATCTATATGTTCATAATCTCTAGCGTGACCATCTAGCGATCTATATGTTCATAATCTCTAGCGTGTCCATCTAGCTATCTATATGTTCATAATCTCTAGCGTGACCATCTAGCGATCTATATGTTCATAATCTCTAGTGTGTCCATCTAGCTATCTATATGTTCATGCTGTCAGCTCTACCACGTCCAATGTATCTCGCTTTAAGAGTCAACAAAATACCAGTGTTGAAGCAATGGTGTATAGTATATTCTCTATTGTGTATGTAAGAGATATTTGATATGTTTGTCATGTTGATTGATGCTATGATGAAAGATCAAGGTTCTACTAAAAGAGCAACTACTATGAATAGAGTCATGTATTGTCGTTAATGCTGTTAGAGAAACTACAAAATGCGCCCTACTGCTACATAGTAAATCTGCTAAGTACAAAGTTCACGACAATCTAACTAAATACACTGAACAATTATCAGACAAGCAGGAATCACAAAGTGTTTAAAACGATTCCAAAATTCAACAAAACAAACACAGAAAGTCTGGAAGATATTAGAACACGGCATGCTGAAAATGTTACTCAGACAATGATTAGTTTAGTTTTCCAATTCAGCAGTCATCTGAGCATTTGCCCTTCAACATGAGACAATGGCAGTGAATTTACAGGTCTGTCTCGAGTTGTGGTGTGTTTGCATAGAGAGTGTTTTCAAAATCTGGATATGGGGGTATATGTACTTGCAGAGTAGGTCACTGAGTGCAGGAAACTGGAAGATATGGTGTACGACAGTTTCTTGTGAATAGTCACGCAGATGACATTGTGGGGAAATCTTTAGTTGGATGTGATGTAGGTGGCATTCGGGAACACACGTTGTGTCATAAGATGGAAAATAATGACTTGCTCAAAGACAACGATTGCTATACAATTTCCAAAGATGATGGATGTGTTGTCTCTTGTTTGTTGTATGTTGAATATTCAGTGTTAGTTTGAACTTTTCAATTAATTTAGCTGCTGTTTACATATTCTTCTTCTTTAAACGCTCCATATCGACTAGCTGTCAACTACTTGGTGTGATTTCTATGTGATCTGAGCCTAACAGTGATTGTACGGTGTGCCAGTTATGCGCCTACAAGTAGGCCAGCACATCCGATTTCTGCGCTGCTTTTTATTTACTTGGGTAGCATACCTAGTTAGTCGCCTCTTACGACATGCATTGTAGGTCGCAGTGGTACTATTCTTCTTGCTTCCCTTGCGGGCCCCGGCACTACACGGGCGATATTATATTCAAGTATTGATGTCATATAAAGGTAATATTCTTGGAGATGATTGATTGATTGATTGATTGGACCATCATCAATGCACTTCGGTGAGTAACCGTGTGTGCTCCAATCTTGGAGATGAACGAAGGTTTCCCAAAAATAGTATTGTAATCAAAGATATAATAAATAAATGATTTAAACATTCATATAGATACATATACACAAGAACTGCATTTCGAGGAGCAGTTGCTCATAAATATCAATATTTCCCGGAAGACGAAATATTTTGGCAACGTTAAACGTCACCGTGGTATGGAGAGAACAGTAATGGGAGTCATGGTTTCTGGAGTATGAGGCAGGGTACGACCAAGACGAAGGAGGCAGCAAGACATCAAAGACACCTTGAACATGACGCTGCAGGAGGCGGGAGAACTTGCGTTTTTCAGGAGGGATGTGATGAAAGTGACGTTCCGCAAGGGACATGATACTACTTGAGATATATATCTTATTTTTCTCCATCACTGTTGATGGGTTTTGGGTGTTTTTTTCGATCCAGAAGCACTTAACCTTTCAGCTCTTCGGTTCGGTACCATGCACACCTTAACCCTTCGGTTCGATGCCACGAACACCGTAAATCTGAAGAACCTGTGGCTTTTCCGCCAGCCCGCGGAATTGAACCGCGCACAAAGGGGCTTGTCACCCGTCGTCCAACGCGCTACGAACAGGCTGGGCAGATGGGCCTGTTGACGGATTCTCAAGTAGTAACAAGATATTAAAACAAAGATGCATGAACGCCATTATGACAGAGAAGTTTTAAAAAAAAATGTTATTAAAACTAAGGAAGACGAACATAAAGATCTCTGAGTAAAACAAGCAAATAAAAAACAACACAGTGAACTACTCACCTGGAAAACTGAATATGACATCGGCCATCTTCAACCTTATAAACGTGTAAGAACTTTCTGTCATCACAGACAGCAATCAAATGACCGTCACTAGATAATGCACATGCTAAGATGTGATTGTCCGACTTTGTCCTAGAAACAAAAGTTTAGATAAATTCAGATATTGTTGACTACAACCACTATTATGATGGTTGATAATAAACATGACAGGAGACCCGCGGTAACTCATTAGTAAGTGCATTGACGTCAAAGATAAGTGATCACAGTTCCATTCCCCAATGTTGGATCTATTCAACCTCAAATGGTTCTCAGTCCAACCTCAAACTTATGAATTAAGAGGCCGGTGTGATGTTGACCATCTATTACCAGACCTAACACCGTATTATCCACTAGACCAAATGGTATGAAAACATGCAGGTTTTTATAAACAATAACAATCACTTGTATACACGCTGTTAGTTCCGTGACCTTAACCACAGCCAACTCTAAATAACTACAAGGGGTTCCCTGACCTAGATCAGAAAAGGGGGCCGGAAAATATAGATGTTTGATAGAGCACTGCAAGCTTTTTTAAAATTTTACTCAATTCTGTGAGTCTATGGTTATTTATTGGTGAAAAATATTAATTATATTGATATTCCTTATTGTTAACTTAACTTGTTGCATAATATAACTTCGATTTAGCATTTTGTATTGTTTGTAAAATGAATTCGTCTATATACACCAATACTGGAATGCGAGGTCACGTGGTGTAGTTGGGGTCTGATTTTCCATAATTATTACCTGAGTCCGAAGGCCCATACGTTTATAGTTGGCTCTGGCTTAGCACGCAGACATGTGTCATGTGACGTGATATTTATAGTTTGTTTCTCATTGCCTCTTACTGTCCATGTTATATTTCAATTTGAGCCGCTCCAAATTCCAAGACGTGGATGCTGGGTTAATTTTAGTATGCACCCTTTATTTATATCTAATGAGTATTCCCCGATCTCAGTGTAGGTGAGATTGAGTTCCTAGTCATATCGGAGACGGACGATAAACGTAGGCCCCGTGTTCAAGTTAAGCACGTTAAAAAAACCCTTGGCAGTTCATAGTCGAGAAGAGAAGGCTCGAAGGTCGTTGACTGGGGAAGAATCAATAAATTGTTGTTTTAATTCATACACAATTTCACCATATTCTAAATTGCATCGGACCTCGTGGACTCGAGTTAGCCGCGATCTGCCTGTAAAAAGGGATCGTAGCACACATGGCTATTCCCATGTAAGTGCAATGATGATGGTTCTATCAATCAATCAAATGAATCCACTATTAACGCTTTCGAAGCAGAAGATGCAGTGTTATCTCTGGTGCAGAATGTGATTTTTAAAAAAAAAGTTAATTGCATATCTTTTACAGGACTTTGTGAATCAACCCCAGCTTTTTAACGCTGTTTGTGATTTTTCTAGGCATTATTACGTTGAGTAGTTTGCCATTGCTTTCTTAACGGTGGTGCCATCGTCCTTTTGTAAAAACCACGCGAAACAATTAGCAAACAAATTGTCCGCAGCGTGATTCGAACTCAGAACGTCGGGGTTAATAGACCGAGTCACTATTCCCTAAGCCACAGACGCCACCAGAATGTGATAAATCAGAGCAAACATAGGGATATGGACAAGCAAGTCATATCTGTGGTCGTGGAGCTGCTCTATCAGCTACAACCGAGAAGAAGAGGATCCTTCTTTAATCTCGTATATTCCTATAGCATTGTGTCTGCAGAAGAGCCAAAGACAGATCACTGCTTTTCAGAACGTCTACCATAACCGCGAAAGTATATTTGATATATATATATATATAATATATATATATTAAAATATATATATATACATAATACAGTGAAACAGTATCAACAAAGACAATCAGAGTTTAAATGAAACAAAAGAGACCAAATACAAACGTATCAGTAGATTAAAGTTATATGTGTTTGCATTCTTCTAATTTGTCATCGTTTTCTGTAACTTAAACGAGAGCTGTTTGACATAATTAAAATGAAACCACAAATTGGCGCCATACGAAACGTATCGTAAGGTAAGATTTAATAGTTATATTTGTTGTGTATGTGCATTTCCCGTTTCTAATTTGTCACTCCTGTTTGTTCGTTTGCTTGATAAAGGCCTTGTTGGTCGAAACGTTGCTGTTTATCGTCACTGTTTCTGTTTTTGTAAAACTATAGTACTTTGTTTGTACGTGTTTCACTATTTACCAAGTTTTACTGCAGTCTTCCCCTATTTATATATATACTAGCAGTTGTACCTGTTCTTCGCACGGGGAATTTTGTTTAAATCTAGTTGCAATATTTCAAAACGTTCACAGTTACATTTGTTTTCCTTTTCCGTTGATCTTCCAAGTCGTTCCTCTTTAGTTTCCTTCATCAATCGCCTTTACACTCCTCATCCACTCGTATTCAAGCATAATAACTAATCTTTCCTCCTCTGTCTCTGCTAGTTTACACGTTATCAGTTATATGAGGACTATCATCATAGCACTCCGGACACGTCCATAGGTGCTCCGATTGTCTCAACAAATCCAGCGGCCCAACACGCCAGTTAGATGTTGATTAATCAATTTTTGTGCACATTTGGTATGCGGTTCTTTTCGGGATGCACCAATATCGACACCCAATCTCTCCCAATCTGGTAAGCAACTGGGATTCACAACCATGAAACTCATCTGTTCGGAAAGACTCTCATGTTCATGTAAGTTACATGTTCATCTGCTTATCATATTGTCACCCCATTAGCAAAACACTTGAGCACTAACATGTCACTCGAGTAATTATGACAACAGCCAGCAAACAGAGTTTCTCAAGCAATATAAATATGAATCCCTCCCACCCTCCCCACACACAAAAAAAAAACATTCACATGTATGTAAATATTTACAACCCGTGTCGTCATGTACACAAACATTGTCGCACTGTGTCAAACAATATCTCAAATAAAAGAATAACAAGGAAACAATATGTACAGATGACGTGCTCACATTGACAATATTCAAAGTATCAAAATAACGCTGAAACGAAACGACCATTCGCATTGAGCTAGCAGTTGTGTAAAACACAGAAGTATAGACACGAAACAAAAGAACATGTTCCGAGTTCTTATAAATAAAAAACGGAGAGTTGAAGGAGAACCTTTCTCTGCTGGGTCTAATTAAACAAGGCAACCCAGGTCTCGTGAATGTTTGCACGTGAGAACTACTATGAGTGATGTGTTTGAGTGAGTAATTATGTGTTTCAATGAGAATTGAGTACGTGTGATTCGATATGAATATGTGCCTGTTTGTGAGTATGTTTTTCTAAGACTCAAAGAATGACTGAGTGAATAAGGGTAGGATAAAAGAAAACGCGAGGGATGAGGGATTGCGAGATAGAATGGAGGGGTCTACTAAGGACCTAGTTAGAGACAGGAAACAGTTAAAGCGGTTTTTATTGACACACCTGCTTTACCGTCGTGTTCTTGGCAATAAGAGACATGATAAAGAGGATCGATTGGATCTGAAGATGTCCTAGGATTGGTTTGTGAGAGGTTGAGTACAGGGCAGCATACAACAGAGTGAGTGATCAAGGAAAAGAGAGGGAGGGAATTACAGAGGGAAGGAATTAGAGAGGAAGGGAGGAGGAAGAGATAGTTAAGAAGTGTAGTTGAGAATGAGCAGGTAAAGAAAAAGACAGGCAGAGATGGGAGTATGGAAAGAGAGAGGAAGGTGAGAAGAGAGCTAGGTAAAATGGAAGGAGAGGAACAACTGGAAATGGATTAGAGAGCGATAAGTAAGTAAATTAAAAAAACTTGGAAAAATGGTGGATGGGGATTAAAGAGGTAGATAGAGACAAACAGAAAATGATAAAAGGAGAGAGTAATCAGGTATAAAAGGTCATTAGCATGAACGTAACGTAATAAGCGAGGTCTCACAGCTTTCGCAGCTGTATATATCTTAACTGCAACTACTTGTCCTTATGTTCAATTAATGATTTATGTCCGATGTGGATTACAGACTTGGCATCCTCACGATATCGCGATCCCAATGTTTCTCTGGGACGTATTCAGAAAGAAGAAATGCGTACAATCCACTTCTGTACTAAGGATACTCTAATTGTGAAGATGTGATACGTGTTTGACTGCCACTTTGTTCCCGTCAAATTGCCCAAACCAAATCATATATGTGGTTCGCCGCGGGCCACATACACCGACAATGGACGGATAGTAATGATAATAAGGGAGCGAGAATCAAGCGATGTATGTCGTGGACAAAATAAGCCTAAACACTATCGTTCAGGTGGCTTACAGTTGCAAGCTGACAGCACTATCGTTCAGGTGCTTCAGTTGCAAGCTGAAGCACTATCGGTCAGGTGGCTTACAGTTGCAAGCTGAAAGCGAATGTTCAGATGGATGTACAATTCAAGCTGAAAGCACTATCGTATAGGTGGTACTCAGTTGCAAGCTGACAGCACTATCGGTCATGTGGCTTACAGTTGCAAGCTGACAGCACTATCGGTCAGGTGGCTTACAGTTGCAAGCATACCAAAAAGAGGAAGAAATAGATTCCGATAGATGGAAATGTTGCAAACTTTCACAGCGCTATCATTACTCTCAGAAGGCAATATTGAGATTGTGATAATTGGAAAGATAATCTCCAAATTAAGCAACTGGCATTAGATATCTCATGGGAATAATACTAGTGTGTATATGTAAGGGTCTGCACATCACAGAGAAAATTATGAGGGTTTTACAGTTAGCGTGCACGGTAGAGTCGTCGTTATCCAATGGAATAGAGCATACAGAACTACAACCGATATGAGAACTGAGGTTGAGATTGTTACTGCTGTTCTCAAATGGCTCTCCGAGACACCATTTACTGAGGGTATTATTGTATCAGACTTTCAGTCAGTGCTTTGAAAGGTTCAAGACGGCAGGCTGGCATAAGACAACAGGCTGCAGTGTGAGTGGATGTTATCTATTGAGGCCTCTAACCTTTTGGGGACTTACTAGAATATACTGTCCTGACCACGGAGTGTTCATAGTAAATGAGAGAGCAAAGATCCCTGCTACGAAAGGACTGATCCTAGGGAAGTTGAAAATAGATACGAGGAAGATCGCCCTTTGGTTGTTCACACGTTGTATGGTGGGTACAATATAATTAATATTGAATCTATGCATCGTTTTAAAGATATTTGGAATCATACGTTGTATGGTGGGTACGATGTAATTAATATTGAATCTACGCATCGGTTTAAAGATATTTGGAATCATACGTTGTAAGAACAGAACTGAATGCCTCATTGGAAGAATTATGAGAGTTTTACCCAGTGAGCCACTGGAATCATCAGCATATTCTTCGACATCATAGGGAGATACTAAGTACTTTTTTTTTTAAATTGTTCTTTATACAGATATTGAGTACAGAAATTTTGCACAGGCAATAACTGACCTCTTTGACAATCTTGAACTTAAAATGCGTAGCAAGAAGCACAGAAACTCTAACATAAGGCTGGACAGGTCTGGAAGTTCCAAAGTTTGTGATTTCAAATCTGGACAGCTCTGTTCTGTTCACATGTGCATTATTTATAGATCCCTAGAACTGTTGCCGAAGCTACCAGGCTCATGTTTTCTGCAATATTCTCAGCAAATGGGTGCAATTTTGCGGAGAGAGACCGAGCCATATAGGAAAACCCAGTATGGTGAAGTCAATCTTTCATTTTTATACACTTTAGATGTACGTATTGGGTCATTAATGAGTTGAAAAGCCTGTAGCAAAATTTTAAACGTTTTCTGGGTTTAAAACTGGTGAAAACTACCTTGAAAAAATGAGAGCAGAAACAAGTTCACAACTTCCACTGAGTTGTGCATTTAAAACATAAGCAGAATAAAATCTGAATAAATTACCTTTCTTCAGAATCTTTCTTCTGGGCCTGTTCTGTGATATTTTCTTTCTGTCTCTTCTGCCTGTCACCTTCATGTTTCTTGTCTTGTTTCTTTGTGACTTTTTGATCTTTTTCACTGACTACATCAGCTAGGGACTTATTATTTGAAACTGGTAGTTCCAAGAATTCAATCTGATCTGAAGACCTGGCAAAGAATGAAAAAAAAATAGTATGATTATGCAGAAATAATGTTATCTTCTTTCCTTTTCTTTCTTCTTTCTCTATTCCTGTTTTGCCTCACAGTGTCAGGGTAAGATGAGATTTATAGTACAAGCTTTTATGTATGGTTCATAAATAGTGTTTTTCATCACTTCTGTTATCCACCTTTTGCGTGGACTGCCTTTTGATTTGTGTCCACTGTATCGGAGTAACATTGCTATTTGAGGCGCACTGTCTGTTGGTAGCCTACTTATGTGGTCAAACCATTTAATTTTTGATGAAGTTCAGTACTGATGTTGTATCCAATTTTTTCCTGATGTCTTCATTTCTAAACCAACCTCTTCTTGATACTCCCAGCATTCTGCGTAGACACTCATCTCTGTCGTGATTAGTTGTCTTGTATCGTAATATCTGCCCGCCTGCCCAGCGTGTTCATAGCACGCTGGACTATGGTGACTATCCTCTGTGTGTGCGGGTTCAATTCCGCGGATGGCAGAAGAGCCAGATTCTCCAGATTTACGGTGTTCGTGGCACCGAACCGAAGGGTTACGATGTCCATGGCCCGAGCTGAAAAGCTGAAAACTCAAGTGTTTCTGGATCGAAAAAAAAATATTGTAATATCTGCATCCAGGTTTAACACGGATAACATAATGTTGGGAGAAATATTGTGCTAACAATACTCTTTTAGTGTTCAAGAAAATGTTATTATGAAACTAGGAATCAACACATAACTGAATGGAATCTATATGTATAAACTCTGAGTTGCTACCCTTAAGTGCACAGTCCTGTACAGCAGAAAACCAAGAAGGAAAAAAGTCACTGAACAGATTATGTATCTCTATACTCAAAGTTGTCCCCATTAGGTGACAGAGCTCTCGCCCGAGTGGTTACCGGGGCCCAAAGTTGGGGTGTAAAGAATAGAACCACTGTTACTTGCCATGCATGTCGTAAGGAGGTTTGGCTGAAATCGGATGCATGTGTCCTAAACATGTACAAGTCTATGCATTTAGGGGCCTACCAAACCAATGTGCAACGTATACACGTTCTTGGCAAAGATCAAACATATCACAGAGTGATTAAAATTGGTCGAAAGAATGAACGCAAGGAAGGAAGAGGTGACTGAGCTTATGCTCTTTCAGCAAGGTGGAAGAGCAAAAACACTGACTTGTCCAAATTCTGTACACTATGATGTGTTGCTATAAATTCTAGCTATATGTTAGATTTAAGTTAAACTATAAACTCATTGAAAAAAATAAGCAGACATTGTAAGATACTTTTACAATGTTAAAAAATGGATCAAATTGACATTTTGATCAGGTTTTTTTTTAATGAAGGACCGGATAAATAGTAATAGGAACAAGTCAAAATTAATCAGCCCTTCTTCTTTGTCGTTACACTGCTACCGGGTTGTTGCCCAGTGTCATGGTTTTCTGTTTTTGTCTTGTGCTGTTCTGGTGGTTTGGGTGATTGTTATTTTTGCTCTTTGACAGGATTCTGCTGTGTCATCTAACCATCTTTTTCGTGGTTTTCCTCACGCCTTCTTTCCTGATGTTCTGTTGTAGAAGACTGTTGCTTCCTGAAACCTGGCAAATACTACACAAAAATGATGTGATATTGTCTAATCACTATTCAGAATACGATAGGCAAGTTGTCAGAGAAAACAGTCGCCAGGAAAATATTCTGTCAACTACAGAGGTTACGTCTCTTTCCACCTACCCTTGGAGGACAATGTTCAAATAGATAGACATGGCATAACAAAGCAGCTTTTTCCCATCACGCCTATGAAGGTTTTCACTCCGGCATTAAGACATGTGCTGCTGCAGTTGACCATGAAGATGCATATAATAGAGTACCTTTAAATTTTTTAATGGTTCAGTTGACTGAACTCAATATCAGCTCATTCCTCATCCATTTGATCTTTGCGACACTCTTCTAGCGAAAGGTATGTCTTCATTATTGATGGTAATTTTGGGTTGCGATTTTGCTTTGTCGATGGACATAATTTTAGTTTTCTTTGAATTCAAAAAAAAAGGTTCTGATCATCGCTGTGTTTTTGACAGACTGAATAAGCTGTTCCAACTTTTTGACACTACTTGATATGCATATATTTTAAAATTAATCTTCCACTTATTAATTTGGATCTGTAAATTTGTTTGTCAATGTCCAGCCCTTAACAAATGCCTTTTGGTATTGATTGTTGCACTTGTCAAACTGCTCTACTTAGTAATGTCTGTGCATGAAACTCTAATTAACTATCTGGTGTGAAAATGTGAATGAGAAACCCATGAGCTGCTAACAAGACTAATAATACTGATGTGCAGAAGGGATCAATACATACACACTCACAAAATCAACATTAGAAAGATAAAATCAACACTAGAAAGATAAAATCAACATTACAAAGATAAAATCAACATTAGAAAGATAAAAATCAACATTAGAAAGATAAAATCAACATTAGAAAGATAAAATCAACATTAGAAAGATAAAATCAACACCAGAAAGATAAAATAATCATTAGAAAGATAAAATAATCATTTTTTCAGATCTCATAAGAAAAATGAAATTTAGAACACATGATGACAACTGACAAACCAAATGAGGAATGAGATAAAGAGAGAAATTTCTGGATCATCTAACTTCATGGCACGGAAATATGCCAACATTCAAACTGATATTCAATACGAAAGCTTACGTTAGAATGCATAACACACTTTGATAAAGAATAAGACAGAGAAATGCAATCTTTATATTAGCAACTAAACTGGGGATGAATGGGCGGAGAGAAAAGTAGCAGGCCAATAAGATAACATACACACATAAAGCATAAACACAAGCCTCTGATGTCTCTTGTGCCATTTTCTGTCCTCTCCACAGAATGAGGAAATTAAATTATATGTACACAAGAATTATAACCAGCAAAAGGGTTGAGGATTCATGTGTCATGTCTGTTTGCTCTGAATATTGACCAGATATCAGGGCACTACAGATCTGTATTGGTTTTTATCTCGTCTATTTGTCTTTACCCCCACTTCTCTTTCATTGAATGAGTTACTTCATCTTCAAAGTACACATCTTAGACATGAGCAGAGAATAAACTTACGAAAATTCAATTTTCTCAAAATATCTCATCCACAAAAAAAAACCAAGAGAAAGTGATAAAAAATATATTTATTCATTCATTCATTCATGCAATCATATATATATTAACTCACCTATCAGACCAATTTACAAAATCAATCATTTTTTCTCCTTCACTCAATCCAACATTTAACACTAATATTTCTCATCTCACCGACTCATTTCTTTGTTTATTCAATGCGCAATATTTTTAATTCTTTCTTCCATACATTCTATAATTCATCCTGTCAATTCATTGATCAAATATTTCTGTTTTCCTATCAATTATTTATTCATTAATTTCATGATCAATTCACTGTTATAATCTAATCGAAATTTTTTGTATATATATATCACAAAAATAGTGAAAGCTTTTTAAGCAAAAGAATACCCTTCATTAAGAGTTACCAAGGGATGGAAGGAGAGGAGAAGACATATGAAGTAAAGGTTCTATTTGTATTAAATAATTGTTCTCATCTCTGATTGGTTGATATGACCATCATCATTGCACTTTGGTCAGTAACCATGTGTGCTCTGATCTCTTTCTGACACAGGAAGATCTCCACGGCAATGCATGAACGCTGTAGCACCGGCGAGGTCCGATGTAATTTATGAGATGGTTGAAAATATTTTGTAGGAATTTTATTTTTTTTTAAATCTTTAAAATGAATTTTAACAGGGCAGCTGCTTTCCAGCCTGCTCTTCCCGACTTTGAACAGTCAAGGGTTCTTTTACATGCTCGACTTGAACACTGGACCTATGTTTTGTAGTCTATCTCCGATAGAACTCTTATCTGCTAGCAACTCTATCTAAGCTGACAAAGATCAGTTTTATTTTTATGCCAGGGCATGCAGGTGTAAGGGGAATGAACGTGCGGATAGGCTTGCAGGTATGGCTGCTGTCCAAAGCGGACGAGCAATGGACCAGGCTGATATTATAAATTCCTTAAGGGAGAGAGGGCGTGTACATGATTCACGTAATAGCGGTGAATCCACAACACTAACCAGACTGCAAGAACTCAAAGTTAAGTGTGGTGTAGCTCAAAAAGAACGCTATGCTGGCAGACAAAGAAGAATTGTAAACCAACAAAGAACCGGTGTCGTTAGTCGCCACACGCTGATGGACATACTGAGGGAGAGATCGGAGCACTTATGGACTAATTTGTTCGACGTGCAGTGCTGGTGATCCGACGACTAAACTAAACTCTATCTGACCTACACTGAGATCAGGGATCTCTAGAAAAATATCCTGATGGCCATCTCTACTCTAACAAATATGCTTAAACCAAGCAGTATTACTACAATCAATCAAATGCCATGCCTGCCGGCGTAGGCGATCATGTCTCTCCATAACTCACTTTGCTTGGTGCATGTAATCAGTTCTGACGTCGATATTTTGTCGAACCATGATGTCAGGCGATTCAACATCTTCTCCCTCTGTCTTCCATGATCTCTCCTTCCCTGAATTTTACCTGTAGTCACCAAATGTTCTAAACATTCTCTTCGCATTATATGCCAGAAGAACCGTGATTGTCTGATTCTTATTGTTTTTATAAGGTTTCTTTGTGTGCAGGCCTGATTTAAAACCTCCACATTTGTTTTTTTGGCTGTCCATGGAATTTTCAGCATTCTTCTGTAAAACCACATCTCTGTGGCTTCCAATGATCTCATTGATTGTTTGTTCATTGCTCATGATTTGCTGCCATACATAAGTATTGGTTCAACATAACATTGGTAGTGAGTTCACGCAGTGTGTTCTTCATTTTCATAAAAGTTGCTTTCCCTTGAGCTATTCTACTCCCAATCTCTGTTGTACATCTTCCATCTGATGTTAGGAATGTTCCCAGGTACTGGAATCGATGGACTTGTTTCAGTGTTCTGTTATTTATTTTGATATTGCATTGTAGTATTTCCTGTTTCTTGGAGATTGCTACAGTTGTAAGCTAAAAATATCTACCTCAGATAGATTGACAACAATATCAACATAAAATTTCTCTTCCAAGTTCCTCTTCTCTATCCATGTAGGATGCAAGATATCAATCATACTAGACTGCATATAGAAGATATAACTAGTTCTAACACTACCACAAGAATCTTGTCAAATAGAACAACATTATCAGGGTTTAAAACTAGAGCAGATAGGTATATTTAGCATTCCGTTACTGCTGCCTTCCATTGGATCCCTGGGACTCCATTTACTGGGGCCGTTGTTGTTTCTAACTCTCAGTCGATGCTTCGGAAGATCCAGAATGGCAGGTTGCGGTATGAGTGATGTCATCTAAAGAGGTTTCCAACCTCCAGAGACTCACATGGATCTACTGTCCAGAGCATGTGGGTGTTTGCAGCAACGAGAGATTGGACAGGCTTGGATATTGAAAGCATCGATTGTTGGTGAGTTTAGGATGGATAAAGGAAGTGTTTTTCAGTCTCTTCGTGACCTACTGTTGGATGAGGACACTAAATTTGGCATTGAATCAAACCAGCGATTTAAAGAGTTTGAAATTACACATTGTACTAGTAGAGCTGGATGTTTGAGAGGCAGAGAGAGGAGTGTGTTTAACCAGCAAACCACAGGAATCATCAGCATGCATACATTTCAACATCTGTTGGGGAGGACTGAGCATTTATGGGCCTGCCTGGAGTGTTATGATGCCAGTTCAGTAACCAATACGCAATTTAGCCTCCTGTATGTTTAACCAGATTTGAAAGGTACAAATATATCTTTCACCAGGTTAGACAGTCTGAAGACTAGTGAAAACATTGTCTGATCATGTTTCACCACTGTAATATTAACTGTCCATCGCAAACGTTGACAACAGAATCAGGTCTGTGCTGCTGCGCCTCTCTGGTGTGTGCGGAGATGACTGTAGAGTCCAATCCATGAACACAATTCCCAACCACAGGTGAGGCATACATGATCAAGGTGGGTGTTGTGTGTTCTGTCTTTTCACGCAGCTCACTTTCTCTGCACCTCAATGGCACAACATTCTCAGCTATGCAAGTTCCTACTGTGTTGTTACAGTGCCACATTTGGCGAACTTTACAGGTGTCTTTAAAGCGTTTTTTCTGTCTCGAGACTGGATCCGCTCCTTTTTCTCCTCGTCATAGGTGCTCACAATGTTCTATTGGGCGACACCTTACCCATTTCTATCTCACTGTGAACAGTGCACAATTTATCACCATTCGGTAGGGATGTTTGCACTGCATTCGTGCCTCTGCTGGGCTTTCCAGTTTTTCTGCACATCTGGGTGGTCCGCTCACCCTTACGTTTGCCACACCTTTTCGTCGCTTCATCATCAGCACCATGCACTGGATCAAAGCCTGTGCTGGGCTTTCCATTTTTTCTGCGCATTTGGATGGTCCGCTCACCTCTACATTTGTCATGCCTTTTCGTCACTTCATCATCAGCAACGTGCATGTCTGTCCCACCGGTGGGTTCACCTGTGTATTGTCCATATGCGTGTTCACTCTACTTTGGTGTCTGCTCACCGTTTCTATCTGGTTTCTTACCGTGCTCGCATTTACTATGCCTCGAGACTGTCAGGACACGCAACTAATTCGGGCCCCACCTCAGAGTTTCGCCCATACGGGCCCACGTCTCTTCTCTTGATGCACCCCGTCACTTCTCTTGATGCACCCACGTCTCTTCTCTGGATGCACCCCTCATCCCTATATTTTTATTTGTTCAGCTTTTCTTACTCGTATAAAACACAGTGAAAAGTGTCGACCTTCGCCAATGTTTGGATTTCGACAACCTGTCAAATCTTTACATGTCGGCCTTACTTTTCTGACCATTTTGAGTTTATTCCAGAGTAGGAACATTCTCAGCCTTTTCGAGGCACATGTCGGCACTTGGCAATTTCTACTCTGTTTTTCCCTGGCCCCAGAAAACACTAGACTGGGGTCACTTACAAATAATGTAGAGGGTCATTTTATTAGGCACTATCAGCGCAACTTAGATTTTGTGCTCGTCAAACATCACCCGCCTGTTAACTGAACATTAGCCGCTTGTTAAAGTGCTCTTTGTCGTCTGAATCTGATTTGTGCCTTAGAGCGTATGTTTTTATGACATAAGGGCTCCTACAAACTCGCAAATCAGCACATCTAGTTTTTGAATACTATTTATTCAAGTCTGACTCAGTAAGTAATAAACTGATAGCCAAATAAGAATAGTAAACCAACAAAGAACTTGCGTCGTTAGTTGTCACATGCTGAGAGACATACTGAGGAGGAGATCAGAGTACTTATGGACTAATTGGCTTGATGTGCAGTGATGATGATCCGATGACAAAATCTAAACTAATCTGACTCCCTAAGTATGACTAAATAAACCTGATCTCGAAGAGTTCATCTCCTTGGGTGAGACAGAATTGCAGTAGCGTTGGATCTTGCGATAAAAGTTTCCTGGTCTACATCATTGGGAGGTGGGGTTGGCTTGTGTGTCTACGGGTCATCCGCAAGAAATTAATTTTCACTTTTTTTCCTTCCTAGAGAGACTAGCTGACACCAACTCTACTGTATGCACAGTCAGGCACAGAACACACATTGTAGACTGTTGGACAGTTTGAATACTAGTGATAAATTTGTTTGATCTTGTCTCAACACTGAACCATGATAGTGTGATTCTCTTTATGTCAGCACATATGTGAGTCCAGAAGCATGTACATAATTGTGCAATGAATGTTGCTATTAGACATTCCCTTTTTCCTCTACCCATTAATATTGTCCTCCAGTGTCTTCTGAATCTTTATTGTCTCATATTGTAGGAATCATAATAAATGACACAATTTCTTCTAAGGAAGTCTTTAAAGTAGATTCATCTCAAGACTCATCCTTAAGTTGCACCCTCTCAGCTTCTTCTTCTTTGCGTTCATTCTTTACAAATAAAATTGTAATCATTCTTTGTGATATGTTTGATCTTTGTCAAGAACGTGTATACGTTGCACATTGGTTTGGTAGGCCCCTAAACGCATAGACTTATACACGCTTAGGATGTGCATCTTATTTCAGCCAAACCTCCTTAGTCGCCTCTTACGACATGCGTGGCAGGTACGGTGGTTTTTTTCTTTACACCCCAAATTTGGGCCCGGTAACCACTCGGACGGTTGCACCCTCTAAATAATTACTTTGAGACTTATCTTGGAGGGGAAAATATTAAGAAGCAACAACCGAGTATCCTCAATTTCATAGATTTCAAAAAGGAATTAAATAGCCTACACCAAATCTTCCTGTGCAATATTCTTGGATACTATGAAATACCAGTGAAAATAATAAACGCTATCAAAAGTATGTATGGTGGTTTACATTGTACAGTCCGCACTGACAATTGACAATGTGGTTGGTTTATGAATTAGAGAAGAATAAAACAAGGTTGTATTTCATCTCCAATACAATTTTGAATGACAATTGGCTGGGTGATGAGAAAATGTTGCCTGGCATAGATTGGATATAAAACAGACAGTTGGAAGAATTTGATTTTGCAGATGATATCACCTTGTTAAATAAAAACATTCAAAATATGCAAAGGAAAACAACTTATCATCCAGAGTGTCAAAAGTTTAACTGCAGGTAAGCTAAAATAAGACGAATCTAATAAAGACGCATATCACAAATAATGCAGATATCGTTGGAATTCAAAATGATAAAATTAACAGATCAGTTCACCCACTTGGATAGCATTTTTGGCTGCACATAAGATACTAAAAAATAATTGATGCTATAAATTGTCAAAGCAGCATCAGCTTTTAAAAGCCTAAATAAAATATAGAACTTCCAAGTTATATAGTTTAAAACTAAATTATGAATTTCCAAATCCAATGTTTCCTCAGTCTTAATATATGCCAGTGAGAACTGGACATAACTGAAGATATATAAAATAAGTTGAATGTATGTGAAAAAAGATGTCTGTTAACAAGTAATGAACATAAAATTAGACAAATTCAGGAGAAATGTCTGGTCAACACTTAGTAACAACTGTTATAAGAAAGAGAAGATAGGGATATGGTGGGCATACGCTAAAAAGAAATTATCAATGAATCACACAGCAGGAATTGAAGGGGGAGGTTCTGCACGGCCAAGAGTGTCCAACATACAATAAACTGTCGCCCGAGTGGTTACAGGGTCCCAAATTTGGGGTGTAAAGAATAGAACCATTGCTACCTGCCATGCATGTCATAGGAGGCGACTAAGGAGGTTTCGTTGAAATCGGATGCACATGTCCTAAACGTGTAGAAGTCTATGCGTTTAGGGGTCTACCAATCCAATGTGCAACGTATAATGTTCTTGGCAAAGATCAAACATATCACAAAGAGTGATTAAAATTGGTCGTAAGAACGAATGCAAAGAAGAAGAAGAAAATAAACTGTGGAAATACACTTGCCAAAACTCATGTCAGTCCAAAACAAGCTACATGGTACAATATAGAGATGTACACAACAACTCCAGTCTACCACTAACTACTTTAAAAGTATTCAAGCTTATGTCTGGAAACGTTGGAAGAAGAAGAAGCGGGATGCAAATGGTTCAAGAAAGAAAGAACGCCCACAGAGACTTAGTGTGACTGAGAAAAGCGAGAACTCAATTCCATAGCAGAGATTAGAGATTGAATGAACCAGTTGCCCAGGATAGAGTTGTATAATGTAGTATAAATTATAAAACAAATTGCTTGAAAGCCAAAAATGTAACCTACAGCCGTACGAGATATACCAATTACTAAGTATTACTATTATTACTGCTCTACTAAGTACAGTTATCAGGCATAGCATGGTGAGAATTAATTAGCAATTATCATGTCTTGATCAAAGTTAGTCTCATGTCAGGGGATGTATAATACTGAGATAGGACGACAGTAGATAGGGTAGACTAGCAATTGCAAAGCATCATTAAGCATGCCATCAAAAGTATGCATGGTTCGTAATTACTGTATATTACATTAGTCATTGTGATGATTAGATTAGTCTATTTCTAGTATTACTTAGTGATCGTTTAGTTGCTGTTACGTTAATTCTCAGATTAAGTTTACATTTCAATTTTGAGAAATCGGTAGTTATTTTTTAAATTACATATAATTAATATAATAATATTGCAACTATTATGAATTAATTATAAATTATTTAACTTAAGTTATATTTTTTATACAATTTTTTCAAAACTAAAAGAACCTTACTTACTTAGAACGTTCAGACTACATCTTACTTAGCCTGACTTAGGTATAGCCCTCATTGACTTTCTAATAACCAGTGATCGTATTCATTAGTTAGCACCAAATAAAACAGTGTATAATTCAAATGTAAACATATGCATTTTACCTAAAGTGAATTACTGCTGCAGTTTCTCCATTTGTTAGCAGAACACACTCTTGACTTGCACATATCGCAGCCATTTTGAAAGGAAGTGGATATCGCTGACAGCTTTAAAAACGTAAACAATTGTATGCAACAGTTATTTCAAACCCATATTAACTGTAGAATTAAATTTAGATCGTATAACCATAATGTTTTGGTTGTCTTTATTAATTATAAACTGTCGATATACAATTTTGAAGAATATTATATATATATTTATATTGTTTTTAGCTTATCTTAGTTTTGAATTAATAGTATCCCCAACACAAACGAGTTCTTCAGATTCTGTTTAAATACAAGTAATGAATATCGGCAATGTTTTATTGCAAATATTCACTAATGTAACCGACAAGACATATAGCAATAACTTGAAACGCAACATCATTCAACATGTGTTGTCAAAAGAAGACCTTACATACATATAACGCCAATCATATGTAATTGATCATTGTTCAATGCGCTTTAGTATAACCCAAGAGCACACCACTTTAATTTGATTGTGCTGCTGTTTACAGTAGGCTACTATGTTGCTAGCCACACGTTGATTTGCCTTTAACCCCTGTTTGTAATGCGTATTTAATTTAACAACATGGAGAATTTGTCTAGCATATTCTTTATTTAAAGATGATTTGTATATTCAGGTCAACATATTCTAGTAAGAAATCTACATACTTGAATACTGAACTGATATTGTTAGTTGTAAATAAGACGGCCGTAACTAGTGTAACAATAAACTGCTAAACGTTATTATTCGTAATATTATTGATAATTCGTATACTTCAACATTTTATTTACATGTTTTGTAATATTGGTTTGTTCCTCTGTGATACATACCTAGTACCTGTATCTTCCCATTCATTCTTTCCTTCAATTTAACTCTTTAAGTTAACAGTCATTTATGGCTTGTTTTAAAAACACAGGAATATCACACTAATCACAGTGCGAGCTGTAAGAGTTTTACGAGCAGAGAATACATAATCAAAAAGGTTGTCATCAAGAAAGTTTTGTAATCATCACCTCATATTGGATTAAAGAGAGATTAAAATAGATAGTGATGTGAATATCTTTATGAGAGTAGATCTCAGTCCGCTGCTGACTGCATGCTTGCAGTTTCAATAAACTTGTTTGACAGCGTGAAGATAACCACGAGACAGAACGCTATGCATCTTAACATATATCCTAAAACAATCACTGTGCCACGTTTGTTCTTTAAATTTCAGAACTTTACCTCCCCACACACACAAAAATAGGAAAAGCGCAATAAATATGTGCACCAAAAACGAAAATATTAAAAAAGGAAGATAGTTTTTTCAAAGAACAATAACAGATTAAGTCTGCGTTTTCACCAAAACGTCTTTATCAAGAAAAGGTTATACCATACAAATATGGTGAAATACACGATCCATATCAGTAAAATCCGCACCCACTAATGTAAACAGTATCGTAAAGTATGAGAAATGCCACCCATGCAATTAATGTAAATATCGGTCACATTAGTTTTCTTGGTGACATGTACCCTTCTACTGTGCCATAGTATTTCAGCTTACATAGCTCGCTTGATAATTATCTATTGGTGAATTTCTTCAGTTGTATTTTTTACAACTACCGTAGTACTTGTTTTAATATGTCCCAACAAAATTTTAAACAACGAAAAAAACTAAATGTATCTGTGAAGTTGGAAATTGCAATGATTTGTTAATACATTACTTGTATAGAACTCTTCTGAATAAAGTATAATCAACTGCCTGACATTGTTCTCTTGCAATTTACAATACTTGAAAGTTAATTTAATTCTTATAAAACAAGTCATGTTAATGTCATGTTTACCTTAGAAACGCTCTTAAAATAATGTAGTGTTTTTGTTCATCCAAGACGTAGATGGAAAGACGTTTAAAATTGCGAAAGTTATCGCATCCGTATAGAAAATAACGCGCCAAGAGTGAACTGAGTAACCAGAGATGTGAATTTAATCCCAATTTGTTATTAATGGGTTCCTTTCTTCCGACCACTGCTCTGTCCTGTGGAGAACCCAGGGAGACGCTATCTGTTTTAACTGGTCTGAATATTGAACATTTCTCTGATGAAATCGAAAATCATTGTGGCTGTTTTGCCACCTGTTAAACTTGTCAAATTCGCCAGAAAAGTTCGATCAAGGCATTGATTGGGGGCAGTCGTTTGTTGCACGCTTTTTTATAATTTGGATGGGGAAAGAAGGGAGGAGGGTTATGTCTGGTGATGGGTCAAGAAGTATTAAGTCAAGACAAAAAAAGTAAAGTAGTAAGTTTAAAGTTTGGACATTAAGTTAGGAAAAATATATACAAAGAAGCTGTAAGAAATCCCGCTACAAATCCCCGAGACTCAAGTACATTGTCTGGTGGAACAAAAAACGCGGGTCTCAAAAGAGATGCAGACCCCAACAACATTGCCTTCGCGGAAAATTATTCACGCATGCGCATACCATACTTGGTGTGCGCAGTCCGTTCTGCGCAGGTCGTTTGGTGACAGCTGTCCAAACATGGAGGCTTGCCGAGGGTATAGACTGCCTGTTTCCGAGCTATAGCCCTCTAAGCTGAACTAGCCAACCAGCAAAGCTGTACCAAAGGTTACACGAATTGACAGTTTATCATTCTTTATTGTTCGATCGTTTTTGATTGTGGGAATGACGATGGAAAACATGGGCGAGCTCCCGGCTGATCAACAAATCAACGGTGATTCGTCTAACAGTAACGGAACCACCACTCAGAGCCAACCCTCTCCACAAGAACCGGATTACGTGAACCCCCAAGACGAACTCGAAACGAGCATCACTCGCTCAGAGGCCATTCCGGTCAGTGTGAGCAGCATGATCGACTCGAGCGAGTTCCGCTCCCAGATGGGCGATGTTACATATCATACTCTGAACGGTAGGATGAGCCCTAGTTACAGCCCAAACAACTACGCTACTTTGACACCGTTACAGCCACTTCCTCCTATATCAACAGTTTCGGATAAGTTCAGCCATATCAATGTCTCGGGCCCTAATGTCAGCGGCAGCTTTACACTCATGCCCCAAAACAACGGACTTGGTGCAGGAATTGTGGACATGTCCGCATATGGACACAGGTATCATGAGAAGCTGGGTATGGCAGGAATGAGTATGAACATGGGGCCTACTCTTGGAGCCACTGCCATGACCATGATGTCTGGTAACAACTTAAATTACCAACAAAGCCTGTGTTCTTATGGGTATGTACAAAACGGGCTAGCATCACCTAAATCAGAGCCCAAAATGGCCTCGCCAAACAGCTACGTGGACTCTTATGCTCCATCACCGATGAGAATCGACCATAATGCCACAAGATTACATTCACCAAATTCTATGATGGTGTCAATGAATGGAATACACAGTGCCCCGACACCATCACCGCACAGTGACAGCCCACAGCGAGATCGACCTGGTACATCGCTGGACATTCAGAACAAACAGCAGCAAGAAATTGAGGAGATCAACACGAAAGAACTCGCTCAGAGAATAAGCAGCGAACTGAAGAGATACAGCATCCCTCAAGCAGTTTTTGCCCAGAGAGTTCTGTGCAGAAGTCAGGGAACACTTAGTGACCTTTTACGGAACCCAAAACCATGGAGCAAACTTAAATCTGGACGTGAAACATTTCGTCGAATGTGGAAATGGTTGCAGGAACCAGAGTTTCAAAGGATGTCAGCACTTCGACTTGCAGGTAATAATGCTTTATTGCAAACACAGCAATTCACAATCAGTGTTGCATATTTATTTATTTATTATATTTATATTATGTGTAGCAAAGCTTTAGATGTAGGCATCCCTTTTGATTTATTTCTTCTTGCCGAGTTGTAGATACTATTATATTTTTATAGGTTTATTTGCTTTAATGCTGTTTATTTCTTCTTTGCCGTCAGTGTGAGAACAAAATAAGCGTTATTAGAATCACGTTTACATCATAAAAAATATCATTTCTGTATTTTACCCTTAATTTAACATTTTTACTAACAATTATTATTATCCAATGTATATTCAATGTACACAAAATAAGTAAACACTTTTACTTATATAACACTTCTACTTAAATAACACATTCATTTTATGCTTATATTTATGTTGGAGATGATTCTCTAATAACGAATTCTTAGACGTGTGTAATATATAGACATCATCTTCAGTTATGAATTAGAACTCATCTTCCATCGCCCAATGTCATGTAGTAGCGATATCCGCATATACTTGTTAAATCAAATATTACCGCTAGATTTGTTGTTTTGTTTGTTAGTATAAAATAGCTCTACCAGTTACCTAAACAAGACAGATTCAACGGAGAAATATTAAGTGAATATAAGCCAAACTTCTTTCACTTCAATATTTATATGTGTTACATTAGCCATCTCTTGTCCACAAATAAGCTATTTGAAAAAGATCATTATTTGTATGTACATCCAAGGATTCCTTTGCATAAACAAAATAATTAAAGTAGAAATTGTAAAGTGTATGAAAGTGTCAAAAACTTGTAATGGTAACATTGTGTTACTATAGAAATATAGTAGTTTAAAAACACAAAATTGGTGTCCAGCAAACACATAGAAACAGGATGTTTATTTTTGTAACAAGGTAACAGAGTCGTGCTTCTCATTGTTTATCACAGTTCTTTCAGCTTTTAATATATCATGCTGGTTGTCTATATGTCATTTTCATATGCAATTATATATGATGGTTTAAAACTGAAACATCAACTTTCTGTTTGTGCGCAACTGTAAAAATGCAGTGCTCAAAAATTATTTTTTTAAATATTGCTATTTTTATTTAGAATACAAAGGAGGATGTATCAAACTATTAGTAAAACTCTTCTAAGTCATTTTTCTGTTTGAAAGGAGAGAAAAATAGCAGATGTTTGTTGATAATCAAGAATATGGATTGTTGGAAGGGATAATATTATGATTATAGTGAATATATTCAGTATATAGGTTAGCAGTTGATATCACTTAATGAATATCATGAACAAAGCAATGTTTATATTTACTAGAAGACTTTGAATATTCAGATGAAACCGCTTAGCTAACCTGTTCCAACCAACGCTTTTAAAAACTTTGACCTTTTGAGCCGATATACAGACTCCCAGTATTTTTAACAATGACACAAAGCGCCAGTATTACACTGGCTAATTCAACTAAATTGCTATACAAATATGTCTGAAGGTAAGAAAAAAATACTGTATGGACGTGTTAAGAAAAAATAAAGTCAGTGCAAGAAAATCAACATGTTTGAATGGACATAAAACCTTGAAAAATTAAGTTATTTGCTAAATTAAAATTTAAAAATATGAATTTTAGATCTGGTATATGGCTTCATTATGTATTCATATATATCAGATGATGTGTCAAAAAATGATATTATTTACACTGAACAGTAGAAGCTCATAAGTATCATAAAAGGTATTTGTGAAATATTAGTGCCAGGTATATTGTTCAGACAGCAGGGTGTGGCCGTTTTGAATAATGTCATTGAAGTTTTCAGTTAGTTGTAGTTTTAATACAACTTTTAGCTGTAAGAAGTTAGTAACATAAGGTAGATTCAAGTAGCTTTGAAGTAACAGAAATAAGCACAAATATAAGAAGTAAATGGTAGTGTATGTACATATTGAGACAATAATGATAGGCTTGATATTTGTTAAGAAAGCTGACACCACTGATACATGTGTCTTACCATTGTATCATGAATTTCACTTAGTATCGCTTATGTGTATGTGCTGCATAGAGCCAATACTGACATATGAATGCAAGTCATGGACAATAACTAATCAGCAAAGTTTCTGGAGACCACAGTGATGTAGTTTTACAGTAGAATGTTAAGAATTTCATTTACTACTAAAATAACTATTGAGAAAACTTATTATCAGTGTAAGAAAGAGGCAATCATTATTTTCCGGGCATGTGATGAGAAAGGGAGATTTCAAACACATTGTGATAACCATTAAAATCAAAGACAGATGAGACAGAGGATGATAGAGAGAGAAAATCCTGGACACGGACAAGCGTCAACATCTGAACTGTTAGTCAGCACCAAGGACAGATGTTTGTGGAGGTTCATGATCGCCTAGCCAGCATGATACATGATAATGAGGACTGCTTAACTCTTACAACACGCCTACTAAAATCGCCTTTTTATGCACTGTTTTTGAGGAAAACATTTTAAGGCGAAGACGTCCTTACAAAATTTGTTATAACTTTCTTACATTCAACAGCAGAGACAAACTGCATACACCAAAATGTGCGCAATTGAAAGATCTATTACAAACACACACTTGCTGTATCTGAATTTTAAAAATACACTTAAAGCATTAAAGTCCTCTATGATATATTAACAACTGGTTAGAACCATATGGTCCGTGAAGTGGCTTATCGTAAAATGGGAACTAACTTTATGGTCTGTCGGGTGGCGTTTCATATTCTAAGAGTTAAATGCTATGCTGTGTTATAAGCAAAATAAGCATTACATTTTTTTTTCACCACTATGAATTAAGTTGTAGTTATGGCGCTTAATATGATGCCTGTGACTGATTTTTGTGTTAAGACTTGCTTTCCTTACCACCAGTGTCTTTCACCATTTTTCTGTACCCTGACTTCAGATGTACTTGTAATTTAGATAACCAAGAGAAGGATAAGGGTTTTCTATAGTCAAACCGTGCTCACAGCAAAAATTGTCAACCCAAGCCAGCCTTAAACCTTGTAATTTCTATGACACTTGGTCACTAGCACCGCATGCTATCAACTTTGCTATCGGTGACTTGCAAAGAATACATCTTCAGAATGTGCAGTTATTGTTTGATTCATAAAAAAACAGTTGAGATTCGTAACAGCTAACAGTAAAAGTGAAGATGGCACCTAATCTGCGATTATGTTGCATTACATAATTTCTAATTGCTTCTACTGTTTGTTGTAATGAAACAATGAGTTTATTTATATAATTGTAAGTACTTTTGTGTGGGTAGGAAATTTTCAGCCGATAATACTTATAGACCTACTTGTGGTTAAGTAAGTATATTTATATTTACTCTCACTTTATTTGTTCTCTATTGTGACACAATATTCTAGAAACATTTTTACGCCGTTTACTATAAGTTCAGGGTAGTCGTGGCCTAATATGGAACCTCTGACTGATTTTTGTGTGAAAACTTGCTTTCTTTATCACTAGTGTCTGTCGCCATTCATGCAAATCTTACTCTGACTTCATTGTACTTGTAATTTTGACCCCAAGAAAGAATCCGTGTTTTCTGTAGTCCAACCTGCACACTGTGTTCACACACAATTTGAAAAAACCTAATCTAGCTATCAAAACCTGAAATTTCTATGGCACATGATCACTAGGGCAGCGTGTTATCAACTTATTGATAATCATTATTGATATTACCGGGGCCCAAATTTGGAGTGTAAAGAATAGAACCACTGTTACCTGCCACGCATGTCGTAAGAGCGACTAAGGAGGTTTGGCTGAAATCGGATGCACATGTCCTAAACGTAGAAGTCTATGCGTTTAGGGGCCTACCAAACCAATGTCAACGTATACACGTTCTTGGCAAAGATCAAACATATCACAAAGAGTGATTAAAATTGGTCATAAAGAACGAACGCAAAGAAGAAGAAGATTATTGATATACAGGTTATTGACCACCCCTTCCAGATTTTTAGTTTCCGAATACAGTGCTAAATAAAAATTTCTTTTCCCATAACAGAGACAACTAAATGGTCATAAAGACACATGCAACAGTTGAGTATTCCTTCACATTGATGCCAAGACAGTGTTAAATGTCAAGATCCCCAAAACAGTCTCATAAAGGAAGGCATGTCATCTGTACTGCACCTCAGCACCATCATGAGAGAAACAGTAATGCAATAAATTTCAGTACACAATGTAGAAAATCTGCAGAATTTAAGAAACAGCAGTGATGGATCATCTGTCTGCAGACATCAAAGTCTACCAAATGTCATGCAAAGAACTAACCATTTTGCTCTGACATCGAAAGAATATAACAAACTAAAAAGTTAAATGTAAGCTTAAATTTGGTGAGACTAACTTGTGGAATGAGCTTAAAGACTGCAATACATAACCTTAATGCTTGATTGCTGAAAAGATAGGGGGAAAAGGGCAGACTAACAAACAGCTACTTTGAAACCTGAGGGACTCTTATAGATGACCTGAAGAAATTGTTCAGTGAAGCTGTTGATGCTGTGATCTGGTGGCTAACAAAAAAAAGTAAAAGTAAAGGAACCTTTTTCATACCTCGGGTATATTGGGTAATACTGTGTTAGGCCTGTATTTTCATTGACCGTTGGCGGATGATAGATGATGGGTCAAATTCATGCTCAACGCCTTTACTTCTTAGTGCTTTTTCTGGTACTTGATTGATGCTGGGTCGACCTGAGAGCTGTTACTTTTAGAAAAATATTTAACGTCCACTTTGGAATTGAACCCGGACCACTCGTCTAAGAAGCGACCTCACTAACAACTACGCTACGGCAGCTCTCTGGTACCTAACAGAAGAGCAACAAAGTCACGCAAGAAGAAACTTGCAATATTTTCATTGTCCAATTTTCGTAAGCAAGATTTTAAAAGCAATTATTGATAGGGCAGTAACAAATATAACAGTAAATTAATAGCCTAAAAAAGCATGAAGTTTACTGTAAATGTTCTCAATCCAGAAGCACTTGAGCTGAAAGCTCTTCGGCTCGGTGCCATGGACATCGAACCCTTCGGTTCGGTGCCACGAACACCGTAAATCTAGGAAATCTGTGGCTTTTCTGCCAGTCCGCGGAATTGAACCAGCACTCACAGAGGACTTGTCACCCGTAATCCAACGAGCTACGAACACGCTGGGCAGACGGGCAAATGTTCTCTTAAAGGAACAAGTGTCCCCAATATATTAACAAAGGTAAAGGAATATTAAGTGTATTGGACCCACTATCCCATTGAGTCAAGCAGCTCTTTAAAGTAAATACTCTACTGTATATACAAGCAACAAGGGAGCAAACTAGTAGTCTCTTGGGGATCGAAAACAAACAATAAAAGTCAAGTAGGTATATAGATTTGTCAATAATAATAATATCATATTTTGATGTAACCGAAAGCTATAGAAATAAATAGTCCAACAATGAACAATGTGTGTTTGGTACGGCAGGTAAACAATAAACTACAGAAGTAGGATCAAATAGTTAACAATAAACTACAGGAGTAAGATAACATTGGGGTCTCTGTGGCTGAGTGATTAAGCCCTTTGCCTTGCGAGTTGAAGGTCATGGGTTCGAATCCAGACCGAGGTCTTCTGTTCGCGAGTGCAGTTTTTTCCAGAGACCCCTAGGATTGTTGCTGGAGCTACGGAGTTCATGTTTTGTGCAATACTCTCGACAGGTGGTGCGCCATTTCTGCGGCGAGGGACCGAGCCATATGGGGTTAAACCCGGTGCAATGAAGTCAATCCTTCGACTTTAAAACCCTTTTTTTGTAAACAATAAACTACAGGAGTAAGATAAGATAGCATAAACTATAAACTACAGAAATAAGATAAGATAAACAATAAACTACAGAAGTAAGATAAGATAAGATAAACAATAAACTACAGAAGTAAGATAAGATAAACAGTAAACTACAGAAGTAAGATAAGATAAGATAAACAGTAAACTACAGAAGTAAGATAAGATAAGGTAAACAGTAAACTACAGAAGTAAGATAAGATAAGATGAACAGTAAACTATAGAAGTAAGATAAGATAAGATAAGATAAACAATAAACTACACTAGTAAGATAAGACAGCTAATCAATAAACTACAGAAGAAAGATAAGACAGCTAAACAATAAACTATAGAAGTAAGATAAGATAAGATAAACAGTAAACTACAGAAGTAAGATAAGATAAGGTAAACAGTAAACTACAGAAGTAAGATAAGATAAGGTAAACAATAAACTACAGAAGTAAGATAAGATAAGATGAACAGTAAACTACAGAAGTAAGATAAGATAAGATAAACAATAAACTACACTAGTAAGATAAGACAGCTAAACAATAAACTACAGAAGAAAGATAAGACAGCTAAACAATAAACTACAGAAGTAAGATAAGATTTGTAAACATTAAACTACAAAAGTAACGATCCCCATTTATGTGCCTAGTGTTTTTCAGGTAGCTGTATCAGCAGTAAAGTGCTGAAAAGAGTACCTCTTAGTGAGGATTCTGAATGTTACATCAAAGTAGAATGTTACAATGTTCAGCTTGGGGTTTCTACTGTAACTAAAGATTATAAAGGTGTTCAGATGCAGGATTAGTGGGTTATACAGTTTCTCTATATTAATCAGAAAAACAGAAAAGTAAAGATTACATTATCATACTCAGATTTATCAGATGACTGACCGAGTGATATATTGGGAATGAGCTGCTAATCGTGTATTAGGGAATCAGACCGAAACTTAAATATGTGATGACCTACACCAGTTGTGCAGTACATGTTGACCTACACTGGTTCGTACAGTATAAAAAGCTCTACATTGGTTTGTACAGTATATGAAGACCTACACCGATTGGTACAGTGTATGATGACCTACACTGCTTTGTACAGTATATGAAGACCTACACCGCTTCGTACAGTATATGGTGACCTTCACCAGTCATTATAATACATGATGACCCACATCAATTGTTGCAATTCATGATGACCCACAGCAATTGTTGCAATTCATGATGACCCACAGCAATTGTTGCAATTCATGATGACCTACAGCAATTGTTGCAATTCGTGATGACCTACAGCAATTGTTGCAATATGTGATGACCTACACCAATCACTGCAATACACGATGACCTACCACAATTGTTGCAATACATGAGGCCCTACACCAGTCATTATAATACAGGAAGACTCCCTCAAAGACCTAAGCAGAACAGACCAGGTCATTATATTTCGACTACGCACCAGACACTGCAGACTCAACAAACACTTATATAGACTAGGAATAAGTCAACCAGCTCGCTGCCAGTGTCAGCAGGTGGAACAGACACCAGAGCATATCCTGCAAGACTGTCCTCTCCTGGGTGAGCTGTGAAGCAACGTGTGGCCACACCCAGTCGACCTGAAAACTAAGCTTTGGTGAAACCTGACAGACCTGAAGCTGACTGCCCAGTTTGTGGTCCACAGTAAACTAAGCGCATGACCAGAGATGCTGAAGAAGAAGATACAGGATGACCTAAACCAGTCATAAATACATGATGACCTACACCAATCATTTTAGTACATGATGACCTACACCATGGATTCTAATACATGATGACCTACACCAGGGATTCTAATACATGATGACCTACACCAGGGATTCTAATACATGATGACCTACACCAGGGATTCTAATACATGATGACCTACACCAGGGATTCTAATACATGATGACCTACACCAGTCATAAATACATGATGACCTACACCGGCCATTATAGTACATGATGACCTACACCAGGGATTATAGTACATGATGACCTACACCAGGGATTATAGTACATGATGACCTACACCAGTCATTATAGTACATGATGTCCTACACCAGTCATTATAGTACATGATGACCTACACCAGTCATAAATACATGATGACCTACACCAGCCATTATAGTACATGATGACCTACACCGGATTAAGTACATGACCTACCAGTATAAATGATGACCTACACCAGCCATAAATACATGATGACCTACACCAGCCATTATAGTACATGATGACCTACACCAGGGATTATAATACATGATGTCCTACACCAGGGATTATAGTACATGATGTCCTACACCAGGGATTATAGTACATGATGTCCTACACCAGGGATTATAGTACATGATGACCTACACCAGCCATTATAGTACATGATGACCTACACCAGGGATTATAGTACATGATGTCCTACACCAGGGATTATAGTACATGATGTCCTACACCAGGGATTATAATACATGAAGACCTACACCAGGGATTATAATACATGAAGACCTACACCAGGGATTATAGTACATGATGTCCTACACCAGGGATTATAGTACATGATGTCCTACACCAGGGATTATAATACATGAAGACCTACACCAGGGATTATAATACATGAAGACCTACACCAGGGATTAATACATGATGACCTACACCAAGGATTATAGTATATGACTTGCTTGGGAAAGCAAGTGAAAAGTACTTACAAGTGACAGAAACTGCGGTCATCATGTTTTTGCATTACTTAAACCGCTAAGTGTTTGATAATGGATAATATTATCTTTACTTATGATCAGTGGCGGCTCGTCAGTAGAGGCCATTGGGGCTGGACCCCACTAAAAATAATGTGTAACGTGTATTTATGATTTTATAAATTTATAATATAACCTAACCATATATTATAATACTATAATATAAAAAGCATGATTTTTCCGAAAATTTCTGTCTGGCCCCACAAACAAAAATGATCACGAGCCGCCACTGCTTATGATTCTCCTCATTTGATAGATAATAGTACTGTGCTTTGATAGGGATGCGACCAAAATAGATTTAGAATCAGAAAGATATAGTTGAGATTCTGCCAAAATAGACTTAACAAAGATATGTTAGGAACACAATCAATTAATATTTCTCAAGTATATATGTTCTTCATTAACTGTATAATATATAAACATGGTAGGGAATATGTGGTTGGCAGATAGATTCCAGGCCATTGACTTGGCAATATATACAAAATATTTGAGCATCTGTTCATGAAAACAAACGCAAAGAAATCTTGGAAAATTATGTATGAAATAGATGTAACTTCATAGTTCATAAATACGGTTCCAACTTCACTGCAACGGATCACCCCATAATTTCTCCGTTCCTGTGCCAACGAAAGTCACACGAAATGCTAACAACTGTGAAATGTCTCCTGTGTGAACTAATTCCAGAATGAAACAGCTGCTGTGTACCGCCACAAAAAGCAACCTGCACCGCATAAATGCATATGACCGTCGCTAAAGTTGCAACACAAAACTGTTCATCACTTGAATTGCAATTCATGTCGAAGGAACATCAATCTCGATAAATCCAGCGTTCTGCTCCCGCTTTCTCTGTCCGTTAGGTCATGTTCAATGTTTCTTTAATGACTTGCTGCCACCGTCATCTTGTTCATACCTCGTCTTCCAGTGACCCTGCCCTCCATTTTGCTCTTTCTAAACCACCGTGAAATTTAATGTGACTAACATATATTAGTTTCCGGGACAAATATTGTTTTATGAGCCAATGTTCCTTGATGTTAAGTCTTGTATGATGTCTATATTTTTCTTCTGCTTTGTTTATGTTTTTCTAAGAAATGTTATCTGGCACTTTGTTTCAAAAAGTTCCATTTTGTTATTTAATGTTTATGTAGTTGTCCACGGTTCATAATCCGTTGTTGCCGTGTTCAATTGTGTTATTTAATGTTTATGTAGTTGCCCATGGTTCATAATCCGTTGTTGCCGTGTTCAATTTTGTTATTTAATGTTTATATAGTTGCCCATTTGTTCATAGTCCGTTGTTGCGTGTTCAATTTGTTATTTAATGTTTATGTAGTTTCCATGGTTCTAATCCGTGCACAAAATATACATATCCTCAGAAGTCTTAACGTCTGTTACTTTTCTTGTGTTATGTCATACAATTTCCACTGTTGTTAATCACGGAGCCAAGATGTTTACAATCTGTAACGTTTTCAATATCTTCGTTATTGATGCTAATTTTGGGTTGAGATTTCTCAGTGGAAAATTCATTCCGATGTACGAGTTTTGGAGATTGCAGGGAGTCGTTACAGCTGCCGTTTTTTGTAAAAATCCTTGTACGCTGTATTTTTTTCTAGGCAGAGTTGGTGTGCACATTCATATCACTATGACATAGTCGTTTGAAGAGCGAATGGGTATTTTTTCGTTTGCTATGTAGGGGATTTAAGCCGATGTACGCTGCATTCAACCTACAGATGAGCCATTTATTGGTTATATCTAGGGGCGTCTCGTCATTGAGGGCCAGTGGGGCTCGGCCCCACCAATAATCGAAAGGAAGAATAACTTCCGGAATATGCAAATAATAGTAAATACTAAAAAATATGATTTTTCCGAAAATTTGTGTCTGGCCCCACCAAGAAAACTTACTACGAGCCGCCACTGGATATATATATCTGTGCGTGTAGGCCAACAAACATGAAAAATAAGAATTAACTCCATGCGGAGAATACAAGATAATTATGTTTAAATCAAATTATCTTGTATGGGCATGCTTTGAAATAACGATATATGTATGGGTTGGTGTGTGTGTAGGAGAGAGAGAAGATATTTTTGTTCTAATAGTCTTGGCTTAGAATAAGGACCGCTCGTTCGGTTCATGGGTGTGCGGTTTTTTTTTTCTGGAAGCAGGTGGCGTGCAATTTCTACGGAAGGAAACCGAGCCATATTGGGGGCCCTGTGTAGTGAAGCAAAGCCAACTATAAACTTATAAGTTATCTAGAGTTGGCTGTGAGTGAAGTCTGTCCTTTGCTTTTAAACCTATTCATCTTGAATGTGTGCTCTGCCCCGTCATAAGTTCTGAGAGTTCATCCTCGAGGCGTATTCTACGTAGTCGTCTTAGAAATCGTGTACAATTGTTTGTATATTTCTCCACTCACTTCGGAGGAGGAAGGGGAAGCGATTACTGGCGTGTCTGTGCTGCAAAGTAGGAAATCAAAATATGGTTTTTCGGGTGGAGTCAAAGACAAAATAATTGTAAAACAGAGAGGAGCTCACTCTGATACTATCTCTGGTATGCGAATAAAGACTTGGATAGTTACTGCTCCGCTCTGGTATATATCAGAAGCAACGTAAATTGGGACACATATTGTGTTGGACCTCAAAGATAACAGAGGAGACGAAAAACACTATTTATGAAGCGCACACAAAGGCCCATTCTATAAATCTCTTCTTATCCTGACGCTGTGAGGCAAAACTGGATTGGAGAAAAGAAAAAAAGAAATATTGTGTTAGACCACAGCCATGCTCTAGCACAGGCCAGACAACTGGCCGGGTATTCCCTGACCTAGATAAGAAAAGGGATCTGGAAAATACAGATGTTTGATAGAACACTGCACGCTTTTTTGCAGTTTTACTCAATTCGGTGAGTCTATGGTTATTTGTTGGTGAAACATATTCATTATATTGATATTCCTTATTGTTAAACTTAACTTGTTGGATAATATGACTTCGAGTTAGCATTTTGTGTTGATTTTAAAATGAATTCGTCTATATACACCAATACTGGAATGCGAGGTCACGTGGTGTAGTTGGGGTCTGATTTCCCACAATTCTTACCTGAGCCGAAGGCCCAGTAGTTTATAGTTGGCTCTGGTTAGACCCTCAATCCATACTTAGAAAGGTCCTAAACAAATGTCTTTACGTGACTGGGGATATATATATACATATATGTGTATATATATTAGAGAGAGATGGGTATCTCAAACTCTGTAGCTCCGGCAATAATCCTAGGGGTCTCTGGGAAACAAAATGCACTCGTGAATAGAACGGCGCGGTCCGGATTCGAACCCACGACCTTAGAAACGAAAGGCAAAGACTTAACTAACCACTTAGCCACAGAAACACCCGATTCTTCTGTTAGCTTCATACCGAAGAAAAACCAATATTATTAATGCAACTAAAGCTAACCTTAATGTCATGTCACTAATGGAACTTTGTGCTGTAGTACTTACTCTCTAAGCACTGCACCGTATCGACTATTCCAGTTAAGCCTATCTGAGTAGATGGATTCACGTCACCGTGTCATGTGTGATCTTTTGTTTGTAGTGTGTCGATGTATTCTACATTCCTAGTGTAGTGTGTATGTACGTAACATTCATATTGTCGTGCGCATGTTCACAACATTTATATCGCCGTGTGTGTATGTACGTAACATTCATATCGTTGTGTGTGTGTGTGTGTGTACGTAACATTCATATCGTTGTGTGTGTGTGTGTGTACGTAACATTCATATTGTTGTGTGTGTGTGTGTGTACGTAATATTCATATCGTCGTGTGTGTGTGTGTGTGTATGTAACATTCATATCGTCGTGTGTGTGTGTGTGTGTACGTAATATTCATATCGTTGTGTGTGTGTGTGTGTGTGTGTATGATAACATTCATATCGTCGTGTGTGTGTATGAGTGTAACATTCATATCGTCGTGTGTGTGTGTATGAGTGTAACATTCATATCGTCGTGTGTGTATGAGTGTAACATTCATATCGTTTGTGTGTGTGTGTGTGTATGTACATTCATATCGTCGTGTGTGTATAGTGTAACATTCATATCGTCGTGTGTGTATGAGTGTAACATTCATATCGTCGTGTGTGTGTATGAGTGTAACATTCATATCGTCAGTGTGTATGAGTGTAACATTCATATCGTCGTGTGTGTGTATGAGTGTAACATTCATATCGTCGTGTGTGTGTATATGTACGTACGTAACTTTCATAGTGAAGTGTGTGTATGTTACATTCATATCATCATGTGTGATTATGTGTTACATTCATATTTCGTGTGTGTGTATGAGTGTAACATTTATATCGTCGTGTGTGTGTGTATGTACGTAACTTTCATAGTGAAGTGTGATTATGTGTTACATTCATATCGTCTGTGTGATGAGTGTAACATTCATATCGTCGTTGTATGAGTGTACATTCATATCGTCGTGTGTGTGTGATGTACGTACTTCATAGTGAAGTGTGTACGTAACATTCATATCGTTGTGTGTGTACGTAACATTCATATCGTCGTTTATGTATGTATGTAGCATTCATATCGTCGTGTGTGTGTGTGTGTGTGTGTGTACGTAACATTCATATTGTCGTTTGTGTATGTATGTATGTAACATTCATATCGTCGTGTGTGTGTGTGTGTGTACGTAACATTCATATCGTCGTGTGTGTGTATGAGTGTAACATTCATATCGTCGTGTGTGTGTGTATGTACGTAACTTTCATAGTGAAGTGTGTGTATGTTACATTCATATTGTCGTGTACTGATGTACAAGATTTGTATGTTCTTTTACTTGATCCTCCTCAATCTGAAATATCGTTCCAGTTATTTAGTATGAATAAATCGACTTTATATCTGTGTAGCTATAGCTTTTCCCATGTGTCGTTGACTGTAGATAAGTTTGTGAGGTTCATATGTAAGAAACTGACCAAGATCATATTTATATTATTTGATAGGAAATCAAAAGTAATAATACGCATCACTATCAGGTGCCGTCTCCACATCGAAGGTTGGCTGCAATGAATCTCCAGCATCTTCTGTCTTTCGCCTTGGTATTGCACACTGCCAGACTGTAACCTGTCCATTTCTTAAAGTTTCCTCCCACTTATCTCTCGGTCTTCCTCTTGCTCTTCCCCACTCAACTTTCCCCTCTAGTAAAGATTTTATCATGGTGTCATGTCGTTTTATGTGCCCAAAATACTTTACTTGTCTGAATTTTATTTCTCTTAATAATTGTTTCTTCACGCCTAGTTTTCATAAAACTTGTTTGTTTGTCTGTTTTTCTGTTCATGATACTAAGAGCATGTATATCCCCAATGGCAGCGAATGGGTGTAAAACATTGACATTTTAACAAGGCAGTGGAAAAGCATATTTGTGCTATTGAATATAAGTATTACAGAGGCGTCCTTTATATATACCATGGACAGAAAAAAAGAACAAATAGATTTATCCAGAAGGAACATGACATCAAAGAGAACTGTGTTATATTACAAATAATAATGAGAAAAATAAAATAGTTTGGAAATATAGAAAAGACACAAGTGGTTGGAGGAAGACCATTGAGGAATGAGGTATCCCGGCAAAGAAAAGGAAGCCCACGGATAAGAAGGATTTAGATTCAGGATGTAACTGATGATTTCAGCATGACAACTTAAGAGTCGGAACATCTAAGAAATGAGTGAGCAAAATGCCGAAGGGCTGTTAAGGCGGCAAATTTCTGCTTAGGACAAGCTGTTGGATGATGGTTATAGTAATGTTTTGCCGGGATTAAGTGGTTACGCCATTGCCTTGCGTTCAGAAGGTCGTGAGTTGGATTTCGGATCACTCTGTTCTGTTCACAAGGGCATTCTTCCAGAGACCTCCTAGAATTGCTTCCGGAGCTATGGAGGTCGTACTCTCTGCATTATTCTCGTCAGGTGGCGTATCATTTCTGTGGAAAGGAATAGAGACATATAGGGTAAAATCCGGTGTAATGAAATCAATATTTCGTTTTTAGACACTTTAATTAATAATGTTTAACTTTTTCATATTTGCTACCATTCTGTTCTGTGAAAAATGTATTCAGATAAACATTGCTGCTTATTTAGTACACAAATATCTGAACTCATATATCTCTAAGTGGTGCGAATCTCTCTCTCTCTCTCTATATATATATATATATATATATATATATATATATACACACACACACACACAGTGGCGACTCGTGATCATTTTTGTTGGTGGTGCCAGAATATATTTTTCGGAAAAATCATGGTTTTGGGTTATGTTTTAATCTATAAAATAAATACACGTTACACATTATTTTTGGTGGGGCCGGGCCCCACTGGCCCTTAATGATGAGCGCCCTTTGATATATATATATATATATATGTAGTTGAACGGGGCAAACATACATAGCGATAGATATATACTTTAATATCATCATCATCAGATTGGGCAGTTTGAAGACTGGTAACAAAGTCGTTTGATCATGTCTGTACACCTTACTTTTTCATCATCAGAATCATCAGGTTTGATAGTGCAAGGATGGATGATAAAGTTACCCAAACGAGTATCTTCATTCTATCCTGTCCCCAACACATCTCAGAACAATATATGTTTTGAATAATTTTCTGTAGTTAAACGTGGTTTGAATATCAAACTTTTTTTCTTTTTATTGTTATTTCTTTTATAAAGACTTTATGGTAAGTTGAAGTGGGAAACCCACTGGCTCTCCCGTCCAACGTTTCAACTCTAGGAATACTTAATGATATGCATGTTTAATTAATTGCGATCTGAATCAACGATTCAATCAGTATGTCGCAGTAGGCAGTCGTGCAGTAAATACATCAATAATTGAGGTTCGGTAGCAAGAGTAAGGTGAGAAAACAATGCCACGGTTGCCTCCTGGGAAACCTGTGTATGGTGTGTGCCTATCGTTCGTGAACGCTCTCTACTCAACGCCTGAGTGGAGGCAGGCGCGAGAGATGGTGGGTGAGTGTGTGAGAACCCTTTGTTTGAAAAATAAATTGTCAATTTCAAAACACATTGGCACTAGAGTCACCTTAAACGCGGATGACGATATGTGTCACAAAAAATAGTGTATATTTATATGCAGGTAAGACCTTTATCTTATATGGTAATATCCAAACATCTTTTGATAAGATACGTTAGCATAAAAAATCCTGACTGTTTGCGTGACTAGTAGTGAACTATAATACTAATAGCGTCTGTAGACAATGGGGAAATCACAATAAAGATTTAAGACTGATATTGTTCACCACCAACCGATAACATTTACAATGCGAATAAGAGAAAACACGAAGTTGATATCATTAAATATTCAAGTTCTATAATTCAGTGTAAAACTTTCAGAACATAGCTTGTCGGACTTGAAGAATAATTGACATGAAGTGAAAGAAAGCAAGTACAATTTAGTGTTTACAAATCACATTCTTTTCTCTGATTTCAATAGAACTTCCAACATTACACTGACCAGAAATCGTATTTATTGAAGAAACATTTCTTTTAACTAAGTCTGGAACATTGTTCATCTTTCTTCTTCCTCTACTCCTGTTATGACGTTCTGCGTCATGATAAGCGAAGAGTTTTGTGAAGTTCTCTGAGTACACTTCGTGCATGGTTGCTCATTCCGCTTCTGATATTTTTGAAATCCATCGTTTGCGTGGGTGGTAATAGTGTTACATGGCTGAACCATTTGGTTTATTGTTTCTTAAAATGATATATTACTCATTGCTCATCGACTAGTTAAAATTGACACATTATATTTCAACGACTATATTAACAACTCTTATCTGTACGATGGAATAGACAACAAGCAAGATGAGTAGTCATTATGTCAGATCAAGTGCCATCTCCATTTCAAAGATCGGTTGTATTGGATCTTCATTTCATGTCATGTTGATATGATCCGCCGAATTGTTTATTATTTTGCTCTTACATTTTATTCGTGTGCTGTGATACCATCAGGAGAGCTGAGAGTTCTCCTTTATAGTTGGAACATATTCTTCCAGGGCCGGCCAGAGACACAGTATTGACATATGGGTGCTTAATGTAAACTCTTGCTCCACCATTCATGGTTGACTCCATTGTCGATCCATCTGTAGAAATTCTTGTCCAGCTGTAGACAAGTAATGAAACATGTAATGAAGATGTTCTCTTGTGGTTTCTTTCTTCACTAGATTAGGCGGTGTCTTTGCTTGACAATTTGGGGCTAGAGGAACCGGAAAACTCAACTTTGGGGAAACTTGACAGATCTAAAGCTGACTGTCTAATTTGTGTTCCACAGTAGAATAAACCACATGCCCAAAAATTACTGAAGATAAAGACAAGCTCTTAATGCTTCTCTTCCAATGTTATAGTGATTTATCTCTCCACTACTGCTTCCAATGTTATAGTGATTTATCTCTCCACTACTGCTTTCAATGTTATAGTGATTTATCTCTCCACTACTGCTTTCAATGTTATAGTGATTTATCTCTCCACTACTGCTCCAAATGTTATAGTGATTTATTCTTCCTACTACTGCGTCCAATGTTTAGTGATTTTTCTTCCACTACTGCTTCCAATGTTAGAGTGGTTTAACTCTCCACTACTGCTGTCCAATTATAGTGATTCATCCTCCACTATGCTCCAAGTTACTAAGTAGGTCTTATCTTCACTACTCTTCCAATGTTATAGTGGATTTATCTCTCCACTACTGCTTTCAATGTTATAGTGATTTATCTCTCCACTACTGCGTCCAATGTTATAGTGGTTTATCTCTCCACTACTGCTTCCAATGTTATAGTGATTTATCTCTCCACTACTGCGTCCAATGTTATAGTGATTTATCTCTCCACTACTGCTTTCAATGTTATAGTGGTTTATCTCTCCACTACTGCTTCCAATGTTATAGTGATTTATCTCTCCACTACTGCTTTCAATGTTATAGTGGTTTATCTCTCCACTACTGCTTCCAATGTTATAGTGATTTATCTCTCCACTACTGCTTTCAATGTTATAGTGATTTATCTCTCCACTACTGCTTATGAATCGCATATGAAAACGTCATCGTATGGTGTTCAGAACGTTGAAATGACAAACTTTGCAATACATAATGGATTTACTTTGCACTGTTGTGTTTACTAGACATTACCATTTCTCTACGACTCCTCGCCACAAAAAATCGGAGCACGCATGGTTATTCACCGTAGTGTATTGATGACGGTTCAATCAATTAATCAATCCTCGGCACACCTTTATATGGATATTACTGTTACAACTATTAACAACAGCTGTCTTCCCAACGACTTCTAGTCTGGACTGTATTTGTCAACTCAGCTCACGAGACTGAATTACTCTGATTTGCTCGTTTACCATTCTTCGCCAGCTATTTATTGACGACCTTACTCATCTCTTATTCTGTGCGTTCCAGTTAAGTGAATGTCTAGTTATGTTATGTAGTTGTTATCTCAATACTTTACCACTTTCTCTTTAACTTTGCATTGTATTTGTTTCTGTACTGTCCTTCTTCACAATCTAATACAGAATAGGCAACATAACTATTTTATGTGAATATCTGCAGTATAGATGTGAATATCTGCAGTATAGATGTGAATATCTGCAGTATATATGTGATATTCTTGGTCTAAAGATGAATTTACTTCATTGCACCGAGTTGTATCCCCTATGGCTCGGTCCTTCTCCGCAGAAAGGGCACTCTACCTGCCGAGAGTATTCTGCAACCCTCATGCGCAAATCAGCTACTTCTTGAATCCATCTTCTCCTCTTTGCTGGGATACCTCCTTCCATGATGGTCTTCCAGCCCTTCGTTTCTCTTTATATGTCCAAAATACTTCAGTTTTCTTATTTGTAGAATCTGTCAATTTTCTTTGATTTTGAGTGACATCTTGTTACCAGAGGGAGAGATAGAAACTAGAGTCCAGAAAGCAAATACAATAACTTACCAATTAGCGCCACTACTTTGACATCAAACATCTCAATGACAGCTCAACAACAGTTGATCAACAGCATCTTCATACCCACTCTATATTACTAATACCAAACATGGACAATGAATAAGAAACATACACAGAAAATAGCAACATGCGAAATGAGATGTCTCCGCAAAGTCACCAACAACACAAGAATCGACAAAGTAACGAATACCAGCATCAGAGAAAAGGTTGGAACAAGACCGTGCTTGAATTATATAGCGAAGCAGAGAATGAAGTGGTTTGGCCACATAGTAAGAATGCGAACAGACCAAACTGCATATGAAGCTTTCCACAACAGAATATCAGGAAGGAAGGCGAGAGGAAGACCGAGGGAAAGGTGAATAGATAACGTAGTTGAATTCTGCCAAGGGACTAAGAAAACCATCACACAAGTCACCAGAGAAGTGCAAGACAAATACATAAAACCACGACACTGAGTTAACAACCCGGTAACAGTGTGTTGACAAAAGTTGAATTCTGCCAAGGGACTAAGAAAACCATCACACAAGTCACCAGAGAAGTGCAAGACAAATACATAAAACCACGACACTGAGTTAACAACCAGGTAACAGTGTGCTGACACAAGAAGAAGATCTTGTTACCATATGTTAACTGTTATACGAGGACTATCATGACAACCCTCCACACATAACCAGATGTTCCAAACCACTTATTTGCATTATGTGTTCGAAGAATATTGATTGTCTAGTTCTTATTCGCTTGATTAAGTTTCACTTTTTGTTCGCAGTCCATGGGATATTCAATATTCGTCTGCAAAACCACATCTCTGTTGCTTTCAGCGATCGATTTAATTGTTATAGTACGAGATTAATAATATATGTTAATTTGCATATGTCCCTCAGTACAGCTGTACTTTTCTTCCTATATGTATCACATATATAGTGAGCTCCATCACAACGCAGGCGTATCTGATTCAAACTCCGCGGCGGACAAGTTTGGAATTAGATTAGTTCCTTGCATTTTACGAACGATAAAAATTCACCTCACCGTTCAGAAAGCAATGGTAAACTACTAAGTGTATAAGTGGTGCCTAGAAAATCGACGAATACTGTTGTTGATGGCTAAGTCCTGTAAAGGATATGTCACAATTCACTTTTTTTTCATATGATATAAATATGGTGGATACATGTATAACGTACGATTTTACTGCGCAACATATGAAAATTAACAATAATCAATGTATCGTTCAAAATATCTTCATTAGGCACACTAAGATACATAACAGAGTTGAAATTAAAACATGGTGGATGCTGGAAATAAATTTAATATGAGCACATTTTGTTGATCTACTTTTTTGGTCAGTGTCTTTATATCTATGTGTGGTTATGAATGTGTGTACTCATGTGTAACTATGTAAATATGCCGCTCTCGTTACTATTGCTTTACGAGAAGAAACAAGTGAAGGTAACGACTGCATGTCGTTTCCATTGATGTCACGTGTTGATTGCCACACCACGCCACTATTTAAGCCGATAGCTTCTGGTGCTAGACTATCGATCGGGTTTCATTTTGGGAGGATCAGCTTATACACTCACGCCCTCTCTCTCTCTCTCCATGTATCGTCTGTCTGTTGTTCTCAAATACTTCGTATGTCTCATTCACTCTCTCTATTTCTTCATGTATCATTTATCTGTCAATTTGTCCTTCTCTCAGACATCAATGATCTGTCCACCTCTCTCTTTCTCTCTCCCTCTATCTTATATCACATGCGTGTTTTTCTTTTAGTAGATGTTTAGGGCAGATTAAAAATCTTCGCAAGAGCTATACTGTTGCTATTCTCTGTCGCTGGTATTATTAGCTAACTGACAGGAACTGCGCACCGATGTGCAGTCTGAATATAAAGTCGTCTATTCTATCCAGTTCCACAATTAAGATCTACTTAAGATGGTAACCTGTAGCTACAGCAAATCAAACTTTAATTGCAAAATTGTGTTGACATAAAGTGTTGATAATCGTGTACATCCACTGTGAGGATACACCCATGTGATGTAACATTAATAAGCGCGCAGTATTGTAAGAATAAAATAAGACAATTTCTTATATTCACTGTTGACAGTCTTGCACATCCATTTCGACGACACGCCCATGTACTGTGATATTATGCGTGCAGTAATGTAAAACACGAGATGTTCTTTATCTTCAATATATAAAACCTATTTGCAAGACATTGCAGCAGCACATTTGGTGACTTGGATTGCGTGACTGACGACTTTGTGAGGTATATGAATGTTCTCTTAGTGTAGTGTGGTTACGTTTAGCGCATCATTTGTGCAGTGTGTGGAGGCAGGAGGCAGTGGGTGAGGCAGTGTGGAGGTGTTTGTTTGTGTTTCGTTCGTTTTACGACCAATTTGATCATTCTTTTTGTGATATATAATTGATCTCTGCAAGAACGCATTAACATTGGCCCTCGTTATCCCCTACCTGTGTAGGACAGGCGCATCCGAGATAAAAATTGTATTGCTAATGTAATGTTCGAGTCTGTCTTGCTGACATTCAAACACTTTACTATTTTATTTTTATTTTCTTGAAGGCCTAAGAAAAATGTAAGAATTCAAGAATAAATGATTGAACAATTATTTATATTTTGCTAGAGTTGGTATGCGGGTGTTGTAGGTTCTTGACATCTGCGTTTACTAATGACATTTATCTAAGCAGCAGCAAGATCATACATAACAACAACAACAACATTTGAATACTTCTTCAACGTTAACATGTAGACGTATGATAGAAGCATTCCCACAGATAACCTCAATTTTCATATTACATTTGTAATGGCGAAACACGTAAAAAACAAAGCACTGTAGTTTTACAAAACACAAAAACAATACAACGTAACGTTTCGACCAACATTTTTTTTCTCAATAGTTTTTTCTTGTAGAATTTCACTGCTGATAACTTTGTTAAAGCTATTGAATGAGGAAGTACGTAAGCGAACAAAGAAGATGAAAAAGAAGAAGAAAGATATATTTCATGTTAGTAACGCATACTTACAAAGTCAGCTCTAGAACGCCCCTCCCAGCTCATTGTCGTATCTTCTTAATAATTTACTTCCACACACACACACACATATATATATATATCGTACCGTTATGTTACATAGGGCATGCAAGTAATTTTTCCATACCAATCTGTCCTGGACAACTCGCTCAATCTCTTCCATGGAACTGAGTCCGATATTTCTAGCCTGTCTCGGCAAAGTTGTTTCAGGTTTCCATAGGCGTCCTCTTTTTCTTAAACTCTTGTCTCCAACTTCAATACTGCTTTTGTATTCTTTGATCATTTTTTCTAAGGTATGCCAACATATCTCCGTCTTTCCTTCTTATAACAGTTACTTTCAAACACGCATGTTAATAATTTATACATTAGTAGCCATCAACTCTCCACTTCTCACATTGTCATGTCTTATTCTTCATCATTCATGTATTTCTTCAACATTCACATTTTCTTTACTCACATTTCCTCCTTCATCATTCACATTATCTTCATTCACATTATCTTCATCATTCACATTATCTTCTTCTTCATTCACATTATCATCATTCACATTATCTTCATCATTCACATTATCTTCATTCACATTATCTTCATTCACATTTTCTTCATCATTCACATTTTCTTCATCATTCACATTTTCTTCATCATTCACATTTTCTTCATCATTCACATTTTCTTTATCATTCACATTATCTTCTTCATTCACATTTCCTTTATCATTCACATTATCTTCTTCTTCATTCACATTATCTTCTTCTTCATTCACATTATCTTCTTCATTCACATTATCTTCTTCATTCCCATTATCTTCTTCTTCATTCACATTATCTTCTTCTTCATTCACATTATCTTCTTCCTCATTCACATTATCTTCTTCTTCATTCACATTATCTTCTTCATTCCTATTCCAACTTGCAAGAATTAATAGCTCATACATAGTAAACTTTCAACTCTAGACTCCCCACACTGTCTTAAATCATGTCTAGTACTGTCATTGATAGTACACGATAGAGAGACTGAATTAGCACTTGTTTTCAGAATCTGAGACCAACAAACATGATTGCTTTGTTACAAGTTACTGTCCCTGATTGACTGGTATCGATCCACACTGCGCATGCACACTCCGACATATTTATACTCATTGACTTTTTTTTCTCTCTCTGACCGCCTTTGTCTCCCCTTATTGAGTTGTGTGGGAAAAAGCATGATGCGCGCCTGGCATGTGATTGCTAGCGATGCCCAGATCTATGAGAATTCATTTCTTTTCCTACTTCTGTGTTCCAAATCTTGGTTATTTTTTTTTTATTTTTAACTTGGGTCATCGTGGGATATTATAAATAGGACGACGGGGAGAGAAAATTATTGACAGTGTGCTTTCATGGCGCGGAAAAATGTCAATATCCGAACTGATACTCAGACCAGACGTTTGTTTGAATCCATAGTCGCTAACGTCAGTCGGCGTGGCACGTAATGGTGATGAAATTGTTGGTTAGTTTATACCGATTTTGATGGTAGAATGCATTGCAATAAGAAATACAGTCGATAATTAAAGAGACAATATGGCAATGGGTCAGTGGCGGCTCGTCATTCGGGGCCAGTGGGCCAGGCCCCCAAAAATGATGTGTAACATGTATATTTATTTTATATATTGAAATATAACCTAACCCAAAACCATGATTTTTTCGAAAATATGTGTCTGGCCCCACCAACAAAAATGACCACGAGCCGCCACTGCACTGAGTTACAGGTTATTGGTTACTAAACCAACGTCATTACATTCCACGCAGACCCATAGTTTGCTCAGTTCCCACCAACAGGTGTCGAAGAGTGTGCATACTGATGGTTCCTAAGGATGGCTTTATTAAACACACTCATATCTCTGCCCGTGTAATGCTCTCGGCAGATGACATGTCATCTCTAACACACTCATATCTCTTTCCGTGTAATGCTCTCGGCAGATGGCATGTCATCTCTGCTGACATGAACGTAGACTTCATGTGACATCACTGATATAGATTATATAACAGTTAATCATACGTCATCTACATACCTCACTCAACCATATATGTTCATATTTAGAAGATATTTAAGAAGCATATAGAAAAATTATATTAGTACCAGTTGACAGAGTGGTTAACACGTCGGTATCTTAGTCATGTTGACGCAGACTTAAACCTTGGTAACAACATTGTAATTGTCTGTCCTACGTAACAATTAAACCCAACATACACACTTTGTAGTGATAGTCTCGGCAAGCGGCGTTTAATCATAAGCCTTTAACGTGAACATAAAAGCGAGCGTTCATAATAATAATGATACTCTAACCAGATTTCACTTTACTTTAGTTTTTTTTTATAAAATTGTTATTAATTATTCACATGTATTATTGAGCGGTCATTGGAGTAGTGGTTAAGTCGTTTGCCTGTCGTATTGAAGGTTGGGGATTCGAATCCGGACCAAGACACATGTGCAATTTTTTTATGAGATCTCTAGGATTGTTGCCAGGGCTACGGAGTTCGTGCTTTGTGTAATGATCTCGTCAGATGGCATGCATTCTCTGCCGACGGTCGCGCAGCCATAGGGGGAAACCCAGTGCAATGAAGTAAACATTGGCCTTTAGACATGTATTATTATTATTAAAATTCTTTGTTTGCAGTCTAGTGTTCCTTTATCTGTACTTTAGACATGTATTATTATTATTAAAATTCTTTGTTTGCAGTCTAGTGTTCCTTTATCTGTACTTTAGACATGTATTATTATTATTAAAATTCTTTGTTTGCAGTCTAGTGTTCCTTTATCTGTACTTTAGACATGTATTGTTATTATTAAAATTCTTTTGTTTGCAGTCTAACGTTCCTTTATCTGTACTTTAGACATGTATTATTATTAAAATTCTTTGTTTGCAGTTTTAACGTTCCTTTATCTGTACTTTAGACATGTATTATTATTATTAAAATTCTTTGTTTGCAGTCTAGTGTTCCTTTATCTGTACTTTAGACATGTATTATTATTATTAAAATTCTTTGTTTGCAGTCTAGTGTTCCTTTATCTGTACTTTAGACATGTATTATTATTATTAACATTCTTTGTTTGCAGTCTAGTGTTCTTTATCTGTACTATTTAGACATTATTATTATATACATTCTTGTTTGCAGTCTAGTGTTCCTTTATCTGTACTTTAGACATGTATTATTATTATTAAAATTCTTTGTTTGCAGTCTAGTGTTCCTTTATCTGTACTTTAGACATGTATTATTATTATTAAAATTCTTTGTTTGCAGTCTAACGTTCCTTTATCTGTACTTTAGACATGTATTATTATTATTAAAATTCTTTGTTTGCAGTCTAGTGTTCCTTTATCTGTACTTTAGACATGTATTATTATTATTAAAATTCTTTGTTTGCAGTCTAACGTTCCTTTATCTGTACTTTAGACATGTATTATTATTATTAAAATTCTTTGTTTGCAGTCTAGTGTTCCTTTATCTGTACTTTAGACATGTATTATTATTATTAAAATTCTTTGTTTGCAGTCTAGTGTTCCTTTATCTGTACTTTAGACATGTATTATTATTATTAAAATTCTTTGTTTGCAGTCTAGTGTTCCTTTATCTGTACTTTAGACATGTATTATTATTATTAAAATTCTTTGTTTGCAGTCTAGTGTTCCTTTATCTGTACTTTAGACATGTATTGTTATTAAAATTCTTCATCCACTATGATTTCTTGTTTGCAGTCTAGTGTTCCTTTATCTGTACTTTAGACATGTATTATTATTAAAATTCTTTGTTTACAGTCTAACGTTCCTTTATCTGTACTTTAGACATGTATTATTATTATTATTAAAATTCTTTGTTTGCAGTCTAACGTTCCTTTATCTGTACTTTAGACATGTATTATTATTAACATTCTTCATCCACTATGATTTCTTGTTTGCAGTCTAGTGTTCCTTTATCTGTACTTTATGATGCCATTTATTGCTGCTAATATATTAAAGGTGAACAATATAGAGAAAGAGACAAAGGGGGCGATAAGAGTGTGCGTACAGTACCATATTTATGTCTAAATCATAACGAATTGTGCTTCAGGTCAAAATTTCAACAAATGTTCTCACAAATGTCAATTCTATTTCAGCAGTAGCCACAAGCTGTACTCACTGAAGACTAACTGGACAATGAGTCTGACGTTCGGTACCTATACATTGCTCAGTTTTGCAAGAGGGTTTTTAAATACTTCCCTTGCTGGTAATATCGTCCATGTTGATAACTTGCACGATGTTTTCTTAATCGTCTAACAATAGCAACACAGGAATGTTTCAATAACACACCTGCTTGTGCGTCTGTGTGAGTACGAACGATTAGACAAACATGCATTACTCACGCATTAGCTGGACATGCATCTCCGCTTGTATATAAAATGTAGTAACTTACCTCCATGCTAACTTTCTAGGCGATTTATGCACGTGAAATAACTGCACACATGTATTCATCCCGAAATGCATGTCGGGTAATTTCTTATGATATCACATGATTTTTTTTTCAGAATGAGAAACATCCAAGCAAATATAAACATAGGAAATATCATCATCATCATCAAGTGTTCAATATAATTATTGCTAAATTGAAGCGGGAATGTCAATGAACAAGCAACTGGAAAACAGACTAGATACTTTCGAAATGTTGATATATACGTATAGTAATGGCGACTCATCTGGCCCTAGAACTCAAATTAAAACTCCTATCCCTACGTTTAACGGCAAGAGTGGACAACCAAATACATCTTCCACCTGGGAATAGACAATAGATATGTAGTAGGATCAAACGAATATCATGGTTGGAAAGGAAAAGGAGCAAAGTCGGGCTGATACATCTGGAAGGGAAATGAAAACTACTCAAGGAATTTTTAGAAACCAGTAGGACATTTCGGTCATATTAAATGATATGCCACATTGTTGAAGACTATATTGAAGGAGGCAGAACACGTTGGAAAAAAAAGTAATATAATTATAATGTAGCAATCAGGGGGTGGACAGACAGCAGCCTTTCAGTGTGTGCCATCATGGTAAGGAACATAATTTGCGGGAAATTCATTGCAGCCATTGTGGATGTGGAGACAGCTGCAGCTGGTGGTCATAGCACATTTGTATCCACTACTATCACATGTAACCACTACTACCACATGTAACCACTACTATCACACTTACTCATTGTCACACGCTTTCATTATCATTCTTTCCATTCGGCGAGCCTTACTCCGATTTCTGAGGTACTTGTAATTTTGATCCCCCCGAGTATACTGTCAGGAAACATTTAGTCCAACTGCGTACCATGTGCACGCCAAAAATTGTGTTTGGCCCAAGCTGGTCTCGAACACAAAATTAACACGGCAGGTGGTTTCTAGCGAAGCGAGTTGTCAAATTCGCTATCGACTTCTCCATCAAATTAGTTGTTATATAGCTCTGTGTACACTTTCAGTACTTGAACTGAGATGTATTCAATAAGCATTGTCAGTCAAACATCGTTTCAGCGTGATCGAAACTCATGCTATTGTCTCTATGTACACTTTCAGTACTTGAACTGAGATGTATTCAATAAAGCATTGGTCAGTCAAGAATGTTTTCAAAGCGTGACGAACTCATGCTTTTGTTCATTCACTTTCAGTACTTGAACTGAGATGTATTCAATAAAGCATTGGTCAGTCCAAGACATCGTTTTCCAAAAGCGTGATCGAAACTCATGCTTTTGTTTCTCTATGTACACTTTCAGTACTTGAACTGAGATGTATTCAATAAAGCATTGGTCAGTCCAAGACATCGTTTTCCAAAAGCGTGATAGAAACTCATGCTTTTATCCTGTTTGTCTACAGTTGGGAAAGTATACAGAAATGCCGGTTTAGACTATGTCGTCACTGTCTCAGCGTTGGGATAGAAATTGAACATGCCTGTGCACGTCAGACAGTGTCGTTACTGTCTCAGCGTTGGGATAAGAAAGATATACAGAACATGCCTGTCGTTTCAGACATGATGTCGTTCACTGTCTCACAGCGTTGGGATAAGAAGAGATATACAGAACATGCTCTTGTGCGCGTTTCAGACATGATGTCGTTCACTGTCTGTTATTTCTGTCATTCACCTTTTGCATGGTCTACCTTTTGACTTGTATCGACTGCACCTAAGTTTCTTTACATTTAAGGCGCCCTGTCTGTTATTAATCTGCGTCAACTGCTAGCCAACCTCCGACCATTTACTTGTAATTTTCAGCTCATCTTCGACTACTTATCTTGAACTGTCAGCTCACCCTAGACCAATTACCTTCTACTATCTCACATACGACCACCTACCTTTACATAACAACTCACCCTCAGTCCACTTACCTTCTACTATCTCACATACAACCACTTACCTTTACATAACAACTCATCCTCATCCACTTACTTCTACTATCTCCTACACACCTCCTTACATAACAACTCCTCAGTCCACTTACATTCTACTATACATGACACCTACTAAAATAACATCATCCTCAGTCCACTTACTTCTACTATCTCACATACAACCACCTACCTTTACATAACAACTCACCCTCGGTCCAATTACATTCTACTCCCATCTCATCCTCAACCACGTCTGAAACATGCACATACAGCATGGAATCACATATCATCACACAAGCATGCCCGTCTTAACCAGTATAGAAATATGTCCAGACCATCAAATCACCAGAATATATTGGTACGTGATCATGTAGAGTTAACATATAGCTTATATCCAACTATGGCCAACTTTTCATCACTTTTACTAATACAAGAGATTTGCATAGAATGCTAGATTTGTTTTGTTTTTAAATAATGTACACTATATTTCAACCACTACTGGTTATCACGTTTGCAATGAATTACTTCTAATCTTTTCATCTTACTTTTAATCATTTTAATCTACTTTAATCTTACTTTTAATCTAACTTTTATTATTTCTTACTTTTAATCTATACTTTTAATCTTAACTTTTACTTTAATTTACTTTAATCTTACTTATCTACTTTAATTACTTTATTTAACTTTTAATTTAAACTTTTAATTACTTTTAATCTAACTTTTAATCTTACTTATCTTACTTTTAATCTTACTTTTAATCTTACTTTAATTAACTTTTAATCTTAACTTTTAATCTTACTTTTAATCTTAACTTTTAATCTTACTTTTAATCTTACTTTTAATCTTACTTTTAATCTTACTTTTAATCTTACTTTTAATCTTACTTTTAATCTTACTTTTAATCTTACTTTTAATCTTACTTTTTAATTTTAAACTTTTAATCTTACTTTTAATTACTTTTAATCTTACTTTTAATTTACTTTAATCTTACTTTTAATCTTACTTTAATCTAACTAATTTTTAATCTTACTTTTAATCTAACTTTTAATTAACTTTTAATCTTACTTTTAATCTTACTTTTAATCTTTCTTTTAATCTTACTTTTAATTAACTTTTAATCTTACTTTTAATCTTACTTTTAATCTTACTTTTAATTTAACTTTTAATTTAACTTTTAATCTTACTTTAATCTTTACTTTTAATCTAACTTTTAATCTTACTAATCTTACTTTTAATCTAACTTTTAATATTACTTTTAATCTTACTTTTAATTTAACTTTTAATTTAACTTTTAATCTTACTTTTAATCTTACTTTTAATCTAACTTTTAATCTTACTTTTAATTTAACTTTTAATCTTACTTTTAATCTTACTTTTAACTTACTTTTAATCTTACTTTTAATCTAACTTTTAATCTTACTTTTAATCTTACTTTTAATTTAACTTTTAATCTTACTTTTAATCTTACTTTTAATCTAACTTTTAATCTTACTTTTAATCTTACTTTTAATCTTACTTTTAATCTTACTTTTAATTTAACTTTTAATTTAACTTTTAATCTTACTTTTAATGTTACTTTTAATCTTACTTTTGATTTAACTTTTAATTGAACTTTTAATCTTACTTTTAATCTTACTTTTAATTTAACTTTTAATTGAACTTTTAATCTTACTTTTAATCTTACTTTTAATTTAACTTTTAATCTTACTTTTAATTTAACTTTTAATCTTACTTTTAATCTTACTTTTAAATCTAATTACTTTTTATGTTACTTTTAATCTAATTACTTTTAATCTAACTTTTAATCTTACTTTTAATCTTACTTTTAAATCTAATTACTTTTTATGTTACTTTTAATCTAATTTTTAATCTAATTACTTTTAATCTTACTTTTAATCTAATTACTTTTAATCTTACAAATTAAAATTGTTTACATAGTTTGATGTATGAGTGACTATTGTGAAAGTGCTCTGAAGTGGATGTCTTTTAGACGGTTTTGTGATGATGTCTCAGGTGTTAATGCGCCCGAGTGGTTACCGGGCCCAAATTTGGGGTGTAAAGAATAGGACCACTGTTACCTGCCACGCATGTCGTAAGAGACGACTAAGGAATTTGGATGAAATCGGATGCATGTGTCCTAAACATGTAGAAGTCTATGCATTTAGGGGCCTACCAAACCAATGTGCAACGTATACTCGTTCTTGGCAAAGTTCAAACATATCACAAAGAGGGATTAAAATTGGTCGTAAAGAACAAACGCGAAGAAGATGTGATAATGTTCTTAGGTAGATTGTGGGTCATTTTCGTGTGATCATTTTTGTACAGTGTATTCTGTTGTCCGGAAGAGAAAAGTCACATTATTCTTGCTGATCTGTCCACATCTTGATCAACTGTCGACATTATTCTTGACTTTTATCTACAATTTGTTTCATTTATAAATCTTCTAGGGATATTTCTATGATCTATTCTAGTTATGTTTTTAATAAAATGATCTGTTATAATCAATTTTCTGAGTTGACCACTTGCTGCGCTGTTTCTGATAGTATCTAATTCCATCATCGATTCTTCTATCCTTATGTCGCCACATCTCGCACAAAAATCTTGTATATTCTTTACTCTTGTTTCTTCTTGATCGCGTTGTTTAATATTCATACTGCATGTTTATTATATAACAGTTCTAAAACATGTATTTAGTGTTTTGCTACTATTGTCATGTCTGTATGAAGCTGAACGACTACATTGTTTATCATGAAAACATTTAGATTACATTTTGTGTTAAATATACAAAAGTACAACATGTCTGCAGTAATCAATCATGGTTAACTAAGACAGCCTGAACTGAAGTACAATGCACATGATATCATTTTTACTGGTGTCCTTCAGTGGCTCTCTGGAACTCTGTTTACTGGAGCGTTATAATTTTGCCAGCTGTCCTTCAGTGGCTCTCTGGAACTCTGTTTACTGGAGCGTTATAATTTTGCCAGCTGTCCTTCAGTGGCTCTCTGGAACTCTGTTTACTGGAGCGTTATAATTTTGCCAGCTGTCCTTCAGTGGCTCTCTGGAACTCTGTTTACTGGCGCGCTATCATTTTGCCAGCTGTCCTTCAGTGGCTCTCTGGAACTCTGTTTACTGGAGCGCTATAATTTTGCCATCTGTCCTTCAGTGGCTCTCTGGAACTCTGTTTACTGGAGCGTTATAATTTTGCCAGCTGTCCTTCAGTGGCTCTCTGGAACTCTGTTTACTGGAGCGTTATAATTTTGTCAGCTGTCCTTCAGTGGCTCTCTGGAACTCTGTTTACTGGAGCGTTATAATTTTGCCAGCTGTCCTTCAGTGGCTCTCTGGAACTCTGTTTACTGGCGCGCTATCATTTTGCCAGCTGTCCTTCAGTGGCTCTCTGGAACTCTGTTTACTGGAGCGCTATAATTTTGCCATCTGTCCTTCAGTGGCTCTCTGGAACTCTGTTTACTGGGGCGCTATCATTTTTACTGCTGTTCTTCCGCCGCTCTCTGGAACTCTCTTTACTGTAGCCGTTGTTATGTCTGATTCTCAATCCATGCTTTGAAAGGTCCAAAATAGCAGGTTACGGTATGTGTGAATATCGTCTATTGAAGTTCCTAAACTGCAGAGGATTACGTAGATCTACTGTCCTGGGCATGCGGGTGTTTTGTGGCGTTAATTAATGGAGGCTATCATCAAGAGCAATGATTGTCGGATAGTTGAGGATGGATAAGGTTTAGGTTCTTCTGTCTCTTCACGACTGCCTGTTGGATGGGAACACTAAAATAAATGTTGAATCCATCCTGCCCATGTGTTATCAGGGTTCCGAGGAGCAAATAATAGTAACACTGCGACCTACAAGGCATGTCTTTAGAGGCGACTAGGGTAGGGCCTAGGAAGCTACCCAAGTAAATAAAGTGACGCAGAAATAGGATGTGCTGGCCTACTTGTAGGCACGTAACTGTCACAATGTACAATCGCTCTTAGGCTCAGATCACATACTAATCACAAAGAGTGGTTAACAAGTGGTCGATATGGAGCGTTTGAAGAAGAAGAAGAGTCCATTCAGCGATTTAAGGAGTTTGAAGTTACCCGCTGTATAAGTAGAACTGGGTGCTTGAGGGGCAGAGATATGAGTGTGTTTAACCAGCGATCAACAGGAACCATCAATCAGTCTGCATACCCTTTAACATCTGTTGAGGGGGACTGAGCACCTATGGGTCTGTCCGAAGTGCTATGACGTCGGTTCAGTATTCAATAACATGCTATCATTTATCTTATCATTGTTCCGTCATGAAAATACAGACACTTTACAGTCTGTACAATCAACCTTTATATACAGTTCATGTATTATATATGGCCTTTTTCGTCTTTACAGACGGTCATTTTAATCAGGACCTATAACCCGTGACTGCCGTTGTCTGTGTTGTGTCTGAGCCGAAAGCAAGGGTGAAGTGTCCTTTCTGTTTGTTTCTTTGGCAGCTAGTATGGGGAATGTGCCTTTTTCATTTTGCACAATCGACCCTCATGTTTTCATTCCGAGGAAAAATAAAATCCATACTTTTCAAATAGTATATATATATATATATTGTAAGTGAACGTAAACAGTATATTTTAATACCATGAGGCAGTGGTAGCTCGTGCTTCTTTTTGTTGGTGGGGCCAGACATAAATTTTCGAAAAAATCATGGTTTCAGGTTAGGTTATATTTTAATTTATAAAATAATAAATACACGTTACACATTATTTTGGTGAGGTCCGGCCCCACTGGCCCTTAATGACGAGCCGCCACTGCCATGAGGTATATTTAGAACTAGAGTGTTAGACGTGTACGTTTTCTTTGATCATCGACACACTATAGATGATGGGGTGAACCTCATGTCAGACGGCTTTACTCCCAAGTGTTTTTCTGGTACCAAGTTGATGCTGGAGGCGACTTGATAGCCATTATGCTGTCGGAGAATATCTCACTCACAATAAGGAGATTGACTTTTGAACAAAGGCATTTACTGTGCAAATGTTTAGTTTTGTTTATCGCGATCACCATCACTGCACGTCGAACAAATTAGTCCATAAGTGCTCCAATCTCCCCCTCAGTATGTCCATCACCGTGTGGCGACTAACGACACCGGTTCCTTGTTGGTTTACAATTCTTCTTTGTCTGCCAGCATAGCGTTCTTGTCGAGCTACACCACACCTAACTTTGAGTTCTTGCAGTCTGGTTAGTGTTGTGCAAATGTATATACAGATAGATATACAAACAGGTAGGTGGGTAGGTAGGTAATGCAGACATACCGAGACAGACATTAAGATAAATAGTTAGACAGATTAGGATAGATATATAGAACACTACAGCTATGTAAATGATATCGATAAACACAACCGACCTAACCCCTAAAATGCCGTATCATGCACATATTGGGCAAACAATTGTGACATTTGATTTTAATTTGTGTTGTTTGTTCGAATAATTACACACCGGCGCACGTTTGTGTGTTCATGAGTGATAGGGGTGTTTTGTGTGTTATTTTTGTTTGTTTACTTTCGTTCTTATCAATCAAGTTATCCACTTGCGATTTGCGCCGACATCATGAGTATATTGCGCTCCCGTTAGACCCCTGCGTCATGTAGTACAGACACATCCTAATTTCGTACACAAATGTTACATGAGCAAGAAGGGAATTGTGCATGTTACGTGAGCGTTAACTAAGTTTTGTGTGTGTGTTACTTGAGTGATAAGTTATGTTGATTGTTACGTGTAGAATAAAGACTTTTTAGTAGCAAAATATTATATATTTATTTGTTGGTGTATATTGTCATTTTAGTCATGTTAAACTTCCAGTGGTCAACGCTTTCATTACGTCTAACAGCATTTGAGTAATTAACAGTTTCCTTACGTGTAACTACATTTGAGTAATTAACAGTTTCCTTACGTGTAACAGCATTTTAGTAATTAACAGTTTCCTTACGTCTGACAGCATTTTAGTAATTAACTTTTTCATTACGTTTAACTGCATTTGAGTAATTAACCTTTTCATTACGTGTAACATCATTTGAGTAATTAGCAGTTTCATTATGTTTAACAGCATTTGAGTAATTAACGCTTTCTTTACGTGTATCAAAATTTGAGAAATTAAGGCTTTCTTTACGTGTAGCAACATTTGAGAAATTAACACTTTCATTACGTGTAACAATATTTAATTAACGCTTTCATTGCGTGTAACAATATTTAATTAACGCTTTCATTACGTGTAACAATATTTAATTAACGCTTTCATTACGTGTAACAATATTTAATTAACGCTTTCATTACATGTAACAACATTTAATTAACGCTTTCATTACGTGTATCAGCATTAGAGTACTTAACATTTTCCTTATGTGTAACAACATATGGACAATTAACGCTTTCATTACGTGTAACAACATATGGATAATTAACGCTTTTATTACGTGTAACAACATATGTACAATTAACGCTTTTATTACATGTAACAACATATGGACAATTAACGCTTTTATTACATGTAACAACATATGGACAATTAACGTTTTTATTACGTGTAACAACATATGGACAATTAACGCTTTTATTACATGTAACAACTTTTAAGTAGGTAATATTTTCTTTATTTCGAACAACATTTGAGTAGTTAATATTTGTATTATGTTTAACGTCATTTAAGTAGCATATGCTGGCATACCGTGTAACAAAATACAGGTAATACATTCTTTTATTCAAGTGAGTAAGAAGTTATAAAAAGCCCAGGTGAAGCATCGGAGCCAATAAATATGGTATATAAATAGACAGTTAATAGTTATTAAGGGCCTCTGGAAAAGCAATTACTAAACATTGAATTCGGACCACGAACCTTATTTCTCTCGGTTCCATCGTCTGGCCGTGAAGACGAGCGTTTTTCCGAGTTACCTGTTAGCTCTCCTGGGGGCATTAAATACCTATTTACTGTTTATTTATTTATGTGTAAGCAACATTAAATATATAATGTTGACTAGTATGAAGATGTTAACATTATGATTGTATATGGTTAATGTTAACAAATTAACAAGATGTTACAATATGATAAATATTAACATTATAGCATGATACAATATGATAAATGTGAAAAAGATGACATGATGATACTTGATACAATTTTAATGAATCTTAACATGATACATGATACAATAGTGATGGATGTTAGCAAGATAGTATGTTCATACATGATAAAATGTGAGTGAATCTACTAACGGGGATATACTGTTCTGGGCATGCAGGTGTTTGCGGCATTGAGAGAGCGGGCAGGCTTGCATTAACAGCTGCAATTTTTTGGGAGTTGAAGATGGATATTGGTGATGTTCTTTGGTCTCTTCACGACTGCTTGTTGGATGAAGACACTAAAGTAGATGTTGTATCGATTCATCCATTTAAGCAGTTTGGAGTTACCTGTTGTCTTGGTAGAACGGGATGCATGAGGGGCAGAGTAAGGAGTGTGTTTAACCAGAGAGCCATAGAAACCATAAGTATGCATACTCTTCACTATCTGGTGGGGTTAGACTGAGCACCTATAGATCTGCCCTGAGTGCATTGACATCAGTTTAGTAACCAATAACCAAAACGTGACCGGGACGAGACGATAAAATGATGAAGCGTAAATACATTGTAATGGATGAAGTAATGGATGTTAAGGAAATAACACGTTGATACTATGTGATACGTGTTATATTATTGTTATCATTTTCTGTTCCAAGGGGCAATTACTGGAGTAGCAAGAGCCAACAATGTCTACACATCTCCAGTAACTGGTAAGGGACTTAATAAGCATGGCATGACTTTATATATATATATATATATAACTGTACAGTCGCTGTTAGTATCATATTTACTTACTTATAGTTAATGTAATTCATTTTGTTACTTATTTACTGAAGACAATAATGACTTTTAAATCTTACTGGATATTCAGTTGCTACTGTAACTTCTAAAAGTTAGTCATCAAACTACAAACATTCATTTGTGCACACTACTCAATACAGCTTAGATTTGTTGGTTTACTTAGTGTATTCTACAGACGCATACATTCACTCACGTATGCATAATCAGCGACTCTATGAGCATGATACAGAAAATCAAAGCCGGTTATGTACGAAGGCAGTGGATAGAATTAATACAAAACTCGACAATCCAGATACTTACCTTCATCTTTGTCCCGGGTCACGTTGGGGTGAAGGACAATGAGAGAGCAGACGCACTGGCGGGCAATGCTACGATAGAGAATATGTCTTCTATGGACAGAAGTGACATCATCAACACTCTCAGGGATAACATACGCTCTGAATATTTCAAAGACGAAGATAAAGGGTTTTCTCTATCTCGGTTGCGCAAGTTGTGCTTACCGATAGGTGCGGCAAGACGGGAAAACCACGAGAAAAACCCAGTAGATACATCCATCTACACAGAACGGGAGTTGTTAGCCTAAACACACTAAGATACATGCTTGAGAGGAGATCTGAGCAATTATGGACATGTCCGATGAGCGATGAAGATGATCCTCAAATGAACAATGAACTTAGTAATTTTTTTCGATAGAGAGATAAGGAAGAAAGAGAGAGAGAGAGAGAACATTGTATTCACTGAAACAGTTTCAGTATTCGAAGATATTTTTTGTTATTAATTTAGTTGTTTGTGTTCTATCGTGTCAGTTATTATGATCTGTTTTGTAATGGGTTCAACATTGGTTCAATTTGTATATCACTTTCATTACTAAATTTGCACTTTAAATAACTTGTATTACTACCTGTTTCACTGTAATCGAGTTTTATTGCCTCAATTTCACGTTAAAGCAGTTTCATTTTACAGTTTCATTGTTGTAATTTCATTTTTAAGACATTTTCATTATTGCAATTTCATTTTAAAACAGTCTAATTTCTGCAAGTTCATCTTAAGAAAGCTTCACTTCTGAAATCTCACTGTTAGATCGTTTCATTATTACATTTCACTGTAAATTAGTTTTATTACTTTGATTTCACTTTCAACGCAGTTTTTCATTTCTACAAGAAAACACTTTCATTACTCCGTGATCATTTTAAACCAGTGTCATTTGTTGACTCATTTTAAAGTATTTTCCTTTCTGAAATTTTAGTTTAATTCAGTTTAACTATTCCTTGATTGATTTAAAGAAATATCATTACTTTACGTTCTATATGAATCTGTTTCATTACTGAACTCCATGTTGAGTTTTTAGAGTAGTTGTATTACGTGGGTGGCGTCTGTGACTTAGGGGATAGTGACTCAGTCTATTAACACCGACGTTCTGAGTTCGAATCACGCTACGGACAATTTGGTTGCAAACTGTTTCGCGTGGATTTTTGCAAAAGAACGATGTCACCACCCGTTCAGAAAGCAATAGCAAACTAGTGAATGTAATAATGTCTAGAAAAATCCCAACCAGCGTTAAAAAGCTGGGGTTGATTTGCAAAGTCCTGTAAATGATGTGCAATTAACTTTTGTATTGCGTGACGTTCACTATGAAGCAGTTGCATTTCACTTTATACCTGTCACTTTAAGCAAATTTTATTATTTTAAAATAATGTAGTCTGATATTTCGTTCATATATGTATTTATTCTGATTTGAACAAAAAAAAGCATTCTCCTGAGACTTGGAATTATAAATCACACAATGTCCACGATGACGGTCTTTGAATTATCCTGCAAGTCAAAGTTAAAGAAAACACCAACGATGTGTACTACGCGATCGTACCATACAGAGATCACTACAAATAAGAACTTCCTGGTAACATTTATGTCAATACTTTTTTTTCGATCAAAAACACGTGTATTTGTTATGATTTCTGATTAATTTATTATTCTCCTGTATTTTTATGTTGTTTTCTTCTATCTACTGATTAAAATCTACATGTAATCGAAGCAATATTTCTCATTATATATCTTCTCGTGTGGGTTAAACAAACAACAAAGAACCATTTTTCATACCGTGAGATATTTTGTGAAATATGAGGTTAGGCATGTACTTTTCTTTGACCAATGGCACACGTTGAACGAGGTTGTCGACATCACATCGGCTGCTTTTATTTCTTAGTGTTTCTCTCATACCCAATGAAGGCTGGGTCGACATGAGGGCCGTACGGTCAGAAAAAAATCCCTCCCATTGTGGAATGTGTTCATGTGACCACCGCGAACCTAGCAAGTCATTAACCGCTACACTATATCGGCTCATCAGATAGTTTAAATTAATGGGATAACGTTCAGTCAATTATATTATCGGTTCTTCTCTCAACTGCTGCTGCTGTTGTTGTTATTAACTTAATGAATGAAATTAGCATTTACGCTATTGTCATATTCAGACAATATGTATTTATGTACACACATGTTGGGCGCCAAATTCAAACAATGTACATATATCTACACACTATGCTGGACGCTCAGTATTCTCTCTGACGTACATCACACAAAAGTCACATACAGTGGTCAACAAGTGGTTATTCTAGATCAAACGCGGAAGGTGTTCTTTGAACTACAATCACATGCAGATTGTCTACTGTGGTCAATTAGTGGCGTTCCTATAGCGTCAACCGACGCTAGAAATCATTGGGTACTGCAGCGGTTACCATATGCTCTATCTGAGTAGGAGATTCTGCAACACTAAACATAGCACTACATGCCTAGCGTTGTTCAAGTCTTATGTGTCTGAAAGAAGCCAGGTACTTGTCCCCGCTCAAATATAGGAAAAGGGTGAAAACCCATAATTCATGGGGGGTTCGACAGCAACAGCAAGACCATGTATGCGCCAAGATGGCTCACACTCAAACAATGTGCATCTATTTACACACACACATGGGAACGTAGAGATGATTTATGTCCTGGAAACATAATGACCAACCTGACTAACGAAGTAATGATTTACTTGATCTCCCTTGTGTGCTGAAGCACGTTTTTAAAAAAAAATGCCTGTTATCTGCTGGAAGTGAATCAACTCTTCTATCGCCAGCATGCCTTCGAGATTGTTAGAAAGTCAGTCACAGCAATGGGAAATCTAAAACAGAAGACTGTTCTGCTTGTGATATTGACCCCTTCATCAATCAAGCCACACAACTTTCTGTAATAGGAAAGAAAGCAATAGAACACCCCGTTGAAAAGTGTCACCAGAAAATAAAGGTTTTTATCGTAGCGAAGAATATTAGCAAGAGCCTTGCACACACAGAAAATGAACACAATGTCGTGCTCTGTCAGATATCACATATCGCAAACCACATACATGTCTACACACGTGTCCGTTCTATAACTTTATACAAGTGTTTGATGAGAACAAGGAGTTTTTTGTAAGAACCCCAGGGGAAGGAACGGAAGCCAATGAATATGATTAATAACTAGACAGTGTACAAGTATTAGGAGCTTCCGAAAAAAACAAATTACCAAACACAGGATTCGAACCACACACCCTTATTTCTTACGGCGCCCATTGCCTAGCCAAGCAATACGGGCGTTCTTACGGACCACAACCAGCGAGCCATTCAAGCGTTTGATAATGTGCAAATACCGTTACTTTTAGAGCGTTGTGTATATATATATATAGCGTGGCAACTAGATTGATTGTTCTATCTGCTCTTAATAAAATGATAATCTAGATAGCTACTTCGTTGTTGAGATGAATATTTTACAGTAGCGTTCTTTATTTTACATGTACAGTTTAGATTAGTTTAGAAAATGATAATGGCGATATATAATTGAATCTATCAACGGTTATTAAAGGTTAATACAATTGAAATATTATAATGGGAGGCACAAAATGATGGGATTTATTTAGATCATTATTATATAAACACGACTGCTCTCTCTGTCTCTAGATCGTATATATATATATATATTTATCTGTCCTTTGACGCCCACCTCGTTCTCTGATTCCCTTCCCTATCTCAGTCTTCATATTTTCATTTCCTCTTAGATATATATATATATATGTTGTCTCTACTTTGAAGTTTAGAAGGAATGTACATACGTACAGTTTCAACAACGTAGACATTACAATACGATAGTGTTACATATTTATGAAGTCTCCATATGTTACCTAGTGATTTGTGATATGTAACATTCATATTGTAACGTTAGTCTCATAATCATCATCATCATCATTGATGTCCTTACATGACTGGTATATGGACAGGCGAGCAATAGTCCGTGTTGTAGATCGACTACTTTCATTGTTAATCAATAATACTGCATTCACATTAGAACATTTCAGCCACCTTCATTAATAAAATAACCATTAGCGAGGTAAAAATCGTTCAGATAAGGCTGGAAAGTCACTGCCCGGGAGATAAAAAACCTCGCCGATGACATAGTTGGTGTACATCTGCTATGATTTGTGTGTGTAATAGATAGATTGGGGCACTTATGATTATTCTCTGAAGTGAATTACAATGGCTCTATGAATCTATTAATGAAATTAGTCAGTATCATTATTTGGACACCTTCTCCTTCTTCTTCTGCGATCAACTTCTGCTATGCGACTACTCTGGTATGTGTCATAAACAGGGTGGTGCGCTTGAGGTCTTCACCGGTCCCCCATAGTTTGTCTTGTAGTGTTGTTTCTGTTGGCTAGATCTCCAATCTCTCACTACTCAGACTAGGGCAGTCTTGCAGGATGTGCTCTGGGGACTTCTTTGGTGCTCCACAGGTGCAGGCTGCCGAGTCCCTGAGACCCATTCTGTGGAGGTGTGCTCTGAGATTGCAGTGTCCCGTTCTAAGTCTGAAGACTGTGGTCTGTGCTTTTCTGTTTAGTGTATTTATACTGTCGTGCTCTGGGTTGTATCTTCCATTTATTTGGACACCAAACATTGAAGCGGTTGAGCGCCGCCCTCGTACTTTTAATAAATTCTAACAAGGCGCGCCATGCATCACAAAATGGCATTGCATATTTCGTTGTTAAATTAGCTTTCTTGAACACTTTATTTGGTATATGTCTATATAAATAAAACATAAAAAACGCTAGAGAAAGACCACGAAAAAGATGGTTAGAAGACATTGTAGAATCCTGTTATAAAGCAAAAATAACTATCACCCAAGCCACTTGCACAGCAGCGATAAACAAAAACAGAAAACCATGACACTGTGCAACAATCCAGTGTGATGACGAATGAACAACGAAGTAGCTCAATGACTGTTTTGTTATATAACATAATATAATAATTAGTCAATGTTATATGTTAACTGTGTGTGGCTAGTTATCATCATCATTGGCCTCTTTGTCTCAGGAGACAATAGGTCTTGCGTCACGTAGTATGTTCTGCGCTGAATCACGTTTCTTGTGGCTGTAATGGCCTATTCTGGAGTGAGCTAGTTATATGATAACACTAAACATGTATACCATGTTAACAAATATGATGTCATCATCCAATTTTTGCCCAGAATACAGAATCGTCCATGTCCGCATTATACGTTTCTCATGCCCACTTATTTCTGTAAGGGGGGATTTCAGTTTTCTACATGTCTAGATACTTTAAAATAGACAGTGCTCTATTTGTCTAACAATCTGACCAGATCGAGATGAGGTCACAGGAACAATAAACTATCACATTACAGAGAGCGACGTCGTATATCCTATATTACCCGCCGACAACAGTGACATGTGGCCAGTCGAAAGATGGATATACACGTCATGTTTATCAACTACTACACAACTTTGACTCCCAATAAGATAATTCCGAACCAGTTCATGGAAGATATGTGGTATTTCTTTGTTTTTATTGTAATTAATATTATTGCTACAATGCTGAAACTAGAAAATGACAGCACCATGTGGTGCGGGTGGGTGGGATGTGAGCTAGGACGTGATAACAAGAGAGGAAACAGGGTGGATAGCATTTATAACAAATATAACTAACTAAACCTGTAATCTTTATGAAACAAAAGTTAGTTTACTACTTCTATTTTCTACCATTGCGTTGTCGTTTTGTAAAACGTATCAGTATTATTTATTTGACTACTACATCACTATGTGATTTTACATTAATGTCACATTTAATGTCACTTTACATTACTCTAACAGTTATGTTAATTGGCATAAGTGTCACAATTATGTCACTTCACATTGGCTTACATATATTCTGCGTTATTGCATCTCTTACAAAAATATGAGTCAGAATTATGTTTGTCCGTGTAGCTTATCGCTGTGTATGTTTGTACACTTTTCCAAATTTAATTAACACATCTCTACACTTGAATTTGTTATGATTATTTTTGATATGGGTAACAATCAGCTCTGTTGCCTATTACAAAAAAGTATAAAGGCGAAGGATTGACTTATTGCACAGGGTTTCCCCATATGGCTCCGACTCTGTCGGCAGAAATGATAAGTCTCTAGTGTCTATGTTCTATTTTACTTGTTCACACAGGAGACATTTCACAGTTGTTAGCATTTCGTGTGATTTTCGTTGGCACAGGAACGGAGCAATTATGGGCTGACTAGTTGCTGTGAAGTTGGAACCGTACTTATGAACTATGAACACATCAAATAAATAGTCATATATGCAAATACAGGTTAACGAAACCGATTAGTGGCACGCAACATTTGATATTAAAATGCGTATAAGGTGTATTAACATATTAACATATGGCACTGATCTCCTGAAAGAACTGAATGTTAAAGACATTTGGCTGATAAACAATATATTATACAGAAAAATTATATACTTTAGTCACATCAAGCGTCACGATGGCCTGGAGAGAACAATATTGGAGGGCAGGGTCCCAGGACGCAGAAGCATACCAAGAAGAAGAGTGCTAAAAGATATTAAAGATTGATTTAATTTATATAACAGCGCTTCTGTCAGAACCCACATACACTCAATCTTTTCCAGGTGCAACAACTTGAACTTGTCTTAAACGGAAGCGACCTAGTCTATTTAAAGTACACGGGCATAGCTTTAACTTCTTAACTACACCAGTAATATATAAATAGATCTGATCGGTTCAACTATTGACCTATTTACGGTTTGTACATCGTTTACGCTCACTTAATCACAAGAATCAATTCAAGAAATCGATGTCATCAATATTGAAAATGTGACACAATCAAGCGAGTGTGAGAGGTGTGTGCCGGCGATAATCTCCTGCCTTAGCCTGGTATATATAGTTGTATCAAAGACGAACGATGTCAATAACAATAGTTTGTACACAATTACGGCAACAGACAAAATCGACTTTTCGACCGAAATCTCTTTATCAGGCACATTACAAATACATAAATAAGTGGAGCAACTTCATATATTGATGTATACAAACCGCCCGTGTGGTGCCGGGTCTCACACAGAGAGCAAAGAATAGTACCACTGCAACCATCGCTATGGATACCGTATTAGTGTTGAATACCATAAAACGAGACAACGGCCCGAGTGACTTAATAAAATTGCTGCAGACGGAGATCTGAATCTACCCGTTACTTATCATCGTCTTCAAATAAATCTAAAAGCCACCAATGCAAGACGGCTCCCGAATTATTAATAAATTAGTACACGTTGTCATTCCTCGTTTCAGAACAGGGCACAATAGACTCCACAACCACACGTATACAAAATTCAAGATTAACAATTCAGCCATGTGTTAATAGGAACAGGCACCCGCAGTCTGCAGAGTACATAACGATATACTTAGGCAAACTCACTGGCCCAGTGAAGCCACACTGAAAAGAAAACTACACGGGACCTCTGTGAACTGTAAAAGACAGTGATGTTCATATAAAAGAAAACTACACGGGACCTCTGTGAACTGTAAAAGACAGTGATGTTCATATAAAAGAAAACACCGCAGATAAAATAATAATAATATATATATATGAAGCGAATGTAAGAAAGGAATGATATAACAAAGTTCATGATTGTGTTTGAAAACAATGACACAACTGTGGTATGTTTGTTCAAGAGTCACATCTTTCGCAATATCGCAATATATGATATTATGCCATGACAAGACAGAGCATCATACCATTATGTTGTACAAAGCCTATACGAGATACGCGCTAGCACGCGCCCACAAATAACACAGCCTTATTAATTATGCATCCTACTTCTCCTCTTGCCTAGTGTCTCGCAGCAGTATTGCCATGTCTATGACCTCCCTTTCCCTCTGCTCTGTTTTAGATTGTCATTCTTCTGCGTCCCTCGCTTCCGGCCTTGCGTCGGGTAGACTTGGCAAGGCTCGTCCTTTCTAAGGAGCGACGGCTGAGCAGACAAGTTCTAGGCTTACCCGAGTGTGAGCACAGTGATCAGCTATTGCTGCAGAATACGTATGTCAGACGAGACAGAGGCGTGTAACTCTTATCTCAAACGTGTGACAGGGAGGACATGTGTTAATGGGGGTGATGGAGCAGAGTTACGGAAACCGGGTTATAGTTGAGTTAAATAACCAATTGTTGAGAAACATAACAATGAACTTTGTGATAGAAGTGGTACAATTGACACGATACTTCTCTCGTCTCATTCCTCCATGTATACGAGATCAATGTCTACCTTGTGTTATACCTTTCCTTAATATGAGATAGTGTGTACCTTGTGTATAGCTTTCTTTAACTAACATGAGATCAGTGTGTATCGTGTGTTATACCTTTCTTCAACTAACATGAGATCAGTGTGTACATGGTGTTATGCCTTTCTTCAACTAACATGAGATCAGTGTGTATCGTGTGTTATACCTTTTTTCAACTAACATGAGATCAGTGTGTACATTGTGTTATACCTTTCTTCAACTAACATGAGATCAGTATGTATCGTGTGTTATACCTTTCTTCAACTAACATGAGATCAGTGTGTACATGGTGTTATACCTTTCTTCAACTAACATGAGATCAGTGTGTACATTGTGTTATACCTTTCTTCAACTAACATGAGATCAGTATGTATCGTGTGTTATACCTTTCTTCAACTAACATGAGATCAGTGTGTACATGGTGTTATACCTTTCTTCAACTAACATGAGATCAGTATGTACCTTGTGTTATACCTTTCCTTAACTACATGGTACCAGTATGTACCGTGTATTATATCTTTCTTTAATACGCGATCAGTATGTACCTTGTGTTATACCTTTCCTTAATATGAGATCAGTATCTACCTTGTGTTATACCTTTCCTTAATATAAGATCGCGTGTACCTTGTGTTATACCTTTCTTTAACTAACATGAGATCAGTATATAGCGTGTATTATACTTTTCCTTAACTATAGAACACAAGATCAGTATATACCTTGTGTTATAACTTTCCTTAGCTAACATGATATCAGTATGTAATGTGTGTTATACCATTCCTTAACAAACACAAAATCTGTATATACCGTGTGTTATATCTTTCCTTAACTAACAAGATATATAAATACCGTGTGTTATACTTTTCCTTAACTAATAAGATATGTATGTACCGTGTGTTATACCTTTCCTTAGCTAACAATATAGGTATGTACCATGTGTTATACCTTTCCTTAACTAGCATGATAAGCCCTTTGTGAGTGCGGGTTCAATTCCGCGGGCGGGCAGAAAAGCCACAGGTTCTCCAGATTTACGGTGTTCGTGGCACCGAACCGAAGGGTTACGATGTCCATGACACCGAGCCGAAGAGCTGAAAAGCTGAAGTGCTTCTGGATCGGAAAAAAAAAATAATGAAAATAACATGATAATGTACCGTGTGTTATACCTTTCCTTAACTAACAAGATATCAGGATATACATTGTAACACTGACGTTTTATAACTGGCATGGAACTAGTATGTCATTTCTGTGCAAATGTTGCTATTAATGTATGTGTGTTAGAAGTGAATGTCTTCACTTCTGTCCTATCCTTTGCTTGATAAATGCATTTTGGTCGAAACGTTGCTGAGTGGTATTGCTTTTGTGTTTTGTAAAACTACAGTACTTTGTTTTTACGTGTTTCGCCATTGCAATATTGTTGCGAATCGAGTGTAGTATGGCTATATTATTTATGCTCTTTAAATCTTTCATTTGTATGTAACAAACACGTGTCCAATTTTAATATTCACCTTGCATGTAAGCAGTACTTGTTCCAATTTTAATCTTCCCCTTGCATGTAAGCAGTACTTGCTCCAATTTTAATCTTCATCTTGCATGTAAGCAGTACTTGTTCCAATTTTAATCTTCATCTTGCATGTAAACAGTACTTGCTCCAATTTTAATATTCACCTTGCATGTAAACAGTACTTGCTCCAATTTTAATATTCACCTTGCATGTAAACAGTACTTGTTCCAATTTTAATCTTCATCTTGCATGTAAGCAGTACTTGTTCCAATTTTAATCTTCATCTTGCATGTAAGCAGTACTTGTTTCAATTTTAATCTTCATCTTGCATGTAAGCAGTACTTGTTTCAATTTTAATCTTCATCTTGCATGTAAGCAGTACTTGTTTCAATTTTAATCTTCATCTTGCACGTAAGCAGTACTGTACGCTGATGATCTGGTAATATGGTTCACAAATGAGTATGCAACAGTGGCCACCAAATTGATACAAAGAGCTGCAGATGCCTTAACCTCATGGGCAAACATATGGTGTGTCAGCATCAACACAGATAAGTGCAGCACTACACTCTTTACTCTCTCTCCCAAACAAAAGCTGGCACCATTAAAATAAATGGAGAACTGCTAAGAGAAGACAAGCAACCTACCTATCTCGGAGTTACATTCGATGATAGACTGACGTGGAAGCAGCACATCAACAAAGCAGCAGCAAAGGCCAGGAGGAAGTTAGACATCCTGAGAAAATTAAGTGGAACCACATGGGGCGCCAGTCAAAAATACTTAAAAATATTTATCAGCAGGGCATACGACCACAACTGGAATATGGGTCAGCTGCATGGTGTCCAGCATCAAATACCACATTAGGAGAACTGGATAAGGTGCAAAATCAGGCACTTCGTGTCATCACAGGAGCAATGAAATCAACACCAATAGTGGAGATGGAAAGAGTGGGGAGAATACAAGCACTGAGAGAACACATAGACACAAAAGTGATGTCGCAGGCAGAAAAGTTTCTGAGTATGCCAAGCCATCCAGTGGAAAACAAATTCCAAAATCTAGCATTGGGGCGGCTGAAAAGAAGCAGCTTTATTCATCAGGCCAAAAGACTGAATAGGCAAACTTCAGACCTACCAAAAGTTGGCATTCCCTAAAGTCTGTGCCAGAGCAAACCCCTTGGAGAGAGGAGACTGAACCAGAAGTATGTATCCAGACAGAAGTTTAAGGAATACTCGACAAGGATGAGCAGAACAGCATACAACGCAAGACAGTCACTCTTAGTTTACTTGATGAAGAATACCCACATGATTTCTGGATCCGGGTATACACGGATGGGTCAGCAGAAAATGCAGTGAAGAATGGGGGAGCAGGAGTGTACATAGAATACCCAAACAACGCTAGAGATGCGATTAAAGTACCAACGGGGAAATTCTGTCACAATTATTATGCAGAAATTCAGGCAATCAAGGTGGCAACTGAAAAACTGTTTGAATACCAATCCTCAACCTGTTGTATTTTTGACTGATGCAATATCAGCACTCCAAGCACTCCAGTCCAGAAAATTGCCAGTCTGCAGACCCTACTGTCTAAATTGTCCAAGCAGCGCAGGGTCGTCTTGCAGTGGATACCCTCTCACTGTGGAATACCAGGAAATAAAACAGCAGACCGATTGGCCAAGGAAGGTGCTGCAAGAGAGCAACCGGGTGTGCCAGTTACCTACCACCAAAAGAAAAGGATGATTAAATCAATGAGAAAGCCACAAATACCAATACAAGACGATTACTATTATATGAGCAGATTGGAACAAGTTGTCATTCTGCGCATTAGAATAGGACACAATCGTCTCCTCAGCCACATGTATACAAAATTCAAGATTGACAATTCAGCCATGTGGACAGGCACACCAGACTGCAGAGCACATACCTCAAGACTGTCCCGAATATGATACACTGAGGCAAACTCACTGGCCTAACGAAACAACACTCGACAGAAAACTACACGGACCTCTGTGTTAGCTACAAAAGACTGAAGTTCATACAAGAGACAACATTGAATATATAGACATATTTCAAACGAACGAAAGAAAGGAAGGAAGGTAAGCAGTACGTGTTCCAATTTTAATCTTCATCTCGCATGTAAGCAGTACTTGTTCCAATTTTAATCTTCATCTTGCATGTAATCCAATCTTTATCTTTAGCTTGCATGTAATAGTATGTTAATTGTTCCAATTCATTATTTACTTGTCATATAAACATCAATTGTCCAAATGTAATTATTAACTTGCTTGTAACCGGCATTTTACTTGTTCCTCTTGTAACATGTGCATTTTGGCTGGTATATGTAACACACATACACACACACACACACACACACACATATATATATATATATATATATATATATACATATAAGGAAATTTTTGTTTAATGCATTATTTACTGGTTTTTATGTTTGTATCTATCTCATTTAAATTGAGTAAAACGTTTCCAATTACTTGTCTATTCTTGACAAACGTGTTGAACTTTCTAGTTCCGTCGAATGTTCTGAAAGGCATGCACATACGAGGATTTGCCGTTGTGTTATATAATTATGCTATTGCGAGTTCGCCCGTCTATTGCCATTATCTACACCTCAAACTAGAAAACTTTTCCGAGAGTACGCTGAGTTAATCGTCGTCGCAAAGAGCCCAATTAATTGTGAAACATTTTTCACGAGAGAGCGCGTTAGTTTTCTGTCGGCATCAAACAAGGAGACCACGCCGTTGTCTTTATTCGAACAAAGCGGTTCATATTTTTCTTATTTTCGCCATAACAAACCCATTACATGTACACACGATCAGCTGGTACCCACAGCTTCTTGAAAGCTTGTGTGTGTAACCGAATGAGTGTCCGTCCGTCTGTGTTAGATTCTAATTTTTTTTTCTGTTCACAAGAAGACCCTGGAGGGATTTTCTCTTAGAGTAATGGGAAAATCGTGACGCTATGACCTGGTTTTCTGTTGTCCTTGATTTCTGGGATTTCCGGCGCATAAAAAATGTCACCAAAACAGCCGTCGTGAGTTGTGGAAAACAGAATGATTGAAAGAGCGAGAGATCTAGTTAGAGTAAACGTGAGAGACAGAGATAGAGGGGGAGGGGGTATACAGAACGAGAATAGGCGAAGTTCTTTAAAAAAAATCAAGGAGGTGGTGAATAATAAGTGAGAGAAGTTTGACAATGTGCGTTAGATTAAGATTTGACATTGAGAGTAAGAGAGAGGTTTGGCATTTAACATGAGAGAGAGAGAGAGTGAGAGAGAGAGAATTGATAGGGAGCATTAGAGTATCATTTATCTTTAGATAGAGGATTGCTATTGAGTGTGACAGAGAGAGGATTGCTATTGAGTGTGACAGAGAGAGGATTGCTATTGAGCGTTGCAGAGTGAGGATTAATATGGAGTGTGACAGAGAGAGGATTGCTATTGAGTGTGACAGAGAGAGGATTGATATTGAGTGTGACAGAGAGAGGATTGCTATTGAGTGTGACAGAGAGAGGATTGCTATTGAGTGTGACAGAGAGAGGATTGATATTGAGTGTGACAGAGAGAGGATTGATATTGAGTGTGACAGAGAGAGGATTGCTATTGAGTGTGACAGAGAGAGGATTGCTATTGAGTGTGACAGAGAGGTTGCTATTATTGAGTGTGACAGTAATCATGTACTTTTGACGATACACTCTTTCGGAAGACTTTATGACTAAGTGGTCAAGCCGTTGCTTTGCGTTCAGAATGTCGTAGGTTCAAATCCAGACCCCGTCGTTCTAACGCACAAACAACTATAGATAACTAGGCCAGACAACTGACCGGGGATTCCCTGACCTAGATCTGAAAAGGGGGCTGAAAATTACAGTTGTTTGATAGAACACTGCCTTCTTTTTGCAATTTTACTCAATTCTAGAGTCTGGTTATTTATTGGTGAAAAATATTCATGATAGTGATATTCCTTATTGTTAAACTTAACTTGTTGGATAATATAACTTCGATTTAGCATTCTGTGTTGATTTTAAAATGAATTCGTCTATATACACCAATACTGGAATGCGAGATCACGTGGTGTAGTTGTGGTCTGATTTCCCATAATTATTACATGTATCCGAAGGCCTATAAGTTTATAGTTGGCGCTGGTCAACGAGTGCACTTTTTGTCCGAGATCTCTAGGATAGTTGCTGGAGATACAGAGTTCGTACTTTGTGCAACAATCTCGGAAGGTGGCGTAGGGCTGAGCCATATGGCGTAGAACACAATGCAATGAAGTCAAATCCTTAGTCTTTGAAACCTCTTTAAGAATCTTTGTATTGACAGTTGACCTATTGTGTTAGTATCATTGTACTCACAAACTATTATCACAATCGGTGATTGTTCTAAGGTGAATCGAAGTTGTAACAATAAGTATGATTGTGTACTACTACACCAGTAGGACATATGATTAAACAAAAGTACGGATAAAAATGGCCTACAAGAATAAATGGGGCGAGAGATCGCCCAGGTCATGAAAAAGGTGATATGCATACCACCAACTCAGTAGAGAACAGGTTGTCATTTTTCGACTACAAACAGGGCACTATAGGTTGAGGTAACATCTGTTTAACAAGTACAAAATAGGCCCGTCTTACATATGCACATGTTGCACCAGCAAGTTGACAGAGACACACATACTGCAAGAATGTCCAACATACACTGAACAGAGAGTAATCACATGGCCAATCCCCATATCAGTCCAAGACAAGCTATATGGAGATGTACATGGACTCCGGTTGACCACTAACTACTTTAAAAGTATACAAATCGATGTCAGTCCAAGACAAGCTATACGAAGATATACATGAACTCCGGTTGACCACTAACTACTTTAAAAGTATACAAATCGATGTCAGTCCAAGACAAGCTATACGGAGATGTACATGGACTGCGGTTGACCACTAACTACTTTAAAAGTATACAAATCGATGTTAGTCCAAGACAAGCTATATGGAGATATACATGGACTGCGGTTGACCACTAACTACTTTAAAAGTATACAAATCGATGTTAGTCCAAGACAAACTATATGGAGATATACATGGACTGCGGTTGACCACTAACTACTTTAAAAGTATACAAATCGATGTCTGTCCAAGACAAGCTATATGGAGATGTACATGGACTACGGTTGACCACTAACTACTTTAAAAGTATACAAATCGATGTCTGTCCAAGACAAGCTATATGGAGATATACATGGACTCCGGTTGACCACTAACTACTTTAAAAATCGATGTCTGAAAACATTGGAAGAAAAAAAAGAAGTGTACTACTAAAAAATAAGTTTGGATAACACTGCTATCCATGACACTTGATGATGATGATGATGGTGGTGATGTGATGATACAAAGAAGCAATTGTATGAGGATGATTAGAATGACAATGATGATAGTGACGATGATTATACATAGGAATAGTTTTATGGTGATGATTATGAGAACATCAATGATGATGATGATGATGATACAACGGAGGAAGGAAATTGTGATACTTATGATGTCATCGTTTGTAATGGTAAGCAGAATGCGACTATTTTTTTTAAAGAACAAGCATTTTTTTAATAATTACTTTCTATGTTAAAAAAAAACCAAATCCCGTCAAATAATATACAAATTGACTATCTCCTAGAACGGCAATTTCTTTGAGAGATGTAGAGTTTGTATGTAAGAGATTTTAATAGAACATATAAGTAGAATATGAAGAGAAAAATATGGTTTTATTCCTAGTCAAACCCATAGTCGTACTGAATAAAAAGATAACTTCCACTTTTTACTTAATACTTGTTTGCCTCTTCACAAACTAACGTTGTATTTGTTCCTTCTTATCAATGGCAGTCTGAGAACCTCTTCTCATCATTATACAATTTCTGAATGTCTTCAGGATAATTCATTTTATTTGTGCCTGATCAGAACCATGTAAATCATTTTCGTAAACTAGTGTGTTTTTTGTGGTTTTTTTAAACATCAGCTAACATTTATTGAAATTTTCATGAATTTTTTTTTCTTTGCCCACTTTTCTTGTTTCTGGAGAAAACTAAATTATAAGCCTTGTAAACACTCGGGAGTTTATAACTCACTAAACGTATTGATTTTTCCATTTTCCTGCTTGCAGGTCCTCCAGAATTCTCATCTTTTTAATGTATTGGCAATTAATCTCCCTTCCGATCTGGCACCACAAGAAAGGCTCTCGACTGGGTTGAGTTCCAAGCAGCAACCCTTTAGCCAACCTTCATGATTTAGTCTGGCCTTCTTACGAAAGCTGAAGCGAAATCTACTATCAGTTTGTCTGGCTGTTTCCATGACGAGGAACGAGGCCAGAGTTTTCTAAACTGATCTCCCAGGTTTAGACCTGGAACGAAACCCCGACCCCCCGTTTCATTAATTGACAAGATGGCATAGAGATATAACTGGCTCTGTTTGCAAGCTAAGGCATTGAGGAGAATTTTAGCAAAATGGAGTTCTGCTGTCCATGGACCAAGGGGGTCAAATCTGTGGCCTGCCCTAGTTCTGATCATTGCCTCAAAGCCGATGTATTCAGCTTGTACGAGTGACTTTAAATTTCATTTTCTGGCTCACCATTAGAATGTTGTTTATGTTTAAACAGTTGTTTATTAGTTGCGAGTATGTATCTAAATATTTCTTTTTCTTCGGATGCTCCATATCGACCACATGTTAATCATTCTTTTATTTCTATGTGATCCGAGCCTAAGAGCGATTGTACGTTGTGCCGTTTTTTTGCTAACAAATAGGCCAGCACATCCGATTTCTGAAATGCTTTTTATTTACTAGGGTAACTTCCCTAGGCCCCTACCTCAGTCTTCTCTTACGACATAGCTTGTTTTTCTCAGTGTTACTGCTCCCCTTGCGAGCCCCGGCAATACACAGCGGTTATGTATCTAGATACGAATTGAGTTAACCTTGTGACCCTATTATACATATCACTAAGTTTATCAGAAGATTTGGATTTTGCAGATGATATTGCCTTGTTAAGTAGAAACAACCAAAGTATGCAAAGAAAAACAGACAACTTGTCATCTATAGCATCAAAAGTTGGACTGCAGATAAGCTATGAAAAACAAATATAATGAAGACACCTATGGCAAGTAATGCAGATATCACACTGGAATCTAATATGATAAAAATGACAGAGCAGTTCACCTATTTAGGTAGCAATTTTGATTGCACTGGAAATGTTAAAAAAGAAATTATGATACGAATTGGCAATGCAACATCAGCTTTTAAAAGTCTAAATAAAATATGGAACTGCAAGTTATATAGTATTAAAACTAAATTACGAATTTTCAATCCAAATGTTGTATCAATCCTAACATATGCCAGCGAGAGTTGGAAAATGACTAAAGATATAGAAAGCAAGTTGAATGCATTTGAAAATAGATGTCTGCGAAAAATAATGAATATAAAATGGAACGAATTCAGAAGTGATGAAATCAGAGAAATGTCTGGTCAACCACTAGTGACAACTGTTATAAGAAAGAGAAGATGGAGACATGTTGGACACACCTTGAAGAGAAATGATCAACGAATATCAAAGCAGGCATTGAAGTGGGATGCAAAGGGTTCAAGAAAGAGAGGACAGCATAAGGAGACCCTGAAACGAACTTTGCTGAGAGAGGCAAAAAATATCGGTCTCAATTCCATGGAGGAGATTGAGCGAGTTGCCCAGGATATAGCGGTATGGAGAAATTATTTGCAGGCCCTATGTAACGTATAACGGTACGAGAGGAATTATTATAAGTTCATTTTGTCATGAGGTTATCAATATATAGCGATATCTGTTATTGGTTATTAAACCGATTTGATATCACTGGTGAGTACTAACCTCCTCCAAGTCTCAATGGATATGTTCGTTGGTTTAAAACTAATATTCGGTCGCATAGATCCAACTCGTGCATTTGATGATATAACGTTCTTCCGGACCGCGCCATTCTGTTCACGAGTGCAGTTTTTTCCAGAGACCTCTATGATTGTTGCTGGAGCTACCGGAGTTCGTGCTTTGTACAATACTCTCGACAGGTGGCGTGCCATTTCTGTGGAGAGGGACCGAGCCGTATGGGGTAAAACCCGGTGCAATGAAGTCAGTCCTTCGGCTTTTAAACCCTTTTTTAAACGTTCTTCAATCTCAGCAATGATACGTCATCAATTGTCGTGTCCACATTCAATATGGTCGTCTGATAATAATACTGAATGAATTGTTTCTTTGTGAGTATGCGGACTAGAGGAAGACTGCGAATCAATTCAGTATGGCAAAGGACATGAAGTGTTGCGGTCATCCTTCGATGTGGAGATAGCACATCATCAATCAATTAGAAGCTAAGGAACCACAATGTGATCGCTTTATCAATCTCTAACACCCCAACTAAGGGACTTTTGATACACTCTTGCCTGCTCTCTCAATATCACAAACACCTGTATGCCAGGGCAGTAGAACCATGTAAAACACTTGGGATTATCTGCATAGATACCACAAACACCAGCATGCCCAGGGCAGTAGATCTATGTAACATATTGGAAATTATCTTCAGTGATAATGCAAGTGTATTGTAGGTGTGCACAGGGCATCTATTCTCATAAAGTCTTCAAAGTGAATACCTAGTAGTTATGCTAGTCTTCTTATTTACGTCCGTTATTTACGACCAATTTTAATCACTCTTTGGGATATGTTTGATCTTTGCCAAGAACGTGTATACGTTGCACATTGGTTTGGTAGGCCCTAAACGCATAGACTTCTATGCTTAGGACACATGCATCCGATTTCAGCCAAGCTATGCTAGTGAGATGGAGGCAGTTACTATTCCATCAAGTTGGTTTCAGACATGACTAAATGGGGCACTTGATGTGTCTGACTCACAGTCCATACTCCGGGATTGTCCAGAACTGATGACTACGCAATTGAGTTGGTGACATATATAGATCTCAGACCTTGGTGGACACATGGGGCTCTATTGTCAATGTCTCGTGGAGATTCGGGACAATGAAAGATAGGATAATTTGACATCGGTGCCAATACGGTTGGGACGATAAACATGCACAAGGGCGCGCTTTCATGGTCTTCAAGAATAGCATGCTGGGTATCGACACTGCTATTGATAAAGTTCTCAGACTGCACCAGTTCATAATACAGTGTCACACAAGTAGAAATGGGAACCTACATGTACAATATCCCTGTATCAACAATCAACATGTGTACAACCACATGTACAACCAACATGTGTACAACCAACATGTACAACCAACATGTGTACAACCAACATGTGTACAATCAACATGCACACTCTTCGTTCTCTGCTAAAGTAGCTGATCATCTATGGGTTTATACGTAGTGCCGTGATAATTACACCAACAAGTAGCACAGTGTTCCTTATTATATTCGATAGAACACGCATCTATTGTTGAACCATACATTTCTCGTCACTACAACACTTAAAACCTGGCTTTTGCCCCCCAATCCTAAAGCTCAGTTTTTGACAAAACGAGAGAGGGCAATTTTTAATTCGGCGTCAGCCATTTATTTAAGCATCTACACACCAGCTTAAATTTCTTTCTCTTCTAGGATTCTTAAATTTTCTTCTTTTATACTCAAATATTTCATATTATTTATTTATTGCTTATCTAAGATATGTTTATTTACCGTAAACTTTGATGGATTAATGTCTCTTAAAAGAGAACGGAAGATGATGTGATAGTATGTACATGCGTGCCTGTATGTATGTCCATCGTCAGTTACTCTTTGACTATTTGATAGTTTACATTCCATTTCTCCCAAAACTTCTTCAATGATTCAGCAAGTTTGAACTCTTGTCCTTCAGCTCAGTACAATGTAGTATGTGAGCGTCTGTAGCTCAAGCGGTAGTGAGCTCAATCACGAACCCAAGCGTACTTGGTTCAAACCCCACGGTGGGCAAGTTTGGAAGCAAATTATTTTCCGTGTGATTTTTACAAACGGTAAAAATAGACCTCACCGTTCAGAAAGCAATGGCAAACTACTGAACGTATAAGTGGTGCCTATAAAATCAACGACTCATTTACTTTGATTGAAGGCTACGTCCTTAACGATATGCCCCGATTTTCATTTCATGATGTATATAATAGTATTTAAGAGCTAGGGTGACTGGATTTTTCCACACACCCCGAACACAAATCAGAATTCAGGAGTCAGCTGAAAAATTCACTGACATTAGACACCATTATCGAGAGCTCAAATTAAGTTTACTGTTCTTCTTCTTCAATGATCCAGCGGCACTTGAGCTCTTACCCTTCTGTCCAATGCTATGTAATGTTATCTGCATGTGTTTGTAAGTTGTTATTTTGTTCCGTATAATGTTTCCCATTTATCTGGCCTTTGATGAAGAAGAATCTTCCTGGCATCATCTTGCGCTTGACACCTGAAGAGGTGATGGTAACGGTTTCATAACGATGTGAACACAGCTGTCACTCTGGAGGGCTTTGTGATTGAACTCTGTTCATGTGATTATTAAGTGGCTTGTGTTGGGTTCAGAGTCTAAAAATGGTGCTCTGATGTATCCTTGTAAGATGATTGACGTTGTCATCGGGGTTAGGGTTGACCATGTATTTGTAAACCTCTCTTCCCGTGTCTCCCATGGTCCATCTGTTCAGTCAAATATTGTTATTTGTTGTCGTTAGAATGTGCTGTACGGAGAGTCAGTGATGTACGAAGAGTCGGTGCTGTACGGAGAGTTGTTGCCATATGGGGAGTTGTCGTGATTGGTTGTTCTTGCGTTGTTTTTTTTGTTTTTTTCTCTTTTCCGATCCAGAAGCACTTGAGCTTTTCAGCTCTTCGGCTCGGTGCCAAGAACATCTTAACCCTTCGGTTCGGTGCCACGAACACCGTAAATCTGGGGAATCTGTGGTTTTTCTGCCATCCCGCGGAATTGAACCCGCACACACAGAGGATAGTCACCCGTAGTCCAACGCGCTACGAACACGTTGGGCAGACGGGCATCTTGCGTTGTTTAAACTACAGCGATCTCCAAACGCTTCAGGCATGCTGCAAATATGATTTTATGAACGTAATCAATGCATTTGAGATTGTTGTGGTCAGAATTTTCCCCTTTTAACCAAATATTTTAAACATATTTTGTTACTCTTATTATTAAAAGAAATTGCTCATTATTATTTAAGGTTAAAATTGTATTTTGTTATGCAGCATCAAGAAGTGATCAGTGCTCTCTCGCTTTTAACTCCGTCTGTACTAGTTTGTTTATCGTGGTGTTTCTACCCTCCCCATGTTGATATAGGAGCTCGGATCAGACGCTTGCTTATCTCGAATTGTGAGCAAGAATCTTTCTGATGCATCATGAAAGAAAGAGTTACAGAACTGTCAATAGAAGCATAAAGAGGTGATGCTTGTGTGGGTGGAAGTTGGAGAGAAAGAAAAGTGGTGCAAAATATTGAAATGGAAAACGTGATTTCGATTTGAACGGAGGAAGAGGATTTGTGAAGAGGGAGTACATATAAGTTAATGGAAAAGTTGGAGAGAGATTTGTTGTGGTTTTGTTTTAGCAAAACCAACCTCACTGCGCTCCAGGCAGACTCATAAGAGCGCAGTCATTTTCAGCAGATGATGATGATGCAAGTGCGTGCTGATTGTTCCCATAACTGTTTGGTTATGCATCCTTCATTGTATGACATGTCCGTCCACATACATTTTCCAGTGACGGCACGTGCCCCCCAACCTCTCATCCATCCTCCCCATCTCCTTGCCTTACTGTGACCTCCTATACGGCCGGTGGGTTCAGGTAAAAATTATCAGAAATCAGACCACAACCTTCGCGTGACCTCGCATTCCAGTATTGTTAGATAAAAACAAATTCAATTGGAAAACAATACCACACGCTAAGACAAGGTTATATTATTTATAAATCAATCAATACCACACGCTAAGACAAAGTTATCTATGTTATAATTCAGTTCAATACTCAGGAATATCAATATAATTAACATTTGTCATCAATAAATTATCATCGACTCGTAGAATTTTGTCAAATTGCAGACAACCTTAGTGTTCTATCAAACACTTATATATATATTTTTTTTTTTCGATCCAGAAGCACTTGAGCTAAAAGCTCTTCGGCTCGGTGCCACGAACACCGTAAATCTGGGGAACCTGTAGCTTTTCTGCCAGTCCGCGGAGTTGAACCCGCACTTACAGAGGACTAGTCACCCGTAGTCCAACGCGCTACGAACACGCTGGGCACGCGGGCAAACACTTATATAAACCAGTTCTCTTTCCTCTTCTCTTCTCCCCCTCCCTTCCATTAAGCTGGAATTTTTGGTTTTCCCTTCTGAGCTAGTCGGTCTTATGTTGCCGTCGGCCACGTCTTAACGTATGGACGTTCATATTGTAGTACGGTTCTTACCGACTCATACCGACTCATACAACTTGGGATATAACACTTGAGAAGATAGTAGTGAAAGATAACTTAATTAAGAACATGTTCACCAGAATGAAAGATATAACTAGCATGATCTTCTGATAGAAATAAGAGAATGAAATAGAGAGTGTAGAACAGCTAGTATCTGCAACAAGTCCTTGTCAATCCCGATCAGAATGCGAGTTATCCATGATCGCCTACGCCAGCCGGCACGGCACCTGATGATGATGAGTAACAGCTAGAGAAAATTATAGTGAGACACGAGAGAAGGAATGACAAACTGTATAAACATTGAAAGAACCCAGAGGGAGCTTAATAAAGGGTTTTTAATTGAGTGAGTCATGAAAGAAGGAGGAGAAAACCAAATAGTCAACAGTGAGACATGGGTGGAGAGGAGGGAGTAGGAAAATTGACTAGTATATGTAGTTTTCTAACTTCAAACGTTGTCGTTTAGTGTCGTTGTCGTATAATGTGAGAAAATTATGATTTCTAAACAAGACTACGAAAGGCACATGTTACAGGGAAATTTTTGTAAGTGCCCTGAGATTTGAAGATCTAAAACAGTTCAGTAATTATAGTTTTCGTTCTTTGACTCGGAGAGAGGAGATTAATTATATACGGGGTTCACCGTTAACAAAGGTATGCAATGTTAAGTACTCTTGAACTACCAGGGTTACACACGTGACACTAAATAAGGAGAAGACCATGTCTCTTTGTATCTGCACTCAGAAGATGAAAAGCTGTGAGAATTGAATACTGACGAAAGCTCTTTGACCTAACCACCCCTAGAGCCCATACAGCACTCGCGAGATGCTCCCTCAGTGAGTCTCCAAACTAGGGTCTTTGTGATTAAAAGATAGCCGTAATAAATAGCAAATAACGTGTGTTTTACCTGATAGAATTTGACAAGAACGAGAGTAATAGTTGAAGGGTGCACGATCGTTACAGATTGTGGAAGATAGGTAAATTAGGAATATCATTTAGATCATATACACAGAACACAATATGAAGTCTATTCACATTAATATTATAAAAGATATCACAAACAAAGAATACATATTCTTTGATCATACCACAAGAAGTATGGACGTCCACAGACATTTGTCCAGAAGTAGCCACAAGAAGTATGGACGTCCACAGACATTTGTCCCGAAAGTAGCCCACAAGAAGTATGGACGTCCACAGACATTTGTCCAGAAAGTAGCCCACAAGAAGTATGGACGTCCACAGACATTTGTCCAGAAAGTAGCCCACAAGAAGTATGGACGTCCACAGACATTTGTCCAGAAAGTAGCCCACAAGAAGGGGACAAAATGAGTTTTAAAAATTTAGCTGGTAGTTCACTATGCGGAAGTAGAGAAGTAAAGATTCAGATTTTGATTGCGGGCTCCAAATTGTAACTTCTTTTTCACCCGTCGCCCCTAGGTCTATAGGTCCTCAACCAAGGCCTTCCAAACCTGCCTATACAAGGCCATCTTTTTCAGATCTCTTCAGTCTCTCCCCACCCTCTTGCATTCCGTCTCCAACTCCCGTCTCCATGTGTTCCTGGGTCTTAGTGTGTCCTGCATTTGTCCATCTGGTTTCGTACAGTCCTAGGATGGCCAGTCCATATGTTCTCATTTCCTGTGCCACCTGTGCTGTCTTCCCAGTTTCGAACATCGTGCGGACATTCCAGGTGCCAATCCTGCAGATCTTCCGGGTTGAAAGAAGGTGAGTCGGCAGCCTGATTTCCTTTCGATTTCACCGGGTCTCTTCACGAGTCCCTCCTTGTGGGGTTCTTCTCCTTCCTCGGGTGGCGAGCTATGAATTTTCCTGGTTGTGGTTTATGTAGCTAACTAGTGTTTTCTTTACGGGGTGGGGTAGCTAGCCCAATTCTCAACCTCCTTAGTCGCTCACATCTTACGACATGCGTGGCAGGTAACAGTGGTTCTATTCTTTACACCCCAATTTGGGCCCGGTAACCACTCAGGCGAATCCAAATTGTAACTTCTATAAATGTTTAAAACATAATTAGTTAGCAATAGTCAATCACAATGTTTTACCCAAAAATCATTTTAGTACACTTGTAACTCAGCGTCAATGAGTCGCGTCATTCAGCATCAGCGTTCCTGAGCCGAATGACATGTAATGTTATCTACAACGCGTGTACCGTGTTGCTTTGTTTAATATAATGTGTCACACTTAATTTTAACATATAGGTGGAAAGTTGAAGAAGAAGAAGAAGAATACAAACTTAGGCTGCTTAATGTGACATAATATACTGTCAACAGCAGAATTGATATGCACAACATCTGATCGCCAGGTGAGATAATATGAAGTCTGGAAATACAGTCATCTGTTCATGTCTCTCCTTTATGTCCTGTAAGAAAATTGTTCCGAAATATCATTATGTTTATTTTCATATTTAATCATTCATTTTTCACTACTTATGTAATACTGTATATACCTATCTTTGTTCATTCGCCAATTTACTCAGTATTACCGCAGCTTTCCCCCACGGTTTTCTCCAAATCACTTCTGATCGGGTTTGACCACCTCAGATTTGTCGATTTTCGTATATCGCATTCCGAAACATCACAAACATCTGTCGATGTGGCGAATGATGATAGCAGTATGTCGATATCATAGCGATAATGTTTGTAAAAGCTAACCAGGTACTGAAGCAGTTAACACCACTGTTGTCACATCAAGAGATACTGCTAAAAACTAAAGCAAGTCTCATAAGAACGATTTTCTGGTGAACACTGTGTTAACCAGTGTCAAACATGGCCAATAACAGCAGCTAATGAGCGGAAAATCATAACGACAGAGATGTGTCTTAAAAGAGCTGCAGGTGTGACAATAAGAGACAAATTAGACATGAAGAAATCAGAAGACTGGATGTGAACCCAGTCATGCAATTCATAAAAGAACAACATATTAAATGATTTGGACACCTGACAAGAATGCCCTGGTATCGCCTACCAAAGAGAGCCACACAGAAAAAATATAACTAGTACGAAGCAAGAGGAAGACCACGCACGCAAAACATGGAGCGACGGCATCAAGAACAGCCTTACGAAAATGAATATTGCTTACAAAGTGCCTTAAAACAAGCACACACAAGACACCACCCCCTCCTCCCTCAACACTTCTATAAAGAAGTAAATGGTGAAAGAGAAGAAGAACAATGTTTGTAATAGAAATCATTTAGAAAGAGTTAGAAAAACAAGATCGATATTATAGTAATACATCTACAGATCTCACATGCAACAGTGAAAATGTATCAATAATTTCTGTTCAAGATGGTAAAGTATAATGCAATACAGCGGTAAGTAAAATAAAACAATCTAGAAACACGACAATATAATTGTATAAGTAAGAGTCGATATACAGTAATAATGTACTGGAGAAATGAATGGGAAAACAAGTAGAATTATCTCAACAAGTTTGTTCCATTGTTTGTATAATGTTATCTTGTAGCAAATGTTGTTGTTTACCAAATAATATCTGCATGACAGCACAAAGTGGGTATCGATAAACAGAAGGAAATAAGAAGTCAAGATATGCATTGTTCTATAGAGCAGATACTGATAAACAGATGGAAATAAGAAGTCAAGATATGCATTGTTCTATAGAGCAGGTACTGATAAACAGAAGGAAATAAGAAGTCAAGATATGCATTGTTCTATAGAGCAGATACTGATAAACAGAAGGAAATAAGAAGTCAAAGATATGCATTGTTCTATAGAGCAGGTACTGATAAACAGATGGAAGTAAGAAGTCAAGATATGCATTGTTCTATAGAGCAGATACTGATAAACAGAAGGAAATAAGAAGTCGAGATATGCATTGTTCTATAGAGCAGATACTGATAAACAGATGGAAGTAAGAAGTCAAGATATGCATTGTTCTATAGAGCAGATACTGATAAACAGAAGGAAATAAGAAGTCAAGATATGCATTGTTCTATAGAGCAGATACTGATAAACAGAAGGAAATAAGAAGTCAAGATATGCATTGTTCTATAGAGCAGATACTGATAAACAGATGGAAGTAAGAAGTCAAAGATATGCATTGTTCTATAGAGCAGATACTGATAAACAGAAGGAAATAAGAAGTCAAAGATATGCATTGTTCTATAGAGCAGATACTGATAAACAGAAGGAAATAAGAAGTCAAGATATGCATTGTTCTATAGAGCAGATACTGATAAACAGATGGAAGTAAGAAGTCAAGATATGCATTGTTCTATAGAGCAGGTACTGATAAACAGATGGAAATAAGAAGTCAAGATATGCATTGTTCTATAGAGTAGGTACTGATAAACAGAAGGAAATAAGAAGTCAAAGATATGCATTGTTCTATAGAGCAGATACTGATAAACAGAAGGAAATAAGAAGTCAAGATATGCATTGTTCTATAGAGCAGATACTGATAAACAGAAGGAAATAAGAAGTCAAGATATGCATTGTTCTATAGAGCAGATACTGATAAACAGAAGGAAGTAAGAAGTCAAAGATATGCATTGTTCTATAGAGCAGATACTGATAAACAGATGGAAGTAAGAAGTTGAGATATGCATTGTTCTATAGAGCAGGTACTGATAAACAGATGAAAGTAAGAAGTCGAGATATGCATTGTTCTATAGAGCAGATACTGATAAACAGATGGAAGTAAGAAGTCGAGATATGCATTGTTCTATAGAGCAGGTACTGATAAACAGATGGAAGTAAGAAGTCAAGATATGCATTGTTCTATAGAGCAGAGACTGATAAACAGATGAAAGTAAGAAGTCGAGATATGCATTGTTCTATAGAGCAGAGACTGATGAACAGAAGGAAATAAGAAGTCAAGATATGCATTGTTCTATAGAGCAGATACTGATAAACAGAAGGAAATAAGAAGTCAAGATATGCATTGTTCTATAGAGCAGAGACTGATAAACAGATGGAAGTAAGAAGTCAAGATATGCATTGTTCTATAGAGCAGATACTGATAAACAGATGGAAGTAAAAAGTCGAGATATGCATTGTTCTATAGAGTAGGTACTGATAAACAGATGGAAATAAGAAGTCAAGATATGCATTGTTCTATAGAGCAGGTACTGATAAACAGATGGAAATAATAAGAGATGAATTGAGGATCTGGAATACTACACAGAACAGGTACGGGTAAAACTACTAAAACCATAACTAATAAATTGCAAACACTCATGTGTATGCGCAGAATAGAGGGACTGGGGTGGTATGATAGGACTATACATGAGAAGCGTATGGAGAAGACGAGACATGTCACAGTGAACAAAGAGATGAAGAAATGATGCTTGCGCTGGATAGAGCACACCTTGAGAAAACCCGTAGGAAATGTAACAAAAAGAGCCATTTACTTGAATCTGCAGAGAAGACGTTAGAGAGTGAAGTCTAGAAATACACGGAGAAGATATTTGTAGGCAGAGATTAGCAACATACAAAAGAGCTGAAAGCTTCAGCTAAAGATATGAAGACTTGGCATGAGCTAGTTGAGGGCGTATGACCCAACCGAGGTTAAAAATGGCACAAGAGAACGAAAGATAGATGCAGGGACAAACAGAAAGAAATAATAAGCTTTGAATGAATCTCTGTATTATTACACAGAACCAGTAATAATAAACAAATCAATATAAATGATCAGTGAATGAGTAAGTCGTGCTAGAGCAAACATCAATAAATAAACAAGTTTACCATCTTGCAATAGAATCTACAGATTACTCATTAATTACAGTTTGTGTGTGCTTTCGGTTTAGACTTTGCTAATGTTTTGCATTCTTTTATTGATATTGTATTCATTTTCTATATAAGGGAAGACTGCAGTAAAACTATGTAGCAATGGCGAAACACGTCAAATCTATTGTCTATTCTGTGTTAAACACTTTCATAAAACAAAAATATTAATTTCGGAATATCTGTTAATACATTTTTTTTAAATGATGTGCGATAATGCACTTGACAGGAAACTGGTAAGTCAACTGTAGATGTATTTTTGGCCATAGATATTTGTAAAATAGTTTGTTTGTTTTTCTACAAAGAAGGTACCATATGAAATGCAAAGACGTGTTTCACTTCCCAACATCGATTAGTTATTGTCAAGAAGTAAAAGCTATAAGCCACAAATAAGCGGGGCGCCTGTAATAGATCAACACATCTGGGAATCCTACATCGTAACTTGCAACTGCTACCACTTTGTCTTTCTATAATCTCGCAGATTTGATTGTGTTGTCATTGTTTGGTAACCGTTCTTCTTCAAACGCTCCATATCGACCACTTGTTAAACCACTCTTGGTGATCTGTAAGTCAACCGAGCATAAGAGCGAGTGTACGTTGTGCCAGTTATTTTGCGCCTACAAGTAGGCCAGCACATCCGATTTCTGCAACGCTTTTATTTACTAGGTAGCTTCCTAGGCCACTACCGCAGTCGCCTCTTACAACATGCCTTGTAGGTCGCAGTGTTAATATTCTTTGCTCCCCAGAAACACGCACACAGTTAACCGTTAAGTTAGCAGATACTTGTATTAGCAACATAGCGAGGACTAAACCCCACGATATATACTAGCGATATGTTAGTCTCGAACAAAGCAACGTCCACCAACATAAGTCAAGATTACTTTATCTTCTTTTATTGCTCGGCCATCATCTATTTATTGTTTGTCCGAAATGATTAAACAGTTTGCTGATTACAACTATTTGCAAAGAACCTGCATTCAGATTAAAATGTAATTGTTCCCTTTTGTCTTAAATTGTCATTAATAAATCTAAAATTCACATTTGTGATATTGATAACAACTATGTGTTATCAGTATATCTAAGTTAACGTATTTCTTTTCCTTCGAGTATAAACAGAAATCTTTACATTACTTCCCCCCGTTTTTTCTTACGTTCCTCATTTTAATGTTCGACTTATACATGAAACAGATATGGGGACAGAATGCTGTCTTGCCTGACTTCATATATTATATATCACAACTTATATATTATTTATTATATTATTTATGAATATACGGGTATTTGTGGCGTCTGTGACTTAGGGGATGGATAGTGACTCGGTCTATTAACCCCAACGTTCTGAATTCGAATCACGCTGCGGACAGTTTGGTTGCAAATTGTATCGCGTGGATTTTTACAAAAGGACGATGTCACCACCCGTTCAGAAAGCAATGGCAAACTACTGAACGTAATAATGCCTAGAAAAATCACAAACATCGTTAAAAAGCTGGGGTTGATTCGCAAAGTCCTGTAAAGGATATGCAATTAACTTTTATACGGGTATTATAATTTTATAATCATCATCAACATTAGCTGCTATCATTTTACTATTAAAAAATAGTGTATTTTTAAATGCAGTTTTCATATTAGTAAACTGACAATCAATAACATTAAAAATGTATTAATTTTACTAACTTACTTAATGTGAACTTTAGAAACCCTTAGAAAACAACAAAATTTTAATAGCATTCTCAGACGATGTGGATAATGTCATAATAGAGTGTCCTGTAGCCGTTTCAAATCTTAAGCTTTCAAATGCCTGTTACCTTACATTTCTAGGGTTCGCAAGAGGTAGGATTGCCAATTCCTTTTCTCGTGTGTTGAACGTCGAGTGTGGTATTTAATCCACATCTCTAGTGTCGTGTCAATAAGCGAGCACTAATCTGACCATATATATATATATATATATATATATATATATATATATATATATATATATATATATATATATATATATATAAACCATTTCTTATTTTGCTTAAACACTTATATTCTGGTGGAGACACATACCACGTATGTACACAAATACATGACCAGTTGTGTCATGTTTGGAGACTGCCGCTGAGGGTATCAATAACTTGAGATAAGATGGTCTTTTCAGCCGTTGTGCTCCACGTGTCGTACGAACACCAGCTACCTTGCCCCTGTCGCTGCTTTATTTTGTCACGTATGGGGTGTCATTGTGTACATTAGCGGTGTGATAAAACTGAAAGGGCTGCTTGATAAACACCGTCAACTTAGCAAATATTTGCTCATACTACCATTTGTGGGAAGTGTTTTGTGTGTATATGTTAGTACTGTCGACGTACCACAGTAGTCAGGGATATGAATTCAATCACGAAAGTATATAGGTTCAAATCTGTGTATAGTCGACTCTCCACATACAATTGAGTTCCGACTCTTAAATTTTATGAAAATATTGGAATCATCTTCAAAGCAACAGGATAAAAGCTATAATACAAACTCAAAAACCCACGGAATACATTTTTTACGCGCATTTTAAGCTGTTCTCCCATTGCTTCTCAAAACATATATTTTAACATTTTAAGCTGTTCTCCCATTGCTTCTCAAAACATATATTTTAACATTTTAAGCTGTTCTCCCATTGCTTCTCAAAACATATATTTTAACATTTTAAGCTGTTCTCCCATTGCTTCTCAAAACATATATTTTAACATTTTATGCTGTTCCCCATTGCTTCTAAACATATATTTTAACATTTTAGTGTTCTCCATTGCTTCAAACGATATTTTAACATTTTAAGCTGTTCTCCATTGCTTCTCAAACATATATTTTAACATTTAAGTGTTCTCCATTGTTCTCAAACATATATTTTAACATTTGCTGTTCTCCATTGCTTCTGAAAACATATATTTAACATTTGGCTGTTCTCGATTTTTCAACATATATTTTAAATTTGGTTCTCCATTGCTTCAAAACATATATTTTAACATTTTAGCGTTCTCCATTGCTTCCAAAACATATATTTTAACATGTTCATTGTCATAGATAATAAGGTTAGTGTGCTGATCACAACTCATGTCCCTGGTTAGCTCGGTCAGGCAATTTGAGCAAATTTGTTCAGGTGGATTTTACGAATGGTTAAAATGCACGACCTTTTCAGAAAACAATAAATCTCAGAATCGTATATGGTCCCTAGAAAATCGAAGACTGTTTACGTGGTTGATGGCATAGTTATAAGGTATGCGATTTTCACTTTAATATCATAATATATGATGCTATTGTTATATTAATATATATATATATAACATTTTCTTTTGATTGAATAAACTATTGTCTCCATATCTTCAATGTGCAATACGTGCCCCTCATCTTCTAGTCCAGCGTTTTCCAAAGTGGGCGGTACAGCCCCCATTGGGCGTTGAATCCGTTCAGGGGCGATAGTGGGTTCAGAAACATTTGGGTGAGTTTTTGTTTGTGATTTTATCATTGAATAATCATTATAAATTTGAATTCTGCATTTTAATTCACCTTATGCCCATCTTACACGATCCATTTTTTCATCAATTTTCTATTTCATTCATATAATCATTTGAAAATTGATTATGTATTACAGAAATATATATCAATTTTCTATGTCAAAGAGAAAATAGAGCATGTATGTATGTATGTGGAAGGGAGGGGGGCGTTGGCAAACTGTTATAATGTGGAGGGGCGTTACAAAGTTTATGTTGTGCAAAGTGGGCAGTGAGCCGAAAAGTTTGGGAAATCTATGTTCTAGTCCATTCAGTGTTGATACATTATGACCAAACTACTATAATTATAGCTCTTGATGTTTACCTTTCATTGCTGGAACTGTCTTCCTTCATCTTGCCTTCCATTTTTCTTCCAAGCATAGTTTCCAATCATTTGTCATGTCTTGTTGTCTATCTAAAATATATTATTTCTCTATTTTTTACAAATACACATTATATATATATATAAAAGTTTTTCCTAGTTTTCCCCTCAAGTCTTATTGAACTTTTTTGTGCAATTCTTAAAATGTTCTTATCCAGACAACGTTAATGATTGACAAATTTAGTAGTCAGTTCTAGTCTGCCGGGTAACTGAATACTTAATATACTATTTAACTCGCTAGAGTCTCGATTGTTATCTCTGGTGTTTAGTTTTATGAGTAAATTCTTATGAAACCAAATTTGATGACGATCTCAGCTATTTTTTGTCTCTATTATGTGCGTCCGCATGTGATTGTTTGAAATCATTCAATATATAATTTGGAAAAATATCTTTGATTTGTACTTTGTATGGAATGTGGGGACGAATGGTAAACTGGTATGCAACGAGAAACATCAACAAATGCATGCTTTCCTTTATCTTCTGGCTGGACTGTAAGAAAGAGAAGAAAATGTATGCAGTGGCGTCACTAGGGTTGGTCATCACTCATAGCCTTCTCTCATATCTTAGCCGTATAAATATATTTATGCAGCAGTACACCTATGAGATGGGTCTACGGAATATATTTATGCAGCAGTACACCTATGAGATGGGTCTACGGAATATATTTCTGCAGCAGTACACCTATGAGATGGGTCTACGGAATATATTTATGCAGCAGTACACCTATGAGATGGGTCTACGGAATATATTTATGCAGCAGTACACCTATGAGATGGGTCTACGGAATATATTTCTGCAGCAGTACACCTATGAGATGGGTCTACGGAATATATTTATGCAGCACACCTATGAGATGTGTCTACGGAATATATTTCTGCAGCAGCACACCTATGAGATGCGTCTACGGAATATATTTCTGCAGCAGCACACCTATGAGATGTGTCTACGGAATATATTTATGCTGCAGCACACCTATGAGATGGGTCTACGGAATATATTTATGCTGCAGCACACCTATGAGATGTGTCTACGGAATATATTTATGCTGCAGTACACCTATGAGATGGGTCTACGGAATATATTTATGCAGCAACTTGGTTGCAACGAAAATCAGTCAACAAATGCATGCTTTCCTTTATCTTCTGGCTGCACTAGAAAGGAAGAAAATGTATGCAGTGCATCACTAGTGGGTCTACATATCTTATGCTCACACATCTTGATGTGTCTACAATATATTTATGCAGCAGTACACCTATGAGATGGTCTACGGAATATATTTATGCGCAGCACACCTATGAGATGTGTCTACGGAATATATTTATGCTGCAGCACACCTATGAGATGCGTCTACGGAATATATTTATGCTGCAGCACACCTATGAGATGGGTCTACGGAATATATTTATGCTGCAGCACACCTATGAGATGTGTCTACGGAATATATTTATGCTGCAGCACACCTATGAGATGGGTCTACGGAATATATTTATGCTGCAGCACACCTATGAGATGGGTCTACGGAATATATTTATGCTGCAGCACACCTATGAGATGTGTCTACGGAATATATTTATGCTGCAGCACACCTATGAGATGTGTCTACGGAATATATTTCCCTTAAACAACTAACTAGCTATATGGGCATCTTGTTTGTAAATATTTCTGCTGAAACTTCTTCTTTTGTTGTCACACTGTTACCGGGTTGGTGCCAGTGTCGTGGTTTTCTGTTTTTCCTATTGCGCTCTTGTAGTGGCTTGGGTGATAGTTATATATTTTCTTGTTTGACAGAACTCTGCTATGCCATCTATCCGTCCTGTTCGTGGTTTTCATCTCGTCTTCTATGGCAGTGGAATAGAAACAGTGAAAAGGAAACGTTACACGAAAATTCTATAGAAAGTCATGTTAGTGACAGAACCTCTGATCGTGTCCCACGTAATGTACGTACCAATAAACACACCCATAATGATACCAATGTCTGTGGGTAGGCCTCATGAAGTGTCAGGAAAGGTCGGCTTTGTTAAACAATGTCAAATATATATATATATATATATATATATATATATATATATATATATATATATATATATATATATTTGTGTATGCATATATGTGTAAATAACTTAAGTGTGTGTATGTATGTGTGTGTATGTGTGTGTATGTATGTGTGTATATATATGATGTGTATGTACATAGACGTACAATGAGTGGTAGAGATGTAGCATTTTATTAATGCCAGTAGTTGTAGATTCATGAAGATATTCAAATATATTTATCCAAATTAAAAGATTTTGTTGAAAAAATTGTAACTTTACCACAGAACAATGTATGACGGTCCGACAATTGTCTAGCCAGTAATCCCCTGCAGACGTGTAGACGAACACTTAGACCAGGTGAACTAAAAGAGATTACATTTATAGTAGATCATTACTTAATTATGACAATATATTTCAGTATCACTAGACAGGCAGTCACTCACGGCTAGTTGCAAAATGATGTAGGTTGAATTATTTGCGATGTCGAGACAAGGCAGATTGGAATTAATTTTCAGAAACTGATAGAAGTGAAAGACCAAACGTTTTCTCCTTCACCCCTGGGGGCGCATAGGCAATCAAGTTCTTCGAAGTCCTCCTTTCAAAGACCTCCTATCCAAGGCCATCTATTCCAGATCTCTTCACTCTCTCCCCATGTTCTTGCATTCCGTCTCCAACTCCCGCAACCTGGTGTTCCTGCTTCTTTCCTTACCATCGGAGGGTCTGTCTTATGACAGAGACCAAACGTCACAGATTAAGAAATCAGCATATGAAAATACGTATTGACATGAGTACATAAGGAGGATAAGTTCCTTCAAGACGAGTCAGGGAATGATCAAGACGACGGTGACAACAGGATAGTAACCATTACGATGGAGAGGACGGGAGAATTAGCTTAAGATCAAACGTTTTAAGACGGGCTGTGATGAAGTTCTACAAAGGTGGCAACATGATGACGACACAACAGGGAACAAGTTGAAAACATCATTACCATTTATATCCATTCTTGCTTCTGATCTTCCAGTTCCACATATGATATATCCTGCTCTTGACTTTGGAGACATTTATACATGAAGTAATACACGATTCTGTACAGGTAAATGTGTGTCTAGACTTTGCTATACAAGTCCCAGACTATGGAACATTACGTATACTACTACAATGATTTACTTCATTCAGAACTGCTGTCATGGAAGCCAAGCTACTTGATGATGATGAATGGTACAGTTCTTGTACATACTGTCAAGAACCTCTGGTACTATTAAGATGACTCTAATGTCACAATCCTTGTACATTTATTCAAGGAGCTCTGGTACTATTAAGATGACTAATGGCACAATCCTTGTACATTTATTCAAGGAGCTCTGGTACTATTAAGATGACCTAATGTCACAATCCTTGTACATTTATTCAAGGAGCTCTGGTACTATTAAGATGACTAATGGCACAATCCTTGTACATTTATTCAAGGAGCTCTGGTGCTATTAAGATGACTAATGCACAACCTTGACATTTATTCAAGGAACTCTGGTACTATTAAGATGACTAATGGCACAATCCTTGTACATTTATTCAAGGAGCTCTGGTGCTATTCAGATGACTTAATGTCACATCCTTGTACATTTATTCAAGGAGCTCTGGTACTATTAAGATGACTAATGGCACAATCCTTGTACATTTATTCAAGGAGCTCTGGTACTATTAAGATGACTAATGGCACAATCCTTGTACATTTATTCAAGGAGCTCTGGTGCTATTAAGATGACCAATGACACAATCCTTGTACATTTATTCAAGGAGCTCTGGTGCTATTAAGATGACTAATGGCACAATCCTTGTACATTTATTCAAGGAGCTCTGGTACTATTAAGATGACCAATGGCACAATCCTTGTACATTTATTCAAGGAGCTCTGGTACTATTAAGATGACTAATGGCACAATCCTTGTACATTTATTCAAGGAGCTCTGGTACTATTAAGATGACTAATGGCACAATCCTTGTACATTTATTCAAGGAGCTCTGGTACTATTAAGATGACTAATGGCACAATCCTTGTACATTTATTCAAGGAGCTCTGGTACTATTAGATGACCATGCACAATCCTTACATTTATTCAAGACTCTGGTACTATTAAGATGACTAATGCACAACCTTGTACATTTATTCAAGGAGCTCTGGTCTATTCAGATGACTAATGGCACAATCCTTGTACATTTATTCAAGGAGCTCTGGTGCTATTAAGATGACTAATGGCACAATCCTTGTACATTTATTCAAGGAGCTCTGGTACTATTAAGATGACTAATGGCACAATCCTTGTACATTTATTCAAGGAGCTCTGGTGCTATTAAGATGACTAATGGCACAATCCTTGTACATTTATTCAAGGAGCTCTGGTACTATTAAGATGACTCTAATGTCACAATCCTTGTACATTTCTTCGTCAAGAACCTCTAGGGCCGTTAAGTTGACCCTGATAGCACAATCCTTAAACATTTCTTCGTCAAGAACCTCTGGGATGCTATTAAGATGACACTGATGGCACACACTCAGTCAATCAAAGTAGTGTACTAAATCCCTATGTAACTCATGTTTTCGTCAATGCTGGTTGCACGCGTGTGAATTCTTTCGTACCGTGCCATGATGTTAAGCTGTCTATAATTTGTTTCCTCTGTCGACCTCTATCTTTCTTCCCTTGTATATTGCTTGTTGTCACAATGTATTCAAGCATTTCTTATAACATATCCAAAGAATGTTGGTTGTATTTTCTTGATGCGTTTCATACGCGATCTGTTCTTACCTGCTTTCTTGAGAACATACCATTTGTGTTCTGTCTATGATATTCTCATCATTCTTCTATAAAATAACATTTCTATAATATATTATAATATACTATTCTTGTTATTGATTGTCCATGATTCACATCCGTATGTCAAAACTGGTTCTACATAATACTGTAATAATCTCTATCTCACTTTTCATGATAATCTTTTATTGACATGAAAATCGTGACATATCCCTTACAGGACGTAGCCATCAGCCACAGTAAACAAGTCGTTGATTTTCTAGGCGCCACTTATACGTTCAGTAGTTTGCCATTGCTTTCTGAACGGTGAGGTCTATTTTTACCTTTCGTAAAAATCTCAATATGGATGGAGACTGCAGTAAAACTATGTAAAATGGCGAAGCACGTACATCAAACTACTGTAGTTTGACAAAATACAAATACAATGATAATACACAGCAAAAATCTCACAGAAACGAATTTCTTTTAAACTGCCTGCTGTGAAGTTTGAACCAGGTTCGGTGGATTGTGATCGATCTTACTACCGCTTAAGTTACAGACGCCCACAATCTCTTATTACACAACCTTTACTTTTAATTTTCCCATAAAGCTGCTTTAGATTAGTTAGTTCTACTATTTATTTCTGTATTACATTTACTATCGGATGTAATTGTTATAACCATTTACTTGAATTGTTTTTATTGTTTTATCACTTTTCTCCTTTATCTCATATAGACATTTTTTAGTTGACTTATTTGATACAACCATCACTTTCATGTTTTTGTTATTTAAAATTCAACTGACTTAACTTGACATTTTGTGACACATTCCATTCTATGGCAATATTAGATCCGCATTACAAATAGCTGTAACACTTCCAGTAAGAACGTGTACAGTTAAATGTGTTCCTTCAGTACATTCAAGTCGGTTAGAACATAGTTTCCTCATGCAATGTATTACGTATAACATATTATTTGAACTCTGCATGTTAGACTGTTTATCGTTTGGCAGTTGCAACCAAGAAAATATAATTCTTTTGTCATTCTCTGCTTTTTACCGTTAGGCGTCGCCCGCCTGCCCAGCGTGTTCGTAGCGCGTTGGACTACGGGTGACAAGTCCTCTGTGAGTGCTGGTTCAACTCCGCGGACTGGCAGAAAAGCCACAGATTCTCCAGATTTATGGTGTTCGTGGCACCGAACCGAAGGGTTAAGATGTCCATGACACCAAGCCGAAGAGCTGAAAGCTCAAGTGCTTCTGGATCGAAAAAAGAAGGGAAAAAAGAAAGAAAAACCGTTAGGCGTCGCAGGTTTCAAAATACTTGGGTATACCGGGAGGAGGGGGTGTGATGGTAAGATTAGCATTATCATACTTTAAGAACTAACTGGTCTTGAATATAGAAATAAAGAGATGCAATATAGACTATGGTGATGATGATGTATTGTTGTACATATTCTCATTAGGAGAAAAGAAAAGTGGCCAAGAAAGACAATGCAGTGAACACCGCAAGGATAGCGGGAAAGACGGAGATGTAGGCACACTTTAGAGGTTTTGAAACAGAGCTCAAAGAAATGTATAAGACTAAGTTTGAGTTGGAAACAAAGGCATACGATCGTACCGAATAGATATTTTTTGTTTGTCTCTGCTTTGTGTGTTCTTGGACGCGACGAGGACTGATGATGAATTGACAAGATTTGATTCGTTTCGAAAATAATACAATAACGTGTTGCTGGGAATATCGTTCGACATCTGCTGAGGAAGACTGGGCATCTATATGTGTCTCCCCGGAGTGGTTATTCGTCACTTTAGTAACCAATAACTCCAAGATCGCCATGGTGACGCTGTAGCAACACTAGAGAAGCTTGTATAGCTGAGAATCGTCGTGGCGTTGAGGCACAGAGAAAACGAGCTGAGTGAAAAAAATAGAACACACAACAGCCATATGTCTAACCTCGATCATGTGTGCCTCACCTGTGGTAGGGGATTGTGTTCTCGGATTTAACTCTAGAGTCACCTCAGCACACACTAGAGAGGTGTATCAGCGCACGTCTGAGGCTGTTGTCATCATCGTTTGCGATGGACGGCTATTAACCAATAACTAAGAGTCAATGTTAGGTACATTAGAATATTTTACAGAAGAATATTCAGAATTCCATGAACAGTTAATACGACTAATACTGCTATGATAAAAGTAGTCAACCCACACAATAAGCTCACAATTAGCATCTGAAAAGATTAATCATCGTTTTGTGTAGGGCCCTCATATGAGAAACGAAAGCTGACAGCATCATCATGTGACAGCAGCTGAAATCAATGTCAGACAGACGAGACAACAGCGAGAGAATATTTCTTAGCAATCTCACTTCACTGCAGGAAAAATATCAACATACATGTTTCTTACGTCTGTGTGTCTTTCTATGTGTGTACATAGTATACGTGGGCTGTGTTGTTTATATATGAATGATGTCATTATTCTCTTCTATTACCCTTACGTGTACGTCTGTAGCTTCAGCGGCAGTCAGCTCGATCGTAATCGAAGAGTAACTGGTTCAGATTCCGTGGTGGGAGTTTGGAAGTAAATTCGTTCTCGTGAATATTTACGAAAGGTAAAAATAGATCCCACAAATAGACCTCAGAAAGCAATGGCAAACTACTGAACGTATAAGTGGAGCCTAGAAAATCGACGACTCGTTTACTGTGGTTAATGGTGAAGTCATGTGTATGATATGCCACGATTTACATTTTCATTACTTTTTCAACATTTCTAATAAATGTATGAAGTGTTTTTACCAACTAGAACTATCTATATCGTAAACTTCTAGTCTTCTTTGAGTATATGCCACCTACCTGTCCCTTGATGTGGCTACTAATAACAGCATGTCCACGCGTGTCTGCCGCACGTTATCGAGATTAACAATGTGGTCGGCAGAACGTGTCGGAGAATTTTAGCGGGTCTGTTGAAAAACAGGACCCGGCTTGCCCTTAAACTCGTGTCGTGTGTCCCGGAAAACAAGCACCTTTTAGCTAGATAGCGTAGTAGTTACCTGCCTTAAGCTTAAACTCCTACCAATACCTGGACTTATGATCAGGAACAAATGAAGGGAATCAGATTCTATAGTTTCTTTCTGCTGGAGCTTGTTTTTAACTTTAGACTGTAACCCATCTGTGTTGAACTGTATGACACCAGGTCATGTTTAGGCGTGTTATTTTACTTTGTCCATATGTATTGTGATATATATATATATGTATCCCCGTTTTGTCAGTGTCGTTTAATAAAAGTATTTTGTGATCTGTATTCTTATATTTGCCCAGGATAGAGCGGTATGGAGAAATTACTTGCAGGCCCTATGTAACGTATAACGGTACGAGAGGAATTATTATTATTTTATATTTATGAAGAAGAATTCTCGCACCTGGGATGAATTGTTAGTTGTGGAGTGAACTGGTTAGACAGAGAAAATAAACGTATTTCATTTCTCTATATCTCTCTCTCTCGTCTCTGCCTCTCTCTTCTTGTGTGTCTTCAACCTTTTCCTTTCTGCTTCTCTATTACCATCTCTCTATTTGTTTTATCTCTATTGTGGTACATCACTGTCTCCTAAATGCAATGTCAGATGACTGTAAATCTAAGTGTAGAGAGAAAATCTCACCAAATTCACAACCCGATATAGATCACAATTATAGAATGACACATTCCATAATCTGAATGACAGACACTGGTTTTAGCTTGCGTTCGCTCACCCATTGTGTTGTTGTATAGTGGGTCTTTGTCTAGTACATTCTCTATCTAGCTGTCTCCCCACCTTTCTGTATATCTCTCTTCTGTATATCTCTTTTCTGTGTATATATATATATATATATATAATCATGTCTACTTGTATGTGTACGCCACTTGTTCCTTTCACTTGATTGTAGATATTTGTTTAATGTGTTTTGGAATTTTTATTGAATTAATCATATTTGTTTTCTTATTTTGTGATCTCTTTAACTCTCACGATTTCTCTCGTTCTGTGTTTGTCTGTCTCTCTTTATATGTGTACTCGTCTCTCTTTGCATATGTATGTCTGTCTTTATATATGTATGTGTATGTGTCTCTTCATATATGTATATGCCCGTCTGCCCAGCGTGTTCGTAGCGCGTGGACTACGGGTGACTATCCCTCTGTGTGTGCGGGTTCAATTCCGCGGGATGGCATAAAAGCCACAGATTCTCCAGATTTACGGTGTTCGTGGACCGAACCGAAGGGTTACGATGTCCATGGCACTGAGCCGAAGAGCTGAAAAGCTCAAGTGCTTCTGGATCGGGAAAAAATAAAATATTTGTATAACAATGTCTCTCTGTATATGTATGACTATGTGGTCTCTTTATCAGTTATCATTGCACTTCGACAAATAACCATGTATGCTACAATCTTTTTCTTAAACAGGGAGGTCTCCTCCACAGTGCACAAACTCCGTAGCACCGTTGAAACTCCACGATGCAATTTTGAATGTGGTAAAAATTAGCAAAAAAAAGGTGTAGTGTCTCTTTATATATGTATGTGTATGTATCTCTCTTGATATACGTATGTGTATGTATCTCTTTATATATGTATGTGTATGTATCTCTCTTGATATACGTATGTGTATGTATCTCTCTTGATATACGTATGTGTATGTATCTCTCTTGATATACGTATGTGTATGTATCTCTCTTGATATACGTATGTGTATGTATCTCTTTATATATGTATGTGTATGTATTTGATATATGTATGTATATCTCTTGATATACGTATGTTATGTTCTCTTTGATATACGTATGTGTATGTATCTCTTTGATATACGTATGTGTATGTATTCTCTGATATACGTATGTATGTATCTTTTATATATGTATGTTATGTATCTTCTTGATATATGTATGTGTATGTATCTCTCTGATATACGTATGTTATGTATTTTTGATATACGTATGTGTATGTATCTCTTGATATACGTATGTGTATGTATTCTTGATATACGTATGTGTATGTATCTCTTGATATACGTATGTATGTATTCTTTATATAGTATGTGTATGTATATCTCTTGATATACGTATTGTTATGTCTCTCTTTATATATGTCTGTCTATGTGTCTCTTTATATGTATATATGTGTGTGTTTCTGTCTGTGTTGTTTTGTATATGTGTTAGTAATTCTCTTCAAATACATATGTGTATTATGTCTCCCTCCCTATATCTGGATGCATATATTTTTGTCTACACGTGTGGTGTGTATGTGTGTACCTTCATTCTTACAACCTTATGATTTTCTTTTCAAGTATATATTAGTTGTTAATTGCGTTTTCAATAAAAGACGTTCATTGCCTTAGCTTTCCTTAATTCATATATCATCATCATCATCAAATAGCTTGTCCTGAGCAGAACTTTGCCACCCAACAGTCCTCCGGAACTTCTCTCTCTCATAGACCAGATGTCCTGCCTCTGCAGCCGTCATGTTCAAACCATCAGCTAAATCATGAATCCATCTTCTCCGTGGTCTTCCTCTTCTTCACTTTGCCGGTATGCCTCCTTCCAGGATGGTCTTCTCCAGCCCTTCGTTTCCTTTTTGTATGTCCAAAATATCTCTACTTTTATCTTTCTTATTTGTAGAGATGTATATTCAAATATATGTGTACTTAACATTCGCTTTTTCGTTTCCATTGCCTCACTCTTTCTTACAATCTTTTATTCTGTCTCTCTTCTAACATCCCTCTCTGGTTTTGATTCTGTCTCCTTGTGTTGACAGTCTCCTTGTATGTACTTATAGTGGATCCTTCTGACCCCCACTTTCCTCCTCAAAACTTGAGCATGCAGGCGCGCGCGCACCATACACACACAATCACACACACACACACACAAACAATTCGTACATCAGTCGTATCACTGTCAATTTGTTCTGCGGCTTTGTTCATATTCCCTACCGCAGATTCCCAACCATACTTTAATGAACTGTTTTCTCTTCATTTCCCGCTCTTAATGTCAACAACTTGTGTACATTATGATTGGGGTCAGCTTTGTGTGTGCTCGTGTAATCTCACTTTATCACGAGGACGAGAAGAGGGCAGTTGGTCCGTGAGTTATTAGCGCTGTAGCGATAGAGTTATCACAGATCATCCCAGCATAAGATCATAGCGTTAGGGGACGTAACTTGACGAATGGATGCTGGAGGCTCTAATCTATGTTGCATGACACTCAATATGAAACACCTGCGCCATTTTGCGAAAATCACGGGGAAACTATCTTTACGTAGATCTAAACCTCTGCTAGCTTGATTTTATTTTTCTCGCTCGTTTTCGATTCATCGACCAATACAATTATCATGACCAAAACAGCTATTGATCAGCACAGTTATCAACATATAAACCAGAACAACTACTTATTACCAATAAAGAGAATCCGTGCTAAGTTTTAGCACCACTAACGCCTATAAATTACGACATACATCTCCCTACACTGTAATAATGACAGGTACAATAAACCCACTGATGCTGTCCTCCTACGCATAACCGGCACTAGAACACTGGAGTCTGACTTTAAACAAAGTTCGAAATTGCTATGTTTCCAATATCATAGGCGGAATCAATAGAAATTTACGACAAATCCACATCTTTTTTTTTAAAGCAGAAGATGTGTGATTTATGATCAAGTTTATTTTATTTTGTCGATGGCTTAAACTGGCGGTTTGAAAACTGAAAGTAACGCTACATCAATACAGTGATCTCTTCAAGACTAATCAGTCAATAATTGTAGTAGGCTGGCTATATGTCAACAGTTGTACATGCATGTGAGTCAACTTGTTTTTGCATACGGCTTGATGGTTTTGTTTGCTTATGGTCCGGCGACTTTGTTTACTGGTTAGTTAAGCACTGGCTAAACAGTTTTGTTACGCTCTGGGTCTACAGTATTGTTAAGCTATAAGTCTACAGTATTGTTAAGCTATAAGTCTACAGTATTGTTAAGCTATAAGTCTACAGTATTGTTAAGCTATAAGTCTACAGTATTGTTAAGCTATAAGTCTACAGTATTGTTAAGCTATAAGTCTACAGTATTGTTAAGCTATAAGTCTACAGTATTGTTAAGCTATGAGTCGGTCTACAGTATTGTTAAGCTATAAGTCTACAGTATTGTTAAGCTATAAGTCTACAGTATTGTTAAGCTATAAGTCTACAGTATTGTTAAGCTATAAGTCTACAGTATTGTTAAGCTATAAGTCTACAGTATTGTTAAGCTATAAGTCTACAGTATTGTTAAGCTATAAGTCTCAGTATTTTAGCATGAGTCGCTAGTATTGTTAAGCTATAAGTCTACAGTATTGTTAAGCTATAAGTCTACAGTATTGTTAAGCTATAAGTCTACAGTATTGTTAAGCTATAAGTCTACAGTATTGTTAAGCTATAAGTCTACAGTATTGTTAAGCTATAAGTCTACAGTATTGTTAAGCTATAAGTCTACAGTATTGTTAAGCTATAAGTCTACAGTATTGTTAAGCTATAAGTCTACAGTATTGTTAAGCTATAGCACAGAAAATTAAGTCTACAGTATTGTTAAGCTATAGTCTACAGTATTGTTAAGCTATAAGTCTACAGTATTGTTAAGCTATGGGTCTACAGTATTGTTAAGCTATGAGTCGGTCTACAGTATTAGTTAAGTCTACGAGTTCTGTCTACAGTATTGTTAAGCATGAACTCACATATTTTGTTTAAGTCTCTATTGTAAGCTATGTTACAGTATTGTTGCTTAAGTCGACATCTTGTTTAAGCTATGATGGCTCAGATTGTTGCTTTTAAGTCATAGTATTGTTGAGCTGTGTCTACGATTTTGTTGATGTCTCAGTGTTGTAAGTATAAGTCGACAACTCTTAGTTGATTGTTAGTTGTCAACAGTATTGTAAGCTATAAGTCTACAGTATTGTTAAGCTATGGGTCTGTCTACAGTATTGTTAAGCTATAAGTCTACAGTATTGTTAAGCTATAAGTCTACAGTATTGTTAAGCTATAAGTCTACAGTATTGTTAAGCTATAAGTCTACAGTATTGTTAAGCTATAAGTCTACAGTATTGTTAAGCTATAAGTCTACAGTATTGTTAAGCTATAAGTCTACAGTATTGTTAAGCTATGGGTCTGTCTACAGTATTGTTAAGCTATAAGTCTACAGTATTGTTAAGCTATAAGTCTACAGTATTGTTAAGCTATAAGTCTACAGTATTGTTAAGCTATAAGTCTACAGTATTGTTAAGCTATAAGTCTACAGTATTGTTAAGCTATAAGTCTACAGTATTGTTAAGCTATGAGTCGGTCTACAGTATTGTTAAGCTATAAGTCTACAGTATTGTTAAGCTATAAGTCTACAGTATTGTTAAGCTATAAGTCTACAGTATTGTTAAGCTATAAGTCTACAGTATTGTTAAGCACTGAACCGACATTTTTGTCAGTTTATTGATCTACTGTTACACTACGCTTTAAGTCGACATCCTTTGTTGTACAACTATATGCCGATAGTTGTATTAGTCGATAGTTTTGTTGAGCTGTGTTGGTCGATATGTTGATGTTGTGTTGGTCAATAAATCGACAACTCTGTTGATCGTTATGTCAACAGTTCTGTAGACCGATATCACTGTCTCCTGTTGCTATCTCTAACATTCCGTGCCTCATTACTAATGAACTGTTGGTGTTTGTTTATCTTTGAGGGATTTAAACCGAGGCACGCACATTCAACCTAAGAATCAGAAACTGTTAAATAGTGTGTACTATCAGTACTTATCGTCTTCTCTTCCACCATTTACCTTTTTTTTAGAAGTGGTGGAAGGGGGGAGCACTGGCCTTGCGTGTGCTTGTTCTAAGGCACTTTGTAAGCTGTTATTCATTTTTATGGCTTTTCTTGATGATGTCGCTCCATCTTTTACGTGATATTCCTCTTGATCTGTACCCTTTATACTTTTTCGATGTGGTTCTCTGTGGTTGTCGATACTAGAGCATTCTTGTCAGGTGTCTAAACCATTTAATCTGTTGTTCTTTTATCAGTATATATCTACAGACAATATCATCAAGAGAATTTAGTAGCTGAGGAAGGAAGAGAGAGGGATTAGGAGAGAGAGAGCGAAAGGAAAAGGAGGAAATATGGAGGAGGGAGAGAAAGAACGAGAGTAGAAACTATAAGATCTTAGTCCCTGATATATGTCCTCTTGGTTATGTTGTCTACCGGGTAGAAGAAAACGGAAGTTTAACTCCTTGTGGACCAAACACCACACTATGTGACGTTTTTTTACTTTAAAAGTATATTTGCCCTGGTCCATTAAGAGTTATAGGGTTTTAAGCCGAAGGATTGACTTCATTGCACCGGATTTTGCCCCATATGGCTCTGTCCCTCTCCGCAGAAATGGCACTCCACCTGCCGAGAGTATTGCACAAAGCACGAACTCTGTAGCTCCGGCAACAATCTAATGGGTCTCTGGAAAAAACTGCACTCGTGAACAGAAGGCCACGATCTGGATTCGAAGCTTCGACTGGCAAAGCAAAGGGCTTAACCACTCAGCCACAGAGACCCCTAAGAAATATGAAGTAGGAGAGGGGCGAGCGAGAGATATCGGGAGAGGACTAGAAGGAAAGGACGAATTATGGAGGAGAGTCTTCATGCAGTCACATAACGTCGCATGAACAAAGAGACATATCGTTCGAGATATCAGCTGGACAAGACCTGGCTTCCCTTACTCGCTGGATATTCCGAAAACAAGCACTGGCAACCAATACATCATACTTAACTGAGAGTCGAATACTTCAGCGTATCAGGGCTCATTGTGCCAACAATGAAAATATAAGTGGATATCGATGAGAAATTGGTTCCACCACTTCATTATATGTATGATGACATGGTGCGCTTTTACTTTAACTTTATCAAAATCACTAATAACAGTTGATCCACATTAACAGAACATCTGGAAAGAATGCGAGAGAAAGATCACGAAAAAGATGTATAGATGGCATAGCAGAATCCTGTCAGTATGTAAATATTATCGCCCAAGTCACTAGAGCAGCGTAAGAGTCACTGAGCAGCGTAAGCAAGCCACTAGAGCAGCGTAAGCAAGTCACTAGAGCAGCGTAAGCAAGCCACTAGAGCAGCGTAAGCAAGAAAATAGAGCAGCGTAAGCAAGCCACTAGAGCAGCGTAAGCAAGCCACTAGAGCAGCGTAAGCAAGCCATTAGAGCAGCGTAAGCAAGTCACTAGAGCAGCGTAAGCAGCTCACTAGAGCAGCGTAAGCAAGAAAATAGAGCAGCGTAAGCAAGCCACTAGAGCAGCGTAAGCAAGCCACTAGAGCAGCGTAAGCAAGCCACTAGAGCAGCGTAAGCAAGCCACTAGAGCAGCATAAGCAAGCCACTAGAGCAGCGTAAGCAAGCCACTAGAGCAGCATAAGCAAGCCACTAGAGCAGCGTAACAAGCCACTGAGCAGTAAGCAAGTCACTAAGCAGCGTAGAGCACTAGAGCAGCGTAAGCAGCCACTACAGAGCGTAAGCAGCCACTAGAGCAGCGTAAGCTCACTAGAGCAGCTAAGCAGTCACCTAGAGCAGCGAAAGGCAAGCACTAGAGCAGGTAAGCAAGCCACTAGAGCAGCGTAAGCAAGCCACTAGAGCAGCGTAAGCAAGCCACTTGAGCAGCGTAAGCAAGCCACTAGAGCAGCGTAAGCAAGCCACTAGAGCAGCGTAAGCAAGCCACTAGAGCAGCTAAGACATAAACTTTTGTCTTCGAGGGCTACTTATCAACCACTTGTTAAACCACTCTTTGTGATTTGTATGGGATCTGAGCATAAGAGCGATTGTACGTTGTGCCAGTTATGCGCCTATAAGTAGGCCAGCACATCCGATTTCTGCGACGAGTTTTATTTACTAGGGTATCTTCCCTAGGCCCCTACCTCAGTCACCTATTACCACATCCCCTGTAGGTCGCATTATTACTATTCTTTGCTTCCCTTGCGAACCCCTACATCACACAGTCGAGACTGAGCAGCAACCCGGCAACAGCGTAACGACAACAGAAGAAAGAAATAAGAAAGACCCACATTAAAACACTGATGACTCATCTCTGCATTGTAATAGAAAAACATGACTTGAAAGTTTGCAAGAAAATACCTCATGCTTTCAGAATAATACACTGTTGTTTCTGAAAACTAAAAGTGCTTTTTCTTATGTTCTGTTAATTGCTTCATTATGTAACATAAGTAAAACAGCCACGTTATTAGTGTGTAATATGAATACACACCGTTTAAATGGTTTTTGTCTATACATGTGTATAATGTTCCGTCTAGTCGGAAACCGGTTAAAAGATAACATCTGCAAGAATAAGGTGAAGAGAAATTTAGGACTATATCTTGTGTTCCTTTGGTTATTGAATATTGGTTACTAAACTGACGTCATTGCACTCCGGGCAGACCCATAGGTGCTCAGTCTCCCCAACAGATATCGAAGAGTATGCATACTGATGGTTCCTGTGGCTCGCTGATTGAACACACCTCTCACTCTGCATCTCAGGCATCCAGTTTCATGTTCCTTAACTTTGTCTCATCTTCTTATTCGTTAGAGTAAAACTGTTGTGCTAATTACTCTGACGCATTCTATACTAGGTTCTTCTTCTTCTTTGCATTCGTTCTTTACGACCAATTTTAATCACTCTTTGTATATGTTTGATCTTTGCCAAGAACGTGTATACGTTGCACATTGGTTTGGTAGACCCTAAACGCATTACGCGTTTAGGACACATGCATCCGATTTCAGCAAAACTTCCTTTGTCGCCTGTTACGACATGCGTGGCAGGTAACAGTGGTTCTATTCATTACACCCCAAATTTGGGCCCCGGTAACCGCTCGGGCGTACTAGATTCTAAACTTGTATTGCCGTAAAGTGTGTTTCTCTTAAATCTGACATGGTTATAACAGACATGATCAAGTCCGTATGTACGTAACGTATCTGCAACTGGTGTGTACGTCTGTGACTTAGCAGTAATAAGCTTGATCACAACCCAAGAGTCATCATCAGGTGCCGTGCCGGCTGGTGTATGCAATCGTGGGTCTCTAGTGTTTACTATTATCTCAGATGTTGACGCTCTTCCGTGCCATGAACCCAAGAGTACCTTTTTTGAAATTCCGCGAAGGGCAGTTTGGAAGGAATTTGTTCCCGTTGATTTTTGCGAACGTTAAAAATAGACATCACCGTTCAGAAAGCAATGGCAAACTACTGAATGTATGAGTGGTGCCTAGAAAAATCAACGACTCGTATACTGTCGTTGATAGCGACGTCCTGTAATTAACATGCCACGATTTTCTTTTTCATTCGTCTACAGCTGGTGTTTGGCTATGATATTTACTTTGGATAAGGCAGTAATAAGCTTGAGTGCTGTGATGTTGTGTAATACAACTTATCATTATTCTGCAAATATTTTCGTACAGTGTATCTATGCATATTCGAAACTAGGTTCATCCCATATTCGTATATCATCATCATCATCATCAGGTTGAACTCATAAAAGAACTATTGATAGCTGAAAATAGATACGAGTAGACTGCAAAGCCGCTGCCCTGTCATAATGGGTTTTTTTTTCAACAATTTAATCAAGAAAATTGTATCTGGGACCCTGGCCGGTGCTACGAAGTGCTTGCTCTGGTGCTGAAATCGTCCTATGTTAGAAAGAGATCGTAGCACACTTGGTTATTCACCAAAGTACAAAAATGATGGTCCAATTAATCAGATCCACGTAGGAACGTGTAACATCTATTTTTAGTGTTGTATATTTCGAAGAATAGACTAGAAATTGAAATCATGTCAGTTTTGTTCAACTTGCATCTGATGTCTCAACCCTCCCAGAGATATATATCAATATATGAAACATTGTTAAATTTTCCCAACATTTATCCGATGTTCTTTAATTTCAAGAATTAAAACCTGGCCGACTGCACTTAACAACAACAACCACAGTGCTTGGAGCAATCTCGCTGTTATCGCTGTGTCCGTACGCACCAGTAGCTCTAATTCATGCAATACATTATGTCTGGCGACTTGTTTAATCTTCCAGTTCTTCCAGCTTGAAGCAACAAGCTTAAGTGGCATGAAAGTGCAACATATCGCATCTTGTTTACTTTTTATCTGGTAGTTAGTTAATGTATGCTGCTTACTAACAAAACTATATGTTTCTATCTATCTATCTAGCTATCTATCTCTGTATGCCTGCCTACCTACCTACCTGCCTACATATATGTCTATCTATCTCTGTCTGTCAGTATGCCTGATTAAATACCTACCTATCTATCTAGTTCTCTATCTTGCTTAGAAAATGTTTAAGATTAATTGATCATCATTATAGTTGTTCATAAGCAAGTTGAATGCATTTGAAAATAGATGTCTGCGAAAAATAATGAATATAAAATGGAATGAATTCAGGAGAAGTGATGAAATCAGAGATATGTCTGGTCAACCACTAGTGACAACTGTTATAAGAAAGAGAAGATGGAGATATGTTGGGCACACCTTGAGTAGAAATGATCAACGAATATCAAAGCAGGCATTGAAGTGGGATGCAAAAGGTTCAAGAAAGAGAGGTCGACTTAATGAGACCCTGAAACGAATTTTGCTGAGAGGGGCAGGAAATATCGGTCTCAGTTCCATGGAGGAGATTGAGCGAGATGCCCAGGATAGAGCGGTATGGAGAAATTATTTGCAGGCCCTATGTAACGTATAACGGTACGAGAGGAATTATTATTATTATTATTATTATAGTTGTTCATGACAAACTCGATCAACGAACATATCTACTTTTTGGCAGACTAAATTTGGCAATGATCTTTGTAAGATTTCCGCAGCAGTCACCGGGCACTGATCCGTCTTCACTATGAATGTGCTCTGTGCAAATGGTACATCGCTGCAAACGTTGGGACATACAATTGTTTGTGTCTGGTATCTCTCTCTCTCTCTCTCTCTCTCTCTCTCTCTCACTCTCTCTCTCTCTCTCTTGCGTGTGTCTTTTAACCCCGGATTCTCAACCAACTCATGTCAAATCTTCGTACCGTTAGCTATCTCGTGCAGCTCCTTCCAGCTCTAGGAAAGGATCCTTCTTCTTATAGTCCCCTCGGATGTGCTCAAGGTGTGTTCCAGTCCAACATCAACGTCTTTGCTTTACCTCTTGTTGGTTCACTGCGATCTGTCTCATTCTCTCCATAATCTCTTCACTTCTAACCCCATAATACCATCTTAGTCCCCGTATTCTGTGCAGACATTAGTTGACGAATGTTTGTGTGATTTATTAGTTATTGTTTCAGTCTTTCTCTACATCGTGTCATACATCATCTAGAAGAGCTTTCTTATTTCTTGGCTGGTACAGTATTATTGTCTTTGTTTTAGTCTGTCTCTACATCGTGTCATACATCATCTAGAAGAGCTTTCTTATTTCTTGGCTGGTACAGTATTATTGTCTTTGTTTTAGTCTGTCTCTACATCGTGTCATACATCATCTAGAGAAGTTTTCTTATTTCTTGGCTGGTACAGTATTATTGTTTTTGTTTTAGTCTTTCTCTACATCATGTCATACATCATCTAGAAGAGCTTTCTTATTTCTTGGCTGGTACAGTATTATTGTCTTTGTTTTAGTCTTTCTCTACATCATGTCATACATCATCTAGAGAAGTTTTCTTATTTCTTGGCTGGTACAGTATTATTGTCTTTGTTTTAGTCTGTCTCTACATCATGTCATACATCATCTAGAGAAGTTTTCTTATTTCTTGGCTGGTACAGTATTATTGTCTTTGTTTTAGTCTGTCTCTACATCGTGTCATACATCATCTAGAGAAGTTTTCTTATTTCTTGGCTGGTACAGTGTTATTTTCTTTGTTTTAGTCTGTCTCTACATCGTGTCATACATCATCTAGAGAAGTTTTCTTATTTCTTGGCTGGTACAGTATTACTTTCTTTGTTTGTTTTTTACCTGTTCGTGTGGTTGCATTTTGTAGCCATAATTTCCTACCGGATATGGTAGCCAGCCCCAAGTGTAATCCTATCTTAGTGGCCTCTTACGACATTCCTTGTAGGTCGCAGATTAACTATTATTTGCTTCCTTTGTGGGGCCCCATCAAATGTATGGTATCTGCTAGTAAATTTGCTTTTTTTTGGAACTGGCTCCATTCCACATTTCCCTGTAATTAATACAATTATGGTACCAATTCTCAGCTGGGTATATTAGGGAATTGATTGTATCGACAATTAAACACGATCTGTAGTAAGAAATCAAACAGTATCAGACTTAATATAAGTAGCTCCTCTGCATCACTTTCTCTCCACCCCACCACCTCTCTCTCTCTCTCTCTCTCTCTCTCTCTCTCTCGTTCACTCCGACAGTCTCTGGTAACAGCACGACAAATACTCACGTGCCCTAATACTCGAGTTGAGACGCTTTGTTGAGATATTAGTTCCATAGCCTAGGCTATCGGTCACGTCTTTGTGTCAAGTGACAATGGAAGTACTTGATGGTGGCCTGATGTTTTCTGTTACATCAAATCTGAACTCTTTCTTCCGATTATTCTCCAGACTGGCTATCTTTCATGTTCAACGCACATTCATATTCTTCATGTTTCCTCTGTCACGATTGCCATTGGAAATTTGGCTTTCTTTATTTCATATCAATTTCATTATATCTCGTACAGTCATGTCAATAGTTACAAAGCAAAGTCCCATTGCAACCTCATTGCAAACGCCAGTAAGATGCAAGCATATATTTCCAGATATATTGTAAAAATAGCAGTTAGAATACATTGTGAAACTAGAAAAATCGATGGGAGAATGAATAAAGGATGTTAGATATAGACGTTGGACGTCCGATGAGAAACATAGTGGTCGCTAGATTTCTACGTTATAAATCTACTATTTAAGAGTTTGAATACAATATCTCTGCATAACTACAAAATATATTTTGTCCTTATCTATCCTATTTGTCTCACTACCCTGGCTTTTGTCCTCCTGTAACTAATGCGGCGGAGATTTACTTTTTTTTTTGCTCTCATATTGTAACTAAACCACACCAGTCGACACGGTATGAAATGTGACACCATTTAGAAACAACTGGTCAAACTCATTTCTAAACATTTATCAAGATGAATCACTCAATATATAAATATATTCATTTAAACATACTCAGGCTTAAAATAAGTTTCCTAATCATTCAAACCAGTCTGAATATAAACACACATTTTCTCATCCTTATAACATCATCTTTGTCTTCCTATATCTTGTAATGTTCACGTTTACATCATCTTCTTCTTCTTCTTTACCCTTCGCCCCTAGGGAGACATAGGTCCACAACCAAGGCCTTACAAGACCACCTACCATAGGCCATCTTTTCCAGATCTCTCCACTCTCTCCACATTTTCTTGCATTCCGTCTCCAGGTGTTCCTGGGTCTTCCCTTACCTCTATTGCAGAAGGTGAATCGGCAGCCCGATTTCTTTTCGAATTTCACCGGGTCGCTTCATGGGTCCCTCCTTGCGGAGTCTTTCTGCTTCCTCGGGTGGCAAGCTATGCATTTTCCTGGTTGTGGTTAATGTAGCTATCTAGTGTTTGTTTTACGAGGTGGGGTAGCTAACCCCACGTCCAACATCTTCTTCCATATCTTAATTGATCTGTTAAACATTTCTTTCAGATCAAGTTAGATTTTGGTATGTGTCATCTTATCACCTGCGCTATGTGTGTGTGTGTGTGTGTGTCTTTATCTCTGCTCATACTACGATATCTTGAATATATTATCGCGCTACGCAATTATATTTTCAATATCGGTTTTACAGTCTCCGTTATTCAAATAAAACACACCTTATCTAATCTTATCCTTTTCTTGTTATTCTCTTGTACCTCAGTCAAACATTCTTCAATTTACCTGTCTATTCGCAATAACACCTTCCATCTCTACCTGCGTCATTCTCACATATTTTTATGGATCATATTTGGGGAATAAAACTCGTACGTTGTTAATATAGTGATGCTTCAGCGCCCGATTTCAGCCCAATGTGTATGTGCTTTAAAACTACGACCATTTGGCCAACACTGCAATAAAAAACGTTTTATCTTTGCTTATTCATAGATCAGAATCGTAAATCTCACGTTATATTTTTTTCATTTGCACTTGTTTTTTTTTAAATATGTTTGTTTCTTCCATCGATTATCGTTCGTTTTAAGTTCACTCCCTTCTCAGTTTCTTACCTCATGTTTACATTCAAGGGAGAGAAGAAGCTATCAGGTTAAAGATTGGATTATCGAACATGTCCAATAGACCTGACATTTTATTTATTTATGCCAATATTTTATATATATCTATATATAAATATATTTCATCAAAGACCTGCTACTTGCACAAATACTTCTCGTTTTATTTTTCTCATTGTATTTTTCTGGTTTTATTTTTTTGGTTTTTGGTTTTTGTATAATAATTATACTGAAAACTTCGCAGGGAGTTAATTTTTATTTTTCATGTTTGTTGACCTACACGCTCTGATATAACCAAAGAAAATTTCGTCCTTAGGTTAAAAGGGTGTGCTTTGGCTTAAAGTGAATTTAATCTACTGCATAACAAATACAATTTAATTTCTGTGGTAAATCTGTGTTACTAAAAACTTGAAGCAGGACTGTTCTTGTTTGTTTGTTTTTTCTCTGGAATATTTATATTTGATTCATTGTATCGTAATTTCCAACATAGACTTGCGATATCTGTAACTTTTGACCAGAACATCAAGTTTTAGCACTGCATTTTTCGTACCCTGTTATCTTCCTACTTACTTTGTCGGACTGCTGTTACGCAGTAGGTTATCAGTAATATTACTTTAACCCTTCAGCTGCTAAGGACGTATATATACGTTTTCCCATTCACTTCTAGAGACGCATTAACACGTCTGTTATTATCTCTCCTCTGTGGGCTAAAGACGTGTTAACACATTAAACATTGCTAATGTCACTGCTATAGGCGTACATTCACGTTTGTGACCTAGAAAGAAAGAGTAACTATTTTTAGCTCAGCCTTCGGAAAGTATGTAGCAGCGAAAGGGTTAAGGTGGAGTAGTGTTATGGTTGGCTCTGGTTCACTGACCTAGCGTTGTCATCTCATTCACAGTTTTGTCACCTTATTACTAAACGTGTTGAATCGTCATGGTGTAGTAGCAATGCGTTTCTAGGCTCAATCAACAACGTATATTGGTTCGGATTATTTGTTATCATAAGTTAGGAAGAGAAATAGATTCCAGACAAAATGTCGTTCATTCTCTCTCTCTTTCTCTCTCTCTCTCTCTCTCTCGATCACCGTTTAGACTGGTGTGCCAGATTTCCCCATAAATCTCATTCATGTGGAAACCTGAATCATGCAGTCTTAGCATGGGTGGGTTTCGTCACATCTTCACCGCCATCATTTTGGAGCTCTGGTGCTTATCCTTCGGCGATGTCCGGTTTCAGGAAGCGTTTACTGGGTTCGCTCTCTGTTACTGCAAGGCAGCAGGTACGACCGTTCATTCAAAAGGTATACTGCAGAAATGTTATTAACAAAAATTATAAAACAGTCGTTACTGCATGTAGTACCGTTTTTAAACTGTCGTTACTTCCTGTAGTAACGTTTTTAAACAGTCGTTACTGCCTGTAGTAACGTTTAAACACGAGCGTAGTACCGTTTTAAACTGTCGTTTCTTCCTGTAGTAACGTTTTTAAACTGTCGTTACTTCCTGTAGTAACGTTTTTAAACAGTCGTTACTGTCTGTAGTACCGTTTTTAAACTATCGTTACTTCCTGTAGTACCGTTTTTAAACTATCGTTACTTCCTGTAGTAACGTTTTTAAACTGTCGTTACTTCCTGTAGTACCGTTTTTAAACTATCGTTACTTCCTGTAGTAACGTTTTTAGAGGGCGGTGTAGGACGTGAGTCTGAGGAATTTAATTTCAGCATGGCTAGTGCAGTCGCCACGAAGCTGTTCAGGTTAAAAATTTTCATTTATGCCCCCGACATTAAAAAAATAATTGGCCTTACCATGAATTGAACAATGGTCTTCCGCATGGAAGCCGCGCTCTAATCCATTCGGCCAGACGTTCCTAGACGGTAAGAAAACAATATACGATGTGCACTCAAGGAACTTTACTTCTGCATACACATAATGGAGAGCCGCTGTAGCGTAGTTGTTAGTGAACTCGCTTCTCAAGGCTGGTGGTCTGGGTTCAGCTCCGCAATGCGCGTGGAATTTTTCCCGACCACGACGTCTCTCAGGGACCAAGCCTCAACTGGGTACCAGACATGCTCTGGGAAAGTAAAACGGCCTGTGTGATGCTAACCACATCACCCATCGTGTGCCGACGGTCAATGAAAAATACAGGCCTAACACTGTATGAAAGGGTTCCTTTACTTTTACTTACTTATACTCATAATGCTGAAAAAGAGGGAGGAAAGATGAAGAGACTAAGTAGTTTTATGGCGACAACAAATAACATACGACCAAGTAGTCAACGAAGCATCACTGTCATCAGACAGATAATGCATAAACTAGCTAATGATAAGCCATCATTTGCTGTCTTCTATAACGCTATATCGCACTGAGATACAATCAACTTTACAAGAAGTTAACGATAAGAAATTCTGATCTTCTTCTTCTCTGCGTTCGTTCTTTACGACCAAATTTAATCACTCTTTGTGATATGTTTGATCTTTATCAAGAACGTGTATACGTTGCACATTGGTTTGGTAGGCCCCTAAACGCATATACTTCGACACGTTTAGGACACGTGCATCCGATTTCAGCAAAACTTCCTTTGTCGCCTGTTACGGCATGCGTGGCAGGTAACAGTGGTTCTATTCATTACACCCCAAATTTGGGCCCCGGTAACCACTCGGGCGTAGAACTTCTGATGAATGTATATCTGCAGAACTGACTAAATATTTTCTCGTCAATCTTTCATCAATCTATCCTCATATGACATATTTCAATCATACAACCAGTTATAACATACGGATGTGAATCATGGACAATAAATAACAAGAATGGTAAAGTCTTAGATGCTAAAGTGAGGTGGCTTTATAAAAGGATAGTGAGAATATCATGGGCAGTAAATATGACATGATAATGTCAAGAAAGCAGATCGCTTATGAAATGCTTCAGAACAAAAACAATCAACATTCTTTTGATATATTATGAGAACAGAAAAGCCGGAATACATTGTGACTACGGGCAAGATACCTGACAAAGGACACAGAGGACGACAAATGGAAAAAATAATAGAGAGCCTAACATAATGGCACGGTGTGCAAACTGTATCAGAACTTGTAGCTAGATCAAGAGACAGAGAGTTGTGGAAGAACATGATAATCTACTGGCATGTCACTAGATGATGATGATGATGATCCTCATATGATACTCGCACACGAGTGGTTACCGGGTCCGAGATTGGGGTGTAAAGAATAGAACCACTGTTACCTGCCACGCATGTCGTAAGAGGCGACTAGGGAGGTTGGGCGTGGGGCTAGATACCCACACCGTAAAAAACAATAGATGGCTACAGAGCGGAGAGCGAACCGAGTAAACGTTGGCTGAAACCGGACACATCGCCGAAGGATAAGCACCAGAGCTCCAAATGGTGCTGAAGATGTGACGTAAAACACACCAATGCTAAGGCTACATGAATCAGATTTCCACATGAATAGAATTTATGGGGAGGTCTGGTACATCGGTCTGGGCGGTGATCGCGAGAGAGAGAGAGAGAGAGAGAGAGAGAGAGATATGAGACTCAGAGAAAGGTTCATCAGTGCGATTACATGACGCGGTATCTTGACAACATGAGACGGGATTTGATTTCTTTGAACATTTTAAATCAGACTGCTGCTAGCAGTGGATAAGTAATAATACAAAGACCACAACAACACCAGTTGCTTCAGTGAACCATGAATGAAATCCATAGAGCTTCTTAAATCATAACGACGACGGAGATTAGATGCCTTAGAAGTGCTGCAGCAGTGGCAATTTAAAATGAAAATCGTGGCATATCCTTTACAGGACGTACCCATCAACCACAGTAAACGAGTCGTTGATTTTCTAGGCACCACTTATACGTTCAGTAGTTATCATTGCTTTCTGAACGGTGAACTCTATTTTTACTTTTGGTAAAAATCCCACGGAAACGAATTTACTTCCAAATTTGTTCACTGGGGGGTTTGAACCCGGTACTCTTGGGTTTGTGATCGAGCTCACTACCGCTTCCCAACACTTCTATAAAGAAGTAAACGGTGAAAGAGAAGAAGATAGAACTTCTTGAATTCGTAAATCGTCCCGGATTGATATGTCATATTTTCTTCCTGTTATTTTCTGTCAAGCCGACACCCCTTTATTATGTTTACTAACCCTTTTTTTTTTTCCTAGTGAATTATTGAGTTATAACAGTCGTTCTTTCCAGATTTCTATTCACTAATGTCTTCTTTATCTCTGTGTATATCACACTGTCTGACCTCTCTGGACTATTATTCCTTTTCAAGTATTCCAATGATTATTTCTTCCTGATTTAGTCTCTCTTTTTTTATAATTTTGTTTTACTCGTTCTTTCCGTCACTCTGTTAACTTGCGTCTGTCTCAATCTGTCTTTACAATTGGGAGAGTATTACAGTGGGAGAGTATTACGGAGGGAGAGTATTACGGTGTGAGAGAATTACGGAGGGAGAGTATTAAGGTTGGAGACTATTAAGGTGAGAGATATTAAGGTGGGAGAGTATTAAGGTGGAAGAGTATTAAGGTGGAAGAGTATTAAGGTGGAAGAGTATTAAGGTGGGAGAGTATTAAGGTGGGAGAGTTTTAAGGTGGGAGAGTATTAAGGTGGAAGAGTATTAAGGTAGGAAAGTATTAAGGTGGAAGAGTATTAAGGTGGAAGAGTATTAAGGTAGGAAAGTATAAACTACTGGTACACACAAGGAGTTGAGGTAGAATAGAGAGAAGTTAAATGAATAAGTGTTTGGAATTAAGTAGGCTCTTAGTTTTGGAGAACATGCTCTTAGTTTTGGAGAACATGTTTTGAAGGCTCTCAGCTCCTGTATTTTATTACAGTGAACCAATATTTAATTGTTTGACTACTGGTTACCTATTAGTTGTCAGTTTGTGTGTGTGTGTTTCTTGTATCCGGTTTCTCACCGTTTATTTCTAAAATACTTGTCGGTAACGTTTGTGTTTTTATACACATGTAAATAGGTGGATGTTTGTTTTACTGCTGATAATTGTCTTTTTACGACTTATTGGGGGTGGGGGTTGTGACGATAAGGCACGGTGATCGCCTCATGCTCCAAGAGTACTCGGTTCTCATCCTGTATAAAGCGATCGAGCTATTTTCAACGATCATTGATTTAAATGTAGATGAGATTGAGTTGCTAGTCCTATCGTACGCTATCCTATTTAATTTGATTGTCAAATCGGACCAACTTTGAAATGGAATCCGGTACGAAAGTGAGGTAATGGGACGACCTAGAGAGACATGGAGACGAACTAGAAATGGAATCCGTTACGAAAGCGAGGTAATGGGACGACCTAGAGAGACATGGAGACGAACTAGAAATGGAATCCAGTACGAAAGCGAGGTAATGGGACGACCTAGAGAGACATGGAGACGAACTAGAAATGGAATCCGGTACGAAAGCGAGGTAATGGGACGACCTAGAGAGACATGGAGACGAACTAGAAATGGAATCCGGTACGAAAGCGAGGTAATGGGACGACCTAGAGAGACATGGAGACGAACTAGAAATGGAATCCGGTACGAAAGTGAGGTAATGGGACGACCTAGAGAGACATGGAGACGAACTAGAAATGGAATCCGGTACGAAAGTGAGGTAATGGGACGACCTAGAGAGACATGGAGACGAACTAGAAATGGAATCCGGTAGAAAGCGAGGTAATGGGACGACCTAGAGAGACATGGAGACGAACTAGAAATGGAATCCGGTACGAAAGTGAGGTAATGGGACGACCTAGAGAGACATGGAGACGAACTAGAAATGGAATCCGGTACGAAAGCGAGGTAATGGGACGACCTAGAGAGACATGGAGACGAACTAGAAATGGAATCCGGTACGAAAGCGAGGTAATGGGACGACCTAGAGAGACATGGAGACGAACTAGAAATGGAATCCGGTACGAAAGTGAGGTAATGGGACGACCTAGAGAGACATGGAGACGAACTAGAAATGGAATCCGGTACGAAAGTGAGGTAATGGGACGACCTAGAGAGACATGGAGACGAACTAGAAATGGAATCCGGTACGAAAGGGAGGTAATGGGACGACCTAGAGAGACATGGAGACGAACTAGAAATGGAATCCGGTACGAAAGCGAGGTAATGGGACGACCTGGAGAGACATGGAGACGAACTAGAAATGGAATCCGGTACGAAAGCGAGGTAATGGGACGACCTAGAGAGACATGGAGACGAACTAGAAATGGAATCCGGTACGAAAGCGAGGTAATGGGACGACCTAGAGAGACATGGAGACGAACTAGAAATGGAATCCGGTACGAAAGCGAGGTAATGGGACGACCTAGAGAGACATGGAGACGAACTAGAAATGGAATCCGGTACGAAAGGGAGGTAATGGGACGACCTAGAGAGACATGGAGACGAACTAGAAATGGAATCCGGTACGAAAGCGAGGTAAGGGGACGACCTAGAGAGACATGGAGACGAACTAGAAATGGAATCCGGTACGAAAGCGAGGTAATGGGACGACCTAGAGAGACATGGAGACGAACTAGAAATGGAATCCGTTACGAAAGCGAGGTAATGGGACGACCTAGAGAGACATGGAGACGAACTAGAAATGGAATCAGGTACGAAAGCGAGGTAATGGGACGACCTAGAGAGACATGGAGACGAACTAGAAATGGAATCCGTACGAAAGGAGGTAATGGGACGACCTAGAGAGACATGGAGACGAACTAGAAATGGAATCCGGTACGAAAGTGAGGTAATGGGACGACCTAGAGAGACATGGAGACGAACTAGAAATGGAATCCGGTACGAAAGTGAGGTAATGGGACGACCTAGAGAGACATGGAGACGAACTAGAAATGGAATCCGGTACGAAAGCGAGGTAATGGGACGACCTAGAGAGACATGGAGACGAACTAGAAATGGAATCCGGTACGAAAGGGAGGTAATGGGACGACCTAGAGAGACATGGAGACGAACTAGAAATGGAATCCGGTACGAAAGCGAGGTAATGGGACGACCTAGAGAGACATGGAGACGAACTAGAAATGGAATCCGTACGAAAGGAGGTAATGGGACGACCTAGAGAGACATGGAGACGAACTAGAAATGGAATCCGGTACGAAAGCGAGGTAATGGGACGACCTAGAGAGACATGGAGACGAACTAGAAATGGAATCCGGTACGAAAGCGAGGTAATGGGACGACCTAGAGAGACATGGAGACGAACTAGAAATGGAATCCGGTACGAAAGGGAGGTAATGGGACGACCTAGAGAGACATGGAGACGAACTAGAAATGGAATCCGGTACGAAAGTGAGGTAATGGGACGACCTAGAGAGACATGGAGACGAACTAGAAATGGAATCCGGTACGAAAGCGAGGTAATGGGACGACCTAGAGAGACATGGAGACGAACTAGAAATGGAATCCGGTACGAAAGCGAGGTAATGGGACGACCTAGAGAGACATGGAGACGAACTAGAAATGGAATCCGGTACGAAAGCGAGGTAATGGGACGACCTAGAGAGACATGGAGACGAACTAGAAATGGAATCCGGTACGAAAGCGAGGTAATGGGACGACCTAGAGAGACATGGAGACGAACTAGAAATGGAATCCGGTACGAAAGCGAGGTAATGGGACGACCTAGAGAGACATGGAGACGAACTAGAAATGGAATCCGGTACGAAAGGGAGGTAATGGGACGACCTAGAGAGACATGGAGACGAACTAGAAATGGAATCCGGTACGAAAGCGAGGTAATGGGACGACCTAGAGAGACATGGAGACGAACTAGAAATGGAATCCGGTACGAAAGGGAGGTAATGGGACGACCTAGAGAGACATGGAGACGAACTAGAAATGGAATCCGGTACGAAAGTGAGGTAATGGGACGACCTAGAGAGACATGGAGACGAACTAGAAATGGAATCCGGTACGAAAGTGAGGTAATGGGACGACCTAGAGAGACATGGAGACGAACTAGAAATGGAATCCGGTACGAAAGCGAGGTAATGGGACGACCTAGAGAGACATGGAGACGAACTAGAAATGGAATCCGGTACGAAAGTGAGGTAATGGGACGACCTAGAGAGACATGGAGACGAACTAGAAATGGAATCCGGTACGAAAGCGAGGTAATGGGACGACCTAGAGAGACATGGAGACGAACTAGAAATGGAATCCGGTACGAAAGCGAGGTAATGGGACGACCTGGAGAGACATGGAGACGAACTAGAAATGGAATCCGGTACGAAAGCGAGGTAATGGGACGACCTAGAGAGACATGGAGACGAACTAGAAATGGAATCCGGTACGAAAGCGAGGTAATGGGACGACCTAGAGAGACATGGAGACGAACTAGAAATGGAATCCGGTACGAAAGCGAGGTAATGGGACGACCTAGAGAGACATGGAGACGAACTAGAAATGGAATCCGGTACGAAAGCGAGGTAATGGGACGACCTAGAGAGACATGGAGACGAACTAGAAATGGAATCCGGTACGAAAGCGAGGTAATGGGACGACCTAGAGAGACATGGAGACGAACTAGAAATGGAATCCGGTACGAAAGCGAGGTAATGGGACGACCTAGAGAGACATGGAGACGAACTAGAAATGGAATCCGGTACGAAAGCGAGGTAATGGGACGACCTAGAGAGACATGGAGACGAACTAGAAATGGAATCCGGTACGAAAGCGAGGTAATGGGACGACCTAGAGAGACATGGAGACGAACTAGAAATGGAATCCCGGTACGAAAGCGAGGTAATGGGACGACCTAGAGAGACATGGAGACGAACTAGAAATGGAATCCGGTACGAAAGCGAGGTAATGGGACGACCTAGAGAGACATGGAGACGAACTAGAAATGGAATCCGGTACGAAAGCGAGGTAATGGGACGACCTAGAGAGACATGGAGACGAACTAGAAATGGAATCCGGTACGAAAGCGAGGTAATGGGACGACCTAGAGAGACATGGAGACGAACTAGAAATGGAATCCGGTACGAAAGGGAGGTAATGGGACGACCTAGAGAGACATGGAGACGAACTAGAAATGGAATCCGGTACGAAAGCGAGGTAATGGGACGACCTAGAGAGACATGGAGACGAACTAGAAATGGAATCCGGTACGAAAGCGAGGTAATGGGACGACCTAGAGAGACATGGAGACGAACTAGAAATGGAATCCGGTACGAAAGCGAGGTAATGGGACGACCTAGAGAGACATGGAGACGAACTAGAAATGGAATCCGGTACGAAAGCGAGGTAATGGGACGACCTAGAGAGACATGGAGACGAACTAGAAATGGAATCCGGTACGAAATCGAGGTAATGGGACGACCTAGAGAGACATGGAGACGAACTAGAAATGGAATCCGGTACGAAAGCGAGGTAATGGGACGACCTAGAGAGACATGGAGACGAACTAGAAATGGAATCCGGTACGAAAGCGAGGTAATGGGACGACCTAGAAAACATGGAGACGAACTAGAAATGGAATCCGGTACGAAAGCGAGGTAATGGGACGACCTAGAGAGACATGGAGACGAACTAGAAATGGAATCCGGTACGAAAGCGAGGTAATGGGACGACCTAGAGAGACATGGAGACGAACTAGAAATGGAATCCGGTACGAAAGCGAGGTAATGGGACGACCTAGAGAGACATGGAGACGAACTAGAAATGGAATCCGGTACGAAAGCGAGGTAATGGGACGACCTAGAGAGACATGGAGACGAACTAGAAATGGAATCCGGTACGAAAGCGAGGTAATGGACGACCTAGAGAGACATGGAGACGAACTAGAAATGGAATCCGGTACGAAAGCGAGGTAATGGGACGACCTAGAGAGACATGGAGACGAACTAGAAATGGAATCCGGTACGAAAGCGAGGTAATGGGACGACCTAGAGAGACATGGAGACGAACTAGAAATGGAATCCGGTACGAAAGCGAGGTAATGGGACGACCTAGAGAGACATGGAGACGAACTAGAAATGGAATCCGGTACGAAAGCGAGGTAATGGGACGACCTAGAGAGACATGGAGACGAACTAGAAATGGAATCCGGTACGAAAGCGAGGTAATGGGACGACCTAGAGAGACATGGAGACGAACTAGAAATGGAATCCGGTACGAAAGCGAGGTAATGGGACGACCTAGAGAGACATGGAGACGAACTAGAAATGGAATCCGGTACGAAAGGGAGGTAATGGGACGACCTAGAGAGACATGGAGACGAACTAGAAATGGAATCCGGTACGAAAGCGAGGTAATGGGACGACCTAGATAGACATGGAGACGAACTAGAAATGGAATCCGGTACGAAAGCGAGGTAATGGGACGACCTAGAGAGACATGGAGACGAACTAGAAATGGAATCCGGTACGAAAGCGAGGTAATGGGACGACCTAGAGAGACATGGAGACGAACTAGAAATGGAATCCGGTACGAAAGCGAGGTAATGGGACGACCTAGAGAGACATGGAGACGAACTAGAAATGGAATCCGGTACGAAAGCGAGGTAATGGGACGACCTAGAGAGACATGGAGACGAACTAGAAATGGAATCCGGTACGAAAGCGAGGTAATGGGACGACCTAGAGAGACATGGAGACGAACTAGAAATGGAATCCGGTACGAAAGCGAGGTAATGGGACGACCTAGAGAGACATGGAGACGAACTAGAAATGGAATCCGGTACGAAAGCGAGGTAATGGGACGACCTAGAGAGACATGGAGACGAACTAGAAATGGAATCCGGTACGAAAGCGAGGTAATGGGACGACCTAGAGAGACATGGAGACGAACTAGAAATGGAATCCGGTACGAAAGCGAGGTAATGGGACGACCTAGAGAGACATGGAGACGAACTAGAAATGGAATCCGGTACGAAAGGGAGGTAATGGGACGACCTAGAGAGACATGGAGACGAACTAGAAATGGAATCCGGTACGAAAGGGAGGTAATGGGACGACCTAGAGAGACATGGAGACGAACTAGAAATGGAATCCGGTACGAAAGCGAGGTAATGGGACGACCTAGAGAGACATGGAGACGAACTAGAAATGGAATCCGGTACGAAAGTGAGGTAATGGGACGACCTAGAGAGACATGGAGACGAACTAGAAATGAATCCGTACGAAAGAGGTAATGGACGACCTGAGAGACATGGAGACGAACTAGAAATGGAATCGGTACGAAAGGTAATGGGACGACCTAGAGAGACATGGAGACGAACTAGAAATGGAATCCGGTACGAAAGCGAGGTAATGGGACGACCTGGAGAGACATGGAGACGAACTAGAAATGGAATCCGGTACGAAAGTGAGGTAATGGGACGACCTAGAGAGACATGGAGACGAACTAGAAATGGAATCCGGTACGAAAGCGAGGTAATGGGACGACCTAGAGAGACATGGAGACGAACTAGAAATGGAATCCGGTACGAAAGCGAGGTAATGGGACGACCTAGAGAGACATGGAGACGAACTAGAAATGGAATCCGGTACGAAAGTGAGGTAATGGGACGACCTAGAGAGACATGGAGACGAACTAGAAATGGAATCCGGTACGAAAGGGAGGTAATGGGACGACCTAGAGAGACATGGAGACGAACTAGAAATGGAATCCGGTACGAAAGGGAGGTAATGGGACGACCTAGAGAGACATGGAGACGAACTAGAAATGGAATCCGGTACGAAAGCGAGGTAATGGGACGACCTAGAGAGACATGGAGACGAACTAGAAATGGAATCCGGTACGAAAGTGAGGTAATGGGACGACCTAGAGAGACATGGAGACGAACTAGAAATGGAATCCGGTACGAAAGCGAGGTAATGGGACGACCTAGAGAGACATGGAGACGAACTAGAAATGGAATCCGGTACGAAAGCGAGGTAATGGGACGACCTAGAGAGCATGGAGACGAACTAGAAATGGAATCCGGTACGAAAGCGAGGTAATGGGACGACCTAGAGAGACATGGAGACGAACTAGAAATGGAATCCGGTACGAAAGCGAGGTAATGGGACGACCTAGAGAGACATGGAGACGAACTAGAAATGGAATCCGGTACGAAAGCGAGGTAATGGGACGACCTAGAGAGACATGGAGACGAACTAGAAATGGAATCCGGTACGAAAGCGAGGTAATGGGACGACCTAGAGAGACATGGAGACGAACTAGAAATGGAATCCGGTACGAAAGCGAGGTAATGGGACGACCTAGAGAGACATGGAGACGAACTAGAAATGGAATCCGGTACGAAAGCGAGGTAATGGGACGACCTAGAGAGACATGGAGAACGAACTAGAAATGGAATCCGGTACGAAAGCGAGGTAATGGGACGACCTAGAGAGACATGGAGACGAACTAGAAATGGAATCCGGTACGAAAGCGAGGTAATGGGACGACCTAGAGAGACATGGAGACGAACTAGAAATGGAATCCGGTACGAAAGCGAGGTAATGGGACGACCTAGAGAGACATGGAGACGAACTAGAAATGGAATCCGGTACGAAAGCGAGGTAATGGGACGACCTAGAGAGACATGGAGACGAACTAGAAATGGAATCCGGTACGAAAGCGAGGTAATGGGACGACCTAGAGAGACATGGAGACGAACTAGAAATGGAATCCGGTACGAAAGCGAGGTAATGGGACGACCTAGAGAGACATGGAGACGAACTAGAAATGGAATCCGACGAAAGCGAGGTAATGGGACGACCTGAGAGACATGGAGACGAACTAGAAATGGAATCCGGTACGAAAGCGAGGTAATGGGACGACCTAGAGAGACATGGAGACGAACTAGAAATGGAATCCGGTACGAAAGCGAGGTAATGGGACGACCTAGAGAGACATGGAGACGAACTAGAAATGGAATCCGGTACGAAAGCGAGGTAATGGGACGACCTAGAGAGACATGGAGACGAACTAGAAATGGAATCCGGTACGAAAGCGAGGTAATGGGACGACCTAGAGAGACATGGAGACGAACTAGAAATGGAATCCGGTACGAAAGCGAGGTAATGGGACGACCTAGAGAGACATGGAGACGAACTAGAAATGGAATCCGGTACGAAAGCGAGGTAATGGGACGACCTAGAGAGACATGGAGACGAACTAGAAATGGAATCCGGTACGAAAGCGAGGTAATGGGACGACCTAGAGAGACATGGAGACGAACTAGAAATGGAATCCGGTACGAAAGCGAGGTAATGGGACGACCTAGAGAGACATGGAGACGAACTAGAAATGGAATCCGGTACGAAAGCGAGGTAATGGGACGACCTAGAGAGACATGGAGACGAACTAGAAATGGAATCAGGTACGAAAGCGAGGTAATGGGACGACCTAGAGAGACATGGAGACGAACTAGAAATGGAATCCGGTACGAAAGCGAGGTAATGGGACGACCTAGAGAGACATGGAGACGAACTAGAAATGGAATCCGGTACGAAAGCGAGGTAATGGGACGACCTAGAGAGACATGGAGACGAACTAGAAATGGAATCCGGTACGAAAGCGAGGTAATGGGACGACCTGGAGAGACATGGAGACGAACTAGAAATGGAATCCGGTACGAAAGGGAGGTAATGGGACGACCTAGAGAGACATGGAGACGAACTAGAAATGGAATCCGGTACGAAAGCGAGGTAATGGGACGACCTAGAGAGACATGGAGACGAACTAGAAATGGAATCCGGTACGAAAGCGAGGTAATGGGACGACCTAGAGAGACATGGAGACGAACTAGAAATGGAATCCGGTACGAAAGCGAGGTAATGGGACGACCTAGAGAGACATGGAGACGAACTAGAAATGGAATCCGGTACGAAAGCGAGGTAATGGGACGACCTAGAGAGACATGGAGACGAACTAGAAATGGAATCCGGTACGAAAGCGAGGTAATGGGACGACCTAGAGAGACATGGAGACGAACTAGAAATGGAATCCGGTACGAAAGCGAGGTAATGGGACGACCTAGAGAGACATGGAGACGAACTAGAAATGGAATCCGGTACGAAAGCGAGGTAATGGGACGACCTGGAGAGACATGGAGACGAACTAGAAATGGAATCCGGTACGAAAGCGAGGTAATGGGACGACCTAGAGAGACATGGAGACGAACTAGAAATGGAATCCGGTACGAAAGCGAGGTAATGGGACGACCTAGAGAGACATGGAGACGAACTAGAAATGGAATCAGGTACGAAAGCGAGGTAATGGGACGACCTAGAGAGACATGGAGACGAACTAGAAATGGAATCCGGTACGAAAGCGAGGTAATGGGACGACCTAGAGAGACATGGAGACGAACTAGAAATGGAATCCGGTACGAAAGCGAGGTAATGGGACGACCTAGAGAGACATGGAGACGAACTAGAAATGGAATCCGGTACGAAAGCGAGGTAATGGGACGACCTAGAGAGACATGGAGACGAACTAGAAATGGAATCCGGTACGAAAGCGAGGTAATGGGACGACCTAGAGAGACATGGAGACGAACTAGAAATGGAATCCGGTACGAAAGCGAGGTAATGGGACGACCTAGAGAGACATGGAGACGAACTAGAAATGGAATCCGGTACGAAAGCGAGGTAATGGGACGACCTAGAGAGACATGGAGACGAACTAGAAATGGAATCCGGTACGAAAGCGAGGTAATGGGACGACCTAGAGAGACATGGAGACGAACTAGAAATGGAATCCGGTACGAAAGCGAGGTAATGGGACGACCTAGAGAGACATGGAGACGAACTAGAAATGGAATCCGGTACGAAAGCGAGGTAATGGGACGACCTAGAGAGACATGGAGACGAACTAGAAATGGAATCCGGTACGAAAGCGAGGTAATGGGACGACCTAGAGAGACATGGAGACGAACTAGAAATGGAATCCGGTACGAAAGCGAGGTAATGGGACGACCTAGAGAGACATGGAGACGAACTAGAAATGGAATCCGGTACGAAAGCGAGGTAATGGGACGACCTAGAGAGACATGGAGACGAACTAGAAATGGAATCCGGTACGAAAGCGAGGTAATGGGACGACCTAGAGAGACATGGAGACGAACTAGAAATGGAATCCGGTACGAAAGCGAGGTAATGGGACGACCTAGAGAGACATGGAGACGAACTAGAAATGGAATCCGGTACGAAAGCGAGGTAATGGGACGACCTAGAGAGACATGGAGACGAACTAGAAATGGAATCCGGTACGAAAGGGAGGTAATGGGACGACCTAGAGAGACATGGAGACGAACTAGAAATGGAATCCGGTACGAAAGGGAGGTAATGGGACGACCTAGAGAGACATGGAGACGAACTAGAAATGGAATCCGGTACGAAAGCGAGGTAATGGGACGACCTAGAGAACATGGAGACGAACTAGAAATGGAATCCGGTACGAAAGCGAGGTAATGGGACGACCTAGAGAGACATGGAGACGAACTAGAAATGGAATCCGGTACGAAAGGGAGGTAATGGGACGACCTAGAGAGACATGGAGACGAACTAGAAATGGAATCCGGTACGAAAGCGAGGTAATGGGACGACCTAGAGAGACATGGAGACGAACTAGAAATGGAATCCGTTACGAAAGCGAGGTAATGGGACGACCTAGAGAGACATGGAGACGAACTAGAAATGGAATCCGGTACGAAAGCGAGGTAATGGGACGACCTAGAGAGACATGGAGACGAACTAGAAATGGAATCCGGTACGAAAGCGAGGTAATGGGACGACCTAGAGAGACATGGAGACGAACTAGAAATGGAATCCGGTACGAAAGCGAGGTAATGGGACGACCTAGAGAACATGGAGACGAACTAGAAATGGAATCCGGTACGAAAGCGAGGTAATGGGACGACCTAGAGAGACATGGAGACGAACTAGAAATGGAATCCGTACGAAAGGAGGTAATGGGACGACCTGAGAGACATGGAGACGAACTAGAAATGGAATCCGGTACGAAAGCGAGGTAATGGGACGACCTAGAGAGACATGGAGACGAACTAGAAATGGAATCCGGTACGAAAGCGAGGTAATGGGACGACCTAGAGAGACATGGAGACGAACTAGAAATGGAATCCGTACGAAAGGAGGTAATGGACGACCTAGAGAGACATGGAGACGAACTAGAAATGAATCGTACGAAAGCGAGGTAATGGGCTGACCTAGAGACATGGAGAGAACTAGAATGGAATCGGTACTGAAAGCGCTAGATGGGTCGACTAGAGAGACATGGAGACTGAACTAGAAATGGAACCGTAGAAAGAGTAAGTGAGACCTCATGCTCTAGAGACATGAGACGAACAGAATATGTGAATGTATCGAAGCAGTGTAAGGACACCTGATGAGGACATTGGAGCGTAACTAGAATATGGAATCTCGTAATGTTGAGGTATAGGACGCCTGAGTAGACATGAGACAACTAGAAATGGAATCCGGTCAGATAAGCGATAGTTTGCTTAATGGCACGACTCTGATTGATTCCTGAATAGGAACGCATGCTTAGAAATGGAACCGTAGACATTCATGCGAGGTAATGGGACGATCTCTAGGTGAACTGGAGACAGACTAGAAATGTTTTGCAATCACAGGTGACGAAGCGATCGTAATGGCGCACTATCTTAGTATGACATGGAGTGTCGACTTGAATGGAATCCGTCATGAAGCGAAGAATGAAGCTGGTCCTCTGACGATGGAATCATGGAACTGTACTAGTGTTCGACAGTATGGAATCCGTACGACATGGTGGTAATCGATCGACCTGAGTGATCATGGAGACTGAACTAGCGAATGGAATCCAGTACGAAGCAGGTAATGAGAACGTAACCTAGAGGACATGGAGAACGAACTAGAAATGTGAATCCTACGAAATGTAGCTGAGGTAATGGGACGACTTCAGAGCATGGAACAACTAGAAATGGAATTACACAGGTACAATTACCAGACTAATGGACAGACTAGAGAACATGGAATGAATAAAATGGAATCGGTACAGCGAGGGAATGGACACCTAGGAACTAACAACTAGAATGGAATCGTACAAAGCAGTATGACACCTAGCATGGAGACAACTAGAAATGGAATCGGTACGAATAGTTCAGGTAATGGTGACGACCTAGAGAGACATGTTGTATGACAACTATAATGGATCTATCCGTACGAAACAGAGTATGTGGACTGCTGAAGAACACTGAGAACGAACTGAAATGAATCCAGTATCAAATCCAGCGATAAGTGGACGAACCTGTGACATGGAACAACTAGAAATGGAATCCGTGAAAGCGAGGTAATGGGACGACTCAGAAGACATGGAGAGAACTAGAAATGGAATCACGCTCGAAGCAGAGATAATGGGACGACCTAGAGAACATGGAGACGCAACTGAGAATTGGATCCGGTCAAAGCGAGGTAATGGGACGACTAGAGAGACATGGAGACGAATAGAAATGAATCCGGCTACAAAAGCGAACGTAATGGTACGACTTTGAGAGACATGAGACACGAACTAGAAATGGAATCCGTACAAAGCGAGGTAATGGGACGACCTAGAGAACATGGAGACAAGAACTAGAAATTGAATCCGGTACGAAAGCGAGGTAATGGAATGACCTAGAGACATGGAGACGAACTAGAATGGAATCAGTACGAAAGCGATAATGGACGACCTAGAAGAGACATGGAGACGAACTAGAAATGGAATCCGGTACGAAGCGAGGTAATGGGACGACCTAGAGAGACATGGAGACGAACTAGAAATGGAATCAGGTACGAAAGCGAGGTAATGGGACACCTGCTTCACTAGCATTTTGTCACGCATTTTCTCTATTTACTGTTGCATATTCCTGATTTCTTGACTCATTTCTGTGTTTAGAATATTCTGTCAAATGTGTATGTTATTCTATGTTGTTCAATCAATGTCTTTGTTATGTTATTCTATGCAAATTTATAATTATTTCTCATTACCTTCGTTTTCACTACATTTATTTTAAGTCCTATTGTTTGAGCTGTTCTGGAAAGTATATCTAATTTCCTTTGAGCAACCTCGTATATGCTGGTCAAAAGACCAACATCATCAGCATAATCCAAATCTTCCATAACTGATATAAGTGTGTACATCGAATGCCTCTGTTGTCCTTTATGGTTTTTCTCATCAACCAGTCCATGGCAATGTTAAACAGGAATAGTGAACTCAAATGAATACCAGAAGGTGAAAGAAAACGTGAAAACCCAACACGCCCTCGATGAGAACAGTAGAATAAAAACTGAAAGAAACGAATCACAGCTGGAACACAATACAGAGGACGGCCAAGAACAGAGAAGAATTGTGTGCGTTTTTTGCTGCCCAAAGCGCCAATGTCACAGGCTAGAGAGAGAGAGAGAGAGAGAGCGACAGAGTATACAAGAAGTGTTCAATTTGCTCGCCTTTGAACATATAACAAATCAGAGACGAACGTTCAAGTTTGTAAACACTTTACGACACAATTCCTCTGTCAATCCCTACAAGAAGATAGCAAGATACGAAGCTCGCCGATGCAATACATTTTCTGGTATCTTGAGGTAGACTTTCTCAGTTAGTTATACTCATTAACACAATTTTGGAACCTATAATTAAACACGAAATATAAGACATTCTCAGTGTATAACATTACATGCGCCACGCTGTGCGTAGAAAGTCGTTGATATCACAGCGATTAGTGCACTTGCTTTGTAAACGAGTGGTCCCAGGATCGCAATCGACTGTTGAAGTGAGATTGTGTATCATCACATATATCTATAATATCGACACAGGCTATCAATTGTCTATCAGATACACAATGAGAAGTAAAAGAGACTGGTGTGATGCTGATTAGATCACCCCTCGTATGCTCTGTACAAAACAACAAAAATACGAACATGACCACGCGTTCTCCAATAAATCATTGGGTGTTAAAACGGATACTTAATTACATACTTACAAATGTATATAAATGTATAGATAGTGTGTGTGTGAGTATTTATCAGTTTTGATATCAGTTTCTCTTTCTCATATCTCTAGCTTTATGATAGTTTTCTTGGTGGACACACTTATTGATGTTCTATTTACAAGTTCATACCATACCTACACAAACATGACAACACGATAGTATACAGTCATTCTGCGCTCATAATAAGTTTCCCTGTTGCCCATACCTTCCACACGACCTCACTTTCATCTCATTTCGCCTTCAATTACACATTTCTTTGACTCTCTCTCTCTTTCTCATTCTTTCCTCACTATCTGTTCTTTCTTTCGTCTTGAAGCTTCCACGAAAGAGCTCCACATGCCCACGAGTCTCCCAAGAGGCCATCATCGTCCATATAGAGTCCATTCATCGAGTGTAACATCGTGGGCAGATAGTATTCACGCGAGTGACGATCTCTGTGACTGGGTGAGTGCGTGTTTATGTATGTGTGCGCCAGCTACTAGTACGTCTGGGACGAGAGTGTCTCTATTCTTCTAATCTGAACCATTGTAGTGTAGTGTATGCAAGTTTGTTCCTAAACTATTGTATGCTATTGATTTTAGCTGAGCTGTCTCTATTCTCTCTATATATAAATACAACTATATATCTATATATTTATACAGCCGTTGTCGCATAGAGCTAGTTTGACAAGTGTCAGATGGCCGGTGTGGCATCGACTTCTATTTTATACAATCACGATGTAATCAATTCTCCAGACGTGTAATAGACGTCTGTCAGATTTTTATTTTATCGCGCCTCACCATCATTTCTCCTTGCATCACCTCTGACATTCGTCTCTCCTGCGTTATCACCAGGTATAATTAAAGTGCGATATGTTCATTGTAATATAATTATCAGTTATCATATATCTCAGGCTGGTGTAGTCAATTTGTTAGAGCGGTTGCTTCGAAATCTAAAGAGACTAGAATCACTTCGTCGTTAAGGCACGCACTCTCATCCCATTTGAAAATTAGTTAGGGAAGAGAACAGCTAGCAAGAAATCAAATTGAGCACCTGATTTCCAAATGTTAATGAATACTACTGTCTATTCTATACCTATTCACACTTGTAGGCAGTAGTAAACTATAATACATACTTTACTGTATATCTCACATACTTTACAGTATATATCACATACTTTACTGTATATATCACATACTTTACTGTATATATCACATACTTTACTGTATATCTCACATACTCTACTGTATATCTCACATACTCTACTGTATATCTCACATACTTTACTGTATATCTCACATACTCTACTGTATATATCACATACTTTACAGTATATATCACATACTTTACTGTATATATCACATACTTTACAGTATATATCACATGCTTTACCTGTATATTCACATACTTTACAGTATATATCACATGCTTTACCGTATATATCACATACTTTACAGTATATATCACATACTTTACTGTATATATCACATACTTTACAGTATATATCACATACTTTACTGTATATATCACATACTTTACAGTATATATCACATACTTTACAGTATATATCACATACTTTACTGTATATCTCACATACTTTACCGTATATCTCACATACTTTACTGTATATCTCACATACTTTACTGTATATCTCACATACTCTACTGTATATCTCACATACTTTACTGTATATCTCACATACTCTACAGTATATATCACATACTTTACTGTATATCTCACATACTTTACTGTATATCTCACATACTCTACTGTATATCTCACATACTCTACAGTATATATCACATACTTTACTGTATATCTCACATACTTTACAGTATATCTCACATACTTTACTGTATATATCACATACTCTACTGTATATCTCACATACTTTACTGTATATCTCACATACTCTACAGTATATATCACATACTTTACCGTATATCTCACATACTTTACTGTATATATCACATACTCTACTGTATATCTCACATACTTTACTGTATATCTCACATACTTTACTGTATATCTCACATACTTACAGTATATCTCACATACTTTACTGCATATATCACATACTTTACTGTATATCTCACATACTTTACTGTATATCTCACATACTTTACTGTATATCTCACATACTTTACATTATATCTAACAATGTATCTACATTACTCGAAATATCAGAAAGTTTATCTCATCTTTAATCTTCTATTCTCTTCCTCTTTGTTATTTTCTCATTATCATCAATTATTTTTCTAGTTATTTGTAATTTTCTTGCGTTATCATCAATTATTTTTCTAGTTATTTGTTATTTTCTTGCGTTATCATCAATTATTTTTCTAGTTATTTGTTATTTTCTTGCGTTATCATCAATTATTTTTCTAGTTATTTGTTACTTTCTCGCGTTATCATCAATTATTTATCTAATTATTTGTTATTTTCTTGCGTTATCATCAATTATTTTTCTAGTTAATGGTTATTTTCATCACTCACATTCTGTACACCATCTTTTATCAAATACAGATTAAAATATTTTTTTTTATTAGTCTCTGCCAATGACAATTCAAACATCCCACCTGTGTAAGCGTTAATATAGTTGTCATTCATAGATAAACGTCTTTAATATATCTATCAATCTTGGATATTCGTTTCTTTCAGTCAAACCTTAACGTCATTTTATATTATATTACCGGTACAAAGCAGCTAAGAGACACTGGTTTTCTTTGTGTTATTTTTAAATTGCATTTATAATTGCTTGCTGAATTTCTAATTTGATACTCTCAACAATAATTCAAAATGACAATTGTCTAAAAGTGCTGCATTTCAGTTTCCCGTTTCTAATAGTTAGTATTCATTTACTTCCGATGTTGAAAATGTTCGCTTCAAAAGTACAATTTTTATGTGTTACCCATTGAGACTAATTCGGTCACGAAAACTGCACTGAGATGGACACCAGAGTGTAAACGAAAACTGCACTGAGATGGACACCAGAGTGTAAACGAAAACTGCACTGAGATGGATACCAGAGTGTAAACGAAAACTGCACTGAGATGGACACCAGAGTGTAAACGAAAACTGCACTGAGATGGATACCAGAGTGTAAACGAAAACGAAGAGACATAAAGTCACGTGAGGGAGAACAGAAACAGGAACTGACAGAAATTAATCACAGCTGGAATACAGAGGGCGGCCAAGAACAGAGAAGAATAGAGTGCTTTCGTTATTGCCCTAAGCCACAATGGCGTCACAGGAGAGAGAGAGAGAGAGAGAGAGAGATCAAGTTTGCAAATGTAACAAATTTATATTTCATCCAAAAAGTTGATTTTCATAATACCGGTAGATATCCTTGCTGTGTTCTAACATTTCAGTGAGCAACTGGTTCTCTTGATGGCACCCATCTCCTTTCCAAGTAACCCGTCACGTGTTTTACATATTTATATTCCTATCACTCTGTCCAGGCCGTCTACGTGCCATTCTGACATACATGCCGACAATATCTTTGACAACATCAAGAGCTGGTCGGGGCAGAGTTTCTACACACTCGCTCGAGAAGTTGAAGACAGAGACTCATGGCGTGCTTTTTGTGCTGATGTCTCCACAGTGACACCCTTCAACCCTAACGTGTTATGGTCTTTACTATTATTATTATTGGTGTGTTCAGTAAATGGGTAAAAGTCAACTAAACCGTATCCAACTAAAAAAAAACCTATAATTCTATACATTAAAGAATTCTTTGTTAATCCGGTCGCTAAAAACAAACCCCGATCGGTTTAAAACGATAGCCGAATTGATCTCAACTGTAGTTGGTATGTACTTGAGTTTACCGAACGCAGCTTCTTACAAAATCTATTTTTGTTTCAATTGAAACACATCATTTAGACAAATATGCAATGAAGGTAGCAACTGAGAAACTGTTTGAAACCAGTCTAAGTTCATATTTTGTAGTGTTTTTCATATTTGTAACATCTATCAGAAGTGATGAAATCAGAGAAATATCTGGTCAACGGCTAGTAATAACTGTTATAAGAAAGAGAAGATGGAGATATATTGGGCATACTCTGAGAAGTGATCAAAGAATCACAAAGCAGACATTGAAGTGGAGGGGAGAGAAAGAAGGAAAGGACTACTAGGAAAACACTGAAACGAATTATACTTATCAAGAACCATGAAATATGGACTGAATTCCGTAGAGGATATTAAACGAGTTGCCCAGGATAGAGCGGTATGGAGACATTGTTTGCAAGACCTATTTAACGAATAACTACGAGAGAAGTATAATAATAAATGACCGATCATCACTTCAAGCACTTAGATCCAGACAATGGACACGTCAAAGATCCTACCGTCTGCCTGAAATGTGCAATCAACACAATGCTGTCATGCAGTGGATACCGTCGACTAAGAAACGAGATAGATCTACTGGCTACGAAATGTGCTCCAGGCGAACAACCGGATGTACCAGTTACTTATCATGAGACGAAACGGATAATGAAATCAATGAGAAAGTCAGCAATACTAACACAAGACTACCACCAAACTAGTAATAGATTATAGTAATGTGTTATTCTGTGCCTCACAACAGGACACAATTGATTGACTTCCCAGCAAGATGTAGGTACAATTTCAAATTGGTAATTTAACCATATGTACATGTGAACATGCACGCTAAACATCAAGAGTGTACATGTGAACATGCACCCTAAACATCAAGAGTGTACATGTGAACATGCACGCTAAACATCAGAGGTACATGTGAACATGCACGCTAAACATCAAAGTGTACATGGAACATGCACAAACATCAAGGACATGTGAACATACACCAAACATCAAGAGGTACATGGAACATACACGCTAAACATCAAGAAGTGTACATGTGAACATAGACATTAAACATCAAAGGTGACATGTGAACATACACGATAAACATCAAGAGTGTACATGTGAACATACACGCTAAACATCAAGAGTGTACATGTGAACATACACGCTAAACATCAAAGCGTACATGTGAACATGCAATCAACATCAAAGTGTACATGTGACATACACGCTAAACATCAGAGTGTACATGTGAACATTCAGCTAAACATCAAGTGTACATGTGAACATACACGTAAACATCAAAGATGTACATGTGAACATGCACGCTAAACATCAAGATATGTAATGTGAACATACGCTAAACATCAAGATGTACATGTGAACATACACGCTAAACATCAAGTGTACATGTGAACATGCACGCTAAACATCAGAGTGTACATGTGAACATACACGCTAAACATCAAGAGTGTACACTTCACGACTGCCAGTGTATGTCGCCAGGGTTCTCAAAGGGAGCAAAGAATAGTAACACTGCATGCGACATACAAGTCATGTCGAGAGAAGCGACTGGGTTAAGGGCCTAGGGAAGCTACCCTAGTAAATAAAGTAAATTGTGTCCCCACTCATGGATAAAATGTTAACTACAATCTTTCACCATATAACCGATGACAGCAGGGAAAGTGTATTTCTTCTCATTCTAATAACATAAATATGCTCTCTCATTTATTTATTTTTAAATCGTGGCATAACCTTTACAGGACGTAGTCATCAACCACAGTAAACGAATTGTCAATTTTCTAGACACCACTTATACGTTCAGTAGTTTGTCATTGCTTTCTGAACGGCTCTCACTTATACGGACGTGATTTCCAACCACTCTACACATTCTTGTTCTGTCACTACTTTGGTGTAGAAATGGTGTAAAACATAACCAGACATTGTTCAATGACAGTGGACTGTTAAACTTCAACCTAATCTCTCTAGAATGACTGGCTCGTTACACTGATAACATGATGCAAGAACACACTGTTTAAACATAACAGTTTAGTTCATGCTCATTGTACAAGATACATTGTCCATGACGCTTGTGGGCGTCTGAGGCTTAGCGGTAGTGAGCTCAATCACAACCCAAGAGTATCTGGTTCAAACTCTACGGCGGTCAGTTTGCAAGCAATTTTGGTCCCGTGGATTTTTACGAACTGTTAAAATAAGACCTCACCGTTCAGAAAGCAATGGCGAACTACTGAATGTATAAATGTTGCATATACAATCAACAACTCGTTTACTACAGTGGTTGGTGACGACGTCATGTAAAGTTCCAGTTTTCATTCCTTTGTCCAACTAATCATCTTTACATGATGGTTTCATGTAGCTTGTTTAATTGTGATTAATGCTTAGTCTCAGTAGTATTTCATTCACTTGTCACACTAATCATCTTTACATGATGGTTTCATGTAGGCTTGTTTAATTATATGATAATTACATGTCTTAGTTTCACTTTTCGAGGTAGTATTTCATTTCATTCCTTTGTCCACACTAATCATCTTTACATGATGGTTTCATGTAGGCTTGTTTAATTATGTGATAAATGCTTAGTCTCAGTACTATTTCATTCCTTATTCTATCTGGGATGATATATTCTGTAACTCTATCCATTAAATATACTTTACTTTTTACTTCTTGATATTTTCTTATATACTGATTTTATCATCGCCTGTGTGATGTCGGGGCTCTCAGTGGGGAGCAAAGAATAGTAACACTGCGACCTACAAGGCATGTCGTAAGAGGCGACTGAGGTAGGGCCTAGGAAGCTACCCTAGTAAATAAAAAGCGTCGCAGGAATCGGATGTGCTGACCTACTTGTAGAACAACGTACAATTGCTCTTTGGAACAACGTACAATCGCTCTTAGGTTCGGATTACATGCAAATCACAAAGAGTGGTTAACAAGTGGTCGATATGGTGCGTTCAAAGAAGAAAAAGATTTGATCATGATATTTAAAAGAAACGTGATTTTTCTTTCTTCAAAATTTGATTTATGGATTAATGAAAGATGTGTGTATATACAAATATATTTTACACATGCTTATAGTGTATATGTACACTAAAGCAACAAAACAATGCACACAGACGTCGCAATTCAATTATCAGCGGTAACTCTGATACGTATATCAGAACTGCCATGTCAAGTAGCTCAGAGCAATACTGACCAAAGACAACTTGCTGGAAAACTGTGAACACTGAAATAAGAAACATGAAACGTCATTACTTACGTTACATAAGATTGATGCAGACACTTTTTGGTTGTCTACGAGACGAATAAAGGCATGATGGACATTGGTTGCAAGGAAGAATGTATGAACATTCAGCATGAAAGCTGACTGGGTCATATGGTTAGAGGGCCTGATTCACATTCACAAGATGTGGGGTTCTCCTCCAGGTTCAGAAAATGTCTAGTAAGCCTGACAAAATGAGCGTCTAACTCGCTGAATTCTGGAAGATTAAAGCTAGCAAGAATGTGAAATGACCTCATCAGCTCTACATAAATGTAGAGTCCTAGAGTTGTGAGGTCTCCAATACCTCACACCCCTACGTCGTTATATTCTATTGGACTTCTACTGTACATAACACGCTGGAAGCTTCTCTGTGATGAAAGAGCAGGCATATAATAATAAACCCATAACCCATTAGGGTCATAGGGGTGTTACGATAGAATCTCCAACACATTAAATCTCTTCAAAGATCGATGTGAGAGTGACGAGAGTGTGGACACGTTTTTTTCATGACTAGTCATTAATTTTATCAACCTATGCTTTTCTTTGCCTTTTTCTTCTCCAACCACCCTCGACTATTCTCTGTAGAATTGAGAGCAGACAAACTTATATTAGAAATACATACACTTTGTGTGTGTGGAAGATGGATGGTCTGGACATACTTCAGTTGCCTAGCAACTACCTGCTGTAGACACTGTGATAACATATCCATGAAAAATTTTAAAAATCGTCAAATATCCTTTACAGGTCTTCGTCACCAACCACAGTAAACGAGTCGTCGATTTTTCTAGGCACCACTTATACGCTCAGTAGTTTACCATTGCTTTCTGAACGGAACACAACCATACGGTGATTTAAAAAATTTGGAATCAAACGATACACATGTTTATTATTGAGCACCTACAAGGCAGAATATGGACTTATTTAACCAGCAAACAACTGAGACCCCAGCATGTGCACATATCGAACTATCAGGTTACTGAAATGTTCATCTAATAAGCAATACAATAGTAACAACCAATGCAAATGGATTATTTAACAGTTAACCTTTGTATATTATAGACAAGATTTTATCTGTTTTCTTTGTATGATATCATTATGTCTTGTCTATCTTAGATGTGCTTGTAGATTACTTATGCATTATCAGTTGAGTCTAACATCAAACTTTCAATTTGTGTTATTTTTCCCTATGTTTTATTAGTATTATCCTGCATTACCAGCATACCTTTTAAATTCTACATTAGCTATTGTGCTTTTATATATATATATATATATATTTATGCACATGCATCATGAAATATATCAATGTAGCAGCAGACATAAAATACAAGATTAGTTCACAATAACATAAGGTCGGTGGGAGTAGAACACCTGGTCAATGGGCATAATACATCATGTAAATGACCACAGGACATCAGGTCACTGGGTGTATGACACAAGATCAGTGGGTGTCAAGTCGGTGAGCATAGGAAACTAGATTGGTTTGTATAGCACATAAGGTCGTCGGTGAGTGTAACACATAAGGCCGGTGGGTGTAGCACATAAGGTCGTCGGTGGGTGTAGCACATAAGGTCTTCGGTGAGTGTAGCACATAAGGTCTTCGGTGAGTGTAGCACATAAGGTCGTCGGTGGGTGTAGCACATAAGGTCGTCGGTGGGTGTAGCACATAAGGTCTTCGGTGAGTGTAGCACATAAGGTCTTCGGTGGGTGTCGCACATCAGGTCACTGGGTGCTGGACACAGGTCACTGGGTCTATGATACAAAATCAGTAGGTGTCATGTCAGTGATCATAGGAAACTAGGTCAGTGGATGTAGCACATACTTCCAGAGAGCATAGGGCACGAGGTCAGTGGATGTAGCACATACTTCCAGAGAACATAGGGCACGAGGTCAGTGGGTGTAGCACATACTTCCAGAGAGCATAGGGCACGAGGTCAGTGGATGTAGCACATACTTCCAGAGAGCATAGGGCACGAGGTCAGTGGATGTAGCACATACTTCCAGAGAGCATAGGGCACGAGGTCAGTGGGTGTAGCACATACTTCCAGAGAGCATAGGGCACGAGGTCAGTGGATGTAGCACATACTTCCAGAGAGCATAGGGCACGAGGTCAGTGGGTGTAGCACATACTTCCAGAGAGCATAGGGCACGAGGTCAGTGGGTGTAGCACATACTTCCAGAGAGCATAGGGCACGAGGTCAGTGGGTGTAGCACATACTTCCAGAGAGCATAGGGCACGAGGTCAGTGGGTGTAGCACATACTTCCAGAGAGCATAGGGCACGAGGTCAGTGGGTGTAGCACATACTTCCAGAGAGCATAGGGCACGAGGTCAGTGGGTGTAGCACATACTTCCAGAGAGCATAGGGCACGAGGTCAGTGGGTGTAGCACATACTTCCAGAGAGCATAGGGCACGAGGTCAGTGGATGTAGCACATACTTCCAGAGAGCATAGGGCACGAGGTCAGTGGGTGTAGCACATACTTCCAGAGAGCATAGGGCACGAGGTCAGTGGGTGTAGCACATACTTCCAGAGAGCATAGGGCACGAGGTCAGTGGGTGTAGCACATACTTCCAGAGAGCATAGGGCACGAGGTCAGTGGGTGTAGCACATACTTCCAGAGAGCATAGGGCACGAGGTCAGTGGGTGTAGGAAACACAGTTATTTTGTAACACTAAAAGATCACATAAATAAACATGACATAAGAAATATAATTATTATCTTACTTTACATCATCCTTTATCATATCTGCTTATTCCAACCCTGGTTGCTATGTCACTGTGTACCCTAAGGTTCGGTTCTTCTCACCCTTACAGGTTCTGCTTTCAAACCATCACAGTCACCTACAAAACAGGGATTTATTGGCCAGCAGGGATATCTGCCCGAAGGTGAGTTACTCAATTATGTAGAAATGATCTGGATCTCATGAGAAGCCCTTATGTTAAGGGTTACACTAATTACATGTTCAAAAGACTATTCTTAGACTAAATAAGAGAATCTGAGATAGCTAACATTAATATAATTTGTATATGCATACTAGCACCAGCTTATAACAATAGCTAACAGAATATAATACTAAAGTTGAACAAAAGTTGACTGCAATTTTTCTCTAGATAACACATCTTTCTTTTCTTTTGTCCTTCTCTGCTTTTTTGCCGCTAGGCTTAGCAGGTTTAACTGATGATCGGTTTCTGAGATAATGCACGCTCGGTCGCTTGATATGGTGTGGTATTGTGGAGTTTTAAGATGTCTGTAACTCCATCAACCCATCTTTTCTTGGTCTGCCCTTTCCTCTTGATGATTCCATTTCAGGTTGTACGCTCTTTCAACTGGTGTATTCGGGTTCATTCTGACCAAGTGGCCAAACCATTTGAGTCTCTGTTTTTCAATAAATCTAATAGCAGGTGTTGTTCGACTGTTCTTCTAATTTCCTCATTTCTTATATGGTCTCTTCTTGTTTTATTTACTGCTTTCCTCAAGCATCTCATTTCGCATGTGGTAATTTTCCTTTCTTGTTCTTTTGTCAGTGCCCATGTTTGGCTCTGTACAGTGTTGGTATAAAGATTGAATTATCACATTTTCAATTATATTCCTCATCTGCTATGATAAATGGTTAAGAAATATTGTTAGATAAAGTAATCAGTCAAACGTATCCCAAAAGCTTAAGTAGAAGAAAACCTTTGACTTAAAGATATCAGTAAATTTTTCACTGGAACTTATCGACAGTTTTAAGCATTTGGAGCCGCCCTGTGTTGACAGGGTTCGAAGGAGCAAAAATACTAACACTGTGACCTACAAGGCATATCGTAAGAGGTGACTGAGGTAGGGACCTAGGGAAGCTACCCTAGTAAATAAAAAGCATTGCAGAAATTGGATGTGCTGGCCTACTTGTAGGTGTATAACTTGCACAACATACATTCGTTCTTAGGCTCAGATCACATACAAATAACAAAGAGTGATTAACAAGTGGTTTGATGAGTAGCGTGCAAAGAAGAAAGAATTTGGAGCTGATAACTTTTAAGCAAGATTATTAGATCAGACTAGAATAGTTTAGTAGTATCCCCAAAAACATTATTGATAGATAGTATATGTATATTATTTCATTTATAGTCTTTATTATAATTCTGACATTAGACTTTCGTTACATTGCATACAATTTACTAATATGGACATCAAACATAACCTCAAGGATATTTATCAATATGTTTGATATATATGTTCTTCTTCATCTTATTTTGTCATCGCACTGTTACTGGGTTGTTGCCTAGTGTTGTGCTTTTCTGTATTTGTCTTGCACTGTTCTGGGGGCTTGGGTGATTCTTCTTCTTTGCGCTTGCTCTTTATGACCAATTTTAATCACTCTTTGTGATATGTTTGATTTTTGCCAAGAACGCATATACGTTGCACATTGGTTTAGTAGGCCCCTAAACGCATAGACTTCTACACGCTTAGGACATGTGCATCTGATTTCAGCCAAACCTCCTTAGACGCCTCTTACGACATGCGGACATGCGTGGCATGTAACAGTGGTTCTATTCTTTACACCCCAAATTTGGGCTCCAGTAACCACTCAGGCAGGCTTGGGTGATTGCTATTTTTGCTCTTTGATAGGATTCTATGTTATCTAACCATCTTTTCCGTGGTCTTCCTTTCGCCTTCTTTCCTGATGTCTTGTTGTAGAAGACTCTGTATATAGATAAAGTATCAAAACATAAAGTACAACAGATTTACAACTTACAACAGAGTAAATCTACATTTCAAAAAAAAGATCTTTAAATTAGTCTGTTGCACTTTGTAACACTAGTTTACTTCATGTTTTGCAAGTTCAACTTTCTGTTAGTATTTGAAAAGCATAATTTCTAGTTTATGTTTACTAAAAATAAAACAAAGACTGTGCGATAGACTATTAGTTCACAAAGATTATTGGAAGAAACTTAAGTTGCAACTAACCAACATTTGAATAGCAATCAGACACAAATAAATCTGGCAAAACTATTCGGTTTTTAACTCGGCACATCACCCTTTCACTTTTGTTAGTGTCACTGTTACTTCTGTTAGTATGTTACTACTACTACTACATCTGTCAGTATATCTCTACTACTTCTGTCAGTATATCTCTACTACTTCTGTCAGTATATCTCTACTACTTCTGTCAGTATATCCCTACTACTTCTGTCAGTATATCCCTACTACTTCTGTCAGTATATCCCTACTACTTCTGTCAATATATCGATACTACTTCTGTCAGTATATCTATACTACTTCTGTCAGTATATCTCTACTATTTATGTCAGTATGTTACTTCTACCTCTGTAAGTATATTACTACTACATCTGTCAGTATATTACTTCTGTCAGTATGTTACTTCTACCTCTGTAAGTATATTACTACTACATCTGTCAGTATATTACTACTACATCTGTCAGTATATTACTACTACATTTGTCAGTATATTACTACTATTTGTAAGTATATTACTTCTACTTCTGTCAGTATATCCCTGTAACTGCTTCCAGTAGATCCCTGCTACTCCTGCCTCTATGTTATAAATTGATAAACATTTGTTAATGTCTAATATTTTGATCATAATTGGTAGAGGTGCTGATTGTAATATTTCTTTAAATGTTATATTCATTTGGTGGTAGTTGATTAGTAGACAACTTTATTAAACCTTGGTTTGTTGTTCTATATATAGTCTTGAAGACAGTTTTGTCATATATATATAAATATATATATATATATATATATATAGAGAGAGAGGATGGAGATATGTTGAGCATACTCTGAGAAGAAATGATCAAAGAATCACAAAGCAGACATTGAAGTGGGAGGCAAATAGCTCAAGAAAGAAAGATGCCCTATGGAAACCCTGAAATGAACTTAGGCGAGAGAGGCTAGAGATATCGGACTCACTTCCATAGAAGAGATTGAATAAGTTTGCCGTGACTACAAGCAGTCTCACTATGGAAATCATGGCGGTTACCAAAGCGATGATTTGGCTAGAATCACATACTTTTATCCATGCATGTTTTCTCAGTGACTCAATGAGTATGCTCAGGAAGATTGAAACAGGATGGGCTAGGAGACATTGGATAGAATCGCTGGGAGGTCTAAGCTGACAAAGATCAGTTTTATTTTTGTGCCAGGGCATGCAGGTGTAAGGGGGAATGAACGTGCGGATAGGCTTGCAGGTATGGCTGCTGTCCAAAGCGGAGGAGCAATGGACCAGGCTGATATTATAAATTCCTTAAGGGAGAGGGCGTGTACATGATTCACGTAATAGCGGTGAATCCACAACACTAACCAGACTGCAAGAACTCAAAGTTAAGTGTGGTGTGGCTCGACAAGAACGCTATGCTGGCAGACAAAGAAGAATTGTAAACCAACAAAGAACCGGTGTCGTTAGTCGCCACACGCTGATGGACATACTGAGGGAGAGATCGGAGCACTTATGGACTAATTTGTTCGATGTGCAGTGATGGTGATCCGACGACTAAACTAAAAACTAAACTAAACTAAAAACTTCCATAGAAGAGATTGAATAAGTTGTCCCAGATAATTGAGAAATTGTCTGCAGACCCTATGTACAGTATGACGCCAGCTCTCATACAATACACACATGTATATATTGCTGTGTTACTGATGTTTATGTGCTACTACACATATTTGTTTATATGCATCACCAAATCTTCATGTGAAGCTTGGCCAGCAGTTTAATAACTTATTTTAATTTAAACATTTCAATACACTGTAAATGCTTTTCTTGATAATTTACCACCACTTGTTGCACACTCATTGTATCAGCCTTTGCCATGATGCCTGTAAGTGCAGATTCAACTACAAATGTCCTACCACTGGTGCAATGTCATTGGTTTGGTGTCTGTTATCTGCCTTGCATATCATTTGTAACATCAGAACTATTTTTTGTGTGTACATATACATATTTCCAAAGAATTACTAAGCAGGAATTGGCTGATACTTTAACATGAGATAAATTGAATGCTTAGGTACAGATGAAATATTGGCAGAACACAGACAATTTGAACAAGAAAAAAATGGCAACTGAAATGCTAACCACAAAACAGTCATTGGGTATCTTACAGAAGATGACTGTGAAATAAACTGGATTTTGTTGCTGTCATACATGATGTCATAACCAGGTGTATGACATCACTAACTGCTTTGTATGTTTCTGATCAAGAACAAAATCCTAAAAATGTCATTCATTAGTAATAAATTTGTGTGTACCTTAATCAGTTAGTTTACTCAGGTAACATTGGAGGTGTTTACTCCAAGTAATATTTGAGGTGTTTACTCGGGTACTATTCAAGGTGTTTATAAAATTAATAGTTGAGATGTTTACTCAGATAATATTCTATGTATTTACTTAGGTAATATTCTATGTGTTACTTGGTAATATTCTATGTGTTTACTTAGGTAATATTCTATGTGTTTACTTAGGTAATATTCTATGTGTTTACTTAGGTAATATTCTATGTGTTTACTTAGGTAATATTCTAGGTGTTTTCAGTGTGGAATACCTTCATTGCATTCTGGACATGTCCATAGGTGATGTGATCTCCTTTGCAATATCCCCAACAGAATCCATTGACTAACCATACCAGTTTGATGTGCCTACTCATATGCTGGTTAAACAGCTCTTTTATGGCCACTCCAATCTTTAATCAAAGCTCCTGCAATTTAGATGTTGATGTAGACTGGTTAAGATTAAAGTCCTCTTTGTGACTACATTCGATGTGCGTATTCAGAATGTCAGCTTTATCCATTGGCTGACCCTCCACCACCAGCGTCTCGATATGATGGCAGAGCCAGCCAGTCTGTCCACTCCCTTATTGCCAAATTTGGCTCATTAATCATCAACACATTCATAGACTGACTGGACTCCAGAAATATTTTCTACTTATTAGATTTATTATTCTTCGAACACTTTACATCGACCGCTTGTTAACCACTCTGTGTGATTTGTATGTAATCTGAGCTTAAGAGCGATTGTACATTGTGCAAGCTATGCACCTACAAGTAGGTCGCAGGAAATTATTCTTTGCTTCCCCTGTGGGCCCTGGCACCACACAGGTGTACTTATTAGATAAACAGAGATGTGATCTTCATTACTCATGATGTATAAACAAGGACTTGAATATGTTAAGTTACAATATGTATATTATTGAAAGGTGGCACAGCTATTGCTAGAATTTCTACTAATGACACAACATAGGATACCAAATGAAGTAATCAGTTTCTCTTGGATCTCATATATAGTATTCTTTATCCACAGCTTGCAAACGTAAGGAACTAGATATGGATAAATCGCCAGAAGAGAATCGACCTCCCAAGAAGCCTCGTTTGGTGTTTACAGATATTCAGAGACGCACGCTTCACGCCATATTTAAAGAGACGAAACGTCCAAGCAAAGAGATGCAGCAAACAATAGCCCAACAATTGGGACTGGAAGTGACCACAGTAGCAAACTTCTTCATGAACGCTAGACGACGGTCATTGGATAAGTGGCAAGATGACAACGGCAACAATAATCGTGAAAGTATGTCAGTGTGTGGTAAGAGCTAACCAGAAGGGTTCCGGGCACAACAAGAACAATGTCTTCATATTATATGGTGAGGTGTCTTCTTTGTTCCTTTTACACTATGTTGCAACTCGAACATGTCCATATGTTTTGACTGGACGCTTGTCGGATACGACATCATTACCCTGTAGTTTATACAGATGCACATTCACAATGTCATGCTTCTAGATACTGATGACTTTCAAGATACAAATGTTTCTCTTGTTAATTATCATTCATAAATGGGATGTTTCTTCATGATTCATTCATGATGTATATTTATGTCCTTATTTGAAGTGATGTTGCTTATTATTTAAAGAATACCTTCACATTATATCCCATTGTATCTAGTATACATTATAGATTTGTCTTATTACAAAATTAATATTCTTCAAAGGAGGATGTCAACTTTGCACTTCGACCCTTCCTGCAAAACAAAATTGTATTCATCATGAAATTTGTTGTTAGCAGGAACAGTGTTTTCAGTATAATTCATTTAAGTGCTGTTTTAAAAATGTCACTCTTGTGCCCGGCAGAGTATGTGTGTGTTTATTTGAATGCATATGTTTAATTTGATCTTATATACATATATATATATATATATATTATTTGTCAGAAAAATCTTGACACATTTTTCTTTTTTAATCAACTCAAAACTTTTATACACCTCAAAACTGTCCTTGGTTTATGACTTGACTAACTACAGAAAAAAACTTTTGTAAAAACAAACTTTCTTTGCTTATTGTATTAAAGTTGAGTTCTGGCATAGTCAGGTAGCTAGAGTGCTACCGTCACAATTAATATAGGCCATGATTGCTGCTTTGTTCAGACACACTGTAGTCAACCCAGCTGTAAATTATGAAATATCATACATCACTGTTGAGGCGTCTAAGGAGGTTTGGCTGAAATCAGAGGCACATGTCCTAAGTGTGTGGAAGTCTATGCATTTAGGGGCCTGCCAAACCAATGTGCAACGTATACATGTTCTTAGCAAAGATCAAACATATCACAAAGAGTGATTAAAATTGGTCGTAAAGAACAAACGCAAAGAAGAAGAAGAAAACTGTTGAATTCTCTGCAGTTGTATGTTGTTCAAAGTTGAATACCACAGACATCAATGCTTTCTATTTCTATGTTCAGGGTGAACCATGCCTGATTCTATCATCATTTTATTGCTAAAAGTGTCAATAATTAAAGCATGTGTTTCATAACTCTTGTTGTAGTTCTGAAATGTCTATCTTAACTCAGAAAGTCATGGAATAGCTGGGTTGAATCTAAAATCGACTGTATATGGCTCTGTATTTTTGGCCATATAACCCAGTAGTCAAACACATAGCTACGCTGATGCTATAATTATAAGATTAGCAGATGTATATTAAATTTAGATATTATACAGTTAATGTTAAGCATTTTGAAGGAGTGGGTATAATGATGACACCTAGAGTGAAAGTATGATATCTCAAATCAGAGACATGTCTGATCAACCACTAGTGACAACTGTTTTAAGAAAGAGAAGATGAAGGTATGTTGGGCACACCTTGAGGAGAAATGATCACGAATATCAAAGCAGGCATTGAAGTGGGATGCAAAGGGTTCAAGAAAGAGAGGTCGACCTAAGGAGACCCTGAAACGAATTTTGCTGAGAAAGGCAGGAAATATCGGTCTCAGTTTCAGGGAGGAGATTGAGCGAGTTGCCCAGGATAGAGTGGTATGGAGAAATTACTTGCAGGCCCTATGTAACGTATAATGGTACAAGAGCAATTATTATTATTATTATTATTATTATACAGTTAGAAGATGTGTACTGTACTTTAGATGCTCAAAGATGAGTTGATGTATGAAGTATACTCTTATGTATTATATAAAGTTGGTAGACTGCAGTACAACTATATACCAAAGACAACATTTCAAAATAGGAAGTAAACTAATTTTACAAAGTACAAAAATATAACATATTAAGATTGTGATCAAAATGTTCTTATCAAAAGTACAAGATATAAGAAGCTTTAAAATTGTGTCAGCACAGTTGGAAAATACACACCACAGAAAATATTGAGAAGTATATCTTAATGGTTAGCACACTAACACTTCATGGAGAATACATGCTTTATCCATTAGCAAACTGCAGTAGATTTATACTGCTTACCTTTCTTTAAGAAGCATGTCAAGTGTCAGGATCTTTCTGATTGATTTTATATATATATATATCTTTTTTATGTGTGTAAATGTGTATGTGAATGAATATATGTTTCCAAATTGTGGTCATCTGATTGCTACAGACTTCAGTTGTACATAGCACATACATCAATCATCCCAACCCTTGCAATATCCATCATAACCATCATCACTAACATGTGTCATAATTGTTGCCATATGTTGTCATTATCATGTTTCAGTACATGTATCTCTGTTCCTGCCATGACACATGTCAGTGTAGGCTGTAGATGGTGATACTGGTGTATGCATATCATACATAAGGTGTCATCATGTCTGCTCTGTGTACACACAAGTTATTATTATTTGTTTTCATATCATTTATTTCAACCATTCCATGTGTGATTTACCATATTATTGAGGGTCTTGTTTCAACATTTCCACAATCTTTTCATACAAATGTACCAGATCTGATTGCACAGTTTAATATGATCAGAAAGTAGGTAGTACAATGCTGACTTCTGATTGCTTTACAGCCATATCTTTGAGATCATCATTATACAAAGACTATGTATGGATGCTATTGTCCTACATTACTACTTTAATTTATTTAAACTCATTTCCTGAATTTTTTTCTTGTTGGGAGGGGGGAAAGGATTGAGAAAAAAAAGGATGCCACCAGTAGCAAAAGAAACAAGAGGAAAATAAATGTTTTTTGAACAAGAACTTTAAAAAACAAAATACATTTTTATAAAAGTTTGAAGTGTACCAGTTTTACATAAAATATACTTGCATATAAATGCATGCATTGCGTACAAATTTCTTACTTTTAGAAATGCTGGTTTCAGCATGTGATTTATATCTATTTATTTTAGCTTTTTTTAGAGAAGTTGATCTAAAAACATGAAACATGATATTAATTTTAATTCATAATGATAGGAAATCAATTGTATTTGTAGAAATCACATTTGATTTTTGGATCAAATGTTCTGATTGGTTTGGGGTTTTATTTAAGTGTTCTGCGTGAAGCCATGGAACATTCTTAATAGGAGAAATCATTCCGGAATGTAATAACCACTTTTAATTTTCTTGTTAGTATTTTAAAAGTCCTGAACCACTAATAATGTGTGTACTTTTGTTTGTGTGTACAAATGAGATGAAACTAACTATTCGTTCTCATTTGGATGTTTTGTTTGCTCACCAAGCCAACAATCGAACTCAGTGATAGATCTGTCTTTGTGTATACAACTCTTTGATATCATATTCATTTTTATGGAAACATTTATAAGCTATACATGATATATGTCAGCAATTTTAACTGTTAAAAGGAACATGGTATTCAAAGTTGGAAATATTTTTGTGGAACAAACAAATATTTTCTTTGCTTTTAAGGGATATGGATACAGTCTCTCTATTGTCACAAACTGCTTTAACATTCCTGTATGTTTTCATTTCTAGATCTTGTGTTAGTTAGCAAGTTGCTTTTGCATTTTGTTTGCATGCACTGTATTCATATTTATTTTATTTGGGTTTTTCTTTGCGTTTGGTATTATAATCACAGTACAAGTATTGATATAATTTCTTCAAATTCATAAACGAATTTATAAAATTTTTTAGATTTGATCGCACTTTGTGGAATTGATATCTCTTAGAACTGAAACCATTAACAAAATTTGATGCAATTTTTTTTAATTGATACAATTTCTTTGAAATGATACAATTTTTTTAATTGGTAAATTGATACAATTTCTTAGAATTAATATAGTTTCTAAGAATTTATATAATTTATTTTAATTGATACCATTTTTTAGAATTGATTAGAATGGATAAAAAATTATAGAATTTTTTTTTAAATTTAGAATTGATACAATGTTTTAGAATTGATACAATGTTTTAGAATTGATACAATTTCTTAGAAATTCTTATCATTACCTGGAAAAAATATAGATACAGATTTATATCATTTCTTAGAATGCATAACATTTGTTAGCAAAGGTAAACATTTTTTTGGAAAAATGATACACATTTTTAAAAACTGATGCCAGTTTTAAAAATTGATTCCATTTCTAAGAATTTATAACATCTTTAAATTGTTACGGTTGCTTGGAATTCCAATTTATTTTAATTCCATCATTTGAGATCTTAGTTTTTAAGAATCTATAGAAAACATTCCGATGCCATTTTTTTACATGTGTAAAACCTAACCATTGTATATTTTGGTGTGCAAATATTTTGTTCCAGTATTGAATATATATTATCCAGTTTAGCCATATATGGAGTGATAGTATTGGCGGAGTTTATCCCAATTTTTTTATCTTCAAGCATTGTCAATCATTCGTTGTGACATATCAAGTATTCTGTGGTTGTATTATTTATTTATCTATGGTTTATTTATTTATTGATATAGTTCCATTGATCATCAGCTGTAAATATCTGTGTACAAACCTCAACTACATCTGATTTATCTCAACCACATCTGATTATCTGGGACTGATTTTCTAACTATAATCTCATTAGGGAATTGTTTCTTGAATGAAAATGTTCAAACTCAAAATTAGTTTCATACAGTTCCTGCCAAGTTTTGTCAGTATTTATAGTTTATATACACACTAAAGCTAGTGTTGGATGTGTGAAAATCGTGGCGTATGCTTTACAGGGCTTGGCCATCAACCACTGTAAACGAGTCGTCGATTAAGCACCACTTATATGTTGAGTAGTTTACCATTATTTTATGACGGTGAGGTCTATTTTTACTTTTTGTAAATACCACGGGAACACATTTGCTTCCAAACTGCCCTCTGCGGTGTTTCAACGCGGTAAACTTAGGCTGTGATCGAGCTCACTACCGCTTTAGCTACAGACACCAACTCTTAGACATATAGAATGTTATAAATAGGTCCTAAGATGTAAAACTACATCAATATTTATTACATATAACAGGAATTGATAACTTTGAAACATTTAGCAAAGGACTTGGGCACTTGAGAATGCTGTGCCAATAGAATATGCTAGTTTTACTGCTAAGATAGCCCAATTACATTATATATTTATAATGGGGTAGCAGTAAAACTATAATGCAAATGTGATATGTCACAATCTGAATTGAGGTAGTTTTTTTCAAATCAAAACCACCTGAATTCTATTCTATATATGATCTCTCACCACTGTAAATTTTTATGATGACTCATAGAGTATAAAATCTGGTCTGAGAGCTTTTTGAAGGCCAAACGATGGATAGAGATAGACAGTATTAAAAAAATATTACGACAACATGGGCTTACAACAATCACTGAAACCTAATTTGTTTAGGAACAAAAGCTTGACTTTTCACAATACCTGACAACATCAATGGCTAGACTCATACAGTAGAAACACAGATCAAGTTAAAGTACTACCACTGTTCTATATAACTGATAGCAAAAACAATTGTTCCAGTTTACCTGGCATCTTCAATTTAGATAAATTACCGCCTGTCTGTTGTCGGGGCTCGCAAGGGGAGCAAAGAATAGATAACACTTTGACCTACAAGACATGTCGTAAGTGGCGACTGAGGTAGGGGCCTAGGAAGCTACCCTAGTAAATAAATAGTGTTGCAAAAATCGGATGTGCTGGCCTAATTGTAGGCGCATAACTGGCACAATATACAATTGCTCTTAGGCTCAGACCACATACAAATCACAAAGAGTGGTTAACAAGTGGTGTACACTTAAACATGGAACATGGAGCGTTCACATAAGAAAAAAGATACATTACAGAATCATGTCTCCAAGAAATATTTTCTTCCAAAATTACATCTGACCTGCTTTAACTTGATGAACAAAATTGTAAAGGCTCAAATACTTGGGCAGATATTCCAGAAAATAATGTCTGAATTATTTGTAATAGTTTTTGAGGTTGAAGTTTGTACACAGATAATTTCATTCTCATAGCTCAGAGGCAGCTTACAACAGCTCAACAACTTAATGTGCAATATTATCTTCACTATCTTGGTTACTGTAATATGTGTTTGTCTTGTGATTATATTTTTGTTCTTTGGAGCAGAGAAACGGAAAACTGATATGAGAGCACTGAGTGCACTCCATAGATCTGAGGACAAAACGTTTTAAAGTATTAAACTTGTTCCATAATAGTAGCTTCAATTTATTTGTCTTGATTTTAAACAACTGTCAATTAATATAGTTGTAAGGAGAGATGGATTATATAGAGTAGTGTACAACATTGAGGGATAGAATATAGAGTGGTGTACAACATTGAGGGATAGAATATAGAGTAATGTCAACAATGAGAAATGTCATATAGAGTAGTGATACAACAATGACAAAAGGAGTATGGTGTATGCACAACAGGTGGGGTTCAGTCTAGTAACAAGAACAGATGGAGTATTGAGCTGTGCACAAAAATAATAGATGCAGTATGGAAAAGTGAGAAAAAAATGAATCAATTTGTAACTTTGATAAAACTGCACAAAATATGAACCAGTATCTGGAGGAGAAAAAAGTAGCACATGTTCAAACTTATCCTTTTACTTTCTTCACCCAGAACAAACCTCAACTAAAAATATGAACTTTAAAACAATATAGTAAAGTACTGACTTCATATTTCATAGCTAATATTCATACTATCTAACCTGATATGTTCTTCTGTCTCTTGGCAACCTACTGTTGTATGTGGACACTCAAATTGACATTTATCAATTCAGTGATATAAGGAGTTTAGAATTACACATCAACCTGCTGCCTTGTGGGTTATGGCTGGGGACAGCAAAAGGCTAATGGAGAGCGAACCCAGTAAACGCTTGTTGAAATCAACACACCCCCAAAGATAAGCACCTGAGCTCCAATAGGTACTGAAGGCTGTGCATGTACATCCCGTTCTGATGTTTTGCTGTTTATATATCACAATAGAATGATAAAAACGGCTTAAAAATGATCTCGAGAGAGAGAGAATTACACATTGTACAAATAGAGCTGGATCCTTGAGGGGCAAAGTATGTTTAACCAGCGAGCAACAGGAACCATCAGTATACATACCCTTCGACATTTGTTTGGGGAGACTGAGCACCTATGGATCTGCCCAGAGTGCCGTGACATCAGTATAGCAGACATGCAAGAAACTAAACTACTTTCACACAAGTTGTCTATGCAGACTACTCAAAATAAAATGGCAGACAAAATTTGAGATACTGAAGTCCTCATAAAAATAACACTTCAAGATATTCTTAAAGTGTCTCTAAAATGTTTCTATATAGACACCACATGCTGGGAATCCCGTGAGCAAGATCACCAACTGTGGCACTGTAACAACACAAGATCAATTCGCATAGCTGAGAATCATCATATGGTTGAGATACAGAAAAAACTAGCTGTGCGAAAAAAACTGAACACACAACACCCACATCTCTAACTGTGACCATGTATCTCCCACCTGTGGTAGTGGATTGTGTTTCAGCGTTGAACTCTACATTCACCCACATACACACAAGAGCGGTGCAGCAGCACACATCTGAGGCTGTTGCCATCATCGCTTGCAATGGACGGCTATTATGATTATTATTATTAAGTTGTGAATAAAGAACTTGTTGAGCTAGCTAACGATATTGATACATATGTTTATTCTTATGTTGAAGTAACCACATTTTGTTTAATTGTCCAGATAAGAACTTGATCTAGTCCAAAGCATCCATCCATCCACTTAGTTTTTTTTTTAAGCTGACAGTTCTAGAGCTGCATGTGATCCTTTTAATGTTTTTTTTTATAATTTAATTTAATTTTGTTGACAAATATTTTCAGTTTCCACTTATGTTTTTTGGTGGTTGATTTTGTACTTTTGGTCCATATTGTAATCTCATAATATTATTGATTTATTCCATGCCACTTCCCTTGAATTTCATTTATCATGTTTATCATTTTTAGTTGTCATTTGCTCAGATTTTTTTTTTCACATTGTATTCCCTGAGGTCTCAACTGGTTTAATGTCATTGTCAGTTGTGTTCTTGACATATTGGACTGCCTGTATGGCATGCCTTCATATCAATTCTTTGTGTATGTTTGACATATTACTATATTTTTCTCACATTTTTGCTTACTATACCAGAGAATAGTTTATAAATTATTGATAACTATTGCGTCAGTTTTTGAAGATAGATTTGCAAGCACAGATTTGTTGAATCTATACATTGACAGTTTACAGTTTTATTAGACTATCCCTTTATAGTAATAGATTTGATGAATCTATGACAGTAGACTTTACATTTATAATAATAGATCTCTTGATTCTATACATTGTCAGTTTTATTAGACTATATCTTTATAGTAATAGATTTGTAAGAACTGGCACATATATTTAATAAACGTATATTATTATAGCACAGTAAACTGAGATATATGTGATACATGCAGTTTAGTTCACAGAAAACAGAATGTCATACAATAGAGTTCTGCTTGGGACAAATTAGGGTTTGAAGAAAAATGATGGAAAAAAGGTATTAACAAAATGGCAGTAAATTATTTATGAAACATAGACATGAAAGTCTACTGAAAAGTATACTAGAAGAAACAGTTATTGGTGTCAATGTTATATATGAAATTAGAATATGTGGTCAGTAAAATAACTGTCTGTCTGAGTACATCACCAACATAAAAGATAGAGAACGTTTGATATTTATTACAGTCAACTTGTTATATAGAGATGGCATTTGTATGATCAGATCTGATATAGGGGGTATTCATTCTTAGAACTTATATGTTATGCTTTAATTATATTTTTTTACAAAATAAAGTGTTAAGTTAAAATATGTTTGTCCAAAAATATGAAGATTAAATATGGTTAGATAACTACACCACTTTCACACAAGTTGTCTACAGTTACTCAAAAATAAATGGCAGAAAAATTTGAGGATACTGAAGAAATGGAATAATTGAAGAAATATGAAGATACAATATAACTAAGTTCAGAAATATGGAGATAAAATATAATTAAGTTCAGAAATATGAGATAAAAATGATTAAATTTAGAAATATAAGGATAGAGTATGATTAAGTTCAGAAACATGAAGATACAATATAATTGAGTTCAGAAACATGAAGATAAATATAATTGAGTTCAGAAACATGAGGATAAATATAATTAAGTTCAAAACATGAAGATACAATATAATTGAGTTCAGAAACATGAAGATAAAATATTAAGTTCAGAAATATGAGGATAAAATATAATTAAGTTCAGAAACATGAAGATACAATATAATTATGTTCAGAAATATGAAGATACAATATAATTAAGTTCAGAAATATGAAGATACAATATGATTAAGTTCAGAAATATGAAGATAAATATGATTAAGTTCAGAAATATGAAGATAAATATGATCGAGCTAATAAATATTTCGAGACAGTATACTGAGAAATAAAAAAGCTTCTCAAACACTTGTTGATCATGTTGTATGGATTGTCTTCATCTATGCTTACATAGTGTATGGTGTTCAATATGTGTTTTGTTTCCTCCTTTGTGAGCAAGACAAGCTTGAGACACATGAACCAAGACAAGACTTCTCACATCAGTTCAACATAATTTGTAAACAACAACGAATCGTTACTCATTATGCAAGTCATAGCTGACATTTGTTTTGGTCATGTGTCCCTAATTTCAGTCAATGCATGTACAAAACATGAGAACAATAGACCTCAAACTGGACTTGTTGTTTTCTCAGATTATTAGAAGAAGCTCTGGACATAATTACAGAGGCTAATTCCAGCATGATTTTTGTAATTCATTTCATGGGATGTAATATTGACAATTTGTCAGTGTTTTTTCACAGTTCAACAATGACTTACAGATGAGGTTATTACTTGTTTGTATTGATTGCATTAAATCAGATTTTAGGGACTTGTTTTCTATTTCTCATTTCTATTGTGACATATGCTCATACTAACAGCTAATGTGCCAGTCTAGCAGTAGAAAAATGTGATAAAGTTGAACAGAAGGCTTTATATTTTCAATCAGATTGGTAATCATTCTTAGGCTTAAGAGCTGTGAAGAGACTGGATTGTTGAAGCATCCCTGGGTGAATCTTTCTTCTATTTTTGCTTTAAAGGCAAGGAGGGGGCCTTTGTGATTGTTCCAGGGAAAACATCGCTTGGGAATCTCAAACATGGAGAGCTATTGTTGGCCGTAGCTGGGAGTATTTACTCAGTATGTGAAAACTGGCAGCTGTCTCACACCTCAGGTCTCCACGACCCAGGCTGGCTCATTCAGATTTTCCTCAATATTTTTTCTGGCTCATTCTAGAAATAGCTTCAGTCATTTTGTTTCTGTTTCTTATAAATCATATCATTTTCTGGCCTTTTCCTTTTTCACTTTGTAATAATATTTCTCACTATATCATATTCTCTCTTAATGTATTCTCTCCTACTGTATTCTCTCTATCATATTCTCTCTATCATGTTCTCTCCCACTGTGTTATGTTTCTCCACTGTGTCATGTTCTCTCCCACTGTGTCATGTTCTCTCCCACTCTGTCATGTTTTCTCCCCACTCTGTCATGTTCTCTCCCACTGTGTCATAGTCTAACCCACTGTGTCATGTTTTCTCCCACTCTGTCATGCTCTCTCCCACTGTGTCATAGTCAACCCACTAGTCACATTCTCCCACTGCGTCATGTTCTCTCACTGACATAGCCTATCCCACTGTGTCATGTTCTCCCACTGTGTCATGTTCTCTCACTGTGTGATAGTCTCTCCCACTGTGTCATAGTCTCTCCAACTGTGTCAGTCTATCCCACTGTGTCATGTTCTCTCCAACTGTGTCATGTTCTCCACTGTGTCATAGTCTCTCCCACTGTGTCATGTTCTCCCACTGTGTCATGTTCTCTCACTGTGTCATAGTCTCTCCCACTGTGTCATAGTTTCTCCCACTGTGTGATGTTCTCTCACTGTGTCATAGTCTCTCCCACTGTGTCATAGTCTCTCCCACTGTGTTATATTCTCTCCCACTGTGTCATAGTCTCTCCCACTGTGTCATGTTCTCTCCCACTGTGTCATATTCTTTTCCACTGTGTCATAGTATAACCCACTGTGTCATGCTCTCTCCCACTGTGTCATAGTCTAACCCACTGTGTCATGTTTTCTCCCACTCTGTAATGTTCTCTCCCACTGTGTCATAGTCTCTCCCACTGTGTCATAGTCTAACCCACTGTGTCATGTTCTCTCCCACTCTGTCATGCTCTCTCCCACTGTGTCATAGTCTAACCCACTGTGTCACATTCTCTCCCACTGCATCATGTTCTCTCACTGTCATAGTCTCTCTCACTGTGTGATAGTCTCTCCCACTGTGTCATGTTCTCTCACTGTGTGATACTCTCCAACTGTGTCATATTCTCTCCCACTGTGTCATAGTCTCTCCCACTGTGTCATAGTCTCTCCAACTGTGTCATAGTCTCTCCCACTGTGTCATAGTCTCTCCAACTGTGTCATGTTCTCTCCCACTGTGTCATAGAAGAACTGTAGTTTCATCTCCCTTCATCCCTTCAGTTACAATAAAAGAATGATATTCTTGCCTTACTTCTACTTATTCAATACAAACACTTATCTCATGGAAGTACTGATGTTAGTTCCTTCGCAATCTGAACTTTCATTTCAATGTCATCTACACAGATGCCTAACCTAGTCTTTATGTTCACAATTCTTACCTTTTAGATGGTATCCAATTCAGACAGCTAACTTTAACTTGAGCTAACTTTAACTTGTCATATATCCATGACTTGTATTATATCCATGAAGATGTTATGCTTCATTTTCTCAATATTATCTCTCAGTACAATTTGTTGAAACAAAACTCTAGTTTTAATGTGTATATGATATTCTTATTCTTACTGTGGTCCACTATGAAATCAGGCGCAGTCAGGGTGGTATGGTGCTTCTGATTGACTTTTGTGTGAAGGCCTGCTTTCTTTTTTATCAATGTCTCCCACCATACAGGAATTCCTTCTACTTCAGAGGTAGAGTATATAATATGATGAACTTGCAGTCACAAACAACCACTAATCTCCTCTACTTGTACTTGTCCATATTGAGCAACAAGCACTGAATGTAGACATTAGAACTATCCAGAAACTCTAAGATAGTGCTAGAAAGGGAAGCATAATATCAAGAGATAGGCAAACACGAGTCTGTCAGCCAGAACTACCAGAAACTGATGGTATTAGACATCCATTGCAGTCAACCTTTGATCTGAGGACAGCATGTCATCTGAATGTGAACAAATAATATGTACTAATATTCAATACTTAAAGAAGTCATCACATCCCTGTTTGTTGACGACAACAGAACAATTATTCTGTTTACAATTTTCATTGAAACTTGACAAAGAAAATCCCATATTTATCATGTTTATATTTTGCAATAAACCTCTCCTAAAACTCTGTCTCATTGCCCGACCCTGTAACAAGGAACACATTATATGAAACATTTGTTGAAAGATAACAAACCAACAGATCGGATGTGTTACTTCCTGACATTTTAATATATTATTTCTCCGTTTTATTTATTCAACACATTTATTGTATCTATTTTAGCATATAGGTAGTTCCAAGGGTCCAACTTTGTTTACGATTTATTCTAAAATTGTAATTTTTTTTTAAAAATGCATTCCTGTTTTAAAAAAAGACATATTCTTTCAATGTTTATCTGACCATGTTTCCAAAGTGACAATATTTGTCTTAGTTATAAAGAAAGATGACCACGAATCCACTGACCAGTCCGTTGCATTGTTAAGTGTATGAGATTCTCACCACTGTGGCTTGATCATTTCTTTCATGGCATTGTTAAGTCTGTTAGTATTTTAGCACTGAATTGTATGGATTTGTATCCTATTAACAGGGCTCTTTATATTCCATTAACAGGGCTCTTTATATTTAGTATCATATGTATAACATATCAACTAATTTGTAGAATGTTCATCAGAATACATTCAAATATGTATGTCTTATGTATTATCCATGTTTGCTCATGTTGTTTTATTGTTGCTCACCAATAAATGTATGATGTATTTGTATATTGCTTGAGTATATCCACACTTATTGTCCATCTTGATATGATTGTTTGTATTGATTTCCATGACAACCTTGACTTGAAACAGGTTTTCTTACTTGTGTGAACATGTATTGATAGTTTTGTTATTTTAATCCATAAAATTGTTATTTTCTTGTGTTCTGTTGCTTAAATTATTATTTTAACAATTTACATCGTAGATTTCCAACCACTGTTTATGTGTATGTTGTTTAACAGAGTCATTGTTAGTAGTCAATCTCAGATGTACTCACTTCTAGTTGTGATTGGTCAATCTCAGATGTTCTCTCTTCTAGTTATGATTGATCTATCTCAAATGTTCTCTCTTTTAGTTAGGATTCGTCAATCTCAGATTCTCTCTTAGTTATGATTGATCTGTCTCAGATGTTCTCACTTCTAGTTGTGATTGGTCAATCTTAGATATTCTCACTTCTAGTTGTGATTGGTCTATCTTAGATATTCTCACTTCTAGTTGTGATTGGTCAATCTTAGATATTCTCACTTCTAGTTGTGATTGGTCAATCTCAGATGCTCTCTCTTTTAGTTATGATTGGTCAATCTCAGATGTTCTCACTTCTAGTTGTGATTGGTCAATCTTAGATATTCTCACTTCTAGTTGTGATTGGTCTATCTTAGATATTCTCACTTCTAGTTGTGATTGGTCTATCTCAGATATTCTCACTTCTAGTTATGATTGGTCAATCTCAGATGTTCTCACTTCTAGTTATGATTGGTCTATCTTAGATATTCTCACTTCTAGTTGTGATTGGTATATCTTAGATGCTCTCTCTTCTAGTTATGATTGGTCAATCTTAGATGTTCTCACTTCTAGTTATGATTGGTCTATCTTAGATGTTCTCAATTCTAGTTGTGATTGGTCAATCTTAGATGTTCTCACTTCTAGTTATGATTGGTCTATCTCAGATGTTCTCACTTCTAGTTGTGATTGGTCAATCTTAGATATTCTCACTTCTAGTTGTGATTGGTCTATCTTAGATGCTCTCTCTTCTAGTTATGATTGGTCAATCTTAGATGTTCTCAATTCTAGTTGTGATTGGTCAATCTCAGATGCTCTCTCTTCTAGTTATGATTGGTCAATCTTAGATGTTCTCAATTCTAGTTGTGATTGGTCAATCTCAGATGCTCTCTCTTCTAGTTATGATTGGTCAATCTTAGATGTTCTCAATTCTAGTTGTGATAGGTCTAGATTCGAACCCACAACCTTCAGTACAATAGGCAAACATCTGAACCACTTCATCATTGAGAGCCCTCTGAACCACTTCATCATTGAGAGCCCTAACACTAGTAAAAACAAATGTATGGTAGTGCTATAATACAATATTTCTCATATTAATAACATATTTCTTAAGTAAGCCTATATAAATCAACAAAGAATCTCACAAGAACCTGTAATCAAGTCCAGAATGTATGTGCTGCTTGCTTTTGTGTGTATAACTGAGAACATACAGCCATCAATGTTGTATATAATAGTACATCATTGATGGCATTTTTCCATTCCTTTATTTGTGTCTAATATTTCACCATTACTATTTGTATGTTTGTTTACATAGATCAAGTGACAGGAACATCAGGTTTTTATTCCGAAAGAGATGATTGTTTATCAAATAATTGTGTCTATATTTTGCCTTTTCTAATGTCCATGACTTGATTGTAAATAGATTAACAATAACATTTGCCTATTATGATGATCATTATTGTTATTATTATTATTATTATTATTATACAGTTAATAGTTTGTGTTTAGTTAGTTTATTCATGTGTTGCTCACATTGTATCATATATATATATATATCTACTTCTTTACTAACTGCTACTTTTACTTTCTCATATTTCATATCATTCACTCATACGTTCATTTATTCATTTACTCACACAGTCACTCACCCCCACATACATTAATTCACTCATTGCCTCATACAGTATCTCTAACCATTTCTTCAGACTATGACATAAGCGTGTGCCGTGCAGATTTGTTCCATTTTTAAAAGCTCTATTTTTTGGCTGTCTCCTGTCAATTTATTAAGCTATGATTGACTGTTGGGTCCTGATTGACATGAGTTTATCTGTTTCTCCTAGCTTTACATGTAGCCGTCTTATGTTTTACACTGTAGCCATCTTATGTTTTGAATGTAGCCATCTTATGTTTTACACTGTAGCCACCTTATGTTTTACATTACATGTAACCATCTTATGTTTTACACTGTAGCCATTTATGTTTTACATGTAGCCACCTCATGATGTACATGTAGCCATCTCATGTTTTACATATGTTTTACATGCATCTCATGTTTTCAAGTTGTAAATTTGACCTAATGTAGCTTTTCTGTGTTTTATTTATTTTCTGTGTGTATTTATTTGTCAACATTTATTCATCTTTTGTGAGACATACTGTGGTAGTTATTTTTGATAGTTTGCTTGTTTTGTCCATGATGCTATTCTGAGAAGGGTATACATAACTTGATGATGTCTAGCTTAATAAACGTAGATAATAGTTTGATAACTACACAAGGTATTCTCACAAAGTGCATATGCAGTTTACATGTATGTTTCAAACTATCACACAACACCCACAATTCTAACCTTGATCATGTATGCCTCGCTTCGCCTGTGATAGGAGATTGTGTTCTAGGATTGGACTCTACGGTCACCTCCGCACACACCAGAGAGGTGCAGCAGCTCACGTCTGAGGCTATTGTCATCATTGCTAGCGATGGACAGCTATTATTAAAACTATAGGTAACCACATCAGATAGATATAAACATTCAAACAAATTAATAATAAATTTGATATGAATCATCAAGGGATATATATATATATATAAAATCCTCATTACTTTTTAAGACATCCTTGAAGTCTTTGAGATATGGATTAACATAAGAATTTCCTCCATTTCTTGGGGGAAAAACAGATAAACACATAAAGTTCTCAGAAACTTATAAATGAAAAGAGATTTTTGGAAAAAGATCATAAATATGCCAATTCGATATATGTTTGATGCTTAAAGAGAAATAAGAGACGTTGATAGAAGTAAGAAATACAATCACAGAAAAGTTGAGCACAACTGATGAAATTAAAGACAGCATAAGTGGAAGATGTCCACAATACAAAAGTCTTGTCTAAAGGCATCAACATGGAAAATGTTTGAGATCCATCAAGACTGAAGGCACATTAAGGTAGAGAACTGCTCAACTCATCTTTTTATTCGAAATATCTTAATACTTTGAGATATTTAACACTTTACATACACACTGCACATCAGGAAAGAAGGCGAGAGGAAGACCAGGAAAAAAGATGGTTGGATGGCATAGCAGAATCCTGTGAAAAAGCCAAAATAACTATCACTATAGAGCCGCTACAGCAGCGCAAGACAACAACAGAAAACCCTGATCTGTTAAGAGTGTGACAACAAAAGAAGAAGATACATAATGCATAAAATATCTTGAACATATTATATAGAATCTGTTAGATCATCATCTAATCCCTCAACCATATTTCAAATGTACCACTAATAGTACTATATTTTCTATAACAGCAAGTTATGGTCAATATCTCTAAACTAATCTAGTTTTAAGAACAGTGAACTCTGCAGTTCAAAAGTTGAACAAAATTGTGATCAGAAGTGATGTTTCAGAAATAATATAGTTTGAGTGGGATTCTTGACAGTGTTACACTATATAAAGAAACAACAGGTCAACTGGCTCGGACATGTATCAAGGTTACCAGAAGGCAGTCTTCCACAAGATCACTAGCACTAAAATACAATGGTCATAGATGGAGAGGACGACTACGTAAACGATGGAGCGATGTAATATCCGAGGCACTAAATTCCATCTTGTACAAAGTCCATAGGAGAGTACGCTTCAGGTGTCTCTTTTTCGACTAGACACCTAAAAGACAAAACAGGATTAGAGAATAGTAATATAGTTCGAATCTTCTATTACATATACAATATGTCAGAAGTAATATAGTATAGATCATCTGTTGCATATACTATATGTCAGAAGTAATATAGTATAGATCATCTGTTACATATACTATATGTCAGAAGTAATATAGTACAGATCCTCTGTTACATATACTATATGTCAGAAGTAATATAGTATATGTCAGAAGTAATATAGTATAGATCGTCTGTTACATATACTATATGTCAGAAATAATATAGTATAGATCATCTGTTACATATACTATATGTCAGAAGTAATATAATATAGATCATCTGTTACATATACTATATGTCAGAAGTAATATAGTATAGATCATCTGTTGCATATACTATATGTCAGAAGTAATATAGTACAGATCCTCTGTTACATATACTATATGTCAGAAGTAATATAGTACAGATCCTCTGTTACATATACTATATGTCAGAAGTAATATAGTATAGATCCTCTGTTACATATACTATATGTCAGAAGTAATATAGTATAGATCATATGTTACATATACTATATGTCAGAAGTAATATAGTATAGATCATCTGTTACATATACTATATGTCAGAAGTAATATAATATAGATCATCTGTTACAATGTGATATGATTTCTTTGTTTCTTGTTGTAAATGTTCAACTTGTGTACAATATTCATATAATCATTTCTAGGCTTAACTAGTCAATCATACTTTGTACTTCCTACCTTCATCTTGGTTTTGCTTGCTTGTTTCTTTATGTTTTTTCATCACAAGAAAAACAAACTGGGCATAGTGCAATATAAATTAATTTGTTCATCATGTTGTATTTATCTATCCTTTTGTGTCTCAGTGTGTTACAAATTAGCAAAATGTGGTCCACAGTGTGTTACAAATTAGCAAAATGTGGTACACAGTGTGTTACAAATTAGCAAAATGTGGTACACAGTGTGTTACAAATTAGCAAATTGTGGTACACAGTGTGTTACAAATTAGCAAATTGTGGTACACAGTGTGTTACAAATTAGCAAAATGTGGTCCATGGTGTGTTACAAATTAGCAAAATGTGGTACACAGTGTGTTACAAATTAGCAAAATGTGGTCCATGGTGTGTTACAAATTAGCAAAATGTGGTCCATGGTGTGTTACAAATTAGCAAAATGTGGTCCATGGTGTGTTACGAATTAGCAAAATGTGGTACAGAAAACAAATATTATTTTCAGGTATCAGAGAAATAATATTGATTTTTTAAATGTAAATTGATAATTGTGTCAACGTTTTCAAATATTGTTTAGTTTCACATTTGTTTAATGTTGGGAAATAAGTGTCTCTCCATCCAAAATGTTAGCAGTTTCTGCGTGAGGACATCATTTTGTTGCTGTTAGTAATATAAGGGGATGTAACTTCCATTCAAAAATAGTCAATGTGACATTTGTTTGCTAAATGGAGTTCGTGATTGGTTTGCACTTATGCTCCCGTCAAATTCAGTCAATTTTGTTGGCTATTATATTAGTTTGATATTGAACTTGAAATAAAACATCTTGTTTAACGTAATGCTTATTGTTTTATTATTCAGAGTAGAGACAATTCTGATGGCAAATATAGAGCAAAACTGTTGTATATTGTAAATACTACATGAATGAGATCATTTGCTTGCTTCATGTATCCAAATTCATTCTATAGTCTTTGTTTTATGCATGGCTGCGTTCATGACAACATTTTGTCCCTTGAAAGTTGACTGAACCTGCCAAGATAAAAGTTTCAATATTAATCTTCAAACATGAAATTAAAACATTGATGGCCGGCACAATGCAGGCAATGTTATCTAGTATAATATCCATGTTTATATACTATCGAAAGCAGTGGCGTAGCAAGGATATTGCAAGGAAATTATGCAGAACTTTGGTGATAGACCCATTCGATTTCAAACAGGAAAACATTGTTGCATAAACATAAATCAGATAATCAAATGAAACAAGTGTATGTGGTAGTCTATGTGGAATGCAAGGAAGAATTCTAAACCATCCGTTTGTGAGTTTTCTCTTGCCACCATCCCCGTACTCCCAAATAAATTCACCACTTTTGACATGTACACCTTTATGGTAGATTCATTTTCTATTGGCAATATTGTTAAGTCGCTCAGCCCCTCCTCAGACAATGTACGTATAGTCTGTCCATTAATTCGTGAGCACGTTTGAAATTGATTTTCTCGAAAACTACCTGTTGGATCTCAGTGATTTTTGCATGCAGCCTTAGAATATCCATGACGCTAAAATAAAGCTAACCAGTAGTCCATAGATGCTACGGATTTTGCACATCGGCGAATTCCTTTGATCTTTTATGACAATTGCAAATACGGGGACTCAAATTTTAGATTTTACAGTATCCCTAGATTTTTTCCATGTCAATTCTATTCATAGGTGTATCTCCATATTAACTTGATAGGTCAAGTAATTAAGTGTGTTGCCCTTTATGTGCAATCGTGAACTTGGATACAATATGCAACAGTTAGTCCTCCCTTCGGTCACCATTAGACCCCAGGGTGTCTTAACTTCACCACAAATTGTATGATGGTAGACGCATTTGGATATGGAAATGTATACGTTGCTATTTCTCAGTCTGTAATAAAAATATGATTTGTATCATCCCGAATCTGTCGATTCCATGAGGTTGATAATTGTTACTGGCTGGACAAATTTTAATCCATCTCGGTGCCAGTACTCGTCTTCCTCTCGGAGCACATGTTCAACACACTTCTTCCAGAACTGCATGTCTATCATTGAGAAGGACTCACGTGTCAGAACTTCAACATCACACATTTTAAACGTCCTGTTCTGTTCGGCAACTTGCCCTTTTACTTTAGCCCAGACAAGCTCTATCGGATTGAGGTGAGCATGATATAGAGGTAGTCGCAAAGACGTGTGGCCGTATTCCGCAATGATTTTGTCAATATGAAACACCTTTGTCTTATTTGTCATCCTCACCAGGTGCAACAACTCGGGTTTCAAATATGTATCATCGAAGCTGACATTTTCCTTAGCAAGCCAAGTCCTAATTTGATCTTTTGTATTTGATGCAGTTGGTACTTTGTCTCCGCTGATACTGCGTTGTGATAGGATGCATTATCCATTACCAAGCATCATGGTCTGTTTAGAATTGGAAGTAGATCTTTCTCCATCCAGTGCCTGAAAATATGTCCATTCATTTATGTGTGGTAGTCCCTACCGTCGGTACTTTTGATTGGAAAATAAGTCCAGCGTCATGGACAAGACCTTCTTCACTACTTCCTGCATGTGTTAGTATAATACGCTGGCCTTTGCTGCTTGGTATTTTTCTTTTCTGTTCACCGTCTACTGATTGCCATTCTTTAGCATTGGTGTGGTGAGCATTGACCCAGGATTCGTCCAAATATACAATATCATAGCCTTGCCTCCGCCGCTCACGGATCTGACTCAGGTATTTACTTCGGCAGCAATTAAATGTGGCTTTTCACAAATAATATTCCTGCCGCCTATAGTTTTTCTGAAGGTGAAGCCGGCGGCTCTTACAATTTTTCATAGAGTACTTTTAGAAATGTCTATGCTGCAATCTGATTGCAGTTTTAATTTCAGTTTCCTGAGAGTAACAAGTTGATTTGTCGCAAACATTTTCAAGAGCTCCCGTCTTATGACATCTATGTCAAAGTCGTCAATTGTTCTTTTCCTTCCTTGCTTGACATTAGTGCACTTTGTGTCCTGTTTAATCCATCGGGAAAAGTATTCTCTATTCAGACCAAGCGCCAGTTGCGTTCGTTTCTCAGGGTTATGAATATCGCAATATAGATGACCTCTCTTAGATTCCCTACGGAAGTGTTGGTATAGTAAAACTGTAACCTTCTGCATTGTTATAAATGTGCACTTCAGACTCATTATGAATGTGATATCAATGTCAGTTTTGATAAGCCAACAAATATGATACAATAGCTTCATACAAATAGCGAGATACGCCTATAACTATAAAACGGTATCCCAATTATAACGTCATATGCTTTCCGCTTTCAAAGTCGACTGGGTTAGGTGCACGGGAATTCGTGAAACTCACGATATTTCAATGTTACCATAATGTATTTTTAGAACAACGCGTCTGTGTACCGTAGATCTGTTACTATTGTGTACAATCCGGTGAGGTTGATTTTAATATAACCTGAAGAAGAAATACTTCAAACTACATCAAATATTCTTGGAAAATAAAATATTTCTCTAGCGTCATGGATATTCTAAGGCTGCTTGCAAAAAATCACTGAGATCCAACAGGTAGTTTTCGAGAAAATCAATTTCAAACGTGCTCACGAATTAATGGACAGACTTTTTTATAGTATATCCTTTTTATCCAGTTTCAGTTTTGAAATGAATATTTAATACGAATCATGTCACATTAGAAATATCAGTAGTAGTAGTTGAACAATGAAGACATCACGACATTGGGCTATACAACCTGGTCGCAGTGTGATGACAAAAGAAGAAGAAGAAATCATCAAGATATTTTGATCACTTCTATCGTGGGAATTTATATTGTGAGACATCATACATCTGTACCACATAATTGAAACTATTTCCAATCATAGATTGCTATTGTGACATATAAATATGTCACTAAAAGGAAGTATTTAAACATTTAACCCCATCTAACGCTAATAAAACTATTCAGTACGAACGTGTATATTTGGGTTTAATTTGATTACAATGTGAAAGTAAAATAACGGCTCGGTTCCCTACAGTGTGAACCCTATGACCGCCGGTCATAGGCGATGCACAACCTGCACAAATTCTTGATACGCCACTGATTGGAAGATATATATATCAAATCTCATTCCCGGACACCAGAATGGTTCAAACCTAGCAGCACGAATAAACATCATATATAAACTCAACATTCTAAATGTCCCGCCTATTACGTCTAGGTTCAATATCATATCACTGATACAGACTACACTCTAGAAAATGTCTCCAAATTTATCGTGTTGACAAATATAATTTCATCTCCGAACGGCAGTATATAGAATATTCCACAAATATTTCAGTTTCACGTCAATAAATCAATTATTGTTCAATTTTTTTTAATAGTAGTGAACACATTCAAATCAAGTATATTTTTTTTAAATAGTAGTGAACACATTCAAATCAAGTATTTTTTTTTAAATAGTAGTGGACACATTCAAATCAAGTATATTTTTAAAAAATTAGTAGTGAACACATTCAAATCAAGTATATTTTTTTTAAATAGTAGTGGACACATTCAAATCAAGTATATTTTTAAAAAATTAGTAGTGAACACATTCAAATCAAGTATATTTTTAAAAAATAGTAGTGGACACATTCAAATCAAGTATATTTTTAAAAAATAGTAGTGGACACATTCAAATCAAGTATTTTTTTTTTTAAATAGTAGTGGACACATTCAAATCAAGATTTTTTTAACAAAAGTTATGTTTGACTTCGCCTGATGTTTTCGCTACTTTTTTTCATTTGAAAGTTACTCAACGTCTGGTCATCATCTTATAGAAGTAACAGTTGGCACCTGGATGTAATGTCTGAAAACCTGCATAATAAAATAACGACCGTTGGTTGGAGTTCTTGCTTAAATTAACAAGCTATTGCTGGTGCTGTCATCAATATTTTTGAAAATGAAGTACAGAACAGGAAATAAATCACATTAAATGTTCACAATATTTCACAGATTGATAGCCTCAATGCCCTTTTGATGTGTTCTTGATGATATATTTACAGTAAGGCGATGCCTAGCGGTTTCTTCAGGTCTGCCTTATAAGTTATCAGTGTTGTAATTCCGTAAGATATCATTTTGTTCCCCGTTTCTTTATTGTCATCAGGACTATCCAGGTCACGGAGCCCTTACTTTTATGCAACTATTAGAATTATGTTTGTCTGTCTGTCTTGTCTGTCTGTACGACATCTCAACTTCAAGAAAAACTGATAATAAAATAGGCACTAAGCTGAAACTGATTTGATTTCTCTTATTTTGTATGTATACGTTTGTTTGTATCTGTTTATATATTATTGTTTGTGTGTTGCTGTTATATGTGTGTGTGTTGTTTTTGTTTTTATTTGTCCTCCTTAATGTTACTACAGTGAAATCACAGCTGTTTTGTTGATGTGATAATGTTAGTGGTTACTTTGAGTTATATATAATACTATTGTTACTAATTTAATTGAATTCTACCAAGAACACGCTACCACTGTTTCTGTTTAAAAAAATGATTTTGATGACGTCCTGTTAGTCTCAAAAAACAAAAGATGTAGCAGCAATGAGTAAAGTTTAGCTATGCTTTGTCATGGCACGTTTCATGTCAGCAAGTTGTCCTAGTCTGGTGTAGCCAGCCCTCGGACCCTTTTTCAGACCGTTTCCCAATCTTGTCTATTCATCATGTCAAGCACTTTCAAGACACGCTTCTTGCATACGTACTTTCACCAAAGGAAAGGTTACCCCACAGTTCTTCTGTCAGAGGTCAGATCTCCGTATAGAATATACTTGGGGTTTCGTCTATCGTCAATCCGGATTCGGAGACCCATTTATCTTAGGGGCATTGGAGGTTACGTGTAACTATTCTACGAATTCCAGCATAATCCAACACCAGGTTATTTGTTACTGTCACTCCATTAGATTACGAGTATATGCATCAAGCAGAGCATTTCACATTCATTCATCTTTTTCTCATACAACACATGTGTAGGAGGGACCATGATTCGCTTGCATGAAGTAGTGTTCTCAGAGCTTTTGTTGTTTTTCTTCTCTCTCTGTGTGATAGCTTGACTAAGATCGTTGAAGCCATGTCGATCCTCTTCTGTAGTTCCGCATCTTGTAAATACTTATCTTTGCAGAGGCTGCAACAAATAACTAATTTTAAGGACCTCTAGTACAATATTCAAATGACAGTCAATGGCGGAGAACCATGAAACAGTCATGGGGTACATTACATAAGATGGTTGTAGATCAAGCTAAATGGATACAGTTTGTAGCAGTGGCGGCTCGTGGTCATTTTTCTTGGTAGCGCCAGACACAAATTTTCGGAAAAATCATGGGTTTTGAAGTATCTACTATTATGTGTCTATTCGGGGAATTTATTCCCCATTTCGATTATTGGTGGGCCGGGCCCACTGGCGCTTAATGACGAGCCGCCCCTGGTTTGTAGCTACTTAAATTCATGGGCATTTATTGTTTAGACAGTGGTAACGGACGAACGAATGAATGAACAGCACACTCAAGATGTCCAGCTGTGTGCACATCCTAATGAAACTGTTGACCATCATCACCAAGTCCGTACGGTATATTTTCTCAGTATGATGCAAGTCTTCGAAACGCCGCCCCTTAAATGTTTTTTCCTTAAAATAACTTTTCGATTTTGCTGCATATGCCGCCCCCTTACGGTTCCGCCTGATGCGGCCCTGATCATCACCTCAGTGAGTGCCCAGAGGTACATGATGAGAGAAACAATGATGATATTCAGTAACTATATGTGCAGGTACAGGGTGTTCAACTTAAAAGCAGCCTATGAATGGAGCTAATCTGGCATATATGTATGGAATGAGAATGTTCAGTTATGGCGTAGTATAGGTCAAGGTTGTGTGATGGTGTGTAATTGTAGTGCGGGGAGGGGCGATGAACAAATGTGACGTAGGACGAGCTAGTCAGAACCGGTTTAAATAGTAAATAAACACAACGCGATAGGTTATCTGGCAACTTTCAATTTGTCAATGGGGCTGCAATTATCTTGAACACCCTGTACTACTACATTTGATTGTGTAGACGTGTGTCAGCTTGAAGACTGTTGAAAGAAGAAGAAATAACATAACTGATGTCATATAGACATTCTGTCAGATTGAAGAAAGTAATAATAACATAACTGATGTCATATAGACATGGATTCTGTCAAATTGAAGAAAGTAATAATAACATAACTGATGTCAAATAGACATGGATTCTGTCAGATTGAAGAAAGTAATAATAACATAACTGATGTCATATTGCGGTGGAAGACATCACATTGAAAGAAGTAATAATATAACTGGGGGGTGGGGTCTTGGTGGCGTAGAGATTAGGTGTTCGTCTATCGTGTCAAAGGTACCAAGTACGCTCCCGCGTGGAGCCATCCGGATATTTTTCCACAGATCCCTGATTTCAGTGTAGGTGAGATCAAGTTCCTAGTCATATCGGAGACGGACGATAAAACGTAGGTCCAGTGTTCAAACTGAGCACTTAAAAGAAGTATTGACAGTTCGAGAAGAGAAGAGAAGAGCAGAGAGAGAAGAAAGAGCAGGCTGGTAAAAATTCCTTCATAAATATCTTCGCCATTTTCAAAATTACATCGATGACCCTCACCAGTGCTACGGAGTTCGTGCACTGCAGCTGAGATCTTCCTGTGTAAGAAAGAGATCCAAGCACACATGGTTACTCACCGAAGTGCAGTGATGATGGTCCAATCAATCAATCAATAACATAACTGATGTCAAACAGACTGTTGAAAGTAATAATAAAATAACTGATATCATGTGGTGATAACAACTGTCAGACTGAACATAGTTTGGTTCAGAATTCAAAATATAAAATCAAAGTCTGTGTACTCAGTGTGTCCATAGGAGTGCTCGGTGCATTTCAGAAAATTAAAGTGTCAGAGCACTTGCACAGTAGCTTAGACGACGATTCAGTAAAACCTGATTTACTGGAAAATAAACAGTGTACCCTGTAGCATGAAGACAACCACTGAGCTATACCGATCGGTTAAGAAATCACTTCAGTCACAGAAAGTATTGAATAAATATAATTTAAACAATGACTAAACATGAACAAAAGAACAGAACAACATTCATATAAACAGAAAGTATTGCAGAAAGATAACCTTCATTTTAACGGTAAATAAATAGGCATTAAACAGTTATTTAGGGCCTCCGGAAAAAAAAATCAAACACATAATTCGAAATACAAATCTTTATTTCTCTTGGCCTCAATTGCCTATCCTTGCAGACAAGCGTCTTTAGACAACCAGCCCAGAGTGTTCGTAGCGCGTTTGACGACGGGTTAATGCCCCTGTGAGTGCGGTTCAATTCCGCGGACTGGCAGAAAAGATACAGGTTCTCCATATTTACGGTGTTTGTGGCATCGAACCGAAGGGTTACGATGTCTATGGCACCGAGCCGAAGAGCTGAAAGCTCAAGTACTTCTTGATCGGAAAGAAAACAACAACCAGCTAGTTTTCCAATGTTGACTAAGGAGAATTAGTTGGTTGTCGTCTGAACAACGCTCGTCTTCATGGCTACGTAATAAGTGCCGAGAGAAGGTTTGTGGTTCAAATTATGTGTTTGGTAACGGTTGTTTTTTTCCATGGAGGTTCTAAATATTTGTTTACTGTCTATTTATTTACCATGTTCATTGTCTTTGCTGCCTCGCCTGGAGTTCTTAACAGTTTTTTACCATATTCGTTGTCTTTGCTGTTTCGCCTGGAGTTCTTAACAGTTTTTTACCATATTCATTGTCCTTGCTGCCTCGCCTGGAGTTCTTAACACTTTTAATTCCTTTACACAAATATATGTCCATTACAAAACTTGTTTTTTTTTAAAATTATTTTTTATTAATATTTCATTAATTTGTTTTTGTAATCAAAGTTCAAGAAATCTTGTGAAGTTATTGAAATACAACATAAATGTAGAGAATGATATAGTATGTCTGAACTCTTCAGATTGTTTTTGGTACTAATGGCAATGCTTTCACTCGCGCACATCAAATTGGAAAGCAGCTAAGACAAGAGCTAGAAATTCGAAGTCTAGGTCCTAACCTTTGGCTTCAAGTTCCGTCTAGAGGGACAGGCATCGTCTGCTTCCGTAGTGTGAGTATGTCGTGCTAGCCACGTCCGGCACTCCCCGCCATGTTGGCACAGCCGGCATCGAATGTCGGAGCTCATCAAGGACCAATCAGATTTGTTTGATTACTCTTCAGTTTCCGGTTTTGGTTGTCTTTCCTTATTATTTGAGGTTCATGACCCAAGAGCTGTGAGGGAGTAAGGGCATCGCTAAGGTCATACACACGCAAACATACAGAGACACAGACAAACACACACGTGTAGTATCAACTAGTAAGCAAACTCCCTTTATAAACACACGATAAGTCTATATACACAGTACACATGACATGTAAACAGACAATATAAACATATGACAAGTGTACATACACTAGGTACACACTGCATATATACATACAACTATACATGATACCATACTACACGCATAACTTCACTTGGTAACTTACTAGATAGATCAACATACTACATAACTTCACTGACAACATACTACATAACTGAACTTGAAAACACTAATAACACATGACAACATACTACATAACTTCACTTGACAACATACTAAATAACTGAACTTGACAACATACTACATAACTTCACTGACAACATACACATAAGGTGCACATGATAACATACTTATCTGTACTTCTGATAACTACATATTTCCACTGTTTTCTAACATCTAATCACATGCACAACATAGTAAATAACTCAAATTGCCACACATATCATACATCACAGACCTACACAGTCTACATCATAGACATGACATCATCTGTAGCATCTCTGACCATCAATTCATCTCACATTTTCTATCGTCAGCACTGCAGCAGACATAATAGTCAACTGTGACCATCACATCATCTACATCATCAGACCTGACATCATCGTACAGCACTCAGACCATGACATCATCGTACATCATTCAGACCATCACATCATCGTACATCATTCAGACCATGACATCATCGTACAGCACTCAGACCATGACATCATCGTACATCACTCAGACCATGACATCGTCGTACATCATTCAGACCATGACATCTCGTACAGCACTCAGACCATGACATCGTCATACACACTCAGACCATCACATCATCGTACATCACTTCAGACCATGACATCATCGTCAGCACTCAGACCATCACATCGTCGTACATCACTCAGACCATCACATCGTCGTATAGCACTCAGACCATCACATCGTCGAAATCTCACAGCACTCAGACCATCACATCGTCGTACATCACTCAGACCATGACATCATCGTACATCACTCAGACCATGACATCATCGTTCAGCACTCAGACCATGACAACATCTTACAACTTTCACACCATCTTACAGCTTTCACACCATCCCATCATCGTACAATGTTCAACTCCTCCTACTACACCTTAGCTACCCATATAAAATAAAATAATTGGAATATTCCAGTTGAAGTAATATTATGAATCGTTGTCACTACAACTACGACAACTACTATAAAAATAACCTACCGATGACAATTTCAACTACCTGTCACCTTTGGGAAAGGAGCTGGGAATAATTGCGGGTGCCCTCAGTCCATAAATATCGATTCTGCTTACTATTTCAGATTGAGTGTTCTGTCTTCAAATACACTTTTCTGCGTTGATTTTTTTCATCAAAACTGCTCTTTCCAATCTGGTTCTAACGTTTGTTTATATCTTCAGAGATTTGAACGCATTTCTTATCTGATTCAATGTCTGTATGGTTAATTAGACTTCTTGAAAGTTTGTTAGCTCGGCTCTAGTCAGTCAGTCTGTGTTCATTACTATAATCGCTTATTCAAATTGATCTGGATAAGATGTCACGTAAAACAGTGGTTCTCATAGGCGGGCTATCTGGTCACTCAGAGGTCAGTGACTATCTAAAAGCATCCATGTTTTACATCATAGACCTGAGAGACCGTGACTTTACAGATCAGATACGAAATATATCTTTTAAAACATATGATGTAGAAGAATCCTTAAAACAACATGAACACAGAACAGAAACAAATAAATTCATAGTACAAGAATTAAACAATGAAATATTTTATACATTTATTAACATCAGGACTGCTTGCAGTAGAATGGTATATACATTTATTAACATCAGGACTGCTTGCAGTAGAATGGTATATACATTTATTAACATCAGGACTGCTTGCAGTAGAATGGTATATACCTGGAAATAAGAAGAAGCTCACGGTATATTCATTATTTTATGCAGACATCTATTTTCAAATGCATTCAACTTGCTTTCTTTATATTTAATCATTTTCCAACTCTCGCTGGCATATGTTAGGATTGATACAACATTTGAATTGAAATTCTTAATTTAGTTTTAAAACTGTATAACTTGCAGTTCCATATTTTATTTAGACTTTTAAAACCTGATATTGCTTTGACAATTGGTAGCACAATTATTATTTTTTTTTTTTTGTGTGGACATTTCCAGTGCTATAGTCTGTCCATTAATTCGTGAGCACGTTTGAAATTGATTTTCTCGAAAACTACCTGTTGGATCTCAGTGATTTTTGCAAGCAGCCTTAGAATATCCATGACGCTAGAGAAATATTTTTGCCAAGAAAATTTGATGTAGTTTGAAATATTTCTTCTTCAGGTTATATTAAAATCAACCTCACCGGATTGTACACAATAGTAACAGATTTACGGTACACAGACGCGTTGTTCTAAAAATACATTATGGTAACAATGAAATATCGTGAGTTTCACGAATTCCGTGCACCGAACCCAGTCGACTTTGAAAGCGGAAAGCATATGACGTTATAATTTGGATACCGTTGTATAGTCATAGGTGTATCTCGCTATTTGTATGAAGCTATTGTATCATATTTGTTGGCTTATCAAAACTGACATTGATATCACATTCATAATGAAGTGCACATTTATAACAATGCAGAAGGTTACAGTTTTACTATACCAACACTTCCGTAGGGAATCTAAGAGAGGTCATCTATATTGCGATATTCATAATCCTGAGAAACGAACGCAACTGGCGCTTGATCTGAATAGAGAATCCTTTTCCCGATGGATTAAACAGGACACAAAGTGCACTAATGTCAAACAAGGAAGGAAAAGAACAATTGACGACTTTGACATAGATGTCATAAGACGGAGCTCTTGAAAATGTTTGCGACAAATCAACTTGTTACTCTCAGGAAACTGAAATTAAAACTGCAATCAGATTGCAGCATAGACATTTCTAAAAGTACTCTATGGAAAATTGTAAGAGCCGCCGGCTTCACCTTCAGAAAAACTATAGGCGGCAGGAATATTATTTGTGAAAAGCCACATTTAATTGCTGCCCGAAGTAAATACCTGAGGCAGATCCGTGAGCGGCGGAGGCAAGGCTATGATATTGTATATTTGGACGAATCCTGGGTCAATGCTCACCATACCAATGCTAAAGAATGGCAATCAGTAGACGGTGAACAGAAAAGAAAAATACCAAGCAGCAAAGGCCAGCGTATTATACTAACACATGCATGAAGCAGTGAAGAAGGTCTTGTCCATGACGCTGGAATTATTTTCCAATCAAAAGTACCGACGGTAGGGACTACCACACAGAAATGAATGGACATATTTTCAGGCACTGGATGGAGAAAGATCTACTTCAAATTCTAAACAGACCATCATGCTTGGTAATGGATAATGCATCCTATCACAACGCAGTATCAGCGGAAGACAAAGTACCAACTGCATCAAATACAAAAGATCAAATTAGGACTTGGCTTGCTAAGGAAAATGTCAGCTTCGATGATACATATTTGAAACCCGAGTTGTTGCACCTGGTGAGGATGACAAATAAGACAAAGGTGTTTCATATTGACAAAATCATTGCGGAATACGGCCACACGTCTTTGCGACTACCTCCATATCATGCTCACCTCAATCCGATAGAGCTTGTCTGGGCTAAAGTAAAGGGCAAGTTGCCGAACAGAACAGGACGTTTAATATGTGTGATGTTGAAGTTCTGACACGTGAGTCCCTCTCAATGATACAAATGCAGTTCTGGAAGAAGTGTGTTGAACATGTGCTCCAAGAGGAAGACGAGTACTGGCACCGAGATGGATTACAATTTGTCCAGCCAGTAACAATTATCAACCTCGTGGAATCGTCAGATTCGGCATGATACAAATCATATTTTGATTACAGACTGAGAAATAGCAACGTATACATTTCCATATCCAAATGCGTCTACCATCATACAATTTGTGGTGAAGTTAAGACACCCTGGGGTCTAATGGTGACCGAAGGGAGGACTAACTGTTGCATATTGTATCCAAGTTCACGATTGCACATAAAGGGCAACACACTTAATTACTTGACCTATCAAGTTAATATGGAGATACACCTATGAATAGAATTGACATGGACAAATTCTAGGATACTGTAAAATCTAAAATTTGAGCCCCTGTATTTGCAATTGTCATAAAAGATCAAAGGAATTCGCCGATGTGCAAAATCCGTAGCATCTATGGACTACTGGTTAGCTTTATTTTAGCGTCATGGATATTCTAAGGCTGAATGCAAAAAATCACTGATATCCAACAGGTAGTTTTCGAGAAAATCAATTTCAAACGTGCTCACGAATTAATGGACAGACTATATCAAAATTGCTACCCAAATAACTGCTCTGTTATTTTTATCATTTTAGATTCCAGGGTGATATCTGCATTACTTGCCATATGTGTCTTCTTTCTATTTGTTTTTTAATAGCTTATCTACAGTCCACCTTTGATGCTATAGATGACAAGTTGTCTGTTTTTCTTTGCATATCTTGGTTTATTGTGTTATAATCTATATTATACTAATTAGTAAATATCTAGTGTTATTATATTGTTTTAGTGGACATTATGTTCCCTGATTTACCGTCTTCGATAGTTCGTTTCAAAATTCGTGAACATCTATAAAATCCCCCGCTTGACAGAAATTATTTTTTTTTACATTTTTATAAAGGTAACAGTGGTGACCTTCCTAAAGTATTTTTTCCACCCAAACTTTTAGTGCTGCAAGATTTTCATTATATGTTATTATTAAAATAACTGCGATGTTGATTTTGTATACCTGTAGAAGTTTAGCAGTACGATTGTCTAGTTTGTCTATCATTTGCGTGCTCCACATGCGATGATTCAGCACAAGTCAAAATCGGGAATCACATGGGACTAATCAGTTCACAATGCATCCTAGCGACTGTCATTGGCGTATGTACACAACATTTATTTTCATTTATAGAAGTGGAAGGTATCATTTGTTCACTATCTCACCTTTCTTTTTACAATATGTAATAGAGATACGCCTTTGCAAACATTCGCCACCATTTTGTGTATTACTGTAAATTCTAAACTTTGGTTATCATTTTGTTGTGCTTATGCAACATTTTTTTAACAAAAACGTTGTTTTTTTGGCATCAACTAAGCTACCCACCAATTAGTTAAACATGAATTCGTAAGGTCGTGAGGTATATAAGACTGCTTGCAAAAATTACTTTTATCCATCTGGTAGATTTCGTACAAATTAAATCTTAGTGTGATCACGAATTTATGGAACAACTATAATAACCTTACTTGATCCAAGTTAAACACATGGCTTCAACTTTCGTTCTCTTTTGGCTTCTTCTCTAGGTTGCATTCCAGCTCTACAAATGAGGCCCCAATCTCTCATGTCTCTACTACAGTAGTTATCCATCAGATAACATGTGACATTTTTACTCTTCTCTTTCCCTGTGGGTTCCAGTTAAATACATATATGGTTATATTTTGCTGATGTTTCTTGAAGATGTGTATAATTCAAATACATGTAACTCGTTTCTGTCTTGTTTTCTTTTACATAATATATATATATATATATATATATATATATATATATATATATATATATATATATATATATATATATATATATAGATATATATAGATAGATATATATAGATATATATATAGATATATATATTTATATCACTTTTTTTGTCCACCACATACCGGTTCCTAATGAACGTACTTTATTATCCTGCATACATCTTTGTGGGATGTTATTCATCTTACCAACATCGACTTTCACCACAACAACGCTCGCCATATCCTGGCTAAAAACGACTGTCTAGATACCCCGCACATAGTAATCAATGGTATATAATGGAATGAAAGGTGCATATGGTATAAAATGTAATTAAAAGTGTATATAGAGAAATGAAAGATATAAAATGTAATGAAAGGTGTATATAATGTAACGAAAGGTATGTAATGTAACGAAAGGTATATAATGTAACGAAAGGTATATAATGTAACGAAAGGTATATAATGTAACGAAAGGTGTATATAATGAAAAATACTCTGTCAAATATACTACTATCAGAAAACATCTCTATAAGACAAAAAAACACATAAGAGATGACAAAAGGGCAGTTTGGTACAAGTTACCGCCATAGAAAAAAAGACAGGAAATGGCGATCAATTACAGCCGACCTTCGATGTGAAGATGCAACCTGATGTTCTCTGAACGTCTAGAACAATTCTTAATGAAATACAATAGAACAATTTCCCATGTATGTCGGACAGCAAGTCACCAGGCCTTAATTTTAAGTCATACTGTAGTTAAACATGTCAACTAACTCATTTTCAGGGGAGCATGTTAGATGGCAGAAGCCGTGTTGATTAAGTCGTAGAATGAAAAGTCGCTATGTCGTTCTTCTAACAGTTCTAGTTGAGTCAGGTTACAGGCACAAGTCAACAATCTAACAACTCATCTGGAGAAGATGATCCAAGAAGTTATAATTGCTAGAACATACTTCTCAGCCCGGATCTCTTTCTTAAAGTAATCAAGAAATAGTTGTGATGTAGTAATCAAGAAATGGTGGTGATGTAGTAATCAAGAAATGGTTGTGATGTAGTAATCAAGAAATCATTGTGATGTAGTAGTCAAGTCATCATTGTGATGTAGTAATCAAGAAATCATTGTGATGTAGTAAACAAGAAACCATTGTGATGTAGTAATCAAGAAACTATTGTACTGTAGTAAAATAAATATAATGATTACATCACAGATAAAAGAAGCGAGGTTCGACTGTATACAGACTCGGTCACGTTACTACTCAACAATGTAAGACATTCTAGGTTTGTCTGGATGAGGAATATGTAACACGTTATCTTTCTTTCTTTTCTTCCTTTTCTTCTTCTTTTTCTTCCGTTAGGCGTAGTAGGTTTAACTGATGATCGGTTACCGAGATAGTACACGCTCGGTTGCTTGATATACTTTGGTATTGTGGAGTTTTAAGATGTCTGTAACTCCATCACTCCATCAATTTGTTGGTCTATTCTTTCTTCTTGATGATTACATTCTCAGGTTGTACGCTCTTGCAACTGGTGTATTCGGGTTCATTCTGACCAAGTGGTCAAACCATTTGAGTCTCTGTTTTTCAATGAATCTAATAGCAGGTGTTGTTCCGACTGTTCTTCTAATTTCCTCATTTCTTATATGGTCTCTTCTTGTTTTATTTACTGCTTTCCTCAAGCATCTCATTTCACATGTGGTAATTTCACTTCATGTTCTTTTGTCAGTGCCCATGTTTGGTACTGGTAGCAGAGTATTGGTATGACTGGTCGTCATGTGCTGGTGTAACAAGTTATCGAGGAAGTAAATTGGTAACCTTATCACTAAATGATGAAACAAAGTGTTGTAATAGCTCTAACACTTCATACTGCTGCTGTTCTATATATATATATATATATACAAAGGGAATTACCTTCACCGTCTTTGTTTTGCTTGTGACATTATTATGCTCACAATTTTAAGAGAAAAAAAAACTAGTCTCATTAGAAAAGAAACGAGGAGAGAAAGAACAAAACTAGTCTCATTAGAAAAGAAACGAGGAGAGAAAGAACAAAACTAGTCTCATTAGAAAAGAAACGAGAAGAGAAAGAACAAAACTAGTCTCATTAGAAAAGAAACGAGGAGAGAAAGAACAAAACTAGACTCATTAGAAAAGAAACGAGAAGAGAAAGAACAAAACTAGTCTCATTAGAAAAGAAACGAGGAATGTCAAGGATTGAATAAGTGGTTAACGAGAAAGTGTTTAAAAAAATAAAATGGTATCTCCAATTATTGTCACATGTCTGTTTGACATTTGAGAATTTATCATTTGTTATATTATTTTTCTTGTAATTGTATTGTTGTTGTTGGTGGTGATTTGTTTTATCTCACTTTCATGGACAATTTCTACACATCTCAATATCATATGATCTAAAAACTTATGAATGTTACTGCAGATTTGAATGGATTATATATATATATATATATTTCTCCTTGTATCTACTGGATAAATCCTATTCTCTACAATCGTATGACATCTCTCTTCCAATATTGGGTGACGTTGTAAACAAAGGCGCTAACATTTTCCCACACAGTGTCCATCGAAATGTAGAAGTGTTAGACGTGCGGTTCCAACAGTGCGTTGTTATTGAATTCGTAAGAGAGGAACATATTCCAGCAATTGAAATTCACAAACGCATGCAAGCCGTTTATGGTGATTAGTGTATTGATGTGAGTACAGAACGACGCCGTGTAAATCGGTTCAAAGTTGGATATACTGCCGTACCACTATAAGCGCTTCAGAAGTCAAATCAAATCAAAACTCAGGCTTCAGCTGGGAAAGTCATGTTGACTTTTTATTGTAATTCTCAAGGTGATGATCTTGAAGATTTTTTATTTGAATTCTCAAGGTGATGATCTTGATGACTTTTTATTTGAATTCTCAACGTGATGATCTTGAAAATTTATTTGAATTCTCAACGTGATGATATTGAAAATTTATTTGAATTCTCAACGTGATGATATTGAAAATTTATTTGAATTCTCAACGTGATGATATTGAAGATTTATTTGAATTCTCAACGTGATGATCTTGATGACTATTTAGAAAAAGAAACAATAATTAACAACAAATATTACATTGAAACTCTTACTGCATTTAAATTATTAAAAAAAAAGAATAATACGGATTGGAATAAAAACAGACAACTTGACATCTATAACATGAAAAGTTGGACTGCAGATAAGATACGAGGCGTGTTCAAATGAAAACGGGACTTGTGGATTTATTTAAAAGTATCATACGCAAATTAACAGTTTCAACGGAATTAAACAAAGCAACCACTTGTGAATAAGAATGCACCAGGGTTCATCAGAAAAAATCTCCGTATGCATTTAGGCAATCATCCCACTGTTTAGGTAGACGTCGAATGCCGTCCGAGAAAAGGTGCGTGGCTGCTCACTGAACCATGTGGTCACCGCTGTCTCGCTGACGAATCGCTGTCCCTTTAGTGCTTTCTTCAACTGTCCGAACAAATGGAAATCACACGGGGACAAATCGGGACTATAGGCTGGGTGATGAAGAACTTCCCAATTCTTCTTTGCCAATGTTTCCTGCACAATTTTGCGACGTGCGGACGAGCGTTGTCAGCGGATCTTGCACGGCCAGGTCAGGCGCATATTGTTGCAACAGAAGAAGCCATAGCCTTGCTTGATAAAGCAGTACTGACTAACCGTCGTCGGAGCATTCGTTCGCTTGCAGAAGAATTCCATATGTCAATTGGGACAGCCCACATGGTTGTTCGGAAGAAATTGAACTATCGGAAGGTGTGTTCACAGTGGGTCCCACGGATGTTGACTGACCACCATAAGGAAGAACGGATGGGATGGAGTTTGAACCACTTGATGCGTTACAGGACAGAGGGTGATGCATTTCTGTTGAGCATTGTGGCAGGTGATGAATCGTGGTGCCACCACTATGAACCGAGCAGCAAAATTGACAGCATGCAATGGAAACATCCAGGTTCACCAAAACCCAAAAATTCAAGACACAGGTTTCTGCTGGGAAGGTTATGGTGACCGCATTTTTGACCATGAAGGGCTTTTGTTGGTCAATTTTAAGGAACCTGGTGTCAACATCAATGCAGCCCATTATAAAGACACTTTAGACAAGCTGCATAAGGCCATCAAGGCTAAGCGACCAGGCAAGGTTTCTCAAGGTGTGATTCTTCTCCACGACAACGCTCGTCCGCACGTCGCAAAAATTGTGCAGGAAACATTGGCAAAGAAGAATTGGGAAGTTCTTCATCACCAGCCTATAGTCCCGATTTGTCCCTGTGTGATTTCCATTTGTTCGGACCGTTGAAGAAAGCACTAAAGGGACAGCGATTCAACAGCAACGCAGACGTGAAGACAGCGGTGACCACATGGTTCAGTGAGCAGCCACGCACCTTTTTCTCGGACGGCATTCGACGTCTACCTAAACAGTGGGATGCTTGCCTAAATGCATACGGAGATTTTCTCTGATGAACCCAGGTGCATTCTTATTCACAAGTGGTTGCTTTGTTTAATTCCGTTGAAACTGTTAATTTGCGTATGATACTTTTAAATAAATCCACAAGTCCCGTTTTCATTTGAACACGCCTCGTATGTATAATATTCATCTATAAACAGAATTGATTAGAAGAAGAACAAAATCATGTTGAGCATAAACTAATACTAAGTATAAAAGGAATCTTTGTGTTCCTCATTAAATGTCGGTTACACGATGCCCTTCCACCTGTACTGTATGCACAATATTTCATGGAACTAATGTGGATACATTTTCAGAGATATGAAGAAAAATAAATCCGTAGCCTTTTCAGACCTTATGATATGAAGTGTCTGTCACTTCATATTTCAAGGCCTTAGTGTGCAGGAGTTAGGAGGGCCAATTCCTTTCCTCATGCGTGGAACATCGAGTGTGGGATTGAACCCACATCCTACTTGTGTCCGAGTCGATAGGTAAGCGTTTACGCATAGCGCTAATCTGTCCCACGAGATATGTAACTAAGCATAAACATCTATGATATTACGTCAGTTTTTCAGTGACAATGTCACCAACGTCAACATAAGAAAGAAAGTTGGCACAGAACCTTGCTTGCATTTCGTTGAGAAACAAAGTCACCAACATCAGCATACGAAAGAAAGTTGGCACAGAACCTTGCTTGAATTATATTGAGAAACAAAGTCACCAACATCAGCATACGAAAGAAAGTTGGCACAGAACCTTGTGTGCATTTCATTGAGAATCAATCACCAACATCAACATAAGAAAGAAAGTTGGCACAGAACCTTGCTTGAATTACATAGAGAAACAAAGAATGAAGTGGTTCTTTAAATAATAAGAATGCATCCAAACTCCACAGTATACAGAGTCTTCTACAACAGAACATCAGGAAAGAAGGCGAGAGGTATACTACGAAAAAAATGGTTAGAGGACATAACAAAATCCTGTCAAAGAGCAAAAAAACAATCACCCAAGCAACCATAACAGCGCAAGACAAAAACAGAAAACCACGACATTGGGCAACAACCCGGTAGCATTGTGACGACAAAAGAAAGAAAAAGTTTTCAATGTTAAATTCAAATATGGAAAACATTTTTCCTTCGAGCTTGTTGTTGAGAAGGTTTTTTTACTGCGGCACGGAGATTATCTTTCCTAATTGTGTACATTTTTAATGGTTTGTTATCTAATAGAACTGAACGGTGCTTCTACAAGTCATACTCGCTCTCAAAGACAATGCTTACAGCAGAAAACAGATAGAAGTGCAGACATTCTTTGAGTGGTAGTTGGGATGTGGTGCTGAGAGATGGTCGGGTTAAAGTGGTAGTTGTGGTGTGGTGCCGAGAGATGGTCGGGTTAAAGTGGTAGTTGTGGTGTGGTGCCGAGAGATGGTCGGGGTTAAATACGAGCTGTTTATTGGATACATCGATATTTCTTCTTGCCAATTCGTGGAGTCATGTGATCGCTCCACTGAGAACACAAACATAGCGAGCAGTATTGAAATAGAGTTCAGATTTCAGAATATGGTCACTGTTAGAAAATTGTCCCTTTCGTATGCCAGATATGAACAGAAATTTCAACATAATTTATCCGTAATTATTTAATTATTTAATTATTTATCCGTAATTCAAGCTCTTGTTTGACAGTGACAATTAACATGCAATGAATACAATATGAAGATAAACATCGACAAAACCGAAGTAATGACATTCACTAGAGAAGAAAATGATACCAATATCTCCACCGATAAACATCCATTAAAACAAGTTAAAGACTTTAGTTACCTAGGGAGCATTTTTCTCAGCAAAAGGTAGAATAACAAACGAAATGATACATAGGTGCAATAAAGAAAATACATCATAGGACAAATGGCACCAATTTTGAACTGAAAATATATCACCATGAACACTGAAAGAGCATTGTTCAACACAATCTCTCCCCCAACATTATCCTATGGGTGCTAAACCTGGACCCTGCCATAAAACGATGAAAGAAAACTAGTAACGACAGAGATGAAGTGTCTGCGCAGAATGCTGGGAATATCAAGAAGAGACGGGTAATGAAGACATCAGGAAAAAGAAGTAGACACCACATCAGTACTGAACTTTATCAAGAAACAACAAATTAAATGGTTCGGCCACATAAATAGATTACCAACATACAGTGCATCTGAAAGAGTAATGTTACTCCAGTATAGTGGATAAAAAGCAAATTGCCATCCACGCAAAAGGTGAACCTCAGAGATAACAGAGGCTGCGAAAAACCACGTTTATGAAGCGAGCACAAAAGTCCTTTCTAGAAATCTCTTCTTATCCTGACGCTGTAAGGCAAAACAGGATTCGAGAAATGAAAGGGAAAAAAAAAGATGTACAGGTAAATGCTTTTAAGACAAATTACTTTTATTTAAAACCAGCTATTCTTTTCTTGTATAGAAATGCGCTTGTTTTTGGTTTCTTCCTGTAGTGTGCATCAGTTCTTTCTTTGGTCTTTGTGTTGGACAATTTCGATTCTGAAATTTGAAAGTTGACCAGAGTAGGCTAAAAAACTTGCCCATGCAAAATTTATTTATCGGATTAAAATAAATTCCTACAAAAACTTTCGCCATCTTCAAACTTGAATCAGAAACTTTAGTCCGTGCTACGGAGTTCGTGCACTACAGCTGAGATCTGCCTGTGTAAGAAAGAGATTAGAGCACTTACTGTTATTCACAGAAGGACAGCGATTATGTTCATTTCTGTCATTCAATTAAATCAATTAATTTCGATTTTATCCTATCTATAGAAAGCATGTACTGGACAGTGGACGTAGTGGACAGCGGCACGCAGTGGACAATGGCACGTAGTGGACAGTGGTATGTAGTGGACAGTGGCATGTAGTGGACAGTGGTGCGTAGTGGACAGTGTCATGTACTGAACAGTGGCACGTAGTGGATAGTGGTGCGTAGTGGACAGTGTCATGTACTGGACAGTGGCACGTAGTGGACAGTGGCTCATAGTAGATAGTTGCATGTAGTGGACAGTGGCACGTAGTGGACGGTGGCTCATAGTAGATAGTGGCATGTAGTGGACAGTGGCACGTAGTGGACAGTGGTATGTAGTGGACAGTGGTACGTAGTGCACGGTTGTGCCTAATAAACAGTGGCACGTAGTGGACAGTGGCACGTAGTGGACAGTGGCGCGTAGTGGACACTGGCCTGAACAGGAAGATATGTTTGTATTCTGAGGTGGGTTTTTTTTCCCGATCCAGAAGCACTTGAGCTTTTCAGCTCTTCGGCTCGGTGCCATGGACATCGTAACTCTTCAGTTCGGTGCCACGAACACCGTGAATCTGGGGAATCTGTGGCTTTTCTGCCATCTCGCGGAATTGAACCCGCACACACAGAGGATAGTCACCGTAGTCCAACGCGCTACGAACACGCTGGGCAGACGGGCTGGGGTGTGTTTTTAAGAAGTATTGTAAGAAATGTATTGACATATTCAGATACGTCGTCATAGTTCAATAACAGTAAACTAGATTCACGTATCCACGAAATGCGTTTTTTTTCGGTACAGTAGATTTAATGGAATCGTCGCCGGAGCTACAGTGTAAGATAACATCAACACTGCCAGTTATCTGAAACCTGCACAACGCTATCAACACACTTGACAAAAAAAATTGTAGATATTGGAGCAATATGTGAGCGGATTAAAAAATTAATCAATTTATAGCTGATAACAGTCGGGATGAGGATGTGGCTGCATACACAGATGGATAGATGTCTGCGAAAAATAATGAAAATAAAATAGAACGAATTCAGGAGAAGTGATGAAATCAGAGAAATGTCTGGTCAACCACTAGTAACAACTGTTATAAGAAGGAGAAGATGGAGATATGCTGGAAACACCTTGAGAAGAAATGATCAAAGAATATCAAAACAGGCATTGAAGTGAGATGTCAAGGGTTCAAGAAAGAGAGGACGACCTAAGGAGACCATGAAACGAACTTTGCTGAAAGAGGCAATAAATATCAGTCTCAGTTCAATGGAGGAGATTGAACGAGTTGCCCAGGATAGAGCAGTATGGAAAAATTGCTTGTTTTTGTGGGTTTTTAAATCCAGAAGCACTTGAACCCTTCGGTTCGGTGCCTAGAACATCGCAAATCTGGAGCACCTGTGGCTTTTCTGCCAGCCCGCGGTATTGAACCGCACTCACAGGGGGCTGGTTCCTCGTCATCCAACATGCTATGAACACGTTGAGCAGGCGGGTATGTAGGGAGTTAAAGCCTATTTAAACCGAGACACGGTACTTTCAACCTAAGGACTAACATTTTATTGGTTATATTAGAGCGTGTACGTCAACAAACATAAAAACTAAGAATTAACTCCTTGCGGAAAATTGAAGATAACTATCCTAATATCAAACCTGAGCAATAAACCGTCAACTGAAGGTAAGATATGTAATGAAAGATTGAGAGCAGAATCAGGATGGAGAAAAAGTGAGTTTAAGGACACAGACAAACTCATTAAGTAAATATTGCCGTGCCAGGCATGCATTCGACAGGCATCAATGCAGGCATGTTTGGTCTGAGTGAGCGTACCATATTTACTGATCTTGTAATGTTCAGTTCTCTTACTATCTTTTTATTTATTTCTAAACATTTATTCCATATCTGTCTATATGTGGAAATAATTGATAAAGAGAAGAGAATATCAAGTGTTAAGCACTTGAAGTGCACGGTGAACAAAGAAGCTATTGAAACGATCGCAGTAGTAAATAGAAGGTATGCAACGGAAACTGCTTTTAAACTCAACAAAATCTACGTTTCGACAAAACAAGTCTTTTCCATGATAATGATAAACAAACACAGTTGACTAATACTTGGTCTTGTTTTGTATTCTGTTATTTTCGAGAGCTGTTGTTGTTGTTGTTGTTGTTATTGATGTTGCTGTTGTTGTTGTGCATTGATGTTGCTGTTGTTGCTGTTGTTGTTGGTGGGGAGAATCTGGATACCCTATAGGTTATTTTGTCTCTGTGACTGAATGCAATTCAATGTACAATTGTATTGTATTCATCTGGGACCATCGCCGGTGCTACGGAGTTCGTGCACTGTAGGTGAGATCTTCCTGTGTAAGAAAGAGATCGGAGCACACATGGTTACTCACCGAAGTACAATGATGATGGTCCTTTCAATGAATCATGTATTTATCTCGTACTGTTACACGTTACACAGGGCATGCAAGCAATTTTTCCATACTGCTCTCTCTCTCTTTTGGGCAAATCGTTCAATAACTTCTTTGGAAAACAGTCTTATATTTTGTGCATCTCCCAGTAAAGTTCATTTCAGGGTTTCCCTTAGGATGTCCTTTCTTTCTTGAACCATTTCTCTTCCTCTTCAATTCCTGCTGTGTGATTATTTGATCAACGGCACATGAAGGAGGTCAACACCACGTCGGCCGGCTTCCGTTTTTTTCTTGGTACCGAGTTGAGACTGAAAGACGGTACGGTAAGAAAAAATCAAAGTCCCGCTGAGAATCGAATCGCACCCTCCTCTTCCCCTAAACACTGTGCTACCGTGGCACTATGTTGGATTATTGGAACAAGCATTCCTCTGTATATTGTATGCAAAGACACATGTACTGACAACGCAATAACAGCTTCTAAAAGTCTCAATTATTTAATCAACTTGAATAATTTTAAAACATAAATTATGAATTTTTAAATTCCAATGTTGTCTCAATCCTAAAGTATGCCAGCGAGAATTGGAAAATAATAAAGATGTAGAAAGTAAGTTAAATATATTTGAAAATAGATGCTTGTAAAAAAATAATAAACATAAAATGGAAAAATTCATGAAAGGTGATGACATCAGAGAAATGTCTAGCTAACAACTAGTAAATCTGTTATAAGAGGAGAAGAGAAGATATGTTGGGCATACTCTAAGAAGAAATGTTCAAGGAAGCACAAAGCAGTCATAGAAACCCTGAAACGAACTTTGCTGAGAGGAATAGGAAACATCCGACTCAAGTGCATATAAGAGATTGAATGAGCTGTTCATGATAGAAGAAATTGCTTGCAGATTCCATGTAACGTTTGACGTGGAGATGGTTATAAAATGTATAAAAAGCATACTATGAGGATTACTCATTTGTGAGACAGGAGCACTGCGAGGACGAAGACATACAAAAGTTGTGCATTTAGCAAGCAATTAAGCAGTTTATAATTTAAAGGGAACTGACCATTTTATCTACACGATATTTGATCTAGTACGAGCGTCTGACAGAATGGATCAGAGCGCTAGACCGCGGCTCTCGTGTGGGGGACCCGTGTTCAATTCACGGTACGGTCAAGGATTTTTTTATGTTGTGGACATAAATGAAAGATCCAAACCTGAACAGCTTTGCGGCAACTGCACTAGCCATCTCTTTCTCTCTCCCTCTCTCTGCCTTTTTAACCCGGATTGGGGTATATGCCCTCAAATAACATATGTCAAGTATTCCTATCTCTAGCTATTTCCTGCAGCTCTCTCCAGCTTTTCTTTATAGTGTTGATCTTTGCCTCCAAATCTCGTCTCTGTGTATTCCTCGGCCTCCCCTTCTTTCGCTGCCCTGCGGCTCCAGGAAAAATCTCGCACTAGCCATGCTGCAATTAAATTACTCAGGCTCTCGTCCCACCTGTCCTACACCGCCCAGAAAGCGGTACTACAGGCAGTAATGACTGTGAGGTCGCTAACACTTTCCATTACTTCAATGTAACAGAGGCGATACGCAAAATTATGGCCCTTTGTTTCAGAGGTAGGCGAATAATATGGGACCGGAAATTTACGACCAGATGAGGCAATTGAAGCAGGCTGGTGGTTGGGCAATCTAATTTCCGGATGAGGGTGCTATATAAGGCGGGACTCAGTCAGCACAGAAGCGACAGAGAACCCCGGAACACAACAGAATCACAAAAGATTCGGACTTAGGCAGGAAAGTGATACAGGTAGTAAGAACATATTATAAGAAATTAACGAAGTGTTAGATAAAGTAAAGCTGAGTTTGTTAGGTTTGATATATACCAGAGTGTCAACCTCGTTATATTTATTCTATCACTCAGCGTGGATATAACGTGTCATGGATCTGTGTTTGTAGTTATCGTCACGTGTCGACAGATAATTTCGTCAAGTTTCGCCAAGCCCAGCTTGTGTTAACCGCTGCAGATCGGTAGCCATCAACCACGTGGCAGAAGAACTTTTATCTTAGGTTGACAGAGTCTTTCATTAGACTTTCGTTCTACAGCGTCGTTCTTTGAGGACGTCGGCGCATCTAATCACCACTCAACTTCTCTTGAACTGTTCAGAGCAATAGTTACCAAGCTGATCAGTTGTTAAGCATTAGCCTTTGGTTTAGTCAGAGATCACGATCCATTTCTACTTCGTCAATTAACTTGAGCTTCAAGTTAACTGGTACACAATCGGATTTAGAAAGGCTGCAGTTTGAATCCAAAACGTGAAATCTTGTGTGTAGAGATAGACTGATAAAATCGAAGGACATTGTATAGATAATTAAGAAATTAGTGTTGAGCAGTGGAGCTATCGGCGCATTAAGACGGTGTAATTTAAGTAGATTAGAAGAACCAGTTCCTGTAGGAGGAATCGGTTGGATGTGACATTCTTTCAAGTTTCAGCGTTAAGTAATGTGTATTTTAATTGTGTGTATATTTTTATAATACTTATGTGAGTGTTTCATAAAATGTTTGTGCCCGTATGTAACTAAGAGAAATAAATAATTAGAGATGCAAGTATCTTGATAACGTTTTTGATACAGAGAACAGAATCTAAGAATAAAGAAACTTACGTATATGATAATTTGATACCACGTGTTTACATATTATAAGAATGTAGGATAGTATACGTGTGTATAAATGTATCCAGTATAGTATTCAAACGTCCATACCGTTACACCAACATGTCATGTATTTGTCATGTATATGTCATGTCCAAATATGTCATATATTTGTATACTATGTCATTACTATTATCCCTTTACCAATAGATCCATCTTATGAGCACTACCTGCCTGCGCCATTATGTGACAGTGATGTAGTAGCAGAAACAATTGTAAAGATGTGTAGATATATTTTAACGGTTTTAAAGCCGAAGGATTGACTTCATTGCACCGGGTTTACCCTATATGGCTGCGTCTCTCTCGCTCTGCAGAATGCACCTACCGAGAGCATTGCACAAAACACGAACTCCTTAACTCCGGCAACAACCCTATGGGTCTCTGGGAACAAAACTCAGTGGTGAACAGAACGACGCGGTCCAGATTCGAACCCCATATATGGACACGTTGGTTTAGCAGCAAGACAAAATACTAAACATTTTTTTTGGTAACTTCCTACATATCATTATCTCAAATATCCAGCAAATTTGTGCCAAGAAAATTGTAGAAAAAATGTCTAACCTTTATCCTGTTAAACATTGTAACTATTTGTTAGTTCTGTGTGTACATTCCATCCGGCTAATGTGATGGGGATAGAAGAAGAAAAAGGAAGAAGGACAAGTCTCCGAAAGGAGAGAAAACGATTTCAAAGGCACGGCCCTGTTCACAGCAGCGCGTGATTTCTCAGAACAAGGGAACTCAGGTGTTCTGTTGCTCTCAGGTAATTGAAGACAAACATGGTCGTACAAAACAGTAGCTGGACATTTCTATAGCTCACCCGACCGTCTGGCCCGAGGCCTTTCGATTCAGCTATTGTCTCACACTCAAAATGGTGGCAGCGTCAGTAGCTACCGCTTCTGTAACACACGCGCGCAAGGTTCTGTGGGTAAATTTTGTCGTTTCCTGTTCTAATGGGACCACCACTGTTCTAATAATATCACCAATCAAAAACGAACAATAGTGACGACTGTGGGACTTTCGACAGATATTTTTTTTTTCTCTGTGATCTCTTCACCTTTACCATTTTCAAAGAGACTATCTAGAAACCATAAACGCACGCTTGCTCAGCAGGTACCAGAGAAATTAGCCTGTTCAATAAGAATAGTGGTCTCTATCTGCGTCCCCTGACTTCTGTAAGCTGGTCATGACTTTGTTATCATTAACTTAGAACAGCAAACATATGGGCAGTGCAGGTCTATGCTACGTTCCAGGGGCGGCTCGTCATTCAGGGCCAGTGGGGCTCGGTCCCACCAATAATCGAAAGGGAGAATAACTTCCCGGAATAGGCAAATAGTATATACTAAAAATACCATGATTTTTCCGAAAATTTGTGTCTGGCCCCACCAAGAAAACTAACCACGAGCCGCCACTGCTACGTTCACATACAACGTGTGAGTGTGTTAGAACAGCAAACATATGGACAGTGCAGGTCTATGCTATGTTCACATACACCGTGTTAGAATAGCAAATATATGGACAGTACAGGTCTATGCTATGTTCACATACACCATGTTAGAATAGCAAACATATGGATAGTACATGTCTATGTTAAGTAAACGGACAATAAAAGGTAGGTCCGTGTTTGCTTGAACACATAAAAGAACTTTGAGCATTTTAAAAATTCGAACAGGCTGGAAATCCTGCCCAGGACAAAATGAAGATTTAAAGAAAATTCGAGCAGGCTGGAAATTCACTGCCCGGACAAAATGCATTAGGAAGATTAAAAGAAAATTCGAGCAGGCTGGAAATCCACTGCCCTGACAAAATTCATGAGAAAGATTAAAAAGAAAATTCCACACAAAATATTGTTACCATCTTCAAAATGACACCGTGAACCCTAGCCGGTGCTACGGAGTTTCGTGCACTGTCGCTGAGATCTTTCTGTGTAAGAAAGAGATTGTAGCACACATAGTTACTCATCGAAGTGCAATAATGATGGTCCTGTGCAATGAATCAATTAATCAATCAATCTTTGATACAACTGTGACTATTTCAGTATGTTACTAATGTCAGGATGGTTTAATAACCGTCCATCGCAAGCGATGATGACAACAATTTCAGACGTGTGTTGTTGCACCTCTCTGGTGTGTGCGGAGGTGACTGTAGAGTCCAATCCTAGAACAGAATTCCTGACCACAGGTAGGGCATACATGATCAAGGCTAGACATGTGCGTGTTGTGTGCTCTGTCTTTTCGTGCTGCTCGTTTTCTCTGTGACTCAACAATACGATGATTCTCAGCTATGCGGGTTCCTCTTTTGTTGTTACAGCGCCACATTTGGCGATCTTGCGCAAGGATTCCCAGCACGTATTGTCTATATCGAAGCATTTCAGAGACATTTTAAGAGTGTCTTTAAAGCGTTTTTTATGTCCACCAGCTTCAAGTCTGTCTGCCCCCTTCAAGTTCGCCATACATCAACTGTTTTGGGATGCGTTTATCAGGCATTCGAGCAACGTGACCGACCCATCTCAGTTGGACCTTCTGCAACAGGGTGTTGACGCTTGGGATCTTTGCTCTTGTGGGGACTTCGCTGTCTGGAATTTTGTCCTGCCAGTTTATTTTTAGTATTCTGCGTAGACAGCTTGTGTGGAAATGGTTTAATTTTCTTGCGTGTCTGTTATACACTGTCCATGTCTCGCTTGCGTAAAGCAGCGTGGTTAGCACTATGGCCTGGTAAACTTTCAGCTTTGTGACTATGCTTATCCCTTCCGTTCCCACACAGTGACACGTAACCTTCCGAACGCAGCACTGGCTTTGGATATCCTATTGTGGACCTCAGAATCTATGTTTGCCCATCTGGATAGGAGGCTGCCAAGATAAGCAAAGTTGTCCGTTGACTGGAGACGCTGGTGTTTAATGTTGATGACTGGATCATAATACTGTTCTCTAGGGGCAGGCTGGAACATGACCTCTGTTTTTGTGGTGTTAATGGTGAGGCCAAACCTATCACAGGCCATTGAGAACTTGTCCATGTAAGTCTGCATTTCTTCCTCAGAGTTGGTAGCGAGGGCACAGTCATCAGCAAACAACAGGTTTGAGATAGTTGATTCTTTTACCTTGGTGGAGGATTTTAACCTCCGAAGATTGAATAGATTACCGTCTGTCCTGTATCTAACCTTTACCCCATGTTCGTCGCCTTCCCAAAAGACATCTGTGAGCATGGCAGCAAACATCATGCTGAAGAGTGTTGGGGCCAGTACACAGCCCTGTTTGACGCCGTTGGTGACCTGGAAGGCTTCCGACAGCTCCCCTTCGTCAAGTACACGTGCCATCATGCCCTCGTGAAACTGTTGGACGATTTTGATGAATTTCACTGGGCATCCAAATTTGTCCATGATCTTCCATACCCTCTCTGTTGACCGTGTAGAAAGCCTTCGTCAGATCGAAAAAGACCATGTAAAGGTTACGGTGCTGCTTTTGTCATTTTTCCTGTAATTGGCGAGCAGCAAATATCATATCTGCTGTTCCACGACCTGCTCTGAAGCCACATTGGGTCTCAGAGAGTAAGTCCTGTTCCAGGTGATCGATTAATCGATTGAGGACTCTGGCCAGTATCTTGCCAGCACTTGACAAGAGGGAGATCCCCCTGTGATTATCGCAGGCCTGGCGGTTTCCTTTCCGCTGGTACAGGTGGACAATAGTGGCATCCTTTAGTTCCTGTGGCACACGTTCGTTGCACCAAATGGATGTAAATAACTCTGTCAATTTTAGCATCAGCATGGGACCTCCTTCTTTGTAGACTTCGGTTGGTATTGAGTCCGCACCCGGTGCCTTCCCGCTGGACATATGGCTTGTTGCCTTCTTGACCTCTTCTAAGGTAGGTGGAATATCAAGCTTGGCATTGATTGGGACCTGGGCATGCGCTCTATGGCTTCATAACATATAGTGGATGGATGTTTGAGGTTTAGTATCTGAGGCTTGTCAATTAGTAGCCTTGCTCCATCTGCATCTAGTATAGGGGTGGGTGAGAATGTTGAGGGCCGTAAACAGTTTTTAGGGCATCGTAGAAGTGTTTGGAATCATGTCTGTCTGCATATATTTGGAAGTCATCAGATTTTTTGCTTAGCCAGGCGTCTTGCAATTTCCTGATTCTCTCTTGAACCCTTCTCCGAGCATCTAGGAAGGCTGTTTTTTTGGATGATGATGATGGGTCATTTTGATGGGCTCTGTATGTCCCAGAATGGTTTAATGGAGGCATGTCAAACGTTGTATGTATTCGAAAACTAGTTCATTCAATTAAAACAAAAACTATGTCTCTTGTGCTCTCCACTTTTTTGTTTTATGTAAGTTTCATGTGTATACATGTGTCCACGTGTACCGATGTGCCTCTATGTGTATCTACATACACATGTGTTTCTCTGTATACGGAGAGCTTATTAGTTGTGTCCGCAAAAACGCTTGTATTGTTCATAGTTCATAAGTACGGTTCCAACTTCACTGCAACAGGTCACCCATAATTGCTCCGTTCCTGTGCCAATGAAAATCACACGAAATGCTAACAACTGTGAAATGTCTCCTGTGTGAACTAATTCCAAAATAAAACAGCCGCGTACCACCACAAAAAACAACCTGCACCGCATAATATGCATATGGCCGTCGCTAATGTAGCAACACAAAACTGTTCATCACTTGAATTGCCATTCTTGTCGAAGGAACATCAATCACGACAAAATTCAGCTTCCTGCACCAGCAATATAAATGCATACGGCAGATTGAGCTTGTTCGTCATAATCGCTGTCCATCATTTTCTGAATACATACAACAAACGCACGGTTGACACAGCAAAAGCATTCCATGTAACATTCATAGCTCACAGCGTTGCTCAAGCACTAACTCAGTAGCTCGGCAAACGAAACCGGAAAATACCCGACTAAACATGGCGGAAATGCGTTAGCAAAATCGTGTTCAGAATCAAACAGTTCTGACTCTGAATGGCCCTCCTGCATTCCGCCATTGCTGGCCAGATTTTTTCTTGTATTGTAGTGCTAGGCAATGGGTGCCGTAAGAAATAAGAGTTTGTGATTCGAATCAAATGTTTGATAATGTATTTTTTTCCAGGAAGCCATTACTACTTGTTCACAGTTTATTGATCATATCTTTGTATATGTGGTTAAGTGTGTATGTGTGGCTAAGTGTGTATGTGTGGCTTTATGTTGTGTACATATGGTTGTCCTCTCTCTCTCTCTCTCTCTCTCTCTCTCTCTCTCTCTTCTGTCTTGACACAATTGCGCTGAATAAACAAAAATATGGCATTCTTTGATATGTGATCGTCCTCTATATTGTGTTCAGCCGTGATTCATTTATTTGAGTTTCTATTCTGCTGTTCTCCCCAGAGGGTTTTGGGTCTTCTACGTTTTCATTTACCATCGGCGTCTTTTAGTGCAGTTTTCGTGACAGAGTTAGTCGGCATCTGTGCCATTTGTCAATAACAAATGAAACTAAAGCTGTATTCCCTAATATACAACGAGAAATGAAAACATGTTTAAGGCGCACATCTCAAGAATAAAAGGAAAGTAATGAACATGGGAGATTTGTGTTTTTGAAATAGATTTGGCAAGTAGTGAACGTGGGAGATTTGTATTTTTGAAATAGATTTGGCAAGTAATGAACGTGGGAGATTTGTATTTTTGAAATAGATTTGGCAAGTAGTGAACGTGGAAGATTTGTATTTTTGAAATAGATTTAGCAAGTAATGAACGTGGGAGATTTGTGTTTTTGAAATAGATTTGGCAAGTAATGAACGAGGGAGATTTGTATTTTTGAAATATATTTGGCAAGTACTGAACGTGGGAGATTTGTATTTTTGAAATAGATTTGGCAAGTAATGAACGTGGGAGATTTGGCGCATTTTGTGAGGATAGATAATAATAATAATTCCTCTCATGCCGTTATACGTTACATAGGGCATGCAAGCAATTTATCCATTCCGCTCAATCTCCTCCATGGCACTGACACGATATTTTTGCCCCTCTCAGCAAAGTTCGTTTCAGGGTCTTCTAGGTCGTGAGCCAGTTCCATGGTTCGCTGGTTAGTTTGACCTCTCATTCATCTTGCAGGATCCTGCCAAGCTCATTCCGATTTGAACAGAATTTTATAATTACATTTTAAATGAATTTAAAGAGATAACATCAATAATAAAATATGTTAAACACACAAACAAACATGACAATCTGTTTAAAAGCATGTTTTCTGAGAAAGTTAAGAGCAAGCAGGAAAAGAGGAATGCAGAGCTTATGTAAACAAGCAATATTATTTTGATAAGAGCAACTATTATAAAAAATACAAGACATTTTAAATTTCGACTTTATAAAATTACATTTTGAAAGCAATTTTTAGAACAATTAACTAATAAAACATTTTTAAAATATTAAATTGGGTTTTATAAGAATTAAACGGCCCGGCCGTCTGCGCAGCGTGTTCGTAGCGTGTTGGACTACGGATGACAAGCTCCTGTGATGCGGTTAAATTCCGCGGGCTGGCAGAAAAGCCACAGGTTCTCCAGATTTACGTGTTTGTGGCACCGAACCGAAGTTAGATGTCCCGGCACCGAACCGAAGACTAAGCTCAAGTGTTCTGGATCGTAAAACAAATTATCAAACAACGAGCATGGAAACAATACATCATCGGTTAAATTTGTATCCAGTCTACCTTCATCTTTCTCTCTTCTCTTGTTCTCTTCACCTCCTCCGTGTATCCATTCTCTAGACTTCTTTATTTATTACAACTCTCATCAAAAATTGTATAATAACTGAAACTAGCAACAACGAATTGAATAGTAACTCATATTCTCAATTATCCAACATTCAACCTGGAAAAGCCACGTTCTAAGTAATACAATATGAAAATCAACTAACTTTCTAGATGGTTGTTGAAGAAAAAACACAACATTCTAGAACATAAAACTGTCATAACATTTGAAAATAAGAACAATCGATGACGCATCGTGCATAAAGTTCTAATCTATAATCAACATTTGATGGTTGAATAACGGGCTCAGATGGTGAGACGAGAGCAGTTATAACTGAAAACGATTTTGTGATTAAGAAAGAATGCTTCCGATGAGTAGAGGTATATACAAGGAAATTTACTGATGAAGATGTGGAGGAGGAGAAGTACAAAGACATGTATAAGATAACTGGAAACTCGTTTATATAATAATATAAATAGCATGTGGTTACGGAAAGAAGATCATTCAGGTACAATAGGGAGAAACAGAAGGAAGGCGGGGACAAAGAAAAATAGGAGTGGTTGAGTACTGTAGAACTTCTCTCTATCTTGTCTCTATCTTTCTCTCTCGCATATTCTATGTTTTCTCTCAGGTTCATAGCGACGTATATCAGTTATGTTGTTTACATACACACCGTTAAATTGTTTATAACTTCTCTCTTTGTTATTTTCCTCTTGTGTCATTAAGTTCACCTGCTGTTAAAATCTGTTGTAACAGTCTTATTCTCATACTTTTGTTTGGATAATTGTTACCATATTTGCCTTTCCCTGCTTGGTGCTAGCCTGTCGTGACCACCGATTAAGTATGTTTAGCTTATCCTACATCTGGTTATATGCATGGGATACAAGTCCTATATCATCAACGGAGTCAAAGGCGCACGGGGACAACGTCGCGCCAAGATTAGTGAGCTGGCGTTAATCAAGATCCTACCCCATCTCCATGTGGTGACAATGGTAACAGACATTGGTTCCTGTCTGGCTACGCGGGTAGGAATCGAGGAAGCTACTGTGGCATAATTAGAGATGCAGACGTAGTCACGTTGGATGGGATCTGCTCGCAACACAGACGAGCGGAATCCCAGAGTAACTATTAATGCACGCCTCTCCCGGCCGATGGGAAAAGCTGAACAGATAACCATAAAGGGATGAGGGTGCATCCAGAGAAGAAAAGTGTGCCCGCGTGGAGCAAAACTTGGGCCCGAGATGATTTGCACGCGGGCCTACATAGGCAAAACTCGGAGCCCTGAGGTGAGGGCCCGAGTTGAGCCACGTGTCCGGACAGCCTCTGAGGCATGGTAAATGTGAGCACGGTGAGAACTGATGGAGATGGTGGGGCAGGCAGCAGGGCAGAGCGAGCACGCAAGCGGACGATGCACGAGCAGGCTCACCGCTGGGCATACGTCCATGGCGCTGATGGGGCGTGGCAGGTGCGGGGGTGAGCGGACCACCCAAATGTGCAAAAAACTGGAAAGCCCAGCAGAGGTTGAATCCAGTGCGCGTTTCCGCTAGCAGGGAACTACTATTGCCTTGTAGTTTGATTGGGGACAATCAAAGTCTAGCGGAATAAACTGTACACAAAACTGGACGGCAGGCAAACCAAGTAGTCCATAAAAAGACAGGTTTTCTGGGCAGATGACGCTCAACAATCCGGGAGGGCAGGTCGTCTAAGGGTCGATACCCTGAATAAAAATAGCAACCTGCTACCTTACAGGTTGGCTGGGGACAGTCAAAGACTAACGGAGAGCGAACCCAGTAAACGCTGGTTGAAATCGGACACGTCACCGAAGGACAAGCACTAGAGTTTCTAGTGTCGATATTGAGCGCTCGAAGAAGAAGAAGCACATTATATACGTTCCATATTAGATATCAATAATGGTTAGTTAGAATCGGCATTACAACACACGGGACAGGTCCATATGTCAGCTGATCTGCCCGTCTGCCCAGCGTGTTCGTAGCGCGTTGGACTACGGGTGACTAGTCCTCTGTAAGTGCGGGTTCAACTCCGCGGACTGGCAAAAAGCTACAGGTTCCCCAGATTTACGGTGTTCGTGGCACCGAGCCGAAGGGTTACGATGTCCATGACACCGAGCCGAAGAGCTTTCAGCTCAAGTGCTTCTGGATCGGAAAAATAAAATGTGAGCTGATCTCATTCTCAATATCTTAACCAGCGTATAACGACTAATCACATACCGGTTCTGTGTTGATTAATCAAACGTCTCGTGTCTCTAACAAAGTGTTCATGTTTAACAGTTCACATTTTCACTCCCATCTCCTTCACTTTAGGCTCTAGATAGTTATGTTGATTTATAAATGTTGTAAAAATCATCTATACGACATGTTTTTCTTGTAGTATTGGTGGTGTCTGTACTAACCATTGACTGTCTGTCCTCCATCGACCACTTCTGTATAGTCAGATCACCATGTGAGCTCGCAAGGGAGCACAGAATAGTAACAGTGCGACCTACAAGGCATGTCGTAAGAGGCGGCTGAGGTAGAGGTCTAGGGAAGCTACTCTAGTTAATAAAAGCGTGCAGAAATCGGTGTGCTGGTCTACTTCTAGGCGCATAACTGGAACAATGTAAACTTGCTCTTAAGCTCGGATCACGTACAGATCACAATGAGGGGTTTAACAATTGGTCGATAAGGAACGTTCGAAGAAGAAGAAGAAGAAGAAAAATATTAGCCAGGTGATCTACACGCTCATTATTTTGTATTCATACATGCTATAGTACAATAATAAAGGTTACTTGGTTCATTAGTAATGTACCTCTGAAGTCGATGAAGACTCGCCTGAATGACGAGGGACACTAATGAAAAGGAAAGGATACCTTCACGCAAAAATCAGAAGTGCTGCACTGGATCTGACTACTCCTGAGTTCATAGCGGCGAACATGAAGAAGAAGAAAAGAAGATTAGTAATGTCATGTTTTATAATATATCATTTAACTTGCGATCGTATGTCGATAAATAGCCATCTAGTAGCACTAGTAGTATTACTATTAACTGGTAAGTAACTGCGTTGGTCTACCATACCGCATTTTCAACCAACGATACCTAGTTCCTTATGTTTAACTTTACTTTGTGTGTGCTAATCATAGTCTACATAACATGACCAATTTTATCTTTAACAAAAAACCTGTGTTCAACATTAACTTCAACTTTCAAATTCGATTTTAACTCACGATGCAATAAATCTATTCCAACAAAACAGAAAACTAAAACCAGCTGTTGCACGTGATTTCTAAGGAGGAGAAGTAGAAAGGAAGATCAACTCATTTAAAATGTAATCCTGTACTGCCAACTTCCCCAAGTACTAACACGCCATCCCGTTCGACTATCAACCAGTTCAGCTGCTCCCGATCGAAGGTCTGGTGCAAGGGAAATAACCCCTGCGTCAGCTATGAAACAGGTGGTAGCCATCGATTATCGGCCCGACTCAATCGATAGCCGGCCCTTCAATTTTTTTTTACTAAGATGAGAGACGCCGGCTAAACTTGAAAGATATTTAAGAGTTTTGTGATTTGAAGATGCGATCTCTGATCAATACGGGAAAGAGATAGTGGCGAGCCCTTGTTTGGATGATAAAAGGAAACTCGTAGTCTTAGGGCAATTTGTATCCTCCCAACATATACAGTTATACAAATGATCAACAAATGCTAACAAGGTATTCGTTCACTTTGCTAATGGTTTCTCGAAATTGGAATGGAAGATAAACAAACAGGGAAACCACTTTTCCTAAATCCTACTTATTTTTGTAGCTGTTTGTTTGTTTGGATGCTACAAATAAATAATGTGTCGCCTGCTGCATTTTAGTTTAATATGGTGTGTAGCTAGGTGTGCTATTGTAGCTAGTTGCTAGTGTGGCTAGTGTAGCTACTTTCATTATCCGTACATTTCGATGTAGTTATTCTGAACTCTTAGTGGATCAGAACAAAAGCCACGTTTGTACAAGCCATTTGTTTGTAGACTTAGTAAACTCCCTTTAATGTGTTCCTTGTAACAAGTCGTCCAACCCAAGCCACGTAGTGTGGCGTTTGGTACACAAGGAGTTAATGTTACTGCTTACACATCAGCAGATACTGTAACTACCACTAACACTACTGCTCATTACTACCACCAAAACTACTACTCATTACTAACACCACCAATACTACTCAGTACTACCACCAAAACTATTATTCATTACTAGCACCAACACTACTACAACTCACTATTATTACTGCTGCAACCAATACTACTACTTCTACTATTGGTACTACTATTATTACTATTCCAGATAGTATTACCGTTACTACTACTATTACTACTGCTATAATTGCTACTATTACTACTACTATTACTACTGCTATAATTGCTACTATTACTACTACTATTACTACTGCTATAATTGCTACTATTACTACTACTATTACTACATATCTACTATTACTACTGCTTATACTATTGCTACTATTACTACTACTATTACTACTGCTATAATTGCTACTATTACTACTACTATTACTACTGCTATAATTGCTACTATCTCATATTACTACTGCTATATGCACTAACTATATCTACATACACTACTACTTCCACTACTTGTAGTACTACTAATATTACTATTTCATCTAATATACTGCACTACTACTACTACTACTACTACTACTACTACTATTACTACTACTACTATTACTACTATTGCTACTACTACTACTACTATTGCTATTACTATTATTACTTTTCTATTATTAATAATACCACTTTTACTACTCCTATCTTCATTACTACTATAACTACGATATATACTACCACTACTATTACCATTACTACTACTACTAACATTACTACTATAACTAAGATATATTCTAACTACCTTTGCTACTACCACTACTATTACCAGTGGCGGCTCGTGATCGTTTTTTTTGGTGGGCCAGACACACATTTTCGGGAAAATCATGGTTTTGATTAGGTTATATTTTAGTCCATTACATAATAAATGCACGTTACACATTACTTTTGGTGGGCCCAGCCCTTTGGCCCTTAATGACGAGCCACCACTGACTATTACTATTACAGCCACTACTACTACCGTTACTGTTAATTATACAAATATTATATTGAATTCCAAATCAGCCAGCACATACCGTAAGAAAAACAGACCTCCAAGAATACTCATAATAATATATTAGTAGCCTATACATCTCAGTTAAGAAGGGGCGGGACTAAATGACTCAGACCGCAAAGTTATTAAATAACACTGGCACTTACCGCATACCATGAAACAGTTCTTCTACTTCCCGATAATCAACAAGAAGAGTTTACTGTAGGAGAATAGTTCTTTGCAAGAAAGATCAAGTTCTATTTTGTTGTTGTCTTTATACGAACATCTTCTTCTTCTTCTTCTTCAAACGCTTGCTCATACCAACCACTTGTTAAACCACTCTTGTATGTAATCTTAGCCTAAGAGCGATTGTACGTTGTACCAGTTATGCGCCTGCAGGTAGGCCAGTACATTCGATTTCTGCGACGCTTTTTATTTACTAAGGTAGTTTCCTAGGCCCCTATCTCTGTCGCCTTTTACGACATGTCTTGTAGGTCGCAGTAGTACTATTCTTTGCTCTCCTTGCAAGCCCCGGAAACACATGTGCGGTATGAATATAAAGTCTACGTTTCCTTCGTCTGTCAAAAATAAAAAATCGTCGTTTTCTTTCTTGATATTACTTTTCGCTGTTTTATTTATCAAAACCAACAAGACCCGTCATTCTTCAAAAAAAAATATTTTGCTTCCAATTCTCGAATCCATAGCATTTCGCTTAAAAAAGAAAGTTCGCGCGCAAGAGAGAGAGAGAGAGAGAGCGAGAGGGAGATTGAGATAAACAGAAAGAAAGAGAGACACAAATATGTTAATCAATATCTCAAGACGATTAATGATGTCGTTTGTCTGGGTTTTAATGGACGGAGAGATTACGCGGAGGTTAGATAGCGGACAGAAGGAGAACAAATACACTCAACAATATTTCCAATTCTCATGCAGATATGAGGAAAACTATGTATGTATATTTCTAATAGTTCTTGCACATATTTCTCTCTCTCTCTCTCTCTCTCTCTCTCTCTCTCTCTCTCTCTTCTCTTCATCTATTATTATATATATATATATATATATATATATAGGCATAATTCCCAGTGACAAATTATGGGTGGGAAGCATGGACATTTAGCAATGCAGTGGATAAATATTTATGAACTTTTGAGTTGACATTTTTCTTTGCAAGTCTTCCAAAAATAGTCCTCCATATATCATGCAGAGAGCCGCTGTAGCGTAGTTGTTAGTGAACTCGCTTCGCAAAGCTGGTGGTCTGGGTTCAGCTCCCGCAATGGGGTGGAATTTTCCCGACCACGACGGTTCTCAGGTCGACCCAGCCTCAACTGGGTACCAGACATGATCTGGGAAAGTAAAAGTGGCCGGCGTGATGCTGACCACATCACCCATTGTGTGCCGACGGTCAATGAAAATACAGGCCTAACACTGTATTGCCCTATATACCACGAGGTATGAAAGGGTTCCTTTATTTTTCTTACTTTTTTATATATCATGGAGAGAGAAGAGAATGAATATATCTATCAAGAAAGAACTCAAAATCAAATAAATCTGGCTAATGCTACAAATAAGAAAGAGAAAAATATTTTGGACACTTGAAAGGACAAAGGGCTGGAGAAGACCATTGTAGAAAGTTGGGATCTCGGCAAATGAGAGAAGAGGAAGACCACGGAGAAGATGGATTGAGGATGTAACTGATCATTTGAGCATGACGGTTGCAGAAGTGGGTCATCTATGAGAGAGAGAAATTCCGAAGGACTCTTAGAGTAGAAAAGTTCTGCTCATGACAAACTTGTTGGTGAGATATGTATGCATATGTGTATACTAAAAATCCACATAAGATAATAACAGAAAGTGAAGAGACAGAACCAGAGCCCATGTTGGATGAAGTGCGCCTGGCCATCAAAAGCCTGAAGAGAGGAAGTCACCAGGGTGTGATGATATACCAGCGGAATTGATTCAAGCAAGCGGGGAGGCCAGTGTTCGGGTATATCATAAATTGTGCACAAAGATATGGAATAGCTTCTCATGGCCAAAGGAATGGAAAAGATGTATTTATACCTATTCCAAAGAAGGGAAACATGAAACTATGCACCATCTACAGAACTATTGCCCTCATAAGTCACGCCAACAAAATCCTACTAAAAATCATAATGAAGAGGATGGAACAAAAATTAGAAGATGATATACACGAAACACAAGCAGGTTTCAAAAGAGGTAGAGGCACTAGAGATCATATTTGTAGCATGAGACTCATTATCGAGAAATGCAGAGAATACAACATAGACCTGCATGCATGTTTCATAGACTATAGCAATGCTTTCGACCATATACAACACCAGAAAATGTGGAACATCATGAAAGACATGCACTTTCCAACACACATAATACAACTCATAGAATCTCTATACCACAAACAACAGGCAACCATTAAAATAGGAGGTGAAATAGCTGAATGGTTCGAGATTCAAAAGGGGGTACGACAGGGATGTATTTTGTCACCATACTTATTCAACATATATGCGGAGAACATCATGAGGAATGTAAAAGACGATGCCAACTATATGAATTACGACCCTCTCACTATTATCGGCAAATGCATACCAGAACTTAGATACGCAGACGATACAGTATTATTATCCACCAGCAAAGAAGGTTTGGAAAACCTAATCATGACGACCAAGAAACATAGTGAAGACCAACATCTATATTTGAATACACAAAAACAAAAATCATGTCAACTGACAAAGCAAAAGGCTCACCTAACATCCAAGTAAACAATGAAGAACTCCAATGTGTAGAGAGCTACGAATATCTGGGCTCAGTAATTAACAATAACGGTGACTGCTCCAAAGAGATCTCAAGAAGACTGGCAATAGCAATCAAGAAGTTAAACACAATGAAGAACATGTGGCAAAGCAGCAGCAAAATACTAAAATTAAAAATATTGAGAGCATGCATTTTTCCAGTGGCTACTTATGGTTGTGAATCATGGACTATTACACAAAAATTAAGAACGAAAATCCATTCCTTCGAAACTAAATGCTACAGAAAGATCCTACGAATACCATGGACAGAAAAAAGAAAGAACACTGATGTCCTGAAAGAACTAAATGTTAAAGAGAATTGGCTGATAAACAACATACTATACAGAAAAATTACATACTTTGTCACATCAAGCGTCACGATGGCCTGGAGAGAACAATATTAGAGGGCAGGGTCCCAGGAGGCAGACCAAGAAGAAGATGGCTACAAGATATTAAAGAAACCATGAACATGACCATCGACGAAGTGGGTGAACTAGCTAGAGACAGAGTGAATTTCAGATGCGCTGCAAAGAGGGCAACGTCCTATAAAGGATACGCATCTTGATGATGATGATGTGTATATACTAAATTACTAATTTCAATTTCATATATTGTATCAATCCTAACATATACCAGCGAGAGTTGTTGTATCAATCCTAACATATACCAGCGAGAGTTGTTGTATCAATCCTAACATATACCAGCAAGAGTTGTTGTATCAATCCTAACATATACCAGCGAGAGTTGTTGTATCAATCCTAACATATACCAGCGAGAGTTGTTGTATCAATCCTAACATATACCAGCGAGAGTTGTTGTATCAATCCTAACATATACCAGCGAGAGTTGTTGTATCAATCCTAACATATGTCAGCGAGAGTTAGAAAATGACTAAAGATACAGAAAGTAAGTAAAATGCATTTGCAAATAGCTGTCTGCGAAAAATAATGAATATAATATGAGGCAAATTCAGAAGGGATGAAATTTAACAAATGTCTGGTCAACCTCAAATTAAAAAAAAAACTGTTATAAGAAAGAGATGAAGTAGATATGTTGAGCGTACTCGGTGAAGAAATGATCAAAGAATCACAAAGCAGGCATTGAAGTTTGAGGTCAAGGATTCAGGAAAGTAGGGATGACCTATGAAAGCCCTGAAACAAAATTTACTAAGAGAAAGAGAATATCGGACTAAATTGTATAGAAGAAGTTGAACGAGTTGCCCTGGATAGAGCGTTATGGAAAAATTGTCCATCTTCAATAACCCAAATGTTTCCAGTTGGTTACCAACAAATTAGATCGTTCCAATTGTGATATTGTTCTTACTATGAGATACAGACATCATTTCATTCTCACCTGGTACAGGTAACATTATTTCATTCTCACCTGGTACAGGTAACATTAGAAAATGATGCCAATTGTGATATTGTTCTTACTGTGAGATACATACATTATTTCATTCTCACCTGGTACAGGTAACATTAGAAAATGATGCCAATTTTGATATTGTTCTTACTGTGAGATACAGACATCATTTCATTCTCACCTGGTACAGGTAACATTAGAAAATGGTGCCAATTGTGATCCAAATTTAAGTTTCTCATTTATGGAACAATATAGAAACAAGCTTAGGGTTACCTGTAAAAATCGATAAAGAACTATATAATGATTCAGCCACGAAAAACATCAGCATAGGTAGTTGTTTGTTGAAAGAGACTGTTAACTTATTTCTCCCCACTTAGTGTCCTCAAGTTCTCTGTCTCTGCAAGAAACAAAAGTAAGACTTCTAAGGACATGCATATTACCTGTGACAACATATAGATGTGAATCATAGACCATAACACAAACATTCATGAACAAAATTGAAACTTTTGAAACAAGATGTTACAGAAAAGACCTTAGAACATCATGGACAAGAAGAAAAACAAAGACATAATACAAGACCTACATAGAGATTGTAATAAGAAAATATGTCCCAGACTATGAAATATTTGGGTATGTTAAACGTCAAAGTTGTTGGAAGAGAATGGTTATGGAAGACCAAGAAGAGAATGGTTATGGAAGACCAAGAAGAGAATGGTTATGGAAGACCAAGAAGAGAATGGTTATGGAAGACCAAGAAGAGAATGGTTATGGAAGACCAAGAAGAGAATGTTATGAAGACCAAGAAGAGAATGGTTATGGAAGACCAAGAAGAATGGTTATGGAAGACCAAGAAGAGAATGGTTATGAAGACCAAGAAGAGAATGGTTATGGAAGACCAAGAAGAGAATGGTTATGGAAGACCAAGAGAAATGGTTATGGAAGACCAAGAAGGGAAAGGTTATGGAAGACCAAGAAAAGAATGGTTATGAAGACCAGAAGAGAATGGTTATGGAAGACCAAGAGAGAATGTTAAAGACCAAGAAGAGAATGGTTATGGAAGACCAAGAAGAAGAATGTTATGGAAGACCAAGAGAATGGTTATGGAAGACCAAGAAGAGAATGGTTATGGAAGACCAAGAAGAGAATGGTTATGGAAGACCAAGAAGAGAATGGTTATGGAAGACCAAGAAGAGAATGGTTATGGAAGACCAAGAAGAGAATGGTTATGAAGACAAGAGAATGGTTATGGAAGACTCAAGAGAGATGGTTTGAAGACAAGAAGAGAATGGTTATGAAGCCAAGGAGAATGGTTATGGAAGACCAAGAAGAATGTGGCAGCAGGACATCAAAGAAACAATGAACGTTGAGGAGGTGGGAGAATTTTCTAGAGAGTTTTCCAGGCGGGATGTGATGAGAACGACGTTCAGCAAGGGACATACAACTACTTGATACTTGTCTCTATTTAGCAAATAACCAATCAACTATTGTTCTATTATTTAATCATGATTTATACTTCATTTATTCTCTTGTAGATTCACATTTGTCATGAGCTTTCACTTCTAAAACCCTGTAGAATATTATGTTATAGATTCCATTTGTCATGGACTGCTTACTTCTAAAACCCTGTAGAACTATTCATTTGATAGACTTCAACCGAAACATTTTTTATGATGAGCATGACTTTACTTCTAAAACCCTGTAGAACTATTCTGTTATAGATTCCCATTTGTCAGTGGACTGCTTCACTTCTAAAACCCTGTAGAACTATTCTGTTATAGATTCCACATTTGTCAGTGGACTGCTTTACTTCTAAAACCCTGTAGAACTATTCTGTTATAGATTCCCATTTGTCAGTGGACTGCTTCACTCTAAACCCTGTAGAACTATTCTGTTATAGATTCCCATTGTCAGTGGACTGTTTACTTCTAAACCTGTGAACTATTCTGTTATAGATTCCCATTTGTCAGTGGACTGCTTTACTTCTAAAACCCTGTAGAACTATTCTGTTATAGATTCCCATTTGTCAGTGGACTGCTTTACTTCTAAAACCCTGTAGAAATATTCTGTTATAGATTCCCATTTGTCAGTGGACTGCTTACTTCTAAAACCCTGTAGAATATTCTGTTATAGATTCCATTTGTCAGTGGACTGCTTACTTGAAACCTGTAGAACTATTCTGTTATAGATTCCATTTGTCAGTGGACTGCTTCACTTCTAAACCTGTAGAACTATTCTGTTATAGATTCCATTTGTCAGTGGACTGCTTCACTTCTGAAACTCTGTAGAACTATTCTGTTATAGATTCACATTTGTCAGTGGACTGCTTCACTTCTAAACTCTGTAGAACTATTCTGTTATAGATTCACATTTGTCAGTGGACTGCTTCACTTCTAAACCTGTAGAATATTCTGTTTAGATTCCATTTGTCAGTGGACTGCTTCACTTCTAAAACCCTGTGAACTATTCTGTATAGCATCAAGTCAAAACGAAATCTTAATCTTTGTCAGTGGATGCTTCACTAAAACCCTGTAAACTATTCGTTATATTCCATTTGTCAGTGGACTGCTTCACTTTAAAACCAGAACTATTCTGTTATAGATTCCATTTGTCACTGATCTCGAAACAGTTTCTGTTTAGATCAATTTGTGGGAGAAACCTGAGAACTATTCTGTTATAGATTCCCATTTGTCAGTGAACTGCTTCACTTCTAAAACCCTGTAGAACTATTCTGTTATAGATTCCATATGTCAGTGGACTGCTTACTTCTAAACCCTGTAGAAATATTCTGTTATAGATTCCCATTTGTCAGTGGACTGCTTCACTTCTAAAACCCTGTAGAACTATTCTGTTATAGATTCCCATTTGTCAGTGGACTGCTTCACTTCTAAAACCCTGTAGAACTATTCTGTTATAGATTCCACATTTGTCAGTGGACTGCTTTACTTCTAAAACCCTGTAGAACTATTCTGTTATAGATTCCCATTTGTCAGTGGACTGCTTTACTTCTGAAACCCTGTAGAACTATTCTGTTATAGATTCCCATTTGTCAGTGGACTGCTTCACTTCTAAAACCCTGTAGAAATATTCTGTTATAGATTCCCATTTGTCAGTGGACTCTTCACTCTAAAACCCTGTAGAACTATTCTGTTATAGATTCCATTTGTCAGTGGACTGCTTCACTTCTAAAACCTGTAGAACTATTCTGTTATAGATTCCATTTGTCAGTGGACTGCTTCACTTCTGAAACCCTGTAGAACTATTCTGTTATAGATTCCCATTTCCAGTGACTGCTTCACTTCTAAACCTGTACAACACTATCCAGATTCGAGTTGTTGATATCAAACCCATGACAGCTGAGCTAGCATAACAAGGTCTAGACAGAAGCTTCAATCTTTTCACAAAAATGGTGCTTCAAAAAAAAACAGAACAGCAATTTTAGCATCGCAAAGATTGTTTGTGGCCTGCTCGATATTGTGCCAGAGTGATTACCGAATATCGATATGATACACGAGTCTCGCAGCAGTTTCTCGTTTGGGGAGAACAATTTGTGGGAGAAGAAAGGATCAGCGTAGGGAGTTAATTTTGAAATTTCGTTGAGAGATTTGTATTTGTTTTAAAGCTTTTTTAAATATATATTTGCTTCAGATTAAGAGTAAAACATGTACGGGTAGTCAAGTATCTAGTTCTATCAAAGACAGTCGATAAACTCACAGATACCGTGCACACATTGAGCAGGCAAAAACTGAACCCTAGACAATTCGAAAATAGAAATTAGTTGGTTAAAAACCTCCAGGAAACAATAATTCATATATTTTAAAATTCATACTACAATTACCATCAATCAGAAATGTATAGATGATAATTGTGGACGCTGCGGATTGTGTGTATGCACTGTCGCTGAAATCCTCATGTGTAGAAAGGATATCAGAACATAGAGCTGGGCAGATGGCGCTCATAAGCCCGGGAGGGCAGGCCGTCTAAGGGTCGCTGCCCTAAAAAAATGGTAACCTGCTGCCTTGTGGGTTATAGCTGGGGACAGCAAAAGGCTAATGGAGAGCGAACCCAGTAAACGCTGGTTGAAATCGAACACATCACCGAAGGATAAGCACCTGAACTCCAATATGTACTGAATACTTGTGCACGTACATTTTCTCCGTTCTTGATGTTTGGCTGTTTATATATCACAATGGAATGATAAAAAACGGCCTAAGAACGATCGCGAGAGAGAGAGAGAGAACATAGAGGATTCTTCAACAAAATAAGTACAATGATGATGATTCAATTATTCCATCTAACTAGAGTCAAATAAAATGTTCACACTTTCAAAGATCTTCTTCTGTTCCAACAATAAGCACACAGGATTGACGTCTTAGTTCTGTCAGTTCTTTCACTTCCGTCACCAAGACACATACTGACACATACACACACACAAATTACATATTTTGGTAGCATGCAATCGTTCTTATCAATAAAGTTCACCGTTCTTTGTAACCTGTGAGAGTTTACGCCAAGAACATGAGTGTGTTGCACCCCAGTTAATCGGTTATGACATGTAAGACAGGCACATCCGAGATTTGGCCAAAGTGGGTATGCACATTACCCAACAGGACATACATTTGTAAGGACGGGTAACTAAGATTTTTCAAACAGAAAAATCCCTACTTTAATTACCACATCTCTTGTTGGTTGTAGTAATATTATAGCATGGTATCAAATCTGATTGGTTATACAAACGTTTCAGAAATGACCATGCCAATTTTAAAATAGGAACACATTTTATACCTCGAGTTGCGCCCGTCTGCCCAGCGTGTTCGTAGCGTTGCACTCGGTACTATCCTCTGTGTGCGGTTCAATTCCGGATGGCGAAAAAACAGATTCCAGATTTCGGTGTTCGGCACGAACCGAAGTTACGATGTCCATGGCAACGCAGGCTGAAAGTTCAAGTGCTTCTGGATCGGAGAAAAACCAAAAACCTCGAGTTAAAGCCCCGTAAGTCGGTTCAATTCTCTGGGCTGGCAGAAAAGCCGCAGGTTCTCCAGATTTACGGTATTTGTTGCACCGAACCGAAGGGTTACGATGTGCCATGGCATCAGCCGAAGATCTGAAAGCTCAAGGCTTCTGGATCGAAAAAATACCTCGAGTATATTGGGCAAAACAGTGTTAGGTCCGTATTTTTATTGTCCGTCGGCACACGATGGGTGATGCGGTCAACATCACTCAGGTCACGTGTACTTACCAGTGCTTTTCCTGGTACCCAATTAAGACTAGCTCGACCTGAGAGCCGTTAGGGTCAGGAATATATTCTATGCTCACTGTGTAATTGACAGGACTAGTAGCCTAAGAAGCTATTTCACTAAGAACTACGCCACTGCGTCTCTCTCATGCCAAATTACGTAAAAAACTGAACAGAATCTTTGTCTATGAACTAAGTCTGTTACCAAGTATGTTCAATCTTTTCAGCTGACGTTATGTTAAAGTATCAGCGACAGAGCACTTACTCAATAGCTAGAAAAAACAGCTACAAGTATTTCCTGAACTATGAAAATGACGGTGCCAATTCACATTTGGATGACTGGAGAATCGAATGTACTCGAAATTTAGCGCTATTTACTGACTGGAAAAATAGCTTACTGTCACCTGAGAAGTACGTCCAACAAGTTAGTTTAGTAACAAAATAACAATATAGCGATATGTAGAACGATAAAAGGATGTATGTAACATTCAATGAACATGTGTACCAATAAAAGAACATAACAAAAGTAATATAACGTGTTAGAGGATGATGATGATGATGATCATGATGATGACTAGGACGATGATAATAGATGATGATAGATGATCACGACGATAATAATGATGATTATGATAGATAATGACTAGAGATGATGATAATTATAGATGATAATGACGACGGTGACGACGATGATGATAAAATACAGATATCATCAGCAGTGTTTGTATGAATAGTTTCCATTTCAGAATATATCATCGACAAATCTTCAACTCTTGAACACGCCATCAGATTAGTAGTTTAGTTCTGAAGAAAGTTTGCATAGCAAAAATTGTCATAAAATCTGATGAAATAGTTCAGAAATGTAAGTATTAGTTGGTTGAATTGTAGCATACGTGACATGATCATGTTCATAGCAGGGAGTCCACGTAGGCGTTCAATTGAGAACATTGTTGAGACTGCTTACTATCCAGAGTTTCATAATAGAGAGAGGAATCTTACGAAGGAGGGACGGAGCAAACAGAATCAGTTGAAAGATTGTGAGTGCATTGAGTAGCCAATGTGAAAACACCGAGGCATGTAAATATGTAAATCTGTTGACAGTCATTTCCTTTACCATCAAGCGACATGGCGGTTTGTGGTTTGCTGGAGTGGAGGGCAAGCCGTGCCCTCGTCAGTGTTGCCCTTGTTTTCCCTGGAGAACTTGAGTCAATTTGTACAAGGTAACTAGATGTCGTTGCTCAGATTCTGATTCATGTTTGCCCACAGTTCTCGGCCATAAGACCCTTGCTAGGGGGCGTGAGTGTTGTACATCGGAAATCCTGAATATTTGTCTGGGATATGCTCTAATTCATCATATGTTGGTAATCCCTTCAATGACAACAACATTTTTCTCGTCTTCTTGATCTTTGCAACATAAAACGAAATCAATCAGAAAGCAACTTGTTTTAAAAACATTTCCTATTTTTACATCTTTTAACAGAGAACAAAATCAGACAAAATATTTTTTAAACTATTCTTTATTAGCTTTGTCATCCTTGTGTTGCGGGTTAGCAAGGAGAAAGGAATAATAATACTGGGACTATAAGGCATGTCGTAAGAGGCGGATGAGATAGGGGCATAGGAAGCTACCTAGTAAATACAAAAAAGTCGCATAAATCGAATATGCTGACCTACTTATAGGCGCGTAATTGCCAACGTACTCGTAGGCTCAGATTACATACAAATCACAAAGAGTGGTTTAAGAAGTGGTCAATGTGGAGCGTTCGAAAGAAGAATAAGCTTTGTAAGAGAGAAGAAAATAACAATTTCTCTCTCTCTCTCTCTCTCTCTCTCTCTCTCTCTCTCTTTCTCTCTCTTCTCTCTCTCTCTCTCTCTCTCTCTCTCTTTCTTTCTCTCTCTCTCTCTCTTTCTTTCTCTCTCTCTCTCTCTCTCTCTCTCTCTTTCTCTCCTTCTCTCTCTCTCTCTCCCCAAATAACAATTTAAAAACATTTCCTTCATCTTTATAATCTTTGTAACAGAAAATGAAATAAAACTTAACAGAAATCGCTTCATGAGAAAAGCCTGCTGCTCACATACACTCAGTGTCGCGCAGAATAATGACTTTATTTGCAAGCAATGTATTCAAGCACCGAGAGTTGACAATGAGCTCAATTTCGCTCTAGTAAGTGATAGTTCAAATCCTGGTATCATCGATTTTTCTTACATAACCATCGCCAACGCTACTATGTAATTGCTCTCACGCTAATACTTAAAGTTAACTCTAAGCTGGTTGGCTTAAAGGGGCTGGACACTAGTAAGAAACTGAGTGCCTTACTTCGATTCTAACCAGTTTTTTTGTCCCAATTAAAATTTAAGTGACCACTAGTGACATTGAAAACAGTATCTATCTAAACTGAAGCATCACAGTACATAAAAGTGTCTATCTAAACTGAAGAAACACAGTACATAAAAGTGTCTAAACTGAAGAATTACAGTACATAAAAGTGTCTATCTAAACTAAAGAATTACAGTACATAAAAGTATCTTTTTTAAACTGAAGCTAATACAGCTACATAAAAGTATCTATCTAAACTGGAATGTAAGTACATAAAGTTCTATCTAAACTGAAGAATTGACAGTACATAAAAGTTCTATCTAAACTGAAGAATCACAGTACATAAAAGTGTCTATCTAAACTGAAGAATTACAGTACATAAAAGTGTCTATCTAAACTGAAGAATTACAGTACATAAAAGTGTCTATCTAAACTGAAGAATTACAGTACATAAAAGTATCTATCTAAACTGAAGAATTACAGTACATAAAAGTGTCTATCTAAACTGAAGAATCACAGTACATAAAAGTGTCTATCTAAACTGAAGAATTACAGTACATAAAAGTGTCTATCTAAACTGAAGAATTACAGTACATAAAAGTGTCTATCTAAACTGAAGAATCACAGTACATAAAAGTGTCTATCTAAACTGAAGAATCACAGTACATAAAAGTATCTATCTAAACTGAAGAATTACAGTACATAAAAGTATCTATCTAAACTGAAGAATTACAGTACATAAAAGTATATTGAATATTATCCCTTGTTGGTTTGTTTGTTTTTTAGTTGGTGAATTTTGCTGGTACATCTTTGACACAACGAATGAAGTTTTCAAGTTATATAGTTTTAAAACTAAATTGAAAATAAAAATGAAAATCGAGGCATATCCTTTACAAAACTTCGCCATCAACCACAGTAAACGAGTCGACGATTGTTAGGCACCACTTATGCTTTCTGAACGGTGCAGTCTATTTTTACCGTTCGTAAAATCCACGCCGAACAAACTTGCTTTCAAATTGTCCGCCGCGGAGTTTGAACCAGGTACGCTTGGGTTGGGATCAAGCTGACTACCGCTTAAGCTACAGACGCCCACATTGAATAATGAAGAATAGAAAAACTAATATAATTGCTAGTGATAAGTTACTAGATCTAGGTTTCATTCTATGTACCTTTGTAATCAGTTCTACTAGTCACTCTTCCGTCGTCTCCTACACTTGAAGATATTGATCCCGATGAAGAATGGATACCAGTGCCAACAGGAATCGCTACATCCTTTTCTGTATGCATCGAACTTGATAAAGAATGCAGGCAACACAGCCCACTTGTCGTGGAGGCAGAGGTTCAGGCATTAATTTCAGAGAACGCATCTGAGCATGATGTAATCATTTATACGGATGGTTCGGTGATTCGACATGCGCGGAGCTCGTGGGCTTTCACTGCTCAGGTCGGAGGTGATGTTGTGAAGGAAGACAGTGGTGGTTTTGCCGTGACTACGAGCAGTCTCACTATGGAAATCATGGCGGTGACCAAAGCGATTATTTGGCTAGAATCACAGACTTTTATCCATGCATGTTTTCTCAGTGACTCAATGAGTATGCTCAGGAAGATTGAAACAGGATGGGCTAGGAGACATTGGATAGAGTCGCTGGGGAGGTCTAAGCTGACAAAGATCAGTTTTATTTTGTGCCAGGGCATGCAGGTGTAAGGGGAATGAACGTGCGGATATGCTTGCAGGTATGGCTGCTGTCCAAAGCGGACGAGCAATGGACCAGACTGATATTATCAATTCCTTAAGGAGAGCGGCGTGTACATGATTCACGAATAGCGGTGAATCCACAACACTAACCAGACTGCAAGAACTCAAAGTTAAGTGTGGTGTAGCTCGACAAGAACGCTATGCTGGCAGACAAAGAAGAATTGTAAACCAACAAAGAACCGGTGTCGTTAGTCGCCACGCGCTGATGGACATACTGAGGAGAGATCGGAGCACTTATGGACTAATTTGTTCGACGTGCAGTGATGGTGATCCGACGACTAAACTAAAAAAACTCATCAGTCGTCTCCTACACAAAATATCAAATCTAATATAATTGCTAGTGATAAGTTACCAGATCTAGATTTCATTCTATGTACCTTTGTAATCAGTTCTACTAGTCACTCTTCCGTCGTCTCCTACACAAAATATCAATGGGAATCATGTATTATCTTCCTTCTAAAGGGAATTTAAAGACGAAAAATTGATTTCTTTGCACCGGGTTTTACCCCATATCGCTCGGTCTCTCTCTGCAGAAATGGCACGCCCCCTGCCAAGAGTATTGCACAAAGGACGACCACCATAGTTACGGCAACAATCCTATGGTCTCTGGGGAAAAAATGGACAGAACTGCGTGGTCAGGATTCCAACCCACGACCTTCGACTCGCAAGGCAAGGGCTTAAGTTGTGATAGAGCTGACTACCATTTACGCTACAGAAGCTTATTATCTATCTTTTCATTGTCAACATTTCAATAATTTCATGATATATATGTTTGTGTATTTATATTGAATACAAAGTGACATTTCATTGAACATATTTCCTATATCGTTGCAAAGGTTGAATATAAACAAGGAATAGAGCAAATGAGTTATAAGTGGAAAATAAACATCAAAAGGCAGCCTAACAACATCTTAGAGTGTATCGATAGGACAAGAGAGAGGAAAGGTTGAAAGATAATTGCAACAGACCTTTGAGGTAAAGATGCCACTTCATACGGCAATATGTCCATTCTGTTTGCCATCTTGACCCAGTGAAATTTCCTTGAAGACGTTGAACGTACATAACCTAAACAACTTTTTTCTTCTTTTTGTCAGCACTGTTACCGGTTTTAACCCAATGTCGTTTTATGTATTTGTCTTGCCTGCTCTGCTGACTTGTGTTGCCAGCACACTGTTACCAGGTTGTTAACCCAGTGTCGTGGTTTTATGTATTTGTCTTGCACTGCTCTGCTGACTTGTGTTGCCAGCACACTGTTACCGGGATGTTAACCCAATGTCGTGGTTTTATGCATTTGTCTTGCACTGCTCTGCTAACTTGTGTGATGGTTTTCTTAGTCCCCTAGCAGAATTCAACTTTTGTCAGTACACTGTTACAGGTTGTTACCAGTGTCGTGGTTTATGTATTGTCTTGCACTTCTCTGCTTTTGTCAGCACCTGTTACGGTTTTACAGTGTTGTGGTTATCATTTGTCTTGCACTGCTCTGCTGACTTGTGTGATGGTTTTCTTAGTCCCCTGGCAGAATTCAACCTAAACAACATCAGTGATAGATCAAACATCAATGATAAATGTAATCTTCATACCAACACTATGCTACCAGTGCATACCAACACTATGCTACCAGTGCATACCAACACTATGCTACCAGTGCATACCAACACTATGCTACCGGTGCATACCAACACTATGCTACCAGTGCATACCAACACTATGCTACCAGTGCCAAACAGGGCACTGACAAAAGAACAGAAAAGAAAAATTACCACCTGTTAAATGAGATGTTTGAGGAAAGAGGTATACAAAACAAGAAGAGACCAAATAAGAAATGAGGAGATTAAAAGAACAGTGGGAACAACACCTGTTGTTAGATTTATTGAAAAACAGGTTTGGTCCACTGATGAGAATGAACCCGAATACACCAGTTGCCAGAGCGTAAAACCTGAAAATGGAATTATCAAGAGGAAGGGACAGACCAAGAAAGAGATGGGCTAATGGAATTACAGACATCTTAAAACTCCACAATACTACAGCATATCAAGCGATCAAGCGTGCACTATTTCGGAAACCGATCATCAGTTAAACCTGCGACGCCTAATGATAAAAAGAAGGACAAAAGAAAGAAAGAAAATGTTGGAAGAATGGTAAAACAACAGCAACAATACAAGACATCTAAACTATAGTATTGTAAAAGTCATCACTAAAATGAAGAACAATTATATTTACTTCAAATCGCTTGTATAGATTTCTCCTGTAATATCTTGCAATGACATTTCAAGCTATTGTTGATCTCTTAATACGTGTTATCGACGATTTGAAAGTAGGTCTTGTATGGTTAATCTGTTCAGATCTCCCAGGTTATGGGGAAGTGTGACGGGTGTTGGGGGAGGCTAGTTGTTTTACAACTCAAATCTATTTTTTTAATGGTTTTGTTACAGAAGATGAAATGACTGATTAGTTGAAACACAATTGTTGCATTGTGGGGAAAAACCATGTATACTTCGATCTTTCTCTTATGCAGGAAGATCTTAGCTGCAGTAAATGAACACCGTAGCACCGGCGAGGGTTCCCTGTGTAATTTGAAAGTCTGAAGGATTTTTTTTCCAGGCAAAGGCTATCCAGTTCACTTTTAGTAATTTCCACGGCATGATTTTTGTTGTTGTTTTTACTTGCTGAAATTGAAAGTTGCAAATAAATTTGGTCGACTGCCTCCGACACTTACATACTTATTCCGCTGTGATCTTCTTGAAGCATAAGGTAACAATAGTTGTTCTCCACTTTTCCGGTCTCTTGCCGTTTTTTTGTGTGGCTTCCTAGGATAGCCCAACATCATTCAGTTCATCAAGAAGACTCCGTCTCCAGATTTGTTTAGGAAGCCCCCTTTTCTTTTTCCTGTGCGGGTTCCACTCAATTGCTTGTATAGTGACCATAGAACTAGCAAATCCATATCCCATATATTACGGTCAAATGTCACTAGAAAATAGCTCAGTCGATCCATACGGGACGCGAACCGAGTACTTTTCGAGCGTGAGGCGAGAACAGCACCTTAATTTCACAGAGAAAGAACAACTAACATAGTGTTAGGTATACTTAAAGAATTATCTTTCTTCAGGTACGCTGAATTGAAGAACTAATATAAATGTTATGGCTCAGACAAATGGTAAGCTTACACAAAACATGAGAGGTGACTTTACATCTTTCATCTGCGTTATCTGTACAAGATTATGAACATCAGATTGGGTGACTAGATACCCAACTATGAAGCACTGCAGCTTGCTCATTAGTCATATGTCATGGGAATACTGCACGGTAGAAGGCTAGGATGACTGGGACATGTGAGAAAATGGAAAATATTCGCATATCAAAACATGAGTTGTTCTGTAAACTATCGGAACGGAAGAGCCACCAAGCCTCTGTGTCTAAAAAAAAATGCACTCGTGGACAGGCAGTGCCGTCCAGATTCGAACCCACGATCTTCAGAATGCAAAGCAAGGGCATAACCAATTAGCCAGAGAAATCCACCTACTACTTGTTGCTGTTGTTTTTTTGTTTTTGTATGTTATTATGAACAAAGCTAACCACCCTTTGTTATCTGTTTGGTTTGTGTAAGAACGTGAGTGCGTGAGTTATCTGTGTAGTTTGCGTTGAGAACGTGAGTACCTTGTGTTATCTGTTTGGTTTGTGTAAGAACGTTAGTACGTTGAGTTATCTGTGTAGATATTCGCCATGTGGACAGGCACATCCACATTTCGGCCAAGAATAGAAATATTACCAATACCATGTGTTACATATGGAAGCGGAGCAACATGTCTTGTTTTTGTTTTGTTTTCTTACTATGTATTTCAGAGAGGAAGACCAAGAAGTAAATAGATGCAATGTAATAGACGAGTTGAGTACGACTGAGACAGACTCCGGACACCTCACACTGGACAGGGGGACATTTAGATCTGATGTCACGGGTGTCGGGTTCCGTGATGATGATGATGACGATGGTGATGATGGGGATGGGGATGGTGATGATGATAATGATGGGGATGATGGTGGGGATGGGGATGGTGATGATGATGGGGATAATGATGATGATGATGAGGGGGATGGTGATGATGGGGATGAATGTGATGATGGGGATGATAATAATGAGCTGATGATGAGGGGATGATGATGATGAGGGATGATGATGATGGGGATGATGATGGGGATGATGATGATGATGATGGGGCTGATGATGATGGTGATGATGATGATAGGGATAATGATGATGATGATGAGGGGAATGATGATGATGAGGGGGAGGATGATGATGAGGGGGATGCTGATGATGGGGATGATGATGGGGATGATGATGATGATGAGGATGATGATGAGGATGATGGGGATGATGATGAGGGGGATGATGGGGATGATGATGGGGATGATGATGATGGGGGATGATGATGATGGGGATGATGATGGGGATGATGATGGGGATGATGATGGGGATGATGATGGGAATGATGATGGGGATGATGATGGGGATGATGATGGGGATGATGATGGGATGATGATGGGGATGATGATGATAATGATGATGGGGCTGATGATGATGGTGATGATGATGATGGGGATGATGATGATGATAATGATGATGATGGGGATGATGATGATGGGGATGATGATGAGGGTGATGATGATGATGATGATGATGATGATGATGGTGATGATGATGAGGGGATGATGGGGATGATGATGGGATGATGATGATGGGAGGATGATGATGAGGGGATGATGATGATGGGGATGATGATGGGGATGATGATGGGAATGATGATGGGGATGATGATGGGGATGATGATGGGGATGATGATGATGGTGATGATGATGATGGGGATGATGATGATAATGATGATGATGGGGATGATGATGATAATGATGATGATGGGGATGATGATGATAATGATGATGGGGCTGATGATGATGGTGATGATGATGATGGGGATGATGATGATGATAATGATGATGATGGGGATGATGATGATAATGATGATGATGGGGATGATGATGATAATGATGATGATGGGATGATGATGATAATGATGATGATGGGGATGATGATGATGGTGATGATGATGATAATGATGATGGGGATGATGATGGTGATGATGATGATGGGGATGATGATGATAATGATGATGATGGGGATGATGATGATAATGATGATGATGGGATGATGATGGTGATGATGATGATGATAATGATGATGGGGATGATGATGGTGATGATGATGGGGATGATGATGGTGATGAAGATGATAATGATGATGGTGATGATGATGGGGATGATTATGGTGATGATGATGATAATGATGATGGTGATGATGATGATAATGATGATGGGGATGATGATGGTGATGATGATGGGGATGATGATGATGGGGATGATGATGGGGATGATGGTGATGGTGATGGTGATGATGTTGATGTTGTTGATGATGATGATGATGATGATTGATGATGATGATGATGATGATGATCGTGTTCGGAATTTCTGTTCAAAGAATGAGAGAAACTAGAGTACAGTATAAATCTCTGACCATGTTGTAGATGAAATATAAGTAGAGAAGTAGAATAAGATTGAGAGAAGATGAACAACGAAACAACGAAGAAATCGATGAATAGATGAATGAATAGATGAATGAATAGATGAATGAATAGATGAATGAATAGATGAATGAATAGATGAATGAATAGATGAATGAATAGATGAATGAATAGATGAATGAATAGATGAATGAATGTGTGAATTCGTGAATAGGTAATTGAATGAATGATTTAATGAATGAGCGATTGAGTGAATGAGTGAGTGAATGAATCAATGAATGAATGAGCGAATGAATGAATGAGAGAGTGAAAGAATGAAGGAGTGAGTGAATGCGTGAGTGAATGAATTAATTGATGAATTAAGAAGTGATAGAGTGAGTGAATAAATTAGTGAGTGATTGAATTAAAGTGAATGAATGAACGAATGAGTGAGTGAGTGAGTGAGTGCGTGAGTGAGTGAATGAATGAGTGCATGAGTGAGTGAGTGAATGAATGAGAGAGTGAGTGAGTGAGTGAGTGAGTGAATGAGTGAGTGAGTGAGTGAATGAATGAGTGAGTGAGTGAATGAGTGAGTGAGTGAGTGAGTGAGTGGTGAGTGAGTGAGTGAGTGAGTGAGTGAGTGAGTGAGTGAGTGAGTGAGTGGGAGTGAGTGAGTGAGTGGGAATTAGCGAACCAGTGAGTGAATGAATGAACGAATGAATGAATGAAACTCAAGAGCAATAAAAGTAATTGTTGAAGCGTGCATCACTAGGAATAATTCTGTTTAGAATGCTATTATCATGCTGAGCCTATGTTTAGAGCTAATATTGAATTTATGTCACATGCCGTGAGGCCAGGACAGATCTGTTAGTTCAACGAATCTCACCGTGACATTTCTACAAATTCATCCTGTAATTTGGCACTGCATGCCCGACTGCTGTCTTTAAGAAACTACTGGTGTACTTACGACCACAATCTTCGTCTTAAGCCGAGGAAATAATATCACGTGATGTTATCTTATACCTGCCCCCCAGGTTTTAATAATCGTAGTCGTGAGAGTAGTATGCTATTAGCAGTGCTCACCAGAAATCACGACAGCAGTAAACTGCGCAAACTTTTGATGCTTCTCATAACGTTTAGAATCTACAACACTTTTTCTGTATCGGTGGTGTCTTGCGACACGGCGGCTCTGCTACTTGTGTCTTCTTCTTCTTCTTCAGCGATCTCTGGTCATGCGCTTAGTTTACTGTGGACCACAAACTGGGTATTCATCTTCAGGTCTGTCAGGTTTCCTTCTTCAGCTATCTCTGGTCATGCACTTAGTTTACTGTGGACCACAAACTGGGCAGTCTGCTTCAGATCTGTCAGGTTTCCTTCTTCAGCTATCTCTGGTCATGCGCTTATTTTACTGTGGACCACAAACTGGGCGGTCTGCTTCAGGTCTGTCAGGTTTCCTTCTTCAGCGATATCTGGTCATGCGCTTATTTTACTGTGGACCACAAATTGGGTAGTCAGCTTCAGGTCTGTCAGGTTTCCTTCTTCAACGATTTCTGGTCATGCACGTTCGGGCAGCGTCGTTCTTTTGGCGAGCACAATTTTTACAAATATCCATAGGAATGTTACCGGTGCTACGGAGTTTGTGATTTGTATAGTTCAGCAAGGAACGTGCCATTTCTGATGGAGAGGGACCTGAGCTATATGAGATGAAACCTAGGACCAGAGCTAAGGAGATGAAACCTAGGACCGAGCTATAGGAGATGAAACCTAGGACCGAGCTATAAGAGATGAAACCTAGGACCGAGCTATAAGAGATGAAACCTAGGACCGAGCTATAAGAGATGAAACCTAGGACCGAGCTATAGGAGATGAAACCTAGAGAAATGAAGCCAATATTTCGTCTTTAGACTCGTTAGTCAATATAGTCTCTAATGCTAATCGATAATTTGTGACCATAAATCAGAAAACAAAATCAGAAAACAAAGTCAGAAATAAGTAGGTAATTAGTTGGACACGACTCAGTACAGACAAAATGTCGAAAATAATTCATAACAGACATGTAATCGTATAATTTCGAAATTCAGAAGATCTTGTTTCCATTTATTAAAAACAAGAGAATATGTCCATTATTTTTAACCTGAGGTGTCTGATTTATAGAAACTTGAGTAAGTAATGATTTATTTATAGAAACCAGATATCGTTTAATTTATAGAAACAAGAGAAAGTCTTGATTTATAGAAACCAGATGTCGCATAATTTATAGAAACCATATAGTTTAATTTATGAAACCCGAGAAAGTCTTGATTTATTGAAACCATATAGTTTAATTTATAGAACCTGAGAAAGTCTTGATTTATGAAACCATATATAGTTTAATTTATAGAAACCTGAGAAAGTCTGATTTTGAAACCATATATAGTTTAATTTATAGAAACCTGAGAAAGTCTTGATTTATAGAAACCATATATAGTTTAATTTATAGAAACCTGAAAAAATTTAAGAAACCATTATGTTTAATTTAGAAACTAAACTAGTTTTAGAAACATATATAGTTTAATTATAGAAATGAGAAAGTCTTAATTTATGAAACCATATAGTTTAATTTATAGAGAAAGTCGATATAGATTTAATTTATGAAACCAGAGATATAGTTTAATTTATAGAAACCTAGATCTTGATCACATTCCGAATAACCTTGTAGAACTAAAGTTTCCAAGGTAAAACTTCATATAAGTTTAATTTATAGAAACTAGAAAGTCTGATTTATAGAAACCAATATAGTTTAATTTATAGAAACCATCGATATAGAACTTAAGTTTATTATGAAACCCAAAAATATAGTTTAATTATCACGAAGAAACCGAAGTTTACTCTTGTCACATTCCGAATAACCTTGTAGCACTAAATTTCTCCAAGTGAGAAACTTTTCGAAAGTAGATCTGTCATCTTTAAAATTTATAAAATGATGTGATAAAATGGATTGATTTGATTAGGACCATCATCATTGCACTTCGGTGAGTGCTCCGATCTCTTTCTTACACAGGAATATCTCAGCTGCAGTGCACAAACTCGAGCACCGGCGAGGGTCCGATGTAATTTTTGAAGATGGTAAAGATATTTTTGTAGGAATTTTATTTTAAATCATTTTCTAATGAATTTTGCCTGGACAGCAGCTTTATACAAGTGTTTTGTATATGTATTTATATATAGTCTTCAATACTCTATGTTGTAATGACATAAATCCACAGTTTAAATACAAAGTCGACGCCCCTGAGCTGTGAATTCGCAGAATAATTGTCTATTTCTTAGACACAAATGGCAGCAAGTAGAAAAATAACTTCTTGAAATTAGATAATTATTAGAAGAGATTAAACAAATAGTCAAAGAATATATTTTATACAAATAAAAAGACACTCTGTTGAACACACTACTGTATACATATGGCGAAACAAGTAAATACAAAGTATTGTAGTTTTACAAAATACAAAAACAATGGCAATACACAGCTACGTTTCGACCAAAAGGCCTTTATTAAACAAAGGATACAACAGAAGTGAAGAATTTGACTTCTTTCACAGCATGCAGCTGGGAGCAATCGGACAAGAGAAGAAATACTACACAATTTCGAATGCAAGATTAGAAGATAGACACATATAGTCTCTCAGAACGTATTATTGCGAAAAGAAACATATTATATTCAATATATATGTGCCAGATCTTTGATGGGGAGACGACACTTGAATGAGTTAATTTAGTGAGTTCTTTATAACTGTTGGAGACATTTCCGTCGCTTGTGAATCCACGCTTCATTTAACACAGCTGGTAACATGGAATCTTATACACCGATGTTGAGGGCATGGGAGGGTGGGGGGGGGGACGATGTTAGTGAGGAATGAAATGTATCAACTCAGAACATAGCTTATTAAAATAGAGAGAGACACCTCATTTCACAACACCACTGATTAAAATAGAACTAATTACCTCATTTCACAACACCGCTGATCAAAATAGAACGAGTCACCTCATTTCACAACATCGCTGGTTAAAATAGAACGAGACACCTCATTTCACAACATCGCTGATCAAAATAGAACGAGTCACCTCATTTCACAACATCGCTGATCAAAATAGAACGAGTCACCTCATTTCACAACATCGCTGATCAAAATAGAACGAGTCACCTCATTTCACAACATCGCTGATCAAAATAGAACGAGTCACCTCATTTCACAACATCGCTGGTTAAAATAGAACGAGTCCTTATTTTCACAAAACAGGATTTTGTGTGCGCTTCTCAAACAGTGTCTTTGGTCGCCTCTGTTATCTCTCATGTCCACCTTTTGCGTAGTCAGGCGTTTGCTTTGTATCCATTGTATCGGAGTAACATTGCTCTCTGAGAGACACTGTCTATTGGTAATCTGCTTATGTGGCCGAAACATTTTATTTGCAGTTTGTTGGTGAAGATTAGTATTGATGTTGCACCTACCTTTTTCCCGATGTCTTCATATCTAAACCGTCCTCTTCTTGATACACCCGGCATTGTGCGTTGACACTTCATCTCTGCCGGGACTAGTTTTCTTCTATCGTTTGTTGTCAGCTTCCAGGTTTGGCACTGGTAGCATAATATGGGGATAAAGAATGTGTTGTACAATGCTCTTTTTGTGTTCATGGTGACAAGTTTGCATTTTAAAATTGGCGCCATTTGTCTTATTATTTGATTTGCTTGTTGCATCTATGTTGGATTTCATTAGTTATTCTTCCGTTTGCTGAAAAAATGTTCCATAATTATGTAAAGTCTTTGACTTAAGCCCCATCACCAGATCTTTATAACTTGAATACCGATAGCTCAATTACTTGATAGAATTATCATTATTGCTCTCGGTTAATATGTGTGCTCTCGACGAGTTTCTAACAGAGAAAATTCTTAACAGAAGTGCACTAACTCTAAGATATCCTTATGATCGTCGATGTAAACAGAAGTGGACTAACTCTAAGATATCCTTATGGTCGTCGATGTAAACAGAAGTGCACTAACTCTAAGATATCCTTATGGTAGTCAATGTAAACAGAAGTGCACTAACTCTAAGATATCCTTATGGTAGTCAATGTAAACAGAAGTGGACTAACTCTAAGATATCCTTATGGTCGTCGATGTAAACAGAAGTGCACTAACTCTAAGATATAACCGTACGGTCGTCGATGTAAACAGAAGTGTACTAACTCTAAGATATCCTTATGGTAGTCGATGTAAACAGAAGTGTACTAACTCTAAAATATCCTTATGGTAGTCGATGTAAACAGAAGTGCTCTAACTCTAAGACATCCTTATGGTCGTCGATGTAAACAGAAGTGTAAGAAATCTAAAATATCCTTATGGTCGTCGATGTAAACAGAAGTGCACTAACTCTAAGATATGCCTACGGTCGTCGATGTAAACAGAAGTGTACTAACTCTAAGATATCCTTATGGTAGTCGATGTAAACAGAAGTGTACTAACTCTAAAATATCCTTATGGTAGTCGATGTAAACAGAAGTGCACTAACTCTAAGATATCCTTATGGTAGTCGATGTAAACAGAAGTGTACTAACTCTAAAATATCCTTATGATAGTCGATGTAAACAGAAGTGCTCTAACTCTAAGACATCCTTATGGTCGTCGATGTAAACAGAAGTGTAAGAACTCTAAGATATCCTTATGGTCGTCGATGTAAACAGAAGTGTACTAACTCTAAGATATCCTTATGGTCGTCGGTGTAAACAGAAGTGCACTAACTCTAAGATATCCTTATGGTAGTCGATGTAAACAGAAGTGCACTAACTCTAAGATATAACCGTACGGTCGTCGATGTAAACAGAAGTGTACTAACTCTAAGATATCCTTATGGTCGTCGATGTAAACAGAAGTGTACTAACTCTAAAATATCCTTATGGTAGTCGATGTAAACAGAAGTGCTCTAACTCTAAGACATCCTTATGGTCGTCGATGTAAACAGAAGTGTAAGAACTCTAAGATATCCTTATGGTCGTCGATGTAAACAGAAGTGCACTAACTCTAAGATATAGCCGTACGGTCGTCGATGTAAACAGAAGTGTACTAACTCTAAGATATCCTTATGGTAGTCGATGTAAACAGAAGTGCACTAACTCTAAGATATAACTAGGTCGTCGATGTAAACAGAAGTGCTACTCTAAGATATCCTTATGGTAGTCGATGTAAACAGAAGTGTACTAACTCTAAAATATCCTTATGGTAGTCGATGTAAACAGAAGTGTACTAACTCTAAAATATCCTTATGATAGTCGATGTAAACAGAAGTGCTCTAACTCTAAGACATCCTTATGGTCGCCGATGTAAACAGAAGTGTAAGAACTCTAAGATATCCTTATGGTCGTCGATGTAAACAGAATGTCTAACTCTAAGATATCCTTATGGTAGTCGATGTAAACAGAAGTGCACTAACCTAAGATATACCAGGTCGTCGATGTAAACAGAAGTGTACTAACTCTAAGATATCCTTATGGTCGTCGATGTAAACAGAAGTGTACTAACTCTAAAATATCCTTATGGTAGTCGATGTAAACAGAAGTGTCTAACTCTAAGAATCCTTATGGTCGTCGATGTAAACGAAGTGTAAACTCTAAGATATCCTTATGGTCGTCGATGTAAACAGAAGTGCACTAACTCTAAGATATAACCTATGGTCGTCGATGTAAACAGAAGTGTACTAACTCTAAAATATCCTTATGGTAGTCGATGTAAACAGAAGTGCACTAACTCTAAAATATCCTTATGGTAGTCGATGTAAACAGAAGTGCTCTAACTCTAAGACATCCTTATGGTCGTCGATGTAAACAGAAGTGTAAGAACTCTAAGATATCCTTATGGTCGTCGATGTAAACAGAAGTGTACTAACTCTAAGATACCTACGGTCGTCGATGTAAACAGAAGTGTACTAACTCTAAGATATCCTTATGGTAGTCGATGTAAACAGAAGTGCTACTCTAATCTTTCTAAAGAATTATAACTCGTACCTATGGTCGTCGATGTAAACAGAAGTGTACTAACTCTAAGATATCCTTATGGTCGTCGATGTAAACAGAAGTGTACTAACTCTAAGATATCCTTATGGTAGTCGATGTAAACAGAAGTGCACTAACTCTAAATACTTATGGTAGTCGATGTAAACAGAAGTGTCTAACTCTAAGATATCCTTATGGTCGTCGATGTAAACAGAAGTGTACTAACTCTAAGATATCCTTATGGTAGTCGATGTAAACAGAAGTGCACTAACTCTAAGATATCCTTATGGTAGTCGATGTAAACAGAAGTGTACTAACTCTAAATATCCTTATGTAGTCGATAAACAAAGTGCTCTAACTCTAAGAATCTGGTCGTCGATGTAAATAGAAGTGTAAAACTCTAAGATATCCTTATGGTCGTCGATGTAAACAGAAGTGCACTAACTCTAAGATATCCTTATGGTAGTCGATGTAAACAGAAGTGCACTAACTCTAAGATATAACCGTACGGTCGTCGATGTAAATAGAAGTGTACTAACTCTAAGATATCCTTATGGTCGTCGATGTAAACGAAGTGTAAACTCTAAGATATCCTTATGGTCGTCGATGTAAACAGAAGTGCACTAACTCTAAGATATAACCGTACGGTCGTCGATGTAAACAGAAGTGTACTAACTCTAAGATATCCTTATGGTGTCGATGTAAACGAAGTGCATAACTCTAAGATATCCTAGGTCGTCGATGTAAACGAAGTGTACTAACTCTAAGATATCCTATGGTCGTCGATGTAAACAGAAGTGTACTAACTCTAAGATATCCTTATGGTAGTCGATAAACGAAGTGACTAACTCTAAGATAACTTTATGGTCGTCGATGTAACAAGTAAGAAGCTGAGAAAATGTTTAGGAATTGAGTATAATTGTGATGTAATTATTGTTTCTAAGACAACGGTTCTTGAGTCAACATTGTATCGATTGTTCAAGCTGTTAGTTTCTTTAGTCTACTTGTATCGATTGTTCAACTGTCTAGTTTGTCTTAGTCTACTTGTATAGATTTTCAACTGTCTCAGTTTTCTCGTAGTCTACTTGTATTGATTGTTCAACTGTCTCAGTTTGTCTTCCGTCTACTTGTATTGATTGTTCAACTGTCTCAGTTTCTTTTAAATGCTCAACTTGAACACATGACCTACGTGCTGACGTTCGTCTCCGATATGACTAGGAACTCGACCTCACCTACTCTGAAATTAAGGAATAATGTGAACATAATTGGGCATCATTAAATATATATGCTATAGTCTGTCCATTAATTCGTGAGCACGTTTGAAATTGATTTTCTCGAAAACTACCTGTTGGATCTCAGTGATTTTTGCATGCAGCCTTAGAATATCCATGACGCTAGAGAAATATTTATTTTCCAAGAAAATTTGATGTAGTTTGAAATATTTCTTCTTCAGGTTATATTAAAATCAACTTCACCGGATTGTACACAATAGTAACAGATCTACGGTACACAGACGCGTTGTTCTAAAAATACATTATGGTAACATTAAAATATCGTGAGTAAACAACAATTTCACGAAATCCCGTGCACCTAACCCAGTCGACTTTGAAAGCGGAAAGCATATGACGTTATAATTGGGATACCGTTGTATAGTTATAGGTATATCTCGCTATTTTTATGAAGCTATTGTATCATATTTGTTGGCTTATCAAAACTGACATTGATATCACATTCATAATGAGTCTGAAGTGCACATTTATAACAATGCAGAAGGTTACAGTTTTACTATACCAACACTTCCGTAGGGAATCTAAGAGAGGTCATCTATATTGCGATATTCATAACCCTGAGAAACGAACGCAACTGGCGCTTGGTCTGAATAGAGAATCCTTTTCCCGATGGATTAAACAGGACACAAAGTGCACTAATGTCAAGCAAGGAAGGAAAAGAACAATTGACGACTTTGACATAGATGTCATAAGACGGAGCTCTTGAAAATGTTTGCGACAAATCAACTTGTTACTCTCAGGAAACTGAAATTAAAACTGCAATCAGATTGCAGCATAGACATTTCTAAAAGTACTCTATAGAAAATTGTAAGAGCCGCTGGCTTCACCTTCAGAAAAACTATAGGCGGCAGGAATATTATTTGTGAAAAGCCACATTTAATTGCTGCCCGAAGTAAATACCTGAGGCAGATCCGTGAGCGGCGGAGGCAAGGCTATGATATTGTATATTTGGACGAATCCTGGGTCAATGCTCACCACACCAATGCTAAAGAATGGCAATCAGTAGACGGTGAACAGAAAGAAAAATACCAAGCAGCAAAGGCCAGCGTATTATACTAACACATGCAGGAAGCAGTGAAGAAGGTCTTGTCCATGACGCTGGACTTATTTTCCAATCACAAAGTACCGACGGTAGGGACTACCACACAGAAATGAATAGACATATTTTCAGGCACTGGATGGAGAAAGATCTACTTCAAATTCTAAACAGACCATCATGCTTGGTAATGGATAATGGATCCTATCACAACGCAGTATCAGCGGAAGACAAAGTACCAACTGCATCAAATACAAAAGATCAAATTAGGACTTGGCTTGCTAAGGAAAATGTCAGCTTCGATGATACATATTTGAAACCCGAGTTGTTGCACCTGGTGAGGATGACAAATAAGACAAAGGTGTTTCATATTGACAAAATTATTGCGGAATACGGCCACACGTCTTTGCGACTACCTCCATATCATGCTCACCTCAATCCGATAGAGCTTGTCTGGGCTAAAGTAAAAGGGCAAGTTGCCGAACAGAACAGGACGTTTAAAATGTGTGATGTTGAAGTTCTGACACGTGAGTCCCTCTCAATGATAGACATGCAGTTCTGGAAGAAGTGTGTTGAACATGTGCTCCGAGAGGAAGACGAGTACTGGCACCGAGATGGATTACAATTTGTTCAGCCAGTAACAATTATCAACCTCATGGAATCGTCAGATTCGGGATGATACAAATCATATTTTGATTACAGACTGAGAAATAGCAACGTATACATTTCCATATCCAAATACGTCTACCATCATACAATTTGTGGTGAAGTTAAGACACCCTGGGGTCTAATGGTGACCGAAGGGAGGACTAACTGTTGCATATTGTATCCAAGTTCACGATTGCACATAAAGGGCAACACACTTAATTACTTGACCTATCAAGTTAATATGGAGATACACCTATGAATAGAATTGACATGGACAAATTCTAGGGATTACTGTAAAATCTAAAATTTGAGCCCCGTATTTGCAATTGTCATAAAAGATCAAAGGAATTCGCCGATGTGCAAAATCCGTAGCATCTATGGACTACTGGTTAGCTTTATTTTAGCGTCATGGATATTCTAAGGCTGCATGCAAAAATCACTGAGATCCAACAGGTAGTTTTCGAGAAAATCAATTTCAAACGTGCTCACGATTTAATGGACAGACTATAGGTTTTAAGTGGATGTCACAAACAAGATAATAGTGTAGAAAATGTACACAATCTACGGCTATGTAATCAGCGAACTGAAATTGTCAGTTCTAGAGCACTTACACATTAAAGTTGGCGACGATTCTGAGTTTTACTCAAATTTAGAAAGTCTGTGTAACTATTTTCAGCGGGTTAACAGGGAAGAGGGATTAACTATATCTGAAGTCGAATTAAGATTTGCCTGTATAACGAGGGACACTGGTCATAAGAAAATCAAGCCTTCCGCAAAAATCAGTCACATGTGCGATATTAAGCACCATGATTGCTCTTGAATTTATAGCAGGGGGACTGTCGTTACTGCCTGTAACAACACATTTTGAGCAGTGTAGGACATGAGAGACATGAGTCTGTGAAATTTACTGACCGCATGGCTAGTACAGTCGTCGCCAAACTGTTCCTGTTATGATGTATTCTTTATGCCCTCGACAGAAAAAACCCCTTGGCCTTATCATGGTTTAACCCGGGTCTCACACATGAGAGCCGCACTCTAATCCAATCAGCCAGACGCTTGATAGCAAGGGAACGAATAAAACCAGAACAGTATCATGAAATCAACATCATGACCTACTGTGTAACTCAATTACAGGTGGTCCTCATTGTGCTACGCTGACTGTGATTACAGTCTAGTATTGCCAACACTTCATAACCGCACACCAATACGACAATATGTGATTTAACATGACTGTTACATTTATGGACTGAACCCAAACTGCAGAATACATCCCGTATATACATAGGTCTGATTTTCAGTGAGAAATCTGGTCTACAGATAGGGTTGAACTTTCGAACTTGTTGTATTCTGTTGACAACCTTCTTTTTCTTCTTATAACGCTCCATATCGATCACTATCTTTTAAACCATTCTTTTTGATCTGTATGTGATCTGAGCCTAAGAACGATTAACGTTGTGCCAGCTATGCGCCTACAAGTAGACCAGAACATTCGGTTTCTGCGACGCTTTTCTTTTTTTTACTAGGGTAGCTTCCCTAGACCCCTTCCTCAGTCGTATCTTAGGGCACGCCTTGTAGGTGACAGTGGTACTATTCTTTGATTCCCTTGCGAGCCCTGGAAACACAGGGGTGAGATGTTGACAACTAAATCTGAATCACATAGTTTCTTGAAGTTATTGTTGTTTTTATGTTATTGTTTAATGGTTACTAAACTGACGGTATTTCTCTCCGGGTAGACCCATGGCTGGGTGCTCAGTTTCTCTCAAGAGAAGTTGACTGGTATGCATGCTGATGGTTCATGTGACTCGCTGGTTAAATGCACTCTTCAGTCTGTCCTCATGCGTCCAGTTCTTATTTTGTAAATGGTAACTCCAAATTCCTTATATCGCTCGATAAATTCAACTTTTATTTCAGTGCTTATCCAACAGGAGGTCGCCAGGAAATGGAAGAATATCGCAGTATCCATCCTCAACTCCCCGACAATCAATACTGTTGACACAAGTCTGTTGGTTCTCTCAATGCCACAAACACCAGCATGTCTAAAACAATAACCAAAATCTATGTAAGATTTGAAGATTCTTACAGATTCTCTGAAGATTCTCTGGAGATTTGAAATTTCAAAACCTGCCATTTGAATTTTCCGAATCATTGACTGAAAGCCAAATACAACAGCAGCCCTACTAAACAGAGTCCCAGAGATCCACCAGAGGGCAATATCATCATTGTACTTTGGTGAGTAACCATGTGTGCTCCGATCTCTTTCTTACACAGGAAGATCGCATCGGCAGTTGACAAACTCCGTAGCACGGGCGAGGATCCCCGATATAATATAGCAGAATGTGAAGATATTTTGTAAGAATTTTTCTTCTATCTTTCTAGTGAATGTTGCCTGGGCAGCGGCTATCCAGCCTGTTCTTTTCGATTTTGAACTGTGCCTGGGCAGCGGCTTTCCAGCCTGTTCTTTTCGATTTTGAACTGCCAATGTTCTTTTATGTGCTCAACATGAACACGGGACCTACGTTTTATCGTCCGTCTCCGACAGAACTAGGGACTCGATCTCACCTACACTGAGATTAGAGATCTCTAGAAAAATATCCAGATGTCTCCACGATGACAGTACTTTGGAACGAGGCGATATCTACTCTGGAACTGTTTGAGAGGCGAGTATCTAAACCTCTACGCCACAGACACCTAGTTTGAGAGGCGAGTATCTAAACCTCTACGCCACAGACACCTAGTTTGAGAGGCGAGTATCTAAACCTCTACGCCACAGACACCTAGTTTGAGAGGCGAGTATCTAAACCTCTACGCTACAGACACCTAGTTTGAGAGGCGAGTATCTAAACCTCTACGCCACAGACACCTAGTTTGAGAGGCGAGTATCTAAACCTCTACGCTACAGACACCTAGTTTGAGAGGCGAGTATCTAAACCTCTACGCCACAGACACCTAGTTTGAGAGGCGAGTATCTAAACCTCTACGCTACAGACACCTAGTTTGAGAGGCGAGTATCTAAACCTCTACGCTACAGACACCTAGTTTGAGAGGCGAGTATCTAAACCTCTACGCTACAGACACCTAGTTTGAGAGGCGAGTATCTAAACCTCTACGCTACAGACACCTAGTTTGAGAGGCGAGTATCTAAACCTCTACGCTACAGACACCTAGTTTGAGAGGCGAGTATCTAAACCTCTACGCTACAGACACCTAGTTGAAATTGATAACTGAAACAAGAATCATATTAACGAACAAAAATACGCCTACAATTCTAACTTTTCAGCTTCCTTTTACAGACTTCAAAAGTTATCATTTGCGTATCTTACCACCACATTACATCTTGTGTGCTCATCGTACCACCACATTGCATCTTGTGTGCGCATCGTACCACCACATTGCATCTTGTGTACGCATCGTACCACCAAGTTGCATCTTGTGTGCGCATCGTACCACCACATTGCATCTTGTGTGCGCATCGTACCACCACATGCCTCTGTGTGAGCATCGTACCACCACACTGCATCTTGTGTGGCATCGTACCACCACATTACCTCTTGTGTGAGCATCGTACCACCACATTGCATCTTGTGTGAGCATCGTACCACCACACTCTCTTGTGTGCGCATCGTACCACCACATTACCTCTAGTGCGGCATCAGATACAAACACTACTGTACCACGCCTAATAACATGGCGTCATAATTTTCCAACCCAAACACGTTATTAGACAGTATGGTTCGCGCTTGACATTCAATTATCACCTGTAAGGAAGTTTGTATAGATTGTTCAGATTAGCAGGTGAGTCGCAGAGAGGGCTGGAGAACGCCTGAGGGTTAACATCAGTTACAGCCGCCTAGTTTAGATAAGGAAGTTGAAGAGACTGGGAAATCGGTTGAAAACATTCAAGAATAAAAATAGCCATAATGACATAGAAATAATAAACGAACTGGGAAAAACATTTGTGTTTTTGCTGGAGGAAGGGGAAGCGGAACACTAACGGGTTCGTCAGCAGCATAGTAAAGAAAACTGTTTTTTTCTCTTCTTTTTCTTTTGTCGTCACACTGTTACCGGACTGTTGTCCAGAGTTGTGATTTTCTGTTTATGTCTTACGTTGTTCTAATAGTTTGAGGGATAGTTATTTTTCCTTTTTTGACACTATTCTAGTTGCACTCAGTCCATCTTTTTCGTAGTCTTCCTATCGCCTTTTTAAATATTTGAACTTTGCATAATATAAGTGACTAAACTAGACAAGAATTGAACTCTTAAGCTTAGCATAACGTTTTACAATACAAGTGGTTAGGCAAAATAAGAATTTATAGATTTAGTGATTGGATAATCATCCTTACACTTTGGTGAGTAACTAGATGTGCACCGATCTCTTTCTTACACATGAAGATGTCAGCGTCAGTACACGAACTCCGTACTAAATATGGTCTCCGAAAATATTTTGGAGAAATATAATTTTTTTTTCTTTGATTGTAATGAATTTGGCACGGGCATCGATTTTTCAACCTGCTCTTCTCGATTTTGACCTGCCAAGCGCCATTGTGGTACCGGGGCCCGCAAGGAAGCAAAGAATAGTACCACTGCAACCTACAATGCATGTCGTAAGAGGCGACTGATATAGGCCCTAGGGATGCTACCCTAGTAAATAAAATGCAGCGCAGAAATCGGATGTGCTGTCCTACTGTAGACGCATAACTGGCACAACGTACAATCGCTCTTAGGCTCAGATCACATACAAATCACAAAGAGTGGTTGACAAGTGGTTGATATGCAGCGTTCGAAGAAGAAGATGAACTGCCAAAGGGTTCGTTCACGTGCTTGACCTGAAAATTGGACCTACGTTTTATCGTCCGTCCCAGATAGGACTAGGAACTCGATCTCACCTACATTGAGATCAGGGATCTCTGAATAAATAATCCGATGGTTCCACGAGGGATCGAACAGATTACCATTGCAGCCAGAGGTGAGTATCTGACCTCTACGTCACAGAGACTCCTAAACATTTAACTACTTCAACAAATGTTAGTGAGAATTTGTCTTCATATTGTATTGCCCTCCCCCCTTTCTGTTATATTTTACATAAGTCCTACAAGCAATTTCTTCATACCACTCTATCCTGTGCAACTCCTTCAATCTCTTCTATGACACATTGAATGAGACATCTCTCGCCTCTCTCAGTATAGTTCGTTTCTGGGTTTTCTCTATTTTGTCCTTTCTTTCTTGAACCCTTTACCTCCCACTTCATTGTCTGCTTTGTAATTCATAGATTATTTCTTCTCAGAGCATGCTCAACATATCTCTATATTCTCTTTCTTATAGCTGTTATTACTAATGGTTGATCATAAATTTATCTGATTTTATCACCTATTTTGATGTTTATTATTTCTCACAGGGCATCTCATATCAAATGCTTCCAACTAACTTTCTATGTCTTCAGTAATTTTCCAACTCTCACTAGTAAATGTTAGGATTGGGACAACTTTGAAATTTAAAATGTGAAATTTCGCTTCAAATATTACTCTTCATATGAAATGAATGAAAATCGTGGCATATCCTTTAGCCATCAACAACAGTAAACGAGTCGTCGATTTTCTAGGCACCACTTAAATGTTCAGTAACTGCCATTGATTTCTAAACGGTGAGGTCTATTTTTATATTTCATAAAAATCCAAGACAACTAATTTGCTTCCAAACTTGCCCGTCACGGAATTTGATTCAGGTACGGTTGGGTTATGATCGAGCTGACTATCGATTAAGCTAAAGACGCTAACTTTATATTTAATATAAGCAAATAAATGCAAACTTTTACTTGAAGTAGCGTCTGTTGATGAAGCTTCAGATAGAAAACTAATGATGAGTGTGACTAGTACAGACAAATATCACCGTAAAACAACGATGTCCAACGCGATGTCCGCTGGCGCCATGGCGCCCGTATAATACATCACAGGCGCCCAATTTATTCCTCCGACTTTAACGTTATACAGAATTTCCACAAAAAAATATGTTTTTGAATAATAGTAGCAGGGGCAGCTCATGATTAAGGACCAGTGTGGCCCGGCCCTACCAAAAATTTTGTCTGGCCCCATTAAGAAAACTGCCCACGAGCCGCCACTGAACAGTACGATTCAACTATCGCAAAAACAAATTTAAAAAATAAAAATAAACTCGTAGTCAAGATTACATTTTCATCTGTTTTTATTTTTACTTACGTAATATTATTAATATGTACGCTCGTCTGATCGAATGAATTAGAGCGTAGTTCACATGCAGGGAACCTGTTTTCAGTTCACGGTAAGGCCAAGGATATTTTTCTGTTGTGGGCATAAATGAAAAATCTTAACTTGAACAGTTTTACAACGACAACACTAGCCATGCGGTCATTAAGTTCCTCAGTCTCTCGTTCAACCTGTTCTACATCGCTCTAAAAAGCGATACTTCAGGCAGTTAGTTAGTTAGTCAGCCATCCAGCCATCCAGCCAGCCAGCCATCCAGCCAGCCAGGGGGTAGTTAGTTAGTTAGTTAGTTAGTTAGTTAGTTAGTTTGTTTGTTTATTTCTTTCGTGCCAAAGGCGGCACATAGGGCAGAGGTTTTAGATCTCTATGTGATGCGGTTCTTTGCTAGCAGTTGGAGATCTTGTATGGTTTTACATCCCAATAGTTTACTTTCTTGTTGGATGGTTCTTCGAAGAGTGGTCTTTGGTCTTCCACGTTTTCTTTTCCCAACTGGTGACCACATAAGGACTTGTCGATTTAGTCTCTTTTCGTCTGATCTAAGAACATGACCTAAATATTTCCACCTTCGTTTCCTTATAATATTTGATACGGGTTGTTGGTGTGTTCTATCTCTCACTGTGTTGTTAGAAACGAAATCACTCTATTTTACTTTTAATAATTTTCGGAGACATTTATTCTCAAAGCTGTCCAGTTTCTTATCAATTTTCTTTGTTGATTTCCAACTTTCACAACCGTAGGTCAGTGTTTTTTTAATTACTATTAAAATAACTTTATTATTATTATTATTATTAGTAGTATTTTGATTATAATTGTCAGTTGGCGTTTACGCCTCCATTGGCATCAGTTAGATACGCCCCAATATATAAAAACGTTGAAGGACACTGCCGTCGAATATCTCTTGCAAGAGTGACCTAGATATGCAGAACATAGAAAACTGAAAATTAATGCTACTATTCCGTAACATTCTCTTTGTAACGGTCATTAGTTCCTGACTGGCCATCGCTGTCTTGGGCATATTCAAAGGAACATCTGAGAGCATTAACTGGTAAAACGAACAAGAAGCCTAATACCGGTAACGAAAACTGGAACCTCGTACTATTGACTGACTGATTGATTGATTGATTGAGTGATTAGCTGATTGATTGAGTGAGAGATTTATTGACGGATTGATTGACTGATTGATTGATCGATTTAGTGATTGATTTAGTGATTTGTTGATTGTTGTTGATTGTTGAGTTATTTTGATTGATTGATTGATGATTGATTGATTGATTGATTGATTGATTGATTGATTGGTATAAACACCATCATTGCACATTGGTGAATAACCAAATGTGCTCCGATCTCTTTCTTATAAATGAAAATCTCAGCTGCAGTTCACGAACTCCGTAGCACCAGCGAGAGTCTCCGAACATCAAAACATTTAATTAAACCAAAAAAATCAGCATTGAACAACCGCTAATAAGTATACATATTCTAATTTATTATATCATGCCCTAATATTAATACAATTATTTCTGCCATCTCTCTGGTAACTTTTTATGCTCATAAGGTTGCATATGCCTAGCTAGCAATAATTGTCTATCCGTTTCTAGATGGTGAAAGCAAAATCGATGCAAGATTTCGAAAAATAATTATTAGGTAGCCATTAGTGTACTGACGTCATTAAAATGGTTACCAAAATAACTCAACTTAAAAAGTGGGGCAAATTATTGTCGACGAAATATTTCATCATTCAAGAGTAATTAATTTGAAATTAACAGAAGTAAATGTAATGGTTTATTGGGCAACTTTTGCTTCTACTACCATGTTCATATTTTCTGTCTTGTTAAATCATCAAGATTGTATTCTTCTACGGGTCCTGACAAATTCTTCGTTGTATCTGATTTAGCAAACGTCAGTTCGATAGATTTGACAGCAAACATCAGTTCGATAGATTTGAGATCAAAACGTCAGTTCGATAGATTTGAGATCAAAACGTCAGTTCGATAGATTTGAGATCAAAACGTCAGTTCGATAGATTTGAGATCAAAACATCAGTTCGATAGATTTGAGATCAAAACTTTTCGATGATTTCCGATTAGATTTGAGATCAAAACTTTTCAAGTTTCAATGGATAGATTTGATTGATTCTATATGACCAAATCCTTTATGTGTATAAGCGTATTACAAAACTTGCTGTACCATAGTTAACAATACATTCCGTCTTTGCCAGTTCGAGCTGTGTTTTCTATCTGGGTTATTTCCAATATACTCCCATTTTTTTTCCTAATGATCTGTGAGATAGCAGCTTAGTTTGTTTACATTGCTTTCTTTATGTTGGTCTCTGTGTTCGGGGTCTCTGTGTTAGGGGTCTCTGTGTTCGAGGGTTTCTCTGTGTTCAGGGGTCTCTGTGTTCGAGGGTCTCTGTGTTCGAGGGTCTCTGTGTTCGGGGTCTCTGTGTCAGGGGTCTCTGTGTTCGGGGTCTCTGTGTCGGGGTCTCTGTGTTCGAGGGTCTCTGTGTTCGGGGTCTCTGTGTTCGGGTCGTCTCTGTGTTCGGGGTCTCTGTGTTCGGGGTCCTGTCGTCTGTGTTCGGGGTCTCTGTGTTCGGGGTCTCTGTGTTCGGGGTCTCTGTGTTCGGGGTCTCTGTGTTCGGGGTCTCTGTGTTCAGGGATTCTGTGTTCGGGGTATCTGTGTTCAGGAAGTCTCTGTGTCGGTCGTGTCAGGATATCTGTGTTCGGGTCTCTGTGTTCGGGGATCTCTGTATGTTCGGGGATCTCTGTATGTTCGGGGATATCTGTATGTTCAGGGATATCTGTGTGTTCAGGGATATCTGTGTGTTCAGGGATATCTGTGTGTTCAGGGATATCTGTGTGTTCAGGAATATCTGTGTGTTCGGGTCTCTGTGTTCAGGGTATCTGTATGTTCAGGAAATATCTGTGTTTCAGGGATATCTGTGTGTCTAGGGTTCTGTGTTCAGGGATCATCTGTGTGTTCAGGGATCTGTGTGTTCAGGGATATCTGTGTGTTCAGGGATATCTGTGTGTTCAGGGATATCTGTGTGTTTGGGGTTCTGTTGTTCAGGGATATCTGTTGTTCAGGGATATCTGTTGTTCAGGGATTCTGTTGTTCAGGGATATCTGTATGTTCAGGGATATCTTGTGTTCAGGGATATCTGTGTGTTTAGGGATCTCTGTGTTCAGGGATTCTGTATGTTCAGGGATATCTGTTGTTCAGGGATATCTGTGTGTTCAGGGATATCTGTATGTTCAGGGATATCTGTATGTTCAGGGATATCTGTATGTTCAGGGATATCTGTATGTTCAGGGATATCTGTATGTTCAGGGATATCTGTATGTTCAGGGATATCTGTGTGTTCAGGGATATCTGTATGTTCAGGGATATCTGTATGTTCAGGGATATCTGTATGTTCAGGGATATCTGTGTGTTCAGGATATCTGTGTGTTCTAGGATATCTGTGTGTTCAGGGATATCTGTGTGTTCAGGATATCTGTGTGTTCAGGAATATCTGTGTGTTCGGGGTCTGTGTGTTCAGGGATATCTGTGTGTTCAGGGATATCTGTATGTTCAGGGATATCTGTGTGTTCAGGGATCTCTGTATGTTTAGGGATATCTGTATGTTCAGGGATCTCTGTATGTTCAGGGATATCTGTATGTTCAGGGATATCTGTATGTTCAGGGATATCTGTATGTTCAGGGATCTCTGTATGTTCAGGGATATCTGTATGTTCAGGGATATCTGTGTGTTCAGGGATATCTGTGGTGTAGAGGTTAAATGCTCATCTCTCATGCCAAACGTACCAGGTTCGCTCCCTCCTGAAGCCATCTGAATATTTTTCCAGAGAGCCCTAATCTCAGTGTAGGTGAGATGGAGTTCCTAGTCCTATCGGAGACGGACAATAAAACGTAGGTACCGTGTTCAATTTTAGCACGTAAAAGAACCTTTGGCAGTTCATTGTATGTTGTCTACCCAATACTGAATATATTTGTCATTGATTTCTGAAGAATACAGAATAGTTATGAGCTTGTTTGAAAAGCCGTCAAGTGCTTTATGTTAATTAATATATTTGTTATAGGTTTGCAATGTGTGTTCTGTATCTGGTTCGGCATCTAGCAGAGTTGGCATCGGCTAGTCTTTTTTTAAAAGGACGAAAAGTGAAACTTAGTAGTGTGCTGATGAGCTGTAGAACACACAAGCCAACCCCATATTGCTGTGAAGTAGACCGGGAAAGTTTGACTGCGAAATTATCTCCATCAGCATTGAAACGCCCCAACAACTCAGAATAAATGGCAACCAGTATTCAATTTAAAGATTTCGATGAACTCATCTTGTGTAAACCTTAGAAAAATTCGATACTTTTAATAAATTAATTATCACTACTATTTCTGACTGACAACTGTAGAGCCGATCATTAAGCAGTGGGTCGCCTATCATTAAGAATAATGTTTTCAGTTCTTCTTCTTTTCGTTCGTTCTTTACGACCAATTTTAATCACTCTTTGTGATATGTTTGATCTTTCCAAGAACGTGTATACGTTGCACATTGGTTTGGTAGGCCCTAAACGCAAAGACTTCTACACGTTTAGGACATGTGCATCCGATTTCAGCCAAACCTCCTTAGTCGCCTCTTACGACATGCTTGGCAGGTAACAGTGGTTCTATTCTTTACACCCCAAATTTGGGCCCCGGTAACCACTCGGGCGAGATCATTTAACCATTTCTGAGTTGGTGGCTGTGACAGAACGCCACAGCGCGGCAGATCATGCAGCTCCGTATCTTCACTCCCTGCTTCTTGTATTCTCTGAACCCAACGACTTACTGTAATCCTGCCCACTGCAAGACTTCCATACGCATCATATAGACGAGTTACTGTAATCCTGCCCACTGCAAGACTTCCATACGCATCATATAGAATTCTTAATCCTTTCTGCAGTGCTGTACGATCATAAGCGAGTTACTGTAATCCTACCCCTCAGACTTCCAACCTCAACGAGTTACTGTAATCCTGCCCACTGCAAGACTTCCATACGCATCATATAGACGAGTGTGAATGATTTAGAAGAGTTTCCTTCTCATCAACAAGAAATTCAATCACAATTCACTACTTGTAACGTAAGTTGCTAACGTGCTCCATTTCAAACATTTAGTGTAGTCGTATTATTTAACAAAGTGTGGTGCAATTTAGTACATACAATCAGAGCATGCCATACTTGAAGTTTGCAAAATTGCATGCTTCTATCTTTATTACAAGCTGAGAAAAACTCGATATATAGAGGGAGACTGCAGTAAAACTATGACAAATGGAGGAACGCGTAATAACAAAGTAGTTGAGAAAACCCTGTGTGGGGGTTACTTTCTTTACGCCCCTCGTATATATAAACAAATTCAACTCATATGAAAACCCCAACATATATATATATACATTGAACTCGTTTAAATATAGCTAACCAAACATGTATGAAGAAAGAAAGCAAAAAGCTCTAGTATATAATTTAACTCATAACATATAACACAGAACTATATTTCACATCAATATTCTGTATTGTTAAACATTCCCTCCGATTAACATGAAAGTTTCCACTAGGATAATAATGTCCGTGGATCGTTAACTTTGTTTACATTTCAATAAAGAATTGAAATAGGCTTTAGGCGAATCATATGCATAACAACAAGGTCGCCTCCTTTATATATATTTTTTTATGTTAAGAAACGATTGAAATTACCGATTGAAAGAGAATGCGTGTTTTTTTTTTAAAATACATGAACAGTAGTAGTACACTGATCGAATATCGAGTACGCAAGAGATGATGATGTTTATATCTGAGCTCAATGCGTTCTTCTTTTCTTTCTTTTGTCCTCTGCTTTTTTTTCTGCCGTTCGACATAGAATTGATGATCTGTTTCTAAGATAGTGCACGCTCGGTCGCTTGATATGATCTGATATTGTGGAGTTTTAAGATGTCTGTAACTTCATCAATCCATCTTTTCTTGGTCTGCCCGAGATAGTGCACGCTCGGTCGCTTGATATGATCTGGTATTGTGGAGTTTTAAGATGTCTGTAACTTCATCAATCCATCTTTTTCTTGGTCTGCCCCTTCCTCTTGATGATTCCATTTTCATACGCTCTTGCAACTGGTGTATTCGGGTTCATTCTCACCAAATGACCAAACCATTTGATTCTTTGTTTTTTTCAATGAATCTAATAGCAGATGTTGTTCCGACTGTTCTTCTAATGTCCTCACTTCTTATATGGTCTCTTCTTGTTTTACTTACAACTTTCTTATTGCTTTCTTATTTAATACTTTCTTATATTCTACATGTACTTAAATCAATTTTAGAGAGGGATTATTTTTGTCTTCATGAAATAAAGAAGTAAAATGGCTGCAGACATCAGTTGTACACATCTCTTGTTCGTCTGCATCACATAAACATCAACAAATTGGTTGTGAAGACATCAACCGCCACAAGCAACCACAAGCACGATTTGTGATTATCGTTCAATTTACCAATTTTCGTTCGTTGGCAAAATTAAATCATGAACAAGAAAAGACGCAGCTCAAAGTAAATTGTGCTCACATTTTAGACGAATATTTTGTTTCAGTTTCCATTATTCCATGACGAGGGTAATCTGTTTCATGTTTTTGATATTATAAAAAATGTTTTTGAAATTGTGATAAATTTGGTACGTTTCTTATCTAAGCATCGTTTAGTTTTCATTATTTTTTTCTATTTCTGGTTTCTTCCGTCTGTTTGTGTTCTTTTCTGTATTGTCTTTTTCTTATCACTGCTGATAACCTTTCATATTTCTTTTTACTGGGCAAGATAGATAAGGGGGAACATATTGCATTTGTTTAACAGCCGTCTGTTAGATAAACGTAAAGCAATTGATAAGTTACGGATGATCTTATACTGGGTATTTATCGCTGTATGCTTCTGTTGCAAAATCAGTATTCTAATCACTTAACTATACAAGCACATTTAAACTTGCATAAAAACACACACGTATTCTAATCACTTAACTATACAAGCACATTTAAACTTGCACAAAAACAACACAAGTTTTCTAATCACTTAACTATACAAGCACATTTAAACTTGCACAAAAACAACACAAGTTTTCTAATCACTTAACTATACAAGCACATTTAAACTTGCACAAAAACAACACAAGTTTTCTAATCACTGCCCCGGAAACACACGGACATCAAGAGGCTGTAATACTCTGCATAACAAGACACGTGAGCGTCTGTAGATCAAGCGATAGTGAGCTCGATCACAAACCTAAGCGTACCTGGTTCAAACCCCACGGTGGGCAAGTTTGGAAGCAAATTCGTTTCAGAGATTTTTAAAAAGGTAAAATAGGCCTCACCGTTCAGAAAGCAATGACAAACTACTGAACGTAAAAGTGGTGCCTGGAAAATCAAGACCCGTTTACTGTTCTTGATAGCTAAGTCATGTAAAGGATATGCCACGATTTTCATTTTATCCAAAAAAATAGAAATTTTCATTAAAAAACTTCGGGAGGTGTGGGAAGGATAGCTTGTTAACCTAACGACGCGGTCAGTATTCGAACCTACGACTTTAAGAACGCTACGCAAACGTGTTGAACAATATCCCACAGAGATTTGCTTTACCATTATCGACATCTATATCTCTTAATCTGGTCAGTGACTGGGATTCACAACCCTGAAACTCATCGGTTCGGAAAGATCATCAATGTGTTAAGATTGTCATTTCGGTCCATTGCAGCTCACTACCCCTGACTTCTGCGTGCCCAGAGACAAAAATGAAGGTTAATTTTCTTATCCCAGGCTGTACCAGTACCTCCACTCAGTTTCGTCTCTCCGTTCCAGTTTCGACTTTAATAATCATACTCATTGAGTCACTGAGTATGAAAACACGAAAGTAGTTATAAGATACCAAACCCGTCATCGCCTCTGTAACCGCCCGAACCTCCATTGTCAAACTATTTGTGGTTGTCGCGTAAGTCCCACTACCCTCTCTTATTATTTTTCCTCCTTGGCGTGCTAACTAAACGCGCGCACATCATTATTGGCGAATGACTGAACCATCGAGAGAACCAAACAGTAAGCTGTCATGATCTTGTTACTTAGACATTCAGACTACATAGCATATCTCGTCCTAGATACAAAAATAATCATAAGTAACTATTTACATAAATATTTTTATACAGAAAAACCATCTTGTAAATTCCAGCCAGATAAACTTTTAGGACTACGTTAGTTCGACAATGGAGTCGTTGGGGAGGTCTAAGCTGACACAAAAAACAGTATTATTGTTGTGCCAGGGCAAGCATATGTAAGGGAAAATGAACGCGCTGGTATGATTGCAGATATGGCTGCTGTACAAAACGGGTGGGCAATGGACCAGGCTGATATTATAAATCACCTAAGAGAGAGAGGGCGTGTGCAAGATTCAATTATTAGCGGTGAATCTACCCAGACTCCAAGAATTCCAAATCAAGTGTAGTGTAGATAGACAAGAACACCACGCTAGTAGCCAAAGAAGAATAGTAAATCAACAAAGAACCGGGGTCGTTAGTCGCCACACGCTGAGAGACATGCTGAGGGGAGATCGGAGCACTTATAGACTAACTGGTTCGACGTACAGTGATGATGATCCGACGACTAAATTAAAATAAACTATTTCGACAAACCAACCACAAAGTCCGAGATAGCTGTTATAGTCTGTCCATTAATTCGTGAGCACGTTTGAAATTGATTTTCTCGAAAACTACCTGTTGGATCTCAGTGATTTTTGCATGCAGCCTTAGAATATCCATGACGCTAAAATAAAGCTAACCAGTAGTCCATAGATGCTACGGATTTTGCACATCGGCGAATTCCTTTGATCTTTTATGACAATTGCAAATACGGGGCTCAAATTTTAGATTTTACAGTAATCCCTAGAATTTGTCCATGTCAATTCTATTCATAGGTGTATCTCCATATTAACTTGATAGGTCAAGTAATTAAGTGTGTTGCCCTTTATGTGCAATCGTGAACTTGGATACAATATGCAACAGTTAGTCCTCCCCTTCGGTCACCATTAGACCCCAGGGTGTCTTAACTTCACCACAAATTGTATGATGGTAGACGCATTTGGATATGGAAATGTATCCGTTGCTATTTCTCAGTCTGTAATCAAAATATGATTTGTATCATCTCGAATCTGACGATTCCATGAGGTTGATAATTGTTACTGGCTGGACAAATTGTAATCCATCTCGGTGCCAGTACTCGTCTTCCTCTCGGAGCACATGTTCAACACACTTCTTCCAGAACTGCATGTCTATCATTGAGAAGGACTCACGTGTCAGAACTCCAACATCACACATTTTAAACGTCCTGTTCTGTTCGGCAACTTGCCCTTTTACTTTAGCCCAGACAAGCTCTATCGGATTGAGGTGAGCATGATATGGAGGTAGTCGCAAAGACGTGTGGCCGTATTCCACAATGATTTTGTCAATATGAAACACCTTTGTCTTATTTGTCATCCTCACCAGGTGCAACAACTCGGGTTTCAAATATGTATCATCGAAGCTGACATTTTCCTTAGCAAGCCAAGTCCTAATTTGATCTTTTGTATTTGATGCAGTTGGTACTTTGTCTTCCGCTGATACTGCGTTGTGATAGGATGCATTATCCATTACCAAGCATGATGGTCTGTTTAGAATTGGAAGTAGATCTTTCTCCATCCAGTGCTTGAAAATATGTCCATTCATTTATGTGTGGTAATCAGTCCCTACCGTCGGTACTTTTGATTGGAAAATAAGTCCAGCGTCATGGACAAGACCTTCTTCACTGCTTCCTGCATGTGTTAGTATAATACGCTGGCCTTTGCTGCTTGGTATTTTTCTTTTCTGTTCACCGTCTACTGATTGCCATTCTTTAGCATTGGTGTGGTGAGCATTGACCCAGGATTCGTCCAAATATACAATATCATAGCCTTGCCTCCGCCGCTCACGGATCTGACTCAGGTATTTACTTCGGGCAGCAATTAAATGTGGCTTTTCACAAATAATATTCCTGCCGCCTATAGTTTTTCTGAAGGTGAAGCCGGCGGCTCTTACAATTTTCTATAGAGTACTTTTAGAAATGTCTATGCTGCAATCTGATTGCAGTTTTAATTTCAGTTTCCTGAGAGTAACAAGTTGATTTGTCGCAAACATTTTCAAGAGCTCCGTCTTATGACATCTATGTCAAAGTCGTCAATTGTTCTTTTCCTTCCTTGCTTGACATTAGTGCACTTTGTGTCCTGTTTAATCCATCGGGAAAAGGATTCTCTATTCAGACCAAGCGCCAGTTGCGTTCGTTTCTCAGGGTTATGAATATCGCAATATAGATGACCTCTCTTAGATTCCCTACGAAGTGTTGGTATAGTAAAACTGTAACCTTCTGCATTGTTATAAATGTGCACTTCAGACTCATTATGAATGTGATATCAATGTCAGTTTTGATAAGCCAACAAATATGATACAATAGCTTCATACAAATAGCGAGATACGCCTATAACTATACAACGGTATCCCAATTATAACGTCATATGCTTTCCGCTTTCAAAGTCGACTGGGTTAGGTGCACGGGAATTCGTGAAACTCACGATATTTCAATGTTACCATAATGTATTTTTAGAACAACGCGTCTGTGTACCGTAAATCTGTTACTATTGTGTACAATCCGGTGAGGTTGATTTTAATATAACCTGAAGAAGAAATATTTCAAACTTCATCAAATTTTCTTGGAAAAAATATTTCTCTAGCGTCATGGATATTCTAAGGCTGCTTGCAAAAATCACTGAGATCCAACAGGTAGTTTTCGAGAAAATCAATTTCAAACGTGCTCACGAATTAATGGACAGACTATACCAACACGTCTGCACAGTATTTGAGCTCGAACTCGATTCTTAAGATTAGGTCATGGCACATTGAAATCTTGTTTATCTGGTGTGCTAGCATATCTTATACTAGGCACAGCTGGCAATTTCTATGTTTCGACAGCGAATGTGTAGCTTTCCTTTTCGATCCCAATTCGATTTGACTAACCGAAAAGATAGATTGTTTTTCACCATAACAGCGCTTAGTTAGAATAAGACTTTCAACATAACAACGCTTAGTTAGAGTAAGATTTTCAACATAACAACGCTTAGTTAGAGTCAGACTTTCAACATAACAACGCTTAGTTAGAGTAAAATTTTCAACATAACAACGCTTAGTTAGAGTCAGACTTTCAACATAACAACGCTTAGTTAGAGTAAGATTTTCAACATAACAACGCTTAGTTAGAGTCAGACTTTCAACATAACAACGCTTAGTTAGAGTCAGACTTTTAACATAACAACGCTTAGTTAAAGACTTTCAACATAACAACGCTTAGTTAGAGTAAGATTTTCAACATAACAACGCTTAGTTAGAGTCAGACTTTCAACATAACAACGCTTAGTTAGAGTCAGACTTTCAACATAACAACGCTTAGTTAAAGACTTTCAACATAACAACGCTTAGTTAAAGACTTTCAACATAACAACGCTTAGTTAGAGTAAGATTTTCAACATAACAACGCTTAGTTAGAGTAAGATTTTCAACATAACAACGCTTAGTTAAAGACTTTCAACATAACAACGCTTAGTTAGAGTAAGATTTTCAACATAACAACGCTTAGTTAGAGTCAGACTTTCAACATAACAACGCTTAGTTAGAGTCAGACTTTCAACATAACAACGCTTAGTTAAAGACTTTCAACATAACAACGCTTAGTTAGAGTAAGATTTTCAACATAACAACGCTTAGTTAGAGTCAGACTTTCAACATAACAACGCTTAGTTAGAGTCAGACTTTCAACATAACAACGCTTAGTTAGAGTCAGACTTTCAACATAACAACGCTTAGTTAGAGTCAGACTTTCAACATAACAACGCTTAGTTAGAGTAAGATTTACAACATAACAACGCTTAGTTAGAGTAAAATTTTAAGTTAGAGCCGAATCGATGATCCTGCTTTATATCATCTAATTTATTTACAATAGTACATGACAGTATACATAGAACACAAAACAAAATAATTTGTAATAAATGAAATAACTACACTGGCAGGTTAGCAAGATGTGCTACTGCAAGTGCAGAAAAACCGTAAGCTCGTATGATTCGGACATGTGAACAGACATAAATCAATCTCAAAAACAATTCTGCTTGGAACAGTTGAAGAGGATAGGAAAAGAGGAAGGCAAAAGCATGCCTGGACCTCTAACATCAAGCACAATCATCCGTCTTAAGCATTGTACAGGGTGTTCAAGATAATTGCAGCCCCATTGACAATTCGAAAGTTGCCAGGTACACCATTGAGTTGTGTTTATTTACTATTTAAACCGGTTCTGACTAGCTCGTCCTACGTCACATTTGTTCATCGCCCCTTCCCGCACTACAATTACACACCGTCACACAACTTTGACCTATACTACGTCATAACTGAACCTTCTCATTTCCATACATATATGCCAGATTAGCTCCATTCACGGGCTGCAATTATCTTGAACACCCTGTATATGTAGAGATGGATGCTTGAATGGCAGAGAGAGAAGAGGGTTTAACCAGTGAGACATAGGAACCATCAGTATGCATACCCTTCGACATCTGTTGGTGGAGACTGAGCACGTATGTGTCTGCCCGGAGTGCTGTGACGTCAGTTCAGTCATCAATAACCATCCGTCTTACAGAGGCAACAGATCTTTGGAGGGACTTGTAAATAGGCAATTCCATAAAAGAATTATTACGGCTCTGGTGTGTTATTGGCAATTATTATTATATTTATTCACTGCGTCTATTGTTCAAAGATGTCATCAATTAAACAAACTCTTAACGTGATGCACAATAGTAAACAAACTCTTAACGTGATGCACAACAGTAAATAAACTCTTAACGTGATGCACAACAATAAACAAACTCTTAACGTGATGCACAACAATAAACAAACTCTTAACGTGATGCACAACAATAAACAAACTCTTAACGTGATGCACAACAATAAACAAACTCTTAACGTGATGCACAACAGTAAACAAACTTTAATGAGCAACCATAAAAGAACTATTAACGGCTGTGATGTTATTGGCAAATTATTAATGTTATTCACTGGGAATATTGTTCAAAGATGTCACAACATTAAACAAACTCTTAACGTGATGCACAACAGTAAACAAACTCTTAACGTGATGCACAATAGTAAACAAACTCTTAACGTGATGCACAATAGTAAACAAATTCTTAACGTGATGCACAAAATAAACAAACTCTTAACGTGATGCACAACAGTAAACAAACTCTTAACGTGATGCACAACAGGGAAAAAAATTGGCCCACTAGGAATTCAGGCGTAGTCAGAGCGCCTAATATGACACCATCGACTGATTGTGCGTGAATGATTGCTTTCCTTGGTTGCGGACCTATGCCTCCCTAGAGGCGAAGAATGAAGAAGAAGAAGTGTCCCTTACCATTCAAACAAAGCTTATTCCTACTTCAGAGAAACTTTTAATTTAGATTCCCAAGTGAAGGAACAAGGGTTCAACCGCTAACTGTGTGCACATCGATGGAACAAGAGTCCAACCACTAACTGTGTGCACACCGAAGGAACAAGGCTCCAAACGCTAACTGTGTGCACATCGAGAATTCTTGACCCAAACTTGCCTCAAACTCCGAAAATTCTACGGCCCGGGCTCACCAGCACAGACTGTTAAAATGTGTCACCTCAGTTAAATTTAATCTACTTTAAATTAACAACAAACCGTATGTGTTTTTAATTTAAAAACAAATCCAATATCCATCTATACCAACAAGCTGTTGTCTTAACATAAAATACAAAGCAGGATATATTTGACTCATCACAACAAATTGTCATAAATTAGAAGACAACATGGCATATATCCGGCTCTAACTGCTGCTTAATACCATACTTTATACGTTGCAATTAATTCTTTGGTCACATAAATAAGTAAACATCACGATTAATTAAAAGAATCGATAATCATTAATCTTATTCTGTCATTTGATTACAGTCTGGCGGTATAATTCAAATACAGTCATGAAAGGTGAAAGTTAGTGCGAGATGTACTCGAGAAAACATTGGAAAATTTGTTAAAGAGTTAAACCCAAAACGACACCGAAGGAGAGCAGTTTCAAATAGCAAGCTGAAAGTGTGAACTTCATTATACTTGCTTATACAATATTTTATACAACATGACTTATGACACATTGCAAAAACCAACTTCATGTAAAATGTGATGCCTACGAAAAGTTACCACCAACATCAGAAATACAGTCAGTAACTTCAGATTACGAAAGAAAGCTGGTACAGAACCTCGCTTGAACTATATTCGAAAACAAATAATGGAGTGGTGTAGCCACTTAATAAGAATGCAACCAAACTCAACTGGTTACAGAGTCTTTGACAACAGAACATCAAGAAAGAAGGCTAGAGAAAGAGCACGAAAAAAAGATGGTTGGATGGTTGTAAAAAGCAAAAATAATTACTTCCCAACCACTAGAGCAGTGCAAGACTAAAACAGAAAACCACGACACTGGGTAAGAATCCGGTAATGGTGTGACAACAAAAGAAGAAGAAGAAGAAGAAGATACAATAGCTCTAACAGAGAATTTTAATTTTTCTACAATTCAAAAAGTCATCAGATGGTTAAACTAGCGATTCAATCAACCAAGAATTGAATCGTTGAATACTTCAGGTATTCAATCTGCCGCACTACTACACTGTCTTATTGACTGCACTAAATCGTTACATATAAAACTGTTAAGAAACTGTTGTAATATCGAACTAACGTTCACGTAGAGATGTTCAGAACAATTTCTTTCCTATTCCTCATTACTAGATCGAACAGACACTAATCAATTGAGACCACATTCCGATTGATTGGTTATATGGTCAATACACACAAGATGTTTACTTCTGTGGGCCAGGTTTTTATACATGTACGTGTGTTTGAGAAGTGATTATTGCCACCCTTTTATCAATATTACTATTAAAATAAGTGTGTTCTTTTGTGTCATGCAGCGTTTTGCTTGTTATTTTTTTAACTTTCGCGTACTCAGCGTACAAGCCACTTGATATTATTGTGTTTATTTTGTCTTTTTCGTTGATATTGACTCTGACAAACTAGATAATAAAATAATATGAAAGTATAAAAAGGAAATGAATGTACAATTAAGTACAACGGTAGAAACAAAGAAGTGTGCCGGTCAAGAAATTAAAACAATAATAATTTGTAACAATATTTTTAATGAACAACAAAAAGCTTGAAGTATAAATAACAGAAAGATAAAAAAAATGATAGTTACCTCTAAGAAATTGTCTCAAAATACATTAAAAGGATAAAGGGCACTGTTCTAGAACAAGAAGAGCAATTGAAATACATGGGTGTACAAGTTACATCAGATGGTAAATGCAATCCAGTATTGATTGATTGATAGCACCATCATCATTGCACTTGTGTAAGTAGCCATGTGTGCTTTAATATCTTTCTTGCACAGGAAGATCTCAAGGGAAGTGCACGAACTCTGTAGCGCCGGCGAGAGTTTAAGATGTAATTTTGTAGATGGTGAAGATATTTATAAGGAATTTAATTTTTAATCTTTCCTAATGAGTTTTCGGGGCAGCGGCTTTCCAGCCTGCTCTTCTCGATTTTGAACTGCCAAGGGTTATTTTGCGTGCTCAAATTGAACACGGGACCTACGTTTTATCGTCCGTCTCCGATAGGACTAGGAACTTCATCTCACCTACACTGAGTTCAAGAATCTCTGGAAAAATATCCAGATGGCTCCATGAGGGAACCGAACCTGGTACCTTTGGCTCGAGAAACCAGCACATAACCTCTACGTCACAGAGACCACCTTCTGATAACTTATACTTGCTAGCATGGCCGTCCCAGTACCAGCACATAATATGTAGAGAACCCTTCTGATAACTTATACTTGCTAGCACGGCTGTCCCGCAGTATAAACCAGCACATAATCTCTACATCACAGAGACCACCTTCTGATAACTTATACTTGCTAGCATGGCCGTCCCGCAGTATAAACCAGCACATAATCTCTACATCACAGAGACCACCTTCTGATAACTTATACTTGCTAGCATGGCCGTCCCGCAGTATAAACCAGCACATAACCTCTACGTCACAGAGACACCCTTCTGATAACTTATACTTGCTAGCATGGCTGTCCCGCAGTATAAACCAGCACATAATCTCTACATCACAGAGACCACTTTCTGATAACTTATACTTGCTAGCATGGCCGTCCCGCAGCACAAAATGATGTAGAGGGTGATGTGTTAATACTTTCCATTGAATATTCTAAAGTCGAAGGACTAACTTCATTGCCCCGGTTTTTACCCCATATGGCTCGGTCCCTCTCCGTAGAAATCACACGCCACCTGTCGAAAGTATTGCACAAAGCATGTACTAAGTAGCTCCGGCAATAATCCTAGTCTTTACCAGTCTTAAATCGTCAACTTAGAATAGTTTTCTAAAAGCCTTAAACCCTCAGCCTAGAACAGCTTTCAATCTGTTTTAAATCATACCAGCTTAGAACATTATCCTAACAGTTTGAACCCTCAACCAGAACATTCTCTAACAGTTTGAACTCTCATAGAAATTCTCCTAACAGTTTGAACCCTCAACCTAGAACATTCTCAACAGTTGACCTCCACCTCAGAACATTCCTAAAGTTTGAACCTCAACCTAGAACAGCCATCTCCACAAGTAGCCTTAAATCATCAGTCTACAAAAGCCTCATAACAACATTTAATCCCTTACCTAGAATAGTCTCCCCCTCCTTCAACAAGCATTCTTGAACCTAGAACAGCCTATAATAATCCCTGATCAGGATTGAGTGTTTGATTGGTTGATTGAGAGGACTATCATCATTGCACTTCGGTTAGTAACCATGTGTGCTCCGATCTCTTTCTTACACAGAATATCTCAGAGACAGTACACAGCTCCTAGCACCGGCGAGGATCCCGATGTAATTTTAATTAAATATTTTTAGGAATTTTACTTCTAATCTTTTTGTCAATGAATTGATCAGATTAAGAACAAAAACATAATGAAAGCTAACAATGAAATGCTAGAAAACTTCTTTTAACAGCACAATATGCTAATAATTCTTCCATATATACTCACACTTTAGCAGATTTATGAAAGACCTTTCACCTTCACAGGGACTGTCTTGTGAACATTCCTTGATTTTGTTTTTGTTTTTTTTTGGTAAAAATATCGATTCTCTTTGTTTCTGTACTTTGAAATAAAAACTACCTTGCTTTACGTTCTATTTTCTGCTCATATTTGACTACAACTCAATACAGATAACAATGTCATTAAACAATTGATTTGAGGACATTCAGATTTGATAACATGAAACAATACAGCTGACTGTATACCGCCCGAGTGGTTCCCGGGGCCCACATTTGGGGTGTAAAGAATAGAACCACTGTTACCTGCCATGCATTTCGTAAGAGGCGACTAAGGAGGTTTGGATGAAATCGGATGCACATGTCCTAAACGTGTAGAAGTCTATGCGTTTAGGGCCTACTAAACCAATGTGCAACGTATACACGTTCTTGGCATATCACAAAGAGTGATTAAAATTGGTCGTAAAGAACGAACGCAGAGAAGAAGAAGAAGAAGCTGACTGTATAACACGGTGATCTACATATTTCGTCAAGTATCATTTCAACTAACATAGACAATCAAAACTAACTAACATAGACAATCACAACCAACATAGACAATCAAAACTAACTAACATAGACAATCACAACCAACATAGACAATCAAAACTAACTAACATAGACAATCACAACCAACATAGACAATCACAACCAACATAGACAATCACAACCAACATAGACAATCACAACCAACATAGACAATCACAACCAACATAGACAATCAAAACTAACTAACATGGACAATCACAACCAACATAGACAATCAAAACTAACTAACATAGACAATCACAACCAACATAGACAATCAAAACTAACTAACATAGACAATCACAACCAACATAGACAATCAAAACTAACTAACATGGACAATCACAATCAACATAGACAATCACAACCAACATAGACAATCACAACCAACATAGACAATCACAACCAACATAGACAATCAAAACTAACTAACATGGACAATCACAATCAACATAGACAATCAAAACTAACTAACATGGACAATCACAACTAACATAAACAATCACAACTAACATAGACAATCACAATTCTCATCAGCGTTCTACCTGCAATAATAATTATTATTATTATGGCTCATTGGCTCATTGGTTGTGTACGTAAGGACGCTCGTATTGCTAGGCTAGGCGATTGGTGTCGTAAGGACTAGGGTAAGTGGTTCGAGTCCCGTGTTTGTCTATTTGTTTTTCGGAAGCTCTTAATACCTGTATCTGTTTATTCTTCTTCTTTTTTTTTTTTTTTCTCGAATCCTGTATGCCTCACAGCGTCAGGTCAGGAAGAGATTTCTAAAACGGGCCCTAGTATGCGCTTCGTAGATAGTCTCTTTCGTCGCCTCTGTTATCTCTGAGGTCCATCTTTGCGTGGCCGGCCTTTTGCTTTGTACCCATTGTATCGGAGCAGCATTGCTCTTTGGGGTGCACTGTCTGATGGTAATCTGCTTACGTGACCGAACCATTTAATTTGTTGTTTCTTGATGAAGTCTAGTACTGATGTTGTACCCACTTTTTCCTGATGTCTTCATTTCTCAACCGGTCTCTTCTTGTTACACCCAGCATTCTGCGTAGACACTTCATCTCTGTTGTGACTAGTTTTCTTCTATCGTTTGTTGTCAGCGTCCAGGTTTGGCACTGGTAACATAATGTGGGGAGAAAGATTGTGTTGAACATTGCTCTTTTGTGTTCATGGTGACGTGTTTGCATCTTAAAATTGGCGCCATTTGCCCTATCATTTGGTTTGCTTTGTTGCATCTGTGTTGAATTTCATTAGTTATTCTTCCATTTGCTGAAAAATGCTCCCCAGGTATGTGAAATCTTTGCTTGATTTAGTAGATGATTATCGATGGAGATGTTGGTAGTGTTTTCCTCTCTGGCGAATGTCATTACTTCTGTTTTGTCGATGTTAATTCTCATGTTGTATTCGTTACATGCTAACTGGAGTCTGTTGATGTGTTGTTGTAGAAAACTCCTTGTGCTCATCTAATAATTATTACAATAATTCCTCTCGTACCGTTATACGTTACATAGGGCCTGCAAGCAATTTCTCCATACCGCTCTATCCTGGGCAACTCGCTCAATCTCCTCCATGGAACTGCGACCGATATTTCCTGCCTCTCTCAGCAAAGTTCGTTTCAGGGTCTCTTTGTGTGAACCCCCAGGGCGGTAGAGTTAGGGGAAGACACATGAACACCTGGAGACGGGAGTTAGAGACAGAATGCAAGAAAATGGGGAGAGAGTGGGGAGATCTGGAAAGGATTGCGAGGTTGGAAGACCTTGGTTGCGGACCTATGCTTCCCTAGGGGCGAAGGATGAAGAAGAAATAGAAGAAGACCAGAGAAGACAGAAAGAAAGTCACAGATAGAAATGACAATCTTGAGAGATATAACGACATACAACAAGTCAGTCCAAGAGATAACTAGTTTCTTCTACAGTTACCTATTCTCTGCACATTTCCCGTCATTCTCTTCTCTGTAATTTGATAGGTAATATTTCCGGTAGCACGTGCTTCAATCATCGAGCATTTCAGAGCACTTTTCACGCGTCTTCATCACCACCAGTAGCAAGCAATTTTCTCACGTGCACAAGATAACAAAATATGCTATTGACTATTTCTCAAACTTCCACGCAAAAACTCTTTCAACCGATTTTTAAATGTTTTTTTGCGACATTATAACTCATTATACACGGTTGCTGTTTCCCGCACGGCCTAGCAGCCAACCCCTTTCATTATAGTATTGGTGATCTGCTCATCCCACAGAGATATGGATCAATCCCGCACACTAAATATCTTCAAGCTATTATCCAACACGCAATTTCCACTATTCACATCCAACATTTCTATGGCTATTTTAAAGTACTTATTTTTCTAGTTCTTGTTTACTTCGTTACTGTGGAAACAATCTGTAGAAACGGTGCCGTGTTTTGTCCAAAACTTGTCCTACTCGACCGTTTGTTTTCAGTTGTAGGAAACGAAGACATACAATTAGTACATATGGAATGAACAAGTAAGAAAGTATTGTAAAGAAATAGAAGAAAAAAGACACAATACTCAACAAAACACAACAGTATATAAATACAAGTTTTACAAAATGATACATTGTTGCATTTATAAAGCATTGTTGCTGTCTCATAGCCACGCGCGAGCATTCAGAAGATCGAAATCCTGAGAGTTCCTTACAAGAAAGAATCTTGTGGATAGAAGCAAAGGAATCTGTCAGCTTGCTCTCTTCAAGAACTTGTACCAGTAATAATAGCAAACCTTGTCAATCAATTCCTCCCGTTGTCGCAAATTGACCGGTAGGCGTGGCTTAAATGTGGGTGGTAAACCACGCCTCTGATCAATTTTATAGGCGTGCTGAGACAGTGGTCGATGGGCCAGTGATGAAGAGTGTTGGAAACCTGGATCTGCCCATGATAAGTGAAATTAGTAAGGATGGAGATTTGGTTGAGATGGGGGTAGGGTATATGTGAAGTATAGTATAGATTATTGGTAACTGTCTTAAGGAGCAGTGGATCTGGATAAAGTTCTGATGGAAAGATAGAAAGATGGACGAATAGATGGATGAATGAAAATAATGGTTTGCTGGAAGACCAACACATGTTTTTTTGAGACGATATATAAAAACGTATGTGTGCGTGCGTGTCTGTTGGTTAGTAAGTGGATATTTTTGTGTTTACGCGCACATGTGTATTTGTGTGTGGGAAGTAACGTTTAATATATGTGCTTGTACGTTTTGTATGTGCGTGCGTGCGTGTATGTACACACAACATGTGTTGAGGGCACGCAGAATCAGTAACAAACAACAAGCTTATTTACGTATAGTCTATATTTTAACAAGAACATGTACAAACATAGAGTTTACCACACAAACATAGAGTTTACCACACAAACATAGAGTTTACCACACAAACATAGAGTTACCACACACAACATTGAGTTTACCACATACGATGAGTTTACCACACTATTCACACTAAGTTTACCACACAAACATAGAGTTTACCACACAAACATTGAGGTTACCATACAAACATAGAGTTTACCACACAAACATAGAGTTTACCACACAAACATAGAGTTACCACACACAAACATTGAGGTTACCATACAAACATAGTTAATGTTTACCACACAAACATAGAGTTTACCATACACAATGAGTTTACCACACACACATAAAGTTTACCATACACAATGAGTTACAACACAAACATAATTTACAAACAAACAGAGATTTTACAATACAAACAATGAGTTTACTACACAAACCTGAAGTTTACCAAACAAACAGGGAGTTTACTACACAAACATAGAGTTTACTGCATAAACCTGAAATTTACCACACAAACAATGAGTTTACCACAAAAACATAGAGTTTACTACACAAACAGAGTTTACTACACAAACCTAAAGTTTACCATACAAACAAGGAGTTTACCACATACTCAATGAGTTTACCACACAAACATGACACCCACAAACAAGATCTAAACATACAAGTACTTACTAAGCCTGTTATTTGAGTGATGTCAATGTCATATTTGTTTGAAAAAATAGCTTCAACTTGACTAGTTAAAAATCACTGTGTTATTTTGACCCCTTTTACAACAAGAATAGTTTACACAGTATTCCTCTATATTTCTCGACACTCTATCTCTCTCTCTGAATCGTTTTCCTGCTCTTCCTTTTTTCAAATAAATCTCTCAACAATTCTACAGGAAGTAAATTATTGCAATGTAAAACCATACAAGAGCTCCAACTGCTAGTAACGAATCGCATCACATGGAACTCTAAAACCTCTACCCTATGTGCCGCCTTTGACACGAAAGCAACTAACTAACTAACTGTTCGCTCTATGTTTCCTTCCTGCATGTTCCTCCCTTCTTCTGTCTCCCTATTACTATCAGTCTTTATCTCTTTCTCTTTCTCAAACAGAGACACCCTCAATTCCATAGATAGTAGATTACCACGACAGAGACAGCATCTACACCACAATACAAGATTAATCAAACAGAAAACTTTGTCTGCATCACATCTATCAGACTGACACAATAAAAGTACTATCTATTCTACAGGTGTAAGACTGACACAATAGAAATACCATTTATTTTACAGGTGTAAGACTGACACAATAGAAGCACCATCTATTCTACAGGTGTAAGAATGACACAATAGAAGTACTATCTATTCTACAGGTATAAGACTGACACAATAGATCTGTGCATCCATGGTTTCAGCTCTATGACGACATAACAACTATTGTATACCTACATAACACATGATAGTGAATGTAGTAACAGAACAACTTGTATACCTACATAACACATGATAGTGAATGTAGTAACAAAACAACTTGTATACCTACATAACACATGATAGTGAATGTAGTAACAGAACAACTTGTATACCTACATAACACATGATAGTGAATGTAGTAACAGAACAACTTGTATACCTACATAACACATGACAGTGAATGTAGTAACATAACAACTTGTATACCTACATAACACGTGATAGTGAATGTAGTAACAGAACAACTTGTATACCTACATAACACATGATAGTGAATGTAGTAACAGAACAACTTGTATACCTACATAACACATGACAATGAATGTAGTAACAGAACAACTTGTATACCTACATAACACATGATAGTGAATGTAGTAACATAACAACTTGCATACCTACATAACACATGATAGTGAATGTAGTTAGAGAACAACTTGTATACCTAAATAACACATGATAGTGAATGTAGTAACAGAACAACTTGTATACCTACATAACACATGATAGTGAATGTAGTAACAGAACAACTTGTATACCTACATAACACGTGATAGTGAATGTAGTAACAGAACAACTTGTATACCTACATAACACGTGATAGTGAATGTAGTAACAGAACAACTTGTATACCTACATAACACATGAAAGTGAATGTAGTAACAGAACAACTTGTACACAAAACACATGACAGTGAATGTAATAACAGAACCCACACTGTATACTAAACTATAACTACATGATAGTGAATGTAGTAACAGACATTTGTATCCTAAAAAATATAGTAACTGTAGTAACAAATCAACTTTGTATTACCTTACATAACACATGACAAGTATTACTCTATATCTGACATATCCTCTCTCCTCTCAATCACCTGTTTAGTGTGTAATAACTCAGAACACTTTGTATACCTACATAAAACATGATAGTAATGTAGTAACAGAACAACTTGTATACCTAAAACCTACAAGACAGTGAATGTAGTAACATAACCAACTCTGTATCCTCATATGTAGTGAATGTTTTTAATCAGTACTATCTTTGTTACCTCACATAACACATGATATGAATGTAGTTTAACAGAACAATCTTGTATACCTACATAACCCCATGAAAGTGAATGTAGTTACAAAGCAACGCATCCTACACAGTAGTAAAATTAGTAACAGAACAACTTGATCTACATCCTGATCAGGACTGCAGTAACAGAACAACTATGTATTCTACATAAACTACACAATGAAGTACATAGTAGTAAATAACAATAAACCTTTATTCTACATTAAGACGTGATAGGAAATCTAAGGTGTAAGACGAACAACTTGTAATACCACTATTCACATGATAGTAGAGGGAACAAAACAGACCTTTATCCCTACAGTAAGACATGACAGTGAAGGGTACATATCTACAGGTGAAATACTGCACATAATACATGATATTCAAGTGAAAGTAACATAACAATCTATTCTACAGTTAAACACACATAGAGAATATATTAGAGAACAACTTGAACACCATCTATCTACAGTGTAAATGAACAAGAACACCATTTTTTTACGGCTATTGACATAAATACATCTTTTTAGGTGTAAGGTGACTAGAGAACAACTATTCTACATGAATAACACATGATAGTGAAGGGTAGTAACGAACAAACTTTGTATACCTACATAACACGTGATAGTGAATGTAGTAACATAAGATAACGCTTTACGAAATTCTTGACAGTAATGTTGGTAGCCGAGAACTGAGTTTTACTATTGTAAGACTTCTTATCGTAGTTGTCTGACAGAGAACGAAGGAGATACAGAAGAAGAAAAAAGGTAAAGAAGAAATAGAAAGATGAAAAATAAACAGTAGAAGATGGAGGAAAAGTAGAAGAAGGGGGGAAATAGAAGAAAAAACTAGAAAAAGAAGACAAATTTGAAAAACATAAAAAAAACAGCAAGAAGAAAAGAGAAAGAAAATAAGTAGACCAATAAGAAGAAGGAAAATAATAAAAATCTGTTGATTATTGGTTAGTGAACTGACGTCAAAGTACTCAGGGCATACCTATAGGTGCTCAGTCGTCTCAAGTAGATGTCAAAGTGTATGTATAATAATGTTTCACGTGGCTTGTTGATTAAACACTCGACACATTCTCTACCCGCAGGCACCCAGTACTGCTTGTACAACGTGTAATTTCAAACATCTCAAATTGATGGATAGATGCGCTAGCAATTTTAGTGTCTTAATCTAACAGGAGATCACCGAGATACCGAAGGACGCCTTCTTCCCCTCCCCCAGCCCCTTCCCTTTCCATCTTCAGCTCTCCTACAATCGACGACGTTTATGCAACCCTGTTTGCCTGTCTCTCATTGTCGCTAACACACGCATATCTATGACAGGATATACTTTAGTCTATAGAGGCTGCAAACTTTAATAGACGACATCCATTCATTTTTTTTTTCGATCCAGAAGCACTTGAGCTGAAAGCTCTTCGGCTCGGTGTCATGGACATCGTAACCTTCGGCTCGGTGCCACGAACACCGTAAATCTGGGGAACCTGTAGCTTTTCTGCCAGTCCGCGGAGTTGAACCCGCACTTACAGAGGACTAGTCACCCCTAGTCCAACGCGCTACGAACACGCTGGGCACGCGGGCACATCCATTCATACAGCTACCTACCATTTTGAATCTTTGAAGAACAGATTGTTTAAAAAACAAAAATAGTCAACAAGTATTAAGGACCTCCAGAAAAAGCAATTAACCAAACAAAGAATTTGAACCACAAACCATTATTATTTACGGCATCCATTGCCTAGCCATGCAGACGTGTGTTTTCAGAGCACACCAGCTATAGCTCGCTCTCCTACTTCTCAGAAAAAAGCAAGTTTACATCTACTGGCTCGATCGAATGCCTTTTCTTTGCTCGATAAATTTAAGATTGTGGCTCTATCATATACAAATGATTGTTTGAATATCGGTATCACTATAAACATTGCATCTGTACAGCACTTTCACTTCCTGAAGCCAAAATGACTATTGTTTAAATGGAAGCAGTCTTACGTACACAACCAGCGAGCCATTCAAAAACATATTTTTACTGAGAAATATCTTTCATAAACACTTTGTTTTACTAGACACAGAATAACCAGGTAAGGTTCGATCGGACAGTGTTTGCTTAAACACATGCCACAAGCTTATTGCTAGACAATGGGTGTCTAAGATACAAGGGTATGTGGTTCGAATTCTGTGTTTGGTGGGGGTTTTTTTTCGGAAGCTCCTAATACTTGTACACTGTCTATTTATTAATCATATTCATTGGCTTCCATTGCTTCCCTGGGGTTCTTGCAAAACGAATCTTTGTTCTAACCTTAAATGCGAGCTCACATTGGTCTTACTCTACGTGTGTATCTGATCCACAGTAACCTGAATATATGTTTTGGTTTAAAGGATATTGTTTGAATGGACCATCATCATTTCACTTCCGTGAATAGCCATGTTTGTTCCGGTATCTTTCTTAAACCGGAAGATCTCAATGGCAGTGCACGAACACCGAAGCCGCCCGAGTGGTTACCGGGAACCAAATTTGGGGTGTAAAGAATAGAACCACTGTTACCTGCCACGTATGTCGTAAGAGGACTAAGTTGCTGAAATCGAGAGTGTCCGCTGGAATGCTAACGAAACATGCTGGAATGGATGCGTGCCGCTAAGGATCTAACGAAACAAATGCTTGAAATGGGATGCTCGCTAGAATGCAACCGAAACAAATGCTTGCAGAAAACGGATGCACCAGGCCGTAAGGTGCATAACATGGTGCAACGACCCTAAAATGAGGAATAGGATAACGAGTGCTACGGTCGCCAATCTGCCTCGGAGATTTAGTCACGCAGTAAAAATATCAGACCTACCATCACGAGGGTGGCAAAACTTACTGCGGGAAGAGGTCGGCACAAACGGGGAAGCAGAAATCAGGAATTATATCCTACAGAACTGTCCCCAGTATGTAGACTTGAGAAGAAAGAGGTGGCCCACTTACACTAACGTCCAAGACAAACTGCATGGCGTGGCTGATAATCTGAAGCAGACGGCTGTCTTTATTAGAGAATCTGAAATCCCAGTCTAGTGAGAATCCAGAAGAAGAAAAGAACCCCGAAGCATGTGAGATAGTTCACGGTGTAATTTTTATGATAGTAAATATTTTGGTAGGAGTTTTAAGACAATCTTTTAATGAATTCACAGCTGATATTGTGTACATTTTCTTCTCTTCTTCTGCACCGCTTCATATCGATCACTTGTTAACCACTTTGTGATTTGTATGTGATCTGAGTCTAAGCTACTATCGATCACTTGTTAACCACTTTGTGTGATTTGTATGTGATCTGAGTCTAAGCTTACTATCGACCACTTGTTAACCACTTTGTGTGATTTGTATGTGATCTGAGTCTAAGCTTCATATCGATCACTTGTTAACCACTTTGTGGCAATCTGTATGTGAATCTGAGCAAGTGCTTTATTGATCGATCAGTCTAGTGAACAAGAAAAAACCAAGCATGTGAGATAGTTCGTGTAATTTTATGATAGTAAGTATTTGGTAGAGTTTAAGACAATCTTTAATAATCCACGATATTGTGTCATTTCTTCTTCTTCTCAAGCTTCATATCGACACTTGTTAACCACTTTGTGTGATTTGTATGTGATCTGAACTTAAGAGCTATTGTACGTTGTGTCAGTTATGCGCCTACAAGTAGGCCGATTTCTGCGATGCTTTTTATTTACTATGATAGCTTCTCTAGGTCCTACATCAATCGCCTCTTACGACATGCCTTGTAGGTCGCAGTGGTACTATTCTTTACTTCCTTGCGAGCCCCGGATCCACACGGGCGTTAGGTACATCTGACATATGATTGAGAGAAATTCCGAATGACTTATTGTGGCAAAGCTCTGCAGATAACAAGCCACTGGATGATAATAATTATAAGTCTTCCTATGAAATTTTATTGTATTTATTAAGTCTTAATTATTCTTAGTTTTTGTTTCCAGCCAAGTCGCATATAGGTGTGTATGTATGTACACATACAAGTCACATATAGGTGTATGTATGTACATACACATACAATTTTGCACATACAGTAATGTGATGTATGTACAAACACAAGTCACATATAGATGTATGTATGTATATATACAAGTCACATATAGATGTATGTATGTACATATACAAGTCACATATAGGTGTATGTATGTATATATACAAGTCATAAGAAATATCATCGATTGGTGTCTTGAGACCATCGGTGTCTCTGTAGCGTAGAGGCTAGGTGCTCCTCCTCGTGCCAAAAGTAACTGGTTCGCTCCCTCGTAGAGCCATTGGGATATTCTTTCAGAGATCCCTGATCTCAGTGTAAGTGAGATCGAGTTCCTAGTCATATCGGAGACGGACGATAAAACGTAGATCTCATGTTGAATTTCAACATAAAAGAGCTCTTGACAGTTCAAAATCAGAAGAGCAAGCTGGAAAACCGCTGCCCGGGCAAAATTCATTTAAAATTTTAATAAAATTTCTATAAAATATCTTCACCATCTTCAAATTACATCTGGGACACTCGCCGGTGCTGCTGAGTTCGTGCACTGCAGCTGAGAGCATCCTGTGTAAGAAAGTGATAGGAGCACACATGGTTACTCACCGAAGTGCAATGATGATGGTCCTATCAATCAATCAATCAAACTATGGATTACTGTGGTTTACGGGCAAACGTGACGGGAACGTAGTAACAGAATGCTAAGCTTATCTCTTATCTTTACAATGGGAGTATCTCTAGTGTAACCCAGGACTATACGCATGACTTCATATAACTGTGATGCCATATAGTTACAATATGACATATAACTGTGATGATAGTTACAATGTTACATGTCACATACAGCAGAGATGCTATATAGTTACAATTTACATTACATAAGCAGAGTGCTATATGTCACTATGTTACATATATCATAAGCTGTGATGCATATAGTTACAATGTTACATGTCACATACAGCAGAGATGATATATAGTTACAATGTTACATTCACATACAGAGATGCTATAAGTTACAATGTTACATGTCACATGCAACGAGATGCATATAGTTACAATATCACATATAGCGGATGAATAGTTACAATGTTACATGTCACATACAGCAGAGATGCTATATAATTACAATTTTCACATACAGCAGATATGATATAGTTACAATGTTACATGTCACATACAAGCAGATGTCATAGTTACAATGTTACATTATCTACAGATAATGCTGATGATAGTTACAATGTTACATGTCACATACAGCAGAGATGCTATATAGTTACAATGTTACATGTCACATACAGCAGAGATGCTATATAATTACAATGTTACATGTCACATACAACGAGATGCATATAGTTACAATTACATATACTGTAAATGATAGTTACAATGTTACATGTCACATACAGCAGAGATGCTATATAGTCACTATGTTACATGTCACATACAGCAGAGATGCTATATAGTTACAATGTTACATGTCACATACAGCAGAGATGCTATATAGTTACAATGTTACATGTCACATACAGCAGAGATGCTATATAGTTACAATGTTACATGTCACATACAGCAGAGATGCTATATAGTTACAATGTTACATGTCACATTACACAGAGATGCTATATAGTTACAATGTTACATGTCACATACAGCAGAGATGTAGGTTAGTTACAATGTTACATGTCACATACAGAGAGTTGCTATATAGTTACAATTTATGCTACAGTTGCCGGGTTGTTGCATATAAATGTCGTTGTTATTTACTTTGTCTTGCTTTGCTCTAGTGGCTTGGGCAACAGTTATTTTTGCTTTTTTGACGGGATTCTGCTATACCATATATCCATTTGTTTGGTCTTCCTATCGCCTTCTTTCTTGATGTTTTGTCGTAGAAGACTATGTACAGTAGAGTTTGGTTTCACTTCACATACAAATGTGATGATAAATAGTTACTATAATACACGTAACATTTAACGTAGATGCTATGTAGCGGGCCCGTCTTGTGGAATAGGATTAGGGTGCGGGCTCCCATTTGGGAGAACCGGTTTCAATCCCCAGAAAGGCCAATCAGTTTTTTTTATGTCAAAGGAATAAAGAAAAAAGGCATTAAATTCCACATGTTCATATCACCCGCTGTCATACGAAAAATCGAGGCATATCCTTTACAGGACTTGGCAATCAACAACAGTGAACAAGTCGTTGATTGTCTAGGCACCACTTATACGTTCAGTAGTTTGCCATTGTTTTCTGAAAGGTGAAGTATGTTTTTATTGCTGGAAAAAATCCAAGGGAACTAATTTGCTTCCAAATTTGTCCACCGTGAAGTTTGAACCAGGTACGCTTGGGTTGTAATCGAGCTCATTAACACTTACGCTATAGGCGCTCACTTTACTACAGTGCACTAAAATAATATAGTATTTTACATATAGTAACGTCGTATGGATGTTTGCGTAGAATAGAGGGACTGAGATGGTATGATAAGATTACGAACGAGGAACTCAAAGAAGAAATTAAGCAGATACCGGTGGAGAAAGAGCTAAGGAAGAGACGCTGTCGAAGGATAGGACCTACGTTGAGAAGACCGACCTGAAGCATTGCAAAACATGCACTGCTTTGGAACCCGCATGGTAAGAGGAGTAGTGGAAAGTCTAGACAGACATAAAAAAGAGAGCTGGAGGCTGATATTAAAAGGATAAGTAAAATATGGAAAGAATTGGAAGGGATGGCAATAGAGAGGAAGAGCTGGAAGAAGTTTGTTGAAGGCATGTTGGGAGTTGAAATTTGAAGAAGAAGAAGAAGAGGAATGGTATACTTTACAGTTACTATGTCACATGTTATATCTAGAAGGCTAATTTTCTAATGATTTATAAAAGCATATTGTTACAATTAAAACAAGTATTTGGCACAAACATGCTTTCTTAAAGAATCGATAATATCGACTATCTGACCAGCTGTGACAAGATAACGCCAGGCAGTAGGAGCGCGACTTAAGACGTTGACGTCCCAGATGTTACCTGTTTTCTAAACATGGCCTAAATTTAATTATGTTTTTAAATTTCGAGAATGTTAAGGCTACATAAAATCTGGTTAGAATGGGGGCTAGACTAGCTGAGCCTAGGCCTGTAAAATGTAAACAACAACAAAAGTATTATATATTACAACGTCATTTAATGTCTGACGTATACGATTTGTTAGAGACATCTCGCACTAATAAACATTTATATGTGAATATTAGCAATCATAAACATTTATATGTGAATGTTAGCAATCACAAACAGTTGTTTCTTTGTTTGCGATCGTTCTTTACGATCAGTTTGATCTTTCTTTGTGATGTGTTTGGACTTTGCCAAGACTGTTGAATGTTTGCGATCGTTCTTTACGATCAGTTTGATCTTTCTTTGTGATGTGTTTGGTCTTTGCCACGAATGACTACTTAACTTGGACTGAAATAGTTAAACTTAACTTAAGATTGAAATAGTTGTACTTTACATAAGACTGAAATAGTTGTACTTTACTTAAGACTGAAATAGTTGTACTTTACTTAAGACTGAAATAGTTGAACTTAACTATTGTCTTTCCCCAGGTGGATGATGGAGTTGGTTGTCCACTCTTGCCGTTTAGCATAGGGGTGGGAGTTTTAATTTGCGTTCCATGACCAGATGAGTTGTCCTCGTTGTGTTATATCCGTGTTTATTTAGTATGGTCTTGATATTGTCTATCCGTTATTTTTCCGTGGTCTTCCTTGGCTCTATTACGTGATCTCTTGTTAATGTATGCTGTTATTGGTGGTTGGTTGTATTCCATTCTCATTAAATGTCCGAACCACTACATTTGTTGTCTTTCAATGTATTCAGTGCATGACGTTATGCCCACTCTGTTTCTAATGTTCTCATTTCGTAGTCTATTTTTCCTAGTGACCCCCACTGCCTTCTTCAAGCATTTCATTTCACACGTGGTGAGCTGTATGTAGTGTTGCTGTCAGGGACTAAGTTTGACATTGATAGACAAATACGTTTTATCATCTATCTTTTCACTTCCATCTTGATCTTTAGTTATTGTAGTAATGACGCCAGCTGGTAGGTCAATGCACTATATAAAGTCTCTTCAAAATGTCTAAAGTATTTTTAAAGCTTGTTGACTATGTATGTCGTGTAATTAAATGTATTTTCTGTCGAGTCCATTGAGCTATATCTAAACAAAGACTAAGATAATTATAGAAACGGATTAAATCTGAAATTGAAACTGTAATATGTGATATGTACAGTTTATATGGGTTAGGGGTAAATAACACCGGAATATTTCAGCCAAGATGGAATGATATGATTATTTCCCTTACATGTCAGAATCTCTAGTAATGTTGGGTTTTTTAGTTCATCGCAGTCATGATTTAATTTACATGAAGACATAATGTATCTCACTCACTGAATTTAGGAAAGAAAGTTAACAAGGGTGAGAACTGCTACTTTATTTCCAAAAGTTCTGGTACCTAGTAGTGTGATATCTTTAACACGTTACACTCCCTTGTACCACTTGCGAAGTGATTAAGTTGACGTGTTTTTGGGGTTTTTTCGATCCAGAGGCACTTGAGCTTTCAGCTATTCGGTTCGGTGCCATGGACATTGTAACCCTTCGGTTCGGTGCCACAAACACCGTAAATCTGGATAACCTGTGGCTTTTCTGCCAGCCCGCAGAATTGAACAGCACTCACAGGGGATGTCACCCGTCGTCCAACGCGCTACGAACACGCTGGGCAGGCGGGTACCTGTTTTGTTAAAGAATATGAGTTAGCACTGTCTCGGATTCCCGGTTTTTTCATACGATCATAAATCACACAAAACTAACCAGAAAGTTGACTATTATATAATGAGGACTCTTCAAACAATTAGAATACTTGCTTCTAATTACTGTGTATTCTTAGAGTGGAGTTCATTCTTATTTTATGTTTGTTTGTTGGCTAGTGCGCCCTGATATAATGGAAACAAAACATTTCTTATGTTGAAAAAAGGCGTACATTAGTTTCAAGTGACGTTAATCCCTAGAAAAAACAGATAACAACAAAACAAGGATACAATATTGAGACATCGAGAATTTGACATTATACATAAGACAAGTCAGCAAGGGTTTCTACCAGATGGATGAGACGTTTATATAACCAGAGAGATATGAAAACTAGCAGCAAGCATATCCTTAAATTTTCTATCCACTAAAATATACCAGCCCTAGTTGGTCTTTCCAGACAGAGTAACAACATCGGTTCTGTTATCTACATAAAATATGTATGCACCTCGAAATGACAACAGTAACTACCAACAGAAATGGAATTCAGTGGACTCAGACAGAGTAACTAGATGATCTGGACTTCGCTGATGATATAGCCCTTCTGTCACATACACGAAATCAGATGCAGGATAAGCTAAACACATTGAATCAAAAGTCCCAGCAACTAGGGCTGAACATTCATAAGGGAAAGACAAGATATTGAGAATTAACCAAGCAAACGACAACTCGATCTCCCTGGGTAAATCCACTTCCAAATGTAGAATCATTCACATATCTGGGCATCAATGTAGACAAAGAGGTTGGAACAGAGATGTCAAAATAAGAATACAGAAGGCAAGAGCTTTCATTGCACTGGGAAACATATGGAAGTCCAAAGAAATCAAATCTAGAACAAAAATTTGGATTTTTAACCCCAATGTTAAAGCAGTTCTACTGTATGGGTCAGAAACATGGAGAACAACTAATACAATAACGCATAAATTGCAAACATTCATCAACTGGTGTCTGCGCAGAATAGAGGGACTGAGATGGTATGATAAGATCACAACTGAAAAACTTATGGAGAGAACAAGACAGATTCCAGTGAACCAATAGGTTGGGGTCAAAGACGCATAGGGACAACGGCGCGCCAGGATTAGTGAGCTGGTACTAATCAAGATCCTACCCCACCTCCATGTGGTGACCCTGGAAACAGACAACGGTTCCTGTCTGGCCAAGAGGGTAGGGATCGAGGGAGAGCTACAGGTAGTGGTAGTAGTACTTTCTTTTCTCCAATCCTGTTTGTCTCACAGCGTCAGATCAAGAAGAGATTTCTAAAACGGGCTCTTGTGTGCGCTTCGTAGATAGCGTCTTTCGTCGCCTCTGTTATCTCTGAGGTCTATCTTTTGCGTGGCCGGCCTTTTGCTTTGTACCCATTGTATCGGAGCAGCATTGCTCTTTGAAGTGCACTGTCTGTTGGTCTAAAATCCCTGAACTAAATGCACGCATCTCCTGGTCGAAGTCTGTTGGAAGTCGCCCAAATGGTTGTTGAAACATAAGGAATAGCAGCGTACGATCGTCTGTGAACGAATACCAACTCCCCCGGAGTAAATGGTCGCATAAAGGGATGAGGGGTGCATCCAGAGAAGAGACGTGGGCCCACATGACGCGAACCTCGGAGACCTGAGGTGGGGGCCCAAATTGAGCTGTGTGTCCTGACAGTCTCGAGGCATAGTAAATGCGAGGCATTCCAAAATATCGAGCCTGTGTAATTAGCTAGTTACTATATGGCTCCGAAACATGAACAGCCCGAGAAGAGACTTAACATCTTTCACCTGCAATTTCTCCTCAAGATTATGAACATCAGGTGGTATGTCAATGTAACCAACTCTGAAGTACTGCAAAGTGCAAACATGCCTTCCATCACGGGAATGCTCAGCAGTAGAAGACTTAACTGGCTGGGATATGTGAGAAGGATGAAAAATATCCGTATACCCACCTCAACAGGTGTTGTTATACCCACCTCAACAGGTGTTGTTATACCCACCTCAACAGGTGTTGTTATACCCACCTCAACAGGTGTTGTTATACCCACCTCAACAGGTGTTGTTATACCCACCTCAACAGGTGTTGTTATACCCACCTCAACAGGTGTTGTTATACCCACCTCAACAGGTGTTGTTCTGTGAACTTTCGAAAGAGAAGAGGTTTCAGGGCAGACCATTGCTCAGATATAAAGATGTCTGCAAGGCCTCAATGAAGATCTTTTCTATCGGTCCCAACAAATGGAATGAAACTAGCTTTATGACCGAGTTATGTTACACAAGAGTGCACAATCTTTTGAAAAGAAACAGAGATTAGCCGACAGGCAAGAGAGACAAGCGGAAACTCAGAAGTTGTCAGCGTTAAACTCTTGCCAATTGACCGTCTGTAAAGACGACAAATGCCACGATATATGTATATATATATATATATATATATATATATATATATATATATATATATATATATATATATATATATATATATATATAATACTAATTAGCAGCAAACACACAAGCACAGCACACAAAACTTGAATTCGGAAAATCACAAATAGTAATATCATTGACAAATACTCGTAACCAAATCAGATGATGAGAAGAAAACAAAACATAAGCTATTTTTACAAAAACAAAATGGAAACTTGTAAAACAGCACTGTCCAACGCGATACCCGTGGGCTGGTGCCCGCGTTGTGCATTTCTGGCTACTCCGCTGTCTTTAACGTCAATCGGGAACAAATCCTCCCATGGCACGTACAGTTTCTGGGATTTGGTGGACATAATAAATACCCAATGATTAGTAGCGTTGCTTTCAAAATATATTCGTTCTCTGGTTCAACATATCTATGGGAAGTCTCGTTTTTGTATCTATGAACATTATCAAAGATAAAAACCGATCCTGCTAGACAGACTCACACCTAGATGATGCACTAAGCAGCCTGTACCAATTACACACCATATTTTCTTCAGCCTGCAGCGAATAAGCAGTGAGAAATTTCTCAATAATTATATAAAATGTAAGTACATTTTATTTTAATTAAACGTTAGAATTATAAGTCAGGATTAAGTTTACATTTGTTATTACTTTTTTTAAATTAATAATACTATTAATATTATTTTATAACTATTATTATTGTTTGTATAATTGTTACAGTCGTCATACGGCGCCCAAGCATTCTCAATCATCAGTAAAATGTGCCCCACTACACACAAAAAACGTTGGAAAACAATGTTGTAGAAGGGAGATATTTCTTTTAGACAAGCCATAAGCTTGTAATAGAGAAACAAGACATAAACAGTTAGCTACAGATCTGTCAGGTTTCCCCAAAGCTTAGTTTTCAAGTCGACTGGGTGTGGCCACATGCTACTTCTCATCTCACACAGGAGAGTACAGTCTTGTAGGACATGCTCATGTACTTGTTCTGCGTGTTGACACTAGTAGAGAGCTGTGTGACTTATTCCTAGTCTATGGAAGCGTGTTGTCTGGTACGTATGCGAAATATAATAACCTGGTCTGTTCTACTAAGATCTTTGAGAAAGTCTTGTCCATAATCATATCCAGTCTTTGCCTCCAGTCTACTACAGATTTTCTCTTTATAAGGTTTTTGACCTCTTGAAAAGACAGTGGTCGTTAGATTTGTTTAAATTGAACAACAAATTTCATTATTCCTTATATTTGTCCTCATTCTATCTCTTCCTTTTTTTTATATCTATCGCTTACTCTGTATCTCAAACTTAAGTAAACGACTCGTGTACGTGTTATCCTTGCGCATATTTCTGTTTGAGATTGTGAGTCACTTAGTTTAAATAAACTGAAGTCTTTATACCAGCGACTACATTGGATATTTCATTTGCACAAATCATGAACTCTAAATGGTATAATCCCAATTTTGTCATATTTGAACAGTCTGTATAAGTAAGACGAGACGATGTTAGGTGACACCTTATATACATACAGTTCATGGATCTTGTACAGAAGATTGTTATTGTGAATCTTAGAAGGAAAAAAGACCAGCTCCTTTGCTTGCGTTTCAATCTCAAGTGCGCCATCTATAAATTTCAACCCGTTTGACTCAATACACTCAACCTATCAATGAACGCTCTTAAAATAAATGTAAAATTCGTTCTGTATCATTTTTTTTTCAATTGTTCTTATAGAAATACCATGTGTGTATTTTCTTAACTTTTATTTACAGAGATAGTCTCTGATATGTCTAGTTTCTACATTCTAACTAACAGACAAGAGTAAATCATATTCCCAGGTTTCTACATTCTAACAGACAAGATTCAATCATACTCACAGGTTTCTACATTCTAACAGACAAGATTCAATCATACTCACAGGTTTCTACATTCTAACAGACAAGATTAAATCATACTCACTGAAGTTTCTACATTCTAACTAACAGACAGGATTAAATCATACTCACAAGTTTCTACATTCTAACTAACAGACAAGATTAAATCATACTCACAAGTTTCTACATTCTAACTAACAGACAAGATTAAATCATACTCACAAGTTTCTACATTCTAACTAACAGACAAGATTAAATCATACTCACAGGTTTCTACATTCTAACTAACAGACAAGATTAAATCATACTCACAGGTTTCTACATTCTAACTAACAGACAGGATTAAATCATACTCACAAGTTTCTACATTCTAACTAACAGACAAGATTAAATCATACTCACAGGTTTCTACATTCTAACTAACAGACAAGATTTAAATCCATACTCACAGGTTTCTACATTCTAATTCTAACAGACAAGATTAAATCATACTCACAGGTTTCTACATTCTAACAAACAGACAAGATTAAATCATACTCACTGAAGTTTCTACATTCTAACTAACAGACAAGATTAAATCATACTCACAGGTTTCTACATTCTAACTAACAGACAAGATTAAATCATACTCACAGGTTTCTACATTCTAAATAACAGACAGATTAAATCATATTCTCACAAAAAGGTTTCTACATTCTAACTAACAGACAAGGATTAAATCATACTCACAGGTTTTTCTAAAAGTTCTAACATTAACAGACAAGATTAAATCATATACGTTCATTCTGAAGATTTCTACCATTTCTAACTAACAGACAAGATTAAATATACACATTCTACTCTACAGGATTTTTCTGCACATTCTAACTAACAGACAAGGGTTAAATCATACTCACAGGTTTCTACATTCTAACTAACAGACAAGATTAAATCATACTCACTGAGTTTCTACATCTAACTAACAGACAAGATTAAATCATACTCACTAAAGTTTCTACATTCTAACTAACAGACAAGATTAAATCATACTCACTGAAGTTTCTACATTCTAACAAACAGACAAGATTAAATCATACTCACTGAAGTTTCTACATTCTAACTAACAGACAAGATTAAATCATACTCACAGGTTTCTACATTCTAACAAGACAGATTAAATCATACTCACGAAGTTTCTACATTCTCTAACAGACAAGATTAAATCATACTCACAGGTTTCTACATTCTAACTAACAGACAGGATTAAATCATACTCACAGGTTTCTACATTTCTAACAGACAGATTAAATCATACTCACAGGTTTCTACATTTCTTAACTATACAGACAAGATTAAATCATACTCACAGTTTCTACATTCTAACTAACAGACAAGATTAAATCATACTCACAGGTTTCTACATTCTAACTAACAGACAAGATTAAATCATACTCACTGAAGTTTCTACATTCTAACTAACAGACAAGATTAAATCATACTCACAGTTTCTACATTTCTAACAGACAAGATTAAATCATACTACAGTTTCTACATTCTAACTAACAGACAAGATTAAATCATACTCACAGGTTTCTACATTCTAACAAACAGACAAGATTAAATCATACTCACAAGTTTCTACATTCTAACTAACAGACAAGATTAAATCATACTCACAGGTTTCTACATTCTAACAAACAGACAAGATTAAATCATACTCACAGGTTTCTACATTCTAACTAACAGACAAGATTAAATCATACTCACAGGTTTCTACATTCTAACTAACAGACAGGATTAAATCATACTCACAGGTTTCTACATTCTAACAAACAGACAAGATTAAATCATACTCACTGAAGTTTCTACATTCTAACTAACAGACAAGATTAAATCATACTCACAGGTTTCTACATTCTAACTAACAGACAAGATTAAATCATACTCACAGGTTTCTACATTCTAACTAACAGACAAGGTTAAATCATACTCACAGGTTTCTACATTCTAAAAACAGACAAGACTTAAATCATACTCACTGAAGTTTCTACATTCTAACTAACAGACAAGATTAAATCATACTCACAGGTTTCTACATTCTAACTAACAGACAAGATTAAATCATACTCACAGGTTTCTACATTCTAACTAACAGACAAGATTAAATCATACTCACAAGTTTCTACATTCTAACAGACAAGATTAAATCATACTCACAGGTTTCTACATTCTAACAGACAAGATTAAATCATACTCACAGGTTTCTACATTCTAACTAACAGACAAGATTAAATCATACTCACTAGGTTTCTACATTCTACTAACAGACAAGATTAAATCATACTTACAGTTTTACATTCTAACTAACAGACAAGATTAAATCATACTCACAGGTTTCTACATTCTAACAAACAGACAAGATTAAATCATACTCACTGAAGTTTCTACACTCTAACTAACAGACAAGATTAAATCATACTCACTAAAGTTTCAATTTAGATTAATCATTTTAGTGAAGTTTCTCATCTCTAGACGCAGTTTCAAACTGAGTTCCACTAACTAACAGACGATTAAATTACTCACTGAGTTCACTCAACAGCAGATTAAATCATACTTATGAATTTTACATTTCAAAACAAAAAAAATCAATTCTTTTAAAATAAAACAAGTAAATAAACTAGTTTTCCCTAACTCGCAAAAATCAACCCAGGACCAGACGGAGTTAAATGTACTACAGGACACTAACAGAAAGATCAAATCTCTCCTTCTCATCTCGACTTAAATCTCTCACAGTTTCTACTTGCTCAGACAGATGTACCCAGATTCACTCTCCATAAATCTAAATATTCTACAGCGTAATAAACTGAATCCATGCAACAATAGACATTAATGTATGGTTTTACTCACATCTTACAGACAACATTAAATGAGCTCCTGAGTTTTGCCTCTAACAAGTCAGTTTCATACTTTACTCAAATTTCGCTCTCCATGCAGACCATCTTTTAGAAGTTTTTACAATTTTGGTTTCTTTTGTCAGTTATTTTCAACCTCCTTAGTCGCCTCTTACGCGTGGCAGGTAACAGTGGTTCTATTCTTTACACCCCAAATTTGGGCCCTGGTAACCACTCGGGCGGAAAGATCATTTGAAGTTTCCGCAGTCTGAGAAATTGGAGCCAGCTTGACTGTTGGTGTGGTGTACTAATAACTCCATCGCTAGAAGATTTTCCTATATAGAAACATTTTGCGTCCCGACAAAAAATGTATTTAACACGGGATCCGCGACAATGCAAAGCTTGGGAAACCCCTGCCGCCCTAGAGAATCACATGTTCATGGTTTACTTATTGTTTTCTATATGTTTTTTAATAATATAGGATTATAAATGCAAATAATGTCATTCTAGCTTAGAGTGATGCTTCATAAATACCAGAGATGTTTAGATTAACAAATAGTCGGTCATAAACTAGACAAATATTACCACAAGATCGTCAACTAGTACACGGGTTTCTACGGCCAGCGCGCTATATCCGGCTCGACATCAGATTTAATCCGGTACACAATCATTTGATATATGCGCAAATAAATAATGAATTATTTTCCTATTTTAACCAGTCCTGGGACTGACTGTCAAAGAAACGAATCGACCTTTCTCTGAATCCATCTCTTCTATCAAACTATGTATTTGTACAAGACAGGTTTAGTAGATGTGAAGAAACAAACGAGTCTGATGTTGTAAAGTGGAACAAATTTTCTCTCCGATTTATTTGACCGTATCAAGACATTCAATATACACACTTGTTGCTACTTGAAAGACAAGTGAAAATTCACAACTATTCCACAGGGTGTTCAAGATAAAAGTAGCCCCGTCAAGTGAGCCAATCTGACATATGTTTATGAAAATGAGAAGAGTCAATTAGGTCAAGGGGGCGAGTCTTTATGTGATAGTGTATTATTATGGTGCGGGAATTGGTGATGAACAAATGTGACGAAATGACGAGCTAGTTATAACCGGTGTAATTATTATATTAAATAGACAAAACGTAATGAGTACCTGGCAACTTTATATTTGTCAATGGGGTTGCTTTTATCTTGAACACCCTGTAGTTTTATATGTTGGAGAATACGTCATGAAAATAATTCCAGAATTTATTCCTTTATTTTCTACATAAATCATTTCTGACTTTTAAGAACAGTTTTAGAAAAATAAATTGTCTTTTCTTTCTTGATGATAAAATAACAGATGTTTCAAAATACATTTGACTGCAATGTTGAAACCCTCCCTTCAGTTTCCAAATACATTTGACTGCAATGTTGAAACCCTCCCTTCAGTTTCCAAATACATTTGACTGCAATGTTGAAACCCTCCATTCAGTTTCAAAATACATTTGAATGCAATGTTGAAACCCTCCCTTCAGTTTCCAAATACATTTGACTGCAATGTTGAAACCCTCCCTTCAGTTTCCAAATACATTTGACTGCAATGTTGAAACCCTCCCTTCAGTTTCCAAATAAAACAATTGCTTATCAATTAGATGACATTCTTAAAAACATGTCGAGAAAAAGAATAAAATCGGAAACGGTTGTATAAATCTTTGCATCGTGAGAATGTTATACACTTGAAGCGATTTACATGTTAATTTATGTCAGTTGTTGGTAACTGTGAACATATATTGTATTTCTCACATACTTCTCTGCCATGGACTGCAATTGTTAGTTTATGTATATATATATATTATATATATATATAATATATTGACTATCCACAATACATTCCAACTGCAATTTTTAGTTTATGTATATATATATATTGTGCGTGGGCGTCTGTAGCTCAAGCAGTAGTGAGCTCGATCACAACCCAAGCGTACAGGGTTCAAACTCCGTGGTGGGCTAGTTCGTTTCCGTGGGATTTTAAGAAAGGTAAAAATAGACCTCACCGTTCAGAAAGCAATGGGAAACTACTGAATGTATAAGTTGTGCCTAGAAAATCAACGACTCATTTACTGTTGATGATGTTGTTGATGAGCGTGGTTGATGGCTACGTTCTATAACGGATAGGCCACAATTTTATTTTTCATTTCATATATATTGTAATAAAACTAATTGCTCTATATGTATCCGAAACTTGGAGCACAACAGACGGAGATGAAACAATATTCAAGACCTTTGATAAAAGAGTATAAAGACGAATCTTTAGATCTAAAAATGATGACAAGTGGAGAATGGAGAATGAAAAACAATAAAGAAATTTATAAAGCACTTACATCGTTATGTCTGGTCAACTACTAATAACAACTGTTGGACATACCTTGAGAAAAAATGATCAACGAATATCAAAGCAGGCATTGAAGTGGGATGCAAAGGGTTCAAGAAAGAGAGAACGACCTAAGGAGACCCTGAAACAAACTTTGCTGAGAGAGGCAAGAAATATCGGTCTCAGTTCCATGAAGGAGATTGAGCGAGTTGCGCAAGATAGATAGTAATGGAGAAATTACTTGCAGGCCCTATGTAACGTATACGAGTGAAGTACGAGATGAGAGTACAGATGAGTGAGAGATACGAGATGAGAGTACGAGATGAATTATGATTATTATTATTTACATTGTTATTAGTTACTATCATCATGAAAGTTACTAGAATACGTTACCATAGGACATATTAAAGTTACTAGAATACGTTACCTAGGACATATTAAAGTTACTAGAATACGTTACCTAGGTAGGACATATTAAAAGTTACTAGAATACGTTACCTAGGACATATTAAAAGTTACTAGAATACGTTACCTAGGACATATTAAAAGTTACTAGAATACGTTACCTAGGAGGGCATATTAAAGTTATAGAATACGTTACCTAGGCATATTAAAAGTTACTAGAATACGTTACCTAGGCATATTCAAAGTTACTAGAATACGTTACCTAGGACATATTAAAAGTTACTAGAATACGTTATCTAGGACATATTAAAAGTTATTAGAATACATGTCCTAGGACATATTAAAAGTTACTAGAATACATTACCTAGGACATATCAAAGTTATTAGAATACGTTACCTAGGACATATTAAAGTTCTAGAATACGTTACCTAGGACATATTAAAGTTACTAGAATACGTTACCTAGGGCATATTAAAAGTTACTAGAATACATTACCTAGGACATATTAAAAGTTACTAGAATACGTTACCTAGGACATATTAAAAGTTACTAGAATACGTTACCTAGGGCATATTAAAAGTTACTAGAATACGTTACCTAGGTAGGGCATATTCAAAGTTACTAGAATACGTTACCTAGGGCATATTAAAAGTTACTAGAATACATTACCTAGGACATATTAAACATTACTAGAATACGTTACCTAGGACATATTAAACATTACTAGAATACGTTACCTAGGACATATTAAAAGTTACTAGAATACGTTACCTAGGACATATTAAACATTACTAGAATACGTTACCAAGGTAGGGCATATTAAAAGTTACTAGAATACGTTACCTAGGACATATTAAAAGTTATTAGAATACGTTACCTAGGGCATATTAAAAGTTACTAGATACGTTACCTTAGGGCATATTAAATTACTAGAATACGTTACCTAGGGCATATTAAAGTTACTAGAATACATTGCCTAGGACATATTAAAAGTTACTAGAATACATTACCTAGGACATATTAAAAGTTCTAGAATACTTGCCTAGGGCATATTAAAGTTACTAGAAGTAGCTTGTTACCCAGGTAGGGCATATTAAAAGTTCTAGAATACGTTACCTAGGGCATATTAAAAGTTACTAGAATACGTTGCCTAGGGCATATTAAAAGTTACTAGAATACATTACCTAGGACATATTAAAAATTACTAGAATACGTTACCTAGGGCATATTAAAAGTTACTAGAGTACGTTACCTAGGGCATATTAAAAGTTACTAGAATACGTTCCTAGGCATATTCAAAGTTCTAGAATACATTACCTAGGACATATTCAAAGTTACTAGAATACGTTACCTAGGCATATTAAAAGTTCTAGAATACATTGCCTAGGGCATATTAAAAGTTACTAGAATACGTTACCTAGGTAGGACATATTAAAAGTTACTAGAATACGTTACCTAGGGCATATTAAAAGTTACTAGAATACGTTACCTAGGTAGGACATATTAAAAGTTACTAGAATACGTTACCTAGGACATATTAAAAGTTACTAGAATACGTTACCTAGGGCATATTAAAGTTCTAGAATACGTTACCTAGGGCATATTCAAAGTTACTAGAATACGTTACCTAGGGCATATTAAAAGTTACTAGAATACGTTACCTAGGGCATATTAAAAGTTACTAGAATACGTTGCCTAGGGCATATTAAAAGTTACTAGAATACGTTACCTAGGGCATATTAAAAGTTACTAGAATACATTACCTAGGACATATTAAAAGTTACTAGAATACGTTGCCTAGGGCATATTAAAAGTTATTAGAATACGTTACCAGTAGGGCATATTAAAAGTTATTAGAATACGTTACCTGTAGGGCATATTAAAAGTTACTAGAATACGTTGCCTAGAGCATATTAAAAGTTATTAGAATACGTTACCTATGACATATTAAAAGTTTCTAGAATACGTTACCTAGGACATATTAAACGTTACTAGAATACGTTACCTAGGACATATTAAAAGTTACTAGAATACGTTACCTAGGACATATTAAAAGTTACTAGAATACGTTACCTAGGGCATATTCAAAGTTACTAGAATACGTTACCTAGGGCATATTAAAAGTTACTAGAATACGTTACCTAGGGCATATTAAAAGTTACTAGAATACATTACCTAGGACATATTAAACATTACTAGAATACGTTACCTAGGACATATTAAAAGTTACTAGAATACGTTACCTAGGACATATTAAACATTACTAGAATACGTTACCTAGGACATATTAAACATTACTAGAATACGTTACCAAGGTAGGGCATATTAAAAGTTACTAGAATACGTTACCTAGGACATATTAAAAGTTATTAGAATACGTTACCTAGGGCATATTAAAAGTTACTAGAGTACGTTACCTAGGAGGCATATTAAATTACTAGAATACGTTACCTAGGGCATATTAAAAGTTACTAGAATACATTGCCTAGGACATATTAAAAGTTACTAGAATACATTACCTAGGACATATTAAAAGTTACTAGAATACATTGCCTAGGGCATATTAAAGTTACTAGATACGTTACCTAGGAGCATATTAAAAGTTACTAGAGTACGTTACCTAGGTAGGGCATTTAAAGTTACTAGAATACGTTGCCTAGGGCATATTAAAGTTACTAGAATACATTACCTAGGACATATTAAAATTACTAGAATACGTTACCTAGGGCATATTAAAAGTTACTAGAATACGTTACCAAGGTAGGGCATATTAAAAGTTACTAGAATACGTTGCCTAGAGCATATTAAAAGTTACTAGAATACATTACCTAGGACATATTAAAAGTTACTAGAATACGTTACCTAGGACATATTAAAAGTTACTAGAATACATTGCCTAGGGCATATTAAAAGTTACTAGAATACGTTACCTAGGTAGGACATATTAAAAGTTACTAGAATACGTTACCTAGGGCATATTAAAAGTTACTAGAATACGTTACCTAGGACATATTAAAAGTTACTAGAATACGTTACCTAGGACATATTAAAAGTTACTAGAATACGTTACCTAGGTAGGGCATATTAAAAGTTACTAGAATACGTTACCTAGGGCATATTAAAAGTTACTAGAGTACGTTACCTAGGGCATATTAAAAGTTACTAGAATACGTTACCTAGGGCATATTAAAAGTTACTAGAATACGTTGCCTAGGGCATATTAAAAGTTACTAGAATACGTTGCCTAGGGCAAATTAAAAGTTACTAGAATACATTACCTAGGACATATTAAAAGTTTCTAGAATACGTTGCCTAGGGCATATTAAAAGTTACTAGAATACGTTACCTAGGGCATATTAAAAGTTATAGAGTACGTTACCTAGGGCATATTAAAAGTTACTAGAATACGTTGCCTAGGAGGCATATTAAAGTTATAGAATACGTTACCTAGACATATTAAAGTTCTAGAATACGTTACCTAGGACATATTAAAGTTCTAGAATACGTTACCTAGGACATATTAAAAGTTACTAGAATACGTTACCTAGGACATATTAAAAGTTACTAGAATACGTTACCTAGGGCATATTAAAAGTTACTAGAATACGTTACCTAGGGCATATTAAAAGTTACTAGAATACGTTGCCTGGGCATATTAAAGTTACTAGAATACATTACCTAGGACATATTAAACATTACTAGAATACGTTACCTAGGACATATTAAAAGTTACTAGAATACGTTACCTAGGGCATATTAAAAGTTATAGAGTACGTTACCTAGGACATATTAAAAGTTACTAGAATACATTACCTAGGACATATTAAAAGTTACTGAGATACGTTACCTAGGTCATATTAAAAGTTACTAGAATACGTTACCTAGGACATATTAAAAGTTACTAGAATACGTTGCCTAGGACATATTAAAAGTTACTAGAATACGTTACCTAGGGCATATTAAAAGTTACTAGAATACGTTACCTAGGACATATTAAAAGTTACTAGAATACATTGCCTAGGACATATTAAAAGTTACTAGAATACGTTCCTAGGAGGCATATTAAAAGTTACTAGATACGTTACCTGGTAGGGCATATTAAAGGTTACTAGAATACGTTGCCTAGGGCATATTAAAAGTTACTAGAATACATTACCTAGGACATATTAAAAATTACTAGAATACGTTACCTAGGGCATATTAAAAGTTACTAGAATACGTTACCTAGGTAGGGCATATTAAAAGTTACTAGAATACGTTGCCTAGAGCATATTAAAAGTTACTAGAATACATTACCTAGGACATATTAAAAGTTACTAGAATACATTACCTAGGACATATTAAAAGTTACTAGAATACATTGCCTAGGGCATATTAAAAGTTACTAGAATACGTTACCTAGGACATATTAAAAGTTACTAGAATACGTTACCTAGGACATATTAAAAGTTACTAGAATACGTTTGCTAGGACATATTAAAGTTACTAGAATACATTACCTAGGGACATATTAAAAGTTACTAGAATACGTTACCTAGGACATATTAAAAGTTACTAGAATACATTACCTAGGGCATATTAAAAGTTACTAGAATAATCATTGACCTAGGGCATATTAAAAGTTCTAGAATACGTTACCTAGAGGACATATTAAAAGTTACTAGAATACGTTACCTAGGACATATTAAAAGTTACTAGAATACATTACCTAGGACATATTAAAAGTTACTAGAATACATTACCTAGGACATATTAAAAGTTACTAGAATACATTCCATTAATATTAAAAGTACTAGCAGAACGTTCCTAGGAGCATATTAAAGTTACTTGAATACGTTACCTAGAGCATATTAAAAGTTACTAGAATAGGCCTAGAACATATTAAAAGTTACTAGAAATGCCTAGGCGATATTAAAAGTTATTAGAATACGTTGCCTGAGGGCATATTAAAAGTTACTAGAATATTACTAGGACATATTAAAAGTTTCTAGAATACGTTGCCCTAGGATATTAAAATTATTAGAATATTCTAATGTAGCATTTAAAGTTGATTAAGAATGTACGTTACCTGGTAGGGCATAAAATGTTACTAGAATACGTTGCCAGAGTGATATTAAAAGTTATAGAATACGTCTGGCATATTAAAGTTACTAAGTACATTATCTAGGTAGGACATGATAAAGTTACTAGAATAGCTTAGCCTAGGCATATTAAAAGTTACTAGAATCGTTTGCCTGGCATATAAGAGTTACTAGAATACGTTAGCCTAGGCATATTAAGTTACTAATAGCATTGCCTGGCATATTAAAGTTACTAAGAGTTACGTTACTAGGGGGCATATTAAAAGTTACTAGAGTACGTTACCTAGGTAGGGCATATTAAAAGTTACTAGAATACGTTGCCTAGGGCATATTAAAAGTTACTAGAATACGTTGCCTAGGGCAAATTAAAAGTTACTAGAATACATTACCTAGGACATATTAAAAGTTTCTAGAATACGTTGCCTAGGGATATTAAAGTTATTAGAATACGTTACCTGGTAGGGCATATTAAAAGTTATTAGAATACGTTACCTAGGTAGGGCATATTAAAAGTTACTAGAATACGTTGCCTAGGTAGGGCATATTAAAAGTTATTAGAATACGTTACCTATGACATATTAAAAGTTTCTAGAATACGTTACCTAGGACATATTAAAAGTTACTAGAATACGTTACCTAGGACATATTAAAAGTTACTAGAATACGTTACCTAGGACATATTAAAAGTTACTAGAATACGTTACCTAGGGCATATTAAAAGTTACTAGAATACGTTACCAAGGTAGGGCATATTAAAAGTTACTAGAATACGTTGCCTAGGACATATTAAAAGTTACTAGAATACATTACCTAGGACATATTAAACATTACTAGAATACGTTACCTAGGACATATTAAAAGTTACTAGAATACGTTACCTAGGGCATATTAAAAGTTATAGAGTACGTTACCTAGGACATATTAAAAGTTACTAGAATACATTACCTAGGACATATTAAAAGTTACTAGAATACGTTACCTAGGTCATATTAAAAGTTACTAGAATACGTTACCTAGGACATATTAAAAGTTACTAGAATACGTTACCTAGGACATATTAAAAGTTACTAGAATACGTTACCTAGGACATATTAAAAGTTACTAGAATACGTTACCTAGGACATATTAAAAGTTACTAGAATACATTGCCTAGGGCATATTAAAAGTTACTAGAGTACGTTACCTAGGTAGGGCATATTAAAAGTTACTAGAGTACGTTACCTAGGTAGGGCATATTAAAGGTTACTAGAATACGTTGCCTAGGGCATATTAAAAGTTACTAGAATACATTACCTAGGACATATTAAAAGTTACTAGAATACATTACCTAGGGCATATTAAAAGTTACTAGAGTACGTTACCTAGGTAGGGCATATTAAAAGTTACTAGAATACGTTGCCTAGAGCATATTAAAAGTTACTAGAATACATTACCTAGGACATATTAAAAGTTACTGAATCTTACCTAGGACATATTAAAAGTTACTAGAATACATGCCTAGGGCATATTAAAAGTTACTAGAATACGTTACCTAGGGTAGGACATATTAAAGTTACTAGAATACATTACCTAGGGCATATTAAAAGTTACTAGAATACGTTACCTAGGTAGGACATATTAAAAGTTGACTAGAATATTACCTAGGACATATTAAAAGTTACTGGGAATACGTTACCTAGGACATATTAAAGTTACTAGAATACACTTGCCTAGGGCATATTAAAAGTTACTGAATACGTACCTAGGGCATATTAAAAGTTACTAGAGTACGTTACCTAGGTAGGACATATTAAAAGTTACTAGAATACGTTACCTAGGACATATTAAAAGTTACTAGAATACATTACCTAGGACATATTAAAAGTTACTAGAATACATTGCCTAGGGCATATTAAAAGTTACTAGAATACATTGCCTTGCATATTAAAAGTTACTAGAATACGTTACCTAGGGCATATTAAAAGTTACTAGAATACGTTACCTAGGGCATATTAAAAGTTACTAGAATACGTTGCCTAGGGCATATTAAAAGTTACTAGAATACGTTGCCTAGGGCATATTAAAAGTTACTAGAATACGTTGCCTAGGGCATATTAAAAGTTACTAGAATACATTACCTAGGACATATTAAAAGTTTCTAGAATACGTTGCCTAGGGGATATTAAGTTATAGAATACGTTACCTAGGTAGGGCATATTAAAAGTTATTAGAATACGTTACCTAGGTAGGGCATATTAAAAGTTACTAGAATACGTTGCCTAGGTAGGGCATATTAAAAGTTATTAGAATACGTTGCCTAGGGCATATTAAAAGTTACTAGAATACATTACCTAGGTAGGACATATTAAAAGTTACTAGAATACATTACCTAGGGCATATTAAAAGTTACTAGAATACGTTGCCTAGGGCATATTAAAAGTTATTAGAATACGTTGCCTAGGGCATATTAAAAGTTACTAGAATACATTACCTAGGTAGGCATTTAAAAGTTACTGAATACATTACCTAGGACATATTAAAAGTTTCTAGAATACGTTGCCTAGGGCATATTAAAAGTTACTAGAATACGTTACCTAGGTAGGGCATATTAAAAGTTACTAGAATACTTGACCTAGGTAGGGCATATTAAAGTTACAGAATATGTTAACTAGGACATATTAAGTTACTGAAATGCAGTTACCTAGGGCATATTAAAAGAATGACAACAGACAACCTACATTTACATTTAAAAATATATAAGTGTAAGTAACTATGTGGCAGACCAAGAAAGCGATGGGCGGATAATGTTGAAGTAGACCTAGAAATATTAGGAATCAGCAATTTAGAATAGAAGTCTTAGAACAGAGATTAATGAAGGCCGGGAATACATGCAGCAATGAACCTCAAAGACTCGGAAAGTCGAAAAAGAATATATATATATATTGAGTGTGTGTGAGAGAGAGAGAGAAGAGAAAGAGAGCGAGGAAGAGAAAATAAATAGTTTGAGCACTACGTATGAACCTGTGAAGAAAATTAAGTGAAAATATTTGTTTTTAATTTTTTTACTTTCAAAGAACACTTGATTTGAATTGCAGATTGTATCTGTTTTTGATTCTGAAAAGATAACTGGACCAGTCAAATGGTTATAGCGCTGGCATAGTCAAGTGTTACTTAACGTAGTCTAGAAGTTATAGCGCTGGCATAGTCAAGTGTTACTTAACGTAGTCTAGAAGTTATAGCGCTGGCATAGTCAAGTGTTACTTAACGTAGTCTAGAAGTTATAGCGCTGGCATAGTCAAGTGTTACTTAACGTTGTCTAGAAGTTATAGCGCTGGAATAGTCAAGTGTTACTTAACGTAGTCTAGAAGTTATAGCGCTGGCATAGTCAAGTGTTACTTAACGTAGTCTAGAAGTTATAGCGCTGGCATAGTCAAGTGTTACTTAACGTAGTCTAGAAGTTATAGCGCTGGCATAGTCAAGTGTTACTTAACGTAGTCTAGAAGTTATAGCGCTGACATAGTCAAGTGTTACTTAACGTGGTCTAGAAATTATAGCGCTGACATAGTCAAGTGTTACTTAACGTAGTCTAGAAGTTATAGCTCTGACATAGTCAAGTGTTACTTAACGTAGTCTAGAAGTTATAGCGCTGGAATAGTCAAGTTTACTTAACTAGCTATAAGTTACTAGCGCCCTGGCATATTCAAGATGTTACGAACGTAGTCTTAAAGTTATAGGCGCTAGGCATAGTCAAGGTGGACGGTAACGTGAGTCTAGAATATGCTGGATCAGCAATTAGAATGACTTAGAACGTAGTCTAAGAAGTTATATGCGCTGACATAGATCAAGCGAAGTATTATTAATGGTTAGAAGATATGAGCTGACAAGAAGGTTCTAACGAGGAATAAGAAGTTTAGCTCTGACATGTGAAGTAAGTGAATATTGTAACTTTAGTTCAGAATTATTGTGGCAATTGTCAATGTTTGATTCTAACGTAGTCCAGTCAAGTTATAGCGCTGGCATAGTCAGTGTTACTTAACGTAGTCTAGAAGTTATAGCGCTGGCATAGTCAAGTGTTACTTAACGTAGTCTAGAAGTTATAGCGCTGGCATAGTCAAGTGTTACTTAACGTAGTCTAGAAGTTATAGCGCTGGCATAGTCAAGTGTTACTTAACGTAGTCTAGAAGTTATAGCGCTGGCATAGTCAAGTGTTACTTAACGTAGTCTAGAAGTTATAGCGCTGGCATAGTCAAGTGTTACTTAACGTAGTCTAGAAGTTATAGCGCTGGCATAGTCAAGTGTTACTTAACGTAGTCTAGAAGTTATAGCGCTGGCATAGTTAAGTGTTACTTAACGTAGTCTAGAAGTTATAGCGCTGGCTAGTCAAGGTTATAACGTGTCTGAAGTTATAGCGCTGGCATAGTCAAGTGTTACTTAACGTAGTCTAGAAGTTATAGCGCTGGCATAGTTAAGTGTTACTTAACGTAGTCTAGAAGTTATAGCGCTGCATAGTTAAGTATTACTTAACGTAGTCTAGAAGTTATAGCGCTGACATAGTCAAGTATTACTTAACGTAGTCTAGAAGTTATAGCGCTGACATAGTCAAGTATTACTTAACGTAGTCTAGAAGTTATAGCGCTGGCATAGTCAAGTGTTACTTAACGTAGTCTAGAAGTTATAGCGCTGGCATAGTCAAGTATTACTTAACGTAGTCTAGAAGTTATAGCGCTGACATAGTTAAATTGTTAGAACGCTTTGTTTGTAATCAAACAAAGAATACGTGTATTGATTTCCTGTTTAAGTAAACACAAATTGACCAGGCTGAATCCGAATACCTGACTCGCCGAGTTAGCTAAGAAAATTTACCGAGTAGGGAAACTAACCATTACATCTTCAAACGCCAATTTCTAAAACTGTAAGGCAGAGATGTCCAGCAGCTAGCTATCATATCTTCAAATGTCAAGTTCTAAAACTGTAAGGCAGAGATGTCCAGCAGCTAGCTATCATATATTCAAATGTCAAGTTCTAAAATGTAAGGCAGAGAGATGTCAGCAGCTATGCCTTCATATCTTCAACATTACCTACAGTTCAAAACTGTATTCGCATTTGAGTGTCCAGACAGTCTTTCGCTATCATATATTCAAATGTCACAGTTCTAATAATTAGCGATGTCCAGGATGGTGACCGCGGCGCCATGGCGCGTGTGTTATACATTCTGACGCTCTATTTACTCTGATCAGATTCCAAGAAAAACTGTTTTTCCGCTATTTTTCGTAGCCTTACCATGAACAAGATCTTTCCGCTTGAGCAACCTTGTTTCATTTTGCTATCATTCTACTACCCCTAACACACACTTTTTTTGTTCACATGTAAAACTGTCGACATCTTAACCTTTACTTTTCTCCAATCATGTTTTGCCTCACAGCGTCAGGAAAAGAACAGATTTATAGAAGGAGCTTTTGTGTACGCTTCATAATTAATGTTGTTCCTCGCATCTTTTATCTCTGAGGTCCAACTTGTGCATGGTCGACCTTCTGTTGTGTATCCATTGTAAACCATCGGGTCTTGAAAATCGGGGGGATTCGGGTCTTGAAAATCAAGAATCTATTTTCGTTGTTTTTATATTAATATAAAATTGATATAAGCATTTTGAAAGAGTATGACTTAGAATAGTAGAAAAAATTAGTAAAAAAAAATGTCAAAGTGTTGCCATGGAAACAATACAAAATGGCTGCCAAAAACAAAATTTCGAATCCTAAGGCTCTGAATCTAATGAATATAAATGAATTCTGTTTTCACTCTAAGGTGCCAATTGTAATATCTAAAATATTACACATGATTTTTAGGATATATTAAATATTTAATTTTTATAAATTTTAGGTAAAATTCCCTCAAAATTTGGTCAAAAAGCTTTTTGGGGGTGTGTTTACACAAAATTCATAAAAATGTAATATTTAATATATCCTAAAAAGGATGTGTAATTTTGTAGATATTACAATTGCTCACCTTAGAGTGAAAGCAAAATTCATTTATATTCATTAACTTCAGAACCTTAGGGATTTGAAATTTTGTGCTTGACGGCCATTTTGTATTGTTTCCATGGCAACGCGTTGACTTTTCTTTTTTGTACTATTATTTTTCTATTATTCTAAGTCATAATCTTTCAAAATTGTTATACAAATTCTACATTAATACCAAAGCAACAAAAAAGTTTCAAGACCAGAATCCCCTTAACCATTTTAACATTACTAATGTTGTTATTAGCAGTAGTAGTGCTGGTTTCATCAAAGGACGCCGGGGTCTCCATAGTTATCAGTCAGATGTCCCCTATATACAACAAACGTTGGACAGCATTGCTGTCTTTCTTTTCTTCAAAACTGTTTTGTCTAACAATGTCAAGATAAGAAGAGATTTCTAGAACGAGTCCTTGTGTGCGCTTCATAAATAGTGTATTTCGTCGCCTCTGGTATCTCTGTGGTCCACCTTTGCTTGTGCCGGTCTTTTGCTTTGTATCCATTGTATCGGAGCAACATTGCTCTTTGAGGTCACTGTCTGTTGGTAATATGCGTATGTGACCGAACCATTTAATTTGTAGTTTCTTGATGAAGTTCAGTACTGATGTTGTACCCACTTTTTCATGATGTTTTCATTTCTCAGCATTGCTGTAATGCTCCTAGTATCCGACACTCCTACTGTATTGTATGTTATGTCAATACATTTGCCGTATAACTGCGAATACAATGATAACAAAGCAGGTACTGTTTACTCAGGATAAACCATTTGTGCATTCCTTTCACATTTATCTCTCACTTAATGTCAAAGATCTTATTCATTTATTTCATCTGATGCAAACATAGAACAACACTATACACACACTGAAAACATCAGAATATATCACATTCACTCTAGAATTTAGTTCAAACATAAATGTACTTTCAATTGACTACTTCTTACATCTATATCACTTTGTTTAAAATCGAAGTGTTGCATTCAATTAACAATATTCGACAAATGTTTGCACTAAATCTTATCCCATTGTATGATTCTAAAGTTTATAAAGCTCACCCTTTCTAAGACTATATTTATATAATATTTTGTGCTTTAAACTGTATCTAAAATACAGAAGCATGATACTTAAATATAACTCTGATGTAAAAATGAAGCTAAACTATACATAAGCATGGTACTTAAATATATCACTCTGATCTAAAATGAAGCTAAACTATACATAACATGTACTTAAATATATCACTCTGATCTAAAATCTTAGCAGCTAAAGATACTGTGTTACCATTTTATAACCGATACCGGGTTATTATTCTTCTTGTGCGTTCATGAAAAGGTTCCTGTTAGATACTCAGATTTGTCGCTAGGATGAAGTCCATTGTCTTGTCCAGGTCTAGGCAGCATCCTTTTAGTTTTACCCTTAGTTTTGTATCCTCTAGTCTAGTCTGTTAATAAAGTAAAAGTAAAGGAACGCGTTTTCATATCATGAGATATATCGGGTAATACGGTGTTAGACACAGTTTTCTTTTACCAATATCACACGATGAGTGATGTGATCAACATTACACCAGCCGTCTTTACTTCCTCGTCTTTATCTAGTACCCAATGGAGGCTGTGTCAATCTAAGAGCCGTTACGGTAGGAAAATGAACTCCTCTCATTTCAATTGAACCCGTACTACACGCAGACAAAACAAGTGCACTAACCACAACGTTAACGTTACTCTCGTCAAATCTGTTAGTTAATATTAATAATACGTGATTCATTGATTGTATCGCCCGAGTGGTTACTGGGCCCAAAGTTGGGGTGTAAAGAATAGAACCACTGTTACCTGCCACGCATGTCGTAAGAGGCGACTACGGAGCATAGGTTGAAATAGGATGCACATGTCCTAAACGTGTAGAAGTCAATGCTTTTAGGGGCCTAGCAAACCAATATGCAACGTATACACGTTCTTGACAAAGATCAAACATATCACAAAGAGTGATTAAAATTGGTCGTAAAGAACTAACGTAAAGAAGAAGATTGATTATATCTTGTTACTTTTGATAAGCAATGGATTTTATTTGATTGGTTTATATCTTTCTTTGCACAAAATTTAGATCAACTAGCTCTCCTATCTTCGACACTTTGCATCTAAAGCATGGATTGTTGAGGAGTATATGGATAATGAGGATGTTCTTCGGTGACTTGACGACCTAATGTTGGATGATGACACTAAAATTGACGTTGAATCAATTCAACAATTTAAGGAGTTTGAAAGTACACGTTGTACAATTAGAGCTTGAGGGGCAGAGAGGAGAGCGTATTTAACCAGCAAACCACATAAACCATCAGTATGTATACTTTTCGACATATGTTAGGGTAGACTGAGCACCTATGGGTCTACCCGGGGTGCAGGGACGTCAGTTCTTCTTCTTCGAACTCTCCATATCGACCACTTGTTAACCACTCTGTGTGATTTGTATTGATCTGAGCCTAAGAGCGATTGTACGTTGTGCCAGTTATGCACCTACAAGTAGGCCAGCACATACAATTTCTGTGATGGTTTTTATTTACTAGAGTAACTTCCCTAGCTCCTACATCAGTCGCCTCTTACGACATGCCTTGTAGGTTGCAGTGGTACTATTCTTTGCTTCCTTCCGGGCCCCGGCACCACACGGGCGGGACGTCAGTTCAATATCCAATAACCAACAGTTCTCAAACCAGTGTTCATAGATTACTTCTAGAAGAACTTGTCCAATAACCAACAGTTCTCAAACTAGTGTTCATAGATTACCTCTAGAAGAACTTGTCCAATATTCTCAAACCAGTGTTCATAGATTACTTCTAGAAGAACTTGTCCAATAACCAACAGTTCTCAAACTAGTGTTCATAGATTACCTCTAGAAGAACTTGTCCAATAACCAACAGTTCTCAAACCAGTGTTCATAGATTACTTCTAGAAGAACTTGTCCAATAACCAACAGTTCTCAAACCAGTGTTCATAGATTACTTCTAGAAGAACTTGTCCAATAACCAACAGTTCTCAAACTAGTGTTCATAGATTACTTCTAGAAGAACTTGTCCAATAACCAACAGTTCTCAAACCAGTGTTCATAGATTACTTCTAGAAGAACTTGTCCAATAACCAACAGTTCTCAAACCAGTGTTTATAGATTACTTCTAGAAGAACTTGTCCAATAACCAACAGTTCTCAAACCAGTGTTCATAGATTACTTCTAGAAGAACTTGTCCAATAACCAACAGTTCTCAAACTAGTGTTCATAGATTACTTCTAGAAGAACTTGTCCAATAACCAACAGTTCTCAAACCAGTGTTCATAGATTACTTCTAGAAGAACTTGTCCAATAACCAACAGTTCTCAAACTAGTGTTCATAGATTACTTCTAGAAGAACTTGTCCAATAACCAACAGTTCTCAAACCAGTGTTCATAGATTACTTCTAGAAGAACTTGTCCAATAACCAACAGTTCTCAAACCAGTGTTCATAGATTACTTCTAGAAGAACTTGTCCAATAACCAACAGTTCTCAAACTAGTGTTCATAGATTACTTCTAGAAGAACTTGTCCAATAACCAACAGTTCTCAAACCAGTGTTTATAGATTACTTCTAGAAGAACTTGTCCAATAACCAACAGTTTTCAAACCAGTGTTCATAGATTACTTCTAGAAGAACTTGTCCAATAACCAACAGTTCTCAAACTAGTGTTCATAGATTACTTCTAGAAGAACTTGTCCAATAACCAACAGTTCTCAAACTAGTGTTCATAGATTACTTCTAGAAGAACTTGTCCAATAACCAACAGTTCTCAAACCAGTGTTCATAGATTACTTCTAGAAGAACTTGTCCAATAACCAACAGTTCTCAAACCAGTGTTCATAGATTACTTCTAGAAGAACTTGTCCAATAACCAACAGTTCTCAAACCAGTGTTCATAGATTACTTCTAGAAGAACTTGTCCAATAACCAACAGTTCTCAAACCAGTGTTCATAGATTACTTCTAGAAGAACTTGTCCAATAACCAACAGTTCTCAAACCAGTGTTCATAGATTACTTCTAGAAGAACTTGTCCAATAACCAACAGTTCTCAAACCAGTGTTTATAGATTACTTCTAGAAGAACTTGTCCAATAACCAACAGTTCTCAAACTAGTGTTTATAGATTACTTCTAGAAGAACTTGTCCAATAACCAACAGTTCTCAAACCAGTGTTCATAGATTACTTCTAGAAGAACTTGTCCAATATTCTCAAACCAGTGTTTATAGATTACTTCTAGAAGAACTTGTCCAATATTCTCAAACCAGTGTTTATAGATTACTCTGAAGAACTTGTCAATATTCTCAAACTAGTGTTTATAGATTACTTCTAGAAGAACTTGTCCAATATTCTCAAACCAGTGTTTATAGATTACTCTAAGAACTGTCCAATATTCTCAACCAGTGTTTATAGATATTACTTCTTCCTAGAAGAACTTATCGTAATTGTCTTCTAGTTATTTCATATCTAGCTTCTTCATATTTACTTTGCAGACATACTTATAACGAAGGAACGACCGTCATACAATCATTTTACCAGAATCAAACTCCTCCCACAAGATACCCTTAGGGATCTGACCGTCCTACTTTCAACACAAGTGACACATCATTCTTACACGATTTATGTGGAGAAAGGAGAGTATCCACGTTGTAAAATCCAGTAGATTCCGACAATTTATTACTTGGTATTCAGGATGTTAGCTAATGTGTAACTTGAGATTTCAATATCACTCTTCGTGTTTGAGTCTACATTTCATGAAGGTACCTTCTACTTGTCAATAGAAATTATACATGTTCATATCTGTTCATAAATTACCTCTATTATTAAACATGATTCAGAGTTTAGTTTAGATTTTTACATTCTTTCAAAAACTTAAGTACACGAATTTTACATGAGTGTTACATGAAACATTGTTGCAGCTTCAGATAGCGTTTTGAGTTGTAGTATCAATTACTGTCTTCTATAGTAGAAATGTACACATCCAAGCTCATTAATAATTAACTGTAAGATACATTATAATATTTGCAAGATATAGTTGTGTTTTCTTCTATTATATTTGTCTTAATACGTCATTGCATGTTTTACTGTGACAACTTTAGTTATTGAATAGTCAATTAAGAACTATACTGACTCTCAGATACACTGTTTTCAGAGATTTTGTTTCTACAATTCTTGAGTTTGTGTAACTCAGTGGATATGAGGAGTTAGGTTCGTGAATCAACGCGCTGTGTTCAATTCCCTGTACAGTAGATTCTCTAGTCTTCCCAGCTAACAATTGTTACCCGCTTCTGAAGCTAATATAAAACTACGGCGAAAGAATGAAGACAGGTTTAGTCGTATATATATAGAGAGAGAGAATAGTTAGATATAGAGATTGGAGATGGTAAAATAGTTTAAATCCTATTACTGTGATGTTAAGCATGCTTGGGATAGTGTCAGTATGCATGATATAGAGTTTTTAAAGTGGATTTTAAAGCCGAAGGTCTGACTTCATTGCACCGGGTTTTATCCCATATGGACCGGCCCCTATCTCCGCGTTAGTTCCGGCAACAAGCTTATGGGTCTCACACTCGTGAACAGAACGGCATGATCCGGACTCGAACCCACGACCTTCGACTTGCAAGGCTAGGACTTAACCACTTAGCCACATGAGCCTTACGATGTCTACACTTACACAATCAATGCACGCCCCCGCGCACTGTGCTAAAAAGTTGATCGTCTAACAGCGTTGTATTATAAAATTAACGCAAACCCCAACTACTTGGCAAAAGAGTAAATGCTGACTAAACATCAATGTGTTTCGACGTAACAGCATGAGTTTACTCAGACAAGAAATATGTAAAATCGATTATAATTAGATCTACCGACAATGAAAGAACGTGCGTGTTAAAGTTATATTTTTTCCACATTTAATAGTGTTTCTCCTAGTCTATGAATATATGAGATACTATTGCAGCCTTTACTACAGCTTTTGTGTGTGTTTTTGTGTACAATTTTAGCACGCCATATCGGCTTTGTAACACAGGGAGATGAAAAGTTTTGTATGTTAGAGACATGTGAAAGACGTAAAGTTGCCACTGGAAGAGAGAAAACTGTTTCTAGTAATGAAAATTTACGATGTAAAGAGAAGTTATTGAAGCAGTTGCACGTAAATACGATGTTTATGGGTAGTACCCAATCGAAATTTTAAGGTTAGAAAAAATGGTAGTGACCATCAGAAAAATTTAATTCAAAACAGTCTCTACTTAAAATATAATCATAGAATATTCCAGATCTGTAGAATATGTTAAAGTTGCACGTCGAATTATCGGTTTTACTATATGAATGACATACATTTCATTATGAAGCAATTGTTTACACGCCGTTTCATCGATTCGATCGAAAAAAAACATACAATGGCTAACTTGAGTGAAAATTGTGTTTACCGGCATGCACTGCGCTGAAAAAAAGTTGTGCAAATTACTTAAAGATTGCAAAGTCAATGTAAATGATATGCAGTGACTATAGTTTAACCTTCTTCACCTAGCTAGACTCGAACTACTTCCTCTATCGCTGTACTGCTGTCACCGTCAAGCGCCTGACATCTCGTTAATTCTGATGTTTACCATTAATTTCTAACCGGATCTTAGAATAGAAAATAGTTCCTTTCATTCTAAGACTTAATCTAGTGTAAGTAGACTGTTCTGGTTGAACTTAGTCTGCTGTTAACATCTGCACTTGTTTTTTCTTCTAGTGCTACCCATTCCTTACAGGTACGTACATGTAGTTATTGCTTCTAAATTGCTGTCATCTATTATAATAGAGAGATTTTTTTTCATAACAAGAAGTATATTAAGGAATGAGATGTTAGGTCCGTATTTTTCATTGACCATCGGCGCACGATGGGTGATGTCCTCTTTACTTCCCGTTGCTTTTCTAGTACCCAATTGAGGCTGGGTTGACCTAAAAACCGTTACGGTGTGAAAAAAAAATATATTCTCATCGTGGAATTGCACCCAGACCTCGCTCCTAAAATGTGAGTACATTAACCACTACGCTATTGCGGCTTTCTCTGTTATAATAGGTATATACTAATGGTTTCTTCAGATTAACATTCAGTCAATCTTGCTGAATTGATTGATTGATTGATTGATTGATTGATTGATTGATTGATTGATTGATTGATTGAACCGTCATCATTGCACTTCGGTAAGTAACCATGTGTGCTCCAATCTCTTTCTTGCACAGGAAGATCTCAGCTGCAGTGCATGAACTCCGTAACACCGGCGAGGGTCCCTCAATTTTGCTAAATGTATGTTTGTCTTGAATAAGTTGATACCAGTGTGATAGCAATGTGATAATATATGTAGTGTCCGGATAATTTAGCACAGAGAACATCGTCCATATTATTTCTCTTGGAGTATCATCTGTTTTCTCTCACGTATTATCTGGTTTATAATAGAGAGAAGGAGAATGGGTGATAATTAACTTGATCTACTCCTGGGCAGGATATTACACTCGTTTCTTTATGTACGTGGTTCGGGTTCAGTTGCACAGTGAGAGTGGAGTTATATTTAACTAAAATGGGTTTTTAAGCCGAAGGATGTACTTTATTTCACCGGGTTTACCCCATATCGATCGGTCCCTCTCCGCAGAAAGGCTGAGGCCCCTCACGTAGCCTTCCAAGAGTATTACACAAAGCACGAACTCCGTAGCTCCGGAAACAATCTTAGGGTCTATGGGGGAAAATGCACTTGTGAACAGAACGGCGAGGTCTGGATTCGAAACCACGACGTTCAACTCGCAAGGCAAGGGTTTAACCACTTAACCAGAGACCCCCTATTTTTGACTAAATGACTTTCAGTTTGACCCAGCCTCAATTGGGTACCAGACACGCACTGACAAATGAAGACAGCCGGCGTAATGTTAACCGCATCACCCATCGTGTGCCGATGCTCAATGAAAAATACTGGTCGAGCTTCATATTCCCTTAATACTCAAATAAAATACAAGAGATTGTGTATTATATCTTGCAAACTTTTATTACGTTTTAATGTGTTTATGAGACGAGCAAGTATATTCAGATATTATCTTTAGTTGACAAAATTACATATTTTCTTCATTTGTTGTAGTCTAGTTGTAGATTGACAAGTATCTACAGTTGACGACTTTGCAATGATGTCAATATGGCCGACGATGTTAGTCTCTATTTTCTTCTTAACCACGTGTCAAGATGTCAGCGGGCAGACAACGAGTTCAGGTAATATTGCTTTTCTCATACAGTTGTCAGTAGTGTAAAAGTACTGATTTGGGACCAACAACCTCATTAAGAGTCCTTTACTTAACATAAAGATCCCCCAGCCCATGTTGCTTGCATTACAGATAACGAGGTTGCATGAGGCTGAGAGTCTCGCTAGAATGGCATTATTTGAAAATGGTAACCCACAAAACTAATGAGAATTCTATTACTGAAAAACTAAATATCACTGGACAAAAGATCGACACACATTAAGAAGACCGACAGGAAGCATTGCAAGACATGCATTGTTTTGAAAGTCACAGGGAAAGAGGTGTAGTTGAAGGTCTAGAAATGCCTGGAGAAGAGAGATGGAGATGGGTTTTAAAGGATAAGCAAGACGGGAAAGAAATCGGGTGGAATTGTCACCCATGTGGTGCCGGGGCCCGATAGGAAGCAAAAATAGAACCACTGCGACATACAAGGCATGTCGAAAGAGGTGTCTGATGTAGGACCTAGGGAAGCTACCCTAGTAAATAAAAATCATTGCATAAATCGTATGTGCTACTTGTAAACGACTAACTGGCACAGAGTACAATAGCTCTTAGGCTCAGATCACATATAAAGCACACAGAGCTGTTAAACAAGTGATCGATACGGAGCGCTCGAAGAAGAAGTAGAAGAAGAAGAAAAATGGGATTGTAAGAGAAAGAGCAAGGGCTGGAAGAAGTTTGTTAAAGACCTGTACTCCGTTGGAAGTTGAAACGTGAGAAAGACAAAGAAGAGAAGATCAACGCAAGAAGTAACTTAGTTTTGTACAAAGTATCAACATACTCAATCAAATCTGTCATGGTACTTTGCCAAACAAACTTCTTGTGCCTACTTTTAGTTATACCCAATCAATCAATCAATTCGTAATATTACATTCACGTGTTCTGTGTGATTATCGATATTATTCTCAGACTTGTACAAATATCATTTATTATTATTCTGCATACTTGTACAAATGTCATTTATTGCTCTTCTGCATACTTGTACAAATGTCATTTATTGCTCTTCTGCATACTTGTACAAATGTCATGTATTGCTCTTCTACATACGTGTACAAATGTCATTTATTGCTCTTCTACATACTTGTACAAATGTCATTTATTGCTCTTCTACATACTTGTACAAATATCATTTATCTCTCTTCGACAGATTTGTACAAATGTAATTTATCTCTCTTTGACAGATTTGAACAGAAATGCAATGGATCTTCTATTCCTTATTGACAGTACCTACTACATCACAGAAAGCAACTTTCGAGTTGTTCTGCAGTCTATTCTCAATTTTATAGAAACGTTACCTGTGGGGCCTGATACGGTAAAGTATATCTTTTAGAACTGTTACCTGTCACACTTGATAAAATAAAGTGTACCTTTTAGAAATGTGGTGGCGTCTGCGGCTTAGTGGTTAGGGACTCTGTCTATTAACCTCGACGTTCTGAGTTCGAATCACGCTGCGGACAATTTGGTTGCTAATTGTTCCACGTGGATTTTAACAAAAGGACGATGTCACCACCCGTTCAGAAAGCAATGGCAAACTACTGAACTTATAGTCTAATTAATAATGCCTAGAAAAATCACAAACAGCGTTACAAAGCTGGGGTTGATTCAAAAGTCTGTAAAGGATATGCAATTAACTTTTAACTTTAGAAATGTTACCTGTCACACCTGATAAAATAAAGTGTATATTTTAGAAATGTTACCTGTCACCACTGATAAAATAAAATGTTTATTTTAGAAATGTTAACAATTCAATATAATAAGGTAAAGTCTACCTTTAAGAAATGATATATGTGGGAGTCTGATAAAGCAAAGTCTACCTGTAAGAAATGATACCTGTGAGGTCTGACAAGGTAAAGTCTACATTTATAAATGATACCTGTGGGGGTCTGATAAGGTAAAGTCTACCTGTAAGAAATGATACCTGTCGGGGTCTGATAAAGTAAAGTGTATCTGTTAGAAATATTGACAGCTCATTCTGTCAAGGTAAAATGTACTTGTTAGAAAGATTACCTGTCACACCTGATAAGTCTCTAGATCAAAGGTTGCAAATGTCATTTTTATACAAAAATGTCTGTCAAATGCGTTTGATAATGCGACTTAGAACTTATAGAATAGTATAATCAATATAGATGAAGACTGCAGTCAAACTATGTAGAATGGCGAAACAAGTAATAACAAAGTACTGTAGTTTTACAAAATACAAAAACAATGACAATACACAGAAACATTTCGACCAAAAGGCCTTTATCAAGCAAACATTACAACAGGAGTGACGAATTTCACAGCACACTACAAAGATATTAAAACGGTCAAAAAATGAATCAGTATATAACATTAAATAATTCGTTGTTTCGTTGAACACCACACAATCTTTATGAAAGACTGTTTGTTTGTTTGTTTTATTAGTCAGTTTGGTCATTGATATGGTTAATCTGAACATACATACACAAAAATATTGACTCCATCACACATCGTGTGCTGACGGTCAATGAAAAATACAGGCCTAACACCGTTTTACCCTATATACCTCGAGATGGGAAAAAGGATTCCTCTACTTTTACAGCTGCCCTGGAAGAAATATGAACATTTAAACTTGTTAGACTGGGAAAATGTGGATTTGTACCAGAATCAAGCACACGAACATAAACAAATGAAAAAGCTGTGGAAAAATACGTGAAGTTAGAAGAGAATTGTTGCAGGAGATATTTCGTTAATGTCATTATAACGCTTTATCCCCATTTCTGAGAGTACACTGTTGGATTGTATCGGACAAAGAAACTAAAGCTGCTTACATGAAGCTGTCGTCACTGGTGCACACATCGGTTTTATTTTCTTCCCACATTAAAAAATATTCCACATTACCAAGGGATGTTACCGTCAGGGAACACAACTGAGTTTAATTATTCGGTTACCCGTTCATTTCTTGGAAGAAGACAAGAAGAAGAAAAAACCAAATATGTTCAACACATAAAGATACATGATACTGCGGAAAACTAAGTCTCAAAGCAGTGGGAAGTACCATACCAGCGCCATGACTACGTCTGATTTCAAAGCGGGCGAACGCAAGAAGAAGAAACGAAATGTTGAGGGTAGACGGGCAAGAAAACAACAACGGTATAGTTGAAAAGACACATTTAACTGTGAAATAAAATACAATTTGACAGAATACACCGTCGCGACAAGGTACATAAAGTGTTAAAGAGATATATTGTTACCGAACTTTGGTATGAATACGACACGCATTCAATCAAATAGCCCCATTATAGCAACTCTGCTGAGAATCGAAACAAGTTTGCCATAATATAAATGCAATTTAATTAAATGGTTTTTTTTAGTCTTCTTTCTTTCTTTCTTTCTCGAATCCTGTATGCCTCACAGCGTCAGGTCAGGAAGAGATTTCTAAAACGGGCCTAGTATGCGCTTCGTAGATAGTCTCTTTCGTCGCCTCTGTTATCTCTGAGGTCCATCTTTTGCGTGGCCGGCCTTTTGCTTTGTACCCATTGTATCGAGCAGCATTGCTCTTTGGGGTGCACTGTCTGATGGTAATCTGCTTACGTGACCGAACCATTTAATTTGTTGTTTCTTGATGAAAGTCTAGTACTGATGTTGTACCCACTTTTTTCCTGATGTCTTCATTTCTCAACCGTCTCTTCTTATTACACCCAGCATTCTGCGTAGACACTTCATCTCTGTTGTTACTAGTTTTCTTCTATCGTTTGTTGTCAGCGTCCAGGTTTGGCACTGGTAACATAATGTGGGGAGAAAGATTGTGGTTGAACATTGCTCTTTTTGTGTTCATGGTGACGTGTTTGCATCTTAAAATTGGCGCCATTTGCCCTATCATTTGGTTTGCTTTGTTGCATCTGTGTTGAATTTCATTAGTTATTCTTCCATTTGCTGAAAAAATGCTCCCCAGGTATGTGAAATCTTTGCTTGATTTAGTAGATGATTATCGATGGAGATGTTGGTAGTGTTTTCCTCTCTGGCGAATGTCATTACTTCTGTTTTGTCGATGTTAATTCTCATGTTGTATTCGTTACATGCTAACTGGAGTCTGTTGATGTGTTGTTGTAGCTGTTCTTCTGTTGTTGATATGATTGCCTGATCGTCTGCAAAAAGAAATTCATTTAAGAGTTCTCCGAGGTTGTTTCCTTCGCTGGTGTTAGCTATTTTACAAATGTGGTCAATGTACGTGATGAATAGCAGCAGGGATAGTACGCAACCTTGTCTTACTCCTGACCCTACGTGAAACTTTCTGATAATCCTGTATTTGTTCTAATCGTACATTGGCTGTCAGTATAAATGTTCTTGCAAAGGTTGATTAGGTGTTCATTAACCCCATAGGTTGTTAGTATTTTCCACAACTTGTGCCTATCTACGCGGTCGAACGCTTTTTCCTGATCTACAAATGCAACGTGTAAATGTTTGTCGGATTCGATAGTCCTTTCTACTAACTGTCTGAGGGCGAATATTGCGTCTGTACAGCTTTTTGTTCTTCCTGAATCCCATTTGGGAGTCATTAAGCTGTGGCTCGATGATGTGGCGGAGCCTTTTCTCAAGTATTTTGCAGAATATTTTCCCAGTGTGGCTCAGTAGCGCTATGCCTCTATACTTTGTACAGTCCCTCTTGCTACCTTTCTTCTTCCAGATGGGAACAATTGTAGCATTCCTCCAATCTTCTGGTGTTTCTTGTGTGATCCAGACTTGGTTGAATAGTCTATGGAGCCAGCTGATTCCTACCTCTTTAGTTGCTTTGATTAGGTCGGCCGGGATATTGTCTGGGCCTGGTGTTTTATTAGGTGGGGCCATATTTACAGCATTTCTGATCTCTGATAGTGTTATGCTTGGTTCTACTTCTGAAGTTACATTTACTGTGAGTTCTTGAGTGTTCGGTTGGTCCTCTTGTTGAAGGTTGAAAAGTTCACTAAAGTATTGTCGCCATCTGTTCATTATCATTTTTGGATCATTAAGAGCTTGGCCGTTTTCATCGTTAATAATTTCAGTTGGGTCATATTGTTCTTGTTTTTCCCGCATAGCTTTAATTTTCTTGTAAAAATGTCTTGTTGAATTTTGTAGTCTGAATTTAATGTTTCGCCATAATCTTGCCATGCTTGTATTTTAGACTTCTTTTTTATCTCCTTGGCTTGTTTTCTAGCTGTTTTTCTCAGTGAGGTCGTTTTGATGTTTGTTTTTTGCCCATAAGTTGTATCTGTGTTTTTCCTCCTTTACCGCTAGTTTTACTTCGTCATTCCACCAAGTTGTGCTTTTGGTCGGTTTCTCTGTATTTTGCTGTTCCATTGTTTCTTTGGCTGCTTCTATAAAGTTCTCTTAAACTGTCCATTCTTCTTCTACTGACTTGCTTTCTTCATTAGTTTAACAAATTATCTGTGACTCTTTGTAGATATGACTCTTGTGTGTTGACATCTGTTAATTTATTGATTTTGATTATTTCTTTTGGTTAGTTTATTTGCCCTCTGGTACTCTTCTTGTGTGTTCTGATAGTCATAACTACCCTTTGTGGTCCGTGTCTATGCATAAATTTGGTATAGCCAAAGCTCTACCACTGACCTTCTTTGATCTTTTATTAGAATAAAAATCTATTTGGCTCTTGCAGTCTAAGTTGTTCCATTTGTACAATTAAATTTTGATTACCGGTGTTGAAATTGTGTGTTGGGTAATAATTAGGTCGTGCGGGTTACACAATTCCAGAAGTCTTATGCCTTTTCCCATTTCTCTGACTAGTGTTGTCTCCGAAGTGACCTAGATATAGCTCAACTCCTGTCCTATCAGAACCTAAATGTGCATTAAAATCACCCAAAAAAAGTAGTCTTCCCCTGATTTGATTCTATTTATAGTATCGCTAATGACGTCATAAAATTCATCGCATTCTTCTATATTGTCAGCACTATTACGCGGCGCGTAAATTTGAATGTAGGTCATTCCTGTCGTTCTCCCATTTGATTGTCATTATTCTTTCTGAGATGTAACCTATGTGTAGTATTGACTTAGCTAGATCTGGGTCAATGATGAATCCGACGCCATGTTAGCTCTTGCATTGATTTCTACCTGAGTATGCTATGTGTAATCTAGATGTAACTCTTGCAGCCTTGTCCTTTGGTGCGTGTGTCTGCTAGTCCTTTTTGCTATTTTACGTTTTTCATTTGTTCTACGATGTCTTGAAATTTTTCTCGTGCTCCACAGATATTAATAATTTCATATCTTGATGTTATTTCTTGGTTTCCCCCGTGTCCCTGCTACCGTTTTCGAAATCTCTTCATAATTCTGACACAAATTGGATTATACCACTGTCGGCTTGCTAGGCCCGTCCCAGTGGTTTCAGAATTCCTAGATGGGTCACACGGTGCTAGACTATCACATTCAGGCTAGAATAAAAAATTCCATCCCAAAAAAAACTGAAAATCGATTCGGTTAGAGCGGGAGAAATTCACAACCAGCTTGCCGCGCCATCTTGACCGGAAGTTTTTTTTAGTGTGTGTACAAAACGTTCTTGAAATTATGTTACTGGCATATGAAATTGTCCTTTGTATCCAAGAGTTTTTAATGAAAAAAAAGAAGTTGTGGAATAATAGTCATTGAACTCTAGCAAACAAATCGTGAAGAAAACTAAAGATACTTGTTGATGTCCATCAAACGGAATCAAACGTATGGTGTCAAATATATGACTGTTGCAGAAAGTTTCAGTAAAAGTACGTAGATGTTTGAGTGCATGCATCTTGTAATACTAACTATAGCAGTGGCAGATATTTTGCTTTTACAATAAGTAATAATGAGCAAAAACATAAGATATTCAACCAGAACAAACTGAAAGTTGATTGATTGATTGATTGATTGATTGATTGATTGATTGATTCGTTGGTTAAGATCTCCAAGGGCGTATGAGTTTGCTCTTATTTTACCTACACTAGTCTTCTTGCAAATCTTCTTCATTCAGAAAATGTCATTTCATGACGACACATAAGTACGGCGTAATGTTTCAGAGATTTACTTCAAATACTAGATGAAAGTTGCTTGACTGGATGTGGCAAAGAGTGCAATTTCCCGAGCTGTGAAGCCTTCTACTTCAGATGGGATATGGGATCGCGAGAGAGAGATGGGATATTGACGTGACTCTTACAGCCTGGAAAGCATGCAAAAGATACAATGTTTAACTTCCTTCCAGCAGACAGACCGCCAAGCATGAGTCTCCAACATGCTTCCTCATAGAGAAGATGATGTTTATGATTGCTTCGTTAGCTAGACAAATCTGTATCCGAGACGTAGTACGAGAAAGTGATACAAGGTGTTGACCACTATATTTCAAGATCTTGACTTCACGTGCAAAACATAAGTTGTCTCTGCACCTCCTGAAAGTACACCATGTTTCTAGCTGTACACTCTGTTTCTAGCTGTACACTATGTTCCTAGCTGTACATTATGTTTCTAGCTGTACACCATGTTCCTAGCTGTACACTATGTTCCTAGCTGTACACTATGTTCCTAGCTGTACACTATGTTCCCTATGCTAGTTACACTATGTTCCTAGCTGTACACCATGTTCCTAGCTGTACATCATGTTCCTAGCTGTACATCATGTTCCTAGCTGTACACCATGTTCCTAGCTGTACACCATGTTTCTAGCTGTACCTGTTCTAGCTGTCACCATGTTCATAGCTGTACACCATGTTCATAGCTGTACACCTGTTCTTAGCTGTACACCCTAGCCTTAGCTGTACACATTCATTATCTCAGTACTCTTGAACAGTGTTGTCCAACATTTTCTATATTGGGGCGCTTCTGATTGATGGCTCTGGGGGAGGACGCCGTGTGATAAATGCAATACTACTAGTAATAATAATAAAAAATATTAATATTAGAATGGTTAAGAAGTAAACCCATTCTCCAGTGAGAAAGGAAGTGGTGGGGCTAGGGGACAGTGGAATTGTTACAAAATAAAACAAGACAGCAAAAACAGGAATTTAAAAAACATTTAGGTAAAAAATATAAAATTATTTGTTGTTTTTTTTAATTTGATTGCCGCTAAAGAAGTTGAACAGCGTTGGACAGCGCTGCTCTAGAAGATTATGTCCCTAATTGTGTGTATACAGTACTTCATTACTCTGCACCAGCGTTTCCCAAACTGCGGACTCCCGGGGACCGCGAGTACTCAGCAGGGATCCTCAAACGCTTGAAGAAATATCATGATCTTTGATATTTCAAATAGAAAATTAAATTGTAATAACATGTATAAAAATAGTTGGAAACTAGTTTCGCTGCGAAATCAAAGGATCTGGACCAGACCGGAGTATAAATGTATAACAGGGAAAAATGAAAGATCATTTGAAGTTTCCCGCAGACTGAGAAATTGGACCCAGCTTGACTGTTGGTGTGGTGTAAATAATAATAATAACTCCATCGCTAGAAGAGTTTCATATATATAAACATTTGGGTTTCCTCGGCATCAAAATGTATTTTAAAAAGGGATCCTCTGTAATGCAAAGTTTAGGAACCGCTGGTCTACAATATCATATTCCTGATTGTTCTCATTCATTATCTAATTACTACACTAGGTCAATGTGGCAGCTATCTCGTATGGGGTTGCTACTGAAAGAACTGATTTCACAGGAGATATGACCATTCTGAGAGACAGAATTCCTAAATTGAGATATGACGGTCAGACCTCATTAACCCATATTGCATTTGATGTAGCTGCTGCGGCTATGACGGTGAGTACATGTATAGACATATATGTGATGTGGTAGCAGTGAATTATTCAGTTGTTAAAATCTCCAACCATTATCCAATTTTTGGTGTTTGGTTGTATGTTGTTTAGGTAGATGTCTCTGTTTGGCGGTGAATAAATATTGCTAATTGGGATTTCCTTGTCGGTGGTTTTCAGGCAGATCATTGTTGCATCTGTTTTATTTGACTGGGGTCGCTGCGTTTCCCGGGCAGAGAACCTGTTTTTGGTGATAATCATGACTCCACCTTGGTCGATCTTCCCTATCTTGTCTAAAAATGTCATAACCTCTAATGGAGAATCTGTGTGTTCTAGAAAGATGTGTTTCTTGGATGCAGCATACGTCGACATTGTACATAAGCAAAGACGCCCCTGAAACAGTTCAGAAATATGACGTGGAGAAAACTAAAGCTGGATACAATCCAGAGCATGACAACATAAGAACATTAAACAGAAAAGCACAGACCCCAGTTTTCAGACTTAGAACGGGACACTGCGGTCTCAGAGCAGGCCTCCATATAATGTGTCTCAGGGAATCTCACCTGTGTTGCACCAAAGTAGTCCCTAAAGCACATCATGCAAGACTGCCCCAACCTTAGCAGCCTGAGAAGGGTAATCTGGTTAACAGAAACAGCCCTTCAGAAAAAACTATGGTGGACCGGTGAAGACCTTAAGCGCACTGGTCTATTTATGACACATACCGGAGTAGTCGTATAGCACAAGTTGATCACATCATAAGGAAAATAAGTTCAGTAATTAAATATATACAGATTTAAATATATAAGAACCGACTCTCCAGCATTGAGGGTAGAACTCATCTACACCCACCGTCTCTCAGTAGCTTAAGCTGTTAGTTTTGCTGTCGAGAGCACTTAGATGCCATTGATATTAATATATGTACTTTCAGATGGTCAATTGGCAAGTGTTTCACTGTGACAACTTTTGAGTTTTCGCTTGTCTCTCTTGTCTTTCAGTTCATCCCTAAGTCTCTCTTCAAATGATTCTGCACCTTTGCGCAATGTTGTTTTCCATATATCTCGATCATCAGCCAGTTGTTCCTATTTGCTGGGACCGATAGAAAAGTTATTCATTGAGGCCTTGCATACATCTTTAAATCTGAGCAGTGGTCTGCCCTGGTGCCTCTTCCCTCCGAAAGTTCACAGAACAACATTTGTTTTGGAATGTGGCCATTTTCCATTCTTCGCACATGCCCTAGCCATCTAAGTCTTCTACTGTGAGCATGCCCATGATGGAAGGCAAGTTTGCATGTTGCAGTACTTCAGAATTTGCTATCTTGTCGTACCGCCTGATGTTCACAATCTTGCGGAGACATCGAAGGTGAAAGATGTTAAGTCTTCTCTCATGCCTTGAGTAGGCTGTCCATGTTTCTGAGCCATATAGTAAAGAGCTAATTACACAGGCTCGATATATTTGAATCTTCGTCTGCAATGTTATACATGTACATGTGTATCCTATTTTTCCTATGGTTTCAGTCACAAAAGAGTCTGAGGCCAAACGCACGTAAAGTTGTCATTCTAGTGACAGAAAGCATTTCAGTCTATCCATCAGAAAGTCGGAAGGTGAGTTCATATCAACATTACTGTTCCCAATGAAGTGTTAGAATTAATTTAGAATCATATAACAGAATGGACAACTGAGTAAACGACGAGGCCGTGTGTTCTCAATGGTGTCGTATGAGTGTGAAACATAGATATTTAACAAGGCAGTGGAAAAGCATATAGGTTTTGAATATAGATGTTACAGAAGAGTCCTCCGTTTACCATGAACAGAGAAGAGAACAAATAGATCTATTCAGAAAGAACTCAAAATCAAAGAAAAATGTCTTATGCTACAAATAATGAGTAAAGTTAACCATTTTGGACATATAAAAAGACACGAAACGTTGGATAAGACCATTATGGAAGGAGATATCCCGGCAAAGAAATGAAGAGGAAGACCACGGAGAAGATGGATTAAGAATGGGGCTAGTGATTTGAGCATGACGACTACAAAAGCGGGACATCTGCTCCTATGAGAGGAATTTCGAAGGAATGTTAGGGTTGCAGAGTTCTAGTTAAGACAAGCTATTTAATGATAAGATAAAGTTAATATATAGATTACATTTTATCTTTGAGTATGTAGTAGCTATGTAAGTTATCTATTATGTAGAAAGATTTACTGTCTAAGTTTATCTTATTATAGTGAGATAGATTTTACTGTCTTTTTTATTATTAGTGTAGATAAGATTTACTATCGTGCTTCACGTTTCATCTTTATTATGTATAAACCTGGTATCTAACGGCGTTTGTGTGTTGCCAGGGCCTACAAGGGAAGCAAAGAATAGTAACACTGCAACCTACAAGGCATGTCGTAAGAAACGACTGAGGTAGGGGCCTAGGAAGCTTTCTCTAGTAGACGAAAAGCTTCTCAACAATCAGATGTGCTGGCCTACTTGTAGGCGCATAACTAGCACAACGTACAATCGCTCTTAGACTCAGATCACATACAAATCACAAAAAGTGGCTTAACAAATGATCATTATGTAGTGTCCGAAGAAGAAGTTATCTAACATTCCTTTTATCTTTATTATAAATGTAAATAAGATCGTCTCTCTAACTTAAATTTAGTTCTTGTTGTATGATATTGCAATCGTTTGACAGGAGACACACTTTGATAGCTCGACTATACTTTCATCCACAGAGCGCTGAAAAATTGACAAATAACGGAGTCGAAGTGTGGGCGTGGGTATAGGTACAACAGTTAGACAACTAGAGCTACTGGATTTCACACGCGACCTTACGAAAACAATTATGTGGAACAGATTCGATGTTCTTCCACCAATCAACCTTAGATTCTCATGTCAGTATGTTTTTATAAATATTTTTATTATTTCTTAAACCTCTTGGGAAGAACAAGGTTATAAATGTCGGTACTGCTTACTTTGGTTGGAGCTAATTGTGGAATGTATTATTTCTACTTTTGGTTGGAGTGACCATGACTGGGGATGAGAAATGTTGCAGGGTAAAACTGGCAATGATTTTGGGTGGAAAACAGACACTTGGAAGATTTACTGAACGTATTAGTGGTGCCTAGAAAATTAACAACTTGTTTACCGTTGTTGATGGCTAAGTCAGTAAAGGATATGCCACGATTTTCATTTTCATTTCAGATCGCATTGCCTTCAATACCAACTATACCAACAATATTGAGTAATTAACAAATATAGTATACATTCTTAGATTCAGCAATATAACACGAGACTTTAACAGTAGTACTAACTTAATAAGTAAACAACACACAATAAGTTTAAATTGAAGAATTTTCTTGCAATTAAATGTCAAGACTGTCCTTCTATATGAAGCGGAGATATGGAATGCAATTAAATGTCAAAACTGTCCTTCTATATGAAGCGGAGATATGGAATGCAATTAAATGTCAAGACTGTCCTTCTATATGAAGCGGAGATATGGAATGCAATTAAATGTCAAGACTGTCCTTCTATATGAAGCGGAGATATGGAATGCAATTAAATGTCAAGACTGTCCTTCTATATGAAGCGGAGATATGGAATGCAATTAAATGTCAAAACTGTCCTTCTATATGAAGCGGAGATATGGAATGCAATTAAATGTCAAGACTGTCCTTCTATGAGAGTGATGCAATTAATGTCAAGATCTTTGAAGAATAATCAATTAAATGTCAGACTTCCTTCATATGAAGGAATATGAATCAATAAATTAAGACTGTCCATAAAAAATGGAATGCATTAATCAAGATTCTTATGAAGAGTATGAATGATAAATGTCAGCTGTCTTCTAGAGGCGAATTGAATGAATAAATTAGACTGTCCTTCTATGAAGGAATTAACAACTGAATACAAGTTGCAGACATTAATCAATAGATGCCTGCGCAGGATACTCCATCTGCGATGATACGACATAACCACAAACAGCGAACTGTGGGATAGAGCGGGACAACAGCAAATAGAACAAGAGATAGGGCGTAGAGGGCGGAGATGGATAGAACACACACTGAGGAGACCCCCCAGACAGCATCGCCAGACAGGTCCATGGAACCCGCAGGATAATAAGGCAAGGTCGACCCAAGAGCACCTGAGACGGAGTTGGAGACGAAATGCAAGAAAATTGGAAGAGAGTGGAGAGATATGGAAAAGATGGCATTGGATGGGTGGGCTTGGAAGGCCTTGCTTGTGGACCTTTGCTTCCCTAGGTACGAAGGAGAAGAAAGAAGAAGTTGAAGATGTTCTTGCAACTAACAATCCGATTATGTCAACAGGACTTCTTAGTAAACTATTGCTATAAAGTCGTATTTTGTGCTTTGACGCAGGTGTTCTTGTCAGAGTTAAATAAATACTTTTATTACTCCCAAACCCTTTTTTAACAAGGGATAAAAAGAATATATGGAAGTCGAAGGAGATCAAAACAAACAAAAAGCTGAGAATTTTTCAACCAAATGTGAAGTCCATACTGTTCTATGGCTCAGAAACATGGATGACAACAATAGAAACCACTAGAAAACTACAGACCATCGTAAATGGATGTTTACGCGGAATAGAGGGACTGAGATGGTATGATCAGATTACGAACGATAAACTCAGAGAAAGAACTAAGCAGATACCAGTGGAGAAAGAGCTCAGGAAAAGACGATGGGGATGGATAGGACACACATTCAGAAGACCGACCGGAAGAATGCCAAGACAGACACTTTTTTGAAACCAGCAGGTAAAGAGGTGTAGGTGTAGGCTTTATTTACCTGAAGAAGAGAGTTGGAGACTGATATTAAAAGGAAGGTAAACATGGAAAGAATTGTAAGGATGACAGGAGAGAGGAAGAGCTGAAGAAGTTTGGTGAAGACTGTGCTCTGTTAGGAGTTGAAAAGTGAAGAAGACGAAGAAGAAGAAGAAAAAGAAATGTATAAACTTGTGTACGACATGACAAGCTCTGTAACTTTATTTCACCAAAACATGTAAGCTTTTGTTATCTTTCAACATAAATTCTTTTGTTTGTGTTTCATATGAAGATATGTCTCTGATGCTTGAACCTACTGCAGTAGCAACACCAGTCATTCTTACATCCAATGTCATCAATGTATTGTCTACTATGATCATCCCCTTCCAAGGTGGAGACCAAGTCGTCACGAAATCCTTACACGTGATTGACACAGGTTTCACAGAAGCACTTACAAAAGCAAATTATGCATCCCTGAATATGGCTCCGACTTACACAACAGTAACACTTACATCTAAAGAAGATATACTCCTTTCCTTATCAGCCTATTCTCGAGAAGGCCTAATGCCCACATTAGACACCTCATCCTACATCGCTCCAACAGCTTCCAACTACGCAACAGTGATTCCAACAGCTTCCAACTATGCATCAGCTATTCCAACAGCTACTACCTACACAACAATAACTCCAACAACAGTCCAGTCGGACACACTAATGTTGACAACAGTAATAACTCCTATAGATAACAGAAATACCACTACCAATAACAGCGACGGTTTAGGAGATGGAAGTGTGATATTTAACTCAACTAAGGAAGGTAAAGATACTAATGAGCACATGATTGTTGTTGTTACAGACATTATAGATAATCGTCATCATCATCTAGTTTCATGCTGAACTTACACCACATTATACATTCTTGAGCTGTCATTTATGTGTGAGCTTAAATTTAATGTCTCTTCTAGTGGGTTTTACCACAGCCAACTCTAGATAACCAGACCAGACAACTGACCGGGGATTCCCTGACCTAAATCAGAAAAGGGGGCTAGAAATTACAGATGTTTGATGTTTGAAATTGCATTGTCTTCTGCATCGTTCCCACCGTTATTTATTCTGAATATATATGTGTGTGTATGTATGCCTCTGCATGTGAATACAATGTGTATGCTGTGCATGTAATACAATGTGTGTTATATATATATACAACGAACGCAGTGTGTTCGTTTGCTGCATGCGCGTGTCTCTATAAATAGAATATCAATATGTTGTTCAGTATCATAACGGCACCTAATAGACAGCAATAATATACTGAGAACGATCCCATAGTCCAGGTACACGTGTGGACAAGCAACATAGACATCTGAGTATCATCTGCAAGACTATGTTTATTCAATTGTAAAATGAACAAGCCAATGAACACATACATGCACACATACACACACAGATACACACACAGTTGTTCAGGGATTCCAACAAACTCTCAACAACATCAGCATACATAAAAAAAACTGAACATTTTGTTTGTACATTTTTATATTTTAATTATTGATTCAGATAATATAATTTAATATTGTATTGTGTACTTCAGATGGAATATGTTTCAACGCTGTAGGCCTGAAAGGGTTTGGGTTCGCTCCTCATCCACGTGACTGTGATAAATTCCTTCAGTGTCATAGATCGGAAAGTGGAGTAATAACGGCTTCGGTTAGATTCTGTCCCAGAGGCCTTTTCTGGAAGCAAGCCAACCTGACGTGTGTTGAACCACAGTTAACTTGCTGTCAAGGTTAGATGATAGACACGAATGGGTCAATGTGTGATAGAATTAGATTTAAAGGATGAAAAATATGGATGGGTTGATGAATATGAGAGATGGGTTTGTAAACTGATGAAAAAAAATGGATAAGAGAGAGAGAGATGGGTGTGCTCATAGTTAGGAGCGGATTAACGTAATCGATGGAATAATAAATAACACATGGGTTAAAGAGGTAGATGTTTTAATGATAGACAAGAGATGGATCTTTTAATGGAAACAAGAGATGGATGTTTTAATGGATACAAGAGATGGATGTTTTAATGGATACAAGAGATGGATGTTTTAATGGATACAAGAGGTGGATGTTTTAATGGATACAAGAGATGGATGTTTTAATGGATACAAGAGATGGATGTTTTAATGGATACAAGAGATGGATGGGAGAGATAGATGCGTTAATATATCAAAGACATGGATGCAAGACATGAATGAGCTGTTGGGTGAAACAAATGGATATGTATTTTTTAAGATGGTAGGTATTTAGCAAGAAAGAGGCAGTCATCATTTTTCGGGCATGTGATGAGGAGGGAGTTTAAAACACATTGTGACAACCGGTAAAATCGAGGGTAGATGAGACAGAGGAAGACAGAGAGAGAAAATTTTGGATAGCCTGACTTCATGACACGGTAGAGCGTCAACATCTGAGTTGATAGCAAACACCAACGACATAGATTTGTGGAGATCCATGATTGCCTACGCCAGCCGGCACGCACCTGTGATGATGATGTGAGATTGATACAAGAAAGGGTTTATAGCTTGGATGGGTTCCTGAATCAGCGAGGTTAATTAGAAACCATAGACAATATGTATAGACAATATGTATAGACAATATGCTTAGACTAAAGGGTGAGAGAGACGATGAAGTTCAAATATTCATAAAAATAATTATAGACCGTCAGACGCCATTTCTGACGGTCTATAATTTAACAATCACACAAGCCACCAGAACAGCGCAAGACAAAAACAGAAAACCACGACACTGGGCAACAACCCGGTAGCAGTGTGACGACAAAAGAAGAAGAAGAAGAAGACGCCATTTCAAATAACGCTTTTTATAGAATATATAAAGAAGATGGATGTGTAAGGAATGATGAATGAAAGAATGATTGAATGTGAAGGGAATGATGATACATGAAAGAATGATGAATGTGTAAGAAATGATGAATAAATGAAAGAATGATGGATGTGTAAGGGAATGATGAATAAATGAAAGAATGATGAATGTGCAGAAATGATGAATACATGAAAAAATGACTATTGTAATATGATGAATGACAACAAAATATTTGGTTTGGTGAAAGAATGGTGTCTTGGACGAATGATGAATATGAAGAGATGATGAATAAATGAAAGAATGATGGATGTGTAAGGAATGATGAATAAATGAAAGAATGATGAATGTGTGTACGAATAATGAATGAGTGAAAAATGATAGTTCTATTGCGATTGAAAGAATGATGAATGTGTAAGGAATGATGAATAAATGAAAGAATGATGGATGTGTAAGGGAATGATGAATAAATGAAAGAATGATGAATGTGTAGAATATGAATGAGTGAAAAATGATAGTTCTATTGCAGATTGAAAGAATGGTGGAAGAATTATGGATTGGTAAAATAATTTGGGATTAGCGAATAAGTAGTGATGGGCACATGGATAATGAAATAGTAGATAAATTAATGATACTAGAAGGCGATAGAACGTTCTGTGTACATCGTGACAATAATTATAAGTAGATAAGTGAATTTGATCAAATGTGTTGTTGTTGATTTCTGCTCATCATCATGGTCAAATAGCTTATCCTGAACAGAACTTAGTACCAACAGTCTTTCAGAATTTCTCTTTCATAGGCCAGATGTCCCGCCTATGCATCCGTCATGCTCAAATCGTCAGTCACATATTGAATCCATCTTTTCCGTGTCCATTCTCTTCTCCTCTTTGCCCGGATGCCTCTTTCCATAATGGTTTTCTCCAACCTCTCCAACCCTTGTGTCTCTTTATATGTCCAAAATATCTCAATTTCCCTTTTTTTTTTTTAAAACCACTCAGTTTTTGTTTTTAATTCTTTCTGGATAGATTTATTTGTTCTCTTCTCGTCATGATATACGGAGGACTCTTCTGTCACACCTTTAGTCAAAAGCACATATATTTTTATATTGCCTTGTTAAATCTCCATACTTTACATTATAAGTTGCCACTGGGAATATATCATGCTCTTAAGTATTCGATCTTTGTTTCCATCAATTTCATTCCAGTTTTTAAAATTGTTTAAATTTTTTGTTCACCCATATTGTTATCTTTTAATTTTCTTCATCCCATTTACTTTCATCTTTATCTCATTAGTCACACTTTATATTGCTGCTACTGGTGTGTATTATGCTGTTGGTTTAATTTTAGTGGGGGTTTTTTTATATCCGAAATACACAAACCCACTGCGATTCAAAAATTAACATAAATCTTATTTAATTGCAAACTCTCCCAGATCCATGTCAAAAAAGGTGCGATGGTCAAACCTTCAGGATGGACGGTGAGTGTGGCATGTATTGGAAGTGCAACAATGGCATGTCCACTGCTATGAGATGCCGGCCATACAACGCCTACATTCCTGGAAGCGGATGTGTCTTCGAGCCTAAATGTGCCAATGAAGATATAGAAACATTTTGCGATTTGCCAGGTAAGCAATTTGTTGAGTCACCAAACATTTGGTTGTACGTCAAGAATAGATTGTCAATATATGAATTGTTCTAGAAAAAAGGGTTGTTTCAATAATTGAACATGATATTACTGAACTCGTTTGCGTTCGTTCTTTACGACCACAATTTTAATCACTCTTTGTGATATGTTTGATCTTTGCCAAGAACGTGTATACGTTGCACATTGGTTTGGTAGGCACCTAAACGCATAGACTTCTACACTTTAGGACACGTGCATCCGATTTCAGCCAAACCTCCTTAGTTGCCTCTTACGACATGCGTGGCAGCTAACAGTGGTTCTATTCTTTACACCCCAAATATGGGCCCCTCGGACGATTACTGAACTACTAAGCTCCTTGTTTAATCAGTGAGCAACAGGAACCATGGGTAAACATACCCATACAAGAGATGGATGTGAGAGATGGATGAGTTAATGTATCAAGGATATAGAGGCAAGATCTTCTATCTACTAAAAGACTAAACTCATGTAGATCTGGTCAAGAGCACAGTTAAGACTGATATTTCACCGATAAAATATCCAATAATAAAGGAAGTATTTCCTGTCAACACATTACTTTCAAGTGTTGCCAGTAGTAGCTGTCATTATGATTGTACTTAACTTGTTGTTTTGACCTGCCGCGAATGAATATTATCTTTTGTACATATTGTGAAATGTACCTTGATGTGACTTTTGTTGTGTTCACGCACACTGTCATTCAGGCACACTGTCATCTGATAAACTACATGTACGTATACAGTAGAGTCTCGTTAATATATTTCTTATTCTCACGTTATTCTTCATAGTACGACTATTTCTTATCAGTTAATCTTGAATTTATCTCACCACGTTGCTAATGCGCATGGTAGGGTTGTTGTAGAGCGAAGTGGCGCATACAGGACAACTACTTCTAGTATGAGGATGGAGGTTGAGGCCGTTACTGCTGCCCTCCATTGATTTCTGGGACTTCATTTACTGGGGCAGTTGTTGTATCTGACTCTCAGTCGATGCTTCACAAGATCCAGAAGGCAGGTTTCGGTATGAGTGGATGTCGTCTATAGAAGTTTCTAACCTCCAGCGGCTTACGTGGATATACTGTCCTGGGCATGCGGGTGTTTACGGTAGTTAGAGAGCGGACAGGCTTGCATCAACAGCATCGATTGTTGGGGAGTTGAAGATGGATAAGGGGGATATTCTTCGGTCTCTTCGCGACTCTCTGTTGGATGAGGACACTAAAATCGATGTTGAATCGATCAAGTGATTTAAGCAGTTTGGAGTTACCCGTTGTTCAAGTCGAACTGGATGCCTGAGAGGCAGAGTGAGAGGTGTGTTTAATCAGCGAGCCACAGGAACTATCAGTATGCACACTCTTCGATATCTGTTGGGGAGACTGAACACCTATGGGTCTGCTCGAGTGCAATGACGTCAGTTTAGTAACCAATAACCAGAATTTATCTTCTCCGTCGTCTTCCTCTTCTCTTCTTTGCCGGAATGCCTCCTTCCATAATGGTATTCTCCAACTCTTCTCTTCTTTGCCGGAATGCCTCCTTCCATAATGGTATTCTCCAACTCTTCTCTTCTTTGCCGGAATGCCTCCTTCCATAATGGTATTCTCCAACTCTTCTCTTCTTTGCCGGAATGCCTCCTTCCATAATGGTATTCTCCAATCTCTTCTTCTTTCGCCGGAATGCTCTTCCAAATGGATGTCTCATCTCTTTCTTGCGAATCGCCTTCATAATGGTATTCTCAACTCTTCTTTTTGCGGAATGCTTTCATATGGTATTTCAACTCTCTCTTTTTGCGGATGCCTTCCCATAATGGTATCTCCAACTCTTCTCTTCTTGCCAGGATGCTCCTTATAATGGTATTCTCAACTCTTCGTGTCGTAGGTTAGCGGGGTAGAGGTGTGACTCTACAAAAGGAGATCCTTTGCTTGATAAAGGAATTTTGGTCGAAAAGTCGCTGCATATTGGTTTTTTTTTACTTTGTAAAACTACAATACTTTGTTTTTACGTGTTTCGCCATTGCTACATAGTTTTACTGCAGTCTTCCTTATATTGATGTCATTGCTTCGGTAATATTTCATATATAAAAATGATTGCTTGGTTTTTAAAAGAAAAATGTACTTATATTCTTCTGTAGGAACATGTGAGTACTTGCCATTGTCTGGTAACTCAGGTTATAAACTCCAGACCATCACTGGACCCATGAGTATTCAAATGTTGGTCGTCCACTGAGTTCGATCTGGCATCTTGTTCTTGTCGGCCATTGAAAACTTTAATAACAAGTAGGTTGAGATCAAGTTTCTAGAGGAAAAACTGTTCTTAAATTGGCGGAAAGTTATATATATATATGTGTGTGTGTGTGTGTGTTTGCGTGCGTGTTTGTGTGTATGAGTTCGTGCGTGCGTGTTTTCGTGTGTGTGCGTGCGTGCGTATATGTGTAATGTGTGTGTATGTGAGAGAGAGCGAGGGAAAGAGAGGAAATGGGAACCCGTTATTATAAAATGTGGCATATTGCGAAATACATTGCTGGACCCGTATTTTTTCTTAACCAAGGCACACGATATGGTCAAGATTAACCCTTTCATCCTTCTGAGCCAATATACTAGCTAGTGTTACTTCTCAAGACGATACAAAACCATTAAACTGACTAGCTCGGCTATACATTGCAAGATGAATGGTCCGAGGTCACAAAAATACCGAGAGAAGAAGTTAATGTGAATGTAACAGGAATACCTAACTTTATACAGGAATACCTAACTTTATACAGGAATACCTAACTTTATACAGAAATACCTAACTTTATACAGGAATACCGTTCTCCAGACTGTATAACTATTGGGATGCCAGACAGTATTGTCTTCGTGGTAGAGAGAGCGACGGTATACTAATCAACATCTCATGGGTACAGTGAGTTAATGGACGTTAAGATGGCTGCTGCAGCGGATGACAGAGAACGAATGGGAATGCCCAATGTGCCTTGACGTCGATCGCATAACATAACTATTGGGAGTATGAAAACGAACGAGAATGAAGAAGAAGGCTATGCTTCTATCATATTCTTCAGACTTTGATATCTTCCCTTTATTCAACAGATGTCACCTCAACCTGATGTGATGTTGGGGGAATTCTTCAGACTTTGATATCTTCTTTTCTGTTGAGCATATGTATATGTTTTGGTTCCCCGTTGCATTCTAATGGTCTTCATATTTTATGCGTTCGTTCTTGTCAAGCAAGTTAACCACTCTTTGTCATCTCTCTCTGTGGTTTGGGCCGAGAACGTGAATACGTTGCGCCCGGTATTAAACACCTACAGCGCGTAGAACAGGCACATTGGAATTTCAACCTAATTCTATTAGTGTATAAAGTAGTGCACTGGTTTCATACAACAGAACACTGTTGTTACAATGTGGTTCCTTCATTGTGTTTTAATTTGCTTACATTTTGGCTGAGTTTGATTTAAAATCGTATATTTATTCTTTTCTTACGCACACAATTTGTCCTCCACAGAATGTCCTTTAGTGACTTTATTCAACTCCACGTTAGATGTAGTGACTAACAATACAGAAGATAACAATAATACTATAGCGCAGATTGGATGCAAGTCATCGAGAAATTCCAAGAATACGGAAAAAAACCAGAAAAAAAATTGCAGATCTGGAATGTTGACTGCTTCTTCAGACTCCTCGAGACCAGTCACACTCCAATTTCAGTACTTAACATCCGCAAACATGAGCACAGGTTCAACTCATCAAGTCCTGATTCGTTCCAGCTCTTGTAGTCACGAACAAGAAGGAATACTTGTCGTGTCGGAAGGTGATTCATTCCTCGACGTTAAAGTGTTATCACATAGAGGATATGTTCTATCAGCATCGTTACCACTTTGGGTAAGAATATGGTGACTTAACGTGTCTTTACAATATTTGTTATTGTTGTTTACTTACGGACCAGACGATCTTCTTCTCCTCTTCCTTCAGTGTAACTCAGTAAGATGTAACTCAGTAAGGTGTAACTCATTGTGGTGTTGAAATGAGAGTAAGAATGGTAAAACGATGTAACTGGAATTCACAAATTTAAGATGGTTACCCAGGAGAACGGCGGTATCGTAGTTGTTATTGAATCCGCTAATTATGCGCAATATCTTTGTTCAATTCCACAGCGGGCGTGAAATATTTTTAAAATAACAGTTCTCAGGTCGACCCAGCCTCAACTGGGTATCAGGAAAAGCTCTGGGAAGGCATCTTCTTCTTCTGCGATCAACTTTTGCTATGCGGCTACTCCGGTATGTGTCATAAACAGGGCGGTGCGCTTGAGGTCTTCACCGGTTCACCATAGTTTCTCTTGTAGGGTTATTTCTGTTGGCCAGATCTCCAATCTCTCACTACTCAGACTAGGGCAGTCTTGCAGGATGTGCTCTGGTGACTGCTTAGGTGCTCCACAGGTGCAGGCTGCTGAGTCCCTCAGACCCATTCTGTGGAGGTGTGCTCTGAGACTGCAGTGCCCCGTTCTAAGTCTGAAGACTGTGGTCTGTACTTTTCTGTTTAGTGTATTTATACTGCCGTGCTCTGGGTTGTATCCTCCATTTGTTTTTCTCCAGATCATTTTCCTTGATTGTTTCAGGAGAGTCTTTGCTTCTGTAAAGCTTTGTGTTGTGTGGTGTTGTGTTAGGCTCCCCCCAGCCCTTGCGAGTTTGTCAGCCTTTTCGTTTCCTGGTATGCCACAGTGTGCTGGTATCCACTGTAAGACCAGTTCGGATTTTTTGACAACAAGCTGATATTTTGCCGTATGTCCTGAATGAGCTTGTCTTGTCTGGGACATGAGATAGCCTGGAGAACGGATCTTGAATCGCTAAAGACTGCAATATTTTTGCTGACACTTGCTGGTCGTTGAGAATATGTATGGCTGCAAGAAGGGCTGTTGCCTCTGCTCTAAGTTGGTGCATGTTTCTCCTGATGCCAGAGAGTGTGTTTCTGTGTTTCCTTGGGAGTGAGTGATGTAGATTCCGCTGCCTCCCTTTCTGATAGCATCTGTAGCTGAGCCATCTGTGAACACATGTGTCCATGTGCTGGTGGGATATTGCTCTCGTAGCATTTGGAGTGACCTGGCTCTTTGCTCTGTCTCTGTTTGTATTTTTTGGAGATTATTCCTGAGACTTCTAGGTCTGTTTGGGCCATGTTTTGGTAACATGTCCATGGCTCTGGTATTATGGGTTCCCACATTTCTGGGAGTTTCTAGGATGTCTGAATGTTGCATATGAAAGTCTCTGGCCAGATGGTTGGAACTTTACCTTGCAATTCTGTTTTTTGTTTTCTCTTGGAATTTTGTGTGTAGAGGGTATTCTTTCAGCCGTTTTAGTTTTTCAAACTGGGTGAGTGTTTTAAATTTTCTGCAGCGTTCTAGGGGCTCTATGTCTGCGGTTTTTTCCATTTCTATAATAAGACTGCTTTTCATTGCTCCCAGAGTTATTCTTAGGCCCATGTTTTGTACCTTGTCTAGTTTCTGTGTGTTTGTTTTGGCTGCTGTTGTCCAAGAGCTGGAGCCATATTCCATGATGGGTCTGACTGCTCCAGTGTAGACCTGCTTTAATATTTTGAATTTGCGCCCCAGAACGTGCCAGCTAGTTTCTTCAGCACAGCAAGTCTTTGTATGGCTTTTCTTTGAATTTTTTTCTAATGTTTGGCTTCCAGGTAAGTCTGCTGTCTAGGGTGATTTCAAGAAAGGTGGGTGTATCTGGTTGGGGTATTGTTTCGTTTCCTAAATTGATGAATACTTTTTCCTTGTGTGGGGAGAGGGAAAAACAGTTGCTGTGGTTTTTGTGTGGTTAATTTTGAGGCCCCAGCTTTTGTCCAATTCTCCACTTTTTCCACTGTTTTTGTAGTAGATGGGATGTTTTTGAGTGTGTTCTGCAGCTGTCCAGATTGCGAAGTCGTCTGCATGTAGGCTGTTTGAGACCTTCTGGGGGCAGCATTTGGTGATGTCATTTATGTATATTAAGAATAGCGTTGGTGCTATCACACTGCCCTGTGGAACTCCTTCCTTCATTTTTGCATCTTGCTGAGGTGGTTGTCTATTTTTACTCTGGCTGTACGTTGGGAGAGGAGGTTTCTGATCCAGGAGAACATGTTGTGGGAGACTCCTGTTTGTAGGACTTTCAGCATTAGGCCATCGTGCCATACCGTATCAAATGCCCGGACAGGTAAAAAATATGGCTGTTACTTTCTTTCTTTCCTGGAAGGCGTTTTCAATGTCCTGGGTGATGTAAGACAGTTGGTCCTCTGTGCTTCTGTTTTGTCTGTATCCGCTCTGGGCGGGGGTGAGCAATGAATTGGTTTCAATGTACCATGTCAGTCTCCTGTTTACTAGCCTCTCTATCAATTTCCCTGCACAGCTGAGAAGGCTGATGGGTCTATAGCTCTTTGGGTTATTTTTGTCCTTGCCTGGTTTCAAGATGGGGTAGATGTGTGCCTCCTTCCAGGTTGATGGAACTTGACCTGTTTTCCAACTCTGGTTGAAATGCTGAGGAGAAACCTTTGCCAAGAGGACCAAGGTGTTTAAGGAATTCATTGGTAATTCCATCCGCTCCAGGTGCCTTTTTCTCCTTTAGCTTTTTTATTTGGTCTTCTAGCTCCTGCAGGTAAACATAGCTGTCATGCTGTCTGTTGGGATTCTTCTTCTTCTTGGCGTTCGTTCTTTACGACCAATTTTAATCACTCTTTGTGATATATTTGATCTTTGCCAAGAACGTGTATACGTTGCACTGGTTTGGTAGGCCCCTAAACGCATAGACTTCTACACGCTTAGGACATGTGCATCCGATTTCATCCAAACCTCCTTAGTCGCCTCTTACGACATGCGTGGCAGGTAACAGTGGTTCTATTCTTTACACCCAAAATGTGGGTCCCGGTAACCACTCGGGCGACTGTTGGGGTTGTAGAGTTTAGACTATTCAATAGTTGCTTTGACGATCTGGAAAGTAAATACTGCCGGCGGGATGTTGACCACATTACACATTGTGTGCCGACTATCAATGAAAAATACGGACGACACACTGCATTAGCCATGAAAATGGTTACTTTACTTTACTTAAGATGGTATCGAAAATGTAAATTTATGAATTATCTAAACATTTCTACAATCATTCAGCCCCATTTTGACACTGTAATTTATAAATAACTGCTGATGAAAAAATAGCACACACCCACTGGAAATATTTCTGCGAACATTCATCGCAACTGCACCTAATTTGGATTTGTTTGGTTTACTTATGTTCGTTCTTTGGGATCTAATCCTTTTTGGGATCTAATCCCTCTTTGGGATCTGTGTGATTTGTGCCGAGAACGTTGCGCCCCCGTTAATCCTCCACGGCATGTAGAACAGGCACATTCGAATTTTGGTCAAAGTGTATGTATATTATCTAACAGGTCACAAATTTGAACAGAGGTTAACTGTAAGATTTTACAAACAGAACAACCCCACTGTAAAGTACCACATCTGGAGTTATACTGTAACATGATTATCAGATTTAATTGGTCAGAGGGAGGCCGTCAGAGCTGACTCATGCCATAATTAGAATTCATTCTCACGAGACACCCAAACTGCTTTACATGCTAAAATATATGTCAACCATTTTATAAGCTTATACTAATGTACTATACTGTGATAATAACATTTTCTATACTTGATGTTTATCAGGGTCTAAACCAGACTGAATGGAGGAATGTCTATATTCAATACTTCAGAGGAAATTTGCATCTGGAACTGATTTCAGGACATTTCGTTCACAACATTTATGCGAAGGGTAATACTACAATTTATCAGTTATCAGTTATATGAGGACTATCATCATAGCACTCCGGACATGTCCATAGGTGCTCCGATCTCTGCCTCAGCAAATCCAGCAGCGTCCAGCGACCCAACACGCCAGTTCGATGTTGATTAATCAATTTCTTTGCATATTTAGTATGTCGTTCTTTTCGGGCTGCACCAATATTGACACCCATCTCTTTCAATCGGGTCTGCGAGTGGGATTCACAGCCCTGAAACTCCTCTGTTCGGAAAGACTCTCTCAATGCGTGAAGAATGTCACTTCGATCCATGGTAGCTCCCTCTGATATTGTAGCCAAGCCAGCCAATCTATCAACTCGTTCATTACCCTCGTAATTAAGTTACTACAATTTAATAACTATTAAACTAACGTATTAAACTATGTAACTAATACGTAGTACCCGTCTGTAACACTTATATTCGAAGAATACAGGCTTTCGAATATAAATATTACATACAGGTACTACGAATTAGTTACATAGAACGTAAGACGAATATTTATGTAAGAGACCAAATAAACAACCTTGCAGGTCGACAAGTACCACTCTTGACAATCGTGAAACGGCGTAAACTTGCATGGTTCGGGCATATGATGAGACATAGATCACTCTCTAAGACTATCCTACAGGGAACAGTTGAGGGTGGAAGAAAGAAAGGAGGACAGAGAAAATCCTGGTTTGACAACATCAAGAGCTCGTCGAGACAGAGTTTCTCCACACTCGCCGAGGAGTTGAAGACAGAGATTCATGGCGTGCTTTTTTGTGCTGATGTCTCCACAGTGACACCCTACGACCCTAACGGGTTATGGGCTTTATTATTATATATTATAAACTAACGTCGTTTCAACGACAGATTTAGATTTCTTAAAGGTGCATTTCTTCTCCGTCTACGATCATCACATTTTAAACTGAGATTCCGGAGTCTCTTGTAATTCTATATCTATCTATATTCTCTTCGTTTCCAGGTTGACATACATATGACTTCTACCAGATTTTCATTGTTGTCTTTCTACGAATTGTTTCACACTTCAGGCCACAATCCCACTTTCAACTCTCGTTCCTCAATTCTTCTCTGTGTTTCCCTAAGACGTCAAAACCTTCTCTTTCCTTTCACTGTCCAAATGAGAGCTGTCCTAGCCAATGACCCTACTGGCATTGAACATACATATCCAATTCATATCCTTCTTTGATGTTTTCCAATGATGCAGTTTGTTCGTTTTAAAAGCACTTCCTTTGATATCGTATTTCCTCAGAACATTGGCAGGATTCTTCATCATTTATTTTGGCAAGTCTCCAGCTTGTGTATAACGTTGTGGGTTGCTTTATAACACTCACTATTGAATAATAACACTCCCCGGACACTGCTTCTTTAAATTTTAAGTTTTGTTTCAAGATTTAATCATTTGACTTTCCAGATTTTGTTGAGCATGACGACGCTTTAACTTACTTTATTGATTTTTTTCATTGATGTCCATTTCCGAATCACTGTCCTACAATACTGTACTTCCCAGGTAAACAAAATCTGGAACTTTCTGATTTTAGTTGTCTCTTATCTGATTTTAGTTGTCTCTTATCTGATTTTAGTTGTCTCTTATCTGATTTTAGTTGTCTCTTATCTGATTTTAGTTGTCTCTTATCTGATTTTAGTTGTCTCTTATCTGATTTTAGTTGTCTCTTATCTGATTTTAGTTGTCTCTTATCTGATTTTAGTTGTCTCTTATCTGATTTTAGTTGTCTCTTATCTGATTTTAGTTGTCTCTTATCAGATTTTAGTTGTCTCTTATCAGATTTTAGTTGTCTCTTATCAGATTTTAGTTGTCTCTTATCTGATTTTAGTTGTCTCTTATCTGATTTTAGTTGTCTCTTATCTGATTTTAGTTGTCTCTTATCTGATTTTAGTTGTCTCTTATCTGATTTTAGTTGTCTCTTATCTGATTTTAGTTGTCTCTTATCTGATTTTAGTTGACTCTTATCAGATTTTAGTTGTCTCTTATCTGATTTTAGTTGTCTCTTATCTGATTTTAGTTGTCTCTTATCTGATTTTAGTTGTCTCTTATCTGATTTTAGTTGTCTCTTATCTGATTTTAGTTGTCTCTTATCTGATTTTAGTTGTCTCTTATCTGATTTTAGTTGTCTCTTATCTGATTTTAGTTGTCTCTTATCTGATTTTAGTTGTCTCTTATCTGATTTTAGTTGACTCTTATCAGATTTTAGTTGTCTCTTATCTGATTTTAGTTGTCTCTTATCTGATTTTAGTTGTCTCTTATCTGATTTTAGTTGTCTCTTATCTGATTTTAGTTGTCTCTTATCTGATTTTAGTTGTCTCTTATCTGATTTTAGTTGTCTCTTATCTGATTTTAGTTGTCTCTTATCTGATTTTAGTTGTCTCTTATCTGATTTTAGTTGTCTCTTATCTGATTTTAGTTGTCTCTTATCTGATTTTAGTTGTCTCTTATCTGATTTTAGTTGTCTCTTATCTGATTTTAGTTGTCTCTTATCTGATTTTAGTTGTCTCTTATCTGATTTTAGTTGTCTCTTATCTGATTTTAGTTGTCTCTTATCTGATTTTAGTTGTCTCTTATCTGATTTTAGTTGTCTCTTATCAGATTTTAGTTGTCTCTTATCTGATTTTAGTTGTCTCTTATCTGATTTTAGTTGTCTCTTATCTGATTTTAGTTGTCTCTTATCTGATTTTAGTTGTCTCTTATCTGATTTTAGTTGTCTCTTATCTGATTTTAGTTGTCTCTTATCTGATTTTAGTTGTCTCTTATCTGATTTTAGTTGTCTCTTATCAGATTTTAGTTGTCTCTTATCTGATTTTAGTTGTCTCTTATCTGATTTTAGTTGTCTCTTATCTGATTTTAGTTGTCTCTTATCTGATTTTAGTTGTCTCTTATCTGATTTTAGTTGTCTCTTATCTGATTTTAGTTGTCTCTTATCTGATTTTAGTTGTCTCTTATCTGATTTTAGTTGTCTCTTATCTGATTTTAGTTGTCTCTTATCTGATTTTAGTTGTCTCTTATCTGATTTTAGTTGTCTCTTATCTGATTTTAGTTGTCTCTTATCTGATTTTAGTTGTCTCTTATCAGTGGCGGCTCGTGACCATTTATTTTGGTGGGGTCAGACAAATATATTTTTTTGGAAAAATCATGGATTGGAGTTTGTTACTTTTTAATTTATAAAATAATAAATACACGTTACACATTATTTTTGTGGGGCCTGGCCCCACTGGCCCTTAATGACGAACCGCCTCTGTCTCTTATACTGTCTGCTATCTGTTTCACTATAATGTTTCCCTTTGAAGGAAATGGGTATGAGCCGCATTTTTGTTTTCCTCATGTTGTCTGTAGTGGACAGTTTCTACGGGACATGTCTTGTCCTCAAAGTTGCCAATTCACAATAACAGCGACTAGGATGCCCATCATGACTTTGTTGTGTCTCATTTGGTTGTGTCCTGTTCTAAGGAGAAGTATGATTAATGGTCTGGAGTCATGGCTGATGCTAATATCAAGCAACGGTTACTTGTCATCCTGTACCAGGCGCTGGACTCTTCAAACATAGAATATGCGGTGGCTAACTGTTAGTAAGACGCAAATTTAACAATTTGAGAGAATACAGAATGAGCTTTGCGTATCAGCATGTGTTGCACTAAGGGTACACCCTGTGTGAGGTTGAGACTTCTTGATTTCTCGACCATAGAGTATAGAGAATCAAGACGGTTAGGTTAGAGTATAGAAAATCATGACGGCTAGAGTACTTACGTATCTCAAAATAAGTGCTAGAAAAGAAAACATCCACTGCACGAGCTGCTCAGTATCAGAAGTAGGAGTCGATTAAATCGGAGCAAATCGTTGGGTGGCCGTGCTGCAGACACTGTTTAGCTGGTAGGTGGACCCAGGAATATTGATTGACCCTGGGTAGGACTGGATACCGGTGGTCTCAATGTTCGGGAACACCATTTCGACCATCTTAAAATTCAACAATGATTGCAGAGAGGAGAATCTCGTGGTGGTAGATGAAGACATCAAGGCCATTATTAATTAAAGAAAGCTGTAATGAAGGTGACGTTGTGAACTACACAGATCGATTGGTAGTTCGCCACTAAAAGAAAACTAGTCGAGCATTTAGTAAGACAACAAGTAGCATAACAGAGGTACTGGCGGGACCAAGACACTACTCTGACTTGAGCCACAAAGCTACACTCATGCACGCATTCTAAGTAATTCATTGAGTATGATCCAGAAGGTAGAGGCTGGTTTGACGCAGACAATGGACTGAACCCTACAAGAGTCAACAATTAGCAGTACATTCATCTTCGCTCCAGGGCGCATGGGTGTCGTTGGCAATGAGACAGCAGACAGACTGACTGGCTCTGCCATCATATCAGGGGGTCAGTCAATAAAGAGAGATAACAATCTGAATGCCCTCATAAAATTTAGCCACAAAGAGTATTTTCATCTAAAGAATCTACGTCTACAGTTAGATTGCAAGAGCTTGGATTGAAAGTTGAAGCAGAAAAAAAAAAACACAACAGGCAAATGAGTAGGCTCACCAATCAACATCGAACTGGTATGGGTACACGCTGTAGGAGATATATTGCGAAGGAGATCGGAACACCTATGGACAAGTCCGGAGTACAATGAAGATATTCCAAACTGAAATGAACTCACAGCTTTTCTTTAACCTGTTGTGTATAAACCCCAAAGTTAAATGTATTGTTTATTTGAATATCTAAATTGTATTGCACTGAAACAACTGATCAGAAAAACACATGCAGAGACAGAAAAACACATGCAGAGACAGAAAAAGGGGAGGGTCCAAATTTGAAATCAACAACTATAATCCAATCTATACTGTTTTTCTACACTAGGTGGTTTGCATGTCCCGGTAGGTGGGTGCGGCTGGAAAGTGGGAAAACCTGAAGATCTGGGGAATAATTTGACCACGTTTACTGGAGACATTACCGAAGTAAGTGCATCTTTATTATGTGGTACAGACTTGTGTACAAATCTTATAATAATATGTTAGTGTACATGACAAGAAATTGTGTAACTAGACTAAAGTAATAAATTAACTAAGCCACATATAAAATGTAGGTGAACAGAGGAGAAAAGATTTAACTAGACTAACGTAAGAATGTAGATGGTCAGAGAAGAAAGAGGTTTTACTAGACTAAAGATAGAATGTTTGTGTCTGAGAGAAGAAAATGTAATAACTAAAAATAGAAGGTATGTAGATAAGAAAATGTTTAACAAGACTATAGATAGAAAATATTAGAGTAGAAAAGGTTTAACTAAAGATAGAATGTATGTAGAAAAGGAATGGTTTTACTAGACTAAAGATAGAATGTATGTAGAGAAGAAATGGTTTAACTAGACTAAATATAGAATGTATGTAGAGAAGGAATGGTTTAATTAGACTAAAGATAGAATGTATGTAGAGAAGGAATGGTTTAATTAGACTAAAGATAGAATGTATGTAGAGAAGGAATGGTTTAATTAGACTAAAGATAGAATGTATGTAGAGAAGAGGTTTAATTAGACTAAAGATAGAATGTATGTAGAGCAGGAATGGTTTAACTAGACTAAAGATAGAAGGTATGTAGGCCTGCGTGCCCAGCGTGTTCGTAGCGCGTTGGACTGTGGGTGACTAGCCCTCTGTGTGTACGGGTTCAATTCCGTGGGCAGGCAGAAAAAGCCACAGATTCCCCAGATTCACGTGTTCGTGGCACCGAACCGAAGGGTTCGATGTCCATGGCACCGAGCCGAAGAGCTGAAAAGCTCAAGTGCTTCTGGATCGGAAAAAAAAAAAAAAGAAGGTATGTAGAGAAGAAATAGTTTTACTAGACTAAAGATAGAAGGTATGTACAGCAGGAATGGTTTAACTAGACTAAAGACAGAATGTTTGTAGAGAAGAAAATGTTTAACTAAAGATAGAAGGTATGTAAAGAAAATGTTTAACTAAAGATAGAAGGTATATAGAGAAGAAAATGTTTAACTAGAGATAGAAGGTATGTAGAGAAGAAAATGTTTAACTAGAGATAGAAGGTATGTAGAGAAGAAAATGTTTAACTAAACTAAAGATTGAACTTTTTTTTCTTCCTTTCATCCGCTTTCAACTCAGCGAAGTTTCATCTCTGAAACTGATTTTTGCGTGAAAATCCGTTTTTCCAATTTCTTACAATGGCAGCAGCTTGCACATTGTAAATTACTTTACACTGGCAGCCGTGTGCTCAATGTACTCGTAATTAGTATACCTTCGCCATACAGGCAGATTTTCTCCGACTTCAGAGGTACTCACGTTATCGTCCTGAGTAAGACCAGGGACTCGAACAAATGCCGGACAGTAGGTTCGAACCCGAGCTATGAGGCGTCTCACAGCTAGCAGGCCAAGCTACTATCAACTACTCTAGGCAGTCCCCCGAAAGATTGAACTAAAGTAGATTGGTTGTACACAATATTGGAATATCACATATTTACTTAGTGATAGCATTAAATGATACACAGAAACAGACATGGTGTGTTCAGTACAAACTAACTGTCTCCTTTTTTATTCCCAGGTTCTTATCTCCAGATGTAACGAGTATGGTTTCTAACTGGAAATACATCTGTAAGATCTTGTACATGGAGTTGTAACACATATATCACACAGTACCATCATTCAAGTGGACAAATTTTATAATAGTTTTGAAACAATGTGGATTTATGCAATCAAGATAATAGAATATCATCATTACTGTTTGTTTGTTTTTTTTTTTTCTCTAATCCTGTTTTGTCTCACAGCGTCAGGATAAGAAGAGATTTCTAGAACAGACTTTTGTTTGCACTTCGTAAATAGTTTTTTTTACCGCCTGTTATTTCTGAGATCCATCTTTTGCGTGGACAACCTTTTGTTTTATATCCACTGTGTCAGAGTGATACAAGCTTGAAAATAACAATATTAGAGAGCAGGGTCCCAGGACGAAGAGGCAGACCAAGAAGATGGCTACAAGATATTAAAGAAACCATGAATATGACCAACGACGAAGTGGATGAACTGGCTAGAGACAGAGTGAATTTCAGATGTGCTGCAAAGAGAGCAACGTCCTATAAGGATACGCACCTTGATGATGATGTGTCGGAGTAGCATTGCTCTTTGATTCGCACTATCTATTGGTAATCTGCTTATGTGGCCGAACCATTTAATGTCTTGTTTCTTGATGAAGTTCAGTTCTGATGTTGTACCCATTTTTTCACAATGATTCATTTCTAAACCAGTCTCTTCTTGATACTTCCAGCATTCCGCGTATACACCTCATCTGTATCATGACTAGTTCATTATTTAATATCACTATTTGATACTATAATTAAATATATTACGATTTGATCATTGCAATTTTCATCAGGCAGTGACACTTCTTCGTTTCTGCAATTGATTAGTTAGATTAGTAGACATGAGACCTCTAAAATGACTGTGTTGCGGAGCATGTGCTCTGCTGACTAACAAATTAAGATATGAAGCCTTGATCGGCGTTCTACAAAGTGTGGTTTTTTTTAAATTGTCTTATGGGGAGTAAGCCTGACAAAAAATCTGGGACCAGACCTAGCCCCCTAGACTTGTGATATTAGTAGATTTACCCTGATATCCAAGAACCAGATTTCCAGCTATGGGCAAAATGTTTCACTGCATTGTGGATGCCTCGAGAGAGAGGCAAAGGCTATGGAAGTAAACCCAAACAAAAAATCAGGAGTGGAGCCCCTAAGGCATACAGGCATCATGTGATGCCCTACCGGCAGCTTCTGCAATCAAAATGATACCAGGCGTCATGCTTGCGCTCCTGGATTCTATCAGTGAGGTAGAGATGACGCTTTGGCAACTCGGCTTCTCCATACACATATCCCAGGCATGTGTCATGGAGAGGTCTACAGTGGTCGACTACTTTGTTGTTGAAAGTGTTGTATCAGAAAACAGGTAGAGGATTTGTTGAAACGTGGGGAGAGATTAGCTTTTGTCACAAACTCCCTACCAGATTCATGAGCTTTGTGTACATCACAATAAATATTCAATGCTAAAATAACAATTTGTATAAGTATTACTAATATGACATTTATTTATAGTACAAAGTATGACTTCCAAATAACATTAAACAAAATACATAATACCATTGACTACAGAAAAATGATGTATTGGGAGGCGAAAAGGAGAGGGGTTGTGTGTTAATGTTTTCACAATAATACTCAAAAGATTTCCTCTGCTTCACGCTAGATCTGAAATTGTACTGTGTTCGTATACATTTTTTCAACAAAATATTATCTTGATATAGAAATAAACACATGCGTCTAAGCGTTATTCAACTCGTATTTAGAACGTAACACACAAACCTGAGTCTACACGTAATATTTACTCTCAACTTACAGTAACCTTAGTCAACTTAGTGACCGTAGTCAACTCACAGTGACCTTAGTCAACTCACAGAATAGAAAACATAAACTGTCAAATTTGAAAACAACCGCGGTAGTTTCAACCATTGCCGGAGCACCATCAGTAACACCAGACAAGATATTATTCAGAGGAATTCCATATCCTTTTTAAAAGAATGTTACTTCAAGGATAGATTTTCCCTGTGTTCGTTTCTAATGTACTTGTGAATAATAATTCTTGACAAATGGAGGGGATGGAGAATGATGCATCCAACTAGATGCAAGTAACCGATAAACACATCATCATCATGTAGCTTGTCCCTTCCAGAACTTGGCTCCCATGACAGCAGTCCTGAAAAACTCTCTATTCTGTCCAAGTTGACCGCCGTATTCTCAGATCGATCATCAATGACATCTTACACCCATCGTCTTCCTTTCATTCTTCTTCCAGGCACCATCCCCTCCAAAATTATCTTAACTAAGCACCCATATAAACACATATATATGTAGTAAAAGAAAGAAAATGACATATTCTTGAATAATGAGTTTTTCTTTATTCACTAAACAGTCACCACCATGATTAATTTTACTAGGTCAAAGAAATAAAAACGGTTGTGTTACATTGATATAATTAGTAACATGTGTTACAACTAGTTACTAATTAAATATACCAAATAGGATTAATGTTAGTATACAATTATACTCTGATGAATCAATATTTATATAATTGTATATTATCACCAGCTAATGGTTGATTGATTGATTGCTTCATAGTACCCATTGTGCATGATCTCTTTCTTACACATGGAAGAGCTAATGGTAATTGTTAAAAGTATCTCCCTCATTCTAATAGTCAACATAAATTTGATCAAAAAGTATTTCATATAAAAATTGTTTTAATGCACACTAAAGAACTGCTTAGAATCTACATCCATACATTCAGGGCACACCATAGGTTCTCAGTCCCTTTCAGCCAGCTGAAAGTATCAGAAGTAGAGCACTTACACATTAGTTCTGACAACAATGTTAAGTCAGGGAACTCACTATCAGCTGCATAACAAGAGAATTGACAGTAATGAGAATCCAACAGTCACAAAATCTAGGTCAGTGCCACTGTGCTATGCCAACTCCTGCTCCTTACAATAAAACTTGAAAACTTCAAGCTAAAAAACTAGAAATATTCACACAACCATAAAACTTCACTATAAACTAGAAATATCCATCCATAAAACCACTATCCAAAACTAAATTAACACAACCAAAAAAACTAAAAAGCTTTACATAACCAAACAAATAAAGTTACATAAACAAAATCTCCCAGTTCAAATAAAATATTAACCTGCTCTTGTAATACCAGTTATTTTTTAACTCCTGAAGGTGTATATCAACCATTTAGGGTACCCATGATGTAGAATAATTATCATCATGGCATATTGCATGCAATGGGGTAATTATAAATGACTTCTTGTAGTTTCTTACCTACCTAATCATCATGGATCATAGGGCCTCAACAGTTGTCCTCCCCTTTTCCTGGTATCTAGTTGTTTTATTTATGGTTTCCCAGGATAGCCCAAGAATCCTCCAGTTTGTCAAGAAGACTGTCATATAATCTGTTTAGGACATCCCATTTTCTGTTTTCCTTGGGGGTTCCACTCATGTGCTGGTCTAGTGACACTTGACTGTGTCTTCCCAGAGTTATACCTAACCCACTACCATTTTCACTCCCTGACTTGAGCGAGCATGTGATCCTATCCCGTTCTTATCCACAGGTCTGTATTTTCCACTGTCATGTCTGAAAATCCACAGAGGACATTTGCTGACAACGGTCTGAATCTTATTTGTATTTAACCTGGTGACTCACCATGTTTCCGAGCCATACAAGATGGATTTCACATTTGAGCTGAATATCAAGAGCTTTGTTACGGTCCTTAGGGAACCAAAAATGGACAGTAAAAAGACAATTCTAAGAATATAAGAAAATCAGAAACTTTCTTGACATAAAATAACAAAAAGTAAAATGGTAAATAACACTATTGGAGCTGTTGACATGAAAATTACAACATTCTCAGCAGAATCAGAACACCTGTGTCGTGCCGGGGTCCTCAAATGGAGCAAAGAATATTAACTCTGTGACATACAAGTCATGTTGTAAGAGGCGACTGAGGTAAGGGCCTAGGGAAGCTACCTAGTAAATAAAAAGCGTCACAGAAATCGGATGTGCTGGCCTACCTGTATAACTGGTACAATGTACAATCGTTCTTTGGCTCAGATCACATACAAATCACACAGAGTGGTTAACAAGTGGTCAATATGGAGCATTCGAAGATGAATCAGACAGTTTTTAGGTCAATGGGGAACATTTACAATTAACAATCCTTCCAAGGGAAATTATTGATAATGTAATCATTAACAAATGAACAACTGGATAGAAAAGGTTACAAAATGGAATGATCTATTGGAAAAAATATCACAAGAGAAGAATGTATAGTGGCATTAAACGATGTATATATGATTAAAGAAAATGAAATAAGACGACTGAAGGAACCAGTAACGTACACAAGTGTATCCTATTTACAAAGTAGACAAAACATATAGATATGATATAAAATTATTGTGGTACTGGTCTTCGATTGGCTGCTCTCTGTTTATCAAACCGTGCCTCCATTTCATCCAAGACTCGTGGAGTGTATCGCACAACCAGCTTGACAGTTCCTGAAAAAGAAACAAAGCAAAAATTATTGAAGATTTTGCACTGTAAACAGTACACTACAAAATAACATAGTGAAACAATAAAATCTCCTTGATGTTCACATCAGATCTGACTGCACCATGAAGCAATCCTTATCTCCTTGATTACATCATGAAACAATAAAATCTTCTTGTTGATTACATCATGAAACAATAAAATCTTCTTGATTACATCACGAAGCAATAAAAATCGCCATGGCGTTCACATCAGATCTAACTGTACCTTGAAGCAATCCTTATCTCCGTGTTGATTACATCATGAAACAATCACAATTTCTGTTTAGTCATTCATCATAAATCAATCATTATTCCATTATTATTCACATTGTTCATGAAGAATACTATATAAATATATACGAGGGGAAGTCAATAAGTAAGCCACAAATGGTTGTAGAAAAATAACTAAACATGATAACAACTTGAAACCAGTTTATTTTTATGCATACATTGTCCCTTTATTTCTCAACATAATTTCAAGCAACATTGATGCACCTATCCCATCGTTTTATCAATCCTCCCAAACCGGCTGCATAGAACTGCGGGCTCTGTTTTTTAAACCACGTGTTCACTTCACATTCAACTTCGGCGTCATTCGCGAAATGTCTCCGCCACGGTGGATTTTCAGTGGACCACAAAGGTGGAAATCGTTAGGGGCTAAGTCGGGACTGTAAGGTGGATATTTCAGAACTTCTCACCTTAGCTGGTTAATTTTCTCCTGAGTTAATCGAGCCGTGTGTGGTCTGGCATTGTCGTGAAGAAGCAACACTCCTCTAGTCAGCAGTCCTGGACGTTTTTTTCTTCGAATTGCATCATGAAGCATCGATAGAACTTCACAGTGCGATTCAAAATTCACATTGTCACATTTCTTCTTGAAATTGGTTAAAAGCACTCCTTGACAATCCCAGAACACCGTCAGCATGACTTTCCTGCTGATGGTGTAACCTTGAATTTTTGGACACAAGGCAAAGAAAGATGTTTCCACTGCATTAAAGCACGCTTTCATTTGGGATGGTAGTGATGCACCCATGATTCATCCACAGTAACAATCCTGTTCAGCATCTCTTCTCCTTCATCTTCGTATCGACAGAGATGATGCAAGGACAGGCCAAATCGGTTCATTTTGTGTTCCTCCTTCAATTGTCTGGGTACCCACATTGAGCACACTTTATTAAATTTCAATCGATCATGCATTATGCTGTATGCTGAACCATGTGAGCACCCTATTGCAGATGCTATAGAGTCTATCGCTACTCGCCTCTCACCTCTAATCTTCTCTTCCATCCGCTGCACGGATGCTTTTGCTGCAATCTCAACAGGACGACCAGATCGGATTTCATCAGCACTTTTAGAGCGTCCTTGAGAAAATGTTTCTACCCAGATATGCACCGCTTTACGAGACAAACATTTGTCAGCATAAATAGGAAGCATTTCCTTATGAATGTCATTTGCCTGCAGTCATTTTCCCACAAAAAAGCGCAACAGCACGTTGTTCTTTGGTTGTACCATCCGTAAGTACAGTCGCCATTTTGTTTATGCGCTGCGCATGCGCATGAGACACATGGCACTACCTGCTAACGGGAATATAAAGGTCGATGTTGCAGTCACCTAATAACACCTTTAGAAAACACCAACTACATTTACCTACCACCCCACATAACTTTGTGGCTTACTTATTGACTCGCCCTCGTACATGTACATAGATCTGAGAAAACGTATAAAGTTTGGAAGTCAGCAGAACATACTAAAAAATAACATCTTGCTGGTCAGATGTATCCCTGGATCATTTATTATGGAATAAATAATAACAGCATTGAACCCTACCAGGTATAATGTATAAGGAGATTAACAATTGTGAACTGCACAATTAAGATTATCATGTACAAGAGCACACTAGAGAAATCATCACTGTTTTTAAAGCAAATCAATACTTTGACAGAGTTATCTAATCTTGCAAATGTAACAGTATTTTGTGTTACAAAATTATTACCTTCTTTTGTGCGTTGAGCTTTATTTGTGAATGAGTCGAGAGATGTATTAGTGTCAGATTAAGTAGTACTCATAAGAAGTGGGTGCATAAATACGGTTACATAATCGCAGAAATGTGTGTAAGAAGAGTGTGTACAATATTCTTGTTACACAAGTAGACTGACTGCTATCGTTGTACTATGCTCTAATTGGGAGTGAAAAAGGAATGATGATAGAAAGATGTCACCAAATACATAACACATCAGTGCTGTTGTTGAGTTCTAAAAGGTAAAGGAACCCTTTTAATACCAAATGGTATATAGGGTAATATGGTGTTAGGCCCATATGTTTCACTGACAGTCGGCACATGATGGGTGATGTGGTCAACGTCATGCAGGCCGCCTTTACTTCACAGTGCTTTTACTGGTATCCAATTGAGGCTGGGTCAGCCAGAGAGCTGCTACAGTCTGAACAAATTCCAAGCCAACTGTGGAATTATTCTTCTTCACGATCACTGGTTACTTAGACTGGTGTACCAGATTTCCCCACATATCTCATTCATGCAGCCTTAGCATTGGTGTGGTTTGTACGTCACATCTTCAAAGCCATTTGAAGCTCTGGTGCTTATCCTTTGGCGATGTGTCCGGTTTCAGCTATAGTTTACTGGGTTCGCTCTCCGCCCGCCGTTGGCTGTCCAACGCCGACCTGCAAGGCAGCAGGTTGCTAGTTTCTTTTAGGGTAGCTACCCTTAGACAACCTATCCTCCCGGGTTGTTGAGCGTCATTTCCCCAGGTTACCAGTCTTTTTTTAACTACGTGGTTTGCCTGCTGTCCAGTTTTGTGTACGGTTTGTTCCGCTAGTCTTTGATTGTCCCCAATCAAACTACAAGGCAGTAGTACCCGACTGTGGAATTGAACCCGGACAACTAGCCTAAGAAGCGAGTTCACTAACAACTACGCTACTACAGCTTCCTGCTGCTGAGTTCTGTTATACAATATTTCTTTCTGACAAACTCTGATAAATATTAATAGAGCACTCATTCATATCTGATACAAGATTTGTTAAAAAGAAGCCTTTAGTTGACAAACAAACTAATTGAGTGGGATTTTGAACTCACCATGTGCAATTTTCAGCAACTCAACAGCCTTTTCATGATACTCTCCCTCAACCGACTGCAGAAAGAAAGATATCACAGTCATTAAATTCAACAAGCCTGTCTGCATGTAGTGTGCACAAAATAAAGCATATTCTTCTTGATTGCATACAACTTGATTATTCTTAAAGAAAATAACGACAAGTCAGACTATTTCTATAGAGTTTATCCTATAATGGTACTAAACATTATGTATGCTTACTCTGGCTTTCATATGTTGAACACTTTTATGACAGATGCTACTCAGTTGTCATAAGTGTGCATATTAGTAGTTCAGAAATTATCTTGTTGAAAAAATGGTATCTGAGAATTTTTTAGCCTGTGAGAAGTCTGATCATTTTATCCCCTCTATAGATCCGGCAGACTGCATGATTTTCATATAACAGAATTTCAACTGGGCAGAATCAGCCATGCGCACTAGTCTAACAATCAGTCTTTCTGACCAAAACATTGTAATGACTGAATACAAATGAATACAGAGAGGCAAGAATTTATCATAGAACATGCCACGAGTCAGCAGTGGCCCCTGCAAGGATGAATTAGATCTAACCAGCATGCAACTATAAGCATGCATATTCACTGCCATTTGCTGAAAGAGAATAAGCGACTATTGGTCAGTCCAGATCACAATGAATTCTGTTCTGTTCTAACTAACTAAAGTCTGTTTCATTAAGACTTTATTAACACTTTTGAAAGTTCTGATCTAGTTCTGAAACCAGACCCACCTTCAAAGCTGACTCGGGACGAAGATGAACCACAAGTCAAAGACACGCAGACATACTTTAATATGGTCTGAGTCTTAAATGGCCTGAGATACTAGACCTGGCAAGAAAGTGTAAAACTAAGACGAAAGCTATGGGGCTTGAACCTGACCTTAATCCTGGTGACACATTTAAGGATCTAGCATGACCACAGAACACAGAAGTTAGACAGAATGTTATCTCTGTAAATTGTCATTTCCTAACTCCCTGGAGTTAACAAAAAAGAAATGTCCAAACCCTCCACCTTACATACAACTTTGTGTGAAAGATCTGATGTGTGTTCTGGCCAAATACTATTTCTAACCAAGAACTGCTTGCAAGAGAATATGAGCACCATAACCCAAAAAAAGATGCTGGAGATGGATAGGACATATGATATGAATTGAGGCTAACTCTGTCACAAAAACTGCACTGAGATAAACACCAAAGAGTAAACAAAAAATGTGGAAGAACCAAAATGATCCTGAGGAGAACAGTAGAACAAGAAATGAATCTATGCTGAAACACAATACAGAGGACAGCCAAGAATAGAGAAGAATAATGTGTATTTGTTGCTGCATTAAGCTGCAGGGTCATCACTGGCTAGAGAGAGAACAAAATTGACTTCAAAGCACTCCTGATAAATACATAAATGATCAATCTCTTTGTGTAGATCATGAAGGTATGCATGCTGATGATTTCCATGACTTACTGGTTATTTATACCAAAGGTTTGGTTATAAAATAATAGATACCACTTTTGTCTCCAAAAAACAAACACTGATTGCATGCAAACTGAAGAAAAAACAAAGTAGAAATATGCAGAGAAAAAAACGAAGAGCACACAATTTTTCTCAGTGTTATCAAGTACTTGGAGTTTTGAGATACTCATTTGCACATTTAACTTAGTTTTTTTATTTACTAAAATGAAATTTATTATAACTGCATACCACTCCATTCACGGATAAAAGCTGGTCCCCTCTCTTCAGACCACCATGTCTGTCAGCAACACCCCCTGGGATGATACGGGAGATATAAATAGGAGAGTTCTGCTCCTTCCCCCCCATCACATTAAAGCCTAAGCCCTCTTCTGTCTTTGGCAGTTCTACCACTCGTGGATGAGCATGGCCTTCACTGGCAGCAAAAGCTGCAACAGTTGCCTGAAATGGATTTTAATTTATAAATTCATGAACCAAGATATAAATATATTGCTTCAAACTGCCTGTAAAACTTACATTGTTTCTGGAAACACAGGATATTGAATGGGAAAAGAGAAAGGAGCGAAAGATAAACCAAGGAAAGAATTTCTTTCTGTACAACTGATTACAAGAAAATTTTTATTACAACAAAAATCACAAAACAATCACAACAAAAACCACCAAAACATTACACAAATAGAACGCTAACTAATTGTTTTACAATGTCTAACATAAGAAACTCAATTTGGGGTTTTTTTTAAACAGCAAAACATTTTTTTAAATTGTCTAGCCAAAATTATGGTTACTTATAATTTTATACGATGTTTCACAAAATTTCTATTGCAGCAAAAATAGAAAGATGTCTAAAAGTCAGGCATGTCTCTAAATTTACTGTTCCAAATTTGCCATATGGTGTGTGCTTCTTTTTTTTCCACCACTGAACAAAACAAATACCATTTTAACCAAAAGCTCTCAACAAACTAGAGAGCAGAACTACATGCAATCATAAGAGGTCAATAAGATGCTGAAAGAACTAAGACTTGAATGATGAAACTGTCTCTCAGCTCTCCAGAATCTCAAAAAAAAGAAGATGAGGACGCTTTAACAAGAACTGCTATTGAACAACTAAAGCATCTGTCTGCCAACAACAAAGTATCAATGCAATAGATTCCAGCACACTGTCATTGCAGGTAATGAGGCAGCTGATAGACTTGCAAAAGCAGACACCAAAAAGGAACAACACCACAGAATCTCAGAGGGGACCAAAAACACTTCTCAGCAGGAAACACAAATGTACATGGAGTCATAGAACAGGTAGCAATTACCCTCAAGACCTCATCTTAAATTTAGAAAGAAATAAACGATTATCTTTAGGCTCCACACAGGACATTGCAGAATGCAAACTCATCATCAACTGAAAACTGCCCAAACTGACCTATGCACATGCCAAAAGAGTCCCCAGACTCCTTCAAACCTGCCCACTGCTCAACAATTTGAGTTATCAAACATGTCCATGTGAGACAAGTATAAAAGAGAAATTGTGGGGCACCCAAGAGGACCTCCTGCTGACAACTGGATTCATGGCTGCAACTCATCTTGCTGTTTAGACTTCTGAGCAGACCAAAGAGAAGAACCAAAACTGACAAGCATAACTGCAAACTAATATTTAATATGTGTACATAATAAAATTATTTATTCTTGCAGAGAACAGACAAATCTAACTAAAGACATACCTTGGCTGTAGCATTAGCCCGAACATCAGCACTGCCACTGATGTCAACTGTTTCATAGATGTTCTCATATACTTCTCTGACAGCATGCAGGAAGTCACTCTGTAACACTCTCTGCAGAGCTTGCAACTTTGCAGCTGGGAATTCTCCAGCTGGTACAAAATATGACATATTTGAATTAAATCAAGCTACAAACAAATTAAGAGAACACATTGACTATGATCTTGTCATATGGAAAGGTCAATGATGATGGATAAACAAATTAGAAGACCACTGGTAGACATAAGCGTCCCAGCTATGGACTCGGACAGAAGAGGGATGTGGGTTCAATTCCCCACTTAGCATTCCATACATGAGGAAAGGAAGTGGCCCTCCTACCTCCTGCACACTAGGTTTGTAGAAATATGAAGTGAAATGGCTTCAGACCTTAGGGAAGTCTGAAATGGCTACTGACATTTTTTTTAATGTTAAAGTGCATCTTGAACAATCCTAAGTAAAGATATCTAGTAACACATTCAATTTAAACTAACAACTTATTCTCTATGTCAAAACTGTTTATGATAAAAATAAACTGTGTTGACCAAATTATAATCACAAGGTAGCATGAATCTGTGTCCATGAAAAAACAGAATTATTTCTGTGATTAATAACTATTTTGGAAACAAAGATTTAACATTGCATGTGTTAAACAAAATGTTGAAATGCTGTAGATACAATTTTTGGTTATCAATATCTACCTAAATGCTATAGTTAAAACATAAGGCATTCACAATGTCACATTACTGACAGTCCACACTCTTCCATTTCGACAGTCCTTTTTCATGTTTATTTTAGTCTGCCCTGTCTCTTCAGCCTGTTGTCCATCAAAAAGTTGTCATTGTAAAAGTGTTTGGTGACATTCTACACACATGTCCAAGCCATATCTTTCTTCTTCTTATGATCAGGGTTGCCAGTTCTGTGTAACTAGCTTTCTTCCTCAGCACCTTATTTCTGATCTTTTCTGGCTAAAATATTTGCAGGATTCTAGCCATTTATTTTGAAGTTTTATATGTGTAATGTCTGGTGTCATTTAATAGCATTCGTTATTGTATAGTCATATTTGGAGTTCGTTACTTTGGTACATTTTGAGTTTGGTTTTCTAACCATGTCCTTTTGATCAACATATGTGATTTGGCTTCTTTGCTTATTCTTGCTGCTACATCCTTTTCCAAATCTTCCTTGAAACTTTACTTCTAAAGTATACAAATTCATTAACTTCATTGTTGATAGTAAATGAGATATCTGATAATTTCTCAGTAGTTGAATTTTACTGGTGTTAATCTTTAGACCTATTTTGTGGACTGTTTCTGATAGTCTCTGTCTTTTCTTTCCCTTCGTGACAACATAGCGACTGCCAAAACACTGATTTTATCTAAATAGTCCAGGTTCTCCTGAAAAAAAGACAAGTGTACATCTAATGGCTGTATTTCTTCTCTTTATGACCTCTCATCAGCCAGATTTAATAAAAATGGGGATAGTATACGCCCTTTCTACTCTCTGGGAGATTCTTAAGACCTACGGCTTCCAGGAAAAGTACATCAATATTATAAAAGCCTTCTATTCTGAAGCATCCTGCTGTGTAAGAACAGATGCAGGAAACTCAGACTGGTTGACAGTCAATTCGGGTGTGAAGCAGGGCTGCGTGATGTCACCTATGCTTTTGGGATAGCTATAGACTGGATCATGCGCAAATGCACCCAAGATGATCAACTAGGCATCAAATGGCTTAATAACAGCAGACTATTTGATCTTGACTTTGCCGATGACGTGGCCATATTGAATTCAACCACACAAGCAACCCACAAACTAACGAGCAATCTTTGCACACTTGCAGAACAGGTTGGTCTCCAGATTAATTCTGCCAAGACCAAAATTATGGACCTCACAAACTCGACAGACAACATCGTAATAAATGGCCAAACACTGGAGAAAGTTGAACATTTTACATATTTGGGTAGTAAAGTGTCAAACAACGGAGACACGATGAAAGAAATAAACTCTCGTATTGCTATAGCAGCTAGTGCCTTTACAAAATTAACGAATATCTGGCAATCTCAAGACCTTAGTATATGCACAAAAGTTAAATTATTTAGGTCATGTGTGATTCCTGTACTGACCTACGGTTGTGAAAGTTGGAAATCAACAAAGAAAATTGATAAGAAACTGGACAGCTTTGAGAATAAATGTCTACGAAAATTATTAAAGTAAAATGGAGTGATTTCGTTTCTAACAACACAGTGAGAGATAGAACACACCAACAACCCGTATCAAATATTATAAGGAAAGCGAAGGTGGAAATATTTAGGTCATGTTCTTAGATCAGACGAAAAGAGACTAAATCGACAAGTCCTTATGTGGTCACCAGTTGGGAAAAGAAAACGTGGAAGACCAAAGACCACTCTTGAAGAACCATCCAACAAGAAAGTAAACTATTGGGATGTAAAACCATACAAGATCTGCAACTGCTAGCAAAGAACCGTATCACATGGAGATCTAAAACCTCTGCCCTATGTGCCGCCTTTGGCTCGAAAGGAATAAACTAACTAACTTTCCTTGAGAATGTGTTGACGAAAAAATTTTCTGCTGTGATTGTCCCAAATAGTTCTCTATAACATTGCTGATCTCTTGTTAAGATTCATTCTGTGTCGCAGTAGTTTAAATTGTTTCTATTAAAAATACACAGAAAATCTCAGTTTTTATGTAACCTTTCTAATAAAGTTCTAAAACAAATTAAGTAAGTAAACTTGACTTACTTCGCTGGAGAACTTCCAAGAGTTCGATCGCACGATTGATATCTAACAAAACAAATGAAATAGCATGCATCAGAGTATTGACTGTCATTAGTGTCATAAATTTGTATCACAAAAAGTAAGAGAATGTATGCTATGCAAGCTATACTACCACATATTTTAAAACACAAAATTCTAGTTTGCTTTTACTTTGGAACACTTTTCATAATTTATTCTTATAACCTTTATAAATCATTATTATACGTTCATATTACATTATGGGGTTTGGCTCCAGTAGACAATATTATTTTTAGTTAAAAACATTGATTTTTCAGTGTTTAGTTCTATAAAGTACAACATTCATACTATCAATTGCACACAAAATTATGTTGTTTTGTTTGCATATTAGCATTACAAAATTCATAAGAAACTTCCAACCCCAACCATTTTTCTTTCACATTCAAAGTTTAAAATTGAATTTTCTCAAAAGCATTTTTTGCCATTTGGTATGTGTCGCCACTGTCGGAAATCCCTGAGTTATAACTATAGTCCGTTCAACAACTCATGCCCACAGTCCAATACAAATTGTAGCAAAACCATCAGTTCCACAGTAGCGAAATTTTGCACCCAACCTTAGAATTTTACCGACGCAAATGTCTGATGGAAGAAATTGCTATAGGAAACCTGGATTTTGTAATATAATGTTTTCCTTTGATATTGGCGGCATATTTGGCGAGTCTGACCGAAATTTTAGTTTTTACAGTAAAAGCACATATATGATATTTGATGACAAGTCTCATGCAAAGGCGTATCATCTGAGCTTATACATGGGGGCCAATGTTGATACTTGCAATACAGTCATGAAATAAACAAGAAATGTAGACATAGTTGTATTATTGTTTTTAAATAACTTACACTACAATTAAAGTTAGCTGCCATGTCATAATGCCATCCCCTTTCACGTCCAGGCTTGGGACTGGCAATAGCGGAGCTCAAGTAGTAGCATGTCCCTTACGGAACATTGTGTTCATCACAGCCCGTCTGAAAAGCTCTATGTCTGTTGCAGGTTCTCCTGCCTCTTCCAGCATCATGTTCAAGGTTTCTTTGATGTCCTGCTGCCATCTTGCTGCCCCTGCCTCGTTTTCAGGAACCAGGCCTTCCATTACCTTTCTCTCCAGACCACTGTGGCGTTTAATGTGGTCAAAATATTTCATCTTCCGAGACATGATGTTATTTATGAGACAATGCTCCTTGATATTCAGGTCTTGTAGGAAGTCTTTGTTTCTTCTCTTCTCTGTCCAGGATGCTCTAAGAACTTTTCTATAGCACCTTGTTATGGCGGAGCTACCAGAGAGATTCTTTTCAAATTGCTACTTCTTCGTTACAATGTGCGTGTGTTGTGTTAACATATGTGGTAAGGAGGTATCACTGCAATAAAATAGCTTTTCTCTGGTTCTTGTATACTGTAGTACACATGACCCATATGTGCCTCTTTGTGGAAATACGCGTATAGCATTAATGATACTTTTTGCATTGTAACTTCAAACTTAGAAATGTTATATCAATGTCTGTTTTGAGAAGTCAACAATATGACCCAATAGCTTCATTTTGTTCACCATGTTCAAGCCTGAGACTATTTGGTGCATGGAAAATGCAAGAATTTGGTGCATGGAAAATGTAAGGAACAAGAATTGTTCCAAAAATCATTGATTTCGTTCTGAATGTTGCTATTTGTGTCATCAATGTATTAAATGGCTGTAAACATTAGTTTTCTTCAACCATGCCAATAGAGCATTAGAGGCGTTAAATATATAGCACAAAGAAAGAAACTTCTAGATGGTATGATTGAATGACAAAAAATATTTTGTAGCGTCGGGAACATGTGTAGTTCACATGCAAGTTTTCAAGTTATTTAATCAAATGGTTACAAAGATACAATTTTGTATCTGTGATGGGCATGACAAGTTGAACAGACCAATTCTTTCTGTCTTTCTTGAACCCTCTGCTTCTCACTTCAAAGCATGTTTTGGTATTCTTTGATCATTTATTCTTAAAGTATGCCCAACATATCCCCGTCAGTAACTACAAAATTATATGTGGGATATTCACCTCAAATTTAGTGTATCTAGCTTTAGTATGATAGGACGCCCTAGGGCAGTCGTAAAGGAAACCCTGAAATCAGAAATGAACTTTGCTGAGAGGCAAGAAATGTCGCACTCAAATTCCATGGAAGAGATTGAGCAAGTTGCCCTGTAACGAGCGGTATAGGACTGCACCTAGTGCAGTTATGTCGTTTGAGCTAACCAGTAACTCATCTGATATTATCTTACCTTTCTCAAGCGTGAGGGGTTCTGATACTGATGCCATCTTAGTAACTTGTTCTCCTACTTCCTACTTCCGCTCAGAGTTGTCAGACTAAATGTTTGATTCAAAATCAGACAACAAACGAGATCAGCCAGGAAGAAAAAAAAAGCCAAACTCAGTAAGATCTATTCTTCCTACCGACATAACAATTCTAGATTCATCTACTTGTTATTATTGTTGCTATTTAAACAAATAGATTTAACAGTATATACCTTGCCATATGTAAAGTATTTTTGCACTTCTGTTGATATTCTGAATTTGTTTAATGGATATATACATAAACAAAACAGTGCTTGATCTGGGCAATTATACGCACGAAAATATCTTCAAGTATACATGCATGTCAAATATTCTTCTTTTGTCCTCTGATTTTTTGGCCGTTAGGCGTAGCAGGTTTAACTGATGATCGGTTTCCTAGATAGTGCACGCTTGGCCGCTTCATATGATGTGGTATTGTGGAGTTTTAAGATGTATGTAACTCCATCAACCCATTTTTTTTTGGTCTGCCCCTTCCTCTTGACGATTCCATTTTCAGGTTGTACGCTCTTGCAACTGGTGTATTCGGGTTCATTCTCACCAAGTGGCCAAACCATTTGAGTCTGTTTTTTCAATGAATCTAATAGCAGGTGTTGTTCCAAGTGTTCTTCTAATGTTCTCATTTTGTATATGGTTTCTTCTTGTTTTATTTACCGCTTTCTTCAAGCATCTCATTTCACAGGTGATAACGTTCATGTCTTGTTCTTTGTCGTTGGTATAAAGATTGCATTTCTAATATGTCTTTTAGTCTCTACTGGACAAACAATATCATGCCAAATATTAATAACATGAAATTGTACTTAGCAGTAATGTGCTTTAATATAATTCATAATGTAGAAATAAAATCAGGTGGTACGACAAGATAACCAACTCTGAAGTACTGCAACCTGCCTTCCATCATGGACATGCTCAACAGTAGACGACTAGGATGGTTGGGGCATGTGAGAATGTGAGAAGAATGGAAACTTGTCGCATACCAAGACAAATGTTCTGTGAACTTTCGGAGGGGAAGAGGCACCAGGGCAGACCGCTGCACAGATATAAAGATGTATGCAAAGCCTCAATGAAAAACTTTTCTATAGGTCCCAGCACATGGGAAAACTAGCTGATGACAGAGCTGTGTGGAAAGCCAAATTGCGAAAGGGCGCAGTCTTTTAATAAGAGACTTATGTATGAGTTGAACGACAAGAGAGAAAAGCGAAAACTCAGAAGTTGTCACAGTAAAACACTTGCCAATTGACCGTCTGTAAAGACGAAAAAGACCATATATATATAAAATAATGTAGAAAAGCCTCACCGAAACCAGAAAAGTAAGGCCAATAATATAAAGGGTTGTCAGGTTAGACAAATCCAAATTTTCCCATGGAGCCGAAACTTTTCGGATGTGGTTGTCGTACATGCGTAGGATAACGTCCACAGAATGCGAACACTCCCTAGCACAGATCATATAAAGGCTACAATAAACAGGCGAAAACTGATCGCTTGCGTGAGCACAACCACTCTGTCCGTGTATGGGGTCGCCCAGTACATCCTCTCGCGAAAATCACACAAAGGTCACACATAGCGAACCGCACACAAAGTGGTCACACATAGTGGTCAACGAGTTGTTGTTCTAGACCATAGATTCCCAAACTTTTTCCGCCCACTTTGCACAACATAAACTTTGTAAAGCCCCCCTCCACATCCCAACAGTTTGCCAACGCCCTCCACCTTCCCACATATATATATATATGCTCTATTTTCTCTTTGACGTAGAAAATAGATATATATTTCTGTAATACATGGCCAATTTTCACATGATTATATGCATGAAATAGAAAATTGATGAGAAAATGGATCGTGTAAGACGGGCATAAGATGAATTTAAATGAAGAATTCAAATTTTAAATGGTTATTCAATCACAAAATATATTATTTTAAAATATTTATTATTAATTTCTTCTTTAAGGAGCCACGACCCTTAATCGTCTGAACACCACCCAAATTCTTCTGAATCACTAATGCCCCCTTTTAGAACACTTCAGCGCCCACTGGGGGCGGTACGGCCCACTTTGGGAAACGCTGCTCTAGACCGATCGCAAAAGCGACTCTTTGAACTACAGGGTGTTCAAGATAATAGCAGCCTGTGAATGGAGTCAATCTGGCATATATATGAAAATGAGAAGGTTCAGTTATGACGTAGTATAGGTCAAGGTTATGTGACGGTATGTAATTGTAGTGCGGGAAGGGGCGATGAACAAATGTGACGTAAAACGAGCTAGTCAGAACCGGTTTAAATAGTACATAAACATAACGCGATAGATGATCTGGCAACTTTCGATTTGTCAATGGGGCTGCTTTAATCTTGAACACCCTGTATAATCACACGCAGATTGCCAGGTATGGTCAACGAGTGGTGTTTCTAGAGCGCCTACTGCGCTAGAACCTAATGTGTACTGCAGTGATTACAAAAAATACTCTACCTGAGTAGGAGTTTCCGCAACCCTAGGCTTAGCCACAGCCAGGCTCTAAAAAAGTCATCATCATCATCAGGTGCCGTGCCGGCTGGTGTAGGCGATCACGGATCTCCACAAATCTGTCTTTGGTGTTTACTATAAACTCAGATGTTGACGCTTTATCGTGCCATTAGGTCAGGATATACAAAATTTGCTCTCTCTCTGTCTTCCTCTGTCTCGTCTACCCAACATTTTCTCTCTCTCTCAGATTTCCTCTGTCTCGTCTACCCTCGAAAAAGAGTAACAATTCAAAATTCCTTAAGGTTTAGAAGAATAATAATCAGATAGTCTGAAGTGAGAAGCGTGAGAACATAACATAAACCAATGCAGATTTTTTTAAAATTATATGGAAAACGTGAGGATGGATTTGATACACCCTGCAGTAACTGCTCCCAATATAACATACAAGGCACCGCACTTGACTGATTTCACAATGTGACTAGAAGAATTGGGATGTTAAAGAATACACGGAGAAGAATAGCAAGAGTTAATCAAAGAAGTCATTGTCTCATGGATAGAGCTTTTAAAAAAAAAAAAAAAAAAAACGGTTCAGACTATAAGTTGGCGGCGGAGAACGCCTATTGCATCAGTAGAAATAAAGAAAATGACTACCAAATCTTTACAAATATAGATAGTTGACTGGTGTATTGTATGTGCAAGATTTTAAGTTTGCTAAGCACAAGAATTAACAATAATAAGATTTTGTTTCTTATGTAAAGTCAAAAAGAACAATAAGGAAACCATGAACATGAGAATGGAGGAGACGAGGAAACTAGCAAGAGATATAGAGTCTTTCAGGAGAACTGTGATAAGAGCCACGTTTTGCAAAGAACGTGATATATGAAGACGCTAGGAAAAACTTTTGTATACAATTATCGCGATGGATCCTGAACGTCATTTTCTGTTTCATCTCACCACTCGCACACCAGAAACTTTTAACAATATGAGAGAACGTCATTTTCTGTTACAACTCACCACTCGCACACCAGAAACTTGCAACAATGTGAGAGAACGTGATTTTCTGTTTCATCTCACCACTCGCACACCAGAAACTTGTAACAATGTGAGAGAGTGTTACATAAACCAACAGACATGAAGTGAAAGAAAGAATTCGGTTTTGTATTGGAAGTTGAAAAGAAGTGGTTGAAAAAGAATAGTTCTACAGTAGAGAACAGTAAGCAACTGTTATTCTTTTAACATACAATTACTGTAACATGAAGCTGTTGTCTTAATCTCACGAGAGGGAGATTAGTCTTGCGCAAGATAAGACACTTGAGAACAACCATTAATGGTGCTGGAAAATGTATAATGATCAAATACGACTATACAAACAAGAAACAAAGAAACTGTATCTGCCATTTAATCAGTGGCGGCTCGTGCTCATTTTTCTTGGTGGGGCCAGACACACATTTTCGGAAAAAATCATGGTTTTTGGAGTATTTACTATTATTTATCTAATCCGGGAAGATATCCCCTTTCGATTTTTGGTGGGGCCGGACTCCACTGGTCCTTAATGACGAGCCGCCTCTGCATCTAATAGAGAAAAACAAAATATAAAATAACTACAATTTAAGAGACAGTAACCCAGACAGTTACAATTTGCATCTACGCATGTAGAAGTATTTTCTTATAAGGTAGAAAAGGGACGAAAATGGAAACTGACATATAATAGTAATAACAACATACTAGAGAAACATCATTGGATTACATCAGTACATACAGCGCAGACAAGTCAATAACAAACACTGCTGGTTTAGTTTACACTTCACGGAAAGAAAGGTTAAAGTTATCGATGATATTTTAGAATAAGAAGAAGATAAATGAGAATAGATGAGAACGTAGATGTACTGTTAGTTTCTTAACAACCACTTTCATTTCGTATCAGATTATCAGAGTATGTGTTATTTTGTTTTTCCTGTAAGCTGCGATATATCTCCAACACCTTCTGTTCCTCGTCTGTACTAGTACAATATATCTCCAGTACCGTATGTCCCTCTCATGTACTAGTACAATATATCTCCAGTACCGTATGTCCCTCTCCCGTACTCGTACAGCAGGTCTCTTATACCGTCTCTTTCTCCGTACTGCAATAATAGATCTCCAATACCGCATGTCCCTCTCATGTACTGCAATAATAGATCTCCAATACCGCATGTCCCTCTCATGTACTGGAACAATATATCTCCAATACGCATGTCCTCTCATGTACTGGAACAATATATCTCCAATACCGCATGTCCCTCTCCTGTATGGAAACAATAGATCTCCAATACTGCATGTCCTCTCATGTACTGGAACAATATATCTCCAATACTGCATGCCCCTCTCCTGTATGGGAACAATAGATCTCCAATACCGCATGTCCCTCTCCTGTACTGGAACAATAGATCTCCAATACGCATGTCCTCTCATGTACTGGAACAATAGATCTCCAATACCGCATGTCCCTCTCCTGTATGGGAACAATAGATCTCCAATATCGCATGTCCCTCTCCTGTATGGGAACAATAGATCTCCAATACAGCATGTCCCTCTCATGTACTGGAACAATAGATCTCCAATACTGCATGTCCCTCTCATGTACTGGAACAATAGATCTCCAATACTGCATGTCCCTCTCATGTATGGGAACAATAGATCTCCAATACCGCATGTCCCTCTCATGTACTGCAATAATAGATCTCCAATACCGCATGTCCCTCTCATGTACTGGAACAATAGATCTCCAATACCGCATGTCCCTCTCATGTACTGGAACAATATATCTCCAATACCGCATGTCCCTCTCCTGTATGGGAACAATAGATCTCCAATACCGCATGTCCCTCTCCTGTATGGGAACAATAGATCTCCAATACCGCATGTCCCTCTCCTGTACTGGAACAATAGATCTCCAATACCGCATGTCCCTCTCATGTACTGGAACAATAGATCTCCAATACCGCATGTCCCTCTCCTGTATGGGAACAATAGATCTCCAATATCGCATGTCCCTCTCCTGTATGGGAACAATAGATCTCCAATACAGCATGTCCCTCTCATGTACTGGAACAATAGATCTCCAATACCGCATGTCCCTCTCATGTACTGGAACAATAGATCTCCAATACCGCATGCCCCTCTCATGTACTGCAATAATAGATCTCCAATACGCATGTCCCTCTCATGTACTGCAATAATAGATCTCCAATACCGCATGTCCCTCTCATGTACTGCAATAATAGATCTCCAATACCGCATGTCCCTCTCATGTACTGGAACAATATATCTCCAATACCGCATGTCCCTCTCATGTATGGGAACAATAGATCTCCAATACCGCATGTCCCTCTCCTGTATGGGAACAATAGATCTCCAATACCGCATGTCCCTCTCCTGTACTGGAACAATAGATCTCCAATACTGCATGTCCCTCTCATGTACTGGAACAATAGATCTCCAATACTGCATGTCCCTCTCATGTATTGGTACAGTAGACCTCTAATACCGTCTTTTCCCTCGTCTGTACTAGTACAATAAAACCCCATATCTCCAATATCATCTGCCTAACTTATACTATTATACTCTAAAATGTTGTTACACGTCACATTTTGACATTTACTTTCCATTTGTAGCTTTTTTTTACTTTCAATCTTTCCTTCTAGTAGAGTCTTCGACACAGTGTCCTGTTCCTTTTATGTGTCTAAAATACTGACACAGAATATAATGATTTCAACAGAGACACAGAATATAATAACTTCAACAGAGATACAGAATATTATAACTTCAACAGTGATACAGAATATTATAATTTCAACAGTGATACAGAATATTATAATTTCAACAGTGATACAGAATATTATAACTTCAACAGTGATACAGAATATTATAACTTCAACAGTGATACAGAATATTATAACTTCAACAGTGATGCGGAATATTATAATTTCAACAGTGATACAGAATATAATTATTCCAACAGTAGCACAATATACTATTGCCAACACTGACAGAATATTATTTTTTCAACACTGACACGAAATATTTTTGAAAGCCTATCGTATGGTTAAATGCACTGCAAGCGACATGCGAAAAATATGACATGAAATTAACACCTCCAAAACAGAAGTCATGACAATAAGTAGGTCAATAGGTCAACTAAATACACACGTGAATAATGTCAAAATATAACAGACTCCAACAGAATTCAAATATCTCGGGAGTATATTCACAGCAGATGGAAAGATGGGCAGAGAAATCGATACTAGATGCCAGAAGGCAAACGCAGTGACATACCAACTGTCACCACTATTAAAACATCCAAGCATTAACATGGCAGTCAAACGACAACTGATAAACTGCATATTTATTCCAACTCTCTGCTATCAGTGCCAAACATGGTCCCTGACTAAGACACAAGAAAGAAAGATTACAAAATGAGATGTCTACGAAAACTGTCAATGTTACAAGGAGAGATAGAGTGAGAAACGAGAATAGCAGAAGCATCGTTGGTACTATACCATGCATACAGTACATCGAGAAGCAAAGAATCAAGTGGTTGGGCCATCTTATGAGAATGGAACCACATTTACTACCATAACGTGCCTACAAATATCGACGCTCAGGGCGCAGAGCACGAGGCAGGCCAAGAACACGATGGATAGATAACATCTCAGAGTCCCTGCGAAAGCATGGACTGACAACGTCAAGCGCAACACGCCTGGCACAAGATAGAAAGCTAACTCTCCCCACGGCGCTTCACAGCAAATATGGTTAAGATAAGATAAGATTGTATGATTTCAAGTCAAAGTGAAATTCAAACTTCTGTTGGAGATCGCATATTGTCTTTCAAAATAAACTATCTCCATCTTACTTGACTTTATTTATTCTAGATCTGTACTGCTGTTATCTCTCTCTCTCTCTCTCGCGATCGTTCTTTTGGCCATTTTGATCATTCTTATTGTGATGTATAAACAGCCTTTGCCAAGAACGTTTTGATCATTCTTATTGTGATGTATAAACAGCCTTTGCCAAGAACGTTTTGATCATTCTTATTGTGATGTATAAACAGCCTTTACCAAGAACGTTTTGATCATTCTTATTGTGATGTATAAACAGCCTTTGCCAAGAACGTTTTGATCATTCTTATTGTGATGTATAAACAGCCTTTGCCAAGAACGTTTTATTACATCACATAATTCAGCGCCATTTGGAACTCCGGTGCTTATCCTTTGGCGACACGCTCGATTTCAGCCAGCGTTTACTGGGTTCGCTCTCCGTCAGCCTTTGGCTGTCCCCAGCCGACCTGCAAGACAACATGTTGCTATTTTCTTTAGGTAGCTATCCTAATATATAATAATGTATAGCTTGTCCACACTGTACACGAACATTTCAAGCCCGTATCGGGCTCACTAGTCATCTACACACACACACAGACAAACATAGCGCAACTACATTCCCTTGGATGAAAATTTGTGTGGTCATCATCACCCGTGATGGACGAGCAACAATATATTTATGAAATCCACTGCACGATGAAGTAGGGGTTTTTTACAATATCTTTTCAAGAAAATGAATTATTTTTTAAATAACTAATTACAGTGCATACACTAAACGTTGTTTATCATCGAAAACAATGTATAATGCAACATGGGGCCAACTTGTATGAGAATATGTTTGATAGTTTTTTTTCTGTGAATTTTAAAAAAAGACAACCCTAGTTCTGGGGGTGGTCTCCCGCCTTTTTAAGGAACTCGACTGGTGGCACAGATTAACATGCACGTTCTCCTAGCATGGAGATATGGATCTGTTTGTGTTCGGCTCTATTATTTCCGTTGCACAGATCACAAAATATATGTATAGTATTTATTTGTTTATTCATATGTCCTTGTAGCGACCAAATGTAAATAAGGCAAAGAAAAAAATGTCAAATTTCGTTTAATTTTCTCATTTACTACTTCTGTTTACTTCTGATGCTTATTAATTTTAACATTCAAAATAATTCCTTCAATCTTCACCTTGTGTCAGACATGTTTGTATGCAGCTTTCATTTCCTATTCCCTTGAGTATTTTTATATTTACAGATACTCATTTTATGTACGTGTCTGTTGACTGTGTCTAGGGGATTTTGAATAAAGCTGGTCTGTTTTGAATTAATTTATCAGTTATCTTCAATTAAATCTCGGCAAACAGTTGATTAATATTTTTAATTTTAAACATTGTTTGTTTCGTTCTCATGATTTATCATGCCTCAATTTTAACATTTTTATTTTTGTTTTGAAACATTCAGTTGTATACAGAATAATTGGGGTGGGGTGAGGTGGGGGTTTGTCTCTGTGGCGTAAGGTTAGGTGCTCGCCTTTCGTGCCATAGGTACTAGGTTCGCTCCCTAGTGGAGTCATCAGGATATTTTTCCAGAGGTTATTGATCTCAGTGTAGGTGAGATCGAGTTCCTAGTCCTATCGGAAACGGACGCTAAAACGTGGGTCCCGTGTTCAATTTGAGCACGTAAAAAAACCATTGGCAGCTCAAAATCGAGACGAGCAGGCTGGAAAGCCGCAGTCTGGTCAAAATTAATTTTAAAAAGACTAAAACTGAAATTCCTACAAAATATCTTCAGCATCTTTAAAATTACATCGGGGACTTTCGCCGGTGCTACGGAGTTCATGCATTGCAGCTGAGATTTTCCTGTGTAGGAAAGAGATCGAAGCACACATGGCTACTCACCAAAGTGCAATGATGATGGTCCGATCAATCAATCAATCAACATTAAAAACAACTTCAATCATGCACACGACTATGTCAGACATGAGCACAAATATTCCAGCCATGTACACAAGATTAATTCAACTGCGTGCAAACAATTTTCAGCCATGTACACAAGATTAATTCAACTGCGTGCAAACAATTTTCAGCCATGTACACAAGATTAATTCAACTGTGTGCAAACAATTTTCAGCCATGTACACAAGATTAATTCAACTGTGTGCAAACAATTTTCAGCCATGTACACAAGATTAATTCAACTGTGTGCAAACAATTTTCAGCCATGTACAGAAATATAAGTTCTAAAAAACGAGTATAGAACGAAGAACTATTACAGGAAATACAAATATACAAAATAAAATATTTCGGACACATTAATAGACATCCTGAAAACCTTATTAAAGGAGATAATTGAAGAACGGTGAACAAAAGGAAGACGAAGACACTTGAGGGAGAGAAACATCCAGATATGGACAAATTACGGCCTAGCAGAGAGAAACGTCAAGGTAAGTAACAGAGTAATTACATATATTCATTGCAGTCAACCTTCGGTGCTGTGACGGCACTTGATGATGATGAGTTACACACATATTCCAGACGTCATGTACAAAATATAAGCATCAGTAATATGCTTTATGTTCTAAATGTATATGCTAGAAATCATTGCAAAACCAACCGACTATACTATATTCAATGCATATCCAACGATGCATATTTCTATGATTATATAACACACTTGAAAGGCGCGATTGTGAGAGACGATAGAACAGAAAATCACGGCAAGCTAGTGAAGCAGCCCTCAACAATAATGAGTACGGGATTTAAGATAACATAATTTTGTTTCCTCTACTTTTATGTTATGCATGCATCCTTTTTTTTTTTTTGTTTATAAATATTATGTAATGTACAATTTATATGTACAAGGATGCGAATTCCAAAACTAATTTGGGTAGTAAAAAAAAAGTAGAAACATATGCCAGAAGTAGTTTTTAAATTTTAAGTCTCGCTAAAATCAGAAACACAAAAATACAAAAGAGACGTTGACAGTATATATAAGACATGTTCTCATGATGAGAAAAGAAAGCCGACCAAGACATGCAATGCAGTGTAGTCCGTAGAAACGGCGGAAAAGGGGTGCCTAGGGGCACTTTTGATGCAAAGAAATGCATATAACTAGATTTTAATTAGATATAAAGACGTAAGTGAAAACAAATTGTGTCTCTGTCTTACGTTCCCTTGGATGATGCGTTGACTGATAATGAATAAGCAGAGACATCTTGCAATATATTTAGTACGGAAAAATGTCTTTAACGTGCGGTATTACGTGTATTTCAACGTACGGTTTAACATTGTAGTTCAGCGTGAGGTATTAAGTGTAGTTCAGCGCGCGGTTAACAAAAATCCACTCGCGCGTCAAATATTTGAAACTATAACAATTACAATATCGTTACCTATATATTGCAAACATAAATGTGCGAATTCTTTAATTTGTTCTTAAATACTGTAATACATAGTTATTTGTGAATAATTTCTATACAAGTATAATTATTATAGTCTGTCCATTAATTCGTGAGCACGTTTGAAATTGATTTTCTCGAAAACTACCTGTTGGATCTCAGTGATTTTTGCAAGCAGCCTTAGAATATCCATGACGCTAGAGAAATATATTTTTCCAAGAAAATTTGATGTAGTTTGAAATATTTCTTCTTCAGGTTATATTAAATCAACCTCACCGGATTGTACACAATAGTAACAGATCTACGGTACACAGACGCGTTGTTCTAAAAATACATTATGGTAACATTGAAATATCGTGAGTAAACAACAATTTCACGAATTCCGTGCACCTAACCCAGTCGACTTTGAAAGCGGAAAGCATATGACGTTATAATTGGGATACCGTTGTATAGTTATAGGTGTATCTCGCTATTTGTATGAAGCTATTGTATCATATTTGTTGGCTTATCAAAACTGACATTGATATCACATTCATAATGAGTCTGAAGTGCACATTTATAACAATGCAGAAGGTTACAGTTTTACTATACCAACACTTCCGTAGGGAATCTAAGAGAGGTCATCTATATTGAGATATTCATAACCCTGAGAAACGAACGCAACTGGCGCTTGGTCTGAATAGAGAATCCTTTTCCCGATGGATTAAACAGGACACAAAGTGCACTAATGTCAAGCAAGGAAGGAAAAGAACAATTGACGACTTTGACATAGATGTCATAAGACGGAGCTCTTGAAAATGTTTGCGACAAATCAACTTGTTACTCTCAGGAAACTGAAATTAAAACTGCAATCAGATTGCAGCATAGACATTTCTAAAAGTACTCTATGGAAAATTGTAAGAGCGCCGGCTTCACCTTCAGAAAACTATAGGCGGCAGGAATATTATTTGTGAAAAGCCACATTTAATTGCTGCCCGAAGTAAATACCTGAGGCAGATCCGTGAGTGGCGGAGGCAAGGCTATGATATTGTATATTTGGACGAATCCCGGGTCAATGCTCACCACACCAATGCTAAAGAATGGCAATCAGTAGACGGTGAACAGAAAAGAAAAATACCAAGCAGTAAAGGCCAGCGTATTATACTAACACGTGCAGGAAGCAGTGAAGAAGGTCTTGTCCATGACGCTGGACTTATTTTCCAATCAAAAGTACCGACGGTAGGGACTACCACACAGAAATGAATGGACATATTTTCAGGCACTGGATGGAGAAAGATCTACTTCCAATTCTAAACAGACCATCATGCTTGGTAATGGATAATGCATCCTATCACAACGCAGTATCAGCGGAAGACAAAGTACCAACTGCATCAAATACAAAAGATCAAATTAGGACTTGGCTTGCTAAGGAAAATGTCAGCTTCGATGATACATATTTGAAACCCGAGTTGTTGCACCTGGTGAGGATGACAAATAAGACAAAGGTGTTTCATATTGACAAAATCATTGCGGAATACGGCCACACGTCTTTGCGACTACCTCCATATCATGCTCACCTCAATCCGATAGAGCTTGTCTGGGCTAAAGTAAAAGGGCAAGTTGCCGAACAGAACAGGACGTTTAAAATGTGTGATGTTGAAGTTCTGACACGTGAGTCCCTCTCAATGATAGACATGCAGTTCTGGAAGAAGTGTGTTGAACATGTGCTCCTAGAGGAAGACGAGTACTGGCATCGAGATGGATTACAATTTGTCAGCCAGTAACAATTATCAACCTCATGGAATCGTCAGATTCGGGATGATACAAATCATATTTTGATTACAGACTGAGAAATAGCAACGTATACATTTCCATATCCAAATGCGTCTACCATCATACAATTTGTGGTGAAGTTAAGACACCCTGGGGTCTAATGGTGACCAAAGGGGAGGACTAACTGTTGGATATTGTATCCAAGTTCACGATTGCACATAAAGGGCAACACACTTAATTACTTGACCTATCAAGTTAATATGGAGATACACCTATGAATAGAATTGACATGGACAAATTCTAGGATTACTGTAAAATCTAAAATTTGAGCCACCGTATTTGCAATTGTCATAAAAGATCAAAGGAATTCGCCGATGTGCAAAATCCGTAGCATCTATGGACTACTGGTTAGCTTTATTTTAGCGTCATGGATATTCTAAGGCTGCTTGCAAAAAATCACTGAGATCCAACAGGTAGTTTTCGAGAAAATCAATTTCAAACGTGCTCACGAATTAATGGACAGACTATAGCTATTTGCTAGGGATGAATTCGACTACTTAAAGTACCGCATGAACACAGCAAACCATTGGTTGGAGATCACTGTTTGAAAAAGAAGATTGGTTGTGATAAGACTTTCGAAAATTATATCTTCAATTCTGAAACAAAATGATGCATTTAAGATTATGTTTATCCCAAATAAAAATATGATTATTTGTTATAATTAAACAAATTAAATGTATTTTAGTATACCTTAATACTGGCTTGTGACAATGTCCACTTTTGTTACTATCTGAAGAAACCATCTTGGATGTCTATTTTGCGAAGTGGTTAAACAATTTGCCATGCGTATTGAATGTTGTTAGTTTGAATCCTAACTGCGTCGTTCTGTTCAGATCCCTTTAGTATTTGTTGAAGCTATGTAGTTCATACTTTGTGCAATCCTTAGTATTTCTTGAAGCTATGTAGTTCGTACTTTGTGCAATCCTTAGTATTTGTTGAAGCTATGTAGTTCATACTTTGTGCAATCCTTAGTATTTGTTGAAGCTATGTAGTTCGTGCTTTGTGCAATCCTTAGTATTTGTTGAAGCTATGTAGTTCATACTTTGTGCAATCCTTAGTATTTGTTGAAGCTATGTAGTTCGTGCTTTGTGCAATCCTTTAGTATTTGTTGAAGCTATGTAGTTCGTACTTTGTGCAATCCTTAGTATTTGTTGAAGCTATGTAGTTCGTGCTTTGTGCAATCCTTAGTATTTGTTGAAGCTATGTAGTTCATACTTTGTGCAATCCTTAGTATTTGTTGAAGTTTATGTAGTTCGTGCTTGTGCAATCCTTTAGTATTTGTTGAAGCTATGTAGTTCATACTTTGTGCAATCCTTAGTATTTGTTGAAGCTATGTAGTTCATACTTTGTGCAATCCTTAGTATTTGTTGAAGCTATGTAGTTCATACTTTGTGCAATCCTTAGTATTTGTTGAAGCTATGTAGTTCGTGCTTTGTGCAATCCTTAGTATTTGTTGAAGCTATGTAGTTCGTGCTTTGTGCAATCCTTAGTATTTGTTGAAGCTATGTAGTTCATACTTTGTGCAATCCTTAGTATTTGTTGAAGCTATGTAGTTCGTGCTTTGTGCAATCCTTAGTATTTGTTGAAGCTATGTAGTTCGTGCTTTGTGCAATCCTTAGTATTTGTTGAAGCTATGTAGTTCGTGCTTTGTGCAATCATTAGTATTTGTTGAAGCTATGTAGTTCGTGCTTTGTGCAATCCTTAGTATTTGTTGAAGCTATGTAGTTCATACTTTGTGCAATCCTTAGTATTTGTTGAAGCTATGTAGTTCGTGCTTTGTGCAATCCTTAGTATTTGTTGAAGCTATGTAGTTCGTGCTTTGTGCAATCCTTAGTATTTGTTGAAGCTATGTAGTTCGTGCTTTGTGCAATCCTTAGTATTTGTTGAAGCTATGTAGTTCGTGCTTTGTGCAATCCTTAGTATTTGTTGAAGCTATGTAGTTCGTGCTTTGTGCAATCCTTAGTATTTGTTGAAGCTATGTAGTTCATACTTTGTGCAATCCTTAGTATTTGTTGAAGCTATGTAGTTCGTGCTTTGTGCAATCCTTAGTATTTGTTGAAGCTATGTAGTTCGTGCTTTGTGCAATCCTTAGTATTTGTTGAAGCTATGTAGTTCGTGCTTTGTGCAATCCTTAGTATTTGTTGAAGCTATGTAGTTCGTGCTTTGTGCAATCCTTAGTATTTGTTGAAGCTATGTAGTTCATACTTTGTGCAATCCTTAGTATTTGTTGAAGCTATGTAGTTCATACTTGTGCAATCCTTAGTATTTGTTGAAGCTATGTAGTTCATACTTTGTGCAATCCTTAGTATTTGTTGAAGCTATGTAGTTCGTGCTTTGTGCAATCCTTAGTATTTGTTGAAGCTATGTAGTTCGTGCTTTGTGCAATCCTCTTGTACTAGCGTGCCATTACTTAAAAGAGTGACCGGGCCATATGGAGGAAACCAGGGGCAATGAGGTCAATCCCCTGCCTAATACTCTTTTTTTAAGATACCATCTATTTTAAAAGCAATATCACATTAAATAAAACGGAGCTGAGGCAAGTACATCAATTTAAATACCTCGGAGTCCTAGTAACATTAGATGGCAGGTGAATGAAATGAAAATCGTGGCATATTCTAAAGGACGTAGCCATCAGCCACAGTAAACGAGTTGTTGATTTCTAGGCGCCACTTATACGTTCAGTAGTTTGTGATTGCTTTCTGAACGGTGAGGTCTATTTTTACTTTTGTAAACTCCACGGAAACGAATTTGCTCAGATGGCAGGTGCAGATCAGAAATAAATAGTAGAATACGACAGGTCAAAGCAACCTTCCAAGAAATCAGAAGTATTATATGCAACAAGACACTACCAATTGATGTCAGAATGAGAGTTATTCAGTGATACATAAAGACAATACTGACATACTGATGCGAGTTAAGGATAGTAAACAACCAGAAAAATATCTGGAGACCACAGAGATGTGGTTTTACAGAAGAATGATGTGACTCCCATGGAATGCTAAAATAACGAATGTGGAGGTGTTGAATGAGGTCAAGACACAGAGAAAGTTGTATTAATATAGGAACAAGAAGTAATCATCATTTTCCATATATGTAATGAGAAGGGAAAGCGTAGAACACATTGTGACAACCGGTAAAAATCAGGGGAGACGAGACGGAGGAAGACAGAGAAAGAAAATTTTAGACAGCTTAACTTCATGCCGCGTAAGAGCGTTAACATCGGAGATTAAAGCAAGTACCAGGGACATAGATTTGTGGAGATCCATGATCGCCTACGTCAGCAGGTTCGGCACACGATGATGATATCTATATTATTAATAGTACATTTGTTCAATATTTAAATGTTCCGTTATGTTAAACTATTTCTTTTTCCTCCAGACTACTCAAGTTATAAACAATATGAGTTATACGTTCATGTGTTTTCCCATCTGATATTGAAATCACAGTCTTCGGTTTTGCATTTGGTGTAATCTGATTCTTATCTCCGTGTAATCTTTGTTTGATTAGTGTTGTCTGTATTCTTCTGCTGTTGAAGAAAATCTCCATACATACTTTTTTGTTACACTTTCATCTTTAAAACAAAATCTTGACCTTTCTGATATATTTTCTATCCGTGCATTTTATTTTCATTAATTGGGTGTCCTATAAATGTGATTTTTCGCAACATCCCTATATCTTCTCTCAGAGTTGTAACTGTTTCCATTGCAATCATTTTCTTCTGTTGTTATATAAATATGTGTGCATCTTTTTTTTCTTTATTTAGCTGACCCATTTTGTATATTTTTGTTAGTTTTTACTTCCTTGTACTATAAAAGTAAAGTAAAGGAACCCTTTCATACCTCGTGGTATATAGGTCAATACAGTGTTAGGTCTGTATTTTTCATTGACCGTCGGCACACGATGGGTGATGTGGTCAGCATCACGCCGGCCGCCTTACTTTCCCAGAGCATGTCTGGTACCCAGTTGAGGCTGGGTCGACCTGAGAGCCGTCGTGGTCGGGAAAATTCCACGCGCATTGCGGAGCTGATCCCAGACCACCAGCCTTGCGAAGCGAGTTCACTAACAACTACGCTACAGCGGCTCTCTTCCTTGTACTATACATTCTCTTAACTTGCTCTCACTATATTTTATTTGTTTTCATTGTGTGCGCAGCATTCCACAAAATGAAGGACTTCTTTTCACTACCATTACAAGTAAAGAATAACACAAGAAACATTTGTTCTGCCTTATACAATATTGGGACATACGGTGATAGATCCATATTTTTCTTTGACAAATAACACATGATGGTTGACGTGATCATCATCTCGCTTGCCGATTTTATTTCATAATCTCTATTATTCAATTGAAAATTGGTCGATCTGAGAGCGGCTGAGGTCGGGAATAATCCTTCTACAACTGGGGATTTCGAACCTGGCACTACTCGTCTACGAAGTAAGAGCACTAATAGCTGAGCTACCACGGCTCTCATCATTGACTATATCTTATGTATTTGTTATCTTCAGTGAGTCAAAGCGTTCGACCGCGTAGACAGACATAAGTTGTAGAAAGTATTGTCAATCTGTGGGGTTAATGACCACATAATAAATCTGTGCGATAGCTTTATATAAACAGCCAGTGTACTATTCGAACAAACAAAGGACTATCAGAAGAGTTCCACATAGGGTCCGGAGTAAGACACGGATGCGTACTATCACCACTGCTGTTCATCACATATATCGAGAAAATCTTTAAAATAGCTAACACCAGCGAAGGAAGTAACCTTGGGGAACTCTTAAACGAATTTCTTTTTGCAGACGATCAGGTAAACATATCAACAACAGAAGAACAACTACATCAACGCATTAATAGACTCCAGTTAGCATGCAATGAATACAATATGAGAATAAACATCGACAAAACCCAAGTAATTGCATTCACTAGAGAGGAAAGCACTATCAATATCTCCATCGACAATCGCTCATTAAAACAAGTTAAAGACTTTACATACCTAGGGAGAATTTTTTCAGCAAACGGAAGAATAACTGAAGAAATTCAACACAGATACAACAAAGCAAATCAAATGATAGGACAAATGGCGTCAATTTTAAAATGCAAACATGTCACCATCAACACAAAAAGAGCAATGTTCAACACAATATTTCTCCCCACATTATGTTACTAGTGCAAAAAGACGGACGCTGACATCAAATAATAGAAGAAAACTAGTCACGACAGAGATGAAGTGTCTACGCAGAATGCTGGGTGTAACAAGAAGAGACCGGTTGAGAAATGAAGACACCAGGAAATAATTGGGTATAACATCAGTACTGAACTTCGTCAAAAAACAACAAATTAAATGGTTCGGCCACGTAAGCAGACTACCAACAGACAGTGCACCTCAAAGAGCAATGTTGCTTCGATACAATGGATACAAAGCAAAAGACGGGCCACGCAAAAGGTGGACCTCAGAGATAACAGAGGCGACGAAAGACACTATTTATGAAGCGCACACAAGGGTTCTTTCTAGAAATCTCTTTTTACCCTGAAGCTGTGAAGCAAATCAGGATTGGAGAAGAGAAAGACAAGGTGGATAGAGTGGTGCTCCATGTATCATCTTTTTCGACCTGACGCTGAACGACAAAACAGGATTCGAGAAAAGATAGATAGATAGATTGAACAAGACAACCAACATGTACAAGAATAGTTGTTTAATATTGAACAAGACAACCAACATGTACAAGAATAGTTGTTTAACATTGAACAAGACAACCAACATGTACAAGAATAGTTGTTTAACATTGAACAAGACAACCAACATGTACAAGAATAGTTGTTTAATATTGAACAAGACAACCAACATGTACAAGAATAGTTGTTTCACATTGAACAAGACAACCAACATGTACAATAATAGTTGTTTAACATTGAACAAGACAACCAACATGTACAAGAATAGTTGTTACAGTGTACCACTAAACATTCTGTCCTTTCCGTTTTCGTTACTTGAGAAATTATATTTATTGGCCACTGAACCGACGTCAAAGCACTTCAGACTGAACCATACGTTCTCAATCTCCCCCAGTACACGTCGAATTGTATGCATGCTGGTGGTTCCCGTATCTATATGATTAAACACACTTCATTCTGCCCTTTTTGTGCTCAGTCACACTCATACAATAATGTTACTACATTTCATTAAACGGGTACCATACATGCAACAATTTATCTCGCCAACATATAATGAATATGGGAAGAAAACATAATAAACTAAACATCCATGTCAATGACACTACAATCAACCAAGTGCAAGAATTCAAATACTCAGAACGCATATTCACAGAATACGGAAGACTAGACAGAGAGATAGAGGCTAGAGTGCAAAAAGCAAAATGCTGTAGCCTACCAATTGTTCCACAAATCTCACTGACGACTAAACAACGGATGATCAATAACATTTTCATACCTACTTTTTGTTACAAGAGTCAAACATGGACAATGAGCAAAGCGCAGTCCCAAAAAATAACTACATGTGAAATACGGTGCCTGCGAAAAGTTTCCAACAACTTCAGAAAAGAGTCACCAACATCAGCATAAGAAAGAAAGTTGGCACAGAATCTTGTTTAAATTACATTGAGAAACAAAGAATGAAGTGGTTTGGCCACTTAATAATAATGCATCCAAACTCCACAGTATACAGTCTTTTACAAATGAACATCAGGAAAGAGGGCGAGATGGAGACAACGGAAAAGATGGTTAGATGGTATAGCAGAATGCTGTCAAAGAGCACAAATAATAATCACCCAAGCCACCAGAGAAGAGCAAAATAAAAACAGAAAACCACAACACTGGACAACAACCCGGTAGCAGCATGACGACAAAAGAAGAAGAAGAAGAACATAGAATGAGGTATGTAAGTATCAGTGGACACAACCAACATGTTACAACACATTTCTAATGACAATATTTATTAACAAAAAATACTTACTAAATTTTTTAGTTGGTTCTTTACTTCGGGTTAAGATAACTGAAGTACTGGTCAGTGGTTGTTTTGGCTTCCCTTCTGTCACACGATTTTTTTTTAAATTGAAACCTCTTAACTGATGTTTGAACTGTCGCGGAACAGCTTCTACACCTCAAAGTTTCTTTTAAAATTGTCTGCGTACTCTTTGTATCCAGTTTCTTCCCGTATCTTGTTCTTTTTACACAGCTGACGTTACTTTGTTTCGTTATTTCTGAATACTACTTAGTATCTATGTTCTGTCCGGCAGTAATGATTTCGTTATTAGCGACCCTGTTTTATATCTGGACACCGCAGCAGAAATTTCGGTTCACGGAAGCGCCCCTCTTCCGCAATTTTTTTTCTAAATATTCTTCTACTTTTACGCTTTGCAAACTCTAGAATACCGCGACCTACGTGTTTGCAATAAAAAGAGAGTACGACAGTTTGATCTAGTTGTTGAATAGGGATAAAGTCCGTCTCTTCTAGGCTTACGATTCCTTGCAGCGTCCAATATAATTACGGTGAATCGTCACCGTAGAGACGCCCGCCCACTATTTTACTATCTTACATAACATATCGACAGGAATTCTTGTTTGCTATCCAATTGTACCGCGATTTGCAAAACACGACCAGTTTCTGCCGTCAGGATTGATCTCTTCTATTTTTTTAGGAAGTAACAATCATGACAGATTTTATTTGAATAGTTTCTTGGGATAACGACGATCAATCTCCCCTCCTCTCCATTCTCCCTCCCCATCCCCATCCCTTCAAAAATAACTGCTGCTATCACATTACAGTCGATTGTTTATAATGTTAATTCACCCAGTACCTCATGATGATGATGATGATGATGATGATCATGATGATGATGATGATGATGATGATGATGATGATGATGATGATGATGATGATGATGATGATGATGATGATGATGATGACGATGATGATGATGATGATGATGATGATGACGATGATGATGACGACGACGATGATGATGATGATGATGATGACGATGATGATGGAACTGAGGGGGAGGATTATAGTAACAGCAAGTATTATGATTACTATTAACATTATTATTACATTGATAATAATGTAATAATAACTTATAAAAAGTATAGTTATATTAACTGATTGCGTGCGAGTCGACTTTTTAAAGATCCAAATGGCTTATCGCAGGACGAAACGTCGATTGAAAGATTTGTAATATTTCTTGGCTTTTTCATTATTTTTCGTTCCTTTTCGACTTTAATATCAACTAGAAACTACTTAAAACTGAAGTGTGAACGATAACAGATACATATCATCTTGGCTTATGTTAAGTAGAAGTGAAACGGAGTTTACCATTCATTCTAGGGTACCCTGTGACTGAAAATATAGATTTTTCATGAATGTTCATGATGCTAGTTTGTAAAAATAAATATCTGCACGCAAATGTAGCCAAGTTTCAGCCAATCGGGTTGAGTCGGACATTGACTTGTGCAGATGGCATCTTAACATATGTATTAAGACAAGAGACAAAGGAAGACAGAGAGAGAGAAAACTTTACACAGCCTGACTTCATGGCACGGAAGAGCCATCTGAGATGATAGCAAATACCAGCGTAGATTCATAATCGCCCACGCTAGTAGACACGGCACCTGATGATGATGATCTTAATATACAGAACTGGATCAGGTAGGATGATCGAAGACATTCAGCAAACATTGCATACCATCTTGCGTTGGTGTAGGTCAACCCTGAAAAGGCGTGTATGTTATGGTGCACTTTGAATAATTTCAGTCACGTCTGACCTACTCGGAGTCACCTTTGATGGACAAGCCACCGTGCGTCGTGACAGGCTGTGCTTTCTTGGAATAAGCTTTGATCGTAGTCTATCTTTCAAAAATCATGTTAAACAAACGAAATAGCGTTGCAAACGTGTCAAAATCTGTTAAACAAACGAAATAGCGTTGCAACGTGTCAAAATCTTGTTAAACAAACGATTTAACGTTGTAAACGTGGTCTGGTAGATGTCAAGGTTATGGTGGCTGCACACAGTGAGCAGAGACTACTGCCATTTGTTTCATCAACTGGTTTGTATGTGAGATTACGCACTTGGCATCACGATCACAATGTGAACCAATAGAACGTAGTCAGAATGCATATAGTTAGTTAGTTAATCTTCTCTTGGAGCTTGTGACGTGGCATAGGCAGAAGTATAGCTTCCATTCCCTTGGTTCGTTGCTATCTGTTTTAGGTCTTTAATGTTACTAGGCCCATCGATTGAGCCTTCTCGATGATGGTTCACGCATGAGTCTCTCTTGGCCTTTCTCGTTTTCTTTTTCCTCTGGTGTCCAATGGAGGATTGGTAAAGAGTCTTTCATCATCATTCTAAGTGTGTGGCCGATGTAGTTCCAGCAGGCGCTTTTATAAAATTTGATACATTTTCTTGCTTGGTCTCTTGTCTTATTTGTTATTAGTCTGAAATCTGACCATTTGAGGTTCAGTATTACTTGAATGTAAAAAAAGATACCCCATTGTAAAGAAGATATATATGCTTGGCATTCTGTTAATACGTTCCGTCATGCAGTCACCCAAACCGAAGCATATAAGCAGGCTACTGCTGATCATAGACACCCACTGCACAAGAATTCAAATTATGTTAGGCGCACCATAATCCAGCGAGGCATGTCGTGGATAACCCAAACTGAAAGAAAAATTGAAAAGGTGACCACAGTTGCAGCATTAAAGAAAGGGGAAGATTTGATCCCAATAAGTGGTAGCATGGACAACTTCAGCAATGTTATCATTACTCTTGAAATGAAATGTAGAGACTGAGGCAACATGAAGGTTGGACTCGACATTAAGCAGCTGATAGAAAATAATTCGAGTGTCGATTACATTTTTGTTTATACCGATGGATCTGTGCATCATGGTGAGAAAGGGTGTCAAGCTGGGGTTTCCTGACTAACGCGCATGATAGGTCATTGCAGAACAACGCGGAGCAACAGGACAACTACTTTCAATATGAGGAGGAAGGTTGAGACCACTGCTGCTGGTTTCAAGTGGCTCTCTGAGACTCCGTTTACTGGAGCCGTTGTTGTATCTGACTTTCAGTCGATGCTTTAAAATATCCAAAATGGCCGCTTGCGGGTATGAGTGAATGTCGCCCATGGAGTTTTTCAACCTCCAAACACAAACGGGGCTGTACTGTCCTGGGCATGCGGGTGTTCGCAGTATATAAGAGAGCCGATAAGCTCGCATCAACATCATTCTTCTTCATCTTTTTCCTTGCGTTCGTTCTTTACGACCAATTTTAATCACTCTCTGTGATATGTTTAATCTTTGTCACGAACGTGTACACGTTGCACATTGGTTTGGTAGCCCCTTAATCATCCTTCACACTTGTGCTCATTTTGTGTTCTAATATAAAGATCTTATATTCCAACATCCAATAACTGAGGTGAATGTGTGTGATAGACGATTAGTTGTCTGGATGGAGACTTCATTTCGGTATGATCTCCTCTTTATTAAGCAAGTTGTCTGATTGACCACGCTCCTTCACTCTAAATGTCGATGCAACAAACGCATCTCTTTGCTTTCGTTTCAGTAACAATATTTCTTACAGGAATGGGTTGTCAGTATCTTGTTCAGTCCCCAACCTGGAAGACCAGTAGATCCATTTTGTCTGACCACTATTTTTCGACCTGTCTAACATGGGTGTCCCTACCTGGTGCAAAGCTCCTGTCAGTATAGCTTTGATGAGATGCGGAGTTTTGTTTTAAGAACCCCAGGGAAGTAATGAATAATAATAAGTCCTCTCGTACTGTTATACGTTACATAGGGCCGGCAAACAATTTCTCCATATCACTCTATCCTGGGCAACTCGCTCAATCTCCTCCATAGAACTTAGACCCATATTTTTTGCCTCTCTCAACAAAGTTCGTTTCAGTATCTCCTTAGGTCGTCCTCTCTTTCTTGAACCCTTTGCATCCCACTTCAATAAAATAATAATAATAATTCCACTCGTACCGTTATACGTTACATAGGGCCTGCAAGTAATTTCTCCATACCGCTCTATCCTGGGCAACTCGCTCCATCTCCTCCATGGAACTGAGACCGATATTTCCTGCCTCTCTCAGCAAAGTTCGTTTCAGGGTCTCCTTAGGTCGACCTCTCTTTCTGAACCCTTTGCATCCCACTTCAATGCCTGCTTTGATATTCGCTGATCATTTCTTCTCAAGGTGTGCCCAACATATCTCCATCTTCTCTTCTTATAACAGTTGTCACTAGTGGTTTGCATCCACTTCAATGCCTGCTTTGATATTCGCTGATCATTTCTTCTCAAGGTGTGCCCAACATATCTCCATCTTCTCTTTCTTATAACAGTTGTCACTAGTGGTTTGCATCCCACTTCAATGCCTGCTTTGATATTCGCTGATCATTTCTTCTCAAGGTGTGCCCAACATATCTCCATCTTCTCTTTCTTATAACAGTTGTCACTAGTGGTTTGCATCCCACTTCAATGCCTGCTTTGATATTCGTTGATCATTTCTTCTCAAGGTGTGCCCAACATATCTCCATCTTCTCTTTCTTATAACAGTTGTCACTAGTGGTTTGCATCCCACTTCAATGCCTGCTTTGATATTCGCTGATCATTTCTTCTCAAGGTGTGCCCAACATATCTCCATCTTCTCTTTCTTATAACAGTTGTCACTAGTGGTTTGCATCCCACTTCAATGCCTGCTTTGATATTCGCTGATCATTTCTTCTCAAGGTGTGCCCAACATATCTCCATCTTCTCTTTCTTATAACAGTTGTCACTAGTGGTTTGCATCCCACTTCAATGCCTGCTTTGATATTCGCTGATCATTTCTTCTCAAGGTGTGCCCAACATATCTCCATCTTCTCTTTCTTATAACAGTTGTCACTAGTGGTTTGCATCCCACTTCAATGCCTGCTTTGATATTCGCTGATCATTTCTTCTCAAGGTGTGCCCAACATATCTCCATCTTCTCTTTCTTATAACAGTTGTCACTAGTGGTTTGCATCCCACTTCAATGCCTGCTTTGATATTCGCTGATCATTTCTTCTCAAGGTGTGCCCAACATATCTCCATCTTCTCTTTCTTATAACAGTTGTCACTAGTGGTTTGCATCCCACTTCAATGCCTGCTTTGATATTCGTTGATTATTTCAAAGGAAAGCAATGGGAATCAGGGAAGAAATGAATATGATCAATAAATAGACAGGGTACAGGCATTAGGGACTTCCGGAAAAAACAAATTACCATACACAGGATTCGAACCCTATACCCTTATTTCGTTTGGCACCCATTTCCCAACCCTACAATACGAGCGTTTCTACAAACACAAGCAGCGAGATATTAAAAGAAAAATAGCTTTACTGAAGAGTGTCTTTCGTAAACGCTTCATTTTGCTAGACACAGAATAATCATGTAATGTTCGATCGAACAGTGTTTGCATAAACACATGATATAAGCTTATTGTGCATGTGTATATGAGAGACGAAACAACATCATACATACACGTATACACATAATAGACGCATCAATCAATCAAGTGTCATGCCTGTCGGTGTAGGCGATCATGTCTCTCCACAACTCTCTCTGTTTCGTACAAGTAATAAGTTCTGACGCCGATCTTGTGTCGAACCATGATGTCAGGCCATCCAGCATCTTCTCCTCTGTCTTTCGCGATCTCTCCTTCCTGAATTTTACCGTTGTTACCAAATGTTCTAAACCTTTTCGCATTATATGCCCGAAGAACCTTGATTGTCGGATTCTTATTCTTTTGATAAGGTTTCTTTGTGTGCTTTTAAAACCTCTTGTGTCAACTTTCTTGACATCACTATCACTATCAGCATATCCACCATCACTACATCAGTATACTACAAGCCATACTGATGCACATAGTTTTCTTCTTTATACCTCTTCCCATTCCCAGGCTTGTCGTGATTCTTTACCATTCTCTCAACTCTGCGCCTTCGTCGCCTCTGTAGCGAGGACGACGATTTCCTCGATAGAGCTCACGAGATGCTGGATTTCTTTCGTAAGCGCTTATACCCGGATAAGGTGCTTGCTTCTGCTATGCGGCGCGTTCAGCAAATTTCTCGCCAGGAGGCTCTCTAACCAGCATAGAACTTCCAATTCTGACAGGGTGAAACTTGTCTTAACTTTCCACCCTCATAGTTCCCTTGTGAAGAAAGTCTTATTCCGTCATCTCTCCATTCTTCAGTCTGATCCTGATACACGTTCAATCTTCCAACACTATCCTTTGGTGGCGTACAGACGGGACAGAAGCCTTAAGGATATGTTGGTTCACGGTCGCCTCAAGCCTAACATCCAGAGTCATTTTGGCACCATCCAGTGTGGCCGTCGGTGCTGCAACACTTGTGCTTATGTAATACAGACCCGCACGGTGTCTTTTCCAAAAGCCACGTTCGTTGTTGAAGACAGTTTCACGTGCGAGTCCCGTAATATTATCTATGCAATTATCTGCAAGCGGTGCAACAAGGCCTATATTGGGAAACCGGCAGGAGACTCAGTGACCGATTCGCCCAACATTTGCGCGATATACGCCAATGCTCTGTGACCCTGTAGCTACCCATTTCAATGATACTGGCCATTCAGGAGCTTGCGATGTCCAGGTCACAGCCATCCGATCATGTTCCTCTGATGATCGTAGTCGATTTGCTCTGGAGAATCGGTTGATTTCTTTGTATGGTACCTTGCGACCACGCGGGCTCAACGTATTACATTCTTATGCTTCTTAGTACTTTCTCTTCCCATGCTTTGTAATCTCTATGGGTATATGTTGCATGTATTACATTCTTATGCTTCTTAGTACTTTCTCTTCCATGCTTTGTAATCTATATGGGTATATGTTGTATGTATTCAAGTTATATATTTACTAGATGTTTCATTGTTTCTTTTCTATTTCTAGTTTTTATGTGTGTTTTTGTGTTACATTTATTTCGTTATTCGTTTTTATTCCAGATTTTCCTTAGATACGTTGGTATTTGGTCGTCCATTTGTGTTTCATTTTAATTTGTCACTCCTGTTTGTTCGTTTGCTTGATAAAGGCCTTGTTGGTCGAAACGTTGCTGTTTATCGTCACTGTTTATGTATTTTGTAAAACTATAGTACTTTGTTTGTACGTGTTTCACTTTTAAAACCTCCTCATTTGTTTTCTTCGCTGCCCATGGAATTTTCAGCATTCTTCTGTAAAACCACATCTCTGTGGCTTCCAATAATCGTATTGATTGTTTATTCATTGTCAGTGATTCGCTGCCATACAGAAGTATTGGATCAATATAGCACTGGAGAATTTGTTTTCGCACCGTCATTGGTAATGAATTCACGCATAGTGTGTTTTTCATTTTCATAAAAGATACTTTCGCTTGAGCTATTCTACTTCTCTGTTTTACACCTGCCATCTGATGTCAGGAGTGTTCCCAAGGTACTTGAATCGATGGACTTGTTTCAGTGTAGTATTATTTATATTGATATTACATATTAGTGTTTCCAGTTTCTTGGAGACAACCATAACTTCTGTTTTCTTTAAATTTATGCTTTCTTTTCACTTTTTCTCACTAGTATGTCTATCAGGTTTTGTAGATCTTGATCACGTGTAGCCATGAGAATTGTGTCATCAGCGTATCTTAGATTGTTCATGTTTTGTCGCCAACTGTTATTCCTGCCTTTAATAAACGCGTACATGATTCATAGTAGCTTGAAGTTTATTGTAAGATGGGAATAAGGGATTTTTTTTTTAAAGAACCTCATGGGGAAATAACGGAATCAATGATTATTATCAATACATGTCAGTATAGTTTTCCGAATCATTGAGGTGTTCAGGCCACCTACAACTACAAGGTTGGTCGTGTCGTGTGGGGCATATTGAATTGTTGTTGTTGATTCAGTTGATGGGAAATATCTGCAATGTTAATACTATCAATTCATTTATTCGCAGTTTACGACACCTTTCACAATTCTTCGTTTAAGGCCTAATCATCATATTCTTCGTTTAAGGCCTAATCATCATATTCTTCGTTTAAGGCCTAATCATCATATTCTTCGTTTAAGGCCTAATCATCATATTCTGCGTTTAAGGCCTAATCATCATATTCTTCTTGCCTAACAACTAATTCCGATAAGTGTCTGAGAAGTTTAAGTTCTCTTTGTTACGCCGATCATGTTATATGAGTTTTTGTGAAGTGATTCTGAAAGTATCTTCTTTTAGTTTAATTGACATGCAAGACTAGTATGCTGCCCTTACGTCGATTCCTCTACCAGTTTCACTACCTGACATTTGCTTTGTCCATCTATAGTCCATTCTAGGCAAAGTAGGACATATCTAAATACTTCTTCCCCGTTCAACTCCCAACGGAGCACATGTCTTCAGCAAATTTCTTCCAACTCTTCCTCTCTCCTGCCATCCTTTCCAGTTCTTTCCATGTTTTACCTATCCTTTTCAGTCTCCCTCTTCTCTATGTCTGGCTATGCCTTCCCCTACTCCTTTTTACTTGCGGGTTCCAAAACAGTTCCTGTCTTGCAAATGCTTCCGGTCGGTCTTCTCAATGTATGTCCTATCCATCGCCAGCGTCTCTTCCTTAGCACTTTCTCTACTGGTATCTGCTTAGTTTTTACTGTGAGTTATCTAAATACTAGTGTACCATCCATCGCCAGCGTCTCTTCCTTAGCACTTTCTCTACTGGTATCTGCTTAGTTTTTACTGTGAGTTATCTAAATACTAGTGTACCATCCATCGCCAGCGTCTGTTCCTTAGCTCTTTCTCTACTGGTATCTGCTTAGTTTTTACTCTGAGTTATCTAAATACTAGTGTACCAAACGTTTCGTCGTGTGATCCCATGTTATCGCGGTACTTCTATAATATATATCCTTCTACCGCTAGGTCTTCCTACTGCAATCATAACATATCGTCTATAGTTGAAGACGCAAAGAGATAGTTGATTTCCTTTTCATAAGATGATAGAAACATTCCATTTTTAAACATCTACACATATTTTATCGTAGATGTTGTTCATAAATCTAATATCAATGTTTCTAATATTATGTTTCTGTTTTATGTGATGTAAAATTCCATTTCACGATATGTTGTTTGTTTCTTCAAATTGTTACCAAAGACTTGATTGAGAGAGCTTTCACGTGATAATTTAATACAACAGATATTTCGTTGCAGATTTCATGTTCTTTTGCTGCCATATTACTGATCATATAAATTCTTAGTTTCCACAGACAATGACATAGAACGGATGTATGAATACAAAGAACGTCCGTGTTTCTGGAAAATTAAACTGTAACGATGCGCATGTGGTTGATAGGAACGGAATAGAAACCTTGGTTTATGTTTACCACAATAAAAAAAAAAAACATTGAGGATTTGGCAACTCGATGCATGGCAGAGAAATGTTGTAAGAAAGTTTAAGATGAGTTGGAATTAAAAAAAACAATGTTGGGTATAATTTTATGAAACATTCTCTTATTCTGTATCTAATGTATCGGCTAACTAACGTTTTTTCGTCAACCTCATTGAAACGTCTAATGTTACCTTGGTTTCTGGAAACAACATGTCTGTGGCAGCCATTTCATTTTAATGTTATTGTAAAAGATGGTAAATTATAGATGTTGCAGTGGGGGTCAATAAAAGATTCTATAGTTTTCAATTTACTTCTATTTCGTACAAAGCGAATGTCCTTTTTTTATAACCCTTCGTATTTTCCAAATTCAATCTCTCTCTCTCTCTCTCCTCCTCTCCTCTCTCTCTCTCTCTCTCTCTCGCGATCACCGTCCAGACTGATGTACCAGATCTCCCCACAAGTTCTATTCATGTGGAAATCTAATTCATGCAGTCTTAGAATTGGTTTGTTTTACGTCACATCTTCAGCACAATTTGGAGCTCTGGTGCTTATCCTTCGGCGATGTGTCCGGTTTCAGCCAGCGTTTACTCGGTTCGCTCTCAGTTCTGTAGCCATCTAGTGTTTTTACAGTAATAATAATAATAATAATAGCCGTCCATCGCAAGCGATGATGACAACAATCTCAGACTTTGTCTGAAACTGTAGCTTGCGCTGTATTTGGATTATAGTGAGGAAAGTTGCGCTATTCGTCAACCTCACTCTCTCGTCCAGGACTATCTGTATCCAGGGGCAAGACAAGTCAAGACGACTGGAGATAGTGCCAGATGCAGTGGATGACCAGGGCTTTCTAAAGTGCCTCGCCGTGCTCTATGCGGTCCACACCGCTCTGCTGTGATCCGCCTTTCTAACCGTTGAGCCAACTAGTGGCCTCATCCGCGAAGTCAGCCGGATCCAGTCTTTGCATGCACAGGCAGACAGTGCCTAGATTACCGATGCTGCTAGACCCATCGGTTTCCCTCACCTGGTTTGACCACCGAATAGGCGATGTAACCGTTGTAGTCGCTGTGCATGTTACAGCTAAACTACAGGCAAGAGTTGTGTGTTGTAGTCACGTTACAACTTTTGTTCCGGCCGCCCTGCTGTGTGTAAGTTTACATTTCCAGAAGCGGCGCGATGGCGGTAGGATAGACCTGTCCTGGCATGTGTGTCTGTCCGAAAAATTACTGGACAATTCTCTTGTCCCAAGGTGTGCTACAGTATGTGGTAGCTAGCCCCCACCTCCTTAGTCGCCTCTTACGACATTAGTGGCAGGTAACAGTGGTTCTATTCTTTACATCCCAATTTGGGCCGATGTAACCACTCGGACGCAAATTCAATCAAGTGTCATGCCTGACAGCTTCTGTGATCATGTTTCTCCACAACTCTCTCTCTCCTTGGTGCAGTTAATCAGTTCTGACGTCGATCTTTTGTCGAACCACGATATCAGATCATCCAAAATATTCTTTCTCTGTCTTCCGCGATCTCTGTTTCCCTGAATTCTACCTATTGTCACCAAATGTACCAAACATCATCTTTACATTATATGTCCGAAGTCCTTTATTGTCTGATTCCTATTCTTTTGATAAGGTTTCTTTGTGTGCAGGCCTATTTTAAAACCTCATCATATGCTTTCTTCGTTGTCCATCTGGTCTTTTTTGTTTTCTTAGGCGTCCCATTCTTCGCATTATATCCAATATAATATTGACCATGTTGTATGTAATATAGGTGAGATCCGCGGTAGCGTAGATGTTAGGGAACTCGCTTCTCAAGGCTGGTGGTCTGGGTTCAACTCCCGCAGTGCGCGTGGAATTTTTCCCGACCGCGACGGCTCTCAGGTCGACCCAGCCTCAACTGGGAAAGTAAAGGCGACCGGCGTGATGCTGACCACATCACCCATTGCCGACGGTCAAAGAAAAATACAGGCCTAACACTGTATTGACCTATATACCACGAGGTATGAAAGGGTTCCTTTACTTTACTTTTTTTATGTAATATGAACAATATGTAATATTTTCCATGTTACATAACAGTAATATTACGTCAAATATGTGATGTGGGCAGTGTTAGTTCGGTTGAAGCTAAGTATCGAAACATGTCAGAAGCAATAAGCTACATATGGCACCACAGAGACATAAACTATTACGTCAAATACGTGATGTGGGCAGTGTTAGTTCGGTTGAAGCTAAGTATCGAAACATGTCAGAAGCAATAAGCTACATATGGCACCACAGAGACATAAACTATTACGTCAAATACGTGATGTGGGCAGTGTTAGTTCGGTTGAAGCTAAGTATCGAAACATGTCAGAAGCAATAAGCTACATATGGCACCACAGAGACATAAACTATTACGTCAAATATGTGATGTGGGCAGTGTTAGTTCGGTTGAAGCTAAGTATCGAAACATGTCAGAAGCAATAAGCTACATATGGCACCACAGAGACATAAACTATTACGTCAAATATGTGATGTGGGCAGTGTTAGTTCGGTTGAAGCTAAGTATCGAAACATGTCAGAAGCAATAAGCTACATATGGCACCACAGAGACATAAACTATTACGTCAAATATGTGATGTGGGCAGTGTTAGTTCGGTTGAAGCTAAGCATCGAAACATGTCAGAAGCAATAAGCTACATATGGCACCACAGAGACATAAACTATTACGTCAAATATGTGATGTGGGCAGTGTTAGTTCGGTTGAAGCTAAGTATCGAAACATGTCAGAAGCAATAAGCTACATATGGCACCACAGAGACATAAACTATTACGTCAAATATGTGATGTGGGCAGTGTTAGTTCGGTTGAAGCTAAGTATCGAAACATGTCAGAAGCAATAAGCTACATATGGCACCACAGAGACATAAACTATTACGTCAAATATGTGATGTGGGCAGTGTTAGTTCGGTTGAAGCTAAGTATCGAAACATGTCAGAAGCAATAAGCTACATATGGCACCACAGAGACATAAACTATTACGTCAAATATGTGATGTGGGCAGTGTTAGTTCGGTTGAAGCTAAGTATCGAAACATGTCAGAAGCAATAAGCTACATATGGCACCACAGAGACATAAACTATTACGCACTAGAATTTTATATTTCATCATCATCAAATAGCTTGTCCTGAGCAGAACTTTGCCACCCCAACAGTCCTTCGGAATTTCTCTCTCTCTCTCTCATAGGCCAGATGTTCTGCCTCTGCAGCCGTCATGTTCAACCTATCAGTTACATTCTGAATCCATCTTCTCCGTGGTCTTCCTCTTCTTCTCTTTGCAGGTATGCCTCCTACCATGACGGTCTTCTCCAGCCCTTCATGTCTTTTTATATGTCCAAAATATCTCAATTTTCTCTTTCTTATTTGTAGCATCAGTCAGTTTTTCTTTGATTTTGAGTTCTTTCTGGATAGATCTATTTGTTCTCTTCTCTGTCCATGATATATGATGGACTTTTCTGTAACACTTATATTCAAAAGCACATATATGTTTTTCCACTGCTTTGCTAAATGTCCATGCTTCACACCCATACGTTAGCACTGGGAATATGCATGCTCTTAGTATTCTACATTTACGGTTAAATAATATCAATAGTTTTCAACTGTAAAAAAAACAACACACACATACAAGATGGTTCAAGTTTGTGTGTGGGATATAGCAGTTTATTTTAATGTGAACAAGTGCTCGTACTAACGAGAAAATATCTAGAGTATGTAAATTAATAAACGATATAGTTTACGTTTAAAGTATTCAAAATTACACATACCAAAAACCTTGACGGGGAAAGACCCTCAAGAAAACAACGGAGAGATAACATTCTTCTTCTTTGCATTCGTTCTTTACGACCAATTTTAATCGCTCTTAGTGATATGTTTGATCTTTGCCAAGAACGTGTATACGTTGCCCATTGGTTTTGGTAGGCCCCTAAACGCATAGACTTCTACATGTTTAGGATACATGCATCCGATTTCAGCCAAGGAGATAACACTGAATTGGCCCTAGAAATACTAGAGCCAATGCAAAGAGAATGTTAAGAACAGAGATGAATGGAGACTTCGGATATTTGTAGCAATGAATCTCTCAGGCTCGGAAAACTTAAAAAGAAAAAGAAATCTTAAAAGAAATGTTTGTTTAAATACATGAAAATTAGCGAATCCTTTTTCTGTGTTCGATCCCATAACACGACTAGTGTCGCAGAGTGTTGTGCCACTATTGTCCAAGTGGATGCTTTAGATTTTCGTTGACTTACTTTCTTGATATTTCTAATGTCTATCTTCTATAATTCTCTAAGTTACAATTGTCTACAGCATGGGTCTCCAAAGTGGCGGTACGCCTCCCTCATCCTCCCCAGTGGGCACTGAAGACATCCAGGCAGGCGATGGTGGGTTCAGAAGCATTTGGGGGAGTTTTCGTGATTTTTAGGTTGAATAATCATTAAAATTTGAATTCTGCATTTTAATTTATCTTATGCCCATCTTACACGATCCATTTGTTTATCAATTTTCTATTTCATCTATATAATCATTTGAAAATTGACCATGTATGACAGAAATATATATCAATTTTTATGTCAAAGTGAAAATAGAGTATGTATATATATATATATATATGTGGGAAGGGGGAGCATTGACAAACTGTTATAATGGGAGGAGTGTTACAAGTTTATGTCGTACAGAGTGGGCGGTGGGCCAAAACGTTTGGGAATCTATGGTCTACAGTATGTGGTTATATTTACATATTTTATCTTGAAAGTTTGTCTTATTCATCTTAACCTTCTGCTGTTGCTTTTGTTGTTTTCTCATCTTGACATATCGTGGTGTTTGTGTGTTCTATGCTTACACCACTCAAGTGAAGCAGAATGACATGGGAAAGATCTGATACTTAAATGCTAATACAGCGTGTTGTTTTTTCAATGCATCGAGGCGGACAAATCGTTTCTGATTGCTTCCTCTTAAATTTTGTTTGTCTTTTTATTCTTTAAAGTTTAACTGTTTATTCTTTATTTTTTGTCGAGTAATTGAAAATGTATTCACCTGTCTTTTTATATTTTCCTCAACACTATTCTGGTAGAAAACGACCCAGAATATAATTCGTTGGAAAACGACAATTTGTTTGTGGTCGTATTTTCTATTGAGAACAAGGAGGTTTAGCAGTAGTAGTAGTAGTAGTAGTAGTAGTAGTAGTAGTAGTAGTAGTAGTAGTAGTAGTGGGTAGTAGTAGGTGGCCGTTTGTTCTACTAGAACAATGAGGATTAGTAGTAGTAGTAGTAGTAGCAGGAGGCCGTATATTCTACTGAGAACAATGAGGTTTAGTAGTAGTAGCAGCAGCTAGTGGCTGTTTGTTCTACTGAGAACAATGAGGTTTAGTAGTAGTGATGTAGTAGTAGCAACAGGTGGCCGTATTTTCTACTGAGAACTATGAGGCTTAGTAGTAGTAGCAGGTGGCCGTATGTTCTCCAGAGAACAATGAGATTTAGCAGTAGTAGTAGCATCAACAGCATTAGTAAGAGTGGTATCAGTAGTGGTAGTGGTAGTAGTAGTGGTAGTAGTAGTAGTAGCAGGAGCATCAGACGTAGTAGTGGCAGTAGTAGAAGTAGTAGTAGTAGAAAGAAGTAGTAGCAGTAGCATTAAAAGTGGTAGATAATAGTATTAGTAGTAGTAGTAGTAGGGTGACGTCTGTGGCCTAGGGGTTAGTGACTCGGTCTATTAACCCCGACGTTCTGAGTTCGAATCACGCTGCGGACAGTTTGGTTGTAAATTGTTTGCTGGATTTTAAAAAAAGGACGATGGCACCACACGTTCAGAAAGCAATGGCAAACTACTGAACGTATAATGCCTAGAAAAATCACAAACAGTGTTAAAAAGCTGGGGTTGATTCGCAAAGTCCTGTAAAGGATATGCAATTAACTTTTAGTAGTAGTAGTAGTAGAAATAGTATAGTTCGTTCCAAAACTTGGGAACACCATTAACGACCGATGTAAAATCAGCCACTTGACAGAAATTATTGTATTTTACATTTTTATATAGCTAACAGTGGCGACCTTCTTAAAGTATTTTTTAGCCCTCTGTGTGTACGGGTTCAATTCCGTGGGCAGGCAGAAAAAGCCACAGATTCCCCAGATTCACGGTGTTCGTGGCACCGAACCGAAGGGTTACGATGTCCATGGCACCGAGCCGAAGAGCTGAAAAGCTCAAGTGCTTCTGGATCGGAAAAAAAAAAAAAAAAGTATTTTTGCTCTGTAAAACCTATAGTGCTGTAAGATGTTACTTATTTGTCATTAGTAAAATAACAGCGATATTTTTTGGTATACATCTAGAACTTCAACAGTACGGTAGTCAAGTATAATTACGCATTTGAGTGCTAAACATGCAATTTAGCACCAGTGAAAATCTGGAATCCCATATAATGAATCATTCCACACTCTTAGCTGAACGATTGTTATTAACGTATACAAACATCATTTATTTTCATTGATAGAAGTGTAAGGTAGCATATGTTCACTATGTCAGATTGCTTGTTATAATAAGTAATAGGGATATTTATCTATGTACATGAATAGTGATTATTATTTTGTTCTTTTATGCAAATTATATAACAAAAACGCACTGTGCATCAACCAAGCTACCACCAATTAGTTAAACAAGAATTCGTAAGGTCGTAGGTATATAAGACTGCTTGCAAAAAAGTACTGTTATGCATCCGGTAGCCGACCTCTGTAATGGCAGAACAAGATCAGCAAAAGCAACAGCACAAGAGAAATACGCAAAAGCCAACAAAGAGGTGAAAAGAAGTACAAAAGCGGATAAAAGAAGGTACATAGACGACCTGGCAAGAGAAGCAGAAGAGGCAGCAGCAAAGGGTAACCTGAAAGATTTAAACGACAACACAATGAAATTGGCAGCGAAATACCAACAAAATAAACCCGTTACGGACAAGGCTGGACGATTACTTGGCAATACTCAAGAACAGATGCAGAGATGGGCAGAATACTTCAAAGATCTACTAAACAGGTCAGTCCCCCAAAGCCAACCAGATATAGATCCAACAACAAAAAGATCTAGCAATCGACTGTAGCAAGCCCAGCAAAGTGGGAAAAAAGAAATCCATTCTTCAACTACGAAACGTTAAAGCTAAGACCCAGATGGTATTCCTGCAGATGCCATAAAGGCAAATGCTGACATCTCAACAGACATGCTACATTGGTTGCTAGGAAAAATTTGGGAGAGGGAAGAAATACCAAAAGACTAGAGAGAAGGCTATATAGTCAAATTACCACAAAAAGGTGATCTGCAAGAATGCTCAAACTATAGAGGAATAATGCTCCTGTCTGTACCAGGTAAAATATACGTCGAATCATCATAGAGGACTCAAGAAAGCTACAGATTCTGTACTAAGAGATGAACAGGCATGATTTAGGCAAAATAGATCCTGCACGGATCAAATATCGACGCTGCATATCATAGTGGAGCAGACTGCGCACAGATCAAATATCAACGCTGCATATCATAGTGGAGCAGACTGCGCACAGATCAAATATCAACGCTGCGTATCATGAGGAGCAGAGCATCGAGTGGAACTCACCCCTCTGTATCAACTTTGTCGATCATGAAAAGGCATTTGATAGACAAGACAGGAAACACTCTGAAACTGCTAAGGCATTATGGCGTCCCAGAAGCTAACCAACCTAATAAAGAAAATGTATGAGGAGACAATGGGTAGAGTACTGCATGAAGGAAAACTGACAGAGGCCTTTGAAATAAAGACAGGTGTGGTACAGAGGCTCCTTTATCACCCTTCCTCTTTCTGCTGGCTATTGACTGGATAATGAGATCAACAACAGCCAAGAGGAGAAATGGAATACAGTGGAAAATGATGTATCAACTGGAGGATTTCGATTTTGCAGACGATCTAGCACTCCTCTCCCACAGCCATCAACAGATGCAAGAAAAAACCACTAAACTGGAAACTCACAACAACTGGGTCCGACTATTCATGTCGAAAAACAAAGATCATGATATTAAATGCTAATTCCAGAGACCCGATCATATTGAGAGGATCACCATTAAAGGAGGTTGACACATTTACATATCTGGGAAGTGTTATCAACATTCAAGGTGGCTCAGATGAAGATGTTAGGTTAGATTACAAAAGGCAAGATCAGCCTTTGCCATTCTGAAGAACATATGGAGTTCAAGAATGATCAGGAATAAAACTAAGATATGATATTTAACTCAAATGTCAAGGCTGTCCTTCTATATCAATGTTTCCCAACATCGAGCCCACACCTACATGGGAGCAATTTGATTGTTAAGGGGATTTTATGAAATGGACAAAATATGGGGTAAATGTGTCATATACGATTTAAATATGCATTTTTTAGCCTACGTTTACTCACTTCAATTAAATTAATTTAACACATACTTTAACAATTCAATTTTTGAATATTTAAAATTATGTATATGTTACATAGAGGGCATAAGAGTTTTAGAAAGGTTTAGGTGGGGCATGGCACAAAAAGGTTGGAAACACTGTTCTATATGGAGCGGACACATTGAGAACAACAAAGGGGAACACCAAAAGGGGTGCAGGCATTCATCAATAGATGCCTGCGCATGATACTCCATCTGCGATGGTATGACAGGACTACAAACAGGGAACCTGGATAGAACAGGACAACGACAGGTGGAACAAGAGATAAGAAGCAGAAGGTGGCAATGAATAGGACACACACTGACGAAACCCCCTAACAGCATTACACGACAGGATCTCTGATGGAAACCCCAGAGCAATAGAGGTAGGGGAAGACCCAGGAACTCCTGAAGACGGGAGTTGGAGACGGAATGCAAGAAAATGGGAGAGAGTGGAGAGATCTGGAAAGGATTGCCTTGGATAGGCGTCCTTGGAAGACCTTGGTTGCGGACCTATGCTTCCCTAGGAGCGAAGGGTGAAGAGGAAAAGTCCGGTAGATTTCGTACACATTAAACCTTAGTGTGTTCACGAGTTTTGGAATGAACTATAGTAGTATTAGTAGTAGTAGTAGTAGTAGTAGTAGTTATATTAGTAGTAGTAGCAGTGGTAGTTGTAGTAGTAGTAGTAGTAGTAGTAGTAGTAGTAGTAGTAGTAGAAATAAAATAGTCGAATAGTGTAGTAGTAGTAGTAGTAGTAGTAGTAGTAGTAGTAGTAGTAATAGTAGTAGTAGTAGTAGTAGTAGTAGTAGTAGTAGTAGTAGTAGTAGTAGTAGTAGTAGTAGCAACATCAGATGTGTCAAACGTAGTAAGAGCAGTGGATTTTTTTAGAATTCTGTTTCGCCGCACAGCATCAGGATTAGAATATATTTCTAGAACGTGCTTTTTGTGTTCGCTTCATAAATTGCGTTTTTCACTGCCTCTGTTATTTCCGAAGTAACCTTTTGCGTCGATGGTTTTTTGCTTTGTATCCACTGTATCAGAGTAACATTCATCTTTGATGCTAACTGTCTATTTGTAATCTTCTTGTGCAAATTATGAAGCAAATTTAATTTGTTTCTTAATGAAGTTCAGTACTGATGTTGCACCCATATTTTTCCTGATGTCTTCATTTCTAAACCGATCTCTTCTTGATATTCCAGAATAATTCTGCGAAGATACTTCAGCTCTGTCGTGACTTGTTTTCTTCTATTGTCGAATGTAAGTGTCCAGGTCTGGCAATGATAGCATAATATTGGGAGAAAGATTGTGCAGTGCTCTTTTAGTGTTTATTGTTCACGGTTTGCATTTCAAAATTAGTGCCATTAGACCTATGATTTGATTTGTTTTATTGCATCTATGTTGGATTTCGTTAGTTGTTCATCCATTTGCTGAAAAAATGCTCCCTAGGTATGTGAAGGCTTTGAATTGCGAATGATGTTTGTCGATAGAGATATTGGTAGTGTTTCCATCTCTAGAGAATACCATTAATTCGATTTTTCCAGTTGTATTCTTATATTGTATATCTTGGACAGAGAAGAGAACAAATAGATCTATCCAGAAATAACTCAAAATCAAAGAAAACTGGCTGATACTACAAATAATAAAGCGAAAATTGAGATATTTTGAACATATAAAAAGACATGAAAGGCTGAAGAAGACCATCATGGAAGGAGGCATACCGCAAAGAGAAGAAGAGGAAGATCACGGAGAAGATGGATTCAGGATGTAACTGATGGTTTTAACATGCGCAGAGGCCGGACACCTGGCCTATGTGAGAGAGAAATTCTGGAGGACTGTTGGGGTGGCAAAGTTCTGCTCAGGACAAGCTATTTCATGATGATGAGTAGTAGTAGTTTCCTCCAGTAGTAGTATACTCCAACTGTATAGATCTCCAACTGTATAGATCTCCAACTGTATAGATCTCCAACTGTATGGATCTACAACTGTATGGATCTACAACTGTATAGATCTACAACTGTATAGATCTCCAACTGTATAGATCTCCAACTGTATGGATCTACAACTGTATGGATCTACAACTGTATGGATCTACAACTGTATAGATCTACAACTGTATAGATCTCCAACTGTATAAATCTCCAACTGTATAGATCTACAACTGTATAAATCTCCAACTGTATAGATCTCCAACTGTATAGATCTCCAACTGTATAGATCTCCAACTGTATAAATCTCCAACTGTATAGATCTCCAACTGTATAGATCTCCAACTGTATAGATCTCCAACTGTATAGATCTCCAACTGTATAGATCTACAACTGTATAAATCTCCAACTGTATAAATCTCCAACTGTATAGATCTCCAACTGTATAGATCTCCAACTGTATAAATCTCCAACTGTATAGATCTCCAACTGTATAAATCTCCAACTGTATAGATCTACAACTGTATAAATCTCCAACTGTATAAATCTCCAACTGTATAGATCTCCAACTGTATAAATCTCCAACTGTATAGATCTCCAACTGTATAGATCTCCAACTGTATAGATCTCCAACTGTATAAATCTCCAACTGTATAGATCTACAACTGTATAGATCTCCAACTGTATAGATCTCCAACTGTATAAATCTCCAACTGTATAAATCTCCAACTGTATAGATCTCCAACTGTATAGATCTCCAACTGTATAGATCTCCAACTGTATAGATCTCCAACTGTATAGATCTACAACTGTATAGATCTCCAACTGTATAAATCTCCAACTGTATAGATCTACAACTGTATAAATCTCCAACTGTATAGATCTACAACTGTATAAATCTCCAACTGTATAGATCTCCAACTGTATAGATCTCCAACTGTATAGATCTCCAACTGTATAGATCTACAACTGTATAGATCTCCAACTGTATAGATCTACAACTGTATAAATCTCCAACTGTATAGATCTCCAACTGTATAGATCTACAACTGTATAGATCTACAACTGTATAGATCTCCAACTGTATAGATCTCCAACTGTATAGATCTACAACTGTATAGATCTACAACTGTATAGATCTGTGACATAGACTAATGAAAAACATTTAGTTTGTTTTCTGTGACCTATTTACATTATATTTTATTGTGTTTTTTTGTTTATTTAGATATAACTATCCGTTTCACATTGTTGATTGCAGTTTTGGCCACCCTTATTATTTTTGTGATCTCGGTTTTACATCTTACATCGTATGTTATTGTATGACAAATATGTGAAAAGTATTCATTTGTTCCTGTTTCTCTTTATACAGGGTGTTCAAGATAAAAGCAACCCCATTGACAAATTAAACGTTGCAAGACACACATTGCTTTTTGTGTATTTACTATTTAAACTGGTTCTGACCTGCTCATCTTTCCTCCACATTTGTTCATCGCTCCTTCCTGCACCATAATTACACATCCTCACAAAAAGACGCACTCACTTGACCTATACTACGCCATAATTGAACCAAACATATGCTAGATTGTCTCCCTTGATGGGGCTGCTTTTATATTGAAGACCCTGTATTTATGTTTAATTTGGACTTTCATTTCTTTTATCCATAGTTGTTGTTTTCTTAATATTATTAGTTTAGTTAGTTTAGTTAGTTAGTCAGTCAGTCAGTCAGTCAGTCAGTCAGTCAGTTAGTAGTTAGTTAGTTTTAGAGGTTTTAGGCAGAGGTTTTAGAGCTCCATGTGATGCGGTTTGCTGCTAACAGATAGAGATCTCGTATGTTTTTACATTCCAATAGTTTTTCTTTCCTGTAGGATAGTTCTTTGTAGGGTGCTCTTATTGTCTTCTGCGTTTTCTTTTCTCAACTGTTGACCACATAAGGACTTGTCGATTTAGTCTCTTTTTTCTGATCTAATAACATGAGCTAAATATTTTCATCTCAATATTATTGGTCAATGTATATTCATTACGTTTGCAGTTCATTTGTTTTATGAATTATTGAAATATCTTCTGAAATTTTTATTAAGAATTCTTCAACGTCTTTAATTAAGTAGAAGACACAAACTGTAAAAATCAAATGTGTGCTTACAGGATTGTCTATTGTCTATTCCCAGGTGGAAGATGTAGTTGGTTGTCCACTCTTGCCGTTAAGCGTAATATTTACAAATGCTGTATTTTGTCACTGTTTTTGTAATTTGTAAAACTACAGTACTTTGTGATTACGTGTTTTGCCGTTAAGCGTTGGGATGGGAGCTTTAATTTGCGTTATATGGCTAGATGAGTCGCCCTTGTTGTGTTGTATCCGTGTTTATGTAGTATGGTCTTGATATTGTCTATCCATATTTTTCTTGGTCTTCCTTTAGCTCTAGTACCTGATCTCTTTTATTGTATGCTGTTATTGGTGGTTGGTTGTATTTCATTCTCATTAAATGTCCAAACCACTGCATTTGTTGTCTTTCGATGTATTCGATGCATGAAGTTATGCTTACAGGATATGAGAAGAAAATGACTATAGCGGTGTGACAACTAGCACAACTGTTAGAGAAAAAGACGAAGAACAACAGCGACAGAAAATGTTAAAACATTTGCAAACTTAACGGTATGGAACAAATTCAGCATCGTATATGATAGTGTTGCCCGTCTGCCTAGCGTGTTCGTAGCGCGTTGGACTACGGTGACTATCCTCTGTGTGTGCGGGTTCAATTCCGCGGGATGGCAGAAAAAGCCACATATTCTCCAGATTTACGGTGTTCGTAGCACCGAACCGAAGGGTTACGATGTCCATGGCACAGAGCCGAAGAGCTGAAAAGCTCAAGAGCTTCTGGATCGGAAAACAAAACAAAATATGATAGTGTATACGTAAAACAAGAAGTTTGATTGATTTGATAGGACCATCATTATTGCACTTTGGTGAATAACCAGGTGTGCTTCGATCTCTTTCTTACACATGTAGATCTCAGCTGCAGTGCACCAACTCCGTAGCACCGGATAAGGTCCCGATGTAATTTTGAAGATGGCGAAGATATTTTTGTAGGAATTTTATTTTTAATATTTTCTAATGAATTGTGTCCAAGCAGCGGTCTTCCATCCTGCCCTTCTCGATTTTGAGCTGCCAATGGTTTTTTACGTGCTCAAATTGAACACGGAACCTACGTTTTATCGGTAGTCTCCAATAGGACTAGGAACTTGATCTCATCTACATTGAGATCAGGAATCTCTGAAAAATATCCAGATGGCTCCACGAGGAAGCGAACCTGGTACGTGAGACGAGCACTTATTCTGTACGCCACAGAGACAGAAAAATGTACATGGTCTGGTACGTGAGACGAGCACTTATTCTGTACGCCACAGAGACAGAAAAATGTACATGGTTGAGTTTCTCTACTCTTGCATTGGCCAAATTGTTGTGCATTGTTACCTGCTCTAAGATGTGTCACCATCTATTTTCATAGGTGTACAACGTACTTCTGAGGTGAGTCGCTACCCGGCAAGGTGTGTACTCATCTGCTTAGATTATATCGCTACTATTGGCGTCCATATATTAAGACGGAAAGAATAGGAGAAAGGAGGGAATTAGCTGTCGGAAAAATGGCATTATTCCAGTTATTACTAACACTGCATTTTACAAGATAGTTGAAAATATGTGCTTGTTGCTAGCTAGCTATGGTTGAAACATATACAAGAAGTTTATAATCTTACTCATTAAGCCCCCAATCGAAAACTGATCTGAATCTGACCTTCTCTATTTCGTAGTACTACCAACTAAATTTTAAAATATTTAATTCATTTTGCACCTTCCTCATCCCGCCCATGTTGGCCTGCAAAATGTATATATATATATATACAACGTTCTGTCTTAGATCTCATATTACTAAAACCGTATGTCTTTTCTATACTTCTTATTTCTGTATAGAAACAACTCAGAATCTTGGTCGAATCCAAATCTACAATACATAATTGTCAAGTTAACTTATTGTGAATTAATGAGTGGTTTTCATTCACACATAAGCAAACACCACCAATAGTTTGTGAGCCACGTGGAATAATTTAAAACCTTTTGCCATATGTCAAGGTCTATCTTTATTAGTAGTTGCTGATACTACAGCATAAAATGCATCATTTCCCGCGTAAGCATTTTCAAATCCTTAAACTCAATCTGTTATAGAATAGGTCTCCTAGATAATAAATTAGTATAAACACAAAACGAGTTAATTAAGAAATCTTTATTAACCACTGATGATGTAAGCCTTATCACGAAAGCTGGTATTTATTTATATATCACTCCCTTGTCATTTTATTCTTTGATTGGTTCATCTTCTCCTCAAATTAATTATTAATTATTATAAGATAAAATCAAAAAAGTTAACACCTACACTGATTGCACATGAAACAAATCTGATCAGGGTTTCGTAAGTGAAGTAGAATCACCATCATCTGTGCAATGTTTCACTTCCAGGACTTTCGAGAACGTAAATAAAGATATACTTCCATCTGACGCAATAAATCACCAAAGTACACCAAAGGCTGTGTATAAAGAGTTACAATATCCAAAAACTCTGTGTGGAGTAAAGAAGAAATATACATTAGTGTATTTATTTATTGTTACTAAGTTTTTAAAAATGTAACTAAGTTTTAAGTGTAACTAATTCTAAAGTATAACTAAGTTCTAAAAGTATACTAAGTTCTAAAGTATAACTTTAAGGTTCTAAAAGTATAACTAAGTTCTAAAGTATAACTAAGTTCTAAAAGTATAACTAAGTTCTAAAAGTGTAACAAAGTTCTAAAAGTATAACTAAGTTCTAAAAGTATAACTAAGTTCTAAAAGTATAACAAAGTTCTAAAAGTATAACTAAGTTCTAAAAGTGTAACAAAGTTCTAAAAGTATAACTAAGTTCTAAAAGTGTAACTAAGTTCTAAAAGTATAACTAAGTTCTAAAAGTATAACTAAGTTCTAAAAGTGTAACAAAGTTCTAAAAGTATAACTAAGTTCTAAAAGTGTAACTAAGTTCTAAAAGTATAACTAAGTTCTAAAAGTGTAACTAAGTTCTAAAAGTATAACAAAGTTCTAAAAGTAGAAAATGAAAGATGTGTCAACTCATATGATGTTACTAATTTCTAACAGTAGAAAATGAAAGATGTAGGCACATATGACATTACTAAGTTCTAAAAGTAGAAAATTAAAGAGGAACAAATTGATTTATCCAGAAAAATACTCAGAATAAATTAACACTGACTGATGCCCTATAACAAATAGAAACACAATCGTATTACGTTGAGTATTTAAAGTGACACGAAGGTTTGGAGGAGATTATTGTGGATTGAAACATCCCGGCAAAGTGGAGAAGTGGAAGACCACGGAGAACATATATTCATAATGTAACTGATGATCTGACAATGACAGCTGTAAAGGCATTCGTATCTGGCATACGAGAGACAGAGAAAGAGTGAGACGATGAATGTAATAGATAATTACTACATATGAAACTTAAGTTATATACACGTAGTTCTATAGCTTACTTTCTATTTCTCAATTTCGATATTGTTGAAATCTGAAAATGTGCCAAACAAGAGTGGAAAAATGACTAAATATATAGAAAGTCAGTTGAATGTTGCCCGTGTGTTACCTGGATTCTCAAGGGGAGCAAAGAATAGCAACACTGCGACCTACAAGACATGTCGAAAGAGGATACTAATGTAGCGTTTGGCGTAGGGTTGGCTACCCTATCCAGTAGAAAATTTTAGCCACAAAATTCAACCAGCCAGGAATAATGCCATGCGGTGGTTGAGGGCCTGTGTCTCAATCAGGTTAAAAAGGCAGAGAGAGAGAGAGAGAGAAATGAGAGAGAGTTGAATGTATTTGGAAAATAGTTAAAGTAATAGTTACTAAGAGAAACCAAATAATAGATTCTGAGAAACAGCAAAACGCAGAACGAGATCGTCTTCTAAATCTTCTTTGTGTTCGTTCTTTACGACCAATTTTAATCACTCTTTGTGATATATTTGATCTTTGCCAAGAACGTGTATACGTTTGCACATTGGTTTCATATGCCCTAAACGCATAGACTTCTACACGTTTAGGACACATGCATCCGATTTCAGCCTCCTTAGTCGCCTCTTACGACATGCTGGGCAGGTAACAGTGGTTCTATTCTTTACACCCCAATTTGGGCCCCGGTAACACTCGGGCGTCAGAACGAGATAAAATAATATCTGGAATTGTAAAGACATCAATCACATTGAGAGAAATGAAGAAGACAATAACCAAATTAAAATGGCTAACGTCGCCAATGGTCAACAAAGGCAAAACATTACATCACAGCCGAATTGTACATTACATCACAGATTTAATAAACATTATATCACAGCCGAAATGTACATTACATCAGAGATTTAATAAACATTACATCACAGCCGAATTGTACATTACATCACAGATTTAATAAACATTACATCACAGCCTAACTGTACATTACATCAGAGATTTAATAAACATTAGATCACAGCCTAACTGTACATTACATCAGATATTTAATAAACATTACATCACAGCCTAACTGTACATTACATAGGAGATTTAATAAACATTAGATCACAGCCTAACTGTACATTACATCAGATATTTAATAAACATTACATCACAGCCTAACTGTACATTACATCAGATATTTAATAAACATTACATCACAGCCAGTTGTACATTACATAGAGATTTAATAAACATTACATCACAGCCTAACTGTACATTACATCAGAGATTTAATAAACATTACATCACAGCCTAACTGTACATTACATAGGAGATTTAATAAACATTAAATTACAGCCGAATGCTACATGCATCAGAGATTTAATAAACAGTAAATTTACCAACTGACATTGCATCAGAGATTTAATAAACATTACATCACAGCCGAAATGTACATTACATCAGAGATTTAATAAACATTACATCACAGCCTAACTGTACATTACATCAGAGATTTAATAAACATTACATCACAGCCTAACTGTACAGTACTTGACAAGCTACTATAAATATATTTCACACACTAACTAAACATTACATAAAATATGTACTACACATTGTACAACAGACTTATTAACCGCTACATCAGAGATTTAGCTAACATGACTTAAGTCTTACCTTTTCGGCTTCAGGTTTTGTTTTTTGTTCAGCTTACGAACAATTTTTTTAAGCAATTGTTGAAGTTTACCAATGTCTTTCGAAAATTCTTTTTGGTTAGGATAACTGAAAGAAAGAAGAGCGGGGAAAAGTTCATTTATCCTCTCTAAAGTTAGGTGGCGTCTGTGGCTTAGGGGATAGTTTAGTTTAGTTTAGTTTAGTCGTCGGATCACCATCACTGCACGTCGAACAAATTAGTCCATAAGTGCTCCGATCTCTCCTCAGTATGTCCATCAGCGTGTGGCGACTAACGACACCGGTTCTTTGTTGGTTTACAATTCTTCTTTGTCTGCCAGCATAGCGTTCTTGTCGAGCTACACCACACTTAACTTTGAGTTCTTGCAGTCTGGTTAGTGTTGTGGATTCACCGCTATCACCTGAATCATGTACACGCCCTCTCTCCCTTAAGGAATTTATAATATCAGCCTGGTCCATTGCTCGTCCGCTTTGGACAGCAGCCATACCTGCAAGCCTATCCGCACGCTCATTCCCCTTTACACCTGCATGCCCTGGCACAAAAATAAAACTGATCCTTGTCAGCTTAGACCTCCCCAGCGATTCTATCCAATGTCTCCTAGCCCATCCTGTTTCAATCTTCCTGAGCATACTCATTGAGTCACTGAGAAAACATGCATAGATAAAAGTCTGTGATTCTAGCCAAATCATCGCTTTGTAACCGCCATGATTTCCATAGTGAGACTGCTCGTTGTCACGGCAAAACCACCAGTCTTCCTTCACAACATCACCTCCGACCTGAGCAGTGAAAGCCCAGAGCTCCACATGTCGAATCACCGAACCATCCGTATAATGATTACATCATGCTCAGATGCGTTCTCAGAATTATGCCTGAACCTCTGCCTCCACCAACAAGTGGGTAGCGTTGCCTGCATTCTTTATCAAGTTCGATGCATACAGAAAGGATGTAGCGATTGCTCTTGGCACTGGTATCCATTCTTCACCGGGATCAATGTCTTCAAGTGTACACCTGTTCAATACAGTCCTCGGCCTGACCCATCCAAGATTTTCCTCTTTTTAACCTATTTCCTTTTGTCTCTTTATTTCCAAGTGCAGAGGATGTTGTGTGTCAGCATTGACTCGAAGGTATGCTTGTGCACGGCTCATCAGTATTCTATACTCCAGAGTAGGATAGTCAAGGAGATAGCGCATCGCCCTGCACGACGTGTCTTTAGTGCAACCAAGTATAATGCGCATCGCCTCGTTCTGTATTCTTTCCAGTCGTTCTATCTGACTATGACTGAGAGTCAGGATCGCCAGCGCATCTCAAGACACAGGACCAGACCCTGGTATATAAAGACAAAGATGGCGCTGTTCACAATCCGCCGAAGCCATTACCCTCATCGCCAGCAAACCTTTCCTCGCCTTCATTATCACATGAGCTATGTGTTCCGTAAAAGCTATAGTGACTCGGTCTATTAACCCCGACGTTCTGAGCTCGAATCACGCTGCTTACAATTTGGTTGCAAATTGTTTCGCGTGATTTACAAAGGACGATGGCACCACCGTTCATAAAGCAATGGCAAACTACTGAATGTAATAATGCCTAGAAAAATCACAAACAGCGTTAAAAGCTGGGGTTGATTGGCAAAGTCCTGTAAAGGATATGCGAATTAACTTAAAGTCATGGGTGAGTGTCTGTAGCTCCAGCGGTAGTGAACTCGATTACAAACCCAGGCGCATCTGGTTCAAACTTCGGGGGGCACGTTTGGAAGCAAGTTCGTTTCATTGAATTTTTTCAAAAGGTAAAAATAGACCTCACCGTTCAGAAAGCAATGGCAAACTACTTTAATAAGTGGTGCCTAGAAAATCGACTACTCGTTTACCGTTGTTGACAGCTACGTCCTGTAAAGTATATGCCACGATATTCATTTCAAAGTCGCTGAACACATACACTGTTGACTTGTATAGTATACTTGAATGTATCTCACAACTACTCTCGTGTTTTCATACTCGGTGACTCCATGAGCATGATTCGTAAAGTCGAATCAGAATGGTGAGACACCTGGTGGAGGTACTGGACAGAAAATGATCAGAGAAATCACCTTCATTTTTGTCCCTGGGCACGCAGGAGTTAGGGGTAATGAACGAGCTGATATAGTGGCTGGCAGCTACAATATCAGAGGAGCTGCCATGGATCGAAATGACATTCTTCACGCATTGAGAGAGTCTTTCCGAACAGAGGAGTTTCAGGGCTGTGAATCACTCGCTGACCCGATTGAAAGAGATGGGTGTTAATATTGGTGCAGTCCGAAAATAACAACATACTAAATATGCAAGAGATTGATTAATCAACATCGAACTGGCGTGTTGGGTCGCTGGACGCTGCTGGATTTGCAGAGGCGGATGTCGGAACACCTATGGACATGTCCGGAGTGATGTGATGATAGTCCTCATATAACTGATAACTGATAACTTTAATGAAGACTCTCATGTCATTGGTTACTGTATTAGACTCAAATTGCAAGTATATTATAGAAGATGATTGGAGAGAACAATTCATGGGATGAGAAAAAGCGAATATCCGAAGACAGTATTGATAGCATAGTCATTCAGAGATATTAGACGTCAGGTTTTCAAGGATCAAAAGGCGACAGATTTATTCATTGCACCCGGTTTTCCGATATGGCTCTGACACAGTTGGTAGAAATTGCTCGTCTTCTACTGAGAATGTGTAATAAGCACGAACTCCGTAGCTCCAGCTTCAGTCCTAGGAGCTCAAGAAAAATTGCACATGTGACTCGGTCGACTCGATCCATGACCTCAGAACGCAAGACAAATTGTAACAATTCTACAAAGTCGCCCCTGACCTTGATGATAAACACCTGATAAAGTACGATTCGTCAGCTCGTACGATTTACCAATAAACTGCGTCAACTAACTTCCATAGCAGCAGTCTCACACTGTAGAGAAAGTCAATGTGACTTAGTTGATTACGTTCATAGGAGCATAGCAGCAGTCTCGCACTGTAGAGAAAGTCAATGTGACTTAGTTGATTACTTCCATAGCAGCAGTCTCGCACTGTAGAGAAATGCAATGTGACTTAGTTGATTACGTTCATAGGAGCATAGCAGCAGTCCCGTACTGTAGAGAAATGCAATGTGACTTAGTTGATTACTTCCATAGCAGCAGTCCTCGTACTGTAGAAATGCAATGTGACTTAGTTGATTACTTCCATAGCAGCAGTCTCGCACTGTAAGAAAGTCAACTGTGACTTAGTTGATTACGTTATAGGAGATAGCAGCAGTCCGTGACTGTAGAATGCAATGTGACTTAGTTGATTACGTTCATAGAGCATAGCTAGCAGTCCCGTACTGTAGAGAAATGCAATGTGACTTAGTTGATTACTTCCATAGGAGCATAGCAGCAGTCCCGTAGTGTAGAGAAAGGCAATGTGACTTAGTTGATTACTTCCATAGGAGCATAGCAGCAGTCTCGCACTGTAGAGAAAGTCAATGTGACTTAGTTGATTACTTCCATAGCAGCAGTCTCGCACTGTAGAGAAATGCAATGTGACTTAGTTGATTACGTTCATAGGAGCATAGCAGCAGTCTCGCACTGTAGAGAAAGTCAATGTGACTTAGTTGATTACGTTCATAGGAGCATAGCAGCAGTCCCGTACTGTAGAGAAATGCAATGTGACTTAGTTGATTACGTTCATAGGAGCATAGCAGCAGTCCCGTACTGTAGAGAAATGCAATGTGACTTAGTTTGATTCCAGACCGTCAACACGTTCACTCCAAGATTAACAATTCTTAAGATAGTTTCAAGGATTGTACGAACCATGACCACATGATAGTTAACAAAGTGTTCAAAATATAACTTGTTGTTGAAAAAAATGAATTATTAACAACACTAGTTATGGCAGAAGATAATTATGCCGGTGATGATGATGATGATGATGATGACTTTGTTGTTATTTTTTTCCCCAGATTTTCACGTTCATGACCTTGACAAAAAGTACATTAGTGCTAGTTTTTCCAAAACAGCATTTCCAGTTAGGCTATCCAGTTTCTTCTGTGTTTTCTTCTGTCTCTTTCACCACCAATTTGTGTCTGTTGAAATGACGTGTTCTTCATAACATGCTAAACATAATGAGACCTCTTATTTTCTTCATGATATGTTCAATATAGAAAATATGAAAACATTACATTGTTGATGTTGGAATAAATATTAACCCTTTAGTTTTTATCAGCTGATATATTGGAACATAGTATTTTTTAAGATGACGCAAAGTCAGTATATTGGCTAATTCAATATGAAAATCCTGGCAATACAGGACGTAGCCATCAACAACAGCAAACGAGTCGTTTATTTTCTAGACACCACTTATACAGTAGTTCAGTAGTTTGTCATTGCCTTCTGAACGGTAAGGTATATTTTACCTTTGTAAAATCCCACGGAAACGAATTTGCTTCTAAACTTGCCCACCGTGAGGTTTGTACCAGATTGTATATGTGTATATGTTAAATGTATATAAGTCATATATTTACTTAATTTTTTTTATTCTTTCTCCTCTTTTTCCACTTCTAGTTTTTCTGTACTTATTTCGTTATTCGTTTTAGTCACATATTTTCATTCATTTTTAACCGTTGTAATATCTTTGTCAAAGTATGTATGTAGTGTGCTGTGACATTCGTCACCTTGGTGTATCGTTTGCTTGATGGTCGAACCGTTGCTATGTATTGTCATTGTTTTTTTATTTTGTAAAACTACCGTACTTTGTTATTACGTGTTTCGCCATTCTACACGGGGGTCTCTATGGCTAAGCCTTTGCCTTGTGAGTCGAAGGTCGTGGGTTCGAGTCCGGACCGCGCCATTCTGTTCACGAGTGCAGTTTTTCCAGAGACCGCTAGGATCGTTGCTGGAGCTACGGAGTTCGTGCTTTGTGCAATACTCGGCAGGTGGCGTGCCATTTCTGCGAAGTGGGATCGAGCCGTATGGGGTAAAACCCGGTGCAATGAAGTCAATCTTTCGGCTTTAATCCTTTTTTAATCCTTTAAGCCATTCTACATAGTTTTACTGAAGTATCCAACTATATTGTGGTTTGAACAAGGTACGCTTGGGTTTGTGATCGATCTCACTACCGCTTGAGCTACAGACGCTCAGAATATATATGGCCTTTTTCGTCTTTACATTGTGACAACTTCTAAGTTTTCGCTTTTCTCTCTTGTCGTTCAGCTCATACATAAGTCTCTTCCCAAAAGACTCTGCGCCCTTTCGCAATTTGGCTTTCCACACAACTCTGTCATCAGCTAGTCTTTCCCATTTGCTGGGACCTATAGAAAAGTTTTTCATTGAGGCTTTGAGACATCTTTATATCTGAGCAGTGGTCTGCCCTGGTGCCTCTTCCTCCGAAAGTTCACAGAACAACATTTGTTTTGGTATGCGGCAAGTTTCCATTCTTCTCACATGCCCCAACCATCTTAGTCGTCTACTGCTGAGCATGCCCATGATGGAAGGCAGATTTGCACGTTGCAGTACTGCTGAGTTGGTTATCTTGTCGTACCACCTGATGTTCATAATCTTGCGGAGACATCGAAGGTGAAAGATATTAAGTCTCCTCTCGTGTCTTGAGTAGGCTGTCCATGTTTCTGAGCCATATAGTAAAGAACTAATTACACAGGCTCGATATATTTGAATCTTCGTCTGCAATGTCAGTTTTGTGTTGTCCCACTATCGCTTTGATAGTTTGCCGAATGTAGTAGCCGCACTCCATATACGAGCGTTGATTTTTTCATCAAGAGAAAGGCTGGCAGTGACCATGGACCCAAGATAGCAAAATTGTTTAACTGGTGTTAGATGGTTGCCATTTAAAGTGATATTTGTTGTGTTACCTCCTTGACATAAAACAACTGTTTTGGAGACACTTATAGTCAGAGAAAATAAGTCGCATGCCTTGACAAATTATTAATTAGGCATTGCAGTGTAGTCTCACTGTGGCGACTAAGGCAGCATCGTCAGCGAAAAGGAGGTCCTTGAGAAGAATTTCCGTCGTTTTTTCCTGGCTCTAAGCTGAGCCAAGTTAAAGAGTGAACCGTCAGATTTAGTGCGGATGAAAACATCACCATCAGCGTCCCCTAAGGCGTGGTTCACAAGGACTGCGAAGAAGATGCCAAGAGTGTGGGGCAAGGACACAACCTGCTTGACTCGCTCTTAACCTCAAACTATCAGATGTGCTGCCATCGAACTGTATGCAGGCTTTCATGCCCTCATGGAAAGAGGCAATCAATTGGAGCAACTTTGGGGGACAGCCAATATGCTTCAATTTTATAAAGACTTGGTCTGCTGACTGTGTCAAATGCCTTAGTTAGATCCACGAAAGCAATACATAAAGGCTTACTCTGCTCTCTGCACTTTCTTGAGCTGTCAAAGGGTAAATATCATGTCAGTTGTTGACCGTCCAGCTCTGAATCCACATTGTAACTCTGGAAGAACACGCACCGCCAGTTTCTGTAGTCGTTTTGAAAAGACTAGTGCAAAAGCCTTGCCTGTGACACTTAAAAGGGAGATACCTCTGTAGTTGTTACAATCCCCTTATCCCCTTTGTTTTTATAGAGTGTCACTATCTTTGCATCCCTCATATCTTGAGGAAATTCTCCCTCTCTCCAGCACTGAATAAGGAGATTGTAGAGGTGGGGCAGGAGTTCATCCCTATTATATTTGAGGATTTCTGCAGGAATGTTGTTTAGTCCTGATACCTTGCCATTTGAAAGTTTGTTGATTGCTTCGGAAAGTTCCAGCTCTGTGGGTTCGATATCCAGCTCGGTTAGTTCATGATGTTTCGGTATGATCTGATCGAGAACTGGGTGTGCTGGTTTCTCCACAGAGTAAAGATTTGAATAATGTTCCACCCATCTTTCGAGCTGTTTGGTCATATCTGTTATTGGCTCACCTGTTTCCGATGTTAGTGGGGCAATTTTTGTTATGTTTGGTCCCAGAGCTACTCTGATATTTTCGTAAATTTCCTTGGTGTTGCCCATATCTGCAGCATTTTGTATCGCAGTACATAGATTTGACCAGTATTCATTTGCCAACCTCCTTGACTCTAGTTGCAATACTGATTTTATGTGCTGAAGATGGTCCTTTGAACTTTGCGAGGGTTTCTTTTTTGTAATTTATTAGGCTATTTTCTTTTCCTCAAGTAGGGGTTGAGTGTTGTTTCATTTTGTTCGGCCCAGTCTTTGTTGGAGAATTTCTTGGTGCCAAAGGAATCAATGGCACAGTCATATATGTTAGATTTTAAAATGTTCCACTTTTCGTCTACGCTACATTCTCCCATTTCATTCTCACACCGAGCAGTAAACGCCTTTCTGAAAGTCTCCCTATTCTCTGTCATACCCATTTTAGTTACGCTTTGGGTTTGGGTGGTCTTGTTGAATGGGTTTTCCTTAGAAATGTTTTGACATTGCTGATAACTAGTGCGTAATCTGTATCACAAAATCTGTATCCGCGCTGTGGAAGGTACGTGTGATTTTCACTGTGTTTAGGTGTTGTCTGCGTGTGAGTACAAAATCAAGCTGATGCCAGTGACCTGATCGTGGGTGGCACCACGACACTATGGGCCTGTGTTTGACAGCAAAAAGCGTATTGGTTACAACACATGTTGTTTTGGGAGCAGAATTCAAACAGTCTTTGACCATTATCGTTGATATTTCCAATGACATGATGATCCAGGCATACTAGCCATAACTGGTGATCAGGTCATATGCGTGCATTTAAGTCCCCCAATATATACAGTTGCTCATCCACTGGAAATGAGTTAACGACACTCTGTAATGAGTCATAAAACTTGTCTTTATCTTCTGCTAGGGTTGGTGCGTAGACACATATGATGTCTAGGAGTCCACATTTTACATTGAATCGTAGGGATATTACTCGCTCTGATGCAGATACAGAATAGCTTTCACAAGTCTATTGTGCACAGCAAAGCCGACTCCATACAGTCTATGTTCATTTGTGCTTAGGCCCTGCCAGAAGAATGTGTAATTCTTTTCTTTACTGAGCCACAGTCTGGGAGCCTGGTTTCCTGTAGTGCAGCTATGTCTACCTGCAGTCTCTCAAGTTCTCTGTCTATGACAGCTGTTTTCAGATATCTTTGTTTTCGTCAGGTCTAGGTTGACAAGTCCGGGACACATGGTCCTTACGTTCCATGTGCCAAATCTAAGAGGTTTATTTGTCTTGTTTCTATGTAACTGTTACTTTCCGTGTTGTGCTCACAATATACATTCTATATATATTGTAATATAAGTGCGTCCCTGAGGTAAAACAAAACTGCGGAATTTATAGGGTTAAAGTGTTCAGTATTGGTCATAGGATAAACATTTATAACACAACAGACGTACCCAGGAACTACGAGCCCTTCAGCATTAGTAAAAGAGAATTCGTATGCTATGAGTGAGCATATCGATAGAAGTACTACCAATAGCATGTCTGATTGACTGCTTAGAGCTGTTGCTAAAAGTAAAGACAAAACCTATTAACAAAATTAAAAAGACAATTATAAACAAGTGTACATTCTTCTTCTTCTTTTGTCGTCGCACTAATGTTCTGTTGTAGAAGACGGTATACTGTGAAGTTTGGATGCATTCTTATTAAGTGGCCAAACCACTTCATTATACAGTGTACATTATAAATCTCGATATAGGGTGAGACTGCAGTAAAACTATGACAAATGGCGGAACACGTAATAACATACTGTAGTTTTACAAAATACAAAAGCAATGACAATACACAGCAACGTTTATAGGCCTTTTGGTCGAAACGTTGCTGTGTATTGTCATTGTTTTGTACTTTGTAAAACTAGAGTACTTTGTTTTACGTGTTTCTCCAGTGTACATTATACAGTAATTAAGAAGGATGTTCTAATATTGTTCGTATGTATGATTAGTACCTCCATGGCACTCCAGAGGGTAGATAGTGTGAAGAAACTATGACACAAGCAAAGAAACAAAAGTAAGACTCCTGATAACTTGCATATTCCCTCTGGCAATATATAGATGTGAATCGTAGACCATAAGAGAGCCGCTGTAGCGTAGTTGTTAGTGAACTCGCTTCTTGTGGTCTGGGTTCAGCTCCCGCAATGCGCGTGGAATTTTCCCGACCGCGACGGTCTCATGATCGACCCAGCCTCAACTGGGTACCAGACATGCTCTGGGAAAGTAAAGGCGGCCGGCGTGATGCTGACCACATCACCCATTGTGTGCCGACGGTCAATGAAAAATACACTGTATTGACCTATATACCACGAAGTATGAAAGGGTTCCTTCACTTTTTTTTTTTTTACGTAGACACAAACATTAACTAACAAAATGAAGCTTTGAAACAAGATTGCTACAGAAATTCTATTAGAACATCCTGGGCAGAGAAAAGAAAAACCACAGACATCCTACAAGACCTTCATATCGAGGAGCATTGGCTCAAAAATAAAATTATGTTCCATAATACGAAATATTTTATCCACATTAAACGTCACAGTGGTTTGCATAGAAAGGTAATAAAATGCATGGTTTCTGGAGTACGAGGCAGGGGACGACCAAAAAGAAGGTAGACATCAGAACATCAAAGAAACCTTGAATATGATGCTATAAGAGTCGGGAGAACTTACTACAGACAGAGAGTTTTTCAAGCGAGCTGTGATGAAAGCGACTTTCCGCAAGGGACATGCTATTTAATAATGATGTGTCCCAATAGTCATGGATATGCAAAGCTTCAGCCCGCAAACTTCATTCGCCAATAATTACAATTAATTTATTTACTAGTATACTAAACTATTATCGATATAAGGGAAGACTGCAGTAAAACTATTAGCAATGACGAAACACATCAAAACAAAGTACTGTAGTTTTAATTAAAATACAAAAACAATACACAGCAACTTTTCTGCCAAACGCCTTTATCAAGCAAAGGATACAAAAGAAGTGAAGAATTTCATTTTTCACACAGCACAGTACATTTAGAATCAAACAATAAGTTCTTAACCGCCCTAAAATGAAAATATGTGACTAAAAACGAATAACGAAATAAATACACAAAAACTAGAAGAGGAAAAAGAAAATAAACAATAAAAATCATATATATATATAATATATACGAGTATACATTTAACATTCACACATATAGAATATGGAGCGTGAGAAGTGAAACCTGGACGCTGACATCAAACAAGAGAAGAAAATTAGTCACGACAGAGAAGAAGTGTCTACAAAGAATGCAGGAAGTTTAAACAAGAGACCCGATCGCTTCTCTGCCTTTTGGTTAAGATCAAAGTGCTAGTAGTGCACACTTGATTGCGGCCAAAGGGTGGGAGCTTTCATAGAACCAATAGGTAACTAAACCAAATTTTACAACTCCGTGCAACAATCGTTCAAAAGGATAACGACGCTCCGGAATTTACACATTTAAAACTTGGCCGGGTACCACCCTCTGCGACACTACAGGGTAAGGTTCGCCCGCCTGCCCAGCGTGTTCGTAGCACGTTGGACTGCGGGTGACTAGCCCTCTGTGTGTGCAGGTTCAACTCCGCGGGCTGGCAGAAAAGTCACAGGTTCCCCAGATTCACGGTGTTCGTGGCACCGAACCGAAGGGTTACGATGTCCATGGCACCGACCCAAAGAGCTTTAAGCTCAAGTGCTTCTGAATCGAAGAAAAAACAACAAAAAACCATAAAAACAACAAACTTACGAATATAAAACTCTAATTTTTTGCAAGGAGAAATTACGTTAAATGCTAAGTTAGAACTGTTCTTCATCTTTAATTTCATGGTGCTAAATCTTGCAACGGTATTGGTCTCCCCTCACACTTCCCCTTGTTATTTCCATATACAAATAATTGTAAGCAAAGGATGAGGACATGATGAATACTGTAATATTTTAGGAAAATATACGTTCAGAGATAAACAAAGAACATTTTGACGAAATAAACCATTGTGGCAAGGCGCAGACAGTGTTGCTGAAGATCCGTTGTTGTCGACCTTAGATGTGTAGACGCCCGTGTGGTACCGGGGCCTGCAAGGGAAGCAAAGAATAGCACCACTGCGATCTACAAGGCATGTCGTAAGAGGCGACTGATGTAGGACCTAGGAAAGCTACCCTAGTAAACAGAAAGCATCGCAGAAATCGGACGTGCAGGCACATAACTGGCACAATGTACAATAGCTTGTTGTCAGATCACATACAAATTCCACACAGCGGTTAACAAGTGATCGATATAGGGCGCTTGAAGAAGTAGAAGATGTGTAGATGTTATCAATCATTTAACGATAATACACATTAAATACCTTCACATCATAATTATATATATATATAAAGACAAATGGTCAAAAGACCATCCTTAATACAACAACAGCGACGGGTACTATGGTCTGTCTCGCAGTGAACAAGTTGCTATACTCCGCCTCCGTACCGGCCACAACAAGCTCCTCGCCCACATGTTTAACAAATTTAAAATTGGCACAACTAGCCTGTGCCCCTGCGGAATGGCGGACATGACGGCAGAACACATGCTGCAAGAATGTCAATTGGTAGTAGGTCTAAGAAAAGAAACCTGGCCCCAAAAACACAGAGCTTCGCGAGAAGCTGTACGGAGGAACGGAGTCCCTTAAAACCACGGTAAAATTCGTGATAAAAGTTGGTTCATCAGTCTAGGCCGGGATCGCGAGAGAGAGAGAGAGATGCGGAGCTTACATAAATCTTTAGATACGGAGCTTACAGAAACGATTAAATACGGAGCTTACAGAAACCTTTAGATACGGAGCTTATAGGTGTATATATATCGTATATATCGACAACTATTCCATCTAAACATATCTGCATCTTCTCTTTCTTATAATAGTTGTTACTAGTAGTTGACCAGACATTTCTCTGAATTCATCACTTCTCCATTCATCCCGTTTTATGTTCATTATTATTTCCTTATATCTATTTTCACATTCATTCAATTTATTTTCGATATTTTCAGTCTTTGTTTTAACCCTCGCTGGCATATGTTGAGATACAACATTGGAATTGAAAATATGTAATTTAGTTTTAAAACTGTATAACTGTATATTAATTCCATATTTTATTTGGTCATTTAAAAGCTGATATTGCTTTGACAATTCCTAGCGTAATTTCTTTTTTAGCCTCTCATATGTAGCAAACATTTCTAATAGTTTAGTATACTACTAAATAAATCACTGCCTCCTTTGCAATCAATTTTTCTTCTAATCGTACAAACATGTGTGCATCTTTTTTTTTCTTTATTTAGCTGACACATTTTTGTATATTTTTTGTTAGATTTTACTTCCTTGTACTATACATTCTCTTAACTTGTTCTCACTATTTTTTCTTTATTTAGCTGACCCATTTTGTATATTTTTGTTAGATTTTACTTCCTTGTACTTAACTTGTTCCCACTATTTTTTCTTAATTTATCCGACCCATTTTTGTATATTTTTTGTTAGTTTTTACTTCCTTGTACTATATATTCTCTTAACTTGTTCTCACTATATTTTATTTATTTTCATTGTGTGCGCAGCATTCCACAAAATGAAGGACATCTTTTCGCTACCATTACGTAAGATTAACACAATAAACATTTTCCTGCCTTATACAATATTGGGACATACAGTGTTGGGCCCATATTTTTCTTTAACAAATAACACATGATGGTTGACGTGATCATCATCTCGCTTGTCGATTTTATTTCATAATCTCTATTATTCAATTGAAAATTGGTCGATCTGAGAGCGGCTGCGGTCGGGAATAATCCTTCTACAACTGGGGATTTCAAACCTAGCACCACTCGTCTACGAAGTAAGCAGTGGCGGATCGTCATTAAGGGCCAGTGGGGCCAGGCTACATCAAAATAATGTGTAACGTGCATTTATTATTTAATAAATTAAAATATAACATAATCCAGAACCATGATTTTTCCGAAAATGTGTGTCTGGCCCCACAAACAAAAACGATCACTAGAAAAAAAATACTTACTAGATTATAAGTTTATTCTTTGCTCAGTGTTAAGATAATTGAAGTACTTGATTAACGGTCTCTAAATTTCTTGTAAAATTCTAAAATATGTACTCTTTTTATTCTGCTTTTTTTTCTCGTATCTTGTTTGGTACGCCTCTTCTGGGCGTACGATATTTTTCATCGTCTAATATAATTACAGTGAATCGTCAACGTGGAGACGCCCACCAACTGTTTTACTATCTTACGTAACATATCGACAGTAAATTTTATTTGCTATACAATTGTACCGCGATTTGCAAAACTTGACCAGTTACTGCACTCAGGGTTGATCTCTTCTGTTCGCATTATTTATTCGGAAGGAGTAATCACAAAAGATGTTATTTGAAAAGTTTCTTCGAATAACGACATTCAATGCGTCTCCTTATCCCTTTTAAAAAAATGACTACTGCTGTTATCACATCACAATAGAGCATATATAATGTTAATAATCCAATACCTCGTGTTGATGATGATGATGATGATAATGCTAATGATGACGATGATGATGATACTAAGCTGGATTATAGTAACAATAAGAATGGTGATTATTACTAACATTCGTTTCTGTAAGCTCAGTATCTAAAGATTTAATGTAAGCTCCGTATCTTAACGTTTCTGTAAGCTAGGTATCTAAAGGTTTCTGTAAGCTCCGTATCCTGTCGTTTCTGTAAGCTCCATATCTAACCGTTTCTGTAATCTCCGTATCTAAAGATTTATGTAAGCGCCGTATCTCTCTCTCTCTCTCTCTCTCGCGATCCCGGCCTAGACTGATGAACCAACTTTATCATGAATTTTACCGTGGTTTTAAGGGACTCCGTTCCTCCGTACAGCTTCTCCCAAAGCTCTGTATTTTGGGGCCAGGTTTCTTTTCTTAGACCTGCTACCAATTGACATTCTTGCAGCATGTGTTCTGCCGTCATGTCCGCCATTTCGCAGGGGCACAGGCTAGTTGTGCCAATTTTAAATTTGGGAAACATGTGGGCGCGGAGCTTGTTGTGGCCGGTACGGAGGCGGAGTATAGCAACTTGTTCACTGCGAGACAGACCATAGTACCCGTCGCTGTTGTTGTACTGAGGATGGTCTTTTGACCATTTGTCTTTATAGTGCCAGTCGATGGTTGTGCTGGCTTCCTCATAACTGATCTCGAGATCAGTCTGAGGTAGTCGCCCGCCTTCTTTAGCTAGCTTGTCGGCGTGTTCATTTCCGCTTATGTTGCAGTGTGATGGGATCCACTGAATGACGGTGCGTTTGAGTGCGTACACTAGTGCATCGAGGGTTGCTCTGTTTTGCTTACGCTTTTGAGTGCCGTGATGACCGATAGAACATCGGTGAATATCACGACTGTTGCGAGAGGTGCCTTTTCTCTCTAGGATCATTTTGGCCGCTGTTCTTATTGCCTCTGCCTCTGCCCGGTAGTTATTTGAGTATGTACCTGTGGCAATCGCTTTCGTGACCGTCACTTTCTTTGAGAGTTTAAGTACTATTCCTCCTCCGTCATCGCTGATTGCGTTCCTTGCCGATCCATCAGTATACACGTGTATCCACTCTTTTTCATGGTATTCGGTCTCTATGTATTTTCTGTGCCGCTCTTCTTTCAAAGTTTTCTTGCTGCCCTTTTAAGTATGCCTGGGATTGATTCCCTTAGTTCCGGCATTTTGGTTTTCAACGGCGGGCACTTATCGGCTGCCGGGATTGATTTGACCTTACATTTTGCTAGGACCGGATGGTCTGCGGTCAGTGCTTTAGCGTTTTTTGCAAACTTGATTCTCTGTATCCTGCCCCTTCCGAAGCCGTTCATTCTTTCGTGCATAGGTTGGGATTCGAGCCGTTTAAGTTTTTCTGCCAATACCAAGACTTTTCTGTCCCTTCGATCTGCCATTGGTTGGATGCCTGTGATTGTTTCCATCGCCTTGATGGGAGTGGACTTCATGGCTCCTGTGGTAATGCGTATTGCACGGTTTTGACTGTTGCTCACTTTGGCGAATTGTTTGTTGGATGCACTACTCCACACTGCAATGCCGTACTCCAGAACCAGTCGTACTCTTCCAGAGTAGAGTGTTTTGAGGACTCTGGTGTTTGCTCCCCACGTGGAACCTGCGAGTTTGCACATCATTGTGAGCCTGTGTTTCGCTTTGCAGTAGCATTTTCAATTTGGGTCACCAAGTCAGCTTTCGGTTGAGTGTGACTCCCAGGTACGTTGAGGTCTTGCTTTCTGGAAGATCTTACCCATTTACTTTAAGCTTAATTTTGTGATTCTGGTTGTTCTGCGAGAACACAGTGTAGGTCGTTTTAGAAGCGTTTATGTTCATATTCCACTTTTTGACCAGACTTCTAGCTTATTTAGCGTATCTTGCAGTCGATTTGTTTCTATGGGCATTGACTCTTCTCTCGCCCATATTGACAGGTCGTCGGCATACATGGAAGAGTGTACTCGCTTTGGTAGGCATGTTGCTATGTCATTGACAAAGATTAGAAAGAGAGTTGGTGAGAGCACTCCTCCTTGGGGACTCCTTGCTCTAATGTAGCCTTTATGCTTGTGTACCCCTGAACTTGAACCCTTGCTGTTCTGTTCTCCAGATATCTATCAAGCCATTTGTACATTTTCCCCTTCATACCGAGGGTGAGGAGTTTCAGTTTTAGCCCCTCTTTCCAGACTGTGTCAAACGTCTTCTTCATATCTACCAAAACTGCCAGTGTATGTTTCTTTTCTTGGAAACCATCCTCGATTTCCTGGGCGATATAGGTTACCTGATCTTCTGTAGATTGGTACTTCCGAAAGCCTCCCTGTTGTGCCATGAGAAGTCCTTTGCTTTCAAAGTGTCAAGATAGCCGTTTGTTCACCATGCGCTAGTTGAGTTTGCCCGTGCAGCTTTCTTGTTCTTCTTCTAACCAGGGCTGCGAGTTTTCACTCTTGGGCAGCCATTGTCAATTTGTTGAATCTGCATGTGTTCTGTAATTGTGGAAGGCTAGTGTAAAGGGTATTATAAACAGATGGGTGTGGTGGGAGGAGTTCTTGTTTAGCTTTATGTAGTCCCGGATATTCAAGCAAGATATGCTGTACTGTCTCACATGAATGACTGCACTTTCTACAGTGTGGTAGGTGTGTGGGGTTTATTCTGTGTAGGTGGTAATTCAGTCCAAAATGTCCTGTTCTTAACTGAAAAATAGTGCTTTGATCTTTTCGTTGTAGCAGATTTATATTGTCCTTGGGATTTGATATATTCATCTCTGCATACATGTCCCGACCCGTCGTCCCCATAGCCCATCGGTTCAGCCAATCTTCTCTGGAGTTGTTTTTCAGAATCTGTTTTATACTTTGTATGCTAACAGGTTTGTCTATTTTTGGTTTTGATGATCCCTGTTTGGCCAGATGATCTGCCTTGTCATTTCCTGGGATATTTGTGTACCCAGGGATCCACTGTAGAAGGACATAAATATTAAAGGAGGAAATCAGATTGTGGATGACTGATGCCAATGACTGGATCTCGCTTGACTGATTCTGCTGTTCTTCTAAAGCTTGTAGTGTGGACTGTGAGTCAGTGAATACTATCATGTCTTGGACAATATTCTCTCCAAGTTCAAACTGCTGGTGGATTAGTTCTACAGCGGTCGTTATGGCTATAATCTCTGCCTCATAGTTAGAACATATATTACCACAAGGGGCACAATAACTATAGGTAGTTCCATCTGGATATTTCAGGTATATGCCGCAGCCAGCGTAAGTAGTGGTTTTGAAATCTGAACCATCAGTGTAGGCATGGATAGAGGAAGTTGGATAACTATCTATTGTCTCCAGTGCGCAGGTTTTTAAGATCGGTGCAAGTGTTGCTTTGTTTATAGTTTTATCAAGGAGGTATTTCTGGATTACTGGTTGTTTTATGTTTAGCCATGGTGGTGGGCCGGGGCATCTTGTGATTGGTTCTCTGTCAGTTGGGAGGTGGTAATGTTCTTCAAGATTTTTCCCAACTTCCAGCAATGATCGTTGCTGGATTCTTTGATTGGATTTCCACCTGTCAATAGTTTGTCTGTTAGGATGGTTTTTTTTCTATTCTTTTATATCGCTCGACTGCTTCTATTAGTGTCCTTCGCCTCCTAATATCTAATGGTTCGATGTTGGCGTCGATTTCACAAGCAGCAGTTGGGGTCGTTCTAATTCCCCCACATATAAACCTGAGACCCTGATTCTGCACTCTGTCCAGGGATGTTGTGCTGTGCTCACTTGCTATAGCTTGGAGAGGAAGGCAGTTGTCCATTGTAGATCTTACATAGTCAAGATATAATTGCCTAAGGGTGCTCTTGTCTGCACCCCAAGTGGTGCTAGCAAGTCTTTTAACCATGTTGAGTCTTTTATATGTTTTTTCTTTTATGTTGTTAATGTGTCCTGTCATCCTCAGTTGTTTGTCTAATTTGACTCCCAGGTAAGTCGGGTTTTCCTCTTTTTCAGCAGTGCTCCATTCATTGTAAGCCGAAAGGTTCTTTGAGTTGGTTTGGGGCTGCGGGAGAATGTAGTATACACAGTTTTCTGTTCATTGACTTTAAGCTTCCATAGGTTGCAATATGTTGAAATTATGGCACGGGTTCTATTAAGTTTAGCCGAGTTAGTACAGGGTATTTCTCGCTTGTCCATATTACAAGGTCATCAGCAAAAGGGGCTTTCTGTGTGTTTAGAAGGGATGGGAGGTCATTGATGAAGATGAAGAAAAGGGTGCAGCTAAGGTCAGAGCCCTGTGGGAGGCCTTCCTCTAGTGTTCTCTTGGAGGACATTGTTCCACTAAAAGATGTTCCAATGGTCCTGTTTTGGAGAAAAGCTTGTATCCATTGTAACATCTTTCCATGGATCCCCATATTGAGCATCTTCATCAAGAGGCCCTTCCTCCAGACTCTGTCATTTGCTTGTTGTAAATCAATGAAAACCGCGGTTGTGTGCTTTTCATTCTGGAATCTATCAATTGTATTCTGCATAAGTCTGAAGAGTTGGTCTTCTGTTCTGCTGCCCCTTCTAAACCCTGCCTGGGTATTATCAAGTGACTGTGTTTTTTTCAAGCCACCAATAAAGTCGGTTATTAACCATTCTCTCCGCCAGCTTTCCTAAACATGAGGTCAATGAGATGGGCCTGTAACTTAGGGGATTGTCTACTGGTTTCCCTTTCTTGAGGATGGGAGTGATATTGGCTGTTCGCCAAGCAGCAGGTATCTCGGCCTCTCTCCAAGTTCTATTTATAGCGGATAGCAATATCAACCTAGCCTTCTTGCCCATATGGCATAACATTTCATTCTTAATCTTATCTGGGCCTGGGGCTTTTCGAGGTTTTAGTTTTTCATCTCTGTTTCCATCTCGCATAGACTAAACTCTTGTTCAAATGCACATATGTTCGCTACTGGTGCATTTTTTACTTTAAAGATTTTCCATAAAGCTTTATCCAGCTGTTTTCTTCTTGTGCTTCTGTTAACGTTAGCAAAGTGTTGTTGAATATTTCAGCTTTCTATTTTGCATCTATGATGGTTTCATTGTTTCTTTTGATGGGTCTGGGATTTTCTTTCTTTCTAGTGCCTGTCACCCGTGCAGCTTATGAGGCTTATTGGTCTGTAACTCGCCGGGACGAGTTTATTTTTGCCTGGTTTTAGGATGGGTACCATGATCGCTTCCTTCCATTCTCGTGGTACTATGCCTGTCCTCCACGACATATTTAGGGTGCTTATCCTTCGGCGATGTTTCCGTTTTCAGCCAGCGTTTACTCGGTTCGCTCTCCATTCTGTAGCCATCTAGTGTTTTTGTTCTAGTGTAGTAGAAGTTAGACTAGAAGTTGGTGGTAGTAGTTGTGGTTGTAGTAGTGATAGTAGTAGTGGTAGTATTAGTAGTAAAAGCAGCAAATCAGCGACAGTAGTAGTAATAGTGGTGGTAGTAGTAGTAGTATTAGTAGTAGTAGTAGTAGTAGTAGTAGTAGTAGTAGTAGTAGTGCTTTGTTGCTGTTGTTGTTGTTGTGCTGCACCTGCATTGAGGTGTTTCGTTAACTGCTCTGGGTACGTGTGGTTCCCAAGTTTAAGATATGGCACACCTTCTCTGAGGTGTGTCGAGCCAGCATTTAGATAAGCCATCCACTGTTTTGTGATGTGTGGTCCCCAAGTTTAAGGTATTGCACACCTTCTCTGAGGTGTGTTGAACCTGCAGTGAGATCAGCTGTCAACTGCTCTATGTATGTCGTTATCAATTTTAATGTATGTCGTACATCCTCTGAGACGTGATTTTACGTGCACTGAGATGTGTTGTCAACTGATCTAAGACGTGATTTTACTTGCACTAAGATGTGTCGTCCACTGATCTAAGACGTGATTTTACTTGCACTGAGATGTGTCGTCAACTGCTCTAAGACGTGATTTTACGTGCACTGAGATGTGTCGTCAATTGATCTAAGACGTGATTTTACTTGCACTGAGATGTATTGTCAACTATCTAAGACGTGATTTAACCTGCACTGAGATGTGTCGTTAACTGATCTAAGACGTGATTTTACTTGCACTGAGATGTGTTGTCAACTGATCTAAAATGTGATTTTACGTGCACTGAGATGTGTTATCAACTGCTCTAAGACGTGATTTTACTTGCACTTAGATTGTCGTCCACTGTCTAAGACGTGATTTTACTTGCACTGAGATGTGTTGTCAACTGCTCTAAGACGTGATTTTACTTGAACTAAGATATGTTGTCAACTGATCTAAGACGTGATTTTACTTGCACTGAGATGTGTTGTCAACTGATCTAAGACGTGATTTTACTTGCACTGAGATGTGTTGTCAACTGATCTAAGACATGATTTTACTTGCACTGAGATGTGTTGTCAACTGATCTAAGACGTGATTTTACCTACACTGAGATGTGTTGTCAACTGATCTAAGACGTGATTTTACTTGCACTGAGATGTATTGTTAATTGATCTAAGACGTGATTTTACCTACACTGAGATGTGTTGTCAACTGATCTAAGACGTATTTACTTGCACTGAGATGTATTGTTAATTGATCTAAGACGTGATTTAACCTGCACTGAGATGTGTTGTCAACTGATCTAAGACGTGATTTTACTTGAACTAAGATATGTTGTCAACTGATCTAAGACGTGATTTTACTTGCACTGAGATGTGTTGTCAACTGATCTAAGACGTGATTTTACCTACACTGAGATGTGTTGTCAACTGATCTAAGACGTGATTTTACTTGCACTGAGATGTATTGTTAACTGATCTAAGACGTGATTTTACCTACACTGAGATGTGTTGTCAACTGATCTAAGACGTGATTTTACTTGCACTGAGATGTATTGTTAATTGATCTAAGACGTGATTTAACCTGCACTGAGATGTGTTGTCAACTGATCTAAGACGTGATTTTACTTGCACTGAGATGTATTGTTAACTGATCTAAGACGTGATTTAACCTGCACTGAGATGTGTTGTCAACTGATCTAAGACGTGATTTTACTTGCTCTGAGATGTGTCGTCAACTGGCTGGTATGTGTTACCGACTGAGATATAATGTACCGAAGCCACATTTAAGGGGTGTAGCACCTGCTCTGATGTGTGTCATCAACTTTTCTGAGATGTGCAGTCCCGAAATGTAAAATATGTCGTCATATGTTTTCGATATATAGCATCACCTGCTCTGAAATCTGCTGCCAAAAGAAATATACGTCTACTAGTAATAAAATAAACAAGCAACTGAATTCTTTGTTTCTTGATTCTTTTCTATTTCTTCTTTATAAAAATGATGTTTGTTACGCTAGGTTGTATTTGGCTGCAATATTTGCAACATTTAGTTCAATATATTTCTATTTAGCACAATATTTTTGGACTGAATTTACCTTTCCATATTGACTTAACCTGCAGTGATGCAGCATGTTAACCCAATTCATAACTTGTAGATTGGTTAGGATTTTGATCGGTTCTGGTTCGTTGATGACGTTTCTGACTTCTTTCCTCTCATTCCTTGCGTCTTAATCTCCGTTTTCCTCATTGAAGAATTATGTTTATCCTATAATGCACTGTTACCGATTTTTCTAAATTTATTTCTTATTTAATTTTGATATTTGATTGTATTTAGAATCATTTTCTCCAAAATGTTACCAACAGCAATATCCGGGTTCTTCATTCACTTCTGCTCCTTTTACAGCGGTTGCCAGATTAAGAGTAAACTGATTGAGAGATTTTGTTTATTGCAATTCTCCGTCTCTTTTCACATTAAATTTGAAATATAATAATGTCCTATTAGAACAATCAATGTCTTTTGTTTTGTTTCAAAGTTGACAATAATTTGTAAGAAAATATTCTGACATCTGTAAGACAATATTCTGACATATGTAAAACGATATCATGACAGCTGTAAGACAATACTATGACATCTGTGAGAGAATATCACGACATCTGTAAGACGATTTCACGACAGCTTAAGACAATATCATGATAGCTGTAAAACAATATCATGAGATATGTAAGATAATATCACGACATCTGTAAAACAATATTGTGACATGTGTAAGATTGGGGAAACCTGACAGATCTAAAGCTGACTGCCCAGTTTGTGGTCCACAATAAATTAAGCGCATGACTAGAGATCGCTGAAGAAGAAGAAATACAAGTGTTCACAGCAACCAATGCTACACACTTTTTCTAAGAAAATAAACCTCAACTTCTTCTTCACCGTTCAATTTCGAATGGACAACAAGTCTTCAACAAACTTCTTCCATACCTTCCTCCCGCTTGCCATTCCTTTAAACTCTTTCCACGTCTTTCCTATCCTTTTAATATCAGTCTTCAGCTCTATTCGCCAGGTATTTCTATGCCTTCCCCTACACCTCGTTCCCTGCGGGTTCCAAAATAGTGCTTGTCTTGCAATGTTTCCGGCCGAACTTCTCAGTGATCGTCAGCGTCTCTTCCTTAGTTTCTTTTCAACTGGTATCTACTTAGTTCTTTCTTTGAGTTCATCGTTCGTCTCATCGTACCATCTCAGTCTACGTAAACATCCACTTACGTAGGTCTGCAGTTTTCTGATGGTTTCTTTTGTTGTCTTCCATGTTTCAAAGCCATACAACAGCACTGACTTCACATTTGATTGAAAGATTATCATCTTTGTGTTTGTTTTGATCTCCTCTGACTTCCATATTTTGTCCATGTTTGTTAAAGATATTTTGGTGCTCATTTTTCTACGGGGTGAGGTAGCCAACTCCGCTCTACCCTACTTAACGCTTCTTACGACATGTTTGGCAGGCACACATTGCTACATATATGGGGGTCTCTGTGGCTAAGCGGTTAAGCCCTTTGCCTTGTCAGTCGAAGGCTGTGGGTTCGAATCCGGACCGCACCGTTCTGTTCACGAATAAGTTTTTTTTTCCAGAGACCCCTTGGATTGTTGCTGGAGCTATGGAGTTCGTGCTTTGTGCAGTACTTTCGGGAGGTGGCATGCCATTTCTGGAAGAGGGCCGAGTCATATGGAGTAAAACCCGGTGCAATGAAATCAATCCTTCGGCTTTAAAACCCCTTTAAACATTGCTACATATCATTTGCTCCTCTTTCGCGCCCCGGCAGCATACGGGAGGATCTCTACCTTAGGCGCCCCTTGTAAGCAGCTAAGACTTGTAAGCAGCATGACTTAAACCTGAACTATGCTTGATTTATTATTTTTCTACTTTCAGTCTCAAATGTTAACTTAAACTTAGTGTACCCGGGCCATATTTTATATTGTACATTTGTCTACAGACAGCTATAATTAGTTTTCTCATAAAACTGCTATTTTTATTTATGGAACATGTACCATATATCAAAGAGTTTAGAAATAAATAATCTGTTTAATTACATTGATGACAAATTTCTAAATAATAAAACGGACATGTAAAAACATTTATTTAAGAAAGAAAACGATAAATAATAATAAAATGAGAATAAAATTGTCACTGACCACTCAATTTGAATATATTCTATGCATTTGCAAGCAATAAAATGTGCTTCGATCCATATTACATCCATAATTACACCATCTGGGAAAATGACATTAGTTTTTATGAACAAATAATAATTGTTTTTTCAGTGATTAATGTCAGATGTTTAAAGACCATATTTCAAGTCAAAATTGCGTGTGATCAGAAATCATCGGTTAAACTTATTGCGATGTTATCATAGTTTACTAATTTAAAATCTAAAAATGCTATGTACATGTGTTAAACTGTCGATGATTTATGACAGTAACTTAAATTTAAAATAAATTTGTTGGAATATACATTTACCACAACTGTTAAACTGATTCAGTGGCGGCTTGTGTTCATTTTTCTTGGTGGGGCCCGGTAAAAATTTCGGAAAAATTGTGGGTTTTTTTTGGAAGTATTTACTATTATTTGTATATTCCGGGAAGTTATAATCCTTTTCAGGAAAAGAACAAATGCTTCTGTAATCAAAGACAATTAAATATTTCGGACACATCAAACGAATGGAGCGCCTAGAGAAGATTTTTTTTAAAACTTGTCTGGAACTCAAATTGAACATGCGTCACCTGCATGGCAACAAACCACGAACTTGAGAATGAGATGATTTTGTAATATATAATCTCTGCGGTAAACGTAGAAAACGAATTGTTTGCTGCGATTGATAGCTACGTTCTGTAAAAGATATGGCACGATTTTCAGTCTATATGTAGTGCACTGTGAAAGAAGTGAAATTCTTCACTTCTGTTGTATTCTTTGCTTGATAAAGGAAATTTGGTAGAAACATTTCTGTGTATTGTCAATGTTCTTTTATTTTGTAAATCTCTATTACTTTGTAACTTTGATGTTTTTACTTGTTTCGCTCAACTCAACTCAATTGACAACGTCAACTGTATGAAAGAAAATTGGGTACTTTTGTACAATCTCACCGTTAAAATTGGGTCATTCTAAATTTAGACTGTTTTCGAGCGTTGTTCTAAATATAGCGCAGAGGTCTCCATTATTATTATTGCTTTGACGGAAAATAAGGTCATTAAATCCCGTAATTTCCTGCACGGGAAATCTGGTCATTCCATGCATACTCGATACATACGTTAATATGGCGATGGATTTTTTGTATCTTTCAGCAACTGTTAATGACAAGAAGAGTATCGTAGTTTTTTTTTTTTACATTCTTCACGAAGATGTTCCAATAACCATGATATGACATTGTCGATGACGGCAAGACAAGACCGGTGGAGATGTTATCGCATTACCCGTAAAGAGGACATCACCGTCAGGCATGGCACATCCTGTGCGCTTGGTCTCAGGAGTAGACAACAATAGATTTCTGTGAAGAACAGTTGCATATGAGCAGCAAAACAACTGTTAAGTGGAACAACATTCTACGAGAGTGTGCAAAACACTAATGCAGACACCTGTCAGCATTTAAGAGGTCCCGACCCGATTGTTGAAATTGATGAGAGCCTGTTCAGTTGAAGAAAACTTCATGTCGGTCGAGTTTTGCCACAACAGTGGGTATTTTGTGATATTTGTCGCGACACAGGTACATGTTTCATGGCGTGTGTTCCTGATAGGAAAGCTGAAACACTTCTAACATTAGGGTGCACATTCGTCCCGGTACAACGGTCGTGTCCGACCAGTGACGAGCGTACAGAACAGTGGCCAGTATTCCGGGCTTAAACCACCAAAGACTCAACCACTCACTTTAACTTTGTTGACCCAAACACAGGCGCACATACCCAGACCACAGAGCGTTTGTGGAAAACTGCTAAGGAAAGGAACAAGAGGCAAAATGGGATACATCGCCAACTCTTGGACTCATACATATGTGAGTTCATGTGGCGTCGTCGGACTAAATCCCGAAATTTGGACCCCTTCCTAGCAATTATTGCTGATACCATCACCTTCTGGCCCCCACGATAAAACACAACTACTCACAGTCCCATCCTCCCTCCTACCATCTCAGTCCTCATACAGTCCTTTTAAGGGCTCCCAATTCAAACAAGACATTGGGTTTTTTTTAACCATAAAACACAAAAACCACGAAATCCGTGACCCTTGAACTAGGTTTCCCTGTACGTTCACATTTCGTGAACTCTGACCGGTCGACTGACGTCACTTGATCTAAGTAAACTATGTTTCCCTTTTTAACTGTGAGATTGTACAAAAGGCAAGATTTATTAATGCAAGGGACAATTCCTTAAAAATAATCTTATTCTCTGATGGTTTGTTATGTTTTACTATTATTTTCTATAATTTTATACTCTCTCTCTCTTCTCTCTCTCTCTTGCCTTTACTCCCGGGTTGGGCATAGGCCCTCAACCAACTCATGCCAAGTCTTCCTATCTCTAGCTATCTCCTGTAGCTCCTCCAGCTCTTCTTTATATTGTTGATCTCCGCCTCCAAATCTCGTCTCCATGTATTTCTCGGCCTCCTTTTCTTTCGCTGTCCCTGCGGGTTCCAGGAAAGGATCCTTCTTGTTATATTCCTCTCCAGTTTTCGCAAAGTGTGTCCTATCCAGCGCCAGCGTCTTTTTAACCTGTTCGTTCACTGGAATCTGTCTTGTTCTCTCCATAAGTTCCTCATTTGTGACCCTATCATACCATCTTATTCCTCTATTCTGCGCAGACACCAGTTGATGAATGTTTGCAATTTATGCGCTATTGTTTTAGTTGTTCTCCATATTTCTGACCCATACAGTAGAACTGCTTTAACATTAGAGTTAAATATCCGAATTTTGTTCTAGATTTGATTTCTTTGGACTTCCAAATGTTTCCCAGTGCAATGAAAGCTCCTCTTGCCTTCTGTATTCTTATTTTAACATCTCTATCTGTTCCACCCTCTTTGTCTACGTTGCTGCCCAAATATGTGTATGATTCTACCTCTTGAAGTGGGATTTCCCACAGGGAGATCGAGTTGTCGTTTGCTTGGTTAATTCTCAATATCTTTGTCTTTCCCTTATGAATGTTCAGCCCTAGTTGCTGGGACCTTTGATTCAATGTGTTTAGCTTATCCTGCATCTGATTTCGTGTATGTGACAGAAGGGCTATATCATCAGCGAAGTCCAGATCATCTAGTTGCTCTGTCAGAGTCCATTGGATTCCATTTCTGGTGTTAGTTACTGTGGTCTTCATAATCCAGTCTATTGTAATTTTATACTAATTTTATATAAAATGTGGGATTCAATCTATAATTAAAAAGACTATTTAGTCCAGAGTCCTCGTTTTTCTGGGAAGTAGTTTGGCCGCGTAAGAATTAAAATATCTTCCGGCTGAATGAAAATGACATAATTGTTTTGGCAATTATCATTGCAATAGCGATCAAAGGTCAGAGGTCGCAATGTTACATCTTAGATAGGAATATTTAAAATGGCCCAGAAATAGTGCACGTCACAAAGCGTGAAGCATTAGAGGGAAAATGCCGAGTTTCAGTCTATATAATATTTTGTATAGGGATATGTTATATATTAATATTATTGTTATATTATTCTAATATAATATTTATATTTTAGTGTTATATATTCAATTTTCAAAGCTAATCAGTGTCAAGTTAAAAGTAAAAATTACGAAAAAATTATTTCTAAAATAATAAGTACACGTTAATTTTTTAATTTTTTTTTTTGCGTTCGTTCTTTACGACCAATTTTAATCACTCTTTGTGATATGTTTGATCTTTGCCTAGAACGTGTATATGTTGCACATTGGTTTGGTAGGCCCCTAAACGCATAGACTTTTACACGTTTAAGACGTGCATCCGATTTCAGCCAAATCTCCTTAGTCGCCTCTTACGACATGTGTGGCAGGTAGCAATGGTTCTATTCTTTACACCCCAAATTTGGGCCCCGGTAACCACTCGGTGACCATCTTCTGTTTCCATCCCTGTACGTCGGTAAGCGATCCTAGACAATACCCCTAATGGCATACGACATACATGACCAATCCAAATATAATTTTTTTTAATGATGGTCTTCAATGATGAACAGTTTGTTCATTTAAAAAGCTCTTCATTTTAGGGTTCCAATATTTTGATCTTCCGAGATGCGAATACTTCTCCTAATATTTAATTCCATTTAAATTGTGTTCCTTGTATATTTTTCCGTTGACCTGATCTTTTTAGAATGTTTTTTGCATCAAATGTCCATAAAATTGCCTGCATGTGAAATTTTTTTAATTTAATTTTACAAGTGAAATTGACTTGACTGAATACCCATTAAGACGAACTATCTCATTGGTCCATTGGGCATGGATTATAGAAAATAGGCTTTCTACCTAAGCATTGTGTGCTGGAATAATAGCAAAGAAGAACTGTGATATCTTCACGATTCCATGACACATTTCATTACTCCTACAGATTTAATATAGTCACACCACTTTTTACGATCGCACTTGATTTTTATAAATGGATGCAAATTTCTTCTTTTCCGTTTTTCCTTGTTGATTCCACTCAAGCGATTGTCCAGTGGCACTCAACTGTGTCTTCTACGTGGTATGCCTCACCCATCGCATTTTCTCCCCTTAAGCTGGGTCATCATTTGTGCTAACTAATTTTTTTTTTAAGTGAATTATCCAACTTATATAAAGGAGTAGCGCACGAATGTACATTCATGTTTTGTTTGCTTTTATGAATCTGAATAGTTTTCCAAATATTGTAGATTCTTTTTTGTGTGCCAATTTAGAAAAACGATTTTTACGCAGATAAATGTAGTTACCACATGATGTTGCTGACAGTGTTAATTTTTGTCTTGGCTTTTAAAATTGCGGACCAATCTACGAATTTCCTAAATTGTTTGTGTACGCTCAGATTTACTCATGAAATGAGGACATGTCCGCAAAAATAAGGGCATACGGCTACCCTACGCTCACCACCATCGCCACATAACATGGCGCTTGGTCACAGGGTGTTAATATGTTCAAAGAAAGCATTTGCCAGCTAGAAACAGCGTTTCAAAATAATTTGTTTCATGGAAGCTATCTAAGAAGCTACTATATGTTTTATATGTCCATGAAATCTGGGACACTTTTACCACAACTGTTCTGAAGGTCTATACCACTGTCACACACATCAGAAGTTTCTAACTTCAGTTTGTCGAACAGATATTACTTATGTATCGTATGCGTATATCGGATTATCTTCGCTGCACTAGAGATAATCCCATTGTGTGAATGAGATATATAATTGGCCTTCTGTCACTACGCTCCCGCCATGCAATCGCCCAAATCAAGGCGTATATGCGGGATACTATGGATAAGCGCCCGTGTGTTGCCGGGGCTCGCAAGGGGAGCAAAGAGTAGCGGCACTGCGACCTACAAGGCATGTCGTAAGAGGCGACTAAGGTGGGGTTTGGCGTAGGGCTGGCTACCCTATCCAGTAGACAATTTTAGCCACAAAATCCAACCAACCATGAACAAGTCACATAAAAATAAAATAAAAACTGTGCCAACTAAGAGGAAAGGAAGTTCTTCTAGAAGAGATATGAAGCGATGCAGAGAAAGCCGCAAGGAGTCTACACCGCAGATTATCTTCCTTTCACCTAGGAAAAGCTCCAGAATTGGCACCTGGAATGTTAGAAGTATGTATGAAATGGGAAAGACAGCACAGGTTGTAAATGAGATGAAATTTCACGGGATTGGCATCTTGGGATTATGTGAAACTAGGTGGAATGGTGCAGGCAGACAACGTCTAAACATAGGAGAAACAATGCTGTTCTCATGCCATATGGAAGAAAATGCCCCCATAGTGAAGGAGTGGCTTTAATGTTATCTAAAGAAGCGGAGAATGCACTAATAAAATGGGAAGCAGTGAGTCCTAGGATAATCACAGCAACATTCAGAACCACCAAGAAGAAAGTATTCTTGAATGTGACCCAGTGTTATGCACCTACCAATGATAAAGAGGAAAAAGTAAAAGAGAATTTACAAAACTTCAAAATACTGTAGGTAATCAGAGAAATGGGAACATCAAAATTCTCGCCCGAGTGGTTACAGGGGCCCAAATTTGGCGTGTAAAGAATAGAACCACTGTTACCTGCCCAGCATGTCGTAAGAGGCGACTAAGGAGGTGGGGCTGAAATCGGATGCACATGTCCTAAACATGTAGAAGTCTATGCGTTTAGGGCCTACCAAACCAATGTGCAACGTATACACGTTCTTGGCAAAGATTAAACACATCACAAAAAGTGATTAAAATTGGTCGTAAAGAACGAATGCAAAGAAGAAGATCAAAATTCTGATGGGTGACCTCAATGACAAAATAGGTTCGGACAACATAGGCTACGGGAAGATCATGGGGAAACACGGACTAGGGATAATGAACGAAAATGGAGAACTATTCACAATTTCTGTCAGCGAATCAATACGTCATATGTGGAAGTGTCTTTCCACATAAAAGAATACATAAAGCAACCTGGGTATTACCAGGCCACAGAACAGAAAATCAAATTGACCACATATGCATAAACAAGAAATTCAGGTCATCTCTACAAGATGTAATGGTTCTAAGGGGGGGCAGATGTAGATTCGGATCACCATTTGCTGATAAGTAAAATTAAACTGAAGCTTAAGCGATACATAACATCCCATGAACATAGACACCAATATAATGTAGGATACCTCAGAAGTCAAGAAACAAAGGAACAGTTCACGGTCACAGTCTCTAATAAGTATGAGGTTTTGCGGCAATTAGAAGATGAGGTGAATGCGGAAGAATGCTGGCAGCAAGCCAAATATATTTGGAATGAAACATGCACAGAGGTATTAGGAAAGAAGGAGCGGAATCATAAGGCATGGATAACTCCAGAAACTCTCAAGGAAATAGAAGAAGGAAAAAGAGGAAAGCAGATTTAAATAATAGCAAAACTAGAACCGCCAAAGCCATTCTTCACCCTTCGCCCCTAGGGAAGCATAGGTCCGCAACCAAGGCCTTTCAAGCCCGCCTATCCAATGCCATCCTTTCCAGATCTCGCCACTCTCTCCCCGTCCTCTTGCATTCCATCTCTAACTCCAGTCTCCAGGTGTTTCTGGGTCTTCCCTTACTTCTATTGCCCTGGGGTTCCATCGGAGAGCCTGTCTCACGATGCTGTCAGGGTTTCTCAGTGTGTGTCCTATCCATCTCCACCTTCTGCTCATTATCTCTTGTTCCACCTGCCGTTGTCCAAAGCACAAGCCAAAAATATTTGGAATGAAACATGAACAGAGGTATTAGGAAAGAAGGAGCGGAATCATAAGGCATGGATAACTCCAGAAACTCTCAAGGAAATAGAAGAAAGGAAAAAGAGGAAAGCAGATTTAAATAATAGCAAAACTAGAACTGCCACAGCCCAGGAAAAATACACATAAGCTAGCAAGAAAGTGAAGAAACAAATAAAGTTAGATAAAAGACAATACGTAGAAGATCTAGCAAGAGAAGCATAGGTAGCTGCAGGAAAAGGAAACCTTAGGGATCTTTACAACATCACTAGAAAGCTAGCAGGAAAATACAGTCCATCAAATGGGTTGATCAAAAATAGTAGTGGGGAAACTATCACTAATGTTAGAGACCAAATGGAAAAATGGATGGAATACTTCAAGGAACTCCTGAACAGACCAGCACCTACAAACCCCCAGATATCCAACCGGCAGAAATTGACTTGGACATCAACTGTGAGAAACCATCCAAGGAGGTGATTAGTAAAGCCATTAAACTTTTAAAAGATGGGAAAGCGGATTGTCCAGATGGTATTCCAGCGGAAGGGTTAAAGCCAACATAAACACATCCACAGAAATACTGTATAAATTATTTAGCAGAATCTGGGAGACCAAAGAAATACCAGCAAACTGGAGATAAGGATACCTGGTGAAGCTACCAAAGAAAGGGGACCTTCAGAAGTGTGAAAACTATGGGGGAATAATGCTGTTGTCAGTACCTGGGAAAATACTAAGCAGAGTCATCCTGGAGAGACGGGAAAATGCCATCGATATAAAGCTAAGAGATGAACAGGCAGGCTTCTGACCAAATAGATCCTGTGCTGACCAGATAGCCACATTACGTATAATAATAGAGCAAAGTATTGAATGGAAATCCCCACTTTATATCAGATTTGTTGATTATGAGGCTTTTGACAGTATTGATGGGGAAAACCCCTTGGAAATTAATGAGGCATTATGGAATCCCACAGAAAATTATTAACCTAATAAAAGCAACATATACAGATATGAAATGTAGAGTTCTTCATGAAAGTAAACTAACAGATACTTTTAGAATAGAAACAGGAGTGCGTCAGGTATGTCTTCTATCACCTTTGTTGTTCTTACTGACAATAGACTGGATTATGAATACCACAGTAACTAACACCAGAAATGGAATCCAATGGACTCTGACGGAGCAACTAGATGATCTGGACTTCGCTGATGATATAGCCCTTCTGTCACATACACAAAATCAGATGCAGGATAAGTTAAACACATTGAATCAAAGGTCCCAGCAACTGGGGCTGAACATTCATAAGGGAAAGACAAAGATATTGAGAATTAACCAAGCAAACGACAACTCGATCTCCTTGGATGAAATCCCACTTCAAGAGGTAGAATCATACACATATTTGGGCAGCAACGTAGACAAAGAGGGTGGAACAGATAGAGATGTTAAAATAAGATTACAGAAGGCAAGAGGAGCTTTCATTGCACTGGGAAACATTTGGAAGTCCAAAGAAATCAAATCTAGAACAAAATTCGGATATTTAACTCTAATGTTAAAGCAGTTCTACTGTATGGGTCAGAAATATGGAGAACAACTAAAACAATAGCGCATAAATTGCAAACATTCATCAACTGGTGTCTGCGCAGAATAGAGAATAAGATGGTATGATAGGGTCACAAATGAGGAACTTATGGAGAGAACAAGACAGATTCCAGTGAACGAACAGGTTAAAAAAGACGTTGGCGCTGGATAGGACACACTTTGCGAAAACCGGAGGGGAATACAACAAGAAGGGTCCTTGCCTGGAACCCGCAGGGACAGCGAAAGAAGGAGAGGCCGAGAAATACATGGAGACGAGATTTGGAGGCGGAGATCAACATATAAAGAAGAGCTGGAGGGAGCTGCAGGAGATAGCTAGAGATAGGAAGACTTGTCATGAGTTGGTTGAGGGCCTATCCCAACCGGGTAAAGGCAAGAGAGAGAGAGAGAGAGAGATGATGTACTATCCTTGCATTTGTTAATTTTACCAACATATGTCTACACATTTGTATTATTTGTTGCAGAATGTAATGTAACAAGGAATGTAACATAGTTATTTGCAAGCATATTTTTCCTTTATTGTTTTTCTGAGTGTATTATAAAGTTTGCATTTATCAAATTTGACTGTTGTTTATTTCAATTTCAAATATTTGACAGGAAAGAGAATTATGGTATGAGTCATGATTAAATTAATTCTCATTTTCGAATGCAAAACGGTATTTCACCATTTGGATGTTGGAACTATTAAGCTCGCAAAATTAAAATCAATATTTCTATTTGATAGAGTCTCATGTTAACTGCAGGTAGCATAACGCCAATGATGCAGATGTTATAAGATACTGAATTCTTCAAATAGGCGTAACAGTTTCAAATCACTGTTTCAACAAGAGTAGAAACGAACATTCGCAAGTAACGGAAAGTATTATGTAAACGATGTTAGATCTCTGGGGAAAAGTGTACTGATATTATTACCGTAAATTATCATTTCATAAAACTGATACATCGATACTACTTCCACAATTCATTTTTTTCTGCAAACACTTTGACATTTCATTTGAGCATGGTCAACGACAAAAACTGGTAGCCAAAGACTCTTCCATAGTGCTTGTCAGAGAATAATATAGATTATAGTCACATAAATCATTATCATATATGGAGGAATAATGTTGCAACAAATGCATCACTTTCCTCTTCCTCACATTTATATCAGATTGAAGACTACTACTTTTTCACATTGACCTAAGGGGAAAAAACTCTCGCTGTGGATATTGTCTGGCCCTGTAGCACTTTCTAGGTTCTCTTTCTTTAGTGATGGATCGACATGTATAGTTCTTGTTTCCTACGTTCTTCTTCATAGATGGACGCTTTTACTCAGGGCCGTGCGGTGCTATGATGCAAAGATGCGGCGGTATCAGGCGGCACACTGGGGCGGACGGCAAAAGCGGCGAAATCAAAGTAAAATTTGAACCATTCAATAATTAAAATCTTTACGCAACTCTTTTCTACAATGGTCTATGTTATTCCGATATTGATGTATACGATTTATAATTTATCGCACGCCTCTGCCTATGCGCTTTTGGTACCCTTTGGTTTCGGTTTGTGGTGCAGGTGCATCGCTGGCGCTCCCTCACCGAAAGACTTGTGATCTGATAGCGCGATGCTATTATTTTTGTTTGTAATTTCCCGCGGCCACTCCTAAAAGCTAAGATTCGACAATTATCCCAAAAGGACAATTGCACGTGTTACGTGTTGATAGTTCTGCTTTGCGCTTACAATTGTTGACAATATTTGATTTTAATGTTAGTTTGCGGTCAAAGGAGCATGGTGGCAACATGTGTCAGGGTCCGTAAAGGGGCACTGATCAAGACCCTATCTCCACGTGGTAACCCTGATAACAGACTTTGGTTCCGGTCTGACTAAGGAGGGCAGGCAGGGATCGGGAGAACTACAGGTAGTGGTAGTAGTGCAAGCACGGAAAAGCAATGCAGGTCCGAAAACCCCTGAACAACGCACGCATCTCCTGGCCGATGTCCGCTAAAATTTGCTCAAGTTACCAAAAGTACGAAACAGCAGCGTACATAAGTCCGCGAACAAAATGCTAGACTTCCCCTGGAGAAATGACCGAATTAAAGGGATGAGAGGTGCATCCCAAAGCTGAGACGTGGAGCGAAGACTCGGAGCCATGTGCACGAGTCAAGCTCCGTGTCAAAGCAGTTCCTAAGTACGGTAAATGCGACGGTAGAGGTGAACGCAATGGTCTCACCACAAGCAGCAGCTTCCCGTCCGATGGGAAAGACTGCACATGAAGGGATGAGAAGTGTATCCAATTTAGAAAAGATGGCCAACTCCCCAGGAGTAAAGGGCCGCAAGCAAATTGCCAGCTGTAGGGCTAGAATCAATAAGATAGGTGCGAAACGAAACGAATCCCGATACACGGCAGCACAGCATCGTGACGCTACATGGGAAGATATGCGGAAACCCGTACATGAGGCAAAGCTCGTAGAAACCTATTGGGTAGAGTTGGCCGAGCGCAAATTCAAAAGTTGCGTTCAGAGCCTAACGAAACTGCCCTCCCTGGGACAATCGGGCAAGGTACGGTTGCCAAAACAACTAACATCCCCGGAAGAACTGATGTGGGAATGGTTGGACAAGCGCAAATCATAAAATTTGCGTTTTTAGTGCCTAACGAAACTGCCCTCTCTGGGACAACCGGGCAGGGTACAGTTGCAATAACAACTAATATCCCCGAAAGAACTGAGGTGGGTGATAGCGGCGAGCGCAAAACCTCAGTTGCGTTGCTAGCGCTATTGAAATGACCCTCTAGAATATATGTGTGCAGCCCCAGACCAGTGTTTTCCCGGAGACAGTGAAAATACGGGGTAAAATCCTTGCAAATTACCAAGTAACGACACGCGCCCCGAATCGGCTAAGAATACTCCTACCCAAGAACAAACTAACCGTGGGTAAAAAAAAGTATTGCCGATAATGCAAAGGCTTGACTGGTACAACCCCAAGCATTGACTAAGGGCAATACTTTTCGGACGCCGATCATCCAACACAGATGGATGATCCACATGTCATGGCTCAGATCACATAAAGGCTAAGCATACCGCCAACATATGATCGTTTGTTTGACAAAGCAACACAAAAAGGTGATACTTCCTGTGACTAGCCCTAGAAGGGTCGAGATCGTTCGGGTCTTTACCTTAGGAATTTTACCTGTGCGACTTTGTGTCTCATGGCCATCGTTGGCAATGCAAGGACATAGCGCATTGCCTCACATGAAGTGTCACGTGTGCAACCAAGTATAAGCCTCATCGCTTCATTTAGGATCCTGTCTTATCTTATCCAACGATGTTCTGCTTACTGTTAGAAGACCAAGGCCATAGTCCACCACTCTCAGCACTACTCACTGATAAAGAAAAAGTAACAGGCGTTGTTCAATATCCGCCTCCGCCATAACTTTGAGAGCGGTTAGCCATTTTCTTGCCTTTATGATTACGTTCTCAACATGACTCTTAAATGACAGGCTTCTGTCAATTGTTATTCCAAGATATTTTAGTGTTTCGCTTCTGTCAATGTCTTTGTTACACATGCTGACAACTGGAGTATGTGTCTTTACTATGTGAGTGTTAAGAGAGAGCCATGTCAGAGAAGCTTTTGTTGGGTTCACATTCGCTTCGAATTCATTGCACCAGTCACCAATCCTATTCAGCTCACACTGTAATGCAGATGCGATCTCATTTCTGTCCTTGCCCATGCGATACACCAGAATATCATCGGCTTACATTGTTCTGCCAATTCTGACCCTCTGTGTACTGGTTACCCCGACTATGTATACATTGAACAGGACTGGCGAAAGTGGTGATCCCTGAGGAAGGCTCATTAGGACCTGTTGTGGTTGTGATGCCCATTAACCGCAACGCATTGATAACGTGCTCTCAAAAAGTACAGCAGCTATCCACTTGACCAAGCGTGACACCACCTGCGTATCCATCAATAACTGCATAAATAAGGTGTAAGAGACCTTACGTCTATATGTTCACGGGCATGCACATTAGATAAAAACTACAGTTTTCTGCGCCCGGAAATTGTATTCTTTAGAATTGACCAGGTTACATGAAAGCGGAACAGATTTTTTAAATATAATGGAACTATTCATTATATTTACGACGTTAAAAGTATATTGCGACGTTATATAGTATAGTATTATTTTTTTTTTTCGATCCAGAAGCACTTGAGCTTTTCAGCTCTTCGGCCCGGTGCCATGGACATCGTAACCCTTCGGTTCGGTGCCACGAACACCCTAAATCTGGGGAATCTGTGGCTTTTTCTGCCATCCCGCGGAATTGAACTCGCACACACATAGGGATAGTCACCCGTAGTCCAACGCGCTACGAACACGCTGGGCAGACGGGCACATAGCATGTGTCATTAAAAAGTGGGTTGGAATTCGAAACGAAACAAAGCTTCACTTCCCGGCCACGGTACTTTGGAACTCAGACTACACCACAGTTAGCAGAGTGACAAAGTTACTGTGATATTTTGATCATAATGGGAGAATTAAAAAGTGACTTGTTGGTGAGTAATTTATTTTTTAAAATGAAGTATCTGCCATCATCAAATCAAGTTCCACTTCAATTAAAGTTGTAACAAACTGAGGTCAGAGAAGTAACTGGTAAAATAAACTAGGTAATGAAGCCATGATTGAATTGATTGTCATGATTCATCATGATTGTGATGATTCCCGATGCAAAATACTCCGGCGGCCGAGTGCCATTTCTTTGACTTGGGTTTGGTGAATTGCAATCAATTACAATATTACGATACAATGATAACACTGTCTTAAACATGTCCATACGCAAATCTTTTAATGATTCTTCTTTGCGTTCGTTCTTTACGACCAATTTTAATCACTCTTTGTTGTGATATGTCTGATCCTTGCCAAGAACGTGTATACGACACGTTGCACATGATTGGTTTGGTAGGCCCTAAATGCATAGACTTCTACACGTTTAGGACATGTGCATGCGATTTTAGCCAAACCTCTTTGGTCGCCTCTTACGACATGCGTGGCAGGTAACAGTGGTTCTATTCTTTACACCCCAAATTTGGGCCCGGTAACCACCGGGCGTTTTAATGATTCATATTCAATAATTCATTTGTAACTCCCCGATTAATTATACATCATCAAATAGCTTGCCCTGAGCAGAACTTTGCCACCCCAACGACAACACTAACAGCCCTCCGGAATTTCTCTCTCTCATAGGCCAGATGTCCTGCCTCAGCAGCCATAATGTTCATACCATCAGTTACATCCTGAATCCATCTTCTCTGTAGTCTTCATCTTCTCTTTGCCGGTATGCCTCCTTCCATAATCATTAATGAATGATAATCTGATAATGGTCATCTCCAGCCCTTCATATCTTTTTTATATGTTCAAAATAAACTGCCTTTCATTTTAAAAGTCTGAAGAGCTAGTAATCATGACAAGCATTTTAGAAGACATAATATAATTGATGCCATTGAGATGTTGATATACAGCAACGTTTCGACCAAAAAGGGCTTTATCAAGCAAATAATACAACAAGAATGACGATTTCGAGGAACACTACAAATGGACGATTACATGTGGAAACATAAACCTATCTAATGAAAATCTGGGAATAAAACGAACAACGAAATGAGTAGACACAAAAACCGAAAGTGGAAAAGAAGAGAAACAATAAACAATATAGTCTCTTTTCCAAAAGCTACGTATGCCATTCAAGACAGTTTCACGTGTGAGTCCAGTAATATCATCTATGCATCACCTAAACGATGCAACAAGTCCTATATTGGGACCGTAAACTCAGACTTCGCCAACACTTCTGCGATATTAGCCAACCTCTGCGACTCCTGTGTACCCATTTCAACGATACTGGCCATTCAGGAGTTTACCATGTCCAGGTAAGCCATCCGATCGTTTCAATGATTCATCATTCTAATTCTTTGTAACTCCGTTTTATTTCAAATTCTTGCCATGAGCAACTTGCGACCTCTGGACTCAACGCATACATTCCTATGCTCTAGTACTGTCTTTCTCGTCCTTTTATCTATATGGATGTTTGCTCCATAATGTGTCATTTTCCACTAATTGTTTAGTTCTCTCTTTTTCCACTTCGGTTCTGTAGTCTACTCATTTCATTTCTTTTTCCCAGATTTTCATAGATAGTAGTTATGTAATCGTATTGGTGTTCAATTATTCTTTTTATTGTTAAAAGCCTTTAAGCTGTTATTACAAGTATTTTGAAACATAATACTAATTGATGCCATTGAGATGTTGATATACAGAAGACTTGGTCGTATTTCATTGAAAGAAAAACCGATAGTAATGTTCGAGAAAGACTAGTAATAAATTAAAAGAATTACTACAGGAAATAAAAATCAAACATAAAATATTGCGTAGTCACACAGAATCACAGCATTTCTAAACTTTATATTAGAGGGAAAGTTAAAAACGTCTAACAAGATTAATACCCAGACACAAGTGGGAGGAAACATCGAGAGGTGGACAAACAGCCTGGAATAGTGCAGAGAGAGAAGGCAACAGACAGTGAATGTTGGAGGTCCAATGCAGCCAACCTTTGATGGGAAGATGGCACTAGATGATGAGTAGTATAAGTATATCATATAATGTATTAACTAAGTAATATGTCACAATTATGAATGATAAATGGGGTCACAGATATCGAAGTTGACAACAAGCCGCAGTAGTGACCACATGCCGTGAAAATTCCATAGTTTGGGTTCTTCCTCTTCTTAGTTAATGCGCTATGAATTCAGGGCACCTGTATGGTGTTTCTGACTGATTTTTGCGTGAAGGCCCACTTTTCTTTCTATCAATGTCCTTTGCTATACAGGCTCTGGAGGTATGATCTGAAATTCATACAAACATCGAGCCCTTGCGAATGCGGAGGGAGGCAGCAGTAGTAGAGACAGTGGAAAGATATAAAAGACTTAGTAGAAACCACCATAACAGACAAATAGTAGACAACTGGCGATCACAGCACAGACTGAAGCAAAAAAACAATTCTGGACACAGGATTAGGCCTGCAAGCAAAATATCACATGCTGGAGAACAGAGAAAGATACAACTATCACAGAAGTCACACAATTGTAGTCTCGCCTGTCCTAAAATAAACACCACATTTACCAAAGACATCATCAAGAAGAGATCAGATCTGTAGATCTCTGCTGGTGCCAAGATACATCCTATCTTTCCCAGGTGAATGGATACATGTATATACAGATGGCTCAGCCTTCAAGTGGACTATGAATGCTGGATACTGTGCATGAATAGAATACCCAGACAAAACATGCTAGGATTTGCAAAATGCATATGGCAAGTACTGTTCTAATTTCAAGACCATTGCCATTGTAGCCTCAGTGCACCACTTTACAGACATATTCCAGCTCCATCCTGAAAAAACCCAGCACACAGTTGTCTTTACTGATGGCAAGTCGCTGCTACAGGCATTAGCAAATGCAAACCCTGAGAGCTCTGCATGCCAGTCCCTGGCACTATCCATCAGTTCATTCATCAACACCTTTGCCGTCAAGCTTACCTCACATGGGATACCTGGACACAGCGACATAAATGAAAATGAAAGAGCAGACATCCTTGCAAAGACAGGAGCAAATAAACAACATGACAGACCAATAACACTATAGACTGCTAAACAAATAATAAAAAGTAACAAAAAGGAGGAGTGGCTGAATGAATGGGCAAAACAGGCAGAGCCCTCTTTAAACACATGATTGCTCCAAATCCAAAAGATGCCATAAATCACCTCACATGACAAGAACAAGTCATTATTTTCCACCTTAGGACACATGTGCCCCTGAATGCTCACCTACCTCGCATCCAACCAAAGATTGCCCCACAATGTCAACTGTGTGACTATTCAGAAGAAATGCGCACACCATCTCTTCCAGTGCCATGCACTCAGTGACCTACGCCACAAGTACCTACCCCCATATCCAGATGTTGAAAACACTCTCTATGCTAACACACCACAACTCAGAAAGAACTGTAAATTCACTGCCATGTCCTCAAGTCGAAGGGCAAATGCTCAGATGACTGCTGAATTGAAAAAGTAAGTAAAGTGCTATACAGGCCTGACCTACGAGGTTTTCGGGCAACAGTATTTGTTGCATTTTTTCCTGTCATTATTTTCTCACCCAGTTGTATAGCAAATGCATTGTTTCTATGTCTTTCATTGATTAGCTCAATATTTTTTTGCCGTCATTATCCTAGTTGATGGATTCTGTTGTATTAGTCCATCTTTATTTTACCGAAAGGTTCATTGCCTTTCTATATTTTACTGAGATGATTTTGTAGGTTTGTTTCCACTGTTTTGTCCTCTTCAGTTTTATTTCAGTTGTTTGTAATTAAATGATCTCTACTGGGAAAGTTGTCTTTCTAGGCTAACAAATCTTTCCTGTTTGTGTATGTATGAATTTTTTAGACTTTAATGTGTCAGTCATGACTGTTGCACTCCTCCTGCACTGATATAGACATGGTTTCTCTCTGACTTTATAGTTTGCCAAAATTTCCTGAGCATGTTATTGGTGGTAGTTTTTGCATATTTACATAAAGTTTGGTTAAACATTTCTGCACTTAACCGCAAGACATGGTCCCCTTGATAATTTCTGCATGGGGCCTAACCATGAACTATAGTTTTATCATTTAGACCCAAAGGATCAGTTATTTGCCAGAGATGAGCCTCTAAAACAGGGATCACTACATGTAGGCGTGGTTGACATGACAGTGCATTTGCCAACCTGGCTCAGCTATAATTGATACTATGGGGTATATTATGGGGCTGTCTTTGTTTCATTTAAAACTGTTAATTATCTTTGTGTTTTTTAGTTTTTATAGCAATAGTGCTTTTTGGAAAGCTTTACAAGATTTTCATGTAGTTTAATATGTGCTTATTCATTTTACTGTTTTTGTTCTCAGATGGTCCCAATTTTGATAGGAGTTGGTGTAGTTGCTGTAACAGCCATCTTGGCCAAGATATTTTTGCCAAGCTTGTTTGCAGGCAAGAAGAAAGGCCCACCTATAACACTGAAGGATCCAACACTCAAATACTCTCTAAAGCTTGTCGACAAGGAGGTTTGTTTTGCAACAGTATACACACTCCCACACATGTACCATGTCAGCCGGCGTCTGTGATTGTGAACTTCACAACTTCCTATCCCTAGTGTTGTTAACCAGCCCCGTTGTTGATTTTCTTCTGTGCCATGATTTTAAATTATACACTTTCTTCTCATTTTGTCATTCTGTTTCTTTCTGTTAATATTAACTGTTGTCACACTGTGCTCCAACTTTTCTCATACAGGCCAAAAAAAGATTTTGTCTGCTTTTTTCTGATTACCCTGTTAATCATATTTATGCTTTGTCTCACCTCACTTCACCACACAAAAGATGTTAGATAGTTGGCCAGTATTACAAGTATATCATCATCAGGTAGTTTGAAGGTTGGCGGCTGTAGATTTCCTGTAAATTATATTTCTTGCCCCTATTGTACACTCTGACAGGCTGCTGTTTGTCCACCTCTCGATGTTCCTCTCCCAATTATATTGCTATCTTTCCTTTGTTCTCTTGCCTCAACTGTCCCCTTCATATTGTCTTCAACAGTGTATTGTATCATTTAATGTGACCAAAATACCGTATTTGTCTTTTATTTTTTCAAATAATTCACTTTTCACTTCTAGTTGTTGCATTACTTCTTTACTAGTTTTTTCTTTCTTTCCTCGTTATTTTCCAAATAAATGTTATACATCCACATTTCGTATGCCATTGTTTCTGGTTTTCTAGGTGTTTGTTCAGTGTTCATTACCCCATGTAACACTTGAAGATTCTCAGTTTCTGCATGTCTGTTATTTGCTTGGATGTTGATATATTTCTTATGATGTTAAATATATTTTTATCATTCCTATTTTCTTCTTAACTTCCATTTCACTTTTCTTTTTCTCCAATCCTGTTTTGCCTCACAGGGTCAGGATAAGATTTCACTTCTTCCATCATCTCTTATTATACTTCCTAGTTATACAAAGCTTGTTACTTGTTCCAGTGTCTCACCATCAGTTTCTATGTTCAACTATTTCTTTTCCTTTTTTTTGTTATTATTGTTTTTATTTTTCTGATGTTGATGTTAAGTCCATATAATTTTCTTCTGTTATTTACTTAGTCAATCATTGTTTGCAATTCCTGTTTGTTTTCAACTAACAGCTTTGTGTCATCGGCATGTCTTTATTTTTTATAATTCTTTTACTGATGTTAAGCCACTGGCATTCCATCCAGTTGTTTACCAGTGAGAAGTTCATTGATATACATTTTGCTGGTCTTCTTATTGTATGTGTCATTCAACACTAGCATCTTTCATTAAGCTCTTGTTTCACAAGCTCTTTCCATGAGCTCCTAATTATTAACTTTGCCATACAATTTCAGCCCTTCTACTCTGCTCAAGCACCCTGTTATTAAAGCATGTATCCTTTGTTGGTAATCGTTGTCATTCTCCATGGAAAATAGCTGACTTGGCATTTAAGCTAAAGATTCTTAGTTTTGCATTGAACTTGATTTCCATAAACATTTCCCAGTGCACTAAAAGCTCCTTTTACCTTTTGTATTCCTCTTTTGATATCCTTATCTGTTCACTGATTCCAATTTTATGTAGCTGTTAAGATGTGTATCATATTTATCTTTGATTCTAGGACACCATCACCTTACAACCTAATTTCAACAACAACAGAAGAAATAATTTTGATTCTAAGAAAAATTAATGAATAAAATAAGATGTTAATATTTATGTTATAATAGACTTCAAGTTACCAACAGCAGTACACATTTTTATTAGTATGTAGAGTAGATGTATTCATCATATTGCTTTGCTGATTCAGCAGCTTCTGCAGTTTGTCAAGTTTCAAATGTATTGTTATTATTTCTTTGTGGCAACAAGGTAAGTCGAGTGGAACCGATTTGTGTGGACAACACAATATTTATATTTTGTTGCCTAGGCTTTGTGCTGCGAATAAGTTCACTCCATACACACTGTCATCTGCAAATAATGGAAAGGTGCAGACCTTGCTATTCAATCATTTTCTTTCAATCTTGTGAGCTGTTAATATCTGAATCAATATCCTAATTTACTTAGTCTTCTGAGCAATTGAGGGCATTGTTGGTGTAAAAAAATTTATTTAAGTGCTGCACTATTCTTTCTGGTATTGGCTGTTGATACTCTCATGCTGCCAATTTGGATGCTCCACTACAGCATCTTGTTTTGAAATTATTGAATCACATTGTAAAAATATATGAAATCGCCCACACCACTTTCTCCAATAGAATTGTAGAGTTCGATAATGGCCAAACGTCTCGATAATCGTCATGAGTAGTCCGCATGGGCCTTCTCTGCAAGCTCATGTGGCAGAATGGTCCATGAGGCCAGTGGTGCATTTCGTATGACAACAAGCAGCATGACAATGGAGGTACTGGCGGTGACTAATGCTTTACGTTGGCTGCACTCATGCATGCATTCTGATTGATTCATTGAGTATGATCCGCAAGGTAGAGGCTGGTTCGTGCGCAGGCAATGGACTAAATAAATCACTACAAGCGTCAACAATTTGCAGAATCACACTTATCTTCGTTCGGGGCACATGGGTGTCGTTGGAAATGAGCGAGAAGACAGGCTGGCTGGCTCTGCCACCATATCAGAGGGCCAGCCAATGGATAGAGCTGATATTCTGAACGCCCTCATAGAGTGTGGCCGCAAAGAAGATTTTCATTTAAAGCAATCCACGTCAACTACTAGATTGCAGGAACTGGGTTTGAAGATTGGAGTAGCAAGAAAATAACAGGTATGTGAGTAGGCTCATCAATCAAAATCGAACTGGTACGGTCAGTCGCTGGACGCTTTTGGAGATATTACGAAGGAGATCGGAGCGCCTATGGACATGTCCGGAGTGCAATGAAGATATTCCAAACTGAAATGGCCAAACTTGTAGATAAATTTTCGTGTACAAATGAGCTGTGTGTTAAACATGGAGGGAAATCTGAGAATAAAAAAACTATGGCGCCTTCATTGTTAAGACTCATCCCATTTTTGTAGAGATGTTTCTATAAAAATATGAGGGGCATGTCAAAGGATAGAAAACATGCTGTAATATATGAATCCACGCCTAGTAGACATAGTTTCTCCAAGTGAATTATGGTTACTCTTTGTTGCATTTATTCTCATAATCATTTGTCTTTTTTTTTGTGAGTATTTACAAACTCAATTACTCAAATTGCTTTGACCTTTCATGTAACATGATAATCTTGTCTTGAATCTTTGAACAGTTAAAAGATAGCCAAATTATCTGCAAAATATAATCATCATGTTGGCTAGTCATAGTCCACTGAATTTCATTTCAGTTGTCCAATATTGTGGCTTTAATAATACTGGCGATAGCCTATAAGAGAAATGGTGACAATCCCAGCAACACCCTAGTTTCTATCTGAAATATTTCTGTGAGCTATCTTCCATGGATTTTTCTACATCACATCTAATATATTTTCCTTATTAGGTTAATGGACTGAAGAGGGACTCATAATGCCATAGCAGCTTCCAATTTTATTTTCTATCTAAGCTGTTTAATCCTTTTTTTTTTAAATAGTCCACAAATTCATTGTAAAATTAAGAAATCCATACTCAGCTCTGTTCTACTATAATGCAAAGTGATGCTGTATGGTCTCCAGGGTTGCTTTATAGGCCTGTAAAGTGGTCTAGAAGTTTGCTCTTAAAGCCTTCTCTCCGTGGATGAGTATTGCCATAAAGGGTCTTAAAGCCGAAGGATTGACTTCATTGCACCAGGTTTTACCCCATATAACTCGATCCCTCTTCGCAGAAATCGCACGCCACCTACTGAGAGTATTGCACGAACTCCGTAACTCCAGCAACAATCCTAGGGTCTTTGGAAAAACTGCATTTATTTGTGAACAGAAAGACGCGTCCGATTCAAACTCACGACCTTTGACTCGCAATGCAAAGGCGTGACCATTTACCACAGAGACCCCGAGTATTGCCATAAGACAGCAAAGTTTTAAAAGTTTTCCTTCCCCTAGATGAGCGAGCTGTTTTCCTGGGCTAGCAAGTCATCTACTTTTGGTCAAAACGTCAATATTTACCCTTTTTTTTAACTTTCATTTTACTGAACTTGCATTAAAACATTCACTTTGTTGTTAGATTTATACATTTCATGGTATAAAAAAAAAATATTCAATAGCTTTCCATAGTTTTGTTAACATATTAACATTACCATTTTAGGTCATCAGCCATGATACTCGCAAATTCAGGTTTGCACTTCCAACCCCTGATCACATTCTTGGACTACCAGTGGGTATGGCATAATCTTTCAAACAATTGAGCTAACTTACTTTATCAGATAATGTATTGTTTCTATTACTATTTAAAATTGTACATGTCTTTGCCAGTGACTTACTTAGCAGGCATATATATTCCTATATCAACATATATTGTGGGGGTTTTTTTTATGTAGTCATGTGGGTGTTTGGTTTCCAGTGGAATATAGGTTGCATGTTTTACTCGTCAAAAATATTTGTCACCTGCTTTCTCATCTCTATTTTTCTTTAGTCATACTCCACTTCTCTCCTATGGATCACATTCTATAGAATTTCTTTTTGAAGATGTATATTATACATCTTAACAATTTTTTTGATGTAATGGATGCTTTGTTTCTGGGTGTTTTTATTTATTATTACTTCTAGTCATCTGATATGGAGATGTGTGTTAGTAAAGGTATCATAATTTGAATGTGCTTCCTCAATCTTTTTTTTCTAACTATAGCGTCTGACAAGTTTTTAATTAATGTATAGCACTTTCATTTGTGAGATAAATGAATGGTGACAGTTGAATCAAATCTAGTTTTGTTTTCTATTTCTTTTATTCATTATAATTTCCATGAAATAAATATGAAAGTGTGCTGTCACAATTATCTGTTAATCTTTGTAGAATTGTGTGTATTCATTTTTTTCTCCATTACTTTATTGTGTGTTTTGCATTGGTTTCTGATCTTATTTCTGTTGCTTCCATTTTTAGTCTGTTCTTATGTACACATCTTGCTGCTATGCAATAGAATATATTGATCATTTGCAAAATTCAGATCCATCTTTTGATTGTTTATCATGTCTGGAAGTCGTTTAATGTTATAGCATTTTTTTTTTATGGAGGCACCCTAGTTTTGGAGTTAGACTCGTGTCTTACTGCTCCAAAGTTTCAGAGTTTATTTCTAAATTACTATCAAATCTAACATGATACAACTGGTAGAGAGAACATGAACATAACAACAAGCTAATAGTGTAATCAGATATGCTAGGTCAAATGGTGCAGATGTCACAGCTGTGCTGTAAACATAATAGCATGCTTGTGATTAGTTAGCTCAAATAACACAATAATTACAATGTGTTGTTTATAAAGTGGTTGTACTGTAATGAAAGGAGAGGGTAAGATATTTCATCCAAAGTTAGTGCTTTAAATATTTTTATGTGTATAATTTGAGAATTGGTATGCCACAGTGGTTAGTGCTGCAGATTCAAACATCAGATGTACTAGGTTCAAATTCCACTGTTGTCAATGGTTTCCTTCTCCTTCCCATCAGTCCATCTGCTGTAAAAGAAAGTACTTGGCCTATAATTTGAGGAGAAAGTTTGACATTTTTGCTAAAGTATGTAACTGCTGTAAAATTGTAACTTTCAGCAGGCTGTATGAGTCTGCATATTTATAGAAGTGCTCTCAGTCCCTCAGCTGTAAAAGAAAGTACTTGGCTTTACAATTTGGTGAGATGTGACATTTTCACCATAGATAAAGTATGTAACTGCTTTAATATCTGTCACTTTCAACAGACTATACAAGACTGCATATTTATAGAAGTGCTCTCAGGGCAGCAGCTTCACTTGTAGTAAAGGTGCCTGCAGCTTATTCATGTGCTGTGCTGCAATCACGAAGGCTAAGAGTTCTGCTTTGTAGTTGGAACATATTTGTCCAGGAAGTGCTGCCACAGACATAGTAGTGACACCTAGGTACTTAATATAAGCTACCGCTTCACCATTTATGGTTGTCTCCATTGCCTGTGTAACATCTTGTCCAACTGTCTTCTGGAAACATGTAGTGAAGATGTTCCATTGTGATTTCTTTCTTCACTAGATTCCTGATCGAGTCACATGCAATTTTTTCATGCGATCCCTAGGATTGTTGCAGGAACTATAGAGTTTGTGCTTTGTGCAATGCTATCTGAGTCATATGGGGAACCCAGTGCAATGAAATCAATCCTTTGGATTCTTCACTAGATTATGCTCTGCGCCATTATTTGACAATTTAGGGATTGAGGTAGACAAAATTAGTGTTACCGCTTCTTGTTCCCAGCGGTCATTATGTAATTTTTCTTGTATGGAGTTATGATTTAATAGTTCTGAGTATGACTATTTCCTTAGCTTTGTGGATTAGACTTGTGCGCTTTAGTCATTTTTTTTTTCCAGCTGCCATTTTTACATCGGTATATGGTAGAGGTATCCTTTTGATCTTTTCAGCATGAGAATAACTTTTCTCCTTCTGTCGTCCAAGGGCTAGAAGTTCTGTGCCTTTTCCATTTTTGCAATGGGATGGGTTTGATAGCTCCCAAAATAGTGTGCAGACACTGATTTTCAGTATCACTTTGTTTGAGTGGACTACTGATGTCCATGATGATGATGCATTTTCCAGGACTGATCTAACTGCTCAATTAAATACCTGCATTGAGATTTGACATAATTGAACTCTTTTATCCGGATATGGTAGATGAGTTTAATATCTTGATTTTCCTGTTTTAGGTCAGCATATATACCTAACAGCTCGTATTGATGGCCAGCTTGTGATCCGGCCATACACTCCAGTGTCAAGTGATGATGACAAGGGGTTCGTGGACTTAGTTGTCAAGGTAAACGACATTACAAACAATCCAAATCTTCTCAAGCTAGCAATATAATTAGAATTACACATTTAATCTCCTGTCTTTGGGAAGAAGCATTCTCCCAACATTTTATTTTAATGACTGCAATTTTCACTTTGTTAAAATATTTATTTAAATTTTAGATAAAATCTCCAGTAAAGCCTGAATCGTCTTGACAAAATATCAGTTTCGTTTCCAAGTCCGTACCAGTTATTATAGTACATATTTTTTTTTAAAAATAGAAATGCAATCTTGATATATTGTTTTCCTCACTTCTGCATGTGTTACTGCTACTAAACCTTTATGATCACAGTGGAACTAATACCTGCAACTATTGCTCTCCACTGAAATATATTCTTAATCACTTTTTTTCAGCTCTGTCCTTGAGACAAGACCTCTTCTGTTGTTTTTCGCAAGGAATTTATTTAGCCTCCCCATCCTCTCTTCCCCTGCAAGTTCCTTCTTCTTCAATGATCCAGCTCTTCTGCTCAATGCTATGTAGTGGTATCTGAATGTGTTTGTAAGTTGTACTTTTGTTCCATAAAATGTGTTTCATTTATTCCCTGTTGGTTCAAATTAACTGTATGTTTGATTATATTGACTCTTACTTTATCTACTGTACAAAGACCATGCCTTTAAAATATCTTAATGATAAATGTGTTCCTTCTTAATAGTATCATGGCATCTTATATTCTGTTTCATGTAAATTGTTTTACTGGAAGTTCGGATTTTATAAATGTGTGTTCAGCAAAGAAAATGTATATTTCTCTACAGGCATTGGGATTAGTAATCATTTCATGCTTCTGTGCAGAATATGATTACATTCCATAGAATATGATTACAAGTCATAGAATGTGATTAAGAGCCATGATGTACATTGGTTAGTGCACTGTTTTTCTAGATGGGTTATCATGGGTCGATCCCCAGTTAAGGTGGGATTTTCAACCGCATACACCTCTCAGATTGATCTAGCCTAGTGGATTTGGTACTAAAACAATTCTAGAAAGTAAAGGCAGATGTTGACCACATCACTCATATTAAGCCATTGGTCAAGAAATGTATGGTCATGGGAACACCATGTTTCCCTGATTTACCATATGGTGTGTAGATGGGATACTTTACTCTAGAATCATCATAATCACGGTACTCTCGTGCCGAAAAACACACAAGTTGTCATTCTGCGTCTCACAACAGGACACAGTCGACTTGTATACACAATTCCGCATGATCAACACCAGACTAATGTGGCATCTGGAAGAAAAGGGCTTACTACTCCCCCAACAAGCAGGCTTCCAAAAACACAGATCTACAGATCAAGTGACATACATCGCCCAGGAGATAAAGGATGCTTTTCAAGGGGGAAAACAAATGCTAGCAGTATGGGTAGATCTGGAGAAGGCTTTTGATAAAGTGTGGAAGGCTGGCCTAAAAGTGAAGTTTCGCAGAAACCAAGTAGCAGGACGAATGTACAAATGGATATCACAGTATCTAGAAAAAAAGAACTGCTAAAGTGCAAGAGTTCACCAGCAGGAAAACAACACTAGAACAAGGAGTTCCTCAGGGTGGAGTACTGTCGCCAACACTGTTCCTCATATACATCAATGACATAACCGAGAACATACCCAGAAGGATCCACCACGCCCTGTATGCAGATGATCTGGCCCTGTGGACATCAGAGGAGCGCATTACCGCTGCAACAAGCAGAATACAACAGGCACTCACATCCCAAGACCAATGGTCCAATACATGGCTGATCAAAGCCAATGAAAAAAAACGACATATACGATTTTATCCCTATCAACAAAGTCCAAAGCTCCTACTAAATAACCATATATTGCTCCCAGAGAAAACCCCACATACCTTGGAATCACCTTCGACCAGCGCATGACATGGAATGCTCAGATTGAAAAACACAAAACCCGAGCAAAATCCAGGATGGCAATCATGAAAAACTAGCTGGCACAACCTGGGGGCAGATAACAGTGTTTTAAAGAAGCTTTATATGGGATATGTTCGCCAGACACTGGACTATGGAATCTCTGCATGGGCAACTGTAGCCCAATCCAACTTCAATAAAATCAACCGTGTTCAGAACCAAGCTATGAGAATTATTACAGGGGAATGAGATCTACTCCAATACAGGAAATGGAGAAGACCACCGGACTACAACCAATGGAGGATATAAGAGACAACAGAACACTAAAACAAGCAGAAAAGTTCAAGAGACTAGAAGATCACCCAATGTACCACAGAATGAATAGGCTAGGAAGGGGCAGACTAAAACGAACCAACTTTGCAGTGACAACCAAGATGATGATGATGAGCAAACAACCATCATGTGCTGAAGTTACTCCCAAACCACTAAAATATACCAACACAAGACAGATATGGAATGATACAAAATTCCAGAGCTGAATGAGAACATCACAGGGATAGCAGGCAAAAACCAACAAAGTGAAGAAAGAAAATTCCTTGCCACCGAGTACCTAAAGGAACACTTTCCTAACAGCAGGTGGACCCATGTATACACAGATGGGTCTGCAGCAAATGCAACTGAAAATGGAGGAGGAGGAGCCCTCATAGTGCTCAGTGACATGAAACACAGGAAGCTAAAATTAGCGACAGGAAGGTTCTCCAGCAATTACAGGGCAGAGGCCTAAAAGCGCGCAGAAGCCATAGTGTCAGAGGAACAAGTAAATGAAAACTTGGTATTTCTTACTGATGCCCTGTCAGTAATTACTGCTCTAAAAATCAAGACGATAACAACTTGAAGGAACTGCAAGCATCACTACACCAAGTATGCAACATCTTCTCTAGAGTGGTAATACAGGGGATACCATCTCACTGCGGAATACCTGGCAATGAGACTTCGGACATATTGGCAGGAAGCAGGCTACCACAGACAGACACCAGTATGACATATGAGGAAGCAAAAGTACGGATAAAAATGGCTGAGAGATCACCCAGGGCATGAAAAGGACGATGCTTACCACCAACTAAGTAGAGAGAACAGGTTGTCATTTTTCGTTTACGAACAGGGCACAATAGACTGAGGTACCATCTGTTTAACAAGTATAAAATAGGCCCAACTGACATATGTACATGTGGCACCAGCAAGATGACAGAGACACACATACTGCAAGAATGTCCAACATAGAACAGAGAGAAAACACATGGCCAATCCCATATCAGTCCAAGACAAGCTATACGGAGATGTACATGGACTCGGTTGACCACTAACTACTTTAAAAGTATACAAATCGATGTCTGAAAACGTTGGAAGAAGAAGTATAAACAATTCAAGATTGCCATTTCAACCATAAGTACATGTTAACAGATACTCCAGACTGCCCCAAATATGATATACTGAGGCAAACTCACTAGCCTACCCAAGACTGATGTTTATATTCCAGACAGCATTAAATATATAGGCAATATTTCAAGCAAGCGAAAGGAAGGATAAGGCAGAGATAAAAAATGTCCACTACATATTCATAAGCAATTTGTGTGGTTTCTGTTGCTTTTTTGACACTTGGATTTCCAGGCCCTCTTATCCTACTTTTACGAATACAAGTGGAACCAGTAGTTCTATTCTTCGATAAGCTGGAAACTGCATGAGGCTTTATATAGAATATGATTACATATTTATTGACAGGTCTACTTCAAGAATGTTAATCCAAGGTTCCCAGATGGAGGTAAAATGTCTCAATACTTGGAAAACCTGGACATAGGAGACTACATCGATGTCAGAGGCCCCAATGGCTTGTTGCAGTATGTGGGGCCAGGTATTTCATCATCTATTACCTTAGTTTTATCAGCAAGACTATTCTTTGCTAAAAAAAATGTCAGTCTTTTCTGACATTGATATCTATTTTCTTTAATCTTTAACAAATAAAACAAAAAGTTGGAAACCATTTCTGAGTAAAATTTAGTTTGTGTTCTGTTTTCATTCTGCAATATTTGCCATAAAGAAGTGAAAAGTTCTGCTTGATTAGCATTTTCAAATCATCCACACTATTATTACATTCTATTTGCTTTGTAAAATATGATAATTCTCCCAACAACAAAAAATTATGTTAGTAACAGGATTTTTGTGAGTTGAGTCTCCAACATCATAAATCATTCCAAGGAATACAAATATTTTAAAATTAAATTCTTAATTTTTATGGAAAGCACTATTTTTTGTAGTAACCTTATCAAACAAATAGGAATCCGACATTCAAGGGTCTTCTGGCATATAATGCGAAAAGAAGGTTTAGAACATTTGGTGACAACAGGTAAAATTCAGGGAAAGAGATAGGGAAGACAGAGGAGATGTTGGATGGCCTGACATGGTTCGACACAAGATCGGCATCAGCACTGATTACATGCGCCAAGCAGAGAGAGTTGTGGAGAGACATGATCGCCTACGCCGGCAGGCATGGCACTTGATTGATATTTAGTAAGTCAGGGAGTGTCAAGTTGTAAGATTACTATTTCAATAAAGCACTGTATGAATATTGTTGAGGAAGATAGAATAGAACCAATGAACTTTACTATGCATGCATTAATGGTCAACTGCAAACCGCTCAAACAACTAGTGAAATTGCACATAATTGCTTTGGCACAGTTATCCTGCAAGAAGATTTGCAACTGTAGTTGTTGACTGATGTTTCGCTTTGAGTAAATAAGAGCTGTTGCTGATGATTTCTGTTTTGAAACAAATCACCGCTTTTCAAATGAGTTTTACATTGGTTATAACTCTGGATATGTATGTCATTTGATAGCAGATGAGCTGAATATTTGGATAAAAAATCCTCAAAAATGTGTATTCTTTATATCAAAATGTTATTTTCTAAACATTCTGCATCATTAGTTGATTAACAGAACTGATGTTGCATTCTGGGTAGACCATTAGTTGCTCAGTCCCTTTCAGCATATTGTGAAGGTGATTGTAACTATCATCGCAAAGCACTCAGGCAGGTCCATATGTGCTACAATCTCCTTCCAATAGCTTTAACAGTACATAACAACTAATCATGCCTCTACTAAAGTGTTTGGACATTTCCATTTTTGTCCCCATCTCAAGACAAACACTGGATATGATTATGGAAAAGACTCCCCAAAGACCTAAGCAGAACAGACCAGGTCATTATATTTCGACACTACGCACCGGACACTGCAGACTCAACAAACACTTATATAGACTAGAATAAGTCAAACAGCTCTCTGCCAGTGTCAGCAGGCAGAACAGACACCAGAGCATATCCTGCAAGACTGTCCTCTCCTGTGTGAGCTGAGAAGCAACATGTGGCCACACCCAGTCGACCTGAAAACTAAGCTTTGGGGAAACCTCTCAGACCTGAAGCTGACTGCCCAGTTTGTGGTCCACAGTAAATTAAGCGCATGACCAGAGATCGCTGAAGAAGAAGAAGTCCCCATCTCCTTCACTCTAGATAAGATTGCAGATTTGTAAATGTTTTCAAAGTCATCTATACGGCATGTTTCTATTATGGCATTGATGTTTGCACTATCCATTGACTGTCCTTCCTTGACTATTGCTATATCAGCCAGGTGATCTGCATACTGATTGCCTTGTACTCCCGCATGCGCAGGTACAAAATGTACCAGCCTTTCCTACCTCATGCAGTCAGCTTTAATTTTCTTTAGCGTATTCATTGAGTCACGTAGTATACGCTGAAGGTATTTATGCTTATATTTCCCATTGCTCTTTGGTTATATACACATCTCATCTGTCCTGACAAATATCTATGCAAACTCATGTCACGTTCGATGTTAAATTCTTCCAGTCTCAGGAGGTTGCATCCTTGTGCATGATCAATTTATCACAAAGGTAAAGTTAATCTTAAGTGTACTTCTTCTTCTTCTTCAGCGATCTCTGGTCATGCGCTTAATTTACTGTGGACCACAAACTGGGCAGACAGCTTCAGGTCTGTCAGGTTTCCCAAAGCTTAGTTTTCAGGTCGACTGGGTGTGGCCACATGTTGCTTCTCAGCTCACACGAGAGAGGACAGTCTTGCAGGATATGCTCTGGTGTCTGTTCTGCCTGCTGACACTGGCAGAGAGCTGTTTGACTTATTCCTAGTCTGTATAAGTGTTTGTTGAGTCTGCAGTGTCCGGTGCGTAGTGAAATATAATGGCCTGGTCTGTTCTGCTTAGGTCTTTGAGGGAGTCTTTTCCATAATCATATCCAGTGTTTGTCTTCCAGTCTACTGCAGATTTTCTCTGTATGAGGGTTTTGACCTCTTGAAAAGACAAGGGTTGGTAAATTTGCTCTTTGGCACTGCCCTCCTTAGCTAAGACATCAGCACTCTCATTGCCTGCAATGCCACAGTGAGATGGAATCCACTGCAAGTGAATTTCTGCCTTTTCTGAAAGCTGAGCAAGTTCTCTTTGTAGTTTTTGTACTGTGCTGTCAGTGGATTTAGCCTCCAGGGCTTGTATAGCTGACAATGAGTCTGTAAGAAATACCATCTTGCTTGCAGCTTATTCATGTGCTGTGCTGCCATCAGAAGGGCTATGAGTTCTGCTTTGTAGTTGGAACATATTCTTCCAGTAGGAGCTGCTAGAGACACAGTGGTAGCATCTGGGTGCCTAATGTACACTCCTGCTCCACCATTCATGGTTGCCTCCATTGCCGATCCATCTGTAAATTCTTATCCAGCTGTCTTCTGGAAACATGTAATGGAGATGTTCCATTGTAATTGCTTTTTCACTAGATTAGGCTCGGCATCTTTGCTTAATCTTAAGTGTACAAAGTTCACATACCAAAATAAGTCTCATTGAATGTAGTTTCATCAGAAACTATGCTTTTGAAATGGAAGTCCATGTTGATGGTCTGTAAAGCCGCACTATACAGTACCTGAAAAATTAAACTCTTCATTTTGAGAAAGTCAGAAGCATCCAACATTATTACAAATCAACTTGAAGCTGTTGAGCAAGTTCTAGAAAAATCAAATGAAATACAACAAACACATTGGTTGTATGTTTATGCAATCACTACCCGTTGTAGGACATGCAAAAATAGTATTAGTGTATATGTGTGAACTGGTCATATTCTTCTTCGAACTCTCCATATCGACCACTTGTTAACCACTCATTGTGATTTGTATGTGATCTCAGTCTAAGAGCAATTGTATGTTGTGCCAGTTATGCACCTACAAGTAGGCCAGAACATAGATTTCTGCTACGCTTTTTATTTACTAGGGTAGCTTCCCTAGGCCCCTACCTTATTTGCTTCTTATGATATGTCTTGTAGGTCGCAGTGTTACTATTCTATTTCTATCTCTCCTCTTTCTCTCCTCTCCTCCTCCTCCTCCTCCCAGTGTGCCTGGCAATACACAGGTGTCATATTCTAAAAATGTATCTATATTTTTCCCAGCAGACTGCAAACAAAATACTTGTATTTTGTGTATGTAATACAACTACTGCAGTAATGAGAAGTTTGATGTTATTGATCAAATTTTATAGAACTGATAGTACTGTTTAAAATAGCAGAAAAGTTGTCATTTTTGTTTGGTCAAGAATTTATTCATTAGTTCACATTAATTTTTGTGGGAAAAAAATTATAAATATTTAAAATTATCTAAATTCCATTAGGTACACTCAAGATCAGACTAGACAAGAAAGCTGAACCACAAATAAAGAAGGCATCAAAGATTGGAATGATTGCTGGAGGAACAGGTGAAGTGTGATTTAGTTTTGTCAATTTGTTTTTATGCTGAACACCTTTGTAGTCAAATGGCTAGAGCTCTTGCATCCCATTCTAAGAGACCTGGTTTGCTTTATTGTTTAAGTATGCTTCCAGTAATGCAACTGAAATTGAGTACCTATCACTCTGAGAAGTGGAAGACTGCTGTGCCCTCGCCTGTGTGTTGCCGGGTCTGCAAGGGGTGCAAAGATTAGTACCACAGCGACCTACAAGGTATGCTGTAAGAAGCGACTGGGGTAGGGGCCTAGGAAGCTACCTAGTAAATAAAAGTGTTGCAGAAATCGGATCCGCTGGCATACTTGTTGCCGCATAACTGGCACAATGTACAATCACCCTTAGGCTCAGATCACATACAGCTCAGAAATGGTGGCTTAACAAGTGGTTGATATGGAACATTCTAAGAAGAAAATGCTGCTGTGTAATCTCTAACACTTCACTAACATGATTATTGATTAACACTTGTCAATAGACCTAAAAATAGCAGTATTTCTCCCAACCCTTGCTACCAATGCCAGACATGGATGATGACAGCAAAAAAATTATGACAGAAATGAGATTCTTTAAGAAAATACTCAATGTATCAAGCAGCAAGAAAACTAAACAATACAATCAGGTCTAATGGAGTGTAACAGCAGCAGTAGAATTCATCCAGAAGCAACAGATCAAATGGTTTGGTCATCTAACATGATTGCCTTCAAATGTTATATCATGGGCAATGATATACAGAGCAAACGGAAACAAGAGAGGAAGAGAACGGCTATGCAAGCACTGGACACATGGAGTAGTCCCTGAATACTATATACAAAGGATATAAAAGTCTGCTCCTGTACCCTATTCTTCACCTAGACACTACAAGAGGAAGGAAATGAGATCGATTAACGGAATTGATTTAAAAACTCTGGGCAAAGCTGCTGTTGGATTACATATACTGTATTATGAAAATATGGGTACTGCTGTTTGTATAACCCACTCAGCTAATTCAAGAAACAATACATAAGTCATTTCATGTATAGTGCGTTAATGTGTACAGACATTTATATATATATTTCTAATCATTTACTTAATATTTATCTAAATTCATTGTACTGCATTTTGGTTGTATTCAAAGACATTGTTAAAGACTATATTGGAGGGGATAGTTGGGCGGGGGTAACATCAAGAAGGGGACAGGAAAAACTCTTATCAGAGTGTACCATCAAGGCAAGGTACAGCATTGGCTGGAAATCTATTACAACAAACCTTTGATGTGGGGACGATGTAATGATGATGAAATTCATTGTGCATAATATGGCAGTTGATAAAGTAACTATATACTGCATTTGAAGGGGGTCAGAATCAAATGGTTGTGTGTGAGCCCTTGGCACTGAAGGACAGAGTGAGGAGTGTATTTAACCTGCTAGTCACAGGAACTGAAAGTATGTATATCCTGCTTCATCTACTGGGGGGAACTGAGTCAGCCCAGAGTGCTATGGGGTCATCTACCTATGATTGTTGATATTTCCTGTTAAAATTAGTACATTGAAGACATTGCTATTCTATATATTTTTCTCTCTCTCTGTTGTTCTTTTTCGGCCAGTTCTATCATTCTTATTGTGATATATAAACAGGCTTTGCCAAGAACTTTTGTTTTACGTCACAATTTTCAGTACCATTTTTAGCTCTAGTGCTTGTCCTTTCGCCCGTGTGCTGCCGGGGCCCGAAAGGGGAGCAAAGAGTAGCAGCACTGCGACCTACAAGGCATGTCGTAAGAGGCGACTAAGGTGGGGTTTGGCGTAGGGCTGGCTACCCTATCCAGTAGAAAATTTTAGCCACAAAATCCAACCAACCATGAACAAGTCACATAAAAATAAAATAAAAACTGTGCCAACCAAGAGGAAAGGAAGCTCTTCTAGAAGAGGTATGAAGCGATGCAGAGAAAGCCGCAAGGAGTCTACACAGCAGATTATCTTCCTTTCACCTAGGAAAAGCTCCAGAATTGGCACCTGGAATGTTAGAAGTATGTATCAAATGGGAAAGACAGCACAGGTTGTAAATGAGATGAAATTTCACGGATTGGCATCTTGGGATTATGTGAAACTAGGTGGAATGGTGCAGGCAAACAACGTCTAAACACAGGAGAAACAATGCTGTTCTCAGGCCATATGGAAGAAAATGCCCCATAGTGAAGGTGTGGCTTTAATGCTATCTAAAGAAGCGGAGAATGCACTAATAAAATGGGAAGCAGTGAGTCCTAGGATAATCACAGCAACATTCAGAACCACCAAAAGAAAGTATTCTTGAATGTGACCCAGTGTTATGCACCTACCAATGATAAAGAGGAAAAGTAAAAGAGGAATTTTACATAAAACTTCAAAATACTATAGGTAATCAGAGAAATGGGAACATCAAAATTCTGATGGGTGACCTCAATGCCAAAATAGGTTCGGACAACATAGGCTACGAGGAGATCATGGGGAAACACGGACTAGGAATAATGAACGAAAATGGAGAACTATTCACTAATTTCTGTGCAGCGAATCAATACGTCATAGGTGGAAGTGTCTTTCCACATAAAAGAATACATAAAGCAACCTGGGTATCACCAGATCACAGAACAGAAAATCAAATTGACCACATATGCATAAACAAGAAATTCAGGTCATCTCTACAAGATGTAAGGGTCCTAAGGGGTGCAGATGTAGATTCGGATCACCACTTGCTGATAAGTAAAATTAAACTGAAGCTTAAGCGATACATAACATCCCATGAACATAGACACCAATATAATGTAGGATACCTCAGAAGTCAAGAAACAAAGGAACAGTTCACGGTCACAGTCTCTAATAAGTATGAGGTGTTGCGGCAATTAGAAGATGAGGTGAGTGCGGAAGAATGCTGGCAGCAAGCCAAAAATATTTGGAATGAAACATGCACAGAGGTATTAGGAAAGAAGGAGCGGAATCATAAGGCATGGATAACTCCAGAAACTCTCAAGGAAATAGAAGAAAGGAAAAAGAGGAAAGCAGATTTAAATAATAGCAAACTAGAACTGCCAAAGCCATAGCCCAGGAAAAGTACACAGAAGCTAGCAAGAAAGTGAAGAAACAAATAAAGTTAGATAAAAGACAATACATAGAAGATCTAGCAAGAGAAGCAGAGGTAGCTGCAGGAAAAGGAAACCTTAGGGATCTTTACAATATCACTAGAAAGCTAGCAGGAAAATACAGACCATCAAATGGGTTGATCAAAAATAGTAGTGGGGAAACTATCACTAATGTTAGAGACCAAATGGAAAGATGGATGGAATACTTCAAAGAACTCCTGAACAGACCAGCACCTACAAACCCCCAGATATCCAACCGGCAGAAATTGACTTGGACATCAACTGTGAGAAACCATCCAAGGAGGAGATTAGTAAAGCCATTAAACTTTTAAAAGATGGAAAAGCGGCCCGTCCAGATGGTATTCCAGCGGAGGCGGTTAAAGCCAACATAAACACATCCACAGAAATACTGTATAAATTATTTAGCAGAATCTGGGAGACCGAAGAAATACCAGCAAACTGGAGAGAAGGATACCTGGTGAAGCTACCAAAGAAAGGGGACCTTCAGAAGTGTGAAAACTATAGGGGAATAATGCTGTTGTCAGTACCTGGGAAAATACTAAGCAGAGTCATCCTGGAGAGACTGAGAGATGCCATCGATATAAAGCTAAGAGATGAACAGGCAGGCTTCCGACCAAATAGATCCTGTGCTGACCAGATAGCCACATTACGTATAATAATAGAGCAAAGTATTGAATGGAAATCCCAACTTTATATCGGATTTGTTGATTATGAGAAGGCTTTTGACAGTATTGATAGGAAAACCCTTTGGAAATTAATGAGGCATTATGGAATCCCACAAAAAAATTATTAACCTAATAAAAACAACATATACAGATATGAAATGTAGAGTTCTTCATGAAGGTAAACTAACAGATACTTTCGAATAGAAACAGGAGGCAGGGATGTCTTCTATCACCTTTGTTGTTCTTACTGACAATAGACTGGATTATGAAGACCACAGTAACTAACACCAGAAATGGAATCCAATGGACTCTGACAGAGCAACTAGAGGATCTGGACTTCGCTGATGATATAGCCCTTCTGTCACATACACGAAATCAGATGCAGGATAAGCTAAACACATTGAATCAAAGGTCCCAGCAACTAGGGCTGAACATTCATAAGGGAAAGACAAAGATATTGAGAATTAACCAAACAACCGACAACTCGATCTCCCTGGGGAAATCCCACTTCAAGAGGTAGAATCATACACATATTTGGGCAGCAACGTAGACAAAGAGGGTGGAACAGATAGAGATGTTAAAATAAGAATACAGAAGGCAAGAGGAGCTTTCATTGCACTGGGAAACATTTGGAAGTCCAAAGAAATCAAATCTAGAACAAAATTCGGATATTTAACTCTAATGTTAAAGCAGTTCTACTGTATGGGTCAGAAACATGGAGAACAACTAAAACAATAGCGCATAAATTGCAAACATTCATCAACTGGTGTCTGCGCAGAATAGAGGGAATAAGATGGTATGATAGGGTCACAAATGAGGAGCTTATGGAGAGAACAAGACAGATTCCAGTGAACGAACAGGTTAAAAAGACGCTGGCGCTGGATAGGACACACTTTGCGAAAACCGGAGGAATATAACGAGAAGGGTCCTTGCCTGGAACCCGCAGGGACAGCGAAAGAAGGGGAGGCCGAGAAATACATGGAGACGAGATTTGGAGGCGGAGATCAACAATATAAAGAAGAGCTGGAGGGAGCTGCAGGAGATAGCTAGAGATAGGAAGACTTGGCATGAGTTGGTTGAGGGCCTATGCCCCAACCCGGGTAAAAAAAGGCAAAGAGAGAGAGAGAGAGAGAGAGAGAGCTTGTCCTTTGGCGTTAGATATTTCAAACATGCTTGTTTGTAAAAATTTAGTTTAGTTAAATTCATGTATAAACTCAAAGTCAGGAATGAGACTTCCACACCCAATATAATGGGACAATTTTGCAGTTAAATGTTACAAATGTCTGGGGATGGTAAATTGTATTTTTTATACCAAATATGCCAAAATAGATAACATTTCTTCTCTCAAATTTTTGTATGCTGAAGTAAAACTATTTAGATTGAGCCTAGATGGCTTGAAAAATATATTTTTTCATAATCTATCTGTCTACCTTTCCACATTTGGCGCTGTGGGAATGAATAGTTGATGCTCGAGCTGCCAATGGGAGCCCTGATTATAGTCATTTTGTGTGGCTGTAATATGTCTCTAATGTCATAGATCCACTTTATTTTTCTGTACCCTCTTGAACCAGAACTGTGTTGGTATAGTGCCGGAAAATATATTTGCTGTTCTTGCATTCTGACTAGAAGACCAAACCACTTGATCTTCTGTTTCTCAATGAATGTGGTGTTGTTCCTACTCCGTGTCTGGTAATGTCACTTCTAACTTGGTCACAGGGGGTTGATGACTTTTCTCAGACATCTCATCTCACAAGTGTTGATTTTGTGTGTGTGTGATTTGAAGAAGCGTCCTCATTTAACACTTGCACTCTAGTGTAGTTATGAATAGGCTTTTCCCCATGATAAGTGTTAAATTGTGAGAATTTAATTTAAATGCATGGTGATTTTGTCACATTTTTCTCACTGTATTTAAGTAATGGAAGTAACATTTGAATCTTAAATACTTCTGTAGGTATCACTCCAATGTTGCAGCTGGTAAGACAAGTATTCAAGGACCCAGATGATAAAACCAACCTGTGGCTTATATTTGCAAACCAGGTGTGTGGAAGGTTTTTAGATGATACAAGATTTTCTATTGATATAGCACTGACCATCATCTATCTTTATGAAAATAATTGTTTGAATGCATTTCTATAAGGGTGTTAACTGATTCGCTACATATTTTTTTTTACCTCTTAGCAGAATTAACTTTTAGTTCCAAAATGGGCACTCGTAATTTAGCCAAATTAAAATATTGTTTCTAAATATTATTTAAAATATGACTTATTATATATCAAATTGAAGACAAATGGATGTAGTTTTACAAATTATTAACTACGTTGGCAAATATAATGCAGTGTTAACTATAAAAAAAAGTAAAGGAACCCTTTCATACCTCGTGGTATATAGGTCAATACAGTGTTAGGCCTGTATTTTCATTGACCGTCGGCACACGATGGGTGATGTGGTCAGTATCACGCCGGCCGTCTTTACTTTCCCAGAGCATGTCTGGTACCCAGTTGAGGTTGGGTCGACCTGAGAGCCGTCGCGCTCTGGAAAAATTCCACGCACATTGCGGGAGCTGAACCCAGACCACCAGCCTTGAGAAGCGAGTTTACTAACAACTACGCTACAGCGGCTCTCAGTGTTAACTATGCATGAAACATATTAGCATGCAATTAAAATTAGGAAAACAAAAATCCAACTTGCTAAGGTTCTTAATGAATAAACAAGTATGACTGCTCTCTTTATATTGGTAATACACAAACATAAAAAAAATTGTGAATGGATGCATTGTTTGTTTACTTTAACTGTTTCCAAACTAGCATCATGAAAAAAAACATGAGGATATATATTTGTTATCATTTACGCTTGAATTCTAGTTTTCAATCAATTTAAAAGGGAACAGAAAGTGATTGAAAAACAATAAAATATTAAATCATCTTCAAAGCAACGATACATACATACTTTGTGCCAATAGCATCTTTTGAAAGACCTTAAGTATGGAACCAGTTAAAAATATTTTATTTTAAAAGTGACGTCTTTGAATGTGTAAGCATGAGAGCACACCTCCATTGGCTCACCTCCGTCATTTTATTGGGTTTTTCATCATACTCCAAATAAAAATTAGCATTAATTATTTTTTAAACGCATCCAGAAGCACTTGAGCTTTCGGCTTGATGCCATGGACATCGTAACCCTTCGGTTCGGTGCCACGAACACCGTAAATCTAAAGAGCCTGTGGTTTTTCTGCCAGCCCGCGGCATTGAACTGCACTCACAGGGTGCTTGTCAGCCGTTGTCCAACGTGCTATGAACCCACTGGGCAGACGGACAATTAAAAACTTAACTGATATATATATTCTATTTTTTGGTGGGCTTGCATGTTTTGCATATTTCGTTGAAAACATGTATTTGTAAATTCTATTTTGTTTGTTTCTAAAATTAGACTGAGAGTGATATTCTTTGCGCCTGAGCTAGAATCAATCCAGAATGACTATCCGAACCGGTTCCACTTGTGGTACACTTTGGACAGACCAGAGAGTGGTATGTACATTTTTGTACTATGTGTCATTACTGCTGTCCTATATGAAAGTATATACATCGATTGTTACTGTTGTTTTTATTGTCAGAATGCTGCATCAACTCTGTTACAAATAATTATGCCTGAATAATTCCAGGTTCCTTTATTGTAGAGGAAAGAATAGAACAATTACACCTTGCCAAGCATGTCATATGCTTGTCATAGACTATGTTTAGGGCTGTGTATAGTGCTAGCAATCTTATAATACAAAGGTAGAAGCATCCTGCATGGTCTGCTCATTTTTAAAATAGTAATGCTGATGATACAAACTTTCAGTCTTGGAATAATATTCTAGTACATAGAAGCTAAAATGAATGTTCTGTTTAAGCGTGTATTCACAGATTTCATCAAATTTAAAAGCCAAAGTGATGACATGAATCAAAATTGTTATCCATGGACTTGGGGATTAAGAACCTTAATGTTGACGCATGTTAATTGAAACGTGACATTAATTATATATATATTTTTCATTTATTTTTCCGATTTGCATTGAAATACAATGGCATAAGCTATAGTGGGGCGATTTATTTTTGCAATGCGTGATTATTACTAATTGATTCATCGTTTGATGGCCAAAGACACAAGACAATAGTAATCGGTTATGTGACTAATATAAATTATTCCCTTCTTGGGGTCAAAGGCGCATAGGGACAACGCTGTGCCAGGATTAGTGAGCTGGCACTAATCAAGATCCTGCCCCACCTCCACGTGGTGACTCTGGTAACAGACATTGGTTCAGGTCTGGCTAAGAGGGTAGGGATCGAGGGAGAGCTACTCTGGTGGTGGTAGAGATGCAGACATAGTCACGTTTGATGGGATCCGCTCGCAACACAGACGTGCGGAATCCCAGAGTGATTATTAATACTGCCTCTCCCGACCAATGGAAGAAAAGCTGAGTGGGTGGCCATAAGGGGATGAGAGGTGCATCCAGAGAAGAGACGTGGGCCCACGTGGAGCAAAACTTGGTCCTGAGATGAGTTGCACGTGGGCCCACATAGGGCAAAAAACTGAGCCTTGAGGTGGGGGCCCGAGTTGAACCACGTGTCTGGACAGCCTAGAGGCATGGTAAATGTGAGAACTGGTGGGGCAGGCACAAAGGCAGAGCATGCATGCATGCAAACGATGCACAAGTGGACGGCGTGAGGGTGAGCGGACCACCCATGTGTGCAAAAAACTGGAAAACCCAGCAGAGGTTGAACCCAGTGCGCGTTCCGCCGCAGGGAACTACTCTACCTTTGTAATTTGATTGGGGACAATCAAAGACTAGCAGAGTAAACCGTACACAAAGCTGGACGGCTGGAAAACCAAGTAGTCTAGAAAAGAGGTTTTCTTAGCAGGTGACTCAACAACCTGGGAGGGCAAGTAGTTTAAAGGCTAATGGAGTGCGAACCCAGTAAACGCTGGTTGAAATCGGACACTTCACTGAAAGACAAGCACTAGAGCTCCAAATGGTACTGAACGATGTGACGTAAACCCATTCTTGGCAACGGCTGTTTATATATCACAAAAAGAATGATAAAAATGGTCGAAAAAGAATGATCGAGAGAGATTCCCTTCTTCTTGCGTTCGACTGCTATGAATTATGGTCAGTTATGAAATATTATGCATGCCATGATCAACATTGTTACATATTCCTCTCCTACCATTATACATTACTTAGGGCCTGCAAGCAATTTATCTATACCTCTTTATCCTGGACAACTCATTCAATCTCATCTATGGAATTGAGTCCCGTCCGTGTGGTGTCGGGTCCCAAGGAAGTAAAGAATAGTACCACTGCGACCTACAGGCAGAATTGAGTTCGATAATTCTCACCTCTCTCAGTAAAGTTTATGTCAGTTTTTACACTAAGTGCAGTCAAAATTGCTACCTAAATAGGTTAACTATTCTAATTTTGATCATTTTGAATTCCACTGTGATATTTGCATTACTTGTCATAGGTGTCTTCAATATATTTGTCTTATCATAGCTTATCTGCAGTCAGACTTTTGTTGTTATGGATAAGTTGTCAGTTTTTGTTTGCATATCTTGATTATTTAACTTAACAGAGCAATGTCTTTGTAAAATCCAAATCTTTTGGTTGTCTGTTTCACCCAATCGATGTTAGTTTCTCCCTTGCAACATTTTCTCATCACCACGTCAATGGCCACTCTGAACCATAGAAGAGATGTTTGTTTGTGTTAATTCTTGTCAACCAAGTGAATTACCCTTTGTAACCTGTGTTATTTTAAGCCAAGAACAGATGTTGTACACTCTTTAGGTCCCTATGGCATGTAGAACAGACACATCCAAATTTGTGCCAAAATGTTTGCACTAGTATCCAACAGGACACAAATTTGTATAGACTGGTAACTGTGAAATTTTATAAACAGGTAAACTGCACATTACAGTGCCACATCTGGAGTTATACTGTAACGTAAAGCAAAATGAACAAAGGAAATTTGTTAATGAAAATAAGTAGTCTAGTATTGATGCTGTATATTTTTATGATCACATGTTTGTTTCAGTGGGCATATTTGTTTGTTTCTTTCCTAATACTCGCATAGTCAAGATTTTAATTGTTCAATTTTTCTGTGAAGTTATAAGCATTACCTCACGACTTATTTTTGTGTGTGTGAATATAATAATTTAAAGTGCTGTAACTCTTCTCTCTTGATCAGGCTGGAAATACAGCTCAGGTTTCATTAACGATGAGGTCATCAAGAATCACCTTCCTCCTCCTAGTCCAGACAGTGTGGTCCTCATGTGTGGACCTCCACCAATGATCAACTTTGCTTGCATACCCAATTTGGAGAAACTTGGGTACAAACCTGAGTCCAGATTTAGCTTCTAGAATAAAATTGTCGTAGCTTCAAAAAGAGAAATACAAACAAGAAGGAATAATGTAAATTTACCTGTTTTACGTAGAACTTTTCCAAACACTTTGTTATGGAAACACTGCGATACTGCAAGCTTGATTCAAGAAACTTTAAATCTGTAACAATTTATGGCACTTTCTTAATTTAGTTTTTGTATTCCAAGAAAATTGTATTTGTATAATCTATAGAGGAAAATTCTTTTTCTATAATGTAATAATAACTTTGACCATATTTTTTTTAGTTTAATATGCTTAAATTTTCAACTAAATAACAAGTTTGCCATTTTTTGGTATATCTTAATTCTTTGAGTTCATGTATTCATGTCACTGCTTTTTGTTTTTCAAAAAATGATTAAAAATATGACATATTCAGATTTGTTACTGCTTATGGGATAAACTGCACGAGATTACCAATTACTTTTATTATGATCAATTCAAAAAAACGTTTTCTTTATTCTCCTTTCTCATTTGTTATCATACTCCAGCTCCTTATAGCAGGATACAGTCCATACAACGGAATGTGTTGCAGTTTTCAGTGTGAGCTGTGGTATCTGCATCTTTCAGTCTGACACATTCGATATCAGCATAGCCCTTTTTGGGTATTGGGTTAGCTTCTCCCTTTTTTATCTCCAGAAACTTAGTCATACTTCTTGGTAGTCTGTTTTCGGGGAGGCAGAGTGGAATCTGGGTCAGTTTGTTGTTACGCTAGCAGTCAGCTATGCGTCACTGACTGCTACAAGCCCGTGCAGCTTGTGTGTAGTCCTCCTGGGGGGCACGTGGCCCCAGTAGATTTATTCACACAAAGAGTGCACATACTTAGCATGCTTGTTTTGCATTTAAAATGATATTAAGAATACTTCACTATGCTGCCATACATCTGGTATTGGTTACCTGACTCATTAAGTTAGATGATGGGAAGATAGCAAGGCACTAACTGACCTCTTCAAATGCAAAGTTTAGTATTGTGAGATCCAGTGGCGGCTCGTGGTCATTTTTCTTGGTGAGGCCAGACACAAATTTTTGGGAAAATCATGGTTTTTGGAGTATTTTCTATTCCGGGAAGTTTTCCCCCTTTCAATTATTAGTGGGGTCAGGCCCCATTGGCCCTTAATGACGAGCCGCCCCTGGTGAGATCTCTAAAACTTCACACCTATTACAGCATTAAATCCTATAGAATTACCTCTCGTGTTTTTAGCTTTTATTTATACCATATGGAACAAACAGTATTTATCCCTAATGTTAACTCACAGGGATGTCATTTACAATAGTCCTTATATATATATATATATAATATAGGTTCTTGTCTAATTTTCTATAGCTGCAGATTGAAGTTATAAATTGGAAATCCAGAAATCAAATACCAAATAAATGTAAATTTAAAAAACTTGTTATTACAGCAGTAAGTTATCATTCACTTAAAATGATATGAATTCAGAAGATCAGAGAAATATCTGGTCAACCCCTAGTAACAACTGTTATAAGAAGGAGAAGATGGAGATATGTTGGGCGCACCTTGAGAAGGAATGATCAAAGAATACCAAAGCAGGCATTGAAGTGGGAGGCAAAGGGTTCAGGAAAGAGAGGGTGCCCTAGGGAAAACCTGAAATGAACTTTGCTGAAAGAGGCAAGAAATATCCGACTCAATTCCAAGGAAGAGAATGAGCGAGTTGCCTAGGCCACAGTCCGCCCTGTTGAATATAGGTACTTTCCCCAGTAGATTTATTCACACAAAAGAGTGCACATACTTAGCATGCTTGTTTTGCATTTAAAATGATATTAAGAATACTTCACTATGCTGCCATACATCTGGTATTGGTTACCTGACTCATTAAGTTAGATGATGGGAAGATAGCAAGGCACTAACTGACCTCTTCAAATGCAAAGTTTAGTATTGTGAGATCCAGTGGCGGCTCGTGGTCATTTTTCTTGGTGAGGCCAGACACAAATTTTTGGGAAAATCATGGTTTTTGGAGTATTTTCTATTCCGGGAAGTTTTCCCCCTTTCAATTATTAGTGGGGTCAGGCCCCATTGGCCCTTAATGACGAGCCGCCCCTGGTGAGATCTCTAAAACTTCACACCTATTACAGCATTAAATCCTATAGAATTACCTCTCGTGTTTTTAGCTTTTATTTATACCATATGGAACAAACAGTATTTATCCCTAATGTTAACTCACAGGGATGTCATTTACAATAGTCCTTATATATATATATATATAATATAGGTTCTTGTCTAATTTTCTATAGCTGCAGATTGAAGTTATAAATTGGAAATCCAGAAATCAAATACCAAATAAATGTAAATTTAAAAAACTTGTTATTACAGCAGTAAGTTATCATTCACTTAAAATGATATGAATTCAGAAGATCAGAGAAATATCTGGTCAACCCCTAGTAACAACTGTTATAAGAAGGAGAAGATGGAGATATGTTGGGCGCACCTTGAGAAGGAATGATCAAAGAATACCAAAGCAGGCATTGAAGTGGGAGGCAAAGGGTTCAGGAAAGAGAGGTGCCCTAGGAAAACCTGAAATGAACTTTGCTGAAAGAGGCAAGAAATATCCGACTCAATTCCAAGGAAGAGAATGAGCGAGTTGCCTAGGCCACAGTCCGCCCTGTTGAATATAGGTACTTTCCCCAGTAGATTTATTCACACAAAAGAGTGCACATACTTAGCATGCTTGTTTTGCATTTAAAATGATATTAAGAATACTTCACTATGCTGCCATACATCTGGTATTGGTTACCTGACTCATTAAGTTAGATGATGGGAAGATAGCAAGGCACTAACTGACCTCTTCAAATGCAAAGTTTAGTATTGTGAGATCCAGTGGCGGCTCGTGGTCATTTTTCTTGGTGAGGCCAGACACAAATTTTTGGGAAAATCATGGTTTTTGGAGTATTTTCTATTCCGGGAAGTTTTCCCCCTTTCAATTATTAGTGGGGTCAGGCCCCACTGGCCCTTAATGACGAGCCGCCCTGGTGAGATCTCTAAAACTTCACACCTATTACAGCATTAAATCCTATAGAATTACCTCTCGTGTTTTTAGCTTTTATTTATACCATATGGAACAAACAGTATTTATCCCTAATGTTAACTCACAGGGATGTCATTTACAATAGTCCTTATATATATATATATATAATATAGGTTCTTGTCTAATTTTCTATAGCTGCAGATTGAAGTTATAAATTGGAAATCCAGAAATCAAATACCAAATAAATGTAAATTTAAAAAACTTGTTATTACAGCAGTAAGTTATCATTCACTTAAAATGATATGAATTCAGAAGATCAGAGAAATATCTGGTCAACCCCTAGTAACAACTGTTATAAGAAGGAGAAGATGGAGATATGTTGGCACACCTTGAGAAGAAATGATCAAAGAATACCAAAGCAGGCATTGAAGTGGGAGGCAAAGGGTTCAGGAAAGAGAGGGTGCCCTAGGGAAACCCTGAAATGAACTTTGCTGAAAGAGGCAAGAAATATCCGACTCAATTCCAAGGAAGAGAATGAGCGAGTTGCCCAGGCCACAGTCCGCCCTGTTGAATATAGGTACTTATCTTTGAAGGGGAAATATTTTTAATCATTAGTGCTACTGTGTAGCTGCACTGACATTGAGGGACTAAGCACTTAGGGGTGCACAGTGAATACATAAATATATATTCTAACCAGTTTTTCAATGTTTCTTTCAAAATCTTTACTTACTAATAACATTTTCTATATTTCTAATTATGTAACCAGATTTCTTTGTTTAATTGAGCTTATCAATATAAGATTAATAAACATATTTGATTGTCACTTACTGGACAAAGATTAAATGAAAACTTCATGAAGTTTGATATACATGTAAGTATTGTTCAGGTATGCATTTTGATTATTGAAATAAAGAGGAATAAAATATATTTGTTCTTCAATGTGATTTCATTTATAATTATTTCAAAAATTATTTTATAATCTTGTTTTAATTATAGTCATAAAAAGTTTGGTGCTAAGTGCATGTATCAAGGTAAATTGTTAGGGGTATCTGTGGCATAGAGGTTAGGTGCTCACATCTCGTTCCAAAGGTATTTGGTTTGATCCCCTTTGGAGCCATCTGGATATTTTTCCAGAAATCTCAGTGTTGGTGAGATTGATTTCCAAGCCCTATCGGAGACGGACAATAAACCGTAGGTTCGATGTTCATGCTGAACATGTAAATGATCCCTTTGCAGTTCATAATCGAAAAGAGCAGGCTGGTAAGCAGGTGCCCGGCAAAATTCATTCTAAAAATACATTTTAAGTCGATTCCTACAAGTTATTTTTACTATCTTCATCTAATGCTCCATATCGACCACTCTTTGTGATTTGTATGTGATCCGAGCCTAAAAGCGATTGTACAATGTGCCAGTTATGCGTCTTCAAGTTGGCTAACACGGCCGATTTCTGCAATGCTTTTTATTTACTAGGGTAGCTTCCATAGACCCCTAGCTCAGCCACCTCTTACAACATGCCTTGTAGGTCGTAGCGTTACTATTTTTGCTCCCTACAACGCACTGGCATGACCAGGAAACAAGCAAGCATACTGATACTGCACCCGAGTTGTTTGATCAAACTTGAACCAAGAGTATTCAAGGAATAGGTAAAAAGGATGTCAAATTTGATGTTTGCGAGGGAAGTTTGATATTTGGCATAATCGGTGTAGTAGTGGGTTTAAGCGAAGTAGTAGTCCCCCATGTGTGACAGATTAAAGTAGTGTATAAGAGTTCGCTTATCGAATTGGACACAAGAGTTGTGAGTTCAATCCCACACTTGATGTTCCGCGCGCAAGGAAAGGAATTGGTTCTCCTATATCCTGCATACTAGGTATAGAAATATGAAGTCACTTCATACTCTAAGGTCTGGAAAGTCTACCAGAAATGTTATTATATAGTACAACAAAGAGGTACACCTGACCACATATTTCACATGAGAACTATTGTCTATTCCCAGGTGGAAGATGTAGTTGGCTGTCCACTCTTGCCGTTAAGTGTAGGGATTGGGAGCTTTAATTTGCGTTCTATGGCTAGATGAGTTGCCCGTGTTGTGTTGTATCCGTGTTTATGTATGATATTATCTATCCATCTTTTCTTGGTTTTCCTTAGCTCTAGTACCTGATCTCTTTTTATTGTATGCTGTTATTGGTGGTTGGTTGTGTGTCATTCTCATTAAATGTCCAAACCACTGCATGAGAACAATTATAGGAAAAACCTAGAGAGTATAATGTAGATCTGTACTCATGTTTTACTGACTACTCAAGGGCATTTGATTGTGTAGACTACCAGGAATTGTGAGGAGATAATGGAAAAAATTGGATTTCCATTACATTTAATACAGATCATAAAAAACTTGATATGGATGATGTAAGAATATACGATGATAAAATTGAAGTATTTTGGACATAAAAAAAGACATGAATTGTTGGATAAAAAAACTTATGGAAAGAGGAAGACCACGGAGAAGATTAATCGGGATGTAACTGATGATTTGAGCATGTCGGCTGCAGACGCAGGAGATCTGGCCTATGAGAGAAAAATTCTGAAAGACTTAAGGGGGTAAAGTGGGGGACTGCCTAGAGTAGTTGATAGTAGCTCGGCCTGCTAGCTGTGAGACACCTCATGGCTCGGGTTCGAACCTACTGTCCGGCATTTGTTCGAGTCCCTGGTCTTACTCAGGACGATAACGTGAGTACCTCTGAAGTCGGAGAAAATCTGCCTGTTGGAATACATTAATACGAATAACATTGAAGATGATGAGATCGATGTAAAATGAGTATTTTACAATAGACATGAATGTGATTGATAAAAATTGGAAAGAGGATTCACGAAGAAATCGGAGTAACAGAGATTTTAAATTCGTCTGAGTGAGATTGCTGGAGAAAGAAATCGAAAGACTAAGGGGGTAAAGTTCTACTCAGGACAAGCTATTCTTTCGACATCTTGCAAAATCGAGAGTTGTTTCAGTATATTAAGGAGAGTGAGAATCTGGCTCCATTCAACAACTGGTGACAAACGTTTTTCATGTCTGTGAAAGATGAGCGTTTACAAGGAAAAGATAAATGAACGTAATCAATGCAAAGCAAACAAGTTCATAAAGACTTTGCTTAATTGATTCGGGATTTTTAAAAACCAAGACGAATGCAATTATTATTTCAATATATTCTTCTTCTGCGTTCTCATTAGATTGGGATTTCGGATTCTCTAATAACGGCAGCCGTCTGCCTCAGATTATCAGCCACGCCATACAGTTTGTCTTGGACGCTAGTGTAAGTGGGCCACCTCTTTCTTCTGAAGTCTGCATACTGGGGCAGTTCTGTAGGATATGATTTCTGCTTCCCGTTTGTGCCGACCTCTTCCCGCAGTAAGTTTTGGCCATCCTCGTGATGGTAGGTCTGACATCTTACTGCGTGGCTAAATCGCCGAGACAGATTGACGACCGTAGAATCCGTTATCCCATTCCTCATTGTGAGGGTCCGTTGCACCATGTTATGCGCCTTATGGCCTGGTGCATCCGTTTTCTGCAAGCATTTGTTTCGGGTTAGCATTCCCTAGCGGACACATGCATCCGATTTCACAAAGCTCTACGACACCTCCATCTTAAAAGTCGCCTCTTACGACATGAGTGGCAGGTAACAGTGGTTCTATTCTTTACACCCCAAATTTGGGCCCCTGTAACCACTCGGGCGATATCAATATATGGAATAAAGGTTAGTTTTCTTATTATTAGCACTTGCATTTGACATGATAACTGGAAATACGTAATTGTCTGCTGCAAACTATGGTTTAAACATTCATAAGAAGTTAATATTTCTATACTTGCAGTTCGGAATCTGGTTTTCTTCATTTCTGCGTAGCAAATTACCAACCAAATTAGTTGATTTATTTTTACCCTCCCCCAAAATAAATTATGTGGACGCGCATGAATCCCACAACTCAGACGTTCTCTCTTTCTCGCGATCGTTCTTAAGCCATTTTCATCATTCTATTGTGATATATAAATAGCCCAAAAATCGGAACGTAATGTACGTGCACCAGCCTTCAGCACATATTGGAGCACAGTTGCTTATCCTTAGGTGGGGTGTTCGATTTTAGCCAGCGTTTGTGTGCGGTTCGCTCTTTGGCTGTCCCCAGCTGAAAACCACAAGGCAGCGGGTTGCCATTTTCTTTTAGGGCAGCGACCCTAGACGGTCTGCCCTCCGTCTTATGAGCGCTATTTGCCCAGCAAAACCGGTCGTTTTAATGAACACCTTGGTTTGCCGCCCGTTCAGGTTTATGTACGGTTTGCTCCGCTAGGCTTTGATTATCCCCAATCAAACTACAAGGCAGCAGTAGTTCCCTGCGAGTGGAAACGCGCACTGGCTTTACTTCTGCTGGGCTTTCCAGTTATTCTGTTCATTTGTGTGGGACGCTCACCCTCTTGCCTGCCATGCTTGCTGCTGCCGCGCTTGCCGTGCTTGCACTGGTTTTGCCTCTACTGGGCTTTCCAGTTCTTCTTCTCATGTGGGTGGGACGCACATCCTCTTGCCTGCCATGCTCGCCGCAGTGCCTGCCTCGCTTTCCGTGCTTGCCGCCCCTCGGTGGGGCCCACTATGGCTTTGCCAGCGTGCGTGCTAGCTCTGCCCTGGTGCCTGGTCACCATCGGCTTTTTCCGTGCTCATATTTTTCGTGCCTACCATATCGTGCTCACATTTGCCTGGGCTGTCACCGTCTGTGACTCAACCCGGTCCCCCACCCATGAGATGGGGTCACGGCTTTCGCCCCATGTGGTGCCACCCTTGCAACATCCGTATGCGTGCTCGCTCTGCCCTGGTGCCTTCTTCACCAACTCAGACGTTCAAATATCTCCGTGTCCGTTAAATAAATGATCAAAGGCATCTTCATTTCAACTTTATGCTGCTAGTAGGCTATATACTACAAGCATGAACAATAAATAAAGTACATGCATAGAGGATAACCCTATGTGAAATGCAATGTCTTTGAAAGATCACCAACAACACATGAAGAGACAGTCACAAATACCAGCATCAGAAAGAATGTTGGAACAAGATCGTGTTTGAATTACATCGAAAAACAGAATGATATGGTTTGGTCACTTTGTAAGAATGTAGTCAGACCGCACTGCCTATGAAGCCTTCTACAGCAGAACATCCGGATTAAAGCAAAGAGATGACCACTGCAAATATGGATAGATGGAGTGTCTATAGGCCTATCATGCCAAAGTATGCATAAATCCATATCTAAAGCCATCCAAGAAGCGCAAAACAAACACAGAAGACAACGACACTAGGCTACAATATGGTAGCATTGTGGTGACAAGAAAGACAACAAGTTTCTACACGCGGACCACTTTGATCTAGACAGAAAAAACTATGATATACAAAGCCAATATTTCATATCCATTGTGCGTCCGTGTTGTACCAGGGCCCGCAAGGGAAGTAAAGAATAATACCACTGCGACCTACAAAGCATGTTGTAAGAGGCGACTAATGTTGGACCTATAACTTATAGGGAAGCTACCTTAGTAAATAAAAAGCATCGCAGAAATCGGATGTGCTGGCCTATTTACTTACTTACTTACTTAATCCCGTCATGCCTAGTGACACATGGTGCTTCAGAAAGGACTTTCCATGCTCTCCTGTCCCGTGCAACCTTCAGCGCAGAGCCCCACGTCAGAGATGCGGTGTCCAGTTCCTCTTCCATCATGCGCCTCCATGTTGTCCGTGGTCTGCCTTTCTTCTCTTTCCCTCTGGTGTCCAAGTGAGGGCTATCCTTGCAGGCATTTCTTGTCTCATTCTCATAACATGTCCGAGCCATTTCCATCTTCTCTTTTTGAGTATGTCATTCATTGCCTCTTGTGTCTTGGAGTAGTTGGTTATTGGATATTTTTACTGGCCAAAAGATTCCCAAGATTCTGCGAAGACAAGAGTGGTGGAAAACTGACAGCCTGCTAGTATCTCCTTTGGTCATCCTCCAACACCCGATCCGTAGAGCAAAACTGGCAAAACAATGCTTTTATAGAGTTTAAGCTTTGTGGTCCTATTGTAGATTTTGGACTTCCATACTGGTTTCATTCTGGCAAAAGCGGTTCTGGCCTTACTTAGACGTGATTTTATATCTTCCTCTGTGCCACCATTTAGTGTCAGTACGGTACCAAGATATGTAAACTGCTCAACCCTTTCCAGTGTTTGATTTTCTAACATTACTGGTTGTTGGATTTCACTGTTTGTCATAATTTTTGTTTTTCCTGTGTTTGTTTTGAGGCCTACTGTCTTTGCCGTGCTGTGAAGTATTGTACTTTTCTCTTGTATATGTTCATATTTGTGTGACACCAGGGCTATATCGTCTGCAAAGTCCAGGTCATCAAGCATCTCGAAAGGGGTCCATCTTATTCCTCTTGGTGCTTGTTGTTTTATGGCATTTTTAGCACCCAGTCAATTGTAATACTAAACAAAAGAGAGGACATTACGCATCCCTGTCTTACACCAGATTTTACTGGGAATGTTTTGTTGGAATTCTTTAGGTTGCAGGAGAAATCTTTATAGAAGAGGGCTATGATGTTGACAAGCTTCTGCGGTACGCCGTATTGTCTCAGTATCTTCCATAGGCTGTCTCTGTGGACGCTGTCGAATGCCTTTTCAAAATCTATGAAGTTGATATATATAGTCCTTTGCCACTCGCTACATTGTTCTAAAATGTTACGCAGGTTAAATATATGTTCATTTGTTCCTCTTCCTTTTGCTGGCCTATTTGTAGGCACATAACTGGCACAACGTGCAATCGTTCTTAGGCTCAGATCACATACAAATAACACAAAGTAGTTAACAAGTGGTCGATATGGAACGTTCGAAGAAGATATCCATCGTGTGATTATATAAATAAACATTCAATTTTTTTTTTATAACACGAAAATATGAATTTTTTTTTATTAGTCGTTCCACTTCTCATAATTGTGTTCAGATTATCAATTGAGATCGCTCACACAATCCTATCAGCTGTCCCTTTTGTTTCAGTTCAAGCCTCATTCTTTCGTGGACTCCAGTTTTTTCCCCTTCCATCGCACTTTGGTTCTTTCTGAAGGTATAAATCCCTGACTCTGGCCTCTAATGCTTGTGGTGCTAATCAATTTTTTTTTCTTTAAATTCTGCATAGACAACCAAACCATTATAATTGGCGCTATCTTACTCGGGTCTGTAGGGGTTAAACTTAGAGAACTTGGGGCACTGCTTGTTTCTTTCTCATGTTTGTAATATGTTTAATTTTTACATGCGTTTCTCTCATAACACCCCCTTGAGTTATGTTTGAGTCTAGTTAGCTATCATATATGAATGAATCTTCTTCTTCTTTGCGTTCGTTCTTTACGACCAATTTGAATCACTCTTTGTGATATGTTTGATCTTTGCCAAGAACGTGTATACGTTGCACATTGGTTTGGTAGGCCCCTAAGCACATAGACGTGTACACATTTAGGACACATATGCATCCGATTTCAACCAAACCTCCTTAGTCACCTATTACGACATGCGTGGCAGGTAACAGTGTTTATATTCTTTACACCCCAAATTTGGGCCCCGGTAACCACTCGGCGGATACATGAATATAAACAACCATTTATCTCCCGTTTGGTTTCCGTGGTAGTAAAGAATATAAACACTGTATTCTCTCGCAGAAAATTGAGATATTTTGGACATATAAAAAGACACGAAGGCTGGAGAAGACCATCATGGAAGGAGGCATACCGGTAAGAGAAGAAGAGGACGACCACGGAGAACATGGATTCAGGATGTAACAGCTGGTTTGAACATGACGGCTGCAGAGGCAGGACATCTGTCCTATGAGAGAGAAATTCCGTAGGACTGTTTGGGTGACAAAGTTCTGCGCAGGACAAGCTATTTGATGATGATTCTCTCGCATGTCGAAAAGGCTCCTAATAGACACTTGAGACGCCCGAGTGGTTCCCAGTCCCAAATTTGGGGTGTAAAGAATAGAACCACTGTTACCTGCCATGCATGTCGTAAGAGGCGATTAATGAGCTTTGGATGAGATCGGATGCACGTGTCCTAAACGTGTAGAAGTTTATGCGTTTAGGGCCTACCAAACCAATGTGCAACGTATACACGTTCTTTGCAAAGATTAAACATATCACAATTGGTCGTAAATAACGAACGCAAAGAAGAAGTCACTTGAGTAACGAATAGTTACTATTCGCACATCACTATAAGGGAGAATACTTTAAAATTTTGTCGTCGAGCGTGCTGTTTGTTGTTAGCAAGGTCATAATATAAACTGACTTCAAACAACTGTCGATCGTTACAGAAGACAGGATTGCATATCATGATTAGAATACTCCAAAAACGAGTGAGATTATAAGATATGTTTTGTTGATTTAATTTGATGTTTGCATACAAAACTAACAGAACAGTTCAGTAGCCTGTAGGCAAGCGCAGTATTGTTATTGTACTGTTTTAGTCACACAATTAGTGTTAGTCGTGAAGTCCAGGCAAGTTTCAGACATGGATGGACATGGCAGAGGCACCAGAGACCACATTTTTACCATTAAAAACATTTTTGAAAAATGCAGAGAATTTTTAATAATGTGAATCTCCATACCTGTTTTGTAGATTACACCAAAGCTTTCGACTACGTGCGTGCAACTTCAGAAATTATGGAACAACATGATGAAAGACATGCCTCAGGCACTTTCAGTCAAGTTCAGTAATACTTCACTGCCTGACATCAGACATGGGGATCTGACAGTGATGATGATGGGGTTCCCATCACATTTGATCCATCTATGACTGATCAAATATAGAGACATTTTAATTTTATCTTGTCACGAACAACAAGCAGCAGTCAGAATAGGAGAAACATCAGATCAGAATGGTTCGAAGTGCAAAGTTGAAAGGGGAGTAAGACAAGGATGCATACTAATTGCATACTCTCATATTTATTCAACATCTATCATCATCTATGCAGCACATAAAATCATATTAAATAATCAATGAGAGATCAGAAATGTTAGGTATGACAAAACTAATTTTTTTCCGTTTAAAATTGGTGAAATAGGATTCCTGGTTCCAGAATTAAGCCAGGTATGCAGATGACACGCCCGTGTGCTGCCGGGGCCCGCAAGGGGAGCAAAGAGTAGCAGCACTGCGACCTACAAGGCATGTCGTAAGAGGCGACTAAGGTGGGGTTTGGCGTAGGGCTGGCTACCCTATCCAGTAGAAAATTTTAGCCACAAAATCCAACCAACCATGAACAAGTCACATAAAAATAAAATAAAAACTGTGCCAACCAAGAGGAAAGGAAGCTCTTCTATCTTCCTTTCACCTAGGAAAAGCTCCAGAATTGGCACCTGGAATGTTAGAAGTATGTATCAAATGGGAAAGACAGCACAGAGGCGGAGATCAACAATATAAAGAAGAGCTGGAGGGAGTTGCAGGAGATAGCTAGAGATAGGAAGACTTGGCATGAGTTGGTTGAGGGCCTATGCCCCAACCCGGGTAAAAAGGCAAAGAGAGAGAGAGAGATGCAGATGACAGTTGTTCTCAAATTGAAATTCAAATAGTGTCACTGGTTTGGAACATCTAATTCAGTCTGTCAAAAAACACAGTGAAGATCAGAACCCTTTTCTGAATATAAAGAAAACTAAAATTATGTCCACAGACAAAGCAAAATCTCAACCCAAAATTACCATCAATTTCTTCTTTTTTCTCACAATACCCTCTAGTCCTCTTGTACAGTGATGTAGAACGAGGGTGCCATGGCGTCTGTATAATATTATACATCACTGACACCCTATTTTATAGGCATACTTTAACGCTAATGAGAAATTTAACGGGGTAAAGTATTTCTGAACAATTGTATGTCTCAGTTCTTTTTAGTAAGTGCAAAATTTTTTGCTAGTTGAACGTTTAGTCAGAATTACATTTTCATATTATTTTTATAATATTACTTTATGATTATTAATATGATTATTGTGAGTATTATTATTACAATCACAACAGGGCATAGCTAATTCAGCCATCAGTCAGATGAGTCCCAATATATACAAACATTAAACAGCACTGCTCTAGTAGTAAAAAAATGGGGTTTAATTCTTTGTGTGGATACACATTTTGTAGTTTATTTCCATACTTGTAGTAATATATTTTCACAAAATTTATAGGGATTTGATGTTTTATCATGTTTGATTCACTTTACTGGTCCAGATATAGACAATTTTAAACATTATTGTATTTGTCTTTTTTGTGTGTAGCATGTGCTGAGTGGTATGTGGGACTGAGATGGTATGATAAGATTACGAACGAGGAACTCAAAGAAAGAACTAAGCAGACTACAGAAGAGACACTGGCGATGGATAGGACATACATTGAGAAGACCGACCGGAAGCATTGCAAGACAGACACTGTTTTGGAACCTGCAAGGAAAGAGGAGTAGGGGAAGGCCTGGAGGCTGATATTAAAAGGATTGGTAAAACATGGAAAGAATTGAAAGGAATGGCAAGAGAGAGGAAGAGCTGGAAGCATTTTGTTGAAGACGTGCTCTGTGCTCTGTTGGGAGTTGAAAGGTGAAGAAGAAGGTGCTGAATATGTGAAGAATAATGTATGATGGTAATGTAACTATTGCAGGTTGCTGGAAGCTTGAGAGTCCAGTGTAGTAGGATGGTGTCCAATAGAGCAACTGATTCTCCAGCATTTGATGAAGATTCTGAAGTTGATTTTAAAAAAGCGAAATGAAAATGTGAGATTTGTTTGAAAGTATAATTATATTACTTATTTTAGTTTAAGGATATGATTTAGTATGCATACGCCCGTGTGTTGCAGGGGCTCTCATGGGGAGCAAAGAATAGTAACACTGCAACCTACAAGGGGACTGATGTAAGACCTAGGGAAGCTACGCTAGTAAATAAAAAGCATCACAGAAACCGGATGTGCTGGCCTACTTGTAGGTGCCAAACTTGCACAACGTACAATCGTTCTTAAGCTCAGATCACATCACACAGAATGGTTTAATAAGTGGTCGATATGGATCTTTCAAAGAGGAAGTTTTCAAACCGAGGTACAAAATATCTCTAGTGAGAGAAGAGTGTAATTACAACAGATGTGTTGCTTTTTCAATGAGTACCAATACTTCATTTATAATGTGTACTGCTGTTTGTGTACTGCTGTTGCACCCCAATCTATAGGAAAAACAAACTTCTCAGACAGTGAACACCGAGAATCCCCATTAGCTAAAGATTTTTAAAAATCCTCTCACAAGCGGGGAAGTACAAGGAATAGGAAATGTGAACACATTCAACCTGATCCTTCAACATAACACAAACTTTGTACTTAGTCTCCTGCACAGGGCATCTGACATGACAGGTAGACTACAGTATAGGATTTTTAGATGCTAGAGCCTATGATCCATTTTATACCCTCATCATATCTTACATAATTTTTTATTTTTCTCTCCAAACCATCTTGCGTCATGTCAATTTTGATCTCAAGTTAATGTATGGTCAGTCCCTGCATGGTCACTATTGAGTGACAGACATCAACCTAAGGTACAGTGTGAAAACATTTCAGACACAAGTCAGCTAAATTCCTTCAGGCTGTTTACACAACTGAGGCATCTACATATCCTAGGTTTTGAAAGTAGCATTCCTCTATCACAGCGTTTCCCAAAGTGGGCGGTACTGCGACCCCACACCTCCTCTTCCAGTGGACGCTGAAGCATTCTAGGGGGGCGATAGTGGGTTCAGAAGAATTTGGGAGGTGTTCAGGCGATTAGGAGTCGGTGGTACTTTAAAGAAGAAATTAATCATAAATATTTTAAAAGAAATTATTTTTGTGATTTGGCGATTGAATAATCATTTGGGGTCAAAGGCGCATGAGGACATAGCCACGCCAGAATTTGTGGGCTGGCACTAATCAAGATCCTACCCCACCTCCACATGGTGACCCTGGTAACAGACATTGGTTCCTGTCTTAAGCGGGTAGGGATCGAGGGAGAGCTACTCTGGTGTGTGAGATGCAGACATAGTCATGCTGGATGGGATCTGCTTGCAACACAGACGGGCGGAATCCCAGAGTGACTTAATGCCTGCTCTCCCGGCAGATGGGAAAAGCTGGACGGATAAATATCGAGGGATGAGGGGTGCATCCAGAGAAGAGTCGTGGGCCCACACAAGACGAGTCCGAAGGTGGGGCCCGAACAAATAAACATATAGAATGAGAGGTGCATCCAGAGAAGAGACATGGGTCCATGTGTGGCGAAACTCGGAGCCTGTAGATGTGCCAGGCCCCGGGTATAGTTGCACAGGGGCACACATAGGGCGAAACTTGGAGCCCTGAGGTGGGGACCCAAGTTAAACCCAGGGTCCGAACAGCCTAGATTACAAAGTTTATGTTGTGGCTGAAAAAGGTTGGGAATCTACGCTCTACAGGGTGTTCAAGATAATAGCAGCCTGTGAAGGGAGTCAATCTGGCATATATGTATGAAAATGAGAAGGTTCAGTTATGACGTAGTATAGGTCAAGGTTATGTGACGGTATGTAATTGTAGTGCGGAAGGGGAAATGAACAAATGTGATGTAAACGAGCTAGTCAGAACCGGTTTAAATAGTACATAAACATAACGCGATATATTATCTGGCAACTTTCGATTTGTCAATGGGGCTGCTTTAATCTTGAACACCCTGTATCACCTGATTTGTCTATTTGACATAGTGATTAACTTTCGATTGCCTGTAAATGCCATAGTCTCTTCTATGTAAACAATGTCGTAACAAATTCTTCTTTAAACACTCCATATCGACCACGTGCTAACCACTCTTTGTGATTTGTATGTGATCTGGGCCTAAGAGCGGTTGTATGTTGTGCACCTAGTAGTAGGCCAGCACATGCGATGTATGCAACACTTTATTTACTAGGGCAGCTTCCCTAGGCCCCTATCAGTCGCGCTCTTATGACATGCCTTGTAGGTTGCAGTGTTACTATTCTTTGCTCCTTGAGAGCCCCGGCAACACAGGGGCAGTAATACGTCCAAAGTTCTGTTTGACTATTTCCTCAAAATATCACATAAATCATACTAGGTAACTAGAGATTAGATATACTAAGAATTTAGTTTATGTGGGGGCCACTAGCAGATTTTAATATCAAGTGGCATGTCATTTCCCATGACTGTCACTTTGATCTACATATTGTTTATGTAATTTACTTGAAGTATAGACCATTTTAAATATTGAAAAATGACTGCACTTATTTCAGGTCTGAACAAGGTAACACTGATTGGCAGAGTAGGGAGGGAACCCGAACAAAGAGGAAATACAGAGAACCCATGTCTTACTTTTCCCTTGGCCACAAACAAGACGTACACAAAAGCTGATGGTTAGTTTGCATTTAATGTATTCACCAAACATACATGGGTTAAAATCACAAAACAATTGACTCTCTAGTGCACCTATTTGAAAATTGGTACTTGACTAAATGGAGACAATTTTAAATCTTCACCGTGTGTCAGTCTTCTTACATCCCCAGTAAGCTGAAAAGAGCTGACTGCAGTGACATAGATTTAGACCATTTTTATAATTTAACACTTGCACTGCCAGCCATTTTTCAACAAAGTCTGGCCCACTGCCACGCTATTTTTCGGCATGATCAGTTGTCAAGAGTGACAATTTCAAAAAATCATAAAATTAGATCCGCCATTTTGGAGAGCTCGTCTGAACAATACGGAAGTAGTACATAACGGACCCGCTGCAAGCGATACTCCCGCTTAAAAAGACATCGTTGGACATGTCGGCCGACAAAAGTCGCCTGTGGCAGAAAAAGGGAGTTGGTACTTCGCCGACTTTTGTCGCGTGGCAGCGGTAAAGTGTTAAGCCCCAGAATGGCGGAAAGCGCCAGCTACTGATTCAACCCCATTATGGCTGGTGCAGGTATACCATTTTATATGAATGTTTCCTTGCAAATAGATACACTAAATATAACCCACATGTCACTACCGGTAATGACTATGCCCTGTGCTTATAACTGGAAGTTTCTAATGTGTTTGGTTCAGTCACTATACATTTAAAAAATCGGCTTTAATTTTCTGAAAACTTGTTGCTGGGATGGAGCTAATTATGATTCAGATGGATTTTTTTACGAGATCGTGAATGAATCAGATATTGATGAACAATTAATTCAAGATTTGTGTGAGGAAATATGTAACACTAGTTCTAGTTCAAGAATCCATGAGAACGATGTGTAACGAGTCAACAGTTGCACCACAGTTGCCAGCTCTCGGCAAGTGTCTCTGAGAACACTAACATATCGTAACAACACCAGGGAAGATTGCAGTAAACTCTGTATCAGAGGCCAAGCGCAAATCCTAAAATTGCGTTCTAGTGCCTAATGAAACTGCCCTCCCTGGGACAACCGGGCACAGTACTGTTGCGCTGACAACTAACATCTCTGGAAGAACTGGGGTGGGTGATGTTGGCAAGTGCAAAATTTCAGATACATTAGTTAGTTAGTCTTTCCTCTTGGGCCTGTGGGCGGCGCATAGGGCAGAGGTCATAGCTCTCCATGTCTCGCGGTTCGTTGCTATCTGTTTTAGGTCTTTAATGTTTGCTAGGCCCATCGTTGAGCCTTCTCTGATGATGGTTCTACGCAGGGTCTCTCTTGGTCTTCCTCGTTTCTTTTTCCCTCTGGTGTCCATATGAGGGATTGGTAAGGAGTCTTCTCTCATCCATTCTAAGTGTGTGGCCGATGTAGTTCCAGCGGCGCTTTCTTATAAAATTTGATACATTTTCTTGCTTGGTCTCTTGTCTTATTTGTGTATTAGGTCTGAAATCTGAGCATTTGAGGTTCAGTATTCTTCTAAGATATTTATTCTCAAAGTTATCTAATTTTCTTTCTAGAGCTTTTGTTGCTTTCCAACTCTCGCATCCATAAGTTAATACTGGAATCACACAAGAGTTAAAGATCTTTAATTTTAAGTGCTTGCTGAGTGAATTGGACTTCCATATATTTGACAATTTGTTAAAAGCACTTGATGCCAATGCGATTCTGTATGGAATTTCTGGCGCTGTATCCCCGTAGATGTCATCATACTCCCTAGGTATGTAAAACTTTTGACTTTTCAAGAGTCGTTTTTAGTTGGATATTTTCTGGACTGCTGGTAAGGTCAACAATTTTTGTTTTTGTGGTGTTGATTTGGAGACCAATTTGTCCTGAGATATTTTGGAGAAGGTTTGTTTTCATTTGAATATCTTGGTGTGATGAACTCAAAAGGGCTATATCGTCGGCAAAATCAAGGTCTTCTAAAATTTTATCAACCCATTTGATGCCCATATTTGCGTTATTTGTGCATTTTCGCATGACCCAGTCAATTGCTATTCCAAAGAGCATTGGCGATAAGACGCAGCCTTGTTTCACTCCTGTTTCCACTGGGAACCAGTCAGAGTTACCGAAATCTGTTTTTACACTGCAGCGCGATTCACTGTAGAAGGATTTTATGATGTTGATGAATTTAGTAGGGAAACCGTAATTTTTAAGTAGTTTCCAAAGCGTAGGATGGTGAATACTGTCAAACGCTTTCTGAAAATCAACAAAGTTGATGATTAAATTCGATTGAAATTCTACAAACTCTTCAATGATTACTCTTATTGTGAAGATGTGATCTATGCATGCTCGTTTGGTCTAAACCCTGCTTGTTCTTCTCTTAGCCTTTCGTCTATAGACTTCTTCAGTCTCTCGAGTAACATGCTACAAAAAGTTTTCCTGGCACTGACAGTAGGGTGATCCCACGCCAGTTATTACAATCAGACAAATCTCCTTTTTAGGTAATTTGAAAATAACACCATCTTTCCACTGTTGTGGTGGGGATTCATTTTGCCAGATTTCATTTATCAGTTGGAGTATATGTTGTAAGTTGTTATCATCTGCTGCTTTGAGCATTGCTCAGATACATTGCTAGCGCCCAAATGAAATGACCATATAGAATCTGTGCGCAGCCCCAGTCCAGTGTTTCCCAGTAACAGGGAAAATGCAAAGTCATCATCAAATAGCTTGTCCTGAGCAGAACTTTGTCACCTCAACAGTCCCCCGGAATTTCTCTCATAGGCCAGATGTCCTGCCTCTGCAGCTGTCATTTTCAAATCATCAGTTATGTCCTAAATCCATCTTTTCTGTGGTCTTCCTCTTGTCCTCTTTGCCAGTATGCCTACTTCCATGATGGTCTTCTCCAGCCCTTCATGTCTTTTTATATGTCCAAAATATCTCAATTTTCTCTTTCTTATTTGTAGAGTAGACATTGCAAATTGCCACGTGCTGACATGCACCCCGAAACACCTAAGAATACTCCCATTCAGGAATAAGCTCACAGTGGATAGAAAAGTAAGGCCGATAATGTAACGGCTTGACTGCTACAAGCCTAAGCATTGGCGACGGCGATACTATTCGACACGATCATCCTACACAGAGTAAGGTGACGTACAAACACTATGGCTCAGATCATATAAAGGCCAATTAAACAACCGAAAACTGATCGTTCATGCGACAAGCACGTGTCTCCAATGACTGAGAATGTTCCTAATCCGGAACGACTCATATAGTTAGAAAGAGCGCATATTGTAGATATACACTTCGTAGATCATAAAGCCCAAATATACTGCGAAAAATTATCGTTAAAGAGCAATGAATACAAGAAAAGTGACCATTTCAATGACTAGCCCTAGAAGGGTTGAGAATGCTCCTTTTTTTTTTTTTCTTTCGTCCGCTTTTAACTCAGACGAAGTTCCATCTCTGAAACTGATTTTTGCGTGAAAATCTGTTTTTCCAATTTCTTACAATGGCAGCAGCGTACACATTGTAAATTACTTTACACTGGCAGCCGTGTGCGCAATGTACTCGTAATTAGTATTCCTCGCCATACAGGCAGATTTTCTCCGACTTCAGAGGTACTCACGTTATCGTCCTGAGTAAGACCAGGGACTCGAACAAATGCCGGACAGTATGTTCGAACCTGAGCTATGAAAGAGAATGCTCCTAAATTGGAACAACTTCACCCAGTCAGCAAAGTAGTAAATGCTCTTTGGGGTAGATCCAGGCCCAAATATATGGCATTAGATCATTAAAGAGTGTAATCATGCGATGCATATGGAACGACCTCACCAAAGGTCAGAAATCCAATAGAGAAGTCGCACTTCAATAATTAACACTGGCCGTAAAAGTACGGATGGTACAAGGACTCACGGCAAGTGTTTCGTGGACAACAGGTTTCCTGTAACGATCACACTCGAAGCAACTAAACTTCAAGTACCTCTGAAGACAACGAAGGCTCACCACATGGCGAAGGACACCAGTAAAATGGTATGCAGGCCTCACGCAGAAGCGCAATGCCAGGCGTCATGACTTCCACCTGAACTAACAGCGAGTGAATGAGTCAAATAAACAAAAATCTCTTAATAAATATTCTTTCTGGCTGTATGTGGGCTATCGCTTGCTAGCTACAGATTATTGTAAATGGTTGGTGAGAATGTAAGCCAATAATTACAATATAATTGTTTTTGTTCACAACCAGCTGTGTTTTAGTTGAAACAAAAGTTATCACATTGTATATCTATTAAATAAAATAATCTTCTACAGGAGAACGTATGATTAAAACAGAATGGCACAGAGTGGTTGTGTTCAGACCAGGACTTCGAGATAATGTTGCCAGCAGGATTGAGAAAGGGTACCTACACAATTTACTTTCTTAATATCGATTAGCCATTTTATGTTCTAAAATAGACATACAAAGGGATCCCCATTGGTCTAGTGTGAATCTTATGGTTAGATCGCTAACTACAACCCTTGGATATCTCCACATTGGCATGGTGTATTTTGGAACCTTGAACCTCAATTTGTCTGGTCAATACTGTAGGATCAAATCTTCGAACGCTCCATATCGACCACTTGTTAAACACGCTGTGTGATATGTATGTGATCTGAGCCTAAGAGCAATTTTACATTGTGTCAGTTATGCGCTTACAGGTAGGCCAGCACATCAGATTTCTGTGACGCTTTTTATTTACTAGGTAGCTTCCTAGGTCCTACATCAGTTGCCTCTTACAACATGCCTTGTAGGTCGCAGCGGTACTATTCTTTGCTTCCCTTGCAGGCCCCGGCACTACATGGGTGGTCATCTGGATATGAAATATAGTTATAGAAACACTTCCCAACACTACATAAGAAAAGAGTGAAAACTCATACTTTCTCTCCAAGTTTGAATATTATATCTTATACTCTGTGAAGCTCAATAGTATTTATATTTTTCTTGTTACACCGGCGCTCTATTGTTATTTATATAAAACCGTTAAATTTGTTGCAATCATTTTTCACTCTATGTTGACCTCTTCATATGAATGCATGTATCAATGAAATTGAATACCTCCAAGTTAACCGCCAAGATTAGGGTTTCTGTAAGACAATTTGTGTTGTGGCTTGATACCAAGGCCTTTCGACTCGGACAATCTGTTTTTAACGTTGCACTTTTGATCAGTCTTCTGATCCCAACTAATGTAGTTGTGGAGCAGCATGTTACAAGGACCACCACTTGGAGGTGGGGTAGGGTATTGGTCTGTTCTGGTTTGCAAATTCTGACATTTGACGATCTCATTCACCACATCCTAGGTTCCAAATTGGATCAGTTGTATATCAAATTATTTTGGAAATGTGTATACAAAAGTGATATGGTGTTTTTCTAGGGTCATTTAAGTCTGCTTTGTTATCAATAAAAATAGTATTTGTTTCTCTTGTATTCTTATTTTGTAACAATTTCTACTGTATTTTCAAAGTATATTTCTGCTGTGAATTTCCTTGAAATAGTTTCTCTTGCAACTGCCTTCTATTTAAATGAAGATATTTTTTTTCTATTCAGAATAGACTAAACAAGATAAATTTATACTTTGAATTTCTCATTATGTAAATGTCACATTGTTATGGTAATATTTTTTTATATTGATGATTTCATCTACTTACAATAGGGATCGCCTTTATCTGGAAGGTTCACTTTCATACACAAAATACAGTGATGCTGACAACAGGACAAACAATATAGTGTCCATTATAGCTGGTAAGTACCTTGTATTTAAAGTGTCATATAAAAGGTGTGGTGGATTAAAGTAAATTCTCGCCCGTGTGGTGCCAGGGCCTGCAAGGGAAGCAGAGAATAGTACCACTGCAACCTACAATACATGTCGTAAGAGGCGACTGATGTAGGCCCTAGGGATGCTGCCTAGTAAATAAAAAACAGCGCAATAATTGGATGTACTTGTAGGCGCATAACTGGCAAAATGTACAATTGCTCTTAGGCTCAGATCACATACAAATCACAGAGTGGTTTGAATCCTAATATATGCCAGTTTTGACAGCACTTCATAAACGTTTGCACGCCTGATTAAATCTACCATTTGTGCAAGTTATTTCTACATGTTAAATTAAGACATAGCATATTTTAAAAAAGTAACATGGAACATATCCAGTGTGTGTAACAATTTTTGGCCTTAGTTATAGTGTTTTGTCTCACTAATAATGTTAGTGATATAGTGAGTCTTTCACAGGTCTATCACATAACTTGAAAACATGTACTGGCAGAGGGAGGAAAAAGGTGAAATTTGTTCCTGGGGTTCAGAATAGGCAAGGTAGGCTACAAGGTACGATCTGTGCCTGGCTCTGCTTCCAGCAGAGTTGGGGTCAGCTAGTCTTTCTTAGGTGGAGCAAAAAGTGAAAATTAGTATCCTACTACCGCCCGAGTGGTTACCGGGCCCAAATTTGGGGTGTAAAGAATAGAACCACTGTTACCTGCCATGCATGTCGTAAGAGGCGACTAAGGAGGTTTGGCTGAAATCGGATGCATGTGTCCTAAACGTGTAGAAGTCTTATGCGTTTGGGGCCTACCAAACCAATGTGCAACGTATACACGTTCTTGGCAAAGATCAAACATATAACAAAGAGTGATTAAAATTGGTCGTAAAACGAACTAAAGAAGAAGAGTATCCTACTGATGACCCATAGAACACATTTGCCAATTCCACAACACAGTGGTAGGGCCAGGCAAAAAAATTTAGGAAAAATCATGGTTTGGTTATATTTTAGTGTTTATTATTATATGTCTATTCTGGGAAGTTATTCAAAAATTGTGTGCTGGAAATGCTTGAATTATACTAATTAGGGATATGATTATGGAAAAGACTGCCTCAAAGACCTAAGCAGAACAGACCAGGTCATTATATTTCGACTACGCACCGGACACTGCAGACTCAACAAACACTTATACAGACTAGGAATAAGTCAAACAGCTCTCTGCCAGTGTCAGCAGGCAGAACAGACACCAGAGCATATCCTGCAAGACTGTCCTCTTCTGTGTGAGCTGAGAAGCAACATGTGGCCACACCCAGTCGACCTGAAAACTAAGCTTTGGGGAAACCTGACAGACCTGAAGCTGTCTGCCCAGTTTGTGGTCCACAGTAAATTAAGCGCATGACCAGAGATCGCTGAAGAAGACGATACTAATTAGGGAGGAAAGATGCAGAATTTCAGGTTGTATATGATATTTTAGCATTTCAACTTTCAAAGCTAATCAGTATCACGTTAAAAGTAGAAATTTTGAACAAACAATTTATAAAATGACATTGAATGAGGGAAAAGTTCAGCACCTCTAAGTCTTAAATGTTTTACTGTGTTCCCAGAAGATATCATGTTTCTGGGTCGCCGGATGAACAGAACACATGACGAGGAAGACATTGCATGAGGCTGCATCTGCTATTTAATGTGAACTGAAGATTGTGTAATCTTTATGTAAAAATGACATGCCAACATTTTTTTTGTAACTGACAAAAATAAACTTTCATCAATTATGAGTTTTTGTCTGTTTTTAGCTTTGTCATCGCTGGTGGGACAAAAAGCAGCACATGCAATAAATGATAATATGACTCCTATTAGTAAGCTTAGAAGGATCTATGCAGGTCTAGCTTTGCATTGAATGGGTAGACAGCATTCAGCAGTCCTGACTTGAAAAGCTGTCTTGGCTCTACCTATGCTGGAGTGAAAGGAAATGAGCAGGTTGAATGGTGCTGTATCTAATAAATGCCATGTGATGCAGCAGAATCGGACATTTAACCATTTGACTGAAATGAGGGATTAAATGTGGGCAAGTACATAGTTGCTGTGCTGTCTGTGGGATAGAGAGATGTGCTAGCCAACATCTCGTAGGTATGGTAACACTGATCACTGCTGCATTGAAGGATAAAGCACGCATGGACTAACCCAATATGTGATGGTCTCTGGCCAAGCGGTCATGCCTGGTGCCTAGTGAGTTGAAGGTCGTGGGTTTGAATCCGCACCGCTCTGTTCACGGGTGCAGTTTTTCCAGAGACCCCTAGGATTGTTGCTGGAGCTACGGAGTTTGTGCAATACTCTCGGCAGGTGGCGTGCCATTTCTGCGAAGAGAGACCAGGCCATATGGAGTAAAAACCTGGTGCAATGAAGTCAATCCTTCGGCTTTGAACCCCTTTACAAACTGAACTGATTCAAACACCAAATATATTTCAAATCCTAGTGTGATGTGTGTTTAGTTGAATTTCTGAAAGAAATGACAATGTACATAACAAAACACAGAATGTCAATGTCATATTTTAATTTGCTATTTGATGATAAAAGGAAAAAGCTTGACCAAAACAATTTTTATGTTTATATGCTCATAAACTTAATTTTCTAAATTTGTTTATGATTATGAGGTTTAATTTCAGCTTGGTCTTTTCTCAGTGCATTGTAACTTTTCTTCTTTTTTGAAGTTTCTCTACTTTCATTTTTTATTTCTGTTTTCTAATTCAACGGTAGAAGTCAAAAGCTCTTGTTCCATCACATGACTCATAGGTGTGTCCAAATAAAAACTATATGGTTACAAATTACAGTTCAGATGTTTGTTAGGTTAAAACTGGCTGATGCTACAAATAAGAATGAGAAAATTGAAGCATTTGGGACATATAAAAATACAAGATGTGTTGGGAAACACCATTATGGAAGGAGGAAGACGGATTACAGATATGAATGATGATTTAAGCATGGTGGCAGAACATCTGGTCTACGGGAGAGAAATTATGAAGGACTGTTAGTGTTGTAAAGTTCTCATCACAAGCTATTGGATGATGATAGGTTAGATGTTGCATGCTAAGAGCTGGTAACATTACATTAAATGAGTTGGAACTATACATTTTTCTCATTGAAAGTTTATATCTTTGCACAGATTGTGGAAATATTACCATGTTTTTTTGTGGACGATACACTAGCTATTCCTGATAAACCGTTCAGGGTATGGGAAGAGTTTTGGTCGATACACTAGCTATTCCTGATAAACCGTTCAGGGTATGGGAAGGAGTTTTGGTAAGGGCTCTCGTATATGGTGTTTCCTACCGCCTATGATATTTCAGAGATCCATCATTGACGTGGCGCCTTTGGCTCTGAAACCGTTGTTTCTGAATAGTAGTGCTTGTGGTATACTGCTGAATGGTAATCGTGTTACATGACTGGACCATTTGGTTTGTTGTTTCCTAATATGCTCTAGCTCTGTTTTTGTTCCTACAAAGTTGCGAAGTCTTCTTTTTTTTTAAAATCTTGTCTCTCCTTATTACGCTTTTTTGCAGGCTCTGTTGTAATTTTTCGTTGTAAAGTGTCTAATTTTGACACTGATAGCACAAAGTTGGGATGAAGATCGTATTGTATAAGGCTCATTTTGTGTGTAAAGATACATGTTTCTTCTTCTTCTTTGCGTTCGTTCTTTACGACCAATTTTAATCACTCTTTGTGATATGATTTGATCTTTGCCAAGAATGTGTATACGTTGCACATTGGTTTGGTAGGCCCCTAAACGCATAGGTTTCTACACGTTTAGGACATGTACATCCGATTTCAGCCAAACCTCCTTAGTCGCCTCTTACGACATGCGTGGCAGGTAACAGTGGTTCTATTCTTTACACCCCAAATTTGGGCCCGTAACCACTCGGGCGGATACATGTTTGAAATTGAGGTATACACTCACTACCTGAGTATTTTAATATTCTGTAAGAGGATAATTTAGTTATGGTTCACAACAGATTAATGCAAATACCATTACATGTAATATGAACAATTACGCTAAGACATATTTATTAGATGTGGTCTTGCACCAAGACTTATTTTACATGTTTTGTGGCCATAGTAAACTACAAAATTGGACTAGAGATTGAAAAAAAAAAAAAAACCTCCCATAAGTGTAGACACAAGAATGCATTGTCTGTCCATTATGAAGCCATTTACGTCGCCCGAGTGGTTACCGGGCCCAAATTTGGGGTGTAAAGAATAGGACCACTGCTACCTGCCACGCATGTCGTAAGAGGCGACTAAGGCGGTTTGGCTGAAATCGGATGCATGTGTCCTAAACGTGTAGAATTCTATGAGTTTAGGGGCCTACAAACCAATGTGCAACGTATACACGTTCTTGGCAAAGATCAAACATCACAAAAGTGATTAAAATTGGTCGTAAAGAACGAACGCAAAGAAGAAGCCATTTACGTAAGTAATATTTTACATTTTTATACCACAAAGTTGAATACAAACATTTTAATGAAATAGTTTTCTGTACACATATGCACAAGATGGCTGCAATTTCAATTTTGACAAAAGTATGCAATCAGTGTACTTAGACGATGGAACAAACTATTCAGACTTAAACAAAGGGCTCCTAAATTTTGGACAGTGTAGGCTTTTCTTAATGCAAAAGAAAACTTCATGTAAATTCCATCAGATAATTCGATATGATGTTGACTATACCCCTGTTCCAGGAATATATTTCACAATTTTAAGTGAGTATATAAATTGTAAATAAAATATAAAAGCTATTTTACAGCAACTTCAAATAATTTTCAGGATATCTCTTGGTCTCTAATTTTCTTTTTGAAATTATTTTGCTAAATGGAGACAGTTTTAACTATTAAAAGCTACAAATTAGCAAAAACATGAGGTAAATAACAAGAAACTAATAAACTAAATAAAATGAATCAGTTATATGAGGTCTATCATCATATCACTGGATATGTTCATAGGTGTTTCGATCTCCATTTCAACAAATTCCCATCAGCGTCCTAACACGCCAGTTCGATGTTGATTAATTAATCTTTTTTGCATATTTGGTATGTCGTTCTTTTCGGGTGGGACCAATATTGACACCCATCTCTTTCAATCTGGTCAGCGACTGGGATTCACAACTCTGAAACTCCTCTGTTTTGGAAAGACTCAATGGGTTAAGAATGTCATTTTGGTCCATTGCAGTTAGCTCTGATAACGTAGCTGCTTAAGTCTATTAGCTCGTTCCGGACTCCTGTGTGACCAGGGGTGAAAATTAAGGTGATTTCTCTTATTCCTGACTGTATGAATACTTCAACCCACTTTTGTCTAACCATTCCTGTTTAGACTTTACGAATCATACTCATGAAGTCATAAAGTATGAAAAAACAAGATTAGTTATGAAATACCAGCCATATCACTGCCTCTGTAAACTATGTAAATCCTCTTAGTTTCACACTAGAACTAACGAATCTTCACCGTGTTTAGCACACCACTTATATCCAAAGAATTTTTTACATAGTAAAGCATCATATCCTCTTTGTCTTGGTTGGAAAGCGACCAGGAACATGGCAAAACTTTTGTCCTAAACATTTAGTTTCAAGTTAGAATATCTGTGCCCCGATCTCCAACAGTGCCTGACCATACCTGTTCGATTTTGATTGATGAGCCTACGCCTACTCATTTACCTATTGTGTCTGGGGGACTGCCTAGAGTAGTTGATAGTAGCTCGGCCTGCTAGCCGTGAGACGCCTCATAGCTCGGGTTCGAACCTACTGTCCGGCATTTGTTCGAGTCCCCTGGTCTTACTCAGGACGATAACGTGAGTACCTCTGAAGTCGGAGAAAATCTGCCTGTATGGCGAGGGAATACTAATTACGAGTACATTGAGCACACGGCTGCCAGTGTAAAGTAATTTACAATGTGCACGCTGCTGCCATTGTAAGAAATTAGAAAAACTGATTTTCACACGAAAATCAGTTTCAGAAATGAAACTTCGTCTGAGTTGAAAGCGGACGGAAAAAAAAAACCTATTGTGTTCTTTTCTGGCCACTTCAATCCCAGCTCATGCAATTTGGTTATACACTTAGAGCCCATGTCAGATGATTATATCTAGCACAGTGATGGGGAATGAACTTGTTGATCTTTATCATGGCAGGACAGATCATCATTTTTTAGACCCATTGATCCCCCTGTTTCGCCTGATGACCGGCCACTGCTGGTGCAATTACACAAATGTTTATATGAACTGGAATCCAAACCCCAGAACTGTCCAGTCTACAAATGCCCCAAGATGACAGATATGGTCAAAAGGTGCTGAACTGAGGCAGAAGCTATTGGGCAGTAGCTCAGACTTAGAAAAGACAATGGATTTCCTGATGACAGGGAGAAAAATTTAGCATGACTGCAGAAGAAAAAGACCTACAGAATATAGTGAAAACTGCAGTGTAACTATATAGCAAACAAAGGCTTCTTTGTGATTTTGATGATTATACCGTCAGACGCATTCTTATAAAGTCGACTGCTGTCTGGAGCTCACCTCTGGTGCAATGTGGTTTTGAATGTAGTGTTCGCCCGAGTGGTTACCGGGGTCCAAATTTGGGGTGTAGAATAGAACCACCGTTACCTGCCATGCATGTCGTAAGAGGCGACTAAGGAAGTTTGGCTGAAATCGGATGCATGTGTCCTAAGCGTGTAGAAGTCTGTGCGTTTAGGGGCCTACTAAACCAACGTGCAACGTATACACGTTCTTGGCAAAGATCAAACAAATCACAAAGATTGATTAAAATTGGTCGTAAAGAACTAACGCAAAGAAGAATGTAGTGTTGTGTGGCCAGCATTCCTTTTTAGGGAAGACGTTCTGTGGTTTGATCAGCAATACCACATAGGGGATGGAGACACTCGTAACCTGTGTGTTTATTCAGACTATTGCGCCCTGTCCTAAGTCAGAAGATGATGGTGTGTGATAGTTTTAAGTTCTTTTCTAATGTCCAGATTAGCTCTTTCTTTTTTTTTTTCAAAGTATGTGATTACGTTTTCTACTTGTTCACATTCTCCTCCCTTCTTTGTAAGTTTGTCTTCTCGTTACCTGGAACTACCCACTGGAGTGTAATTCTCTTGTTGGCAGAAAACTTGCTGAGCTCACTTCTCTGTGATGGAAGATTACTCTGGAGTGCTTGCAGAATGGATAGTGCATCTGTGAAAAAGACCATTTATTGGCAGTCCAAGTTGGTGAAAAATCTGGCCAGCAATGGCGGAATGCGGGAGGACCATTCAGAGTCAGAACTGTTTGATTCTGAACACGACTTTGCTAACGCATTTCCGACATGTTTGGTCGGGTATTTTCCGGTTTCGTTTGCCGAGCTACTGAGTTAGTGCTTGAGCAACGCTGTGAGCTATGACTGTTACATGGAATGCTTTTGCTGTGTCAACCGTGCGTTTGTTGTGTGTATTCAGAAAATGGTGGACAGCGGTTATGCGAACAAGCTCAATCTGCCTTATGCAGTTATATTGCGCGTGCAGAAAGCTGGATTTTGTCATGATTGATGTTCCCTTCAACAAGAATTGCAATTCAAGTTGAACAGTTTTGTGTTGCTACATTAGCGACGGCTATATGCATTTTATGCGGTGCATGTTGTTTTTTTGTGGCGGTGCGCGGCTGTTTCATTCTGGAATTAGTTCACGCAGGAAACATTTCACAGTTGTTAGCATTTCGTGTGATTTTCATTGGCACAGGAACGAGCAATTATGGGGTGACCCATTGCAGTGAAGTTGGAACCGTACTTATGAACTATGATGTCATTTATACGTACTTCATATTTTGATGTTTCGCTTCAGTGTTATCACTGTAGACTTTAAGAAATAGCTAACTTGCAGTTATTTTATCAAGTGAATCATACTTCTTCTTCTAACTTTTCATATCGACCACTAGTTAACCACTCTTTGTGATTTGTATGTGATCCAAGCCTAAGAGTGATTGTACTCTGTGCCAGTTATGCACCTACAAGTAGGCCAGCCCATCCAATTTCTGTGACACTTCTAACTTTTCATATCGACCACTAGTTAACCACTCTTTGTGATTTGTATGTGATCCAAGCCTAAGAGTGATTGTACTCTGTGCCAGTTATGCACCTACAAGTAGGCCAGCCCATCCAATTTCTGTGACACGTTTTATTTACTAGGGTAGTTTCCCCTAGGCCCCTGCCTCAGTCGACATGCCTTGTAGGTAACAGTGTTACTATTCTCTGCTCCTCTTGAGAGCCCCAGCAACACATTGGCAATACTTCTTTTAAGATGAAAGCTCTTACAACTAAAAGAATACAGTTTCTGTTGTACTGCTCTGTTTTTTTTAAGAGCGAATAAGAAACAGCTAAACATAACATCACACACACGTCCCACCATCCCTTTAAAAATGGTCTAAAATGATAGAAGCATGATTTTGTGGAACAGAACATTAAGTGGTTTAAATTGTGTCTGCTATTGAAATAAAGCTGGCATAATAATTCAAAATAATCATGTCACATGATCAAAATTATGTTATGTACCTAACTAGTATTCCATATTTAGATTACACGGGTATATGATACACAAATATGTGGGAGATATTATGCATGGCCAGTATATAGCAAATACAACAAGCTTGGTAAATAATTTAAATAGTTAGTAACCATGCACAGGGAGTGGGGAAAATGGCCTGAATTGTCACAAGTTGTTGAAGCAATAAAAATGTCTTAGCTTCGTTAAGGCAATAGTGTGTATTTAACACAAATTATTGTAATATTTAAACCAACTCTGTTCTCGGTGTTTCATTCAAGAAAATTTATTTCAAATCAGTAGTTAGTCTAAGCTTGATATTTATTAGATCATGTGATGACAGCATTATCTAGTCGTTGTATTAGATACTATTGTAACAAATAATCAGCTGCCATGTTATCATTGCCACAATTGCACACATCAGAAGAAAATAACTTAGTTTAACTAAAGAAAAACCTAATTAACATTAGTTTCGTAACATCACAGTGTATGAAAATATTAGGTTACTTTGAATGCAACCTAATCAACTGCAGCATATATAACTTAATGGCAAGAAATGTATGGGTTTATTGTTTTAGTGGAGTAAATACACAAACATAAGTCTTTCTCTACATTGATCCAGCAGTGATTGGACTATTGACCTTTTTCCCAATGGCATTTAGTGGTATCTGCTCGTCTTTGTAAGTTGTTGCTTTGTTTATTAGGCGGTTGATTAACTTCTTGTGGATCAAATGCCACACTATGTGGCTTTGGGTTGACACCTTTTAACCAGGAGTCACACTAAAGTGCGTTTTTATTCTAAAACAAATGGCTGGTAAAAACATGGCTTTTGCTTTGGTCCACTAAGAGTTAAAGCCTTTATGTGGCTGAGGCACGCACTTTCAACGAGTATTGTTTTGGTTATATGAGCATAGTCCTTTTTCTCTTGGTGTCGCTTGGGACTAGTCCTAAAAAGGACTTTATGTGTTGATATGGGTGTAGCTCTGAGAACTTTATGCTGATCTGGTGTGTGGTTATTGGTTGGTTGTTTCATGCAATGTATTTCCTTTATCTGATCATGGAGAAGAAAGTATCTTCATGACATCGTCCAGTACCTAGCATTCGAAAAGGTGGTAGTAAACAGTTTCATGATGGTCTCTGCACAGCTTATTGTTTATGTAAAACTACAGTACTTTGTTTTTACTTGTTTCGCCATGTGCACAGCTGTGTGTGTTCCATTCGTGTGAATATTAAATAGTATGTGTTGAAAGTCGAAGAATAATTCCCAAATCACTTCTTATAAGGTCATGTGTCTGTAGACAGCTCTCCCAGCTTTGCCCATCTGTTCAGCACACTTTCTTTACTAGCTGTTTATTGGATTTGTGTGGGTTGTTGTTCTTGTTTCATATTTTCTCTGCTAAGCTGTCTGCATTATCATTCCCAGATTTATTTGAATGACAACGGATCTATTGCAAACCTATTTTAATGCAATGGTTGACATCTAGTTAGTTTCTAGCTAGTTTTTTTTAAAAACCAAAATTTTTTAATCGGCATCAGTTCTCATTGTGCCCAAGGGTACAAAAAGCAGAGACAAAACATTTCTACTTAATTTGATCTTGTGCCTTTCTTTCCTAGTCTTATGCACAGCTTTGAACTTTGCTTCAAAAGTTCACATGTAAGTGACCCTAACTACTGAACCTTCCCAAAACAACATCGATACAAGGGAAGACTGCAGTAAAATTATGTAGCAATGGCGAAACACGTAAAACAAAGTACTGTAGTTTTACAAAAACAATACTCAGCAACATTTTGACCAAGAGGTCTTTATCAAGCAAAGAATACAACAGAATTCTCTTGTATCCTTTGGTTGAAACGTTGCTGAGTATTGTTTTTGTACTTTGTAAAACTACAGTACTTTGTTTTTACATGTTTCTCAAAAACTAAGAATGTTAGCTACAGATTTCCACACATCAGTTGTTATGAAAACACTGGTGAGACTTTTAGGAAGATAGAAATAACAAAAAAATGTTGAAGCTACCACCAAGTCTAATAAATGAAGTTAAAAACCGAACAGGCAAAAACATCTATCTGAATTTTCAAGTACAGCTATCTTTTATGATTATTACAGATCGTTTTCAAATGAAAGTTCCAGACCAATAAGAACATAAAATCTCAACATAGTTTGGAAATTTTGCTAATAGATAATGAAATGTTATATACATGAAATATCTAACAACCTCAACCATAAGTTTGCATTGAAAATATTTTGGTGAGATAAGAATAATCAGTTTACTTCTAAAGGTGTCCAAGAGGGGGGAGGGGGAAGGAGGAGGGAGGGAGAGAACAACTGCCGCGATTATTCATTTTTGACAGATCAACTATGAATACAATTTTGTGGTTTTGTTCCAAAAAGAAACAAAAATATATATCACAATAAATTGAACAAAAATTGAAAACGAAACATTCAATATATGCGCAACTGTTGGCAATGAGATTTTGTTATACTGTTTTTTATATTTAATTTATTGTATGTAAAATAACAGTCTGACCATACCCAACAGCTAGCCATATTGCAACAACAGATAAAGAAATTGAAAGAAATCCAACCAGAAGATTAAGGAATTATTTATACATGTAGATCACAAAGTTCATCTTTCTCATTATTTACTGCAGCTGCACTTATAGCTCTCCATTAGTTTGTGCAGATATACCATTGTGGTGGACATCGCCTATGGTTTTAAGGTACTCATTGTATTTTTTTTCTTGCGCCTCATAAAGTTTAGTAAGTTTTTTCTGGGCTGACTTTGTCAGTTCTTGACCAGCTGCATCATGGGTAGGAATGCCCTATGAAACAAACAAGAAAGTTTTTATTACATATTTGTGGTTACTTTCTAGTGTCCACTAATTCATACATGATCAACTTCTTCCAACATTGATTTCTAAAAGACAAAGACTTCTAAAGTAGTTAGTAGTCAACAGCAGTCCATGTACATCTCTATATAGGATGTCTTGGACTACATGAGGGTTGACCATGTGTTTTTTTCTGTTCAATGTATGTTAGATACTCTTGCAGGATGTGTGTCTCTGTCATCTTGATGGTGTCACATGTGCATATATACATGACCAACTAACGTAATTGAAAAACCTGTTAGAAACCTATGTCTCTTCTTGCATGGCACCCTTATACATGCTCAATTTTTTAAGCTTGCAGAGAGTATCAGAGTAACTTACATAGTACACAGCGACACAGTAGGGCGGAGCCATGAATACAAACTTTCTTCCTGTCCTAAACGTGTAGAGGTCTATGCATTTAGGGGCCTACCAAACCAATGTGCAACGTATACACGTTCTTGGCAAAGACCAAACATATCACAAAGAGTGATTAAAATTGGTCGTGAAGAACGAACGCAAAGAAGAAGAAACTTTCTTCCATCTCAAAAGTCAGGTACCTATTTTCATTGGGTAGACTAGACAATAAACCGTACAGGGAATCAAACCAATATATATTCATGATTGAATCCAGCACACTACCACTGAGCTACACCAACACATATATCATCAATGGGCATAGACAATGTACGGAATATGTTCATTAATTAAGATTGTTATAGTAGCCATATTCATTACGCTGGTAATTCAGCAGCAGTTATGTTAATAATCTTAATGATAAAACTGAAGGATATCTTTTTGTGTCTCACAGGAAATACTTGAGAATGTCAAACTCTGGAATCATGAAATTGGGCAGTTCATTTCTGCAGAAATTTGTAGTCCACTGTGATCATTCTCAACTCTATACATACTTTCTTTACCGAGTTAGTTAAATTAGTTTTAAAATGTACATTTCTTAGCGTGTTCAGTCAGCCATTATACAAAGTAATTGAGAATGCGAGCAGTAAATAGGGAAAAAAACAGATGCACCATTTGTGAACAGGGAATATTAATTCTTTGCTTATGAAAACATACTATACAACAGGAGTGATGAATTTCACAGCAAACTACATATAGACTACAACAAATATTCAAACGGGCATAAAATTTAACAGATTTTCATTTTATACCCGTTGGAATATCTGTCATAGTCTATATATAGTGTGCTGTGAAATTCATCACTCCTGTTGTATCATTTGCTTGATAAAGACCTTTTGGTCGAAACATTGCTATGTATTGTTTTTGTATTTTGTAAAACCACAGTACTTTGTTATTACGTTTTTCGCAATTGCTATATAGTTTTATTGCAGTCTTCCCTTCCCTTATATCGATAAGTTTCATACAGTATTACTTATCACAATGAAGACCCACCTTGTCATTAAACGCTGAATATTTATCCATCTCTTTTTTGAACAGTTCAGATGGTGGTATTTTCTTCAGGGCATCCTTAGCAGCCTTATGAATACAACAAAATAATGTCATTATCAAGAGACTGTAATGCTACCTATAAATTGTATGTATCAGAAGCCACTGCAACTTTAAGATGACAGTAAATACCTTCTTGTTAATAAAACTTTCAGAATAAAGCTGCTTGGAAACTGGTTAGAATCAACATCAGGGCTTCCCATAGGTGCTCAGTTCCTTTAGGATTTTCACTTTTTAATCAGTTTTTCTAAATAAGGCAATATCTGACAAATATATCCATAGATACTGACCAAAGCTAAGAAAATTTGTTTGTAAATTACCACTGATAAAAAAGAACGAGAGTGACTAAGTGTTACAACTACTACAAAATACCTGTTTATAGACAAGAAGTTGCTATAATGATCAAGAGTCAAAAGTTATTAAAACAGACAGATATTCTGCTATAGAAATATATCATTCACAGAAACATTTTGTATAAAATATGAAAGTTAGTCACACTTTGCAGATAAAATTCAATGATAGTTGAAACCAATTTCACTGTAATAGTAACAAAGGTTTGTGCTGATAGTATTACTGAATGGTTTATAACCAGTGATGTATTTCATTCCAAAATGGCAGACTCCATGAACTGTGCAGTGTAAGCGATGGCAAAAGATAAAATTTCATTTTTTTTTTTGCCTACAAAATATAAGCGACTATGAAAAAAAAATTATAACAGCGAATTCAATGTTTGGAAGTGATTCTCATAGCTAAAATTAAATGAAATATCGAGCAATCTAATGCTTGTTGCTATTATGAGTGTGTTCAGAATTGCAATGCAAGTGAAGACATTTTACTGAGATCTTAATGAAGTAGAAATTGGGTGTAGCAGGAGGGAGTCAAAATAAGTGTTGGATATGACAAAAGACATTCTCTGCCATTGGATTTTAAAATAAATTATGATAGTAGACTGTTTTCAAACATAACAATTAATCATCAGGGATGAACAATTTCAGGACCCTATATACCGTTTAAAATTTTGTATTGAATTAGCAAACATACAGTACAGTTGTTTCTAATTAAAAACCCTTGGTAATGGGAGACAAGAATGCTGAGAATTGGTGGTCAGTAAAGTGTTAAAATATAAAAACATTCAAATATGGAGAGAAATGAAACAGCAGACAGACTGGCAGAGGAAGGTGCTGTAGGAGAGCAACCGGATGTGCCAGTTACCTATCACCAAAAGAAAAGGATGATTAAATTAATTAGAAAGCCATCAATACCAACACAAGATGACTAGTATAATATGAGCAGATTAGAACAAGTTGTCATTCTGTGTCTCAGAACAGAGCACAATCAACTCTGCCGCCATATTTATACAAAATTCAAGATTGGTAACTCAGCTATGTGTACAGGTACATCAGACTGCAGAGCACATACTTCAAGACTTCCCTTGAGTATGATATATTGAGGCAAACTCACTGGCATAGTGCAACACCAGACATAAAAGGACAGAATAATACATGGACCTCTGCGTGAGCTACAAAAGACAGTGAAGTTTACACAAGAGACAAAGTTGAATATATTGATAATATTTCAAGCAATGAAAACAAGGATATATGGAGATATGCATTGTAAGAAAGATGTCAAATTTAATATGTATTGTTTTAATAAAAAAGAATAAACAGATGACGTTACCAAAACAAATATGTGAAAACAGAGAAATGCACGTTAGACCAATGTTTTCCTACTGAAGTCATTTTCTGATTTTTTTTTGAAACTGATACAATATCTCAATACTACCAACAACAAAACATTTTCAGAAATGAATATATACCTGTTCTTCTTCCTTTTGCTTTCTCTGTCTCTCCTTTTCTTGTGCTTTTTTGTCCTCTTGCTGTACACAAAATAAATTTTAAAAATATGTGATAATAGTTTATATTTAATGTACTTGAGATGCAGCTCAGTCATCCACTATCCTACAGAGAAACCAAAACCACAAAAGACAACAAACACTTCATTTGAAGAAGCACATGGATGAGGCTGACAGATCTGAACCAATTAACCTCCTTAACCCTTTGGACGCCATATACGGAAATATACGGGTTTTTTATATTGTTTCAGAAGAATTCGCTAAATAAAACGAGAAGTCCAAATTTTATATAGCTTGAACTGTGACCTATAAGTAGGACAACTGCGGAAATTTTCCTTATTTCACGCCGAAAACTGATCGGAGGTAGTATTTCTTTGTGAATTTTATAAATTGTGCTTCGTAGTTCGAAATTTTTTGGGAAATGGCTTCTAATTTCAATACCGATAGTGAAAGTGAGGACTTTGAGTTTGAGGGACATTTCATGCAGCTAGGTGAGATAGGGGGATTACATTAGATCTTGTGATTCTGAGAGTGATGTTGAATTGTCCAGTGACGACGAAGCTGAACCTGTCGATCCGATGTTCAATTAGATTTAGAGAATTTTTCTTCCGACATCGAGGAGACCGGCCCTGTGCCCGTTGTTGACAGCGATGGTTGGAGTGATACCACTTCCCCAGTAGTTGTGGAGCCATTTATGGAAGAGAGTGGGCCTTCTCATACACTAAAGGAGGGTGCAGAACCATTCGATTATTTCAGCTTAATTTTTGAGGAGCAGTTTTTTGAATTTATGGCAGATCAAACGAATTTGTACGCTGATCAACGTCAGAAAAGAGCTGGGAAAATCCAAAACCTGTTATTGGTGTAGGGCATGCCGCAAGGAGGAGAAGAAGAGGCCCCGAGAGTCAGTTTTTGGATGCAACCTCTGCCAAATACATCTGTGCAGAGGAGTGCTTTCCCAAAAACCATGCATCACTCCACAGTTGACCGGAGTGAGTAAATTTTCATTTTTTTTATACAAAACTTATTCTAAAATTTTTCACTTTTCATTTTGTTCCAACTTTCACAGCATATTTTCAGCACCTGTCTTATTTCATTGCCTCATTGTAAATTTCTTGTGAAACTTTATCCAGTTCACAGTATTGTTGCTCATTATTTGAATGTTCTACAAGCAATAGTTTTATTATTATTAATTTTTTTAGAAAGACATGTTGCGTTTTTTGAGGAGTTATTCCCTTTTAGTGTTTTTATGAGGTAATTTTTTTTTACGTGCTGGGGACCAAAGGGTTAAAGGATCTAAATTGAATGATTGACTTCATTGCACCGGATGTACACCTTACGGCTTGGTCCCTCTACAAAGAAATGGCATGACACCTACTGAGAGTTTTGCACAAATTCTGTAGCTCCGGCAACAATCCTAGGGTAGCTGCAAAAACTAACTCTCAAACAGAACAGTGCAGTCTGGATTCAAACCCACGACCTTTAGGTCGCAAAGCAAAGACTTAGCCACAGAGACCCACTAACCTCCATCAAAGACAATGAATTTGAAAATATATGCTCAAGAAAACTTCTGAATACTCAATGGGAGGTCACGACCAACAAGTAAATAAGAGAAGACACTTAAGAAAATGTCTTGATCATCATAAGAGAAAAATATGATTAGTGATATATCAGAAATATGCTTGGCCGAAATCGGATGCATGTGTCCTAAATGTGTATAAGTCTATGCGTTTAGGGGTCTACCAAACCAATGTGCAACGTATACACGTTCTTGGCAAAGATCAAACATATCAAAGAGAGTGATTAAAATTGGCCGTAAAGAACGAACGCAAGGAAGGAAGGATCAGAAATATGCTAAGAATGAACATCAAGACTTCCCCTACGCAGATGTCCAAGAACAGAAGCAGAGGAATACCAAGGAAAACTCTTCGCAGGGTGATCATGAGGTGGCATAACTATTTGCTCTATCTATCATTGAAGAATTATAAAAGGTGGTATCACATCATTCCCACTAGAGAGCACTAATTTCTGCTATATGCACTATATTTGGTGTAGAAATAATAGACAGAAAATTATTTACTGAGCAGTACAAAAGTTTGAAACTCGTTCAAAATAAACACATATTATTCAGATAATAGTGATGCAAATTATCAAGATAAAGTGTACTGTACAAATCTAAACTCTCAAAATGGAAAATTCTAACCATACCCTCTTCTTTTCCGCTCTCTCCTTCATCAGTGTTTCTCTATCTACCAGTTTGATGACTGGTGGAGTCCCCTCATGATCTTCTAATCTGACTCCAAGCTCAGGCAGTGTATCATCTCTCACTTCATCACACAGCTTCAAAATATCTACAGCTGTTAAAAAATGTAAGATAACACAGAATTGATAAAAAGGCACACACACATCACTAAGCAACACATCATACTAGAGAATGTAAGTATACTTCATAATGAACTAAAAACTTAGGTACATAAAATGAAATTTCTCTCTCACGCAATCACCGCTAGACTGATGTACCAGATTTCCCATAATTTTTTTGGGTTTTATTCATGTGGAAATCTGATTCATGCAGCATTAGCATGGGTGTGTTCCATCACATCATTAGTGCCATTTGGAGCTCTGGTGCTTATCTTGGCGATTGTCCGGTTTTTGCCAACATTTACTAGTTCGCTCTCCGTCAGCCTTGGGCTGTCCCAGCGACCTGCAAGGCAGCAGGTTATAACAATGAAATGAACTCTTGTAATAAGAATTTATGATGCAGTTTCCACATACAATAACAATTCAGAAGTGACTTCAATCCTTATAGTAATATACTTACTAACACTAGTATAGTTCTTCTTTCATCGCTATGAATTCAGGTGTAATAGGTGCCTAGTATGGCGCTTCTTACGATTTTTGCATGATGGCATGTTTTCCTTTTAACAGTGTCCCCCGCCATACAGGTGTGTCTTTTCCGACTTCTGCAGTACTAGTATAATTGATTTTTGACAGTAGCAGAAATTCACATTGATGGTCATTTTTTACTTAGCCATTCCTCTTCATCAATCTTCAGCCGTATTCCTTCTGAGCGGATACAAATCATCTACTCCTTGTTACTTCAGAGACTGTATGATGTTGTCCTCTTACCAACCTCTAGTTTTCACTGGGTGTATAATTCGCAAATACTAGGATTCTAATGCTTGTCAATATGTTGTTTTTCCCTCATTCTGTAGAGATAACTGAACCTTCAAACTTGCAATTGTCTCACATTGCTCTGCAAGGGTTGAACGATGACACTTTGATGTATGGTCTGATTGCTAACCTTGTCTTTTCTTTATTAGTTGAGCATCCTTTATTGTTATATGTGATCACTGAGGGAATACAAAGTTTGCACTTGTTTACACTGTGCAAAGCAACGAAAAAGTTTTCTGTTCCTGAGGGAATTTAGCTGCAACTCTCTTACAACTTCAAAGATATATATGTTGAGGATGAGTTGATTCCCTCCTAGTAAACATGCATAGGGCTCCATCCCATTCGGCAGAAATGGCAAGCCACCTGCAGAGTGTTGCACAAAGCATGAACTCTGTAGCACCAGCAATCCTATTGATCTCCAAAAAAATGCATATGTTAACTGAACAACGCGATTTGGATTCGAACTCACAACCTTCAGAACACAGTGCAAATGTCTTAACAAGTTCGCCACAGAGCCCCCCAATTTTAGTTAATTATTTGGTAAAAACATACCTTTCTGCTTTCTTGCCACCATTCTGACATTATCTCTGAACTCAGCAAAAACAGCCAAATAAGGCATCACTATATCCCCTACCTGTAGACACAAAAGATCAATTAATCATTTGAAAAAATGTATTGGTGCACTCTTAATTGATATGCACTGTAAAACATATACAGCACAACAGTTTTTTTTCTTAAAAGCAGGCAACAATAAAAATCATCTTTTCAAATGTCTATTTATCAATAGACAAAAGATAGTAGAAATTATTTACAATTTATTTATACGAACAAAATCCCTTGCACTACTGGACAACATTATTTGGTGAGAATATATTTGTTCTAAATAAGAAAAAAAGCTATAACAAAAAACAAACTAAGACCTGCATATGCATAATTTATGACTTAAGCAAAAGTATAGTAAGAAACTAAGATAGCCGATAGACAAATTCCAAACTTACATTTGTATTGTTTGTTCCACTTTGTGGAAATCCAATGGACTGATCTTTGGGGATAGCACCAAATATCTGAAAGAGGAGAATGGTTTAATAAATGGGAGTCTCAGAGAGCCAGTGGAGGGTGGTTGTAATTGTTCTTAACTCCTTGTGAACCAAACGTCACACTACGTGGCTTTGGGTTGGATGCCTTCTTACCAGGAGCCACACTAAAGGGTGTTTTTATTCTAAAAACAAATGGCTTGTAAAAACATGGTTTTTGCCCTGGTCCACTAGGAGTTAACCTCTACTCTCTTACAGAAAGTAACTGTCTTGTATGCTTTGTTTCATTTGGAGACAACCCTACCGCAAACAGAAAGTCAGATGTATTACTAAGATGCAAATAATCAAATGAATATACATTTAACATCCCCACCATAATCTACAAACAGTTATTAGTTGTGAAGTCTGTTTTTCCATTGTCACAATCTCTACAATCTGTACCATGATTATTGATACAGTTGTGAAAGTTTGCAATGGTCCCATCAGACGGAATCCATTCTGTTTTTGGTATGGTTAAAAAAATCTGGCCTATAGTACTTAAAGCATGTGCTACTCACAATACTCAGTGTCAGATTTTCATCTTTAATATTATTTGTATTCTGGCACTGTATAATAATGTGTAAACTCGCTTAAATACAGTACAATATACTCCTTTAAACAATAGGCAAAATCATTTACAACAGCGACAAGTGTTAAGCATTACTTCAGCGGAGTGCTGGTGAATAAGTCATTTCTAAATAAAAAGTATTGCATGAGTATATATATATAAAGTATCTGCTACATTCTAATGTACCAGATTGAGTCTTGAGTCTACAGTGCTAAACTATAGACTACTGGGTGGGAGCGAACAGATGAGTATGCTGCTCTACTAGGATAAGTTGTAAAGGTCATATACTTCATACTAAGAGAGGATACATATTTGGTACACTTATGTGTGAACATCTCCCAGGGACTTTGACAGTGAATGAGATGAATATTTAGCACACCTGCTTATGGACATGGTCCAGAGATTTAAGGAGTCTTCTTCTTCTTTACAACCAATTTTAATCACTCTTTGTGATATGTTTGATCTTGCCAAGAACGTGTATACGTTGCACATTGGTTTGGTAGGCCCCTAAACGCATAAGACTTCTACATGTTTAGGACACATGCATCCGATTTCAGCCAAACCTCCTTAGTCGCCTCTTACGACATGCGTGGTAGGTAACAGTGGTTCTATTCTTTACATCCCAAATTTGGGTCCCGGTAACCACTGGCGGATTTAAGGAGTGAATGAGATGGCAGAAGACAAGGTCAGAGAAATAAAACTGACAAGACTCCTTTCTGGCTTCAATTTGTGACCTTATTAGTCTGGATCACTACAGTCTGGCCTAGCAAGTAGGGATCGAAGAGGGAAGACTAGACTGGCCCAAAAATGGTGTACTGAAAATGGGTGACAAACTCCCTTGTCAGAATGAATGAAGGACATGGTCCAGATTTCCACTAAGATAATCAACCTACGAACTGGACAACTTAATAGTCAAGAAAGACAGCAGACTCAAACTCCTGTACCTTGCAGAACAATGTTATGGCAGACCAAAGACTACAGTAGTAGCCCCAAACAAGATGCAGCCCAACACAACTAGTTTTACAACAAACTAAAGATAAAGATGAACTTACATCGTGGCTTACACCTTAAAGTCATTAAAAAATTCCCTTTACCCTAAGTAGGTCTGTAATGTATCCTGCAACATTCAGTAAAAGTGTTCGGTTAGGTTGCCTCTGATGTGAACGTGCTGATGAGATGTATGAGTTTCCAGCAGATAAGAGTTCCCTGATGTTTTCCATTGCAGCTCGTGTGTCTACGTTATCTGTGGAAGAGCAGCAAAACTCTTAGATAAATATAACGAGAATGATACTCATACATTTTCTACTAACTAATGTTGGCAAATCTGGATTCTGAGGCCTCTTATTGGGAAAGAAGAATAGGACCAGATGAACCCCATAAAACAAGCTTTACATGATGCACAAAAAGAACTGCTTGAACTAGCAATTTTACCACATATAATAAGCGTGTCAAAAACAATCAAAACAAGAAGTGTTTGAATGGATGTCACTGTACTCAGGGTATTGAAAGTGCTATTCTTTGAGCCCCTATTCTAGTAGATTCTACAATGATTTCACATTTTCACCTTAGAAAGTATAGCACCAATTTTTAGCTTGGTAGACTAGGGAATTGAACTCTATGTTCCTCACACAGATGACATACAATTGAAATGTACATTGTTGTTTTATTCATCTGGTTTGTAAGGGAAAAGAATTTAAAAGGGCATGCATACATTTGATACTCAGGGAGTATGCTGTTGTTGGATTCTGTTATATATTAAATGGTACATGTTTGATTTAGAGCAAAAAAAGTGTACATTGATATTTCTTTGAAAGGTGGCTTGTGTTAACTATATATCTGCAAATTTGTCTCTATGTTTGCGATGGTAAAGGAACAGGATAAACGTGGGAAGTCACATAGAAGGCGCAAAGAGGTAAGATTAATGTAGACATGGTCAACAATGTGTGTTTTGTGCCTGAATCTGCACCCAGAAGAGATGTGGGTCGCCTAGTCTTTCTAAAGAAGAATGAAAAGTGAATAGCCTTCTGATGAAACATAGAACACACAAGTCATCCCCACGTTCCAGTAGTGCAGACCAGGAAATTTTGACCACATTGCCAAAGTAGCTCTTGTTCACCTACGAGGATGGACGTCCCTATGTCAGTTTTTTGGAGGGTTCCTGCTTAGGGAGGCAAAATGGAATAACAAAGCATGCAGAAACCAGATGTGCTGGCCTACTGGTCTGTAGACGCCTAGCTGACACAACAAACTCACGCTTTAAAGCGCAAATCACATACTGATCACAAAGAGTAGTTTAGCAAGTGGTTGGTGTAGAACAAACAAAGAAGAATGTAGATATAGAATTGGTTTGTTTGAAACATTGGCCGATTAACTACTTGATATCTTCCATGGCAGTTTGTGTGTCTACACATGTCTGTGTGGTGCCAGGGCCTGCAAGGGAAGTAAAGAATAGTACCACTGCAACCTAAAAGGCATGTGGTAAGAGGTGACTGATGTAGGACCCAGGAAGCTCCCCTAGTAAATAAAAAGCGCAGAAGAAATCGAATGTGCTGGCCTACTTGTAGGCGCATAACTGGAACAACGTACAATCGCTCTTAGGCTCAGATCACATACAAATCACAAAGAGTGGTTAACAAGTGCTTGATATGGAGCGTTCGAAGAAGACTGATTGACATCTTCCATGACAGTTTGTGTGTCTACAGACAAAAATATAAATATCATTATCAAAAATAAATAATTCAAAATAATCTCATACAAACTCTGTAAATGTTATCAGACAGATATTTAAAAAAAAGTATAATGCTGCATGACATTAAGAAATCTTACCACACAGGGCTTCATGTATTGCCTGGCGTTTCTGTATATACTTTTCATTGAGCTTCACTTCCTCCTGTGTCCACTTGGTCCATGTGCCAACACCAGAGGATGGTATTGATCTAACACAGTCTTTGACAGTCAGAAAAAATTCCTAGAGACAAGTGATTAGGGTTTTTTGGTGATGAAAAGTGAAGCTTTTTAATATTAAAAGTAAATTAAAAAATAAAATCAGGACGAAATGCTGTATATATTTGTTAAAATTATGTGATTTCTTCTCACTGAAAATATACAATTTGAATTACTTTTTTGCGCCTCTACTTAAGTTTTTAGTCTTCTTCTTCCTTGCGTCCGATCTTATCAATCAAGTTAACCCCTCTATGTGATTTGTACAGAGAATGTGAGTACTCGCCCTCCTCTGGAAGTTTTCCCTGGTCATTCTTGAGTGATCAATAAAGAAATCACATTTCCTTCTTTATCTTACAAAATAGAATACAATTACAAAGAATTTATCTACATACAGGGTGTTCAACTTAAAAGCAGCCTATGAATGGAGCTAATCTGGCATATATGTATGGAAATGAGAAGGTTCAGTTATGACGTATAGGTCAAGGTTGTGTGACGGTGTGTAATTGTAGTGCGGAAGGGGCGATGAACAAATGTGACGTAGGACGAGCTAGTCAGAACCGGTTTAAATAGTAAATAAACACAACGCGATAGGTTATCTGACAAATTTCGATTTGTCAATGGGGCCGCAATTATCTTGAACACCCTGTATATAATATACAAATTACTTCTTTTTAAATGACACTCCAGAAACTGTATTATTTTTGTATTCAGGTTGTCTTGCATTCTTTTTTTTCCATCCTTGACCAGAGAAAGACGAAACAATCAACGACCATTACTCCTGGTGACACATGAAGCGTGCAAAAAACAATTTACCAGCCTGCTCTGTTTGCTGCTATTCTTTGTAGGGTACTGTTTCTTTCAGTTACCTTGGCTCTCTGGCAAATTATCTTTTGTCTACATACCTTTTGTCTTTCCTATGTGGTCCCCAGCATGGTAGTTCTGGTTTTGGAGTTCCTTCTGTGCGCATGGCAGCTTCAACTCCACCATCTACTTTTTATTACTGCACACTTTATGTGAAACTTATTTCTATTCAAATTGATTTACATATCTTATTCAAACTGACTGGTACAACTTTTTCTTGTTCAAATTGACTGACATGACTTATTCCTGTTCAAATTACATGACTTACATCTATTCAAACTTACTGGTACAACTTTTTCTTGTTCATATTGACTGACATGACTTATTCCTGTTCAAATTACATGACTTACATCTATTCAAACTTACTGGTACAACTTTTTCTTGTTCATATTGACTGACATGACTTATTCCTGTTCAAATTACATGACTTACATCTATTCAAACTGACTTATTCTGCTCCACTTTTACTTGAGAATTATTGTAAGCTCAGTCTTGAACAAGTGGTGTTATCCCACCTCCTGACAGAATGGGTTACTGAACCCAAACTACTCTATCATTGTGATAGCGTTGATGACCTTTAGATGTGGAGCATAAGCCAGTTTCATACATGATAAATATGCATGATACAAAAATTCTCAACAAAATACCCATGTCTAATGGTGGGAATACAATGTGAACAAGAGCCACTATAAACTCTAGCCACAATCAGAAAACAGAAATGTTATAGTAAACAACCGAAACAGAAAACACAACCCTTTGACTGCTGCCTAGACTTGGAAAAGACTGATCTTCTTGCTGGTGACAAACTTAATAATCTAGTGTGACCTGAGCAAAGAAGGAAATATAGACCATATAGTTCATCCAGATATTATTATGTATAGACTATACAAAGGGTCTATTACTGTGCTAGTCTTCTTAATTTGCATTCATTGCAATGAATGTGATAAAAGTGGAAGTCAGATCTAGGATAATAGCATCACTGTAAAAGTTTTCATTAAAAAAGGCAGCATATGAACATGTATTTCTATTCACTGTGTTAATGATAAAGAATAGTAGGTTTTTTTCAAAAAGGGCTTACATTGAGAGTTCGCTCAAACTCTAAAGCAACCTCCATTGTTTTTTCGCTGTAGTCCATAGTATCTTTCCAAGAATGAAGGAGGTAGAGCAGTCTCACTTGCCTTGATGTATACCTCCTTAGAACCTCTTTGATAGTAATGAAGTTCTTGAGTGACTTGGACATCTTGCAGCCATCAATTGTCAAATGGCCAGAGTGGACAAAATATCTGACCCAATGGTCATGCTGATAATATGCCTGGAAAAGATGTTATTGAAATATAATGAGACAGTACTGTTAAGTACGATACATGATGTTGAGCTATGTCTGAAGGAAAGTGAAAAATAATATTATAAACAAAATATGAACAAATGGGAATAAAAGCGTTAAATCACTGTTTCAACAGTCTGGATCACATACCATGTAGGTGTGCCAGTGCTTCACTAATGTCTGGATTCCAGTAGTCACATAGAAGAAGTTGATTGCAGAAGTATATGTTGATAGACTAAAAATTGGAATTTATCTTGTGAGGGTCAGAGAGAGCTTATATCAGCTCTGTCTGAGTAGTTACAGGGGCCCAAATTGGGGTGTAAAGAATAGAACCACTGTTACCTGCCACGCATGTCGTGAGGCAACTAAGGAGGTTGGGCATGGGGCTAGCTATCCCACACCGCAAAAAACACTATATGGCTACAGAACGGAGAGCAAACCGAATAAATGCTGGCTGAAACCGGACACATCGCCGAAGGATAAGCACCAGAGTTCTAAATGGTGCTGAAGATGTGACGTAAAACACACCAATGCTAAGGCGAATCAGATTTCCACATAAATAGAATTTACAGGGAGATCTGGTACATCAGTTTGGGCATTGATCCTGCGCGCACGAGAGAGAGATATCAGCTCCATTTTGGAAGGAGCTTAATGGAAATAGCTATCAGGTAAGTCTGAACACATTTCTCTTTAAAAATGTCCTATGCCTGAGTGTGTGTACATAGTAGAAATCACATGTAGCTTTTCATTGGAACATTGTAAATTATTTGGTAAAATCTACAATAGTGATGTACAAGAACACTTACCTCTGCTTGGGCTAATTCATTGTCATGATGTGGAAACTTGAGGTCAAAACCTCCTGTGTGGATATCCATAGACTCTCCCAAAACATGACTGGCCATAACTGAGCATTCAATATGCCAGCCTGGTCGTCCCTAGAAAGTAAATATCTATGCATAAAAATACTGGCTATCCACAGAAAAAGCAATACAGGATTAATAAAGTATAACCTAGAATCTAAAGAGTACATGCCAAATCACTCACTGTCTTTTGGAATCCATGGAATATGCATATAGTGAAAGACAACTAAATAGTTTGTTAGCATTCTCTCTAGAATAATCTCTTGTTAGCCACTCTTTTCAATTTGTTTGTGATTTGAGACAAGTGTTTCAGTATTCTTTTCTGTGGTTTACAGTGATTTTGTCAAACTGCTTTTTTGTACATCTCCCAATGATTCCTTTCCGTTTATATATCATGGTCTTCTTACAGAGCAAGTCATAAACGGTCACTAAGTTGGCTGGTGTATAAGGCCAGCAACCTTATCATACAAAACAAATTGCTGCATGAAGTACTATTACTTGAGCACTGTTGCTTTGATGCAGGCTACCTGCAATAGCAGTTATAATGCTCATGAAATGAAAATTGTGGCATATCCTTTACAGGACTTAGCCAGCAACAACAGTAAATGAGTCGATCGATTTTTGAGGCACCACTTATACCTACAGTAGTTTGCTATTGCTTTCTGAACGGTGAGGTCTTTTTTAAAATCGGTCATAAAAATTCAAGGGAACTAATTTGCTTCCAAACTTGCCCATTGCGGAGTTTGAACCAGGTACGCTTGGGTTGTGATTGAGTTCACTATCGCTTAAACTACAGCTGCTCATAATGCTCATATATGAGTGAAATAGGAAGAATAATGTGCTATACAAGTCACAATATATTTAGGTATCCTTTATTTTATAAGCTGAAGATTGGAACTTGTGATTAGTGTGACTCTGGTACAGACAAATGACTATAGTCTGTCCATTAATTCGTGAGCACGTTTGAAATTGATTTTCTCAAAAACTACCTGTTGGATCTCAGTGATTTTTGCAAACAGCCTTAGAATATCCATGACGCTAGAGAAATATTTTTTCCAAGAAAATTTGATGTAGTTTGAAATATTTCTTCTTCAGGTTATATTAAAATCAACCTCACGGGATTGTACACAATAGTAACAGATCTACGGTACACAGACGCGTTGTTCTAAAATACATTATGGTAACATTGAAATATCGTGAGTAAACAACAATTTCCGAGAATTCCGTGCACGAACCAGTCGACTTTGAAAGCGGAAAGCATATGACGTTATAATTGGGATACCGTTGTATAGTTATAGGTGTATCTCGCTATTTGTATGAAGCTATTGTATCATATTTGTTGGCTTATCAAAACTGACATTGATATCACATTCATAATGAGTCTGAAGTGCACATTTATAACAATGCAGAAGGTTACAGTTTTACTATACCAACACTTCCTTAGTGAATCTAAGAGAGGTCATCTATATTGCGATATTCATAACCCTGAGAACGAACGCAACTGGCGCTTGGTCTGAATAGAGAATACTTTTCCCGATGGATTAAACATAGATGTCATAAGACGGGAGCTCTTGAAAATGTTTGCGACAAATCAACTTGTTACTCTAAGGAAACTGAAATTAAAACTGCAATCAGATTGCAGCATAGACATTCTAAAAGTACTCTATGGAAAATTGTAAGAGCCGGCTTCACCTTCAGAAAAACTATAGGCGGCAGGAATATATTTGTGAAAAGCCACATTTAATTGCTGCCCGAAGTAAATACCTGAGGCAGATCCGTGAGCGGCGGAGGCAAGGCTATGATATTGTATATTTGGACGAATCCTGGGTCAATGCTCACCACACCAATGCTAAAGAATGGCAATCAGTAGACGGTGAACAGAAAAGAAAAATACCAAGCAGCAAAGGCCAGCGTATTATACTAACACATGCAGGAAGCAGTGAAGAAGGTCTTGTCCATGACGCTGGACTTATTTTCCAATCAAAAAGTACTGACGGTAGGGACTACCACACAGAAATGAATGGACATATTTTCAGGCACTGGATGGAGAAAGATCTACTTCCAATTCTAAACAGACCATCATGCTTGGTAATGGATAATGCATCCTATCACAACGCAGTATCAGCGGAAGACAAAGTACCAACTGCATCAAATACAAAAGATCAAATTAGGACTTGGCTTGCTAAGGAAAATGTCAGCTTGGATGATACATATTTGAAACCCGAGTTGTTGCACCTGGTGAGGATGATAAATAAGACAAAGGTGTTTCATATTGACAAAATCATTGCGGAATACGGCCACGTCTTTGCGACTACCTCCATATCATGCTCACCTCAATCCGATAGAGCTTGTCTGGGCTTCTTCTTCTTCTTTGCGTTGTTCTTTACGACCAATTTTAATCACTCTTTGTGATATGTTTGATCTTTGCCAAGAACGTATTATACGTTGCACATTGGTTTGGTAGGCCCCTAAACGCATAGACTTCTGCACATTTAGGACATGTGCATCCGATTTCAGCCAAACCTCCTTAGTAGCCTCTTACGACATCCAGTGGTAGGTAACAGTGGTTCTATTCTTTACACCCCAAATTTGGGCCCGTAACCACTCGGGCGCTTGTCTGGGCTAAAGTAAAGGGCAAGTTGCCGAACAGAACAGGACGTTTAAAATGTGTGATGTTGAAGTTCTGACACGTGAGTCCCTCTCAATGATAGACATGCAGTTCTGGAAGAAGTGTGCTGAACATGTGCTCCGAGAGGAAGGCAGTACTAGCACCGAGATGGATTACAATTTGTCCAGCCAGTAACAATTATCAACCTCATGGAATCGTCAGATTCGGGATGATACAAATCATATTTTGATTACAGACTGAGAAATAGCAGCGTATACATTTCCATATCCAAATACGTCTACCATCATACAATTTGTGGTGAAGTTAAGACACCCTGGGGTCTAATGGTGACCGAAGGGAGGACTAACTGTTGCATATTGTATCCAAGTTCACGATTGCACATAAAGGCAACACACTTAATTACTTGACCTATCAAGTTAATATGGAGATACACCTATGAATAGAATTGACATGGACAAATTCTAGGGATTACTGTAAAATCTAAAATTTGAGCCCTGTATTTGCAATTGTCATAAAAGATCAAGGAATTCGCCGATGTGCAAAATCCGTAGCATCTATGGACTACTGGTTAGCTTTTTTTTAGCGTCATGGATATTCTAAGGCTGCATGCAAAAAATCACTGAGATCAAACAGGTAGTTTTCGAGAAAATCAATTTCAAGCGTGCTCACGAATTAATGGACAGACTATAGTACATCTGTTGCAAAAGTGCTCCAGATATAGTCAACAAAGTAAATGTATGTGACTGTCACCAATACCTTACTTAGACATGCTCATTGATAACTTTAACTGTCCGAGTGGTTACCGGGCCCAAATTTGGGGTGTAAAGAATAGAACCACTGTTACCTGCACAGAGGCGACTAAGGAGGTTTGGCTGAAATCGGATGCATGTGTCCTAGCGTGTAAAGTCTATACGTTTGGGCCTATCAAACCAATATGCAATGTATACACGTTCTTGGCAAAGATCAAACATATTCACAAAGAGTGATTAAAATTGGTCATAAAGAACAAACGCAAAGCAGAAGAAGATAACTTTAACAGTATCAGGCTGCTATCTTTGAACTTACTCGTAAAAATATTCATGAATGAGAGTGTACACAGAAGAAAAAGAAATGAGGCATAATCATATATAATGGTTACTAAACTGACGCATTGCACTCCGGGCAGACCCATAGGTGCTCAGTCTCCCCCAACAGATATTGAAGAGTATGCATGCTGATGGTTCCTGTGGCTCGCTGATTAAACACACCTCTCACTCTGCCTCTCAGGCGTCCAGTTCGACTTGTACAATGGGTAACTCCAAACTGCCTAAATCGCTTGATCGATTCAACATCGATTTTAGTGTCCTCATTCAACAGACAGTTGCGAAGAGACCGAAGAATATCCCCCTTATCCATCTTCAACTCCCAAACAATCGATGCTGTTGATGCAAGCCTGTCCGCTCTCTCATTACCGTAAACACCCGCATGCCCAGGACAGTATATCCATGTAAGCCTCCGGAGGTTAGAAACTTCTATAGATGACATCCACTCATACCAAACCTGCCCTTCTGGATCTTGTGAAGCATCGACTGAGAGTCAGATACAACAACAGCTCCAGTAAATGAAGTCCCAGAGATCCAATGGAGGGCAGCAGTACGGCCTCAACATCCATCCTCATACTAGAAGTAGTTGTCCTGTATGCCCCACTTCGCTCTGTAATAACCCTACCATGCGCATTAGCCAAGAAACCCCATCCGGACTTCTCACCACGTTGAACATCGGTATATACAACAACATCAGCCATCATAAATAATGATGGCATCGTATGGACATAAAATAATTTTATGAGGTCTCTCCAAGTAATTGCTACAAAATACCAGAAATTTAATCAAAATGATAAAAATTGCATGAATTAATGTAGCATTCTGTAGCTGTATTGGTCAAGGGTATCCATGTGAAATTTGTTTCTGTTTCTTACCTTACCCCAAGGTGAGTCCCAAGAGGGTTCACCTGGTTTAGAAGCTTTCCAAACTGCAAAATCTGTAACATTGCGTTTCTCACCCTGCCTCTCTTCTGAAATGCTCAACTCTCCTGAGAAATAAATACCATAAGAAAGTTAAAACATGTACTTCAACTGTTGAGCTGCTATTTGTTTACTGAACTTTGAAAAATAATAGCAATCTCTTTCTTTTTCCTCTTCAGCGCATCAGTTTCTCATGAATTCAGTGATGATCCACAGCGGCAGCTTCATTCCAATGTAAGATATCTTGATTGATTGGACTATCATCATTGCACTTCGGTGAGCAACCATGTGTGCTCCGATCTCTTTCTTACACAGGAAAATCTCAGCTGCAGTGCACGAACTCCGTAGCACCAGCGAGGTCCCGATGTAATTTTGAAGATGCTGAACTGAGCATAGCCATTAACTGTATCTTCTTCTTTGCAATTGGTTTCATGTACTCAATCTTAACTATGAGATGGGTTGCCTATAGGAAGCTTGACATCAGGTGGAGTTTCTCAAGGGCTTTCCATAGCTTAGTTTAAGAGACCATACTCATTTTGTTGGCGCATGATGGGCAGAATTGCAGGATGTGCTCTGGAGTCTTGTGTTTCACTCTTTTTCTTCTTTGTGTTCGTTCTTTACGACCAATTTTAATCACTCTTTGTGATATGATCTTTGCCAAGAACGTGCATACGTTGCACATTGGTTTGGTAGGCCCTAAACGCAGACTTCTACACGTTTAGGACATGTGCATCCGATTTCAGCCAAACCTCCTTAGTCGTCTCTTATGACATGCATGGCAGGTAACATTGGTTCTATTCTTTACACCCCAAATTTGGGCCCGGTAACCACTGGCGATGTTTCACTCTGATATGCACAATGTGCAGTCTGAACAGGCATTATTCTGTGCATGTGATGGTTCAGCCTGCAGTATCCTGTCCTGAGGTGGAAAGTTTTGTGCTGTTTTCTGTTGAGTGTGCTTATGAGATCTTGTGGGTGTTTTTTCTGTTGGTTCGTTGCCTCCATGAATGTTTATATTTTTCTTTGATATATGCCTTAATATCTAGTAGATAATGTGTGTTTGGGTTGTATTATCTTTGTTCCTCCTTAGCAGCTTGTCTGCTCTCTCTCTCGATCCTGCCTAGACCGATGAACCAAATTTTATCATGAATATCTCGTCTGATATGCCTCAGTGAGCTGGTATTTACTGAAGAATAGCTTCATTGATTTTTTTAGAGCTTGTTTAGCTGGAATGTCATCTCTCTCTCCATATTATCTTGTGTTTCCCTTTGTGTGGCATTAAGTGACATATTCCATTGCTAGATATCCACATCTGTTAGGGCGGACACGTTTCGTCTTCAGTGAGGGAAGTTATGGAATCTTCCTATGTTTTAGCAAATCCTAAAGGGGGACTGCCTAGAGTAGTTGATAGTAGCTCGGCCTGCTAGCCGTGAGACGCCTCATAGCTCGGGTTCGAACCTACTGTCCGGCATTTGTTCGAGTCCCCTGGTCTTACTCAGGACGATAACGTGAGTACCTCTGAAGTCGGAGAAAATCTGCCTGTATGGCGAGGGAATACTAATTACAGTGTACATTGAGCACACGGCTGCCAGTGTAAAGTAATTTACAATGTGACCTTGCTGCCATTGTAAGAAATTGGAAAAAACAGATTTTCACGCAAAAATCAGTTTCAGAGATGAAACTTCGTCTGAGTTGAAAGCGGACGGAAAAAAAAAAAAAAAGCAAATCCTAACACTGTCACTAAGATATCGGTAGTTCGACAGTAGCCTTCTCTAGTAATGTCTACCAACACTGTAACTTATGAATCTATCAATGATATGTACACTGACCTATATTTTAGCACACTACTAACAAATAGCAAGAAATTTTTGCAATGGGGAAGACTGCAGGCAAACTATATACCACAATAACAGACTAAATACAGGGTGCACTCTAAATTTGGCATCTTGCAATTTATGACAGCTCTCCAACTTGAATATGTACTAATTAGAGTTATGAAAAGACATTATGCGGACCATGATGGCCAAGTCAAACTACATTCTCAAAGAGGCCTTCGTGAAATGCTTTTAACAATGGCGGAACTGCTGGGAGAAATGTGTGCAGTCACAAGAAGAGCACTTTGAAAGGAATTCAGGTTTCCGACCTCCAAGTGAGTAATTGTATTTTTTCCTACCAAAGGTTGGATACTTTATTAATATACCATGTATTCATCGACGGGAACATCAAACGAATAAGCGAAGATATAAGCTCTAGTAATAGGGAAAGAAACCTTGGCAAACAATTTAACCTGCTGTCTTGCAGCCTACCAATAGGAGATGGAAAGAGTATAGGAAACAACCCAGATTTTTAAAAACAGTTAATCTAATGAAGATGGAATGTGTCAGCCATAGCGCAGAAAGCAGGATAGATCAGAACACACATGCATGCAACACTTAGATCTTCTTATTGTTTGTCTTAATTTTTATCAACCAAGTCGACCATGCTTTGAGATCCGTGTGGTTTGTAACCGAGAACATGAATACAATGTGACCTGTATCATCTAATTCACTGTATCTTAGACCCCATACAGTAATTTAAAAGAAGTTGTTCAAACAATACAAAAGGAACTATGATATAAAAATTAATCACCTTCTCCTTCCGAGAGTGCCTTCTTGTCTCCAAAAGCCTCAGGCACCATTTTTGCATAAAAGTGGTTTGGGGAAGAATCAAATGCCTTGGTATCAAAATAAACAGACCCACTGGACTCGTATCTGTTGACGAAATGATAATAACTTGTAATTACACCTTGATACATTTTAAATCGTCAACACATCTGGTATATATACTTTTCCAGTTGACTATCAAGTATTTGATTATCAAATGATCTCAAATGTAGTGGATTGCTTAGTGAAAGCTGACTTTGTTGTTGTCATTGTACAGTACTTAGTGTTCCGTATTCAAACATCAAATGTACATGGACAAAAATCCTGAAATGATGGACTTGACTGAAAATGAGCACTAACTAAATTTTCTGAAATTGATGACAACTCAGAATTTCAGCTAGAGCTACAGTGTAAATGCTGGCAGTTTCAACAAGCTCATGGGATCTAATCATGTGTGTGGCATAGAGGGAGGGTGAGCTACTCAGAGAGTACAATAACCCTGTGATTATCATCAGTTAGCATGGAATTCTATTTTTCTCACATTTGACAAAAGACATATCAATGTCTATGTCTTGTATTCTATGCTGAATGTTGGGAACTAGAAGCTTTATTTTCCTGATACAGCAAAGTGTCTCATCAGGAAAGAATTTGTCATTACCTTTAAAAAAATGACTTGTTAATTACAATTTTTTTTTTTAAATTACCAAGTTAAGAAAAGTTTATTTCAGGGATAACACCAGGTAGGTATTGGAATTTGGAGGTGAAGTGGTCAGATCTCAGCAACAGTAACTATTCACATCTCCTCCTCCTTCTTCTTCGCGTTCGTTCTTTACGACCAATTTTAATCACTCTTTGTGATATGTTTGATCTTTGCCAAGAACATGTATACGTTGCACATTGGTTTGGTAGGCCCCTAAACGCATAGACTTCTACGCGTTTAGGACATGTGCATCCGATTTTAGCCAAACCTCCTTAGTCGCCTCTACGACATGCGTGGCAGGTAACAGTGGTTCTATTCTTTACACCCAAATTTGGGCCCGTAACCACTCGACGCCCATTCACATCTAACTCAGAGTGCCAAGATGCTTGTTTTTATTCAGCTGTGTTGATTAAAGTGTGTGAATAAGCAAATGAATCTAATCATTTTTAGATAATGAGCCAAGTGCTCCAGTCACTTGGTTATACCACCTCCAATAAATGGACATCTAATTGATTCAAAGTGATAGGATCAGTGGGAAAACAAAGTAACAACACATACATACTATATTTTAAGTCACAAACTCATTTCAATTTAAATACTAAGCAAGTGAAAATGACTTACGCATAACCATTTTGAATGATTGTTTGGATATAGGTCACAACTTCTGGGACATATTCACTCACACGAGTCAAAACATCAGCTGGTAAGACCTAAGTAGTTGGAACACAAAATGCTCAATAATTTCAACATGCAGAAAATAATTTTTTTAATGAACCTTAAAAAAAGTCAATTCAATAGTATATGTAAATAAAGAGAACAACACTAAACAATATGTACATGATGAGAGTTATAGATGGGGGGAAGGAAGAACTGTGTTGTGCGTGGATGACATTCTGGTATTTTATCACAAAGCAGATCAGGTTGCCAGGGATCTACAGTGTGAGATGGATCATGTTGCCTGCTGATGCATTGACTAAATGGCACTGGTGAGTCCAACAAAGGTGGCTGTGACATGACTCTCTCTGAGCAACATCCTTTTGTACAGCTACACCAAATTTCAACACTTGTGATGGGACAACAGTGGAAAGATCCAACACATTGAAATACATGTGAAAGTTTTTCGCTAAAAACTGTGTTTAAAAGAACATGTTGATCACACCATCATGAAATCCAGAAAAGGACTGGCAGCAATGTCGGTGATGGCTGTTGTTCACTTTGAGAATCATATATCTTCTTCTTCTTCGTGTTCATTCTTTACGATCAATTTTAATCACTCTTTGTGATATGTTTGATCTTTGCCAAGAACGTGTATACGTAACCAATGGTCCTTTTGGTAATTGCATATGCTGTGGCAGTTCTGGTGTTCAGCCTGATGCAGATTGGAGACGATCAAATATGAGGTTTTGCTCATCGCTCTCGGATACACAAGAGATGCAGTTGTGAGAATCATGGGGTTCCTACTGGACTATCCAATTGTTGAGGTTGGGGCACAGGTGTTTCAAACAAGTGTATGTCTCCTGGTGGTGATGATGGGGGCAACCAATGTGGTGAAGTGAGGAGAAAAAGAGATGGCACCAAATGAAAGAGAGAAGGTCATGGTTGGATCAGGTAGATGATGTTGTTCGACTTGTGCACACACTGGAGAATATAGAATATGGTGAAGAATGAATATGGGGGGTGGTGGGCTTGATGATCTCCTTTCACGTCATTATAAACTTGACAGAGAAAGTACAAAGAAAAACCATGTGACTAGAATCAAAGGTACATGTATTGGTCACCAAAAATTCCAGAGGGCGACATTGTTTTTACACAGATGATTCTGTTATTTGCCATTTGTGTAGTATACCACATGGGCTTAAGATTTGGGGAGGAAAGTGTTACTTTTACTGTGACTGCCGGTTGCATGATTAGGTAAGAATTGACCATGACTGAATTAGGGTGTACCCTTGGCTTGAGATGTAGTTCACCACTAATGCATGAATTTTTAGTAATTCAATAAGTAGGTTAAGGTATGGGCAAGTTTGTGTACGAAAACACAGTAGCCCATTGTTGGCAGATATACGGAAGGTGAGATCAGAACATTTATGAACTTAGTTCCTTGTTGAATGAAGGTGATGACTGACTAACTAACTAACAATATAATAAAGACTGACACATAATGAATGTTTTGAATTTTGTGAGTTTGTGAAAGAAATTTTGTTTAAATCTAATGAGCCAAAAATATTGCTGAAAACAATTTTGAAGCTCCTGATATATCGACTGACTTAGAAGAACACATTTAAAAACAAAAAATTTGATATTCATAAAAAGTAGAAAACATTTAGTTGGATGACATATACAGAAAACAATATAAATACAAAACATCCAATGCAAGTTTGTAGATTTTCTTAGAAAATAACATTCCTTAAATCATTATGATCATGTGATGTCTTTGGATCAAAAGTTAGCTGCAATAGAAATCTAACATCCCTTGTTTCTTGCCCGTATGTTACACTCTGCCAGGTTGTAATTTGTCCATCTCTTGATGTATTTCACATCCCCAATTTGTGTCTCTGCCTTCCTCTTGCCAGTCATCATTCAATTTTACACTCTTGTAATGTTTTGATCAATGTGGCATGTCTCTTTATGTGTCCTAAATATTTTATGTTTGATTTTTATGTTTGAAGTAATTCTTCAGAGAAGAGAAATTCCAAAGGACTGTTAGGGTGGCAAAGTTCTGCTCAGGACAAGCTATTTGATGATGATGAATTCTTTCTTCATGTCTAGAATCAGTGATGCCTATTTTTCTTTCCATGAAATATGGCCAATTCTTCTGTATATCCACATGTATCATGCTTCCAACAGATATGTTTTCATTGGGAATATGCATGCTCTTAGTATTTTGATCTTTGTTTTCCTATCAGTTCCATTCCATGCCGTTTAATTTAGTGTAATTTATGTATATTTTATACTATATCTTAACTCTTACAATACGCATACTAAAACCGCCTTTTTACGCACTGTTTTTGAGGAACAAATGTTAAGGCGAAGATGTCATTACAAAATGTGTTATAACTTTCTTACATTCAACAGCAGAGACAAACTGTATACACCAAAATGTGCGCAATTGAAAGATATATTACAAACACCCATTGGATTTTTAAAATACACTTAAAGCATTAAAGTCATCTACAATATATTAACAACTGGTTAGAACCTTATTGTTCGTGAAGTGGCTTGTCATAAAATGGGAACTAACTTTATGGTCTGTCAGGTGGCGTTTCATATTCTAAGAGTTAAATTTATATTCTTCTTCTTCTTTGCGTTCGTTCTTTGACCAATTTTAATCACTCTTTGTGATATGTTTGATCTTTGCCAAGAACGTGTATACATTGCACATTGGTTTGGTGGGCCCCTAAACGCAGACTTCTACACGTTTAGGACACATGCATCTGATTTCAGCCAAACCTCCTTAGTCGCCTCTCACGACATGCATGGCAGGTAACAGTGGTTCTATTCTTTACACCCCAAATTTGGGCCCGTAACCACTCGGGCGTATATTTATATTAAAAATGGTACTTGTTACCCACATTGAGAGCTTCCATATCCTTGTGAAATTCTTCCTCCCAGTACTTGGGTAAGTCTGAGAAAATATCATTGTCTGTGAGCTTGGAACCTTTGTGTTTGTCTAACCATGGAGCCAGAATGTCCTTAATCTCATCTAACCGTACCTATCAACAGAAATAAGTATTACAGTAATTGTGAAATTATGAAACACACATTTTGAAAGTAAAGTGTAATTTATTCAATTACATTATTTACATAAACATATGCTGTAGTACACAAAGGCAAGGACAAAAGTGCAAATTTATTCCATTATAATATGATAATGTAATAATAAATTTAAGAAATGCTAAGTCATGTCAGCCACCAGCTGCATTGTCACTTCGTGTCCATAGAGAAAAAAATGAATCCTGTCAAACCAAGTTCACTAACTCAATATATTCATTCCTTCTTCTTTGTTTGCCCTGGCACTTGTTACATTTTGTCACAGCTTTACAAGACTACAATATATGTCCATTTTGGCTCAAAACTTCCACTTTCAGCACAGTATTTTTCCGACCAGTTTTGCAGCATGTTACTTGGGGGTGTAGTAGAGCCACCTTCCAAATGATTTTGATATTCTTACACTTTGCTGACCGTTTTCACTTATTAAATTATACTTTTCGTTATCCCATCATTGATAAAAATGTTTATTTTGTCTGCTACTGTAACCTGTCTTCATGTTTTTTCTTCCTTCATCTTTTATCAATGGTACATTGTTTTACTATAGTTTTCTTTTTGTTCGCATGAAATGTATGTAACCGCAATATTGTCTCTCGCATAAACCTTTTTTTTTAATTTAAAGATCACACAGAGGTCCATGTAATTTTCTTTCCAGTGTTGTTCCATTGGGTCAGTGAGTTTGTCTCACATCATATTCGGGGCAGTCTTGAAGTATGTGCTCTGCAGTCTGTCCACAAGTACATGGTTGAATTGTCAATCTTTTTTTATTTTGTATATATGTGGCGGCTGCATCTATTGTGTCTTGTTCTGAAGCACAGTTACTAAAGTCTATTTTAAGTTCCTACTACTTTATAGAATGTGTAATATAAACTCCAAATAAATTTATTTCAACCTAACGTACTCGAGCACTGCGTTATAATAATCACTGGTTGTGTACAAAGTACAACCTTATAACATTGTTAATGGAGAAAAGTAATGTAGACTATATACAGGGTGTTCAAGATAAAAGCAGCCACATTGATAAAACAAGTTACCAGGTACGGATTGCATTTTGTCTATTTACTATTTAAACCAGTTCTGACTAGCTTGTCCTTTTGTCACATTAGTTCATCACCCAACCCTGCACAATAAAAACACTCGCTCACTTGACCTATCATAATTGAACCTTCTCATTTTCATAAACATATGCCAGATTGGCTCCTTGACGGAGCTGCTTTTATCTTGAACACCCTGTATATTCTCACTGGAAGCAAATATTTTACATTAAAACAAAAATTGAGTATTTTTTTAAAAATGATCTGATATGGTATGAAATGTCTCAGACGGATTTGTGCGTGAAGGCTTGCTTTCTTTATCTGACTTCAAAGATTAAATAATATTTCTTTTCTGAACTTATTTTTTTTAAAGGAAAGAAAATTTAAACAAGCAAATGAGCATTTCTTTGGATACTTGTCGTCTCAACCTTCAGGGAATCTTGGTTATATTTTAATTAAAAACACACACTGACGTCAAAACACTCACACTCACATTTTTTCCAGCATCTCCACTGTCAACTAATGCCATCACTTTTTCCTTGACCTTTGTTAGCATATTGTGCTTGTCTGGATCTGTTTCACTGGAGATTTTACTATCCAGTAACTGTTCCAGAAGGATATAGTACAAATTTAATGTTAATACATCAAGGAACCTCTTAGCTGAAAAACATTAAATATATGCACAGACAGAAAATATACCCATTTTATATCTTCTACAACAACTAGAATTTGCAAATGTTGTGTGAGAAATTCAGTTTTTTATGATAATAATAAAAAATTGACATATCGCTTCACATTTCTGTGGACAAATGCCAGTTGTCAGATAATTTTACAAAACTGAAAGAAAAACCATAGTTGAAAGCACCACCAACATTCCCTCAGAAAAGTGACAATGCAGAAGTAGAGATTGTGTTTCTGAAACCGATGCAAGCTGCCATAAAATACTTGTTCACTGAGGCGAGAGACCCTACCCCAAACTAATTTTCATTGTCCATATCAAGAATCTTCTTCATTCTCGCCCACTATGAATTCATGCGTAGAGGCCTGCCGTATTATCAGTGTCCCTTACCATACAGTCATGCCTTATCCAACTTCATAGATATCAAGTCTAATTTCAATATTAATTATGTATCTAATAAAACCTTTAGAATTCACTTATTGCAAAGTGACTTGTTTTGTACTGCTTTGTGTTTTCATGACCAGTGCATTAATCCTATTGTTTAGAATGTATTTGCTTCAGGCTGTTACCAAAGACTTTAGTGTTATTCCTTGATCCCACTGCACGGAAGTAGTTGTTTGTCATCATAGTGGACTCACTCTACTAGAAACACTGTCTTGACTTTTGGACTAGAAAGCATTTACTATCCAGGTTTCTTTGAAGTTGTCCTCTACAATACTGATTTTTGACAGATTTGTTCCTACCTGACTTGTGGGACGTGACCATACACATACGGACCATCTTGTCCACTCCTAAAAGGGGCATGCAAGTCTAAACTACCATGACTGTTTTCTGTAGGATATCTCATGTAAAATAGTTTTAAATCATATAGACATAGTATTTAGGTTATAATCTTTCTTTTGCTCACTGGAAATATTGTCTATATATTCAATGTTGTCTCCTGGGTAAACTTCACTGTCTTCTGTAGCTCACACATAGGTATGTGTTGTTTTATTTCCAATGGTATTTCACTGAGTTAGTAAGTTTATCTTATATATATATATATATATATATATATATATATATATATATATATATATATATATATATATATATATATATATATATATATATATATATATATATATATATATATATATATATATATATATATATATATTATTTTCCATTTGGAACCTCTGACTAATTTTTACATGAAGGCTTGCTTTCCTGTCAACAGTGTTCCTCACCATTCAGGTGGACTGTAATCAAACTTCAGAGGTTACTCATAATATCACATTTGAAGCAATGTTGAAGTATGTGCCCTTCAGTCTGTTGTGCCTGTCCACATGGCTGAATTGGCAATCTTGAATTTTGTATACATGTTTCTGTGGAATATATTGAGTATTGTTCTTAGGTATAAGTTATAGAATCCTGGTTAATCGACACTTGCCAGATCTGTGATTGAACTCTCAGTGAAAACCACCACCAGCTACATTTGACTTGGTTGAAAGAGACAGTACAGTATATCACATTTGAGCTCCTCCATTTAGAAGGAACTTATCAACCCTCACTCCCTTCTATTGAAATAACAGAGGACAAGTTCTTGCTGAAGTTTTTTTTTGGTATTGATGTAAGTTTGTTTTGCTATCTTCTCACCTTAATAGCTGCTGCTACATCTTGCTGCACTTGCTCAGGGCTGTGGTTGCTTTCTATATACTTCTGCATGAGGTAGTTCTGACGTGCTCTAACAATGATCTGCAGCAAAATATTCGAAAGCAATAATATAAAATAATCTAAGAAGAAAAAACTATTGCGAACTCGGAGAGTCACACTTTTTATAAGTTGGTTCCTCTTGTCTAGTCAGTATAATTCTGCCTTATTTCTAACTCAGTGCAGCAAGCATATTGTTCAATAGAACACATGTTTGTACAGATGGGCTACTAGTAAGATATTTACAAGCATAAAATACCACTTTATAGTACCACATTTACTGAGTTATACTGTAGCATGTTGCCAGATCATTTGGTCATAGGGAAGTTCGTCAGAACTGACTCATGCTTGTAATATAAGATTAAAATTGTCTTATTAAGCAAATGACAATTTAAGATCATTATCAGAAGTCCTCATCGAGTCCAAGGACACATAAGGCAGACAAGAAAACAATTCCACTTAATTCAATCTTGTGCCTTTCTATGGTATCCGAATCTTCATGAGCAGTTTTGGGCTTTCCTATCTCTTATTTCTGCATGCTTTTTTATAGTGTGAGGTCTGCCCCATGCATAGCCTCTCTAAGTCGCTTTTACAACATTGAGAGGGGATAGTCATTCTACGGAAACTACACAGAAATAAGTCAAGAATACAATAAGTAAAATATCATTGTTCTAAATGGTGCAATGAGTTAATGTAAGGGTCCATCCATTACAGTTTAATTTGTTGAAAAAAACACACCATAAAATGGCCTTCTTCGAACACTCCATATTGACCACTTGTTAACCACTCTGTGTGATTTGTATGTGATCTGAGCCCAAGAGTGATTGTATGTTGTGCCAGTTATGCGCTTACAAGTACATCCGATTTCCACAATGACTTTTATTTACTAGGGTAGCTTTCCTATGCCCCTATATCAGTCGCCTCTTATGACATGTCTTGTAGGTTGCAGTGGTACTATTCTTTGCTCCTTGCGAGCCCGGCACAACACGGGCGATAAAATTGTATAATCATGAAGGATTGTCCTCATTGCACCTGGTTACTATCCCACATGACTTGGCCCCTCTCCGTAGAAATGGCACGCTACCTGCTAAGAGTATTAATCAAACTTCATTGAATCAATGTAAAACTTTGTTTCTGACCTTGTCATCAATATCTGTGATATTCATGCAGTAAAAGATGTCAAATTTGAAATAGTCCATCATCACCCGTCGCAAAATGTCAAATGAAATATATGACCTGATGAAACACATTGAGAACTGATTAGCAAGTTAACAAGAACATGATATTTCACTATAATCATTTTGAAATTCAAGTTTTGTGTATGCCAAAGGTTTTTAAAAATCAATAATAATAATTTATTTTCCTCTTGTTCATTTGAGGATCATCTTCATCGCACATGTCCATAATTGTTCCGATTTCCTCCCAAGCATGTATTTCAGTGTGTTTAGACTAACAACTCCCGTTCTGTTCTGATGATGTATCTACTGTGGTTTCTCTAGTGGTTTTCCCATCTTGCCGTACCTATTGGTATGCATAACTTGCGCAACCGAGATAGAGAATACCCTTTATCTTAGAGTGTTGATGATGTCGCTTTTGTTCATAGAAGACCCATTCTCGATTGTAGCATTGCCCGCCAGTGCATCCACTCTCTCATTGCTCTTCATCTCAGAATGACATAGGACAAAGATTTTCCTCTATAAACTGAATATAATTTTAAATATAGAATAATAAAATATAAATGACATTGGTAAGGATAGACTCAATTGGAATAACTTTTTAGAGTCTGAGAAAGCAAAAATCAGAACAGACCTATATACATGTTGTACAACTAATACATATCTACACAAACTTTCTGAGAGTTGCAATAGTGTAGTAGTTAGTGCACTTGCTCTCAGGATCATATTCCACAGTGGGAGTGTGGATTTTTTCTGACCATAACAGCTCTCAGCCTCAATTTGGTACCAGACAAACACTTGAAAGTAAAGGAGGCCAACATGATGTTGACCAAATCACCCATTGTAAACTGTTGGTCAAAAAAGAACATGGGTCCAACACAACATTCCCTAATATACTTCATATTAAAATAGATTCTTTACTTTCACACAAGTTACCCAAACTTGCTGCATACAAACAGCACTTTCTTGAAATGATGCAGTGTCTATGGTATTGAGAAACATAACAGTCAGTAGACTGAATCACAACATGAAGTCCTAGAAAATACATAGAGGAACACTACCCTTATACCATCAAGACTTAGGCATGCACAGATGAACCAGCAGCCAATGCAATCTGAGAATGGAGAGGGGAGCCTTAGACATTAGGTTCTGAAACTGATGACAGTGACAATAGGATACTTCTTCAGTAACTTTCAGGCAGAGGTAAATGCATTAAAAACTGCAGTAGCATTATTAAAGAGACAAAAGAAAGACATAGTGAATTTCATGAATGCACTATCAGTAGGTATATCACTGAGGTGGCACGCCCGTGTGGTGCCGGGGCCAGCAAAGGAAGCAAAGAATAATACCACTGCGACCTACAAGGCATGTCGTAAGAGGCGGCAGGTGTAGAACTTAGGGAAGCTACCCTAGTAAATAAAAAGCATTGTAAAAATTGGATGTGCTGGCCTACTTGTAGGCACATAACTGGCCTAATGTACAATCGCTCTTAGGCTCAGATCGCATACAAAGCACATAGAGTAGTTAACAAGTGACCAATATGCTTTGTAGATCGCAGTGTTACTATTCTTTGCAGGCACCGGCAACACACAGCCGCCATATGGTATAATGGGCAAGACAGCATCTATTTCTCTTTCATGAATAACGACACAATGGATGATGTGATCAATATCGGGCCAACAACTTTACATCCAGTGTTTTGTTGGTTTCCAAATGAATTTGTTTCCAGTCAGAAAAATCCTACTCTAAGTAAAAATTAAATCAAGACTACTTTTCTAGGTAGCAAGTGCACTAATCGCTGTGTTACTGCAGCACAGCAACATGATTAGATACTTCCTAACAAATTATTGATTTGTACAACTTTTGTTTAAACGTTGCTTTAACTCATTTTAATTCTTATCGAGGTTAGGTGCTCGTCTCTCAGGCCAAAGGTACCAGATTCGTTCCCTCGTGGAGCCATCTGGATATTTTTCCACAGATCTTGATCTCAGTATAGGTGAGATCTAGTTACTAGTCCTATTGGAAATGGACGATAAAACATAGGTCCCGTGTTCAATTTTAGCACGTAAAAGAACCCTTGGTAGTTCAAAATCGAGAAGATCAGACAGGAAATCTGCTGCCAGGAAATTCATTAGAAAAGATTTAAAATAAAAGTTCCTACAAAAATATCTTCATCTTCAAATTACATTGGGACCTCCAGTGCTAGGAGTTTGTGCATGCAGCAGAATCTTCCTGTGTAGAAAGATATCAAAGTACACATGGTTACTCATCAAAGTGCAATGATGATGGTCTATTAATCTTCTTTCTCGTGCTGTTGCAACTCAGCGAGTTATCTGAAACTGATGGCTGTTTTCATTTCATGAGGCAATTGAATACTTACTGCGCAGTAGAATAGATTCCTCATCAGGCAGATTTTCTCCACTTCAGATGCTACGTCGCCTGAGGACAGGATCAACAAATCGACAGAGGTACCGAGCGGGCGTCCACAGCGGGACTGCCAGAGGAGTTGATAGTAGCTCGCCTGCTGCTGGAGCGCCTCATGCTCGGGTTGAACCTACTGTCCGGCATTTGTTGAGTCCTGGTCTTCTCAGGACGATGATACTCTGGTCGAAAATCTGCGTGTGAATACAATTCAGTAATCACAGGCGCGTAGTATTGTGCTCTGAAGTGAAACAGATTCGAATCAGTTTCAGATGAACCCGGTTAAGAAAAAAAAAAAAGCGCCACATGCTGTAAGGCCGAAGTATCAATACACTGCTAGGCAATCCAGTCCTATTAATCAATTCTTATCATCTATACAATGTATGCAAATATTCACACAAAAACAAGGACATCAAATAAAATTAAAAACTATGACTAAATAAAGACAAGTAAAGAAACAAACCTTGCATGACCCATGTGTGAAGCATCATAAACTGTTGGACCACAGTTATACCAAGTGACTGTGTTTCCTTTCTGTGGGACAAACTCCTCCTAAGGATTCCACAATAAGGTAGCATAGTAAGACAGTGTATCTCAGTTCAGTGTTTATAAAATATCTGACATTTGTTTAGCTAAATTATTTACATGAGAAAAGTTAGGGTTGCCATACATCCTCAATTTTGCGAACATGTCCTCATTTCATGAGTATATCTGAACGTCCGCAAACAATTTTGGAAATTAGTAGATTTGTCCGCAATTTTACAAGCCAAGAGAAAATTAACTCTTGTCAGTGACATGTAGTAATCATGTTGCAAGTGATTTAAATTTGGTTTTCTAACTTGGACACAAAAACAATCTACAATCTTTGGAAAACTACTTAGATTCATAAGAGCAAACAAAAACATGAATGCACATTTGTAGTTTTTCTCTTTTGTATAAGTTGGATAATTCACTTTTAAAAAAAAGAATTAGTTAGCACAAATGATGACCCAGGTTAAGAGGAGAAAATGGCGATGGGTTAGGCGTACCATGCAGAAGACACAGTTGAGTGTCACTAGACAGCGCTTAGTGGAATCAGCAAGAAAAAATGGAAAAGAAGAAATTTTCATCCATCTATAAAAATCAAGTTCCATCACAAAAAGAGTGATGTGACTATATTGAAAACTTTAGGAGTGGTGAAATATACTCTGGAATCGTGAAGATAGCAAAGTTCTTATTTGCTATTTCAGCACTGCATTAGACATGTATTATAGTGATCAATATAAACCATAAGTTTCCAACAGGAAAAGACTAATGCCCAACAAGTTCTCACCTTCTGTCTTGTCAAGCTGTTGTAGAGACGAAGTTTTGATCTGTTTTCATTGCAAGGAGGTTCCCACTTTGGTTGACTGCGTTTCATTCTGTAGAAGAAAATTACTTTTTTTTAGTATTCAAATGTGACCAGCTGTAAAGAAGAATTTTTGAAAATGAAAATCTTCCAATGCTTTGTTAAATAATTTGACAAGGAATGAATAACTACTTCAATGTGCTGTTAGCAGTAATAGAAGGAGGTTAAGATATTCAAACAATAGTAAACAACAAATAGCCATCATTTACTCTTCAGCAACAATTAACTGTAACTTTGCAGCTATTCAACTTGAACTTAAGAGTATTGATAAGTGGCAGATAGTGAGATCACCTTCAGACATGAAGTATCAGCTACACACCAATTTCATATTGAACAAATAAGTAACTGAAGACCATACAGTGATGCATTCCCAGCAAGATGGGGTGAAGCAAAAGTTAACTAGATGAGTGGTCTCTTTGTTTTCCAGTTAGGGTGGGATTTTTCAAACTGCAAACAAACAAACAAATAGTCCCAAGTAGGCAGTGAGGAGACTGTCACAGGCTTGAGCAGCAAAACCAAATGCCATGCTTTGCTGAAATTATGATATACCTGACCTACAAGCTGTAGGCACATAACTTGGGGTATAACATACTCATACTCTCTGGTGCAAGTCACACATAGATCACAAAGAGTGGACAACAAATGGACAATAAAGTTAATGCAAACAACATCTCTTTAGCATTTTCCCCTGTTCACCAATACCTTGAATTTTTTGCTATTGCATTGTATCTATTCTGAACTACCATACTGTATTTGTTCAAATGATCTAAGTAAGGTCAAAATTAGTTTGGTGTTATGTGAAGTCTTCTTTACTTTTCTCAATGTTATTCTAAATCTCCCAACTTACTGGTATGTGGCTACTAGAGCAGTCTGTCACAGATTTTGTTTTAACAAACTGAAATTTGTTTCTAAACCTGTTGGGGACCAAAATATAAGCCTTTTGATTTTAAGTAATGCCTTCTGGGATTTCTATATTCAGAAGCGTCTGAGATGTTTGGATCAGGTGTTTCTTGTGATCATATCATAAGCTCTTGCAGTTTATAGAATGGCCAGTGTTGCATTTGGAAGACTGCATGCTAGTAGCACAAGAGAAGAAGGGGATAAATACCACAAAGTTAACTGTTTACTGGGTCACATTCCTTGGAGCTGATGCAAATGATATTTGTCCCAAAACTGTGGGGTGAACACAAATTGGTGCCAAAACAAACAAATAGTGCCAAGTAGGCAGTGAGGAGACTATCACTGGCTCTTGATTGAGTGATTTTATAACTATCTTACTGAAAATTTCCAGCACTTAGCCTTCTCTGATCTCATCCCACACACTCCTAAAATGTTGACATTCTTTCTTTCCATTTTTCTCTTGTTATCAGTTTTTTTTTGCTTGAGACATTGTTCTTATGTTTCATGTCCCAATTTTTAAATTGTTGTGAATCTTGCTGTTACTAACCGTAGTCAGTTGACGATCAGGTATTACCTATCACAGAAAATAATTCCTATTAGACGAGACAGTCGTACCCGAGACATACCCTCCATCTTAGACAACTATTGTGTGTATCCCTCTCTGACCACAGACAGGTGCTCTTACACTGGTGGATATTCTGCCCCTAGAAATGCGTTTACCAAATGTGTGTTGCTTGTTTCTAACCCATGAAGTAGCATTTGGCTTTCCTTCATCGAAATGAGACTGTAACGGCAGTTCTCAAGGTTTCCAGTACTTTAGGGAACTTAAAACTTCTTTAACTTTACTTTTACTAAAGTATATAATGTATATTTGTGCTAAATATAGTCAATTTATAGTCAATTTAATGCATTAATTTATCCAATTCTTCTGTACTTATAAGTTACAGTATAAGTCAGTGTTTCATATTTATTTAACTATATTATAGTTAGTAGTATAGGGCATGTAAGAAGAATAGAATATAGCCACATACCACAACAAGTGTTGTTCGGTGAACTTTCGGAAGGGAAGAGGCACCAAGCAGACCACTACTCAGATATAAGGATGTCCGCAAGGCCTCAATGAATTACTTTCTAAATTACTTTTCTATCAAATGGCGAAAACTAGCAGAGTTGTGAAAAATAAGATTACACAAAAGTGCAAAAATTTTTGAAAGGAGACAGGGATGAGCTGCAATGCAAGAGACAAATAAATGGCAAATGCAAACTGAAAAGTTATCACAGTAAAACACTTGCCAATTGATTGTCTGTAAAGATGAAAAAGACCATATATACTGTAGTAAGTAAAGTATATTTTTTGTAAATTATCCTTAACCCTTCCATACATTAAAATTAAAACAAACAAAATAATTATTCCTAAACTTAAATAAAAGCTACATGCTTATACTGCGACGTATATATTTGACAAATAGTCATCATGGTGTTGTTAAACAGTAAATTGTTATTAGTGTAATATATAATTTATAAGTAAACACAAAACCATTTTGTAAACTTAAGTAAAACTAAAAGTAAACCATATTTGATGACAATCAAATCAATCTATTAATATGAATGATTACAGATTCATCAGTAATTCATATAAATAATAATAATATAAAATATGTTTAATATAATAATTGTTTATAAAGCAGATAACACTAAAACTTAATAACACTGTCACAACACTGACTTGGGTGACAGGCATTCACTATTATTGTCGTCGGTATCAGTACTATAGTCCATTCAACTTGTCATGCCCACAGATAAAAATTTGTATCTTTGTAACCATTTGATTAAATAATTTGAAAACTTGAACGTGAACTACACATGTTCCCGACACTACAAAATATTTTTGCCATTCAAACAATCATACCATCTAGAAGTTGCCTTCTTTGTGCTATATATTTAACACCTTCGTTGTCTTGGTTGAAGAAAACTAATGTTTACAGCAATTTAATACATTGATGACAAAAATAGCAACATTTAGGATGAAATCCTCGTTTTGGAACAATTCTTGCATTTTCCATGCACCAAATACTTGGACTTGACCATGGTAATTAAATGATGTCATAAGTGTAACACGGACTTTTAGTTAAAGGCGTATACTGAAATTAGTGTGAGACTATTGGGTCATTTTGTTGACTTCTCAAAACAGACATTGATATAACATTTCTAATGAGTTTGAAATTACAATGCAAAAAGTGCCATTAATATTTTACGCGCATTTTCACAAAGAGGCACATCTCACTCTCTCTCTCTGGATCATTTTTTTTCAGCCATTTTTTTCATTCTAATTGTGATATATAAACAACCTTTGCCAAGAACGCTTGTTTTAGGTCACAATCTTCTGTACCATTTGGAGCTCTAGTGTTTGTCCTTCGGCAACGTGTCCATTTCAACCTATGTTTACTCTCCGTCAGCCTTTGACTGTCCCCAGCCAACCTGCAAGGCAGCAGGCTGCTATTTTCTTTTAAGGTAGCGATCCTTAGACGACCTACCCTCTTGGGCTGTTAAACGTCATCTGCCCAGGTTGCCGGTCTTTTGTGGACTACTTGGTTTTCTTCCATCCAGTTTTGTGTACGGTTTGCTCCGCTAGCTTTTGATTGTCTCCAATCTAACTTCAAGGCAGTAGTAGCTCCTGCGACGGAACGTGCACTGTATTCAAGCCTCTGCTGGGCTTTCCAGTTTTTCTGCCCCTTTTGTTGGTCCGCTCACCACTATGCCTGCCACGCTCCTTCACCATGCCAGTCTACCCATCGGTGGGTCCACCTATGCATTGTCTGCATGTGTGCTCGCTCTGTCCTGGTGCCTTCTCCCAAAATTTCCATCAGTTCTCACCGTGCTCACATTTACCAGCCTCTAGGCTGTCCGGACACTGGGCTCAACTCTGGCCCCACCTCAGGGCTCAAGAGTTTCACCCTATGTGGACCCACATGCAACTCATCTCGGGCCCAAGTTTTGCTCCACGCTGGCCCACGTTTCTCCTCTGGATGCAACCCTTATCACTGTATGGTTATCCGTTCAGCTTTTCCTATCGGCCGGGAGAGACGTTCATTAATAGTTACTCTGATATTCCGCTTATCTGTGTTGCAGGCGGATCTCATCCAACGTGACTACGTCTGCATCCCTGCCCACGCCAGAGTAGCGCTCCCTCGTTCCCTACCCGCTTAGCCAGACAAGAACCAGTCTGTTACCAGGGTCACCATGTGGAGGTGGGGTAGGATCTTTATTAGTGCCAGCTCACTAATCCTGGCGCTGTATTGTCCCAATGTGCCTTTGACCCCAGGCACATATGGGTCATCTATACCACAGCATACAAGAACCAGAGGAAAGAACTATTTTATTGTAGTGATACCCCCTACCACATATGTTAACACACGCACATTGTACCGAAGAAGTAGCGATTTGAAGAGAACGTCTCCAAGTAGCTCCGCCATTGCCAATTCCAAGCCTGGGTGGGAAAGGGGGATGCCATTATGACATGGCAGCTAACTTAACTGTAATGTAAATTATTTTTTTTAAAATAACAATAATACAACTAAATCTACATTTCTTGTTTATTTCATGACACCATTGCAAGTATCAACATTGGCCCCCATGTATGACTGCTTGGATGATACGCCTTTGAATAAGACTTGACATCAAATGTCATATTGGTGCGTTTGTAAAAACTAAAATTCTGTATCAGACTCGCCAAATATCCGCCAACATCAAAGGAAACCGTTATATTACAAAATCCAGGTTTCCTATAGCAATTTCTTCCATCAGACATTTGCGGTATAATTCTAAGATTGGGTGCAAGTTTCGCTACTGTAGAATCGATGGTTTTGCTACATTCGCACTGGACGGACTGTGGGCTGGGCATGAGTTGTTGAACGGACTATAGTTAGTTCAGTTGTTATGAGTTGAGTATCAGTAAGTCAGACTTAGTGGTGGGTAGTATTATGTATATAGTATGTGTATTGTTACGTGTCACTGTGTGGGAACGGAAGGGATAAGCATAGTCACAAAGCTGAAAGTTTACCAGGCCATAGTGCTAACAACGCTGCTGTACACAAGCGAGACATGGACAGTGTTAGTGTATAGCAGACACGCAAGAAAATTAAACCATTTCCACACAAGCTGTCTACGCAGAATACTAAAAATAAACTGGCAGGACAAAATTCCAGACAGCGAAGTCCTCACAAGAGCAAAGATCCCAGCGTCAACACCCTGTTGCAGAAGGCCCAACTGAGATGGGTCGGTCACGTTGCTCGAATGCCTGATAAACGCATCCCAAAACAGTTGATGTATGGCGAGCTTGAAGGGGCAGACGTTTAGCAGGTGGACAGAAAAAACGCTTTAAAGACACTCTTAAAGTGTCTCTGAAATGCTTCGATATAGACAATACGTGCTGGGAATCCTTGCGCAAGATCGCCAAATGTGGCGCTGTAACAACAAAGAGGAACCCGAATAGCTGAGAATCATCGTATTGTTGAGTCACAGAGAAAACGAGCAGCGCGAAAGACAGAGCACACAACACGCACATGTCTAACCTTGATCATGTATGCCCCACCTGTGGTCGGGGATTCTGTTCTAGGATTGGACTCTACAGTCACCTCCGCACACACCAGAGAGGTGCAACAGTACACGTCTGAGATTGTTGTCATCATCGCTTGCGATGGACGGCTATTAGATAGTAAATTAAGTAATCGCAGTAATGAATGAGAATGTTGTAGTATTATGTATAGTAATGTTGTTAGTGATGTTGTTAGATTGTTAGAGTATCTAACTTAAACAGAGTTGACAAACTAGTAACACTATCACTTACTTTCAAGTTTGTTTATTCGTGTGTCCGCTTTGATTTAATTAGCTTATATCTATCCAAAATTTACACGTTTTTACTGAAATTGAGAATATGTAACTGCCACAATGAAAATCAACAGGTAATTATTAATTTGTGCAGTTTTCTTGGACACACAAAGGTGGGCTAGTTGCCCAGACTTGGATGATGAAACGGGAAGTAGTGAATATGCGAATAGCGATATTTGTTACTCGAATACATATTCTGGATCCGAAAGTACTGAATAGCATTTTTTTTAAAGTATTCGTTACCTTATCACTATGATGTCATTAGTTGGTGTTGTACCCACATGGAAAGCTTGCTGTAATATATTTCTAGCAAACTGTGCTCATTGTCGTGATAGTATCTCGCTCTTGATGTTTACTTTTAATCTATATCAGGTAGAAAGATTAGTGTCGCTAGCTCTGATTGTTTCAAATACTTGTTACTCGTGAGAATCGGTACATTTCGAACAGCATACATTACTTCAATAATACCTGCATTTGTAACCAATATCGTTGCAATCAGATCAATATCGATCAGAATGCGAGTTATTCAGTGCTACATAGAACCAATACTGACATACGGATGCGAGTCATGGACAATTAACACACATATCGAAAAATCTCTGAGGGCAACAGTGATGTGGTTTTACAGAAGAATAATGAAAATCCCATGGACTGCTAAAATGACTAATGTTGAGATGTTGAATGAGATCAAGACACAGAGAAAGCTTATCATCAATTTAATAAAGAGGCAGTCATCATTTTTCGGGCATGTTATGAGGAAGGAGGTTGTTTTTGTTTTTTCCGATCCAGAAGCACTGAGCTTTCAGCTCGGCGCCATGGACATCGTAACCCTTCGGTTCGGTGCCACGAACACCGTGAATCTGAGGAACCTGTGGTTTTTCTGCCAGCCCGCGGAATTGAACCCGCACACGCAGAGGGCTAGTCACCCGCAGTCCAACGCGATACGAACACGCTGGGCAGGCGGGCGAAGGGAGGTTTAAAACACATTGTGACAATCGGTAAAATGGAGGGTAGACGAGACAGAGGAAGACAGAGAGAGAAAATTTGCGATGGTCTAACTTCATGGCACGGTAGAGCGTCAAAATCTGAGTTGGTAACAAACACCAAAGACATAGATTTGTGGAGATCCATGATCGCCTACGCCAACCGGCACGGCACCTGATGATGATGATGATCGTTGCAATGCAAATATCCGTAACACAGCTTCTAATCTGTCAATCAAGTCCCATGCCTGCGGCATAGGCGATCATGTCTCTCCACAACTCGCTCTGCTTGGCGCATGTAATCAGTTCTGACGTCGATATTGTGTCGAACCATGATGTCAGGCTATCCAACATCTTCTCTCACTGTCTTCCGTGATCTCTCCTTCCCTGAATTTTCCCTGTTGTCACCAAATGTTCTAAACCGTCTCTTCTCGTTATGTGCCTGAAGAACTTTGATTGCCTTATCTTATCTTAACCATATCTGCCGTGAAGCGTCGTGGGGAGAGTTAGTTTCCTATCTTGTGCCAGGTGTGTTGCGCTTGACGTTGTCAGTCCATGCTTTTGCAGGGACTCTGAGATGTTATCTATCCATCGTGTTCTTGGCCTGCCTCATGCTCTGCGCCCTGAGCGTCGATTATTATAGGCACGTGATGGTAGTAAATGTGGTTCCATTCTCATTAAATGGCCGAACCACTTGAATCTTTGCTTCTCGATGTACTGTATGCATGGTATAGTACCAACAATGCTTCTGATATTCTCGTTTCTCACTTTATCTCGCCTTGTAACGTTGACAGCTTTTTTTGATTGCCTGATTCTTATTATTTTGATATGGTTTCTTTGTGTGCATTCCTGATTTAAAACCTCATTTGATTTCTTCGCTGTCCATGAAATCTTCAACATTTTTCTGTAAATCTATTCTGTACATTTTTAATACTCAACTATAATGTCGAGCACCTGTATATATAGTCATTGCATTGTTACTTGATTTGTATCAGTTGCAGGGGCGGCTCGTCATTAAGGGCCAGTGGGGCCGGCCCCATCAAAAATAATGTATAACGTGTATTTATTATTTAATAAGTTAAAATATAACAACCTACAACCATGATTTTTCCGAAAATGTGTTCGCCCCACCAACAAAAATGATCACGCGCCGCCACTGATCAGTTGCAACATTAGTATCGGTCACCTTATTCTGAGAGTTACATATCACGAGACTGAATGCTGACATAAATGGTTATAAGTCGAGATAAACAAAATGTGATATTTGTAAAATAGTTCTTTCCTACAAATGAGATACCGAAATAAATTTTAAATAGCATTTAACTTCCATATTGACATTATTTCACGAAAAACATCATATTTTCTTGCCTTGAATTGATGCGTGCGTATTTATGCAGAATTGACTAGCTTCTGAACATCATATCAAGAGAGATTTCACTTGACCATTGTATTTGTCGCAGTTTTTATTTTAATCCACAGTAAGTTCTTGACCTGACGCTGTGAGGCAAACAGGATTCGAGAAGAGAAGAAGAAGAAGAAGTAAGTTCTTAAAAAAAAAATTATGAATTCCCGTGGATAGACATAAACAGGACAAACTTCTACAGTGTTATCTTTGTCTATCTATTGTCTATTCCCAGGTAGAAGATGTAGTTTGCTGTCCACTCTTGCCATTAAGCGTAGGGATGGGAGCTTTAATTTGCGTTCTAGGGCCAGATGAGTCGCCCTTGTGTTGTATTCGTGTTTATGTAGTGTGGTCTTGATATTGTCTATCCATCTTTTCTTGGTCTTTCCTTAGCGCTAGTACCCGATCTCATTGTTATCTTTGTTTCCTTTTGAAATATAATGTATGATTTGAACAATGTGAAAGCAGACCTTGAAATTAACCCATTCTTCTTTTTAAAAAAGGAGGTTTAAGCCGAAGTTGAAGTCAAGCCGAAGGATTGACTTCATTGCACCGGTTTTACCCCATATGGCTCGGTCTCTCTCCGCAGAAATGGCACGCCACCTGCCGAGAGTATTGCACAAAGCACGAACTCCGTAGCTCCAGCAACAATCCTAGGGTCTCTGGAAAAACTGCACTCGTGAACAGAACGGCGCGATCCAGATTCGAACCCACGACCTTCGACTCACAAGGCAAAGGCCTTAACAACTCAGTCACAGAGACCCCCTGCTTCCGAAGCATCTACTGAGAGTCAGATACATCAACGGCCCCAGTAAATGGAGTCACAGAGAGCCAATGAAAGACAGCAGTAACGGCCTTAGTCTCCATTCTTTTACTTGAAGTATGCTCCACTTCGCTCTGTAACAACCATACCTAGCGCGCTAGCGTTACCAATTATACCAATCCCGTGTGCATGCACTTCAGTTATCATGTCATTTGTTTGTCTACTAGCATCTACCATATTCTTGTGAATGATTTACATAAATAATATCCACTTCAATTATCATGTTTTACGCCACTACTTTATCTTTTAATGTCATTACGTATCCACTTCACGCATCTTAAATTGATAGATAAATAAATTGTAACATCACACAGAATACTTGAATACGGCTTTCAATATTACACTTGTGGAGAGGGAACGGCGGGCGGGGGGTCTGTGTTTCGTCTCTCGCAGCAAAAGTAATTGTTTCGTGTGTTGTGTGGAATGTTCGAGCTATTTTTCCGGCGATACCTGATCTCCACGTATGTCTTCTTCTTCTTTGCGTTCGTTCTTTACGACCAACGTTAATCACTCTTTGTGATATGTTTGATCTTTGCCAAGAACGTGTATACGTTGCACAACATTGGTTTGGTAGGCACTGAACGCATAGACTTCTACATATTTAGGACATGTGCATCCGATTTCAGCCAAACATCCTTAGGCACCTCTTACGACATGCGTGGTAGGTAACAGTGGTTCTATTCTTTATACCCCAAATTTGGGCCCCGGTAACCACTCGGCGTCTATGTATGTGGGATCTAGTTCATAGCATATAGTCATGTCGGAAAACAATAGAATGTGTCTTGTGATCAAGTTAAAAACGTAAAAGAAATCTTCGTAGTTGGAAATCGTTAAGATTATCACGGAAAGCCTCTATAAGGACAAAGTCATTGATCCAAATTATAAACAAAATTCCTATTAATTTTCACTATCATTCTTCTTCTTCTTTGCGTTCATTCTTTACGACCAATTTTAATCACTCTTTGTTATATGTTTGATCTTTGCCAAGAACGTGTATACGTTGCACACTGGTTTGGTAGGCCCCTAAACACATAGACTTCTACACGTTTAGGACATGTGCATCCGATTTCATCCAAACCTCCTTAGGCGCGTCTTACGACATGCATGGTAGGTAACAGTGGTTCTATTCTTTATACCCCAAATTTAGGCCCCTGTAACCACTCGGGCGTCACTATCATTAAATTACATCGAGGGCTCTAGATGGAGCGACGGCATCAAGAATCTTTCTTTCTTTCTCGAATCCTGTATGCCTCACAGCGTCAGGTCAGGAAGAGATTTCTAAAACGGGCCCTAGTATGCGCTTCGTAGATAGTCTCTTTCGTCGCCTCTGTTATCTCTGGAGGTCCATTTTTTGCGTGGCCGGCCTTTTGCTTTGTACCCATTGTATCGGATCAGCATTGCTCTTTGGGGTGCACTGTCTGATGGTAATCTGCTTACGTGACCGAACCATTTAATTTGTTGTTTCTTGATGAAGTCTAGTACTGATGTTGTACCCACTTTTTCCTGATGTCTTCATTTCTCAACCGGTCTCTTCTTGTTACACCCATCAAGAATAGCCTTACGAAAGTGAATATCAGCTTACAAAGTGCCTTAAAACAAGCACACACAAGATCACTACGCTTCCCTCCCTCTACCCCCAACACTTCTATAAAGAAGTAAATGGTGGAAGAGAAGAAGAAGAAGAGGACTCTATCCGATGTTATGAAGTTTGTGCACTGCTGTTGTTACCACGACCTACTCTATTACTAGAGTCGGTCGTGTGCTACCTCACTCATAGAAAAAGATCGGAGCACATATGGTTATTCCCAGAAGTGTAAAGATGATGGTTCTATCATTCAATCAATCATTCAAACCGTTATGCATATGCATGTTACATGCTTTATAATCGACAGCGATAATGAAGTAACGATTAAGTAACGAGTATCTGCTTCAAATATTCAAAAAGTATAAAATCCGTAAAGGTAACTTAAACGAATATTGCTAACGGAAAGTAAGCTACTATTCCGCACATATTTAGGAACTGCTGTATTGACAAAGTAAAAGGTGCTATTCAAACGGTAATGACGCAATTGCTGGTACATAATCAGTAACCAGGTCAATCACGATACCGCACATATTGTTTTGCTGTTTAAACAATTGCGCTTCGTATGAAGCCAATGCTAACTTGTGTTAGGCGGTCACCGTAGAGTTGAAGTGCTCGCCTCTCATTTACTTTAATAGTACTATGTTCGTTTTCCGCGTGTAACGACAGGACTATTTTTTTTCCCTCTGATCATTTATCTCTGCTCAATGTAGACACAACACAGAACGAAAAGTAAACAACAAAACGACCGTGCCGAATATAGAGCAGCAAGAAAACAAACCAACTAGGTTATAAAGAAGTATAAAATACACTCATTGCAAGAGTATGGCGAAATATTAAATTCAGACTGCAAAAAGTGTCCTAAACTTGTAGAAATCTATGTGTTTAGGGGCCTACCAAACCTATGTGCAACGTATACACGTTCTTGGCAAAGATCAAACATATCACAAAGAGTGGTTAAAATTGGTCGTAAAGAACGAACGCAAAGAAGAAGAAGAAGAGTGCAAAAGTATAACGAGAAAGTTCTATAAGAAATTTGAAGTCTTGTGGGGTAAATGTTCTAAGCAAATCAGAAATAGTCAGGAACAGATGGCGGCAACACTTAAATGAAATCCTCATTCTACAACCAGAGGAGCAAATCAACATCAATAAAATTCGATAACAATAAATAAAGAACTAGAATCAAGTATCATCATCGACCTTAATGTCTCAGGAGACAATAGGTTTTGCGTTACGTAGTTCTGTGCTCGCTCGAGTGGTTACCTGGGCCCTAATTCGGGGTGTAAAGAATAGAACCACTGTTACCTGCCACGCATGTCGTAAGAGGCGACTAAGGAGGTTTGGTTGAAATCGGATGCACATGTCCTAAACATGTAGAAGTCTATGCGTTTAGGGGCCTACCAAACCAATGTGCAACATATACACGTTCTTGGCAAAGATCAAACATATAACAAAGAGTGATTAAAATTGGTCATAAAGAACGAACGCAAAGAAGAAGTTCTGTGCTGAATCACATCGTCTGTTGCGGCTATAATGGCCTATTCTGTGGTGTCAACCCTTGCTACAGTTACTGCACGTGATATTGGTGACGAGCTGATACAGGAAATTGTGTCTCTGCATTATCTTTTGTCTTCATATGCGATGGCATTTCTTTTCGAGCCATCCACCCGTCGCTCGCCATAACTGCCTACTATCCATGGGATGTTCTTATTTAGCTCTGGAATTTTAAATAAATCTTACCACGTCTGCACTGTGTTGATATATATGAGGGGTTGGGGTGTAATTTCATCCCATGCTGATTGTTTTCTCATGATCATCTTGGTTGTTGCTACAAAGTTGGTTTATTTTAATCTTCCCTTTTCATACCACATTAAATTGATTAATTATGTCGCCCGAGTGGTTACCGGGGCCCAAATTTTGGGGTGTAAAAAATAGCACCACTGTTACCTGCCACGCATGTCGTAAGAGGCGACTAAGGAGGTTTGGATGAAATCGGATGCACATGTCCTAAACATATAGAAGTCTATGCATTTAGGGGCCTACCAAACCAATGTGCAACGAATACATGTTCTTGGCAAAGATCAAACATATCACAAAGAGTGATTAAAATTGGTTGTAAAGAACGAATGCAAAGAAGAAGAAGATTAATTATGTGGTCTTTTAGTCTTAAACGTTTTGATTGTTTTAGTGTTCTGCTGTCTCTTATATCCTCCATTGGCTGTAGGCTTCTCCATTTCCTTGTAATTCTTTTTCGAACACTCCATATTGACCGCTTGTTAAACCACCCTTTGTGATTTGTATGTGATCTCGGTTTTAGAGCGATTGTACGTTATGCAATTATGCGCCTACAAGTAGGCCAGCACATCTAATTTCTGTGACACTTTATTTACTAGGGTAGCTTCCTTAGGCCCCTTGCAGTGTTACTATTCTTTGCTTCCCATGCGAGCCCGACAATTTCCTCATAACAGTGCTATGTCGTCCGTGAAAACAATAGCTTCGGTACTCTCAAGATAATTTCTCTGCTATCACCTTCATTTGTCTTCTTCATTACCCAGTCAATAAACAAACAGGAAGATCAAAGGGGATATAATACGTCGAACACCATAATTGATATTGAACCATCTGTTGTGTGCTCTCTGATGCATGTTCTTAAAGAACTAAAAAACAGTCTCATGAATGAACATATATACTTTTCACTGCATCTTTAAAGAAACATTATTGCAATGGATCCCAGCCCATTACTAATATAGTAAAATCGATATAGGGGGGAGACTGCAGTAAAACTATAAAATGGGAAACACGTAATAACAAAGTACTGTAGTTTTACAAAATACAAAAACACTGTATTGTCATTGTTTTTGTAAAACTATAGTACTTTGTTATTACATGTTTCGCTAACATTACTAATATGAGGTTATTAATGATTAATAGTGAAAAATACAAAAGATAGGTGGTTCTAGAGAAATAAGTCAGATACAAACGTAGTCTGTGTTACACTGTATTACACAATATCCCAAGAAATAGGGCCTAAAGCCGAAGGATTGACTTCATTGTACCGGGTTTTACAACATATGGCTCATTCCCTCTCTGCAGAAATGGCATGTCGACAGTATTGCACAAAGCACGAACTCCATAGCTCCGACAACAATTCTAGGTGTCTCTGGAAAAAATGCACTCGTGAACTATTACAGTGTGGTCCGAATTAGAACCGACGAGCTTCGGAAATGTTTAACCATTTAGCCACAGAGACCCCCAAACAAATTAAATAAGATATTTAATGATGAGTGCACGTTTGTTAGCCAAATATTTCAAGATACGATAGCTATGATAACAATATTAGCGAACCTAATGTGAAAAATAAGTATGAGCCTGTAATAATTAGCAAATTATTTTCTTTATTAAAAATATATTATTAACAAATAACAGTTATTTGATTTGACAAGCAAAATATACATAAGGAAAACAAAACTACAACTTAATTTCCGCAAAACAATGTTCAAACATATCAAAATGAATACTATTTACAAGTTGAAAACACAGTCAGAAATTTAAGAATAAAATAACATATCAGAATATTAGAGAAAATCAAATCCAAAGAGGGGTGTAAAAACCGCAATAGAATTCATTCAGAAGCAACAAATCAAATGATTTTGTCATATAACATGATTGCTTTAAAATAGTATACCACAACAGGCAGGCAATGATACATAGAGTAAACAGAAACAAAGTAGAGGATGGGCATACAAAAGCTGGAATGATGGAACAGCAGATTCCCTGAACACCTATATTATTTATGAAGCGCATAATTATATTTATGAAGCGCACAACTATATTTATAAATCGCACAAGAGGGCCCCCTTCCATACTCTATACTTCATCTCAACACCACAAAGGTACAAGATGAGATGATCAAAATATACCACCCACCCAAACCTATCATAATATTCTTAAAGTTATAATACAGGTAAGATATATGCTGGCATGTCAACTGTGATGGATTTTCCTATGATCAATTAAATTTGATACCATGCTTGCCCGTGTGGTTGCCGGGGCCCAAATTGGGGTGTAAAGAATAGAACCACTGTTACCTGCCACGCATGTCGTAAGAGGCGACTGAGGAGGTCTGGCTGAAATCGGATGCACATGTCCTAAACATGTAGAAGTCTATGCGTTTAGGAGCCTACCAAACCAATGTGCAACGTATACACGTTCTTGGCAAAGATCAAACATCACAAAGAGTGATTAAAATTGGTCGTAAAGAACAACGCAAAGAAGAAGAAGAAGATACCATGCTGCAGCATAACTCAGTAGATGGATGGTGGGGTACTAAAAAGTGGAATTTAATACAGATTCACAAAATTTTATCAGTAACAAATATGTACAAATTTGTGTCGTATTGGAAAATACCTCCACAGGTCTTGAGAGGGGGTAGAGTTTTAGGGTTAACAACCCAAATCTATTTTTAAAAGTGTTGTTACTGACACTGCAATGTAAAACTGACAGTGTTATGAATAATTTTAGCACTGCATCTAGTAAGAAATGTTGAACTGAAAAAATAATATAAATATTAGCAATAAGTTGCAGTCCTACATTCTATTGGGAATGAAAATGAATAAACAGGAAATATACATTAATAACACTGCCTATTGCATATATCTGCATTATGAAGTCATGTTAAGATAACATAGACCTTTTGAATCACACAAACATAAGAGTGATAGTGATGAAATTCAGTATTATTGCAGTATTTTTAACTTTCACATCTTTTCTTATGACCTAGCATGACACAAAACAAACCTCAGTCACATACAGTGAGCAAAGACAATGTGACATGAAATTATTTCACAATATTTTAAAGTGTTCCTGAGAAAAATATACAAACTACACACACGTTCTGGAGTGCAGTTGCCAAACTGATAAGCATTACTGATAAGCTCATTTGACATTTTTAGTAAAATGTTTGTTTCTGACCTTAAAATATATATAATCAAATATACTTCTTCTTTTGTCAACACACCGCTACGGGGTTTTTGCCTAGTGTTGTGGTTAAATATACTTATATAGGAAAATTAACATTTGCTGCACTAATAATGTTTAACTTTCTTGTTAATTTCCCAAAGGTACTGGAACAGGCAGTTGCAAGTTTCAGAACATTGAAAACAGGCAGGCCATAATCATTAATGGTGGCTGCACTTAATTTCTGTTTATCTTTACCAACAATAGTAGAAGATTTGCGGCTTTTGCTAAATCTTATCTTTAGTAAGAATATTAGAACACTGGAAATAGTAACATGTGGAGTCCAGAGTGTGGTGTAATGGAATTATATTTAGTCTAATCTATAACATGTTCCTCTTATCTTCTTCTGTAATCAATGTCAGTTATGATTCTATTCTGGAATGAGTTATGACAAGGACAGTGTGCCAAAGGTCTTCACCAGTCCCAGACAATTTGTCTCAAATTTGCTTTCCAAGGCAGTTTTTGTTCTTTGGCTGGCAATGATGGGATAATCTTGCAAGATGTGTTCTGGGATCTGGTTTGATGCTCCATAGTGAAAAGCAGCAGTCTCTGAGGCCCATTCTGTGCCGGTAGGGTCTGAGACTACAATATTCTGTTCTGAGTCTTAATATCTTTCTCTTTTTCTTTCCACTAAACCTATTTATGCAGTCTTGCTTTGGTTTATGGTCACCATCATCATCATCAGGTGCCGTGCCGGCTGGCGTAGGCGATCATGGATCTCCACAAATCTCTGTTGTTGGTGTTTGCTATCAACTCAGATGTTGACGCTTCACCGTGTCAAGAAGTCAGGCTATCCAAAATGTTCTCTCTCTGTCTTCCTCTGTCTCGTCTCCTCTCGATTTTACCAGTTGTCACAATGTGTTCTAAACCTCCAATCCTCATCACATGCCCGAAAAATGATGACTGCCTCTTTCTTATAGTGATGGCTTATGGTACTCCTTTACTTCTCTCTACTCCATCTTCATTGATTGTTTTAGGAATGTCTTTACTTCTATGTAGCTCGGAGACAGATGGGGCTGCTCAAGGTTTCCTTCAGTCCTAGCTTCTCATCTGCCTTCTTGTTTCTGGGAATACCAAAGTATGTTGAAATTCACTGCAGAGTCAGTTCAATTTTTCTAGACTATTCAAGTTTTATTTCTTGGATGAGTCTGTCTAGTTTGAAACATGGAATAGCTTGAAGTATGAATTTTGAGTCACCTAGAATGACAATTTTAGGGATGACTCCTCTTTGCTGTCACCTCTGTTTTAAAGTTAGTGCATGTCTCTCCTGCTTGGAGAGAATGCATCTCAGTTTCCTAGTTAGAGTAAAGGGATATAGAATCAGCTGCTTCGCTTTTTAGATAGCGTTCATGGCAGAACCATCTGTAAACAACAGTTTCATGTTTCTCTGCAGCGTAGATAGTGACATAATTTCATGTTCTTCTTCACTTTGTATGTCTTTGTAGATAAAACCTGGAATTATAAATGTATTTTTGACTTGTTCTGGCAGTTTGTCCATCACCTTGAAATTAGAGCCTTGAACATTCCAATTTGGGTTTCTAGTGTGTTTCTATGTTGTTTGAAGGTTTCTAGTGCCAAAAAGTTGGGACTTTTCATATGCATCTGTTTTTGTTCTTTTTTGTAATCTGTGATGAAGCAAATGGTTTTGCAGCCCTTTGTTGCACTGAGAGTTATCCATAGGTCCATATTTTGGACATTTCCTAACTTCCATATGTTTGACTTGGCTGTTGTTGCTCAAGAGATGAAGGTGTATTCTATAATTGATCTAACTGTCCCTGTATAGACTAAGTAGTACAACAAGTGGCCTTAAGATGAAATAGAATTGGAATATCATGAACAAATAGGGTAAGAAACTAAGTGTTGAACTACTGTAATAGTGAATTCTGTTTCACTGCAACATAGCTGGTAATGATGAGAACTACCGAAACCTGATGCAAGTATAAAATATGAAAAGAGATTTGTCACAAGAAATTATAAAGCAGGAAACAAAACATACAGGACACCAGACAAACAATGTGTATTATCTGTTCAACATAAAAAAGCAAGCCATAAAATTCACAGAAGCCACAACAAATTGAGATACTATCTTCTTCAATAAGCTAAAGATAGAAACATTGGTTGAATGTTAATTTCTGGCACTGAAAAAAAATTACATATGATGAGAAGAGAAGACATATTGCTGCCAGCAGTGTCATTGCAGGATAATCTCTTTGGAGATCTCAACATGAGACAGACCCCTGTTTTGATTGAAAATATTCAAACTAACATCTGAAAAGAAATGAAAAATAAGAACTAGCAATCTTCTTCAACCGCTCCATATAGACCACTTGTTAACCACTCTGTGATTTGTATGTGATCTGAGCCTAAGAGTGATCATACATAGTGCCAGTTATGCGCCTACAAGCAGGCTAGCACATCCAATTTCTGCGATGCTTTTTATATACTAAGGTAGCTTCCCTAGGTCCTACATAAGTCGCCTCTTACAACATGCCTTGTAGGTCGCAGTTTTTCTATTCTTTGCTTCCCTTGCGGCCCCGCACCACACAGGCGGGAACTAGCAATGAGATACAGAGACACACATGGATTTAACATAGGAACAAACAACACATTTACTACCAAAATACACAGGCTGTGCATTCTTGTTAGTATCATATGCCACAATTTTTTCATTGCCAAATTATCTCTAAAATAATTTTAATACATCTCTAAATATCATTGCTACTAGCTATTACTAAACCTTCTTGTTCCTAATATAAGGCTACAACTGTTGCTCCCCACAAAACTCTATTTTGGGCCAATTTCTCTCCCCCACACACATTCTGATTACTTTTACCTTTTCACATTTCTCCAGATAGTATTTGGTCTTCCCATTTCTCTCTTTTCCTGTGTGTATATCTGGCTATGTTGCTTGAATATTTCCTAAGGATCATATTTCCTGTCCAGTCCATAGCCTATTTCTCTATTTAACCTCTAGTTGTATTGACGTCTGACCTCTAAAATTCTGCATTATTTATTTCTGTATTATTCCAATTGTTACCAGTTTTTAATTTATTCTTTCACATTATTTTAACTTGTAATAAAAGTACATTCATTTATCTATAAAAGCACATATTATTCATCAAATTTTGTTTAAAAATAAGAAAATGACTGCTGAAGTTGTACATACATGTCTGAAGTAAAACAAAAATCAATTCAACCTCAGTCATGTTTTCAATGTAAGTAGTTAATATGAAAACAAATTATGAAAAAATTAATTTATTAAACAAAACTAGATCCTAAAATTGTATGATTTATACTGACTGTGTATATACCAAGCAAATGTAAAAACATTTTAATTGAGTATGGCGTTGTTATCAAATAGTTTGCAACAACAAAGAAGTTAATAACATTCTAGTTTCAGTTATAGATTCAATAAATGCAGAAATAAGTATGTGTCAGTTTTACTAAAGCAAGTTACATGAAAAATAAACAAAAACCAACCCAAAAAGACCATCACTATTTGTATACAGTTTTTTTCTTCCTCTTCATTCACTCTAGATTGATGATTGATTGGACAACCATCATTGCACTTTGGTGAATAACAATGTATACTCTGATCGCTTTCTCACACAGGAAGATCTCAGTGACAAGGCACAAACTTTGTAGCACTGTTGAAGGTGGGATGGAGTATGCTGGGAAGGTGGTTGTTGAGATGAAGTTTGCTTGAAAGGTGGTTGCTGGGTGGTGTTTGTTGGAATGGTGGTTGATGGAAGTTTAATTGTTGAATGGTGGTTGTTGTGATATTAAGATGGGGGCGGTTGAAATGTGGATTGTTGAACTGTGGTTGTTGTGATGGCTGTTGTTAAGTAGGGATTGCTAGATGATGGTTGGTTGTTTGATGATGACTGGTAATTGCTAGATGAGTGCCAATGATTCTGGTACTTATTGCTAGAATAAAGTGCTGGGATACTGAAACTGGCTATATGATGAATGTGGACATCGCGGTTAATTGTTAAGTAATGAGTTATGATTCTGATAACTAATTGCTAGGTAAGGATATATGGTGTTATGATTAATTGCTAGGTAATGAGTTATTATTAACTGATAAGTAATGAGTTATGGTTCTGATAACTAATTGCTAGATAATGAGTTATGGTGTAATGATTTATTGCTATGTAATGAGTTATGGTGTGATTATTAATTGCTAAGTAATGAGTTATGGTGTGATGATTAATTGCTATGTAATGAGTTATGGTGTGATGATTAATTGCTCGGTAATGAGTTATGGCTCTGATGATTAATTGTTAAGTAATGAATTATTATGTAATGAGTTATGATGTGACCATTAATTTCTAGGTAATGAGTTTAGAGTACATAGGTTTCTATTGTAATATAAACTTAGTTATGTACATTATCATGCAATTAAAAACTTCTTAATGTAGCATGTCTTCTGCAGAACAGAACTCTCATCACAGCCTGCCTGAAAGGCTCTTGATCTCTTGCCAGTTATTATGTGTCATCCATCATCAGATTCAAGGTTTCATTAATGTCTTGATGCTACCATCGCCTTGGTCATCCCTTGTATGCACTATGTCAAGGGCTAAGGAAAAGGATCCTGAACTGTTCCTCCTGATCACGGAAATATTCAATGCGCCATTCCCCCATTACTGTTTTTTATAACCTACTGTGACAATTTGAAGCAAAAATTATTTAAGTTCTGAAACTTTATATTGTTTATAAGTCAAAGCGTCTCGATTTTGAGATTTTACAATTAAGTAAAGTAAAGAATCCACTTTCATACCATGAGGTACATTGGGGAATCCAATGCAGGTCCCATATTTTTCTATGATTAATGACACATGATGGGTGATGTGGTCAACATCACGCTGGCTGCCTTTTCTTCCCAGTGTTTCTCTGGTTTCCAATTGAGATGGGGGTTGACCTGAGAGCTGTTTTAGCAGGGAAAAAAATCTCACGCTAACTATGGAATTTGATCCTTGGACCATGCACCTACACGACAAATGTGTTGACTACTATGATCTCCTTCTTCTTCTTTGCGTTCGTTCCTTACGACCAATTTTAATCACTCTTTATGACATGTTTGATCTTTGCCAAGAACATGTATATGTTGCACATTGCTTTGGTAGGCCCCTAAATGCATAAGACTTCTACACGTTTAGGACACATGCATCCGATTTCAGCCAAACCTCCTTAGTCACCTCTTACGACATGCGTGGTCAGTAACAGTGGTTCTATTCTTTACACCCCAAATTTGGGCCCGGTAACCACTCGGGCGACTACTATGATAAAATGACTCTTATTCAGGTGTTATTACAATATCTATATTCCCCCTTTTTTTTACACGCTGCTCTACGAATTTTTCTGCAGCACATTATTTTAAAAGATTTGATTTCCATTCTTAATGCTTGTGCAGTTGTCCATGATTCTCCTAAATATATTGCAACAAGAAAAATGCATGTCCTCCAAAGTTTACTTTTGTTTCCTTGCTTCTTTTTTTTTTTTTTTTTTCCGATCCAGAAGCATTTGAGCTGAAAGCTCTTTGGCTCAGTGTCATGGACATCGTAACCCTTCGGTTCGATGCCACAAACACCGTAAATCTGGGGAACCTGTAGCTTTTCTGCCAGTCCGTGGAGTTGAACCCGCACTTACAGAGGACTTGTCACCCGTAGTCCAACGCGCTATGAACACGCTGGGCACGTAGGCATCCTTGCTTCTCTTATGCCATAGTTTTTGCACATTAATTAAAATTTACAGCTAGTTTGTATCAAATGCACCTTTCAGCCCAGCACATTGAATGTTGGCTAGTGTTTTGTTCAGGATCATTTTTCTTAGCCATTGACACATTCTATATTATCTACAGAGCAGCGTTTGTGATTTTTCACTGTAGCAAAGGACAAATTCACTTCTGTAGATCTCTAGTTTAGTAGTCATTTATATGTTCAAGTTTGTAAAGTACACAAATTATGGTTAAGATTCTATTACCCTATAAGCCATAATACAAACATATTATGCATAATAAATATCTTTTTAAAATCTGCTTATGTATCTGATCATTGTTGTTGAAGTTGATTGCATACCAATACAATAAAATACAAATTATACAATCTCACAGATATGCCAAAATTTGCAGTTCTGCAAGTGACAAGAATCGTCCGAGTGGTTACCGGGGCTCAAATTAGAGGTGTAAAGAATAGAACCATTGTTACCTGCAACGCATGTCGTAAGAGGCGATTAAGGAGGTTGGGCTTGGGGCTAGCTACCCCACCCTGTAAAAATCTCTAGATAGCTACAGAAACCACAACCAGGAATATTCATAGCTTGCCCCCCGAGGAAAGACCACGCAAGGAAGGACTCATGGCAAGAAAAAGGGTAGAGATCTGGAAAAGATCGTCTTGGATAGGCAGGCTTGGAAGGCCTTGATTGTGGATCTATGCCTTCCTAGGGGCAAAAAGGGTGGAGAATAAAGTGACAAGAATACTAAGCAATAATGACTGAAAATATTCGTTTTTGCAACTGAATTTTCAACAAGTGATATCATAGTTAAAAAAGGAAATGATAAGGCACAAAAATTAAGATCTATTATTGACAATCATAGTTAAGAATAGTTTTATCTGGTCCATTTTCATATAGTAAACGGTTTGTCTGCCGTTCATATTTACATGAGCTTCGTCAGCTGAAGCATTTTCTTCATGGTAGAAACCCAATTAATAAGATCATTGAGCGAGAGGTAAAACCAAGGGAAAACATCTTCCCCCAAGACTAATAACTTAAAAATCTATAGAAACCATATTGCTACTTAAACTACAACTGAAACAATAACTAGCACAAATCAGGAAGACCCATTGTAATTGAAGCTTATAAAATGGCTTGATGAAAACCAACCAAAAGAAGTCAGGTTGCCATTAGAACATCTACTGCAAAACATAGAACAAATATTTCAAAGTCTCACAAGTACAGAACCAAAGAAATTAGCTCAGTATAGAAATTGGTGAAGAATGAAAGTTACAGCATTATGTTTTACTGAGAACACAGAATAAACCAAGTCACAGTTAAGAAGAGGTGGGTCATAATTTTAATCATTTTCTTGTCTCATGGGCACTGAAAAATTCAAAATCTAAAAGAGCATTCATTACATGAAAGTTACAGCATTCATGTAGTGAGAGCATACAATACACAAGTGACATAATTTAAATTATTCTTATTACATTTGTGAGAAGCATAATAGTTTCTAGAGCCTAATTGATCATGTATAGTATTCTATTCTTCCCTTCTATGTCTCCACAACATGCTTAACTTTCTCTATTTCCTTTTGTTATAAGTTGTTACAAATTTTATATTGTAGTGTAGGGATGATGAATTTAGTGTTTTCCTTAAATACAGTATTTGTTAACATATCCTGTAACATTATTTTCTGGTAATATTAATTTCATTAAATTTTCCAATTATACTTGGTATCATGGCATTCTCATAAGAAACCACATTTCTTATAAATATAAAATAATTTTCCTATAGTTTATTTATTGTTTAAAATTAAAGTGTATACAGCATGTAGTACTAATTTTACATTACACTAAGAGCATCTTTCTTATTTTATTTTCAAGGGATTCCTTTGTATATTTTTTATTTTTGCAATTTAACCTTTAAAGAGATAGTGCCGAAATAGGATGCGTTGAATAAACAGATGCAAATATTGGAGATTTTCTGCAAACTATTAGCACAATGTAGTTATGTCCACAGGACTAAAATCACAAAAATATGGCTAATACATGGTTATACAAAAGAAAATGCAAAAAAGAAGAAGAATATGAATTAGAAAAAGTTTGTTATTTATTTTATATGATTCTTTTATCCATCTTCCATTAAAATTGTGGTACATACAGAATGAAGGAATGTAAGCAACGCTGGAATGTACTAGAAAATAAGGCATGTGATAGATCGACTTGTAAAATACTGGTTTTTTTTAAATTTAGACATTAATACATTGCAGAACATACGCACATATATAATAACACATTATATGACATTTTAACAAATACAAAAATACCGGAATAAATCAAGCTTTTAATGTTATTTCCACTGCCAGATAGTGTTGATATATATCTTGTAACACTAACAATTTCACCAACTGTTGCAAATGCTGGCATGGAACTGTGAAGTTCAAGGAATGTTTAATACATCTACTTATATTGGAGACACGGTCGTTGATGACCAGCAGACATAACTCTGTAGTATTCCTTGACTTGGCAGTATTAACAAAAATTGATATACTTTTGTCCCCTACTGTCTCATGGTTGCATGTAGTATGTTTTAATGGCAGTGTAAACAATTATCAGAGTCAGGGAGATCAATACACACAACATAATCACTCAAAAATCACTCTTGGAATAGTCACAACACAGAATGAATGACTTCATGCTCATCTGGTGTGTAAGAATATTGTTCATTGCAAAACACTTATTGTTTCATAATAGTAATGCAAATTTTCTAAATTTCAGTTTCAACAGACTCATTTTTTGGCCTTGCCCCTTGAGCTAAATATAAGACATCTCTGCTTCCCCCATGTCGCCTTGGTAAAAGCTCCTCTTCCCCTGGTGAATATGGTGGTGGCTGCACATCATCTCTTGTCTGATCTAGTCTATCCCGACTGTGTGACTTTGGAACTTGAAAAACAGGTCTTGGGGAATATGGGGGAAGCTGAGTAAATGTACTGTCTTTACTTTCTTGTGATGATGCACTTGGAAACGACCTCTCAGCAGGTGAATAATTAGCTCCTGGTTTTGGAGGTAATGGATCAAAAAATGTATTATTCACTGATGGATTCTGCTGTCTTGGCATGCGGTTTCCATCAGACTTAATGGGTGGTATAAAATTAAAAGCTTGTGGCGGTTCATGAATGTTAGATGATTTGGAAGAAGGGGTTGAAGGCATTACATCAAGCCGTTCCCTGCTAAGACTTACAGCAGGGTTACCAAGAGGTCGAGGCATGTAGTCATTATCAGGTTTTTGATCAAAATTATATGATTGTGCTGTGTTGTAGTCTATGGGCTCATATCTATCAGTTGAGTGACTGTCATCTAATACTGGTTTCCTGGGTTTTTCATTTGGTTCTTGTTGATTTCTGTATAAATGACCCTGCCCATCTATGCTTTTCTGTTGGGGTTTAGGGGGTAGCAAAGGGGCACTTTGATCCCTGTTTTCTATAGAAAATGTCCTTGAAGGAGGAGGAGGTTTGGGTCGAGGTACTGGTTTTGGGGATGGTTTATCTGGCAAGGAGGGCTGCTGTCGTTTTGGATCCCTGGTCTGTGATAACAGATTCTCTTTTGAAGTTGACCGTGAGGTTAAATTATTTTTAGCTGATGATTGCACACTATCTGTAAAGCTAGACAAAGATTTGTTTTTGCTGTCCGAGGCATCACTCTCGTCAACATCACTGTGATGTGGTTTCATAGATTGATCGTATTTAGGTTTGACTGGCATTAAAGGTTTACGAGAAAGATGTTCACCAGATGTTTTAATGTACCTCTTGTTTTTAATGCCAGTATTATCTTTCCCAGCATATAATCTTTTACTTTTTACATTTTCTTCAGAAGTACTATCAGAATCAATACTTTCTTTCTCATCACTATCTTCATCAGAACTATCAGTATATTTCCCCTTTTCATCATCATCATCTTCTTCATCATCCTCATTTTCAACATCATCATCTTCAACATCCTCATCTTCATCATAATTTCTACTGTATTGTTGCTTTCTTCTGTCTTCCACTATTCTTCTCTCTCTTTCTCTGTTGCCACTCTCTGTATCATTTGCCACTGCTTGATTTCTTTTACCTGTTTTTGATCTGTCAGGTCGGAGACTATGAAGAGGTTTAGCATTAGTTTTTGTTGCTGTAGGATAAGAATTCTGGTTCATCTCATTTCTGGAATGGACACTATGTTCACTTCTATTTGCCCCATTGCTAACTGCAGAACTATAAGAATTTTTGCCACCAGAAGAGTCAGTTGATCTGCTATCAAGATCATTTAGCCTTTGTCTTGAAGCTCCTACAGACAAGACTGTCAAAGTAGATCTAGTTCGTCTCATAGAACTGTCAATTTTTGTAAGATTGTTTATAGATGCTGTCATTGATGCTGTTCTTTCAAACCTCTCTTTCTTTCGTTGTTTGGATTTTATGCACCAAAGAATGATAAGAACAATAACAATAATGATAATGAGGCTGCCAACTCCAACACAGATGCCTATTATCATCGCTTGTATTGCTGAAGTTAATTCTGGTGGTGCAGTTAGTTCAGGATCTGAAAGCGTAACAAAAGAAATATGAAATACAATAAATTAATATAATCGACAAGATATTGCAAAATAGCAAATCAAATAATTGTTACAAAGGAAACAAAAACAATTCTGAAAAGATTTTAAAGTAGACAAAACTATGATTATTCAATCTGAACTGAACTCCATTTTTTAAGCTTATTGAATTATGTTTTTTATATGGTATGGTAGCCATTCTCACACCTAAACCTCCTTAGTTGTCTCTTATGACATGAATAGTAGATTACAATGTTGCTATACTAAATTCCACTAGTGGGATCAGGTAACATTTGGACAACACTTAAAATACATACTGAACATTATTTGTTAGTGTTTTTCCGTATGTGCAGATCATGGTGTGTAAGTTGTGCTCTAAACAGATAAAAACTACAATCTATGGTAATGATACATGTGACTTGTAAGACCATTCTGTTCCAAGAATTGTCTTCCACAACTGTTGCTTGGAATTACAAATACATTGTTGCACCCTGATGTGTCTCTTCAGGCGTTCAACTCTAAACCTCTCAGAAGTAAGTTTCTGGTTTCTACTAATTTTTTTTTCCTCCATATAGTGTGAAATATAGCCTTCAGTTTCTAGGAATCAACTTCAACGCAAGTATCAAACCTATCCTTCTTGCACACATCTTCCTGCGATCTTCTAACCATCTGCAATTCCCCATAGAGGAGGTCTTTTGGCACTCTACGATCTTCAAAATGTGCCACAACCATCTCAGTCTGTGAAAACAGCACCGAAAATATTGTTGCAATACTTGTTCTTTCCAATATTTCATTGTTGGTGATCTTGTATAGCCACCCATGCCTAGAAGTCTTTGAAGGCACCACAAGGGAATGTTGTTTAGGATCTTCTCTTGATGCAAGTAGGTGGACCATGCTTCACTGTTATCAAGAAGAGTACTGAGGACATATACCTTTAGGTTTTTTTAATTTAGTAGTCAACTTTCTGTTCTCTCCCTCTATCTCTCAGTATACTCATTGCTGTTCTTCTTTGTCTATTCATATGTCACAGATATGAGGAACAAAGAAAATGTCTATTGCCATCATTCATACTATTCCGGGACAGGCTCTTCAGAAAATCCTCAGGCTGATCAGACTTCTCTGAACATACTAAACTGTGTGCAATAATCTGTATTTTTTTGTATTGTCTATAAGTCTAAAACAAATCATGAAATATTGCATATCAAACATGATACAAACTAAAATTAAAATTTGTTCTTGTGAAACTGCTAAAATGACAAAATCCATGTGCATGTTGAAGACAGCTCTTACGTTGACCAAGCTTAGGAGGTCTCTGTGGTATAGAGTTTAGCTGCCAGTCTCTCTTACCAAATGTCTTACCAAATACCAGATCTGCTCCCTCTTGGAGCCATCTGGATATTTTTCCAGAGATCCCTGATCTCAGTGTAGGTGAGATCGAGTTCCTAGTCCTATTGGAAACGAACGATAAAATGTAGGTCCTGTGTTCAATTTCAGCACTTAAAAGAACCCTTGGCAGTTAAAAATCGAGAAGAGCAGGCTGAAAAGACGCTGCCAGGGCAAAATTCATTAGAAAAGATTTTAAAATAAATTCCTATAAAAATATCTTCAGAATCTTCAAAATTACAAATGATGAGTCTGTTTAAACAGCAAACTATGGGAACTATCAGCATGCACACCATTCTTTGGGAGAATGTTCAGCTATTAGTCTGCACAATGTGCTAGGACGTTGATTCAGTAGCCAATATTTTCTCAAATTAAAATTAGAAAATATTACAAAATGTGTGAGATAATTTTAAAATCCATTTGCAGACTGGTAAAAAAGTAAAATGAAATATTTTATAGGGAGACTGTTGCATATTAATTATGTTATCAAGTGTGTTAGCACTGTGTATTGTGACAAAGACAATTACAAATTTGCTTAGTAGGAAATACATGATGTGAAAATAATAATCAAATTTGATTCACCCAGTGTTGTATATTTCCTATTCTACTCTCTAAATTTAATTGAACATATAGACTTTATGTGTATGTTGCCTGTACATGTATGGAACGTAGAAGACTCACCTGTCTCACATATAAAAGGATAATATCTGCGACCACAATCTTCCTCATACACTAGGTAGTTCTTCTCAAAAGCTGGACAGCGACCTGAGCCTACCTCAGACATAACCCATACTCTTTGCGCCCAATTGTGCTCAATAACCATCAACCGCAGCAAGTAATTTAAAAAGTCCTCACGGTTACGAGCCTCAGCCAAAAATGCTCCATGTGACTGTTACATGAATTAAAAAAAATTATTACAACTGTTGACTTCCAAATGACAAGTTATGAAAGTACGGGACATATCTACGGATCATGAAATTTTTAAAAAGTATGAGACTAGTACATTTTATAAATGATTTTATAATAAATATAAAAATCAGTTCTGCTTCATAACTAAAGGAACATAATCATTTATACGGATGGTTCGGTGATTCGACATGTGCGGAGCTCGTGGGCTTTCACTGCTCAGGTCGGAGGTGATGTTGTGAAGGAAGACAGTGGTGGTTTTGCCGTGACTACAAGCAGTCTCACTATGGAAATCATGGCGGTTACCAAAGCGATGATTTGGCTAGAATCACGGACTTTTATCCATGCATGTTTTCTCAGTGACTCAATGAGTATGCTCAGGAAGATTGAAACAGGATGGGCTAGGAGACATTGGATAGAATCGCTGGGAGGTCTAAGCTGACTAAGATCAGTTTTATTTTTGTGCCAGGGCATGCAGGTGTAAGGAATGAACATGGATAGATTGCAGTATGGCTGCTGTCCAAAGACAGACCAGCAATGGACCAGGCTGATATTATAAATTCTTAGGGAGAGAGGCGGTACATGATTCACGTATAGCGATGCATCACAACACTAACCAGACTGCAAGAACTCAAAGTTAAGTGTGGTGTAGGCTCAACAAGACCCTATGCTGGCAGACAAAGTTTCTCTGTGCATTGATCTCTTTCAGATTATTAACATTAATCCTTTTAGTAGTTCATGGGATTCTCAGCAATTTTCTGTAAGTCCATAAATACCCCATCAAAAGGTCTCTTGTTACATACTCTGTATCAAATAGTCAAAGATAACAACAAACACAAGTTTGCAATAGAGAACAAGAAAACAATCAATACAGTTCTACAGTAAGAAAATTTACATTTGCAATAGAATTTTTAAAAAGAACAAGTGAAAATGGATTAGACACACTGTCAGGAATTACATATATCAGTATTACCATACACTGAAACTTACAGGGAATAAGAATAGTGGATGGTCAGAGGAGCTCGAGACCCATGAGAAGAACTTAAGAAGACAACCCAAAATAGAAATTGATGGGGAGTTTCCTCTTCTTCAAACGCTCCATATCGAAAACTCGTTAAAACAATCTTTGTGACAAGTATATGATCTGAGCCTAAGAGCGATTTTACTTTGTGCCAGTTATGCGCTTACAAGTCAGCTATGAATTCAGACACCTCAGACTGATTTTTGCATGAAGTCATGCTTTCCTTATCACCAGTGTCCCTTGCTGTTCAGGTGAGCCGTAGTCTGGCTTCATAGATACTTATAATTTAGATCTTAAGAAAAAGAATCAGTGTCTCCTGTAGTCCAACCGTGTACAGCATGCATACCAAGAATTTTCAACCAAGATGGTCTTGTACCCAAGAATTTTCATGGCATGTGGTCACTAGTGCAGAGTGTTATCAACTTTGCTATTGCTGACCTCTCTTTAGGTCATAACATTTGAACTCTGATGTTTCTACATGCCTGTGTAATGAAAGTAGTGCATCCGCACCTTCTTTCCCCTGGATTCTGCTTTTCAATATCTTCTGCAGTAGACATTTCTGTTTCATACTCTGACAAAAGGCTGTCCACGCAAAAGGTGGATCTCAGAGATAACAGTGGAGATGAAAAACATTGTTTATGAAAGCACACACAAAAGCCTGTTCTATAAATCTTATTATTATGCTGTGAGGCAAAACATGATTAGAAAAAAGAAAGAAGAAAGTAACCAAAAATTACTAATATATGCATATAAACCAAACATATTTGTAATTACCTGACAAAACTGTTTCGCCTGCTCAAAAGGCAAAGCCCCACCCATATACCTGTAACATCGTTTCTTATCAAGCACCCAACCAGGCAAACAGTCACCTGACAATAAACAAATAAATATTTAACATCAAATCTCATCATGCAAAAAAAAATTAAAACCTGGTACACGAAAGTACAATCATTACAACATAAAATCTTAATCACTGCAGTTTTTACATCATTATTTATACAATCCTTTCTGCCAATAAATTAGTTTTACTTCACAATGTGGCATCTTGGTTTAGAAAATTAAATTAAATGTAAAAAAGTAATCTAATATGAAGTGTTGTTCTATGGCTCGAAAACATGGTAGACAACAAAAGAAACCATCAGAAAACTGCAGACCTTCGTAGATGGATGTTTACGTAGAATAGAGTGACTGAGATGGTATGATAAGATTACAAATGAGGAACTTAGAGAAAGAACTAAGCAGATACCAGTGGAGAAAGAGCTCAGGAAGAGACGCTGGCGATGGATAGGACATACACTGAGAAGACCGACCGGAAGCATTGCAAGACAGGCACTGTTTTGGAACCCTCAGGGAAAGAGGAGTTAGGGAAGGCCTAGACAGACCTGGAAAGAGAGCTGGAGGCTGATATTAAAAGGATAGGTAAAACATGGAAAGAATTAGAAGAGATGGCAGGAGAGAGGAAGAGCTGGAAGAAGTTTGTTGAAGACCTGTGCTCCATTGGGAGTTGAAAGGTGAAGAAGAAGAAAGTAATCTAAATGGCCAAAGAATAATAACTTTAGGAGCAGCTGAAATATGTCAATGAATGTAACATAAACATAAACACCCTTCCCCCAAATCATATAACTGTGAAAGTCAATTAAAAAAGAATGTCATAAATATTGATTACAATTTGATGGTTAATATATTTAAATATTTATGCACAAGAAAACACTGTTTGGATAGAAACATACACATGACATTTGTTGTTATTGAATTCATGATATGAACCATATGAAACTAAACAATCACACATACCTTCTACAAGTGAACGGTTGTCTAGAATTGGAGGCCAGTAGTTCACCTCGGCTAAAAGCTTATCATCCATGAAGTCATATGTTTTTCCACTTATATAAGCCAAATGTTCTGATCCCCACCAGTTGTCCTTTGCATCAATTGTCTGAGAATAAACCCTATGAAACACAAGTTAATAAGCATACAACCAATAGAGAATAAGTTAATTACTGTACAAGTACCATAAGTCATTTCACATTTTAATGCCTAAAAGTATTATTATATTCCTATTGTACTATTATACATTACATAGGGTTTGCAAGCAATACCTCTATACTGCTATATACGGACAACTAGTAAATCTCTTCTATGAAAATGAGTTCAATATTTCTTGCCTCAGTAAAGTTTGGGATCCTTTCTTACTTGAACCCTTTGTCTCCTACTTCAATGCAGGCTTTGTGATTCATTGATCTTTTTCTTTACACAGCATATACAATATATTACCATCTTCTCTTTCTTATAAGTTCTTACTAGTGGTTGATCAGACATTTCTCTGATTTCATCACTTCTCATGAATTTTAACCTTTTTATGTTCAGGATTAAAATAGCTATTTTAAAAAGATTGTATTACATCTTCTTATTCAACATTCAGGTCTGTGATCATGCTAGATTTCAGATTTGTCACCAGCACGAGTTTCATCATCTTAAACGTGTCCCCATAACATCTGTCTCAGAACTTTATACTCTGATTAGAATTGTTGTCATGGGTCATAGTAATCGGGGCAATTCTGAAGTATGTGTTAAGTAGTCTTGATTACACTTTGACATGGGCATTCATTTGTGTAAAAGCTCCTGAATCGACTTGGAGGATGCTTATAACAAGGTGAATTATTCAATAATGGTGCGCTCTTTGATTAAATGTAAAGTTAATCCTTGGCTGGTAAACTGGATAGCTGCTTCTTTACTGGAGAGAACCGTTGCACTCCGTTTAGGAACATGGACATCGGATCCTGCTCGTATATGCCTGGGATTACCCCAGGGTTCTCCTCTATCACCCGTGTTGTTTAATATTTACACAGCAAATGTAGCTAAAATTCAGCCAACCGGTTTGGGTCGGACATTGACATTTGCAGATGATATCTTAATATATAGGACTGGGTCAGATAGACGAGAGATAGTTGACGACATTCAGAAAACATTGCATACCATCTCGGGTTGGTGTGGAGAGTCTCGCTCTCAGGTCAATCCTGAAAAAGCGTGTATGTTGTGGTGCTCGTTGAATAATCACATCGTCAAGGCTGACCTACCCTGTGTAATCTTTGATGAACATACCATCGAGCGCAGAGACAGGCTTCGCTATCTTGGAATAACCTTTGATCGTAGTCTATCTTTCAAACACCATATTGAACAGACGATACAACGGTGCAAGCATGGTCTTGCGGTCTCAAAGTTATGTGCGCACACCTTGAGCAGAGACTACTTGCCCTTTGTTCGATCGACTGGTAATGTCAGTGGTAGATTGACTGGATGATTCTTACGATATCAAGATCACAATGTGAAGACTAAGCAGGTTCAGAATGAAGGATGGATAGTGTCTAGGACTCACTAGAATGACCCCATTGGAAGATGAGATTATGGCCTTCTGTCCTACGCCGTCATGCAATGCCGAAACCAAGGCATATATGGGGTTACTTGGAAAAGAGACACCCATTTCACAAGAACACTAATGAGTATGAGGACAGAGAATCAGCTGGCATGTAGATGGCCCAGGCTGAAAGAGAACGATTGGCCAGGTGACTACGTTGCGATCTACCAAAAGAGGAAGAATGAATCCCAACAGATGGAAGCATGATGAACTATCTCAATGTTATCATTACTCTTGGAAGAGAATGTAGAGATTGGAGCAACATGAAGGCTGATCTCATGAATTACAGCTGATAGAAGATAATGCAAGGGATGATGATGTTTGTATATACGATGGGTCGGTTCACTGGTGAAAACATCCTGGAGCAGTTTCCTATAAGCCAAATGTTGGTAGGGTTGTTGCAGGCGAAGTGGGGCATACAGGACAACTACTTCTAGTATGAGGATGGAGGTTGAGGCCAGTACTGCTGCCCTCCATTGGATTTCTGGGACTTCATTTACTGGGGCAGTTGTTGTATCTGACTCTCAGTCGATGCTTCTACAAGATCAGAAGGGCAGGTTTCGTCATAGTGGATCGTCTATGAAGTTTCTAACCTCAGCGGCTTGTGGATATACTGTCCTGGGCATGGGGTGTTTACGGTAATGAGAGAGCGGACAGGCTTGCATCAACAGCTTCATTGTTGGAGTTGAAGATGGATAAGGGATATTCTTGGTCTCTTCGAGACTTCTGTGGATGAGGACACTAATATGTTAGATCGACATAGCTGATTTAAGAGTTTGAATTACCTTTGTTCATTCAGTCGAGACTGGATGCCTGAGAGGCAGAGTGAGAGGTGTTTTAATCAGCGCAAACCCCAGAACCATCAGTATGCATACTCTTGATATCTGTTGGGGAGACTGAGTATTTATGGGTTTGACCAGTGAATGACGCTCAGTTTAGTAACCAATAACCAATCCTGAGTAGCTATAGATGAAACAACAGTCTACTGTGGTCAGTTCTCAGATGAAACAGGGTGGTCAGCTGGTACCTATAAGGGTGGTGGATTGGGTCAGATCTGTTCATGTTTTTTTCACTTTGAAGTGTATTATGGTTTTGAATTTGTAGGATAGTGGATGGTTGTATTTCTCCAGTCTGTTATCAGCTCACCTCAGTTTTGGTTTGAAATATCTTCATTGCACTCCGGACGTGTCAATAGGTGCTTCGATCTCCTTTACAATATCTCCATCAGCATCCAGTGACTAACCATACCAGTTCAATGTTGATTGATGAGCCTACTCATATACCTATTGTGCTGTTCTTTTCTGGTCACTTCAATACAAGCTCTTGCAATTTAGCAGTTGACATAGATTTTTTTTAGATGAAAATCCTCTATGTGGGCACACTATATAAGATCGTTCAGAATGTCAACTCTATCCATTCGTGGATCCCTGATAAGTTGCAGAGCCAGCCCGCTTGTCTCCTACTCACATTCCGATGACACCCATGTGCCCTGGAGACAAAGATAAATGTAATTCATGTACAGATTCGTGACTCTTATAGTGATTCAGTACATTGCCTGTGCACTGAACCAGCCCCATTATTATCTCTGAATGGCAACAACTGAAGATGTGTAGATATTGTTAAGCTCCAGAAGCAGCTTGATGCCAAATGACAATGACAATAGTTTGGGAGAATGCAATATATATTCACAAAGGATGACAGTCAGCAATATGAGAATCATTGAGGCATATCTTTCCTTAGCATTCTTGGTAAAATTTACTCTAGAATTCTAGAGCAGAAACTAAGACATCTATCAGAGCTACAATGAATGAAAGAATAAATGGTTATTATCTGTAGCAACTTACGATGTTTGAGGATAGGTCATAATTTCAAAGTCGTTCAGCTTGTTGACCAAGAAATTTTTTACAAACTTCGGTCTTCCATTACTTATTTTGATGGTGCTCTCCCTTAGAGCTGTTGCATTATTGTCATAGATACCATTACGCACAAATATCTGTGAATCTGTGCCGTCTTCACTGGATTTTATTTGGAAGAAAAAGAAATAAAATTATATTAGGGATCACAATTTTTAATTGTCGCTAATATTTTGTCAGAGAATAATAAACTTCACTAATAGACTACTTTGGTTTTCACTGTACAAATGTTTTTACATAAGCAGACATGTCTAATGTTTCTATCAAAATGTTCCATTTTATATTTTTGTACTGACTTCTGCTACAGTTACTGCATTGAATGATTGATAGGACCATCATTATTGCACTTAGGTGAGTAGCTATGTGTGCTCCAATCTCTTTCTTACACAGGAAGATCTCAGTGGCAGTGCACAAACTCTGTAGAACCGGAGAGGGTCCCCGATGTAATTTTGAAGATGGTGAAGATATTTTTGTAGGAATTTTATTTTTAATCTTTTCTCATGAACTTTGCCAGGATAGCGGCTTTCCAGCCTGCCCTTCTCAATTTTGAACTGCCAGGTTTTTTTTAATGTGCTCAAGTTGAACACAGGACCTACGTTTTATCATCTGTCTCCAATAGGACTAGGAACTCGATCTCACCTACACTGAGATCAGAGATCTCTAGAAAAATATCCTGATGGCTCTATGAGGGAGCAAGTCTGGTACATTTGGCACAAGAGACAAGCATCTAACCTCTATGCTACAGAGACCCCAGACATATGCTGTAATTATTAATAAATTTATGCTTCAGGAGGGTCTAAATAAATTTGGCTAAAGAAAGACATTGCTCCATATTTAAAACAATTTCAGGGTTCTGGACAGTGCTCTGATCCTTAATCTGTCAAATAAATATACAATACATGTACCATCAGAGTATATATATGGAGAACATGATATGATCAATGCACACAGAACAAACACATACAGCCAGATAAAAATTGCAGCAAATTTATAAAGCAAATAGCAAATGAGAGATTTTACAAAACAAATACATACCTGCTGAAGGTATTGATTATTGTGCCCAACATTCTTGAGAATGTAATTGTGTGTTAAGTTTACCACGACATTCTTAATGTCAATGACATCTCGATAATCACCTGTCAAAGATGAAACATACATTAACTAAGCTACTATAACAAGCGTAAGATGAAAGGATATCATGGAATAAAAACAGACACCTTACTGAAATTAATAAGTATTTTAAGATAATATTGATTCAAAACTGCATTTTAATACATTTTCTGTCATAAAGTCAAAGGCTTGTGTGAGGCAGTGGATAATGAAAAAAATGATGCATTTTATATTGATTCCGATAGAGAGAATAATCACTATTTGTATCCACAAATAAAACACATATACAGTAATTAAACTATCTTTTTGTAAGGATTTTATTTTTAAATCATTAATCAATCAAACTATCTTTCTAATGTAAAATATCTTTGTTGTGTACATTTGATTAACCTTCCCATAGTTTCTTCACCATGCTACTATCTTACTATTCAGACATTAGTTTTGCTGTGCTTTCTGATTATTTAGCTGCTTAAATGGATCATCAGTAAAATCAAGATCTTCTAGTTTTAAAAATAAAATGTTCTTTGTGCTTGCATTTTAATAACTCCTGCTGTTTGATGATGCATTAATCTGCTACTAACCATAATTAAAATATTGTTGGATACCAAATGAAATTCTAGTGTTATTCATGCATTATCTTACCAAAGGTAAAACTGATAATCAGAGGAAGTAAGATTTTTGACAAATGAGACTTACCCACAGTATAGTTGTAAATATAATTCTGAAACATCATCAAATGCTGAAAGTAGTGACCAGTAATGCTGAGAGCTTCCCCATTTTTACCAAAAGCAAATACATTATTAGTCATGTTTCCTCTGAGAGCTGTACTAAGCGTGCTGGTAAAGGCAGAAAAGTACATACCTCCATGGTTGTAAGCAACCTGTAAACATTAAAGAATAACAGTGAATTGCAGAAAAAGTTACTGCCATCAAAGAATATCACTGAAATGCAGTAAAACTTACTGACAACAGTGACATAATAATAGATAGGGGAAAGTCTGGCATGGGTACAAACACAGTACAGCCTATGTTGTGATCGTCCTGCTGGATTTGTCTTTTTATTGAGTATAAGTTTGGACCAATGCATTCTATGAAATATGTCATAAAATATGACGAAAGGGTTTTCATGAAATTTTGCAGTATATTTTAAATACAAATATATTTTATTGAGTAGAATTTTATTAACAATTTCTGCATGCAAGTTTAGAGCAATAATAATTTATTTTTGTAAAATTATTACATATTTATTGTACATAACTTTGCAAATACTAGATAATACTAGTGATGAGGTGTTAGAAGAAGAGTTATAGAGCACATTCTGATAAAAGGTAAATCTGTTGGAAAAAACACAGCAGGAAATACTAGGACCAAGGAGCAACAATTGAGATGATAGAAGCATCATGGATTAGAACTGACCAAGACTCTACTATGCCTCTAAGTGGTTGCTTTGGTAACAGACTCAATCACTATTGTCTAAGTGATTAGAGATCAGATACAAAAAATCAATTCAATCAAAAATATAGAGATTCAATTACAATTATAGACCAAGTCCACTCAGCTGAAAATTGAGACCTAATTATCTGAGTAAGGGAAAAATTCAGAACTGTAACTAAATTTACTATGAAGTGCTCTAAAGTGGATAAATTCAGCATGCTGTAGGTGAGTCCAGAATGTAATGGTGTTGATTCTAACAAAAGAAATATTATTCAGAACCTTGAAGTTCTTAATCATACAAATAGCCAGGATGATTACCTTTGTACTGAAACAATAAATGGCCAACAATAAGAGTATACAAATCTACACAGTTCTTCTGATTGGAACAGTTTTCTGAATGTAGCTATTAAATTATGTGTATTAATTCTGTTATGTTTCATTTGTAACATATCTCTCACCTGATTATGAGAAAATCTAAAACTGATAGTACTCTGTAATGAGATGTCAATAGAAGGTGGTGAAGTCAGATTCAGGACTGGATAGCCATTCTCTTCTAACCAGCAATGCTCAATGTATAAAGATGGAGTGGTTTCACCCACATTTTTGTACTGAATTGCCCCATCTTCATTTCTACGAATCTCTGCTTGCTGAATAGTATGGCTGTACTCATTGTCTGAAATAATCAAATTTGTATAACAGAAAAAGTACAATTAAACAAAAAGTTTCATAGTCTATTTAAATAAACAAAACTTGCAAATATCATCACCATTATGCTCAGTGCTGACTAGTGTAATCAATCATAAATCTCCCAAATAACAACTGTCTTCAGTGTTAAAGTTGACATTTTTTTGGTGCTATGATTTTGAGCTGTCTAGTATCTTCTCTTTTTTCTCTGTCATCATCTTTCTTGACTCCAATAAGTTTTTTTAATCATAATGTGCCCCAAATCTCCTCTTTTCAACTCATAACATGGCTGAAAAATGGTTATTGCTTTAATCTGAAGTTGAAAATATGTTTCTTTATGCAATTACCTTTTTAGGCTGTGCACAGAAGAACCCCAAAATGGATATAGGACCTCACAGGGAAAGTTTCAAACATGATCAAACAGGACGAAATGGGGTGATAAAAAAGTAGAGTGGATATGACACATGCTTGCAGACGATTCATAAACAATCATAAGAGTTGCCATGCAGTGAACCACAAAAGAAGAACAGACCAAGGACAACCTGGCAAAGAACAATGGAGACAGTAATGAACAGGGTGGGTCAGACTTTGTCTAACCCTGTAAAGGATGACCATGGACTGAGCAACTATAAGGAGAGTATATCATGACATATTTCATGTGCTAGGAAGGGGAAACAGCAGTTCATATAAATTCTCCATAGCACTATCAAACCTGCTGCAGTGTTCAAACAAGAAATAAAATGATAAATCCTTCAAGATCAAAGGTCCTTTAATATTTTTTCTACTACATTGGAGATATTTTGCTGTTGTCCTACAAGATGTCACAATGCATGTTGGCCATTGACTGCTTTGTCTGATGATGTCAAAGGGAAAGAAAATAAGATAGCACAATGTACAGCTGCTAGAAAAACAGCAGAGAGATGCAAATGTACAAAATAAACCTATCACACAGACCAGAAAGAGGCAGTTAGTTTTTTTGCTACACACACTGGGAAGAGTGACAGGGAAAAATTATGGATAATACAAAGGATGAGAATGAGAACAGATAATGGAAAGCATAATATTATTGTATAAAATAAAACAACAGCAAAAATTATTAACATAACGTGGAACAGGAAGTTGTGGAAGTCTTTGACCTCCACGCACCTGTTGGCATGACACAAGAGTAGAAGAGTTAAGTACCAATGTCATTTTTCTTGATAATACAGATGGTATAGTTCTTGTTTTTATACAAAACTGTTCCTTATTATTCTTTATGACAACTCTGTTTTCATATTGTACTGTTGGCACCTTCAAGTCACATGGGTTGTTGTTGTTCAGATCTTATGAACAAATATTATATATATTAGTTAGTTTATTCCTTTCGAGCCAAAGGCGCACATAGGAGCAGAGGTTTTAGATCTCCATGTGATACGGTTCTTTGATAGCAGTTGGAGATCTTGTATGGTTTTACATCCCAATAGTTTACTTTCTTGTTGGATGGTTCTTCGAAGAGTGGTCTTTGGTCTTCCACGTTTTCTTTTCCCAACTGGTGACCACATAAGGACTTGTCGATTTAGTCTCTTTTCGTCTGATCTAAGAACATGACCTAAATATTTCCACCTTCGTTTCCTTATAATATTTGATACGGGTTGTTGGTGTGTTCTATCTCTCACTGTGTTGTTAGAAACGAAATCACTCCATTTGACTTTTAATAATTTTCGTAGACATTTATTCTCAAAGCTGTCCAGTTTCTTATCAATTTTCTTTGTTGATTTCCAACTTTCACAACCGTAGGTCAGTACAGGAATCACACATGACCTAAATAATTTAACTTTTGTGCATATACTAAGGTCTTGAGATTGCCAGATATTCGTTAATTTAGTGAAGGCACTAGCTGCTATAGCAATACAGGAGTTTATTTCTTTCATTGTGTCTCCGTTGTTTGACACTTTACTACCCAAATATGTAAAATGTTCAACTTTCTCCAGTGTTTGGCCATTTATTACGATGTTGTCTGTCGAGTTCGTGAGGTCCATAATTTTGGTCTTGGCAGAATTAATCTGGAGACCAACCTGTTCTGCAAGTGTGCAAAGATTGCTCGTTAGTTTGTGGGTTGCTTGTGTGGTTGAATTCAATATGGCCACGTCATCGGCAAAGTCAAGATCAAATAGTCTGCTGTTATTAAGCCATTTGATGCCTAGTTGATCATCTTGGGTGCATTTGCGCATGATCCAGTCTATAGCTATCCCAAAAGCATAGGTGACATCACGCAGCCCTGCTTCACACCCGAATTGACTGTGAACCAGTCTGAGTTTCCTGCATCTGTTCTTACACAGCAGGATGCTTCAGAATAGAAGGCTTTTATAATATTGATGTACTTTTCCTGGAAGCCGTAGGTCTTAAGAATCTCCCAGAGAGTAGAACGATGAAGACTATCAAATGCTTTCTGAAAGTCTATAAAATTTATCACTAGTGGTGACTGGAATTCAATTGATTCTTCTATAATGGATCTCAGCGTGAAGATATGATCGGTACAAGAACGATGTGGACGAAAGCCAGCTTGTTCTTCTCTTAGCCTTGGTCGACGGCATTTTTCAGTCTCTCCATCAAAATACTGCAGAATAGCTTGCCAGGAATTGATAGCAGAGTTATTCCAGCCAGTTGTTGCAATTTGACAAATTGCCTTTTTTGGGAGCTTGAATATATTATATATATGGACCTGTCTATATTGAAAGATAGAATCAAGGTAAGTTATAAAGTTCAGGCTAACTTGACTTTGTCTATCTTGACATAAGGTTACAACGGCTACTCTCCACTAAATTATATTTTGGAGATCATCTTCTTGAGTTTGTATAAGAGACTCTCACTTCAATGGAACTTTTCTTCTTTCAAATGCTGTCAATCTTCTATTGCAGTTACATTCTTCTCTTGCCCTGTGGGTTCTCTTACTCTTTGTATTACCTTCTAATTTCCCTTTAAATAGTTAAAATGCGCAATTCTAAGTTTTATCTGGCCATTAACATTTATAGTTTGCAATCATTTGTTTTGTTCATATTTTTGTAGCTCTACTTTTGATGTTTTTATAGCTATGTTGTTTTGTTCCTAGAACCAGCAAGAATACAATAGGCAAAATGGACTTTAAATATTATTTAACATATTAGTAATTTCCTTACTTGGATATACTAGCCCAGCTAGGGGAAGTTTGACTACTTCTGCAATGAAACCATAGCTCCCAAAGCTGACAGATGCATGAATGTGTACTGTCATAACCTCTCCAGTTGTCTGGAACAATTGCTGGATGTCCTCATTGCTGCTGTTGGCAACAATGTATCCAAGACTAGTACTACTACTCACTTCTGCTCCATTAAAGATCTCAACACTATTTTGTGAAAAGTCTTCATGAAAAAGATTTATTTGAAGAAATCTAAGTCCAACAGTTCGTCTGGACCTGAAATATACATGAAATACAATCCATGAGGATCAAATGAAAAAAATAACAGTATTAATAAATTGACACAATTATTAAAATACTGTATCTTGTTTTGTTACAGGCAGACCTTGATTGCTACTGTTTATTCTTTGGTTCACTCTATTTGTGAAGTATCATAAGAGACTGAAGTTTATTTGTCTTAGCTGTGTCTGTTGCATTGATTATGATGTGGTCATTTATACAGACGAGTCTGTTGTTCAACACATGCAAAGTTCATGTGCGTTCACTGCTCAGGACAAAGGGGGAACTGTGAAGAAAGATATATTTGGTTTTGCCAAGACTGTATTAGGTTGTCTGACTATGGAGGTTATAGCGATAACAAAGACAAAAGCATGGCTGGAGACACAGACTTTCACCCATATATGTTTTATCAGTAGTACAATGAGTTTGCTCAGGGAAATCTAAATTGGTTAGACTCTAAAGCATTGGCTGGAGTTGCTGAGGCAATGATCAGTTTTATTTTCATGCCAGGGCTTCTTATTTTCTCTAATCCTGTTTTGCTTTCACAGCGTCAGGATAAGACAAGATTTCTAGGTGTAAAAAGGAACTGATTAGCTGATAGACTTGCTGGTATGGCTACTGTGGAAAGCAAACAAGCAATGGATGAGGCTGATATTCTTAATGCCTTTAGGGAGGCATGACATCAACAGATAAATGTAAAGCTGCAACCGTGGGATGAAGATAGACAAGAGCTCAATGTCAGTGGGTAAAGAAGAATAGACACAGAACCAGCATCATTAGTTGTTACACGCTGAATGATATCCTGAGGAAGAGATCTGAGTGCTTATGAACTGAATGGTTTGATGTGCAGTGAAGTTGATCTGTCTACTAACTAACAAAACAACCAACCAACTAACTATTTAACAACAATTAAAAATAATCGACATGTTTAATGGTCTAGAAGAGTCTCTATGCTTCTGTACGGATTATACCAACCATTACAAATTTCATGTTCAAGGATGGGGAAACTGCAGTTTATGAACATTCTGCAAAATACTATTAAACTTGCTGTTCTGAGAAGAAGTAATAACTAGAAATTTCTTCAGTATCTAATGTACTTTGAAATTATGTTACAGATGTAAAAGAAAAAAAATACTACCACCAGATGTCATTCATAACTAGGAAAAGAATAGGATTTCTTGAGGTGAATTCCATGATTTCAACTGGAAGTCTAGAAATGTAAATAATACTCTTATACACGAACACACAAAAAAACCTATTATGTCAGACAGAGTACTATTACATTAATATACAAAGTTATAAGTTGCAGACATCTCTACTAGATGGTAGGCAAATTATAGTTTATCAAAGTTTCAATTAATCAATAAATTTTCAATGATGTTTTCATTATTTTCCATATTACATCGATCTCATTACTAATACTTTTGAATGGAAATAACAGAAGTAATATGATAAAGCAAGACTGGCTGGAAGCATTGCAAGACAAACACTGTTGTTGAACCCTCAGGGAAAGAGAAGTAGGGGAAGGCCTAGACAGACATGGAGAAGAGAGCTGGAGGCTGATATTAAAAGGATAGGTAAAACATGGAAAGAATTAGAAGGATGGCAGGAGAGAGAGGAAGAACTGGAAGAAGTTTGTTGAAGACATGTGCTCTATTGGGAGTTGAAAGGTGAAGAAGAAGAATATGATAAAGCACAGGGATAAAATGAGGAAAGAATATTAAGTGTTACATTACTGTAATCATAGGTTAGTATCACATGACAGTCCCATTTATAGAATCTAATTGGCATAAGCACAGTAGATGACCTCAAAATATGGAGAAGAGATAAAAACAAGAGGAGTAAGGTAGTAGTTATTAAGACAAATGAGTCACAATGTTCAAGGATAATAACTTGGAGACCTTACTGAAATACTAAACAAGTATGCAAACTGAATGTCACAAGACAATATACAACATAGCAATGAACTAGCTGTTACATGCTTAATCAAAAATGTACATCAACATACTGATATTTTGACACGTCTCTTGTGTATGGACCATACTTATAAAACAGAATCAGTCTTGTCTGCACTTCAATTTCCTTCTCCAGTCTGCAAATATCCACAAGTCCATGGACACTATAAGGAATAGTGCTTGGTGCACTAGGCATAAATGATGAATGTCGAACACTGGTCTCACCATTCAGAACAAGAATATTAACACCAAAACCCAAATTGCCAGATATATTCTGAAACTGAATGTTTAAGTCTTGCCTAAGGTGCAAGATCATATCCATTATCAGCACAATTAGAAATGTTGATATGTTGGAAGATAGGAGTAACATAAGTTGATTGGATTGCTCCAACTTTTTCTCCATGAAGGATTCAGACTAACGATGTCAACATAACTCATTGTTGACGGTCTATTCTATATCAGCTGCCAATGGTTTTCTTCTAGCATCCATAGCAAATCTTATGTTTCCAGTAGTCTAACTTTGGTTCTAGATTTCTCTTCCACAGGTGATGAAGTGTAATTTGCAGCATAGACACAGGCAGCAAGTTTAATTGTAACGTGTGATGCACTGTTTAAGGATTTCATCACTCGACAGTAAAAGATTGTGCCAAAATTCTTTCTAAAGTACATGGGTTTGCCATAGATGTAGTAGTCATAAAGATGTGTGAATCTGACCTTGACATTTATAACCTCTTTTCCAAGCTCCTGCAAACCACTTAGCTGTTTTTCATTTAACTGCTGTCCACATTAAGTTCAAGTTTTGTTGACATATTATAAACTCAAGAAATCCTGAATCTGTGAATGAAGTCTTATCACGTCAGACGCACCCTTAAATCAGAATTACGTTTATGTCTTTCTGTGACCAATGATGATTTTTTCTTCTCCTCCATAATTTGTTTATTTGAAGGTTGTACAGGCAAGAATTTTATCCTGCTGTAGGAAGACCATTGGTATTAATCACAAGGACAAGAATACCAACATTAGGCATAAATGTAGCTCAGTCCCAGGAGGATAGTAAGGTGATGCCTGGCATTATAGTGAGATCAGATTGACAATACAAGTCGCCTATTCCATCAAGACTTTAGACTTTCACGACCACCTAATTGATTTGGGTTCGATACATTTCTCTGATACCAGATGAAGGTTTGGGGTTGGTTTGCAATTGTCAAATATGGAAAGTATTCACAATGGCATAAGCTATTCCAGTCATCAAAGTCAAATATCCTTCGATACTGGCTGATTTATCCCCAGTAATTGAGTGTAACATTTACAGAGCTTCAAGCAGTATTGATGTAACCTGCAACTAGCTCATAGTCAAATAGATTCACAAACACTTAAGTTTGCCTTGATATTCTAAACCTTCATGGCAACTGCATAAGTTCTTGGACTGTAGTCTGATAACTGGCCATCATAAAAGTTGTTGGTGATTTCATTCAGATTTATCTGACCTGAGACTCTGGTGATATACTCTGAGTGACTGAGATATCAATGTCTCCAAATAACGACAGTTATTATCTCTCACTAAATTGCTGTCTAAGGACATATTCTTCTCCATCCCAGAGATATAAATGAGACCAAGGAGGCATTTATTGTTGTTAAATGCATTTCTGTCTATCTTTAACTGAGCATAGTAACCAGAAACTGTAAATCCAAAATCTTGATTATTCTGGAAGTTTGAATCCACAACACTGACTGCATGCACCTCTCTTTCAGTTTTATCATTGACTGGAAGTTAATGTGCAAGCACCGATTTTGTACTGATGGTAATGTGGTCAATATCCACTGCCAGACATTATTAGCAAAATCCACATGATTATGTTCAGCAAGAATACCAATGGCATTATCTTTAAACTCAGACGAATACAGTTAGATTATTTTAGCACACGTTCAGGTTTGTCATATCTTCAAAGTTGGGATGTAATCTTCACTGAACTTTGTAACACTTAGCATATGCATGAGTGTTTGAAACTGTATAGATTTTTACATCCTGGAATATATATATATATTTATATATACACACACATATAGAATATATAGATGTGAATGAATGATTATGGTTTTGTCCATAATATTAGTCTTCTTCTCTCTCACCATTTACTTCTTTATAGAAGTGTTGGGAAGAGTAGTATCTTTGTGTGCTTGTTTTAAGGCACTTTGTAAGCTGATATTCATTTTAGTAAGGCTGTTCTTGATGACATCGGCTATCTTATGTCTTTCTCTGCTTTGTACTCATTATATTTTCTGTGGCACTGTGAAGGCATACTAGGCACATATATAGGGAATATATATAGTAAAGAGGAAAAATTAGCATTTATGTTTGAGAATCTGATATGAAACAGTGTTTGATTTGGAAAAAAATACAAAATATGCTATATTTCATATGGAAACAAAGACACAGAATGTTGAATAATCAATATTCAATATGTGCAACAGTAAAAGGTACAAGTTACAAACGGAGAAAATAAACAAAGAACTATATTCAGTCTATACATCTTACTTAGTGATCAATCTCAAATTATTAAAACAAGACAGATGACTCAAACATGTCAAACACACAGTAGCTAACTGGGAGACAAAGAAAATAATGCAGAAATATTATAATAGCCGTCCATCGCAAGCGATGATGACAACAATCTCAGACGTGTACTGTTGCACCTCTCTGGTGTGTGCGGAGGTGACTGTAGAGTCCAATCCTAGAACAGAATCCCCGACCACAGGTGGGGCATACATGATCAAGGTTAGACATGTGCGTGTTGTGTGCTCTGTCTTTTCGGCTGCTCGTTTTCTCTGTGACTCAACAATACGATGATTCTCAGCTATTCGGGTTCCTCTTTGTTGTTACAGCGCCACATTTGGAATATTACATATTAAATGACTGTGATACAGTGGATACCATTTCAATGGAATATACCAGATAATGATGAGGGCAACAGATTTGCAAAGGAGAGGGGGGAACTAAATCCATATGATCATAGATTATGAAGAGATTAACTGATTTGCCACAACAAAATACATTTGCAAGTGGGAAACAGATGATCTGAGTTACCAGACAAATGATGTATATTAACACTCCATCGAGGTTAGATTATTGACATAGAGATGAAGCTCAAGTGTAGCCACCAGTAGTAGAAAAACCAAGACTTTCAGGCTCTTCTAAACCCACACAAGACCACAGCCTGCTCAAGAAAGTTAAAGTGTTGAAGAGAGAGGTATTCAGTCAATAGGCATACCAAAAGCAATCAAGCTAACATGCAATGAAATGATATCTACATCTTCAAAACGTTAGAGCACTCAACTTTGACACTGGAATGCAGTTCCAAGCACTTCAAAATAAAGTGACATGGCAGTACCAGGTTCAGTGAGCTATCTCTATCTAACCCAGACCCTACTCCACCTCCATGTGGTGGATTTGGAAACAGATTGTTGCACTGTAAACTGGATAGGGATCAAAGGAGAGCTACTGTACTCATTGCAAAACAACAACTGACGCAAGTGAAAGTATTTAGTGAGCCTGAAATCAGCAGCTGGAAGAATTAATACCGAAGTACAGCAAAATGCAACAAAAACCAAATCATTGGCCAAATGACACAGAGATACAATTGTAAACATGTATCATTTCACACAAAATGCTCCTTATGTAATACGATCTTCATCCCAACTATGTTCTACCAGTGTCAAAATTGGACACTTACAGCAAATGAAAAATTACAACAACAAAGATGAAATGCCTGTGGAAAATAATGGAATAAGAAATAAGATTAAAAATGAGATTATTAGAGACTTGGTAGAAAAACACCAGTGCAAGAGAATACGATAAAACAATAAACCAAATTGTTCGGTCATGTAATACAAATACCATTTAAAATGACACCACAATGAGCATTACTATGCAGATAAAATGGTTTCAAGGCCAAAGGTCATTCACGCTGTTGATGAACAGCAGAAGTATCAGGGGTGGTAGGAAACACCATATATGAGACACACTCAAGGGCCCTTGCAAGAACTCTTTCAGTTTCAGTTTCAAATATCTTCATTGCACTCTGGACATGTCCATAGGTGCTCCGATCTCCTTCGCAATATCTCCATCAGCGTCCAGCGACTGACCGTACCAGTTCTATTTTGATTGATGAGCCTACTCGTATACCTGTTGTACCGTTCTTTTCTTGCCACACCAATCTTCAAACCCAGTTCTTGCAATCTAGTAGTTGATGTGGATTGGTTTAGATGAAGGTCTTCTCTGCGGCCACGCCTTATGAGGGCGTTCACGATGTCAGCTCTGTCCATTGGCTGGCTGTCTGATATAGTGGCAGAGCCAGCCAGCCTGTCTGCTCTCTCATTGCCAACGACACCCATGTGCCCCGGAACAAAGACAAGTGTAATTCTCCAAATTGTTGACGCCTGCAGTGATTCAGTCCATTGCCTGCGCACCGAATCGGCCTCCACCTTTCGGATCATACTCAATGAGTCACTCAAAATGCACGCATGAGTGTAGTTTTGTGACTCTAGCCAGAGTAGTGCATTGGTCACCGCCAGTACCTCCATTTTCATGCTGCTTGTTACCATACTGAATGCACCACTGGCTTCCTTGACCATTCTGCCACATGAGCTTGCAGAGAAGGCCCATGCAGACTTTTCGTGACGAACTACCGATCCATCCGTGTAGATCACAACGTCGTCTGCATTGCAATTTCCATCGATGATGGCTTTGAAGAAATCTTTGCATACCATGAATGCTGAAAGGCACAACAGGAATAAAGAAATTAAGAAGAAGTACATATGGACAGGTAATTCAGACTGCAGAGCACATACTTCAAGACTGCTTCAAATATGATATACTGTGACAAACTCACTAACCTAGTGATATAACGCTGGAAAGAAAACTAAACAGTTCTCTGTGTGAACTACAAAAGACAGTAAAGTTTATACAAGAGACAAAATTGAATACATAGACAATTTTTGAAGCGAATGAAAGGAAGGATGAAACAACAACAACATATAAACCAAATTACATTATTTTTGTAAACTCAAACATACAAATGTGCTACCTTAATATAGATCTGTTCTTCTTTGAACCTGTGAAACAATTCAAGTCTTTTGTTGTAAGGGTTGTTGTAGTGCTTAGTAACAATGCCTTGGTTGTTACTGTTGAAGGTTGTATTAGTCACAGCCGTACGTAACTGAGGTCCAGCGGAATCATAGATTCCTATACATGAAAGTAAAATAAATATGAAAGATAGTAGAATGGAAATAAAATGACAGTTATGACAGCATTTTAAAGTTAAATATATTTGCTCGTGTAGACTATACAAGAAAAGATAGAAGACATAAAATACTAGTGATATATTATTCTTTAAAACCACGCTTTATATTCCAAATACTTTAACAACTATGGTCAGACACATTAAGTCCGGGAAAAGAAGTAAGAGAAGCAACATAAGAAAAACATGGAAACAAGAAATTAAGACAAATGTGAATGAAGAACTGACATACAAACTAGCTGACCCCACAATGAACAAAATTACACAGATTTTGATTATTGGTTACTAAACTGACGTCATTGCACTCCGGGGCAGACCCATAGGTGCTCAGTCTCCCCCAACAGATATCGAAGAGTATGCATACTAAAGGTTCCTGTGGCTCGCTGATTAAACACACCTCTCACTCTGCCTCTCAGGCATCCAGTTCGACTTGAACAACGGGTAACTCCAAAGTGCCTAAATCGCTTGATCGATTCAACATCGATTTTAGTGTTCTCATCCAACAGACAGTCGCGAAGAGACCGAAGAATATCCCCTAATCCATCTTCAACTCCCCAACAATCGATGCTGTTGATGCAAGCCTGTCCGCTCTCTCATTACCGTAAACACCGCATGCCCAGGACAGTATATCCACGTAAGCCGCTGAAGGTTAGAAACTTCTATAGACGACATCCACTCATCGAAACCTGCCCTTCTGGATCTTGTGAAGCATCGACTGAGAGTCAGATACAACAACTGCCCCAGTAAATGAAGTCCCAGAGATCCAATGGAGGGCAGCAGTAATGGCCTCAACCTCCATCCTCATACTAGAAGTAGTTGTCCTGTATGCCCCACTTCGCTCTGCAACAACCCTACCATGCGCATTAACCAAGAAACTCAAGCCGGACCTCTCACCACGTTGAACCGACCCATCGGTATATACAACATCATCATCCCTTGCATTATCTTCTATCAGCTACTTAACTGCGAGATCAGCCTTCATGTTGTCCCAATCTCTGCATTCTCTTCCAATATTAATGATAACGTTGAAATAGTTGGTCATGCTACCATCTGTTGGGATCCATTCTTCTCCTTTTGGTAGGGTCGCAACCGTAGTCACCTGGCCAATTGTTCTCTCAGCCTGGGCCATCCACGACATGCCACGCTTGATTCTCGTGCCCTTAACATCATTAGTGTTCTTGTGTAGTGGATGTCTCTTATCCGCAGTAACCCACATATATGCCTTGGTTTGGGCGATTGCATGACGGGAGTGTAGTGACAGAAGGCTAAGCATATATCTCATCTTCACAATGGGGGTATTTCTAGTGCAGCCCAGGACTATACGCATACCTTCATTCTGAACCTGTTCATTCCGAGTCCGTATTATACCACTGACATAACCAGTCGATCAAACAAAAGGGCAAGTAGTCTCTGCTCAAGGTGTGCGGCCACCATAACTTTGAGAGCCGCAAGACCACGCTTGCACCGTTGTATCGTCTGTTCAATATGGTGTTTGAAAGATAGACTACGATCAAAGGTTATTCCAAGATAGCGCAGCCTGTCTCTGCGCTCGATGGTATGTTCATCAAAGGTTACACGGTGTAGGTCAGCATTGACTATGTGATTATTCAATGAGCACCACAACATACACACTTTTTCAGGATTGACCTGAGAGCGAGACTCTCTACACCAACCCGAGATGGTACGCAATGTTTTCTGAATGTCGTCAACCATCTCTCGTCTATATGACCCAGTCCTATATATTATTAAGATATCATCTGCAAATGTCAATGTTCGACCCAATCCGGTTGGCTGAATTTTAGCTACATTTGCTGTGTAAATATTAAACAACACAGGTGATAGAGGAGAACGCTGGGGTAATCCCGGACATATACATGCAGGATCCGATGTCCATGTTCCTAAACGTAGTGCAACGGTTCTCTCCATTAAAGAAGCAGCTATCCAGTTCACCAGCCAAGGATTAACTTCACATTTAATCAAAGAGTGCACCATTATTGAAAAATTCACCTTGTTATAAGCATCCTCCAAGTCGATGGCCACAGCAACAGTCTCTAACACAAGTCTGTGGCGACAAGTCTCTATATCAATTCTGGCAGTTTCATTGCAAAATGAACAGGAGGAATACCAGCCAGTCTTTTCCTACTTTACGTGACTCATCAGGAGCCGTCTTGACAACAGATGCAGAAAAGGGGCAGGGGTTCCTTCATCGTTTCGTGGAACAGACAGAAAAAGGTGATAAAACTGACCGCCATAATATCATAAGTGCTCTTCGTGATATTACAAGCTCTGGAGAACCTTACATTGACTTAATAACAAAGAAGGATGTTGTTAATGCACTCAAGGCAAGCCACAGCACCGCTCCAGGGCCTGATGGTGTACAATATCATCACATCAAACAGCTGGATGAGACTGTTATTAATGCAGTTGTGATGGATTTTAACAAAAGTGTACAGAATGCTGTGGTACCCAAGGATTGGCTTCATAGTTATTTATGACCGCTCCACAAACATGGGAAGGATCCTAAACTGCTCAGCAGCTACCGCATACTCACCTTGCAAAATGTACATGGCAAATTACTAGAGAAGATAGTGGCCAGAAAGGTAATGTGTGACTTAGAGAATGACCACATCCCCCCTGACACTTTGGGTAGCTACCGGCCAATGAAAGGGACATGGGACAATGCTGGCACATTTGCATATGATGTTTATGTAGGCTTCCAATCCAAGCAAGATTTTGATTAGAAAGTATGATCCTGAATGGTTCCAGGTCTGAATGCTGTCTCCTGCATTGTAACATTATTGAATACAAAACAACTGGCTCAAAGAAAAGAACAAAGTTATTACTGAATAAATTTTTTTAAACACAATATGTTTGAACTTTTCATTGGCTAGAGTGATCAACTATAATTCTCAGCAACAACATTGTATATTACTGAAGTTCTGAGGTGGTCAGCAATATTATAAACTGTTGAAACATGAGGTAAGCATTTGCAAAATGTAGGCAAAAAAGGCAAATATCCTAAACAAGAAAACGAATTTGAAGTTGTCAGTTAATTTCTGATATAAAACAAGTTAACAAAATTATACACAGTAAGACACAACTACACATAAGATCACCAGCTTTAAAATGTGTATTGGACCAAAAAGTCAGTCAACTCTTCCATCAACACTTCGCAACAGAAAAAGGTAACAAGAAATGATGATTTGATAGGACCATCATCATTGCACTTTGGTGAATAACCATCTGTACTTCAATATCTTTCTTACGGTAGAAGATCTCAGAGGCCATGCACAAACTTTGTAGTAGCAGCGAGTGTTCCTAGTGTAATTTTGAGTTTGGTGAAAATTTGTAGAAATCTTATTTTTAATTATTAATGATATTTTGCCCAGGCAGCACCTTTGATGCCTACTCTTACAGATGGTACACTGCTAAGGGTTCTTTTATGTGCTCAACGTGAACACAGGACCAACATTTTATCATCAGTCTCTAATATGACTTGGAACTCTATCTCACTTATAATGAGACAAGGAAATTGAGTCTTTCTGAACATAGGAGTTTCAGGGTTGGGAATCCCAGTCGATGACCAGATTGAGAAAGATGGATGTTGATGTTAATACAGCCAGAAAAAAAGACATACCAAACACGCAGAAAGATTAATTAATCAACATCGAACTGGCGTGTTGAGTCATTGGACACCGCTGGATTTGTTGAAGCAGGGATCGGAGTATCTATGGACATGTCCTGAGTGCCATGATGATATTCCTCATATGAATGATAAGCGATAAGGAAATGAACTAATTTCTTTTTAAAGTGACAGAAGAGCATCATAGCTCAACACCAGAGACTACCAAAGTATTTAAGAAATGTTCATTAAAAGCAAAATAATAAGAAATTTATTAACATATAATATTTTATAAAATACTGGGGGAAAATGATAAAAATCGGTAGAAGTATAAACTTACGTGGAATGATTGCAAAAGCTAGCCTTCCAGAGAGTTGCCCATTTACTATCATTTGAATGGTGACAACATTAGAAGTTGAAAGAATGGGAAAGTCCACATGATCTTTTTCAATTTGCCACCTCCTGGTATTGGAAGATCCAAGACCCATTCTGTCAGAGTCATAAATGATCACGTTCTCTGCTGCTTGAACAGGAAGGTAGTCCAGAATCTGAGAATGAACACATAGCTATTTCCAATTTTCAGTCATATGTAAACTTTGCTCCTTTCATAAACAGTACAAAAATATATGAACATCAGAAAGACAGTTTCAGAGTAAAAGGAATATTACCACAACATGTAAACTGATTTAACTAACTGAAACTTGGATAAAATCAGATGGAAGATGCATTTTAATAATAAAGACTAGAATAGACCAAGCAAGAACATAATTTCAGACAATCAAAAGCATCAGATGCAACAATTTATCAATGCAAGAAAGAACAACAGCTTTTCCCTGCTACAGAGTCAAATGAGCAATATGGAATTGAATTGGACACTAAATAGACATAAAAGATGAACAATGGTAGTTCTTCTTCTTCTTTCGTTCGTTCTTTACGACCAATTTTAATCACTCTTTGTGATATGTTTGATCATTGCCAAGAACGAGTATACTTTGCACATTGTTTTGGTAGGCCCCTAAACGCATAGACTTCTCCACGTTTAGGACATGTGCATCCGATTTCAGCCAAACCTCCTTAGTCGCCTCTTACGACATGCGTGGCAGGTAACAGTGGTTCTATTCTTTACACCCCAAATTTGGGCCCGGTAACCACTCGGGCGATCAATGGTAGTCATAGAGATATGAATTTACAGAAGAATATTAAGAATACAAAAGACTGTTAAAAAACAAACGAGGACATTCCAGATTATCATCATCTGCATTCTTCTGGAAATATGATTTTACAGAAGAATATTAAGAATACTAAGGGCAGTTAAACAAACAAATGAGAACACTTTATTCAAGATCTTTCCCATCTGAATTCTTCTACTTCTTGTGTTATTGATTTTCCAGCTGTCAGAAGTTTTTCAATGCTTTTCTTACTTACTCTTATGTGATGAATAAGTTTTCTTTGTTTTTTCTTTAACTAGCATTGATCTTTTATGTTCTTGCTGTCCATGTTATGTAGCTTTAACCTCAGTTATCACATCACTGTTGCTGCAAGTGATTGTTCTAACTTGTTTACTCATTATTTAGGATTCATATCCAGAAAGCAGTATTGTTCCACTGCAAGACTCTTATCACTTTCATTTTAATTATTATTTTCAGGAAGCCTGCTGTTATGTTGTTATTTATTTATGTTGTTATACATATTCAGTTTTTAGTTATGAGGGCTTCTAGATATCTGAATTTGTTCAAAAGACTAACCATGGGGTCCATACATAGAAGAAATTCAAAGGAAAACCACACTCAGACTAAGACTTATGAAAAAACTAACAGGAACCATTTGGAGCAAGTGCAAACACAATACATCAAATATACACAGGAGATGTACACCCAACACTGGAGCATGGGATCCTACACAACCACAGCACAGACAAATCTTAACAAATTAGACAAAATACACTGGCATCAGAATTGTAATTAGAGGTCTAAGAAGCACACCAATCAAAAACCTAGAGGCAACTACTGGCCCCAAGAGCATGTGGCAATGCAGGAAACAAAAAATACTTACCTAAACAGAGAATCTCAAACTCAGAGAAAATAATTCCATGCACAAAAACAGTCCACAAATTAACAAAAACTGCAAACACAGATTACATCACCTGTCAAAATTACTCTCTGAAAAAAAGTGACATGCTCTAAAAAAAAACAGCAACCTGGGAAATGATGCTATCATGTAACAGCACAGACATACAGACCAATTTCACAGTGATCAAAAAATTCAAGATATAGGCAAAAAAGGCTGAAGAAACAGATCTGGTCTTGAGAGCAAAGACAGTCATTGCATGTTGACACCTCATATCCCGACCCAAGTGGACCCATATACAAAGATAGATCGTCGGACACTACAATGAAGGAAGGACAGACTGGTACCATCCATTATATTTCAAGATGGCACCACTATAAAACATCCAAGTGCCATCAGAGAACTTTCAATTAATTTCAGAGCTGAGCAGCAGGTAATTGTTGATTGCATATAAATACTGCAGGAAAGAAGAAAATGCAAAATAACAATCTTGTCTTCATGTACGACTGCAAGTCAATTCTGCAGAACACACAAAGGAAACCACAAGATAATATGGAGAGAAAACTGACTTATGAACCAAACAAGCTCTAAGAACACAACCAAATTATTCTCCAGTGGATACTGGCTCACTGTGGCACATCAGGAAATGAGAGAGCAGATAAGCTGGCTAAGAATGGAACAAAATTGATACAACCCATACACCCAGTCTTACTACCAGAGATCAAGAAAGATATCTTCCATCTCAGAACAGGACACTGCAGGCTCATCCACCACATGCACAGAATAAAGTCTGTTCAAACTGCACTAATTTTACTTTTTTTTTTTTATTCTTGGCCCAGAGTGTGGCAGTTGGGTTATTTTAATAGACAGTCTTCGCACATCCTGTGGAAGTTAGTACAGAATGTTTTAACAAATACTTCAATTGCATAACAAATAGACAACTAGATACAAAAATATTACTTGAATACTTCAAACATGTACCTGTAATGAGAGCTTGTAAAGAGGTAAGGACACTTTCACTTCCACCAAATATTCTTTGTTTTCTATTGTTTGTCCTGCTGAGCAGATCATAAATGTAAGCTGATTTGGTTGTAGAATTCTCACAGGTTGTGCAAACATATTCATGCGTCTTGAAGGGTAAATAGTGTTTCTTATCAACAGAGCATCATATTCTGTGAAGAATGGATCATATAAGAAACCTGCTTTTCTATTGTTGTCTAATTTTGAGTGCATCACCTGTAGAACACGCAGAAAATATAATGAGAGTTTCAGCAGAAGTAGGACAAAAAATGTGTATTTAAGATAGTTCTCAACCCAGTGATTGTTTTATTCTTCATTACCACAACCCGACAGAGTGGCTGACGTGCTTTATGGCATCTTGTAGAGTGCAACATTTTCCCACCTTGTTTGGTTCACTGTCATCCTTTGCAGGATGCCTTAAGTCTCACTTACACTGCGCCTCTTTGTCTCCACAGTTCACCACCATGTTTTTACTGTTTTGTCTTTATTTTGCTTTCCTTTCGGTCCACTATATGGTAATGTTCTTATAATAGTTTATGGATTTCTTCAGAGCATGTGTTTTATGCAGCTCCAATACGTGCCTTTTATCACTGTGTAAATTTTCTTCTGGTTGAGCCTGTCTTGGTAGCTGATTTTGTTTGGAAAATATTCGAAATATTTTCAATCTAGATGTTTCTATTTCTATTGTTCTCCTGCATTTACATCCATACAAAAGAACTGTATGTATGCAGTAGTCATAGACCATTAATTTTTTTGTTGTACTGGGAAGATCTTCAAATGTTGTTTCAATAGCGATTGCATTATACCCAAATTATGTATATATTTCTGTGAGTTCAGTTAGGGATTTCTTCAATTTTGTCTATCCCATCTTTCTCTTGGTGTCTGGGGGGACAGAATGAGGTATGTGCTAAACTAGTGAGCCAGGGGACAATCAGCATGCATAGCCTATGACATTTTCAGAGGGAGACAGAACACCTATGAGTCTGTCCAGTGTGTTATGATGTAGATTTAGTAACCAATAAGCAATATATATTTGTTCCTGAAGCATGACATAATAAATATTTGTAGTAGCAAAGAGACTGAAGTTAAATGCACATTCCACCTGTTCTTGCAACGGTCCTAATTGACTAATGACATTCTAGAGTTCAGCTACCCATATTTTCATCATGGTGGCTGACCTGTTCACTAGATCACAGCAATGATGGTGGTGAATTGATTGACACTGAAGTTGACTGAACATATGGAGATGCTAGTCACAATGGATGATAGATACATTGGGCGAGTTTTGCAGGAAGTGGTCCAGACACCTACAGATCCAGAGATAAGAATCCTAATTGATAAGTGCACTCACTCAGATAACTTCATCATATGGTTCAGTGATTTGAGGAACGACCTGGATGGACTTAGATGATGCAGGTGAATAGAAGGACAGAATAGGAGGAAAGAAGTGCATTTAATTCAAGCACCGAGCATGATAAATGAGATATAGCTGCTGTCTCTGAAGTGATTTCATGACTGACACAACCAGAAGCAACACATTCAATTATAGTAATAGATTTGATGAGTAGGCTTAGGAGTACTTGACTTCACACACCTGGGCATGCAGGAGTGACAGGAAATGAAAAGGCAGATAAAACTCATTGGGATGACATCCATTGCATGTAAAAGAAGTATGAACAGGATGAACATCATAAATGCCACCTGTTTCACATATGTGATAACATCTGTGATGAATCAGAGATATTTAGTCTGATTGAAATTATTATTAAGCAACAGACAAGTACGTTGGTGCTGTCTGTGGGGTAGATAAACAGAGAATATGCTAACCAATATCCCTTGAATACAGTCAACATGGAAAAATTAGATGCTGCTGTAATAGAAGAGGAAACACGTAAGGACTTGTCCAATATGCAAGAATGCCGATCCAGAGAACTGAACTGATATTAACTGATATTATATAGAGAAAGGTCAAAGTTATCTTGTTGGAACATTTCTGATTTCCTGACCTAAACCATACATAACTAAAGAGCAATGCAAGCCATTAGCAAGCATAGCCTTCATAATTTGCTGAAAGAGACTGAGCTCCTATTTGTATGTCAATTGATTTCATTGGTTAACTAAATTACCTATTAGCATGTGATAAAAATACATACCTCCAGTTTTGGAGACTTTGTAACAATGCCATTTCCAGAACTGTTCAGCACTGTAACATACTCCATCTTGTTCAACGTATAAGGATGGTTGTATGAAATCTGGATGCCATCTGATGCAGAGTTCTGAATAGTTAACCATGAAATCTGGTAATAATTATAGTCAATGCGGAGTGCCGGGGTCATGGTTCCAGTGTCTGGGTCAAGAAGTCCAGCATTGTTTATTGCGGTAAATCGGATCTGGGATTCTGGCTGCGTTGGCTGATTCTGGTCGAGCTTGTAGGCAGCAGCTAAAGTGATGCCTTACAATGAGATATAAGAAATTTGATATGAGTGTAATGTAAGTTTATATAAAAGTTAGCTATAGAAAATGGATGCAAAATGTGATCATATGTGTGGTGTGAGAACTGGTAGTTTATAAATGGCTGTGCACAGCATAAAAAATATGAGTGGTTGTGATAAACTACCACTGATAGGGATGATTGATTGTATGATTGTAGAAATGAATGATTTTTTATTTAGAAAATAAAGAATTATTGTGCAGAGAAAGCACAGCAAAACTTTTTATAACTATTTGTAAGCCTAAATGGACAGCCTGAATGTTTCTTTCTTAAAACCTGGATTGCTTTATTTTTCTCAAAATATAGGATTTCACTATCTTTCTGTCCCCATTCCTTTTCTTCTTCGTAAGTTTATTTGCTCTTTCATTACATGATATTGCATCTGGTGTATTCTTTTGTGACACATTCATGATACAGCCCCAAACCGCTGACCATTCTCTTCTTGGAGATTACTCGAGAAAAGAAATTATCAGCTCATTCATTTTGTTCATACCTTGTAGCAACAAACTCTCCAACTTTTCAAATTCTGTGGTCATTCTTTATCTTCTTCTTCTTTGCGTTCGTTCTTTACGACCAATTTTATTCACTCTTTGTGATATGTTTGATCTTTGCCAAGACGTATATCGTTGCACATTGGTTTGGTAGGCCCTTAATCGCATAGACTTCTACACTTTAGGACATGTGCATCCGATTTCAGCCAAACCTCCTTAGTCGCCTCTTACGACATGCTTGGCAGGTAACAGTGGTTCTATTCTTTACACCCCAAATTTGGGCCCGGTAACCACTCAGGCGGTCATTCTTCATAAAATGTTCTTCAATTGGTTCATGCTTTTCATCTCACCCTCAATTGTTCCATTACAAATTGTTCTTGATCGGCTTATCTTATGTCTTCCTCTAGTAGCCATAACATGGCAGTGTTGCTAATGATGATGTATGGGTCTTCTAGTATTATTTTTGTGTTTGCTCTAGAATAACCACCTATAAATCCCTTCTGGCTGGATTGATTGGACCATCAGCATTGCACTTCAATGAGTAACCATGTGTACTTCGATCTCTTTCTTACACAGGAAGATCTCTGCGGCAGTGCATAATCTCTGTAGCCCCAATGTAATTTAGAAATGATAATATTTTGAAGGAATTTTATTTTTTAAGTTTTCTAATGAATTTTGGCTCAGTAGCAGCTTTCCAGCTTGATCTTCTCGAGTTGAACTGGCAAGGGTTCTTTTACATGCTCAACTTGAACATGGGACCTACGTTTAATCTTCAGCCTCTGATAGGACTAGGAACTCAACCTCACCTACACTGAGATCAAGAATCTCTGAAAAAATATCCTGATGACTTCTAGAGGGAGTGAACTGAGTACCTTTAGTATGAGAGGCGAGCGAACCGAGTACCTTTGGTATGAGAGGTGAGCACCTAGCCTCTACGCCACAGATACCCCCATTTTATGTCTTTAATTTCCAGGTGGGTTGGCTAGATATAGTACAAATGAGATCAATTGTTCTAAAGTTTTTGATAAAAGGTAAGCATGAGACTACAATATACATACCTGCCCATGTTGGTTTTTGACACCTGATATGTACATCCTTATCATGTCCACAGGTATCTGCATCAATATTAACAGAACGACAAAACGTCAGATCCACATCCACATCATCACATGACACCCAGCTCATCAATATTGGTGTCTCTGAAGTTGCTGTCTCATAATTTAGCTGAACTGTTGGGTATTCTTGGTTGTAAGTCAGGCCTAGTTGCTGGCAGACCAACAGTGAATTTTCTACTATCCAGCCCTAAATGAAATAGGAGCAATTGTTAAAGTTGGTAATAAAGAATAGCAAATATTGCTGGCGCCCGAGTGGTTACCAAGGCCCAAATTGTGGTGTAAAGTAAGAACCACCGTTACCTGCCGTGCATGTCGTAAGAGGCGACTAAGGAGGTTTGGTGTGGGGATAGCTACCCCACCCGTAAAAATACTAGATAGCCATAGAAACAACAACCAGGAAAATTCATAGCTCGCCACCTGAGGAAGAAGAAGGACCCTGCAAGGAGGAAATCTGGAAAAGATGGCCCTGGATAGGTGGGCTTGGAAGGCCTTGGTTGTGGACCTATGCCTTCCTGGGGGCGAAGGGTGAAGAAGAAATATTGCTGGGATTTGTAAAAAAAATTGATATTCTTGACCTGGGAAGGCATGACAGTAATTCACAGAGCATACACAAAATCAATTTTTAACAGAAAAGATTAAATGAATATTAAAAACAATGTAACAACAATGTTACTTCTAACTAAAAATGCTAGGATTCCATAACTTGTACAATGGTTGCAGATTTGTTCTATAAATCGTGAGGTTGCTGGTTAAAAAAGTAAAGTCATGTTTTTTTCTTTCAGAGGCATATTTAGTTTGTTCTCCTGATCTATGGTAAATGGGGGTGAATCTTCAACCCTAATCAGACTGAAAAAATACCAAAATCAAATGTGGTGTAGCTAGACAAGAGCACTATACTCGAAGCAAAATAAGAATAGTAAAACAACATATAAATGGTGTGGTTAATTCTCCCAAGCTGAGAGACATACTGAGGAAGAGATCAAAGACATTATGGATTAATTGGTTCTCTCTCTCTCTCTCTCTCTCTCTCTCTCTCTCTCGACCGTTCTAGGCTAGTTTTTATCATTCTTATTGTGATGTATAAACAGCCAAACATCAGAACGTAATGTACGTGCACCTACCTTCAGCACATATTTGAGCACAGTTCCTTATCCTTCGGTGGGGTGTTCGATTTCAGCCAGCTATTGTGTGCGGTTCGCTATCCGTTAGCCTTTGACTGTCCCCAGCCGTAACCCACAAGGCAGTGGGTTGCTATTTTCTTTCAGGGCAGCGACCTTTAGACGGCCTGCCCTCCCGGGCTTATGAACGCCATCTGTTCAGCAAAACCGGTCGTTTTTATGAACACCTTGGTTTGCCACCCGTTCAAGTTTGTTTGCGGTTTGCTCCACTAGCCTTCGATTGTCCCCAATCAGAACTACAAGGCAGCAGTAGTTCCCTGCGAGCGGAAACACGCACTGGCTTTACCTCTCCTGGGCTTTCCAGTTGCTCTGTGCATTAGGGTGGGAGACACACCCTGCTTGCCACCGCCGCGCTTGCCGCTGCCTCACTTGCACTGGTTTTGCCTCTGCTGGGCTTTCCAGTTCTGCTCATGTGGGTGGGATGCACACTCTCTTGCCTGCCATGCTCGCCTCAGCAGTGGCTGCCTCGCTTTCCACGCTTGCTGTGCCGGCCTGCCCCTCGATGAAGCCCACTGTGACTTTGCCAGCGTGTGTGCTCGCTCTGCCCTGGTCAATTCCTACTGGGCTGTCCGACTTCGAAGGGGCAAAACCAAGTTCGCCCCATGTTGCCCACGTGTAACTCAACTCGACTCCCAGCATACTCATCAGCTCTAGGATAGTGTCTCAGAGAGACATGCTTGGGCTCCGATTTTCCACACGCGGGTCAACATCCCTTCGATGGTTTTGATTCGTGCCCCCATCTCTGTGATGGGGCTAGACTTTTGACCTATGTGGACCAACGTGCAGCCCAACTCATCACCCAGCATCCTCATCGGCTCAAGAGTAGTGCCTCAAGAGAGAAATGCGCTGGCTCGAATTTCGCGGCGCTGGTCAATGACCCTTCAATGGTTTTTGATTCGTGCCTCTCTGTGATGGGGGCTAGACTTTTGACCTATGTGGACCATCGTGCAGGCAGATAAGCGGAACTCATCACCCGTGATACTCATCGGCTCAAGAGAAGCGCATCAAGAGAGAGAATGTGCGGGTTCGAGTTCTGCCCACAAGGATCCACATGTATCGTTCTAGCTTTTCCCATCGTCCGGGAGAGGCAAGCATTAATAGTCACTCTGCGAGTTCGCTCGTCTGTGTTGTGAGCGGATCCCATCAAGCATGACTACCTTTGCATCTCTACTTGCCCCAGAGTAGCTCTCCCACAGTACCTGTCCTCTTGGCTAGACCGGAACCACCGTCTGTTACCAGGGTCACCACATGGAGGTGAGAGCAGGGGATTAGAGCCATCTCTCTAATCCTGGCGCGCCACTTCCTTGTGCCTTTGACCCCGGATTAATTGTTTCAATGTGCAGTGATGATGATGTGATAACTAAACTAATGTACTATAGAAAAAAAATTAACAAAACTGGTTAATAGTAAGAGTAATGGGGAAGTTGTGTTGGTCTATGCAAGATGACATTGCATACACTGTTGTCTGAAAGTCAGCAGAAACTGTAAGAAATTTACAAAGGAAGTAAACAGCAGATGTATTGAATATAGATTGAAAATTAATATTAAGAAAATAAAAACCATGATCATACACAGGAAAAGTTGAAAGTAAAAATTAAACATAAAACTGAATGGAAAAGAACTGGAACTAGTAAAATGTTTCTTATGTCTTAATACATACAATAATACAGAGGATAGAAAATATGAAATTGAGATCAGAAAAGAATAGGAATGATTAAAACTAAATACAATTAAAGACAGATATTAACATACAAAGAAAAAAGTAGTAAAATAAGTCACAGATGCTTTTATATAATCTCAATGTCTCTATGGCAGAAACATGGAAACCGAACAATCAGTTAAAAGACAAATTACAACCTTTTTCTTCTAGCTCACCCACAATGTTTTTTAGCACAATCATGGCCCCTAACATAGTGTTTCTGACTGATTTTTGCATGAAGGCTTGCTTTTCTTATCTCCAGTGCCCCTTGCCATTCAGATGAGCTTTACTCTTCTTCTACATCTGCATTCATCCGCTATGAATTCAGGCATAGTCAGGGTGCCTGATATGGCTCCTCAAACTTGTTTTTGCATAAAGGCCTGTTTTCCTTATTATCAGTATCCCAGCCATACATGCATGCCTTCTCCAACTTCAGAGGTACACTTTACTCCAATTTCAGAAATACTTGTAATTTATCAACTTCACTATCGGTGGCCACATCACAACTTTGAGATGTGGATTTGTAGAAGAATTGAGTGCATTTCAAGGACACAAAAACAGATTAAAAAGGTCCTGAAAAGGTTTGAAATTATGAGAGAATTAAGCAAACGGAGGATGTATTTTAAACTTAGAAGTGATGCAAGTGGTTACCGGGGCCCAAATTTGGGGTGTAAAGAATAGAACCATTGCTACCTGCCACGCATCCCGTAAGAGGTGACTAAGGAAGTTTGGCTGAAATCGAATGCACATGTCCAAAACGTGTAGAAATCTATGCGTTTAGGGGCCTACCAAACCAATGTGCAATGTATATACGTTCTTGGCAAAGATCAAACATATCACAAAGAGTGATTAAAATTGGTAGTAAAAAACGAACGCAAAGAAGAAGATGAGAGAATTGTTAAAAAAGATAATTGGTTATTGGTTATTGGTTACTAAACTGACGTCATTGCACTCCGGGCAAACCCATAGGTGCTCAGTCTCCCCCAACAGATATCGAAGAGTATGCATACTGATGGTTCCTGTGGCTCGCTGATTAAACACACCTCTCACTCTACCTCTCAGGCATCCAGTTCGACTTGAACAAAGTGTAATTCCAAACTGCTTAAATCGCTTGATCGATTCAACATCGATTTTAGTGTCCTCATCCAACAGAGAGTCTCGAAGAGACCGAAGAATATCCCCCTTATCCATCTTCAACTCCCCAACAATTGATGCTGTTGATGCAAGCCTGTCCGCTCTCTCATTACCGTAAACACCCGCATGCCCAGGACAGTATATCCACGTAAGCCGCTGGAGGTTAGAAACTTCTATAGACGACATCCACTCATGCGAAACCTGCCCTTCTGGATCTTGTGAAGCATCGACTGAGAGTCAGATACAACAACTGCCCCAGTAAATGAAGTCCCAGAAATCCAATGGAGGGCAGCAGTAACGGCCTCAACCTCCATTCTCATACTAGAAGTAGTTGTCCTGTATGCCCCACTTCGCTCCGCAACAACCCTACCATGCGCATTAGCCAAGAAACCCCAGCCGGATTTCTCACCACGTTGAACCGACCCATCGGTATATACAACAACATCATCATCCCTTGCATTATCTTCTATCAGCTGCTTAACTGCTAGATCAGCCTTCATGTTGCCCCAATCTCTACATTCTCTTCCAAGAGTAATGATAACGTTGAGATAGTTCATCATGCTTCCATCTGTTGGGATCCATTCTTCCCCTTTTGGTAGAGTCGCAACCGTAGTCACCTGGCCAATCGTTCTCTCAGCCTGGGCCATCCACGACATACCACGCTTGATTCTCGTGCCCTTAACATCATTAGTGTTCTTGTGAAGTGGATGTCTCTTATCCAAGTAACCCATATATGCCTTGGTTTGGGCGATTGCATGACGGGAGCGTAGTGACAGAAGGCCAAGCATATATCTCATCTTCACAATGGGGTATCTCTAGTGCAGCCCAGAACTATACGCATACCTTCATTCTGAACCCGTTCAAGTCGTTCACATTGTGATCTTGATATCGTAAGAATTCCGAGTCCGTAATCTACCACTGACATTACCAGTCGATCGAACAAAAGGGCAAGTAGTCTCTGCTCAAGGTGTGCGGCCACCATAACTTTGAGAGCCGCAAGACCACGCTTGCACCGTTGTATCGTCTGTTCAATATGGTGTTTGAAAGATAGACTACGATCAAAGGTTATTCCAAGATAACGAAGCCTGTCTCTGCGCTCGATGGTATGTTCATCAAAGATTACACAGGGTAGGTCAGCCTTGCCGATGTGATTATTCAACGAGCACCACAACATACACGCTTTTCAGGATTGACCTGAGAGCGAGACTCTCTACACCAGCCCGAGATGGTATGCAATGTTTTCTGAATGTCGTCAACCATCTCTCGTCTATCTGACCCAGTCCTATATATTAAGATATCATCTGCAAATGTCAATGTCCGACCCAATCCGGTTGGCTGAATTTTAGCTACATTTGCTGTGTAAATATTAAACAACACGGGTGATAGAGGAGAACCTGGGGTAATCCGGGCATATCGAGCAGGATCCGATGTCCATGTTCCTAAACGGAGTGCAACGGTTCTCTCCATTAAAGAAGCAGCTATCCAGTTTACCAGCCAAGGATTAACTTTACATTTAATCAAAGAGCGCACCATTATTGAATAATTCACCTTGTTATAAGCATCCTCCAAGTCGATGGCCACAGCAACAGTCTCTTGCTTGGATTGGAAGCCTTCATAAACATCATATGCAAACGTGCCAGCATTGTTCCATGTCCCTTTCATTGGCGGTAGCTACCCAAAGTGTCAGGAGAATGTGGTCATTCTCCAAGTGACACATTACCTTTCTGGCCACTATCTTCTCTAGTAATTTGCCATATACATTTTGCAAGGTGAGTATGCGGTATAAAAAAGATAAAATGGGGAGAAACCAAATAATTTGGACATGTAATAAAATATATCCCTCTGCTTTAAAAATATAGAACTGAAAATGAAAAAGTTGGTACTCACATCTCTACATACAGTTCCCCAAGTTCCATTTATCTCAACCTCTAGACGACCTTGAAATTCATCAATACCATCCACAAGTCGAATGCTTGCAGTGCGGTTCTTTACTGGTACAAATTCTTCTCTATCATCCAGATCAAAGGTCAGTGTTGTTTCTCTTCTCATTCCATCAGCTCTCAACACTCCATGAACCACCATACCAATGGATGGCATAAACTTCAGTTTGCTGCCTGGCTCTAATAACAGTGTCTGTAGATAAGTACAAACAGTTGAGTATTAACGGAAAAATAATTCATGTCATAGAAATATGAGAAAAACAACTTCATATCACTGTGTGTTTCTAACTATAATGGATAGACTAGCATGAGCAATGGAAAACATTCACATTCACTAGCAAAATTCTTCTAAAAGAGATTAAACATTGATGGGTTCATCCCAAATGCAGTAATGATGGGCTCCAGTGAGGAGGTTTTATGCAATTATGAATGTCATCTATTAAGGCTGAAGTTGTACAATTTCAACCCTACAAAGTATGTACTGAAAGATAAGATAACTGCCCTGGTTAATTATGTTAGAGAGTCTCTTTAAGGTCAGGGTATAGAAGAAAACCAAAATGAAAAAGAAGGTTATCTTCTTCTTCTTGTGTTCACCCGCTACAATTCAGGCGTAGTCAGGGCGCCTGGTATAGCGCTTCTGATTGATTTTTGCATAAAGGCCTGCTTTCTCTTTTTATCAGTGTCCCCAACCATACAGGTGGGCCTTCTCTGACTTCAGAGGTAAATGAAGGTTATGAAACATTAAGTGGAACCAAGGAAATCGTTTTTCTTTTCTCAAATCCTGTTTTGCCTCACAGCTTCAGAATAAGAAGAGATTTATAGAACAGGCTTATTGAGGACTTTTAAAATCTATGTTCATAGAATCATGAAGAAATTTCAACAAGGAGATAATGTAACAAAACTAGAAATCACTTGAATTTTGTAAAGAATAGGAAGTAGAAACATTCTAAACATCTAGTGGTGGCTACGACAGGTATACAAGCTTAATCATGTTGGCTACACAGATATATTTATCTTCATAGATGGTTACTGTTTTATACTAGGTACTCCAAGCAGAATGAACTATAGAGAATATAGTATCAATAGGGTGTTCTCTCTAAGTCAGTGCGAAATGAGAAATATTGAAAAATGAACTTTTCACAAATGGGGATTACAATAAAATTCTTCCAAACCTTTACAACGTTTTTCTGTTAACACACACATAAATATATTCCACTTGAAAACACATACACAACCTATTTATGTGAATACCTTATCAGGAAAAATGTAAATGTCTCTATCCACATAATAGGTTTTGTCTTGACCAACTACAAATGTACTTTCTAGTAAACCTCCTATGGTATTCCCTCTCTGAAACTGCCATATATATTCTGGTACATCATCAGAAAGATAGTTCTCGTATAATCGAAGTGTCTTCAGGGCTGGGTGATACTGCACTTGAGCCAAATTATATCTGTCATCCTGGAGTTAAAAACATGATAACTAAAAGCAAAATACATTATACAAAATAGCATTAAATTACGTTAAAGAAAAATACTGAAAACTGTTGATACATAGAATAAAAATAAAAACACAATATTCTTAAAAGTTAATACAATCATCTTAAATAATGAAACATAATGCATGTATTACATTCACAAATTAAATGTGGGTTAAATTACTAGTACTGATGTCAGCATATGAATGACAATTGGGAAAAATGTGATTTTAATTATCAAAAGTGACAAATGATAAGAGGCAAGTGAACATTTTTAAAATTGATTTGCAATACTCTATTCCCCCTTACCCCCGATCTCTATGAATTCAGGTGAAGTCATGACCACATAGACTAATTTTTGTGTGAAGGTTTGCTTTCCTTATCTCTAGTGTTCCTCGCCTTTCAGGAAAGACTATGACTTCAGAGGTATTTGTAAATTAGATCCACAAGTAAAGGAGCAACACCATTAACATGGGAAGGACTTGAAAAATTGGATATCAGTGGCTGAAGAAAGTGAAGAAAGGTGATGAATAGTTTTATATAAATGCTGCAAGTATACTACATGTAAAGTAGTTTATGTTTTATTATTTAGTTCGTGAAGCTGTATTTATTTGTCTGATTTTCTGGTGATTACTATTTTGTATTGTAATGAAAATGCAAAATTGGTCTACACCTTTCAAAATATTTTAATGTGACAACAGCTGCAGAGAAAAGAAACATTCAAGTATCTAATAAAACTAGCTTCATGACAAGTCCTGACCCACAATACTTGGTTAAAGGTTCATCATCATCAGGTGCTGTGCCGGCTGGTGTAGGCGATCTCTGGTGTGTGCTATCATCTCAGATGTTGATGCTCTTCCATACCATGAAGTCAGGCTACCCAAAATTTTCTCTTTCTGTCTTGTCTACCCTCGATTTTACTGGTTGTTTCAATGTGTTCTAAACATCCTCTCCTCATCACATGTTCAAAAAATGATAAATGCCACTTGCATCCACATGTCAGTATTAGTTTTATGTAGCACTGTATAACTCTCATTCTGATCTCAACTGACAATGACTTGTTGCATATAATGCTTCTCATGAACTTTGCTTTCGCATGCCCTATTCTCATCTTTATTTCTGATCTGTATCTGCCATCAGTGGTTAAAGGTTACATTTATTTTTTAAATGTCCATTACATCCATGTACATACTAGGTATATATTATGCACAATCTGATTTTAGAAATTTAAAGAAATATATATATATATATATATATATATATATATATATATATATATATATATATATATATATATATATATATATATATATATATATATATATATATATATATATATATATATATATATATATAAGCTTTTGATAGTACCTGCTAGAACTTGACATAAAATGAATGAGAAAAAATATGGCTGTGTTCTACTACTTACTGATCAAAACAGAATGGTAAATTTTTCATAGTCAGCCTGTCTGTTGATCTCTGTTCCCCAGTAATTCTCCTTTGCATCAATTTGAACAGAGGGGTCTACCAGGTGTGTCGCCACTTCTCTGACTGAGCCTGGGTTACTGATGAAATTTCTTCGAAACTGAACATTACTAGATGACAAAACAATTACAGCATTGGCTCTGCTTCTTGGATTTAGAAATGGGAAAGAATCATTTATTTCATTGCGCTGAAAGTAGTTAAACTTGCAATAAAGGTTCTGTACAGCGCTGTTCTGTGTCAAGCGAATGTTAATGACGTAACGACCCATGTTGTTTTCAAAAGTGTTGCCAAATATATTGAACGAAACAGGGAAGTCTCTGTACCATCTACTAATCAAGAGATCATAGCCATTGTCTATTCTGAAAGTGCTGAGAGAGTGATTTGCAAATGTGTTGTTTGTGATAATTCCTTCTGTGTTCAAAAGTGGTCGCATGAGGATTGCATGTCGGAAATTATCATTGAATGTGTTGAATTCCACTCTCAATTTAGTATAGCTCTTAGTGGACACGTTACATGATAAGTACTCAACAGCCTCATCAAAACTGTAAGCAAAGTAACTCTCATTGACAAGAATACTTCCTCCTCTGCAATAATTTCCAATTCTTAATCCTATCAGTTCATTCCACATAAATTTTGTCCTAACGATCTCAATTTTATTCTGTGATTCTAAACGAGTGTGATTCAGTTTTAGGTACTCAGTAATAAGTCCATATCCTTTGTTGGCAACAAACTGAGTACCATTAAAAAGTTGGTATCCACCTGAATAAGTGATGTTGACACCACTATTTTCATTCTTTTCAATGCGTGTTCCATTTATGACAATTTCTCCTGCTCCCTTATATATATGCACACCAGCCCCAAATTGATTGCTAGATATTACAGTTTCATTGCTAATGCGCACTTTGCTGCGCATGTCTTGAATATTCACACCATACCCAATGTTGTCATGCACACTGGACATAAGTAGCTGGAAATCTTCATCCACATCTGAAAATAATTAGTATACTACATAAATGACAACAAATATAAATTGTGATCAATTTAAATACATAAACACAACAGTAAAGACAAAGGTGGTTTCAATTTTTTCCCCAACATTAAACTCATATGATAGACAGTTTGACACTACAGGGAGACACTATATCTATTATTTTCTTCTTGAGGCCAGGCGCGTACTGAATAAGGCATCAATTTAGCACCTGTGTCAATGATCTGGCAATGACCAAGATCCAACTCATAGTTAACGGACTACAATGCTGCAGTATGACAAAATGAGAAAGGGTTGATCACGGAATGTACCCATGGTATAACTGTGTGTGCAGCCGAGTAAAACTGAAGTAATGACTCTGAACATAGCAACCCCAGCACCAGTCAAACTAGAAGGTAAAACCCTCCGAGATACAACCGCTTTCACATACCTTGGAAGTGTTATTAGCAATGAAGGAGGCGCTGGATCTGACATTAAAAACAGACTGAGTAAGGCACGAAGTGCATTCATGACCCTTCAGACCGCCTGAAAATCTGCCCAATACAGCATCAGAACCAAGACTAGTATCTATAACAGCTGTGTCTGTCAACATTGCTGTACGGATCGAATGCTGGAGAATGACAGAACAGGATATGTCCAGACTCTCCGCCTTTCATACAACTTGTCTGCGAAAAATCTTACGCGTGTACTGGCCGACTACTATCTCGAATCAAGAATTGCTTGAACGATGCCAACAAGAGAATATGGGCACTATCATCCGAAGGCAGCTGGAGATGGATTGGACATGTGATGCGCATGGAGACTGGCTCCGACACGAAAACTGCACTGAGATGGACTCCAGAGGTAGGCGAAGCGTGGAAGACCCAAGACGACCTGGAGGAGAACGATAGAGCAAGAGCTGAAGGAAATGAATCATAGCTGGAACACAATACAGAGGAAGGCCATGAACAGGGAAGAATGGTGTACATTTGTTGCTGCCCTAAACGCCAAGGGCGTAACAGGCTAAAGAGAGAGAGAGTTAGCACCTGTGTCAATGATCTGGCAATGACCAAGATCCAACTCATAGTTAACGGACTACAATGCTGCAGTATGACAAAATGAGAAAGGGTTGATCACGGAATGTACCCATGGTAGAACTGTGTGTGCAGCCGAGAACAATGTGTGATCTCGCACACTAGACAAACAATAATTAAGTGTCTGAGCCTACATTTTTCTTCTTTGAACACTCCATATCGATCAATTGTCAACCACTCTGTGTGATTTGTATGTGATCTGAGCCTAAGAAGCGATTGTACTGTGATTATGTGCCTACAAGTAGGCCAGCACATCAAATTTCTGCGCTGCTTTTTTATTTACTAGGGTAGCATCCCTAGGGCCTACATTATCGCTCTTACGGCATGCATTTTAGGTTGCAGTTGGTACTATTCTTTGCTTCCCTTGCAGGCCCCAGAACCACACGGCGGTCTGAGCCTATATGATTTCCCTGGTCAACATCTAGATATATACTACTAACACAGCAACTGTGAAATCATGTCCATGACAGTTAGTCGTACAAGCATTGTTGGATAGTCATAGTAGCTCAGCCCTGACAGAGTAACTGGTTGATTGTGCCAGTATTGTTTGGTACTGGCAATTTCTGTCAGTGGTTGTCTTTGTTCTACAGGAAAACATGCGTAAAACTCCTAACTCATTGAACAGATACAAACAATTTGTATTGCTCCCATAAAACTGAGTAGGGTGTTCCTTATCTTAACGATTACCTTGCAGGAACCACATCATAGAAGACAACAAAGGACACCATCAGAAAACTGCAGACCTTCATAAATTGATGTTTACATAGAATAGAGTGACTGAAATGGTATGATAAGATTACGACGAGAACTCAGAGAAGAAAGCAGATACCAGTGGAGAAAGAGCTGAGGAAGAGACGATGGCGATGGATAGGACATACATTGAGAAGACCGACTGGAAGCATTGCAAGACAGGCACTGTTTTGGAACCCACAGAGAAAGAGGAGTAGGGAAAGGTCTAGACAGACCTGGAGAAGAGAGCTGGAGGCTGATATTAAAAGGATAGGTAAAACATGGAAAGAATTGGAAGGGATGGCAAGAGAGAGGAAGAGTTGGAAGAAGTTTGTTGAAGACCTGTGCTCCATTGGGAGTTAACAGGTGAAGAAGAACCACATCATAGTATGCTCATGCTCTTTGGCTCAAATCTACAAACACATTACAAGATGTGGGATCACTAATAGTGAAGTTGATAACACATTGAAATAGAGACCAAATGGCATAGAAATTCCAGGGTCCTAGGCCAGATTGGTCAAAAATTCTTGGTGTGCACATAGTATGTGGTTAGATTAAAGAAAACCCTGATCCTTTACTTTTGGATCTAAATTGCAATTACCTCTGAAGTCAGAGTAAGGCTCGCCTGAATGGCGGAGGACACTGGTGATAATGAGATCAAGTTTTCATGCAAAAGTCAGTTAAGATGCCATACACAATAATAAAGCTCATAACCCGTTAGGGTCGTAGGGTGTCACTGTGGAGACATCAGCACAAAAGCACGCCATGAATCTCTGTCTTCAACTCCTCGAGCGAGTGTAGAGAAACTCTGACCTGACCAGCTCTTGATGATGTCAAACCAGGATTTTCTCTGCCCTCCTTTCCTTCTTCCACTCTCAACTGTTCCCTGTAGGATAGTCTTAGAGAGTGAGCTATGTCTCATCACATGCCGAACCACGCAAGTTTACGTCATTTCACAATTGTCAAAGAGTGGTACTTGTCGACCTGCGAGGTTGTTTATTTAGTCTCTTACATAGATGTTCGTCTTATGTTATATGTAACTAATGTGTAGTACCCATCTGTAGCACTCTACTATATATATATATATATATATATAGATAGAGCACCATGATTCGATTGAATTCATAGCAAGCAGGAAAAACATTGCAAGAAGTGGTTGATAAGTTGCTGTTCTAGAGGGAATGCTGATGAGCCTGCTTCTACTGGATGGCTGGTTGTGCCATATTGGTATAGCAAACTACTTGACACTGCGTCTGTAAACAATGTTTTAATTACACTAACCACTTTTGTTGATATTCCATAATGCAGGAATATCTTTCATAGAATTTCTATTGCAAGTTATCAAATGCCTTTTAAAAGTCAACTACAAACCATATAAATTTAGCTATTCCATTCAATGCTTTGTTCCATTACTTGGTGCAGTGTAAAAATTTATCTATGCATGATTTCTCTTTCCCAAAACCTACTTGATCTTTCATACTTCTTTTCTAATGATTCTTCTTCTTTGAACGCTCCATATTGATCACTTGTTAACCACTCTTTTGATTTGTATTGATCTCAGCCTAAGAGCGATTGTACATTGTGCCAGTTATGCGCCTACTAGTAGGCCAGCATATCCAATTTCTGCTATGCTTTTTTATTTACTAGGTAGCTTCCCAGTCACCTCTTACCACATGCCTTGTAGGTAGCAGTGTTACTATTCTTTGCTCCTGTTGAGGGTCTTGGCAATACACAGGCGCTTTAATTATCGAGTAATATCATTTATTCACATCCAAATGTTGCCACAGGAAAAATGCATGTCCTCAGAAGCTTAACTTTTTGTTTCCGTTGATTTTAACAAAGGACGATGGCGCCACCCGTTCAGAAAGCAATGGCAAACTACTGAACGTATAAGTGGTGCCTAGAAAATCAACGACTTGTTTACTGTGGTTGATGGCTCGTCCTTGGGATATGCCACGATTTTCATTCATATGTCATATGTCTTCATACTATTTAACATCAGAATTGCTTTTGGCCAGTCTCTTGATTTATTTTGTAGTCTCCATTGTTGTTAATTAGGGAGCAAAGATATTCAAAATTTGTACCATTTCCAATTTCTGCATTATTTATAGTGATTTTGGGTTAGCACTAGAGAAAACAACTATGAATAATTATTAATGAAAAAACTGAACGCAGAGACTACAGAACACATCCTTCATGCATGATGTCTCTAGAGGAAAGATGCGGAGAAAATATGGTCAACCAAGATAGTGCTATTTTCGAGAATGAGGAGTTCTATGGATGACCTGAAGTAAATCATAAGCTCACTGAAGCTACTGGTGCTGTGATCTGATGAAGATGAATGACATGAGAATGATGATGATAAATATTTATGATGTATATTTGAGAATTTATGGGAGTCAATAGATATCAAGTGTAGCCATATTGGAAAATAAAACCTCAACAAAGTTTGTTAATATTCAATTAATTTATCATATTCATGAAACAGAACTTTTTGACAAAATGTAATTGAACATACCATATCCAGAAGTGAACTCAACAAAATCGAATACAGGGTGGAAATATCTTGCAGATCAGGTCTGGTGGATGAGTATATTCAAATCGAACAAAAAGAGAGTTTGTTCTAGTTGTGATGGATTGTGGAAACGATCCATTATAGATGGGAATATGTTCCATCTCTCGACCAACTCTGCCTGCATCTTTGAAGATGAACTTTCCTGTTACTGCTGGGTCACGTTCCATTATCATAAAGTGAACAGTTATTTTCATGCCAGTTTCTGTTACAAACATCTGGAGAAGAAAACAACAAACTAAACTGATTATAATAATGAAACATCTGGATGAGCCCAAAAAACAGTTCATGTTGTATTGTAGGACTGACAGTGAAAAAATGGAGCATTATGAGGATGTTGTGACTTCTTTTTCTTCTTTGAACGTTCCATATCAACCATTTGTTAACCACTCTGTATGTGATCTGAGCCTAAGAGCAACTGTACATTGTGCCAATTATGCGCCTACAAGTAGGCCAGCACATCTGAATCTGCAACGCTTTTAATTACTAGGTAGCTTCCTAGGCCCCTACATCAGTCGCCTCTTCAACATGCCTCATAGGTCACAGTTTTACTATTCTTTGCTTCCTTGTAGGCCCCGGTACCACATGGGTGATGTTGTGACTAATATTAAGGTCTTTAAAATTTAAAGCTAGCATACAGAAGGGAATAACTACGAGGCGTGTTCAAATGAAACGGACTTGTGGATTTATTTAAAAGTATCATACGCAAATTAACAGTTTCAACGGAATTAAACAAAGCAACCACTTGTGAATAAGAATGCACCTGGGTTCATCAGAAAAAATCTCCGTATGCATTTAGGCAAGCATCCCACTGTTTAGGTAGATGTTGAATGCCATCCGAGAAAAAGGTGCGTGGCTGCTCACTGAACCATGTGGTCACCGCTGTCTTCACGTCTGCGTCGCTGTTGAATCGCTGTCCCTTTAGTGCTTTCTTCAACGGTCCGAACAAATGGAAATCACACGGGACAAATCGGGACTATAGGCTGGGTGATGAAGAACTTCTCAATTCTTCTTTGCCAATGTTTCCTGCACAATTTTTGCGACGTCCGGACGAGCGTTGTCATGGAGAAGAATCACACCTTGAGAAAGCTTGCCTGGTCGCTTAGCCTTGATGGCCTTATGCAGCTTGTCTAAAGTGTCTTTATAATGGGCGGCATTGATGTTGACACCAGGTTCCTTAAAATCGACCAACAAAAGCCCTTCATGGTCAAAAATGCGGTCACCATAACCTTCCCAGCAGAAACCTGTGTCTTGAATTTTTGGGTTTTGGTGAACCTGGATGTTTCCATTGCATGCTGTCAATTTTGTGGCTCGGTTCATAGTGGTGGCACCACGATTCATCACCTGCCACAATGCTCAACAGAAATGCATCACCCTCTGTTCTGTAACGCATCAAGTGGTTCAAACTCCACCCCATGCGTTCTTCCTTATGGTGGTCAGTCAACATCCGTGTGACCCACTGTGAACACACCTTCCGATAGTTCAATTTCTTCCGAACAACCATGTGGGCTGTCCCAATTGACATATGGAATTCTTCTGCAAGAGAACGAATGCTCCAACGACGGTCAGTCAGTACTGCTTTATCAAGCAAGGCTATGGCTTCTTCTGTTGCAACAATATCGCCTGACCTGGCCGTGCAAGATCTGCTGTTAACTCACGTCCGTCTTTAAACATATGCGCCCATTCCATCACTCTTGTCCTCGACAAACATTTGTCACCATATGCTGCCTTCATTCTCCGATGAATGTCTACTGATTGACATCCTTCAAATGAAAGAAACTGGATCACAGCACGCTGATTTACTTTGGACGGGTTGGGAATCACACCCGCCATATTGTTAACAGTCTCATGCAGCACATATGCATGCTGGGAAGATGAACACGTGACCGTATGTTAATTATTGAAGACTCATTACTAGTGCAAAATGTCATCAATATCCGTGCACTCTAGCACGCGCGGTGTAACAAGTCCCGTTTTCATTTGAACATGCCTCGTACATATAACAACTAAAGAAGAAAGAAATTTAGCGAGTTTATTTCAGTAACAGTGGAAAGGCAATAAATAAATATTTCATCAAGACAAATCGTAACATTGTAGCTGGTAAATTAATTTTAGTTTCCTAATGTCAGAAAAATGACTAAAGATATAGAAAGCAAGTTGAATGCATTTGAAAATAGATGTCTGTGAAAAATAATGAATATAAAATGGTACGAATTCAGGAGAAGTGATGAAATCAGAGAAATGTCTGGTCAACCACTGGTGACAACTGTTATAAGAAAGAGAAGATGAGATATGTTGGACACACCTTGAGGTGAAATGATCAATGAATATCAAAGCAGGCATTGAAGCGGGATGCAAAGGGTTCAAGACAGGGAGGACGACCTAAGGAGACCCTGAAATGAACTTTGCTGAGAGAGGCAAGAAATATCGCTCTCAGTTCCTTGGAGAAGATTGAGCAAGTTTCCCAGGATAGAGCAGTATAGAGAAATTACTTGCATGCCATATGTAACGATAACGGTGCGAGAGGAATTATTATTATGTCAGGAAGTAATTTACAACAGTTCAACTGTGTAACAAGAAACTATTATCAAATTATATGGGTCTAGCTTCAAATTTATTTTACCACACCTGATGCTGTCAATCAACACAAAATGTTAAACTGAGAAGCACATCACAATAAGCAAAACTAATGGAAAAAGGGACACAGGATGAAATAGAGGGAAGTTGTTAATCTAACTTCATGGAAAGGCAGCTGCCTTATGCGGTTGCTAGTTTGTGTCTGAAATTATTTTTGCTTCAATTGAGACAATGGGAACATTTTGAATGATGTTTATTGGCATAGGAACAGAGCAATAATGGGGCAACGTATGAGGTGAAGTTGGAACATGACTACCGTCTACCTCACGGAATAGAAAGAAGTTGACAGCTAAACTGATATTGCTCTAAGGAAAATGGGCTTTTAATGTTCACAATAGCATATTCCAGCCAATTTGCACATAAGTGAGGCATCATAACTAATAATGAAAATAATGAAAAGTAATTTTATTTTACAAGCAATCAAAAAATGTGCTGTTCATGAGCTGTACCTATGCAAATCTCTTCTTTTTCTTCTTTCTCTAATCTGTTTTGCCTACAGCATCAGGATAAGAAGAATTTCTAGAACAGGCTTTTATGTGCGCTTGTTTTTTCAGCATCTCTGTTATCACTAAGGTTCACATTCAAATCTCAAGTTGACAAAATCAGACTAAAAATAATGTACATTTAAATAACGATAATAAAATATCCAAGTACTGCAGAAAATATTAAAGCTGCAAAATATTTGTTTAAAATCAAAACTGTCCACACTATAGAACTGATTGCTTTCATTTAATGTCATAGATTCAACAATTCACAAAATAATGACTGTGTATGAGTTCATATAAAATGCTGACCAGTATAAACTGCGTAAAACACCAAGACCACTCTTCGAAGAACCATCCAACAAGAAAGTAAACTATTGGGATGTAAACCATACAAGATCTCCAACTGCTAGCAAAGAACCGTATCACATGGAGATCTAAAACCTCTGCCCTATGTGCCGCCTTTGGCTCGAAAGGAATAAACTAACTAACTAAACTATATATATATATATATATAGACATCGTTCCTGAAAATGAGAAGCATATCTGCAACAAGTTCTTGTCAATCTTGATCAGAATGCGAGTTATTCAGTGCTACATAGAACCAATACTGACATACGGATGCGAGTCACGAACAATGAACACACAGATCGAAAAATCTCAGAGAGCCACAGAAATGTGGTTTTACAGAAGAATGATGAGAATCCATGGACTGCTAAAATGAATAATGTCGAGGTGTTGAATGAGATCAAGACACAGAGAAAGCTTATCATCAATATAAGACAAAGGCAGTCATCATTTTTGGGCATGTGATGAGGAGGGGAGGTTTAGAACACTGTGACAACCGGTAAAAACGAGGGTAGACGCGACAGAGGAAGACAGAGACAGAAAATTTTGGATAGCCTGACTTCATGACACGGTAGAGCATCAACATCTGAGTTGATTGCAAACACAAACGACAAGAGACTTGCGGAGATCCATGATGCCTACGCCAGCGGCACAGCACCTGATAATGATATATATAGAGCAAAGCCACTCACGGCGACCTATTTGTATTAAAATACCGATCTTTAAGGAACCTCCAAGACATTCTTCTGCGTTGAATGTTGGGTAATAAAAAGTTCATAACTTGTATCCATTTTGAATTTCTAGTGAATCGGTGAAACTGGTGTGAAATAAATCAGGTTAGTATACTTGTATGTCAATTTTTTCCATAAAATATGAAATTTATTATAAACTTTAAAGTATTCCATATTACCAAACAATTTTATAAACATTTCGTAAAGGAAGCTACCTATAACGAGACAATTACGAATTGTCACCGCAATAATTTTGTACACTACTTTTGCACAGTTACAGCTCCAAAACTTCATATTTTCATACGATTAAAATATATTACGTCACTGAATCATACATTTTCAAAAGGATGAATGATTCCTCTCTCTTTTGTTCAATTTTAGTGTGCGCACATTATCTTGAAGCTACAAACTTTTGATCGCTAGATTGACGACCCAGTTTTGTTTCGATGTCACTTTGACCGACTACTACGTCATGTTCACTCCGACTCTTGTAAACAACAGTGTTGTTATTTACAGAGCGATAAACGCTAATTCTAAGCATAATTACAAAACTCTGTTATGCTGTATTTCTGCTGGTTAGTTGCTATTTGTATCGAATAGCAAGTTTAGTGATATAAATTCCTAGCTAAATGTGACTAGATGCAATCATCCATATATATGACACAGAAGACATTATTACATTATCTGAATATTACCAACGACCGATTACAATATGTTTTGGAGATCTAATTAGGGACTGTAAGTTCGTAACATTATGCTATTGGAAGTTATAAGTAAAAATAAAAGTAAATAATAGAATATATTATGATTGAAATAAATTGCTTGTAACCACAGAAAAATTATATATAATATGTAGTAATAGCTAATAATTTGTAAATTATCTATTTCAGGCTGAGATATTGTTTGCTGGAACTATTGTTAATACTGCATTATATTAACATGGCACATACATTGGACAAGCATGTCTCAAATATCCAAGGTCTGTGTAGGACATGTGGAAAAAACTTAATCGAAAAGAAAAAATCATACCAAAGCCAGCACAGTGTATACATAAAACAAATGACATTTTTATGTATTTGGAATAAATGTAAATAATGATTTGCCCAATAAACATTCAACAAGTATGTGTAGGAGATGTGTGTCAAGAATTATACGTATTCAAAGAACACTATCAGAAAATTCACTCAAGTCACACAACATTGCTGATAAATATCGGAATATATGGACTGAGTTTAACTCTGATGTTAGTGTAAATGAGTGTAGTCTATGTTTTCATTATAAACAAAATCGTCTTGGTTGTTTCAAAAAATGTCATGAATTCTAAGCCCACAGTTACATTGGATACTGTCCTCCATGATCTCCCCATGCATTCTAAGCAGCCTTGCAGTGATGGTAGGGATATTTCTTTACAGGATGAGGTTGATGTGACTGTTGAAGACAATTTACATAGAAAAAAAAACTGCATCACACATGACATGCTCTTCAACCCCCACCAATGTTAGATAGCAAAAAAATTCATCTCTATCGTAGTAAATCACTTCAAGAGCCTCTATCTAGAGGTGAAGAAGAGTTATTTACACATTTTGTTAGAAGAAAACTAAACACATCTCACTCACATAATGTAATAACATGCAGAACAAGAGGACAACCACTTGTATTGAAAAAAAATAGTAAAATCCAGGAAACAAACATCACAAATAAAATCTCCAACAAAACGAAAAGCGGTCTAAATATCTTCAAGATGTTAGGAACTATGTAGCAGCACATCAACTGATTCTTTAGAAGTGCAACAAGCACATGAAATTAAACGACTCCCAAAAAGATCCAGTGTGAATATCAGTAAAGTAGCAGAATTAAAAGTAATAGTCCCAACTCCTTTAGCTATTTCTATGAAAGAATCATTAGGATTATCATGGAGGCAAGAAAGAAAACATAAAGCATATCTGAAGCAGGTTGGGGTTGAGATGCCACATGAAAGATCAGAAAGGCAGTGTGCGAAAGATGTTACAAGAGACTGGGTGCATGTTGATATGAAAGTATTCGAGGGACCTGATGGTCATACAATGGAGGCACCATATGCTTATATTAAAGATTTGGGTAGTTTTGTTTGTACACTTCTTAGTGATTATAGCAGAGAGGGATTATTAACATGGCATAGCAGATGTATACCAGAAGATCAGATTTGGGTTAAAGTGGAAGGTGACCATGGCAAGAACAGTTTCAAAGTCACAATGCAAATTGCAAACTTAGCAAGACCAAATTCTAAATTAAATACTATTCTAGTAGCAATAGCTAAAGTTAAAGATACATACAACAATGTAGAAACAATTATGACAGATATGAAATCTCGGATAGAAACACTGACACGGTTAGAGGGGAGGGGAAGAAACTGGTGGTTTTTTTATGGAGATTATGATTTTTAACAAAGGTGTATGGGCTATCAGGTACAGGGGAAGATATCCATGCTTGTGGTGCCTCAATCACGTAAAGACTTTCAGGTTCCAACGGAGAGCAGATCTGTACAAGCCAGAGGTCTGTCATTGTTGAAACAATATCACAATCGTTTCATTACAATTGGCCATGGTAATAAAAAACAACATGCATCTCTGTATTATAACTGCTTGCATGCTCCAATTTTAAATATTGATATTGACAAAGTTGCTCTTCCTTACCTTCACATTTTATTAGGTATTGTTCATAAACATCACACATTACTAGAAAAAGCAGCTGACAGAATAGACAGAGATATCATGGTAAACATAGAAAAGGAACACACTTGTTCAAACACCATACAATATTTAAAACAATACGGTAAGAATTGGCATCAGGCAGAAATGTTTTCATTAGAAATAAACAAGTTACATGCAGATTTATTAGTTTGTGAAAGTGAGAAGGAGAAAATAAAATGCAATACTAAGATTAAGAAAGCACAAGCAAGCCTATTAGAACTTGAGTTTGTAGCACTGTGTGATAGGTCTGGTCCAGTGTGTTCACAGTTAGATAAAGTATTAGACAAACACAAAATCACACCACAGGCATATCATAGTAGAGCTTTTGTTGGTAACCACTGTCATAAATACTTAACATGTAAAGTCTATAAAGATCTCACAGAAGATGTCATAACACACACAATTGTACACACAGAATAAGGATATAATAAATATTGCATTGATCACAAGAGACATTTTTAATTCATTAAATACAGCATTTGAAAAAGTTCACAATTACATCTCACACAGTAGACCAATCCATGCTGACACAGTTCCAGAAATACAATTAGCAATACAAGATTACATGAAAATGTACAGACTGTATTTTCCAGATAAAATAATTCCAAAACAACACATACTAGAACATCACTGTGCAAACTGGATCAGAATTAATGGTTTCGGATTAGGCTTTTTAGGAGAACAAGGAGGAGAAGTTGTACATTCAATGGTAGCTGGTATAGAGAAAAGAGCTTGGGGTATAAGAAATAAAACTAAGGAATTAAAATTTATCATAGAAACACAGCTGCTACAAACTTATCCAACTGTAAATACACAAGTTCACTGTGAAAAACATAAAGTTTAAATAATAGCAGACCTCTGGGCTGTACAATTTGTCACTGCTGTATTGTCTAGCTGTCTTAATAACAATTTAGAAGTTAATATTTATATGTAATGTGTGTTTGTAAGATGTCTTAGGCAAGCATTTTACATGTCATGAAGTATATATAAGCAAGTTTGTGTAAGTATGTATGAGTAAGTATGTATGAGCAAGTATGTGTGAGCAAAGTATGTATGAGTAAGTTATTAATTATAAATGTGGGCTACATTATGACTAATATGGGCTAGTAGAATTGTACAATTATATTACAAATGTGTATTGTCAATGTATGAAGATATGTATTTTTGTTTGAACTACCATTAGCAGTATATTTAGAAGTGAAAGTATTATTGTTAAATGATAAATTAATTATGTTAAACATTACATAGTTCATGAAGAAGTAAGCTATCCTTATGTATTTATGGAAATAGATGTGTGATGTGTGAATTTATGTTATTGTGATTAATATATATATATATATATATATATATATATATATATAACATTTGTAGGTTGAGATATATTAAATATATTAGCAATTTAACAGTAAATTTGTCATAACTGTCTATGACATTTTTATGCTATTATAAATGACCAGACATAGCTTTTAAAATTCGTCTTTCGTTAGCTGATGACATATGAGTATAGTATTATATGTCAACCATTGTGCCCCACGTTATAATGAAATAAAATTCTTTAAAATTAATTTATTCTGGAATCATTATATTCTACAGTCTTATTACAATTTCATTTTTATTTAAACAATTTTTTTGATCTTACTCATTACTTATTCTTATCTTATTATCTTACTCTTATTCATTCAGAAAATCTCACGGCAATGAAGAATTCTCACTATATTTCTGTTAAATGTGCGTATTAAGAAACATAAATTTTAGTAGTGATAACGTGTTCCCTTGTCAAAAACTAAACTTTGTACATGTTTGTACCGCATATTTCTTCCTTCAATGAATATTAACAACGTACACCATCAGCGTAATTAGCACATCGTCAGCTACTTGGAAAGTGACTAGTTCATACCGATATAACTTCATAACTATATTATACAACAGACTTAAACTACACAATAATCTAAAGCTACATATGAACTTTTATTATAGCTAGATGCAATAACGTATATGGTGTGTTTTTACATTAACAACAGCCGGACTTTGAAGCTACATATAAGCCTACCGAAATGTCGCCATTTCTGACTTACACATTCCTGTACAGGAATGTAAACAAAGGGGAGTTAAGCGTAAAGGACATAACTGAAAGAGCGCTACCGATACACGTGCACTATATCTGTGCCTTTCCACCCAGCACTTCCATAAAGAAGTAAATGGTGGAAGAGAAGAAGAACATCTAATTTTGTTATGTACTTTTTGTTGAGTTATTTCAAGATGGTAGATTTGGCAGAAATGAAATTTTAACTGGATATATCACACATCTTGCATCAACAGTGATTTTATAACATGCTATTTTTGATTTTCAACTGGTAAGGGTTCTTCATCAAAAAGTGGGTGAACTGGCTAGACAGAGTGAATTTTATATGGACTGCAAAGAGAGCAACTTCCTATAAAGGACAAGCACCTTGATGATGAAGGATTCCTTTACATACTCGACTTGAGCATAGGACTTATATTTTTTTTTATGTTTCCAATAGGACTAGGCCATAGATCTCAAGACAACAAACCGATGCTTTTTTGTCTCCGCTAATGAGTCTTATTGTATGATTGTATATATATGGCCTTTTTCGTCTTTACAGACGGTCAATTGGCAAGTGTTTTACTGTGACAACTTCTGAGTTTTCGCTTTCTCTCTTGTCGTTCAGCTCGTATATAAGTCTCTTCTCAAAAGACTCTGCGCCTTTCGTAATTTGGCTTTCCACACAACTCTGTCATCAGCTAGTCCTCCCATGTGCTGGGATCTATAGAAAATTTTTCATTGAGGCTTTGCAGACATCTTTATATCTGAGCAGTGGTCTGCCCTGGTGCCTCTTCCTCCGAAAGTTCACAGAACAACATTTGTTTTGGTATGCGGCAAGTTTCCATTCTTCTCACATGTCCCAACCATCTTAGTTGTCTACTGCTGATCATGCCCATGATGGAAGGCAGTTTTGCACGTTGCAGTACTTCAGAGTTGGTTATCTTGTCGTATCACCTGATGTTCATAATCTTGCGGAGACATCGAAGGTGAAAGATGTTAAGTCTCCTCTCGTGTCTTGAGTAGGCTGTCCATGTTTCTGAGCCATATAGTAAAGAACTAATTACACAGGCTCGATATATTTGGATCTTCGTCTGCAATGTCAGTTTTGTGTTGTCCCACGCTCGCTTTGATAGTATGCCGAATGTAGTAGCCGCACTCCCTACACGAGCGTTGATTTCTTCATCAAGAGAAAGGCTGGCAGTGACCGTGGACCAAGATGTCTGATTGTATAATATAGAAAATGGTGAAATATACAATACAGAGAACATCATGAAGCTAGATCATACCTTGTCACAAGAATTTCCAAGTGAAGCAATTGTTCGATCATTACCATTGACCTCGATTAGATCCATGTGTTCATAGAATGGGTAAGTGACATCACTTGTTTGGGCCCGAATGCAAAATGAATTGCTTGGTGGAAATTTGTGACGGAAATCAAATATTGTAAGGTTACTGAGGTAAAATTTTATGCCATCTCCCCAGTTGTGATCAACTTTTGTTGTGTTGATTAAACATCTACCAACAGAAGACTGGATAAACATTCCATAACCTGCAAAACAAAGTGGGATATGTACAGCAGAATAATGCACAACACACAACTAAATTGTAACATGATTACATGACTCCAAGTATCAGATCATATCTATCTGCAGAAATATTGTTGGCATGTCCTAGATATGGTCTATGCAGATGTTATAGTAGTGGTTATGTTGATAATGTCATGAATAAGACAAGTATATCAAGCAATGGACAAATAACAGCGTGTTCGAATGTACAATCAAGGCAAAAACATATATAATGGAAATGCATGAAAATCAACCAATGATATGGAAATGGCACAATCTGATTTTATCAATGACATTTCTGTGTGAGATGCATCTGAATGCGCATGAGCAGATAACTTTATATATGATATTTTTACACATGGAAGGAAAGTTCCTTTTTACATTGATTTTAGATATCAACAAACCCTCCAAGTTTGAATTCTGTGAGCAATAGTGTGAGGTCAAGGAGGAATCTCATTAAGGAGAAAGGGTATAGACTCAAGAAAGGCATATCATTGCTGAGCCCCGCAGAAGATATTCTTGGAAAAATAAGAGAACTTTCCGGGATTGAATCAGGAGAGGCGCATGAATTCCATCTCACTGTGGCATTGCAGGAAATGAGAATGCAGATGTCTTGGCTAAGGAAGACAGTGCCAAAAAGCAAATCTACCAACCACTGTCTTTTCAAGAGGTAAAATCCCTCATAGAGAGAAAATCTGCAGTAGACTAGAAGACAAACACTGGATATGGTTATGGAAAAGACTTCCTCAAAGACCTAAGCAGAACCGACCAGGTCATTAAATTTCTCCTGTGTACCGGACACTGCAGGCTCAATGGACACTTAGACTAGGAATAAGTCAAACAGCTCTCTGCTAGTGTCAATAGGCGGAAATGACACCAGAGCATGTCCTGCAAGACTCTCCTCTCCTGGGTGAGCTGAGAAGTAAAATGTGGCAACATGCAGTCGGCCTAAAAACTAAGCTTTGGAGTAGGAAACCTGACAATCCTGAAGCTAACTGCCCAGTTTGTGGTCCACAGTAAACTAAGCGCATGACCAGAGATTGCTGAAGAAGAAGAAGAATCAGGAGAGGAATGGATTTCTATGCCACCTAAATTTCAGACTGCTTTCACAGTCATTATATCTATGAAAAAACTGAACGAACCATTACTAATTAAATCGGAGATTGAGGCCTGCTTGAATGACAACTCCAACAAAACAGACTAGCTATTTACACTGATAGTTCAGTAATACACCAACAATGATGTATGTGGGCTATTTCAGCATGTTGAGGAGGAAAAATAATCAGAGAAGTCAGTGGGGCATACATGACAACCACATATAGTTTGACACTTGAGGTGCGGGAAGTTACAGAGGCATTGACATCTCATAACTACTCTCGTGTATTCATACTAAGTGACTTCAAGAGTATGATTCATAAAGTTAAAACAGGAATGGTGAGAGGATGCAGTGTGGAGGTATTGGCACAGAAAAAGATCAGAGAAATCACCTTCATTTTTGTACCTGGGCATGCCGTAGTCAGGGTAATGAGCCAAAGATGTATTTTTTCAAAACAATGAACAAAAATGAAAATTGGCACATGCTTCATTCAGTATAAAAACAGAAACATAAAAATATACCTAAGAATAAATAAGGAGAGAACTAGACCATGGAGGCAAACATTAAGAAAATTTAAAGAGAATTTACATTTCAGATTGCTTAAGAAGATCTTTGAACAAAGATGACAAACAACATTAAAGAAAGACGGTTCTTTCTTACAAAGTTGTAATAGCGTGCCAAAAGAGAACATACTGACTTCTGAACATCTTTTTGAAAAGTTTAATTGCAGAACAAGCTCTTTAAAGTGGTTGATAACCTGAGTCTGACCACTGATTTCTTTGAGCATATTCAAACTGACGTCTGATAGTTTTCTTTTATTCTTTTCTCTAATCATGTTTTGCATCACAGGGTAAGGATAAGAAGAGATTTTTAAAATGGGCTTTTGTATGCGCTTCATAAATAGTGTTTTCACCACCTCTGTTATCTCTGAGGACCACCATTTGCATGGACGGCCTTTTGCTTTGTATCCACTGTATCAGAGTAGCAAGGCTCTTTGAGGCGTACTGTCTGTTGGTAATCTATATGGCCAAACTAATTTGTTTCTTGATGGAGTTCAGTACTGATGTTGTACTTTCATTTCTAAACTGGTCTCTTCTTGATACTCCTAACATGTCTGATAGTAAATGAACAAAAAAGGTTTCAAAATAAAACTGAACGTTTATCTCACCTCTGTTGCTTGAGATTGTTGAGTTTGCAATGTGGATAGGTCCTATTATCTCGGTTAGATTCAAAGCATCATATACTCCATATTTGATTGTTACATTGTTAATCATGGGAACATGCGGACTTGCACTTATAGCTGCCTTCTGATAGAATATGTCTGGTTCGGAGGTACGACCATGGTATGTGTCCAAGCCAGTATAACTAATGTCCAGGTATTCCAAGAAAGACAAAGACTCATTCATGTAGACTTTATAGTTGTTCTGAATCTGTAAAAGAAAAAAGAACATAGAACTGTAGCTTTGTGTGTGGTTGTGCTTGTTCTTTGGGAAAAACTAATCCTAGCTTTATTATAATTTATAATCATATTTGAAAGTTTAACATTCAAAATTCACTCCATAAGAAGATGACTATATCTAAAGGGAACAAACTTAAAATAGGCAAACCATGAATGGTCCATGTCAAAGACACTATCCAGCAGGTATGAAGATTTACAGATATTAATCCTGGCAGTGAATGGGTACTAATGCTTGTGAACATTAAGACTATCATTTCCATTCATATCATAATACAATCTAAAGAAAACAATTTCCTGCTGCAGTAAATACAAAGGTCAAACTAATGTTAGAGGACAGCACATGTAAAAGAGATGCCATAGTGTGCACAGATGACTCAGTGATTCAAGGTGAGTGGAGTACATGGGTGTTCACAGCACGTTTGAGTTGCAAAACTACCAAGGAGGCTGGCGATGCCTTTGCTGTGACAACAAAAAACTGCACAATAGAAATTAAGGTGACAATGATGGTTTTTAATTGATAGAGTACACAAGAGTTTATATGTGCATGCATACTTGGTGACACAATGAATATGTTCAAGAAAATTTAGGCTCGTTAATGTAAGACAGGAGTGATTTGATGCTTTTAACATATTTCAAATGGCTTACACACATTTTTGTTGGTACTGGTCATGTGGGCATGCAAGGTAATAAGTGAACAGATACAGCTGTGGTTAGGAAAGGACAGGCAAAGTATATTAAAAACATTCTTAATACCATGACAGAAACAGGTCAAATAAATTATTTTGAAAATATGTATGAACTCACATACCTATTAAAGGAGATTAGAGTGAAACTGAAAGCTGCCAGGCAGGAACACTTTGTTAAGAACACAAAATGTTCAATTAATCAACATAGAATATGTGTAATCAGTCACATTACACTGATGAAAGTGTTGGGGAGAAAACTGTAGCACATACAAATCTGTTTGGAGTGCTGTGATGATACTTGATAATTACTAAACACTAAATCATATCATGCTACAGGACATTCTAAAACAGTGTAAGCGCAATATAACAAAATTAAACATTGTAATGGCATCTACATATGTGGATACATACATGACAGTCCACCATTTAGTAGTCATAACTTTGCCATATGTAATAGAAAACAAGAGAAAGTTAAGTTTATTGTACAATTTACTACATGATATAAATGCTAGACCATCAGAGGAAGATTATAACAATTTTGTTAAAACCCAGATAATTGTGACTGCAGAAATATGCAATAAAATATTGTAATGTCAAAAAAGGAATGTGTATAACTAGCACAACTCATGATGACCCAAATTAGGAGGAGAAAATGGTTTTGGGTTGGGTTGTGAAAAACACAGTTGAGTGTCACTAAACAAGTACTTAAGTGGAACCCACAAGGGAAATGGGAAAGGAAATGTTCTAAACAGACCAGGCCAGGAGATAGAGTCTTCTGGGGGAAATTAAGGATGCTAGACCATCCTGTGAAGTCATAAAGAAAACGATTAGAGACTAAGAAAAGTGGAGGACAACTATTGAGGCCCTATGCTCCATAAGGAGTGAAGAGAAATAAGATACAAGTATATCCTTTAATATTAGCTGGATGAGACAGCACAACTTTGAGTCTGACCAGAGTGCATTGTGTTTGCATTTGTACTTATCAACCAAGTTAACCTCTTTGAGATCTGTATGGTTTGCTCAGAGAACATGAGTATGTTGTCCCCCACTATGCCCCTGCTGCATGTAGGACAGGCACATTTGATTTTCAGTCATCTTGTATGCATATTATCCAACAGGACACAAATTTGTACAGATGAGTAACTAAGATTTTACAAACAGAAAAACCACACTTTAAATTACTACATCTGAAGCTATACTGTAGCATGGTATCAAATCTGATTGATAATAAGGAGAACATCAGATTTGACTCTTGCCAGCCAGAGTGCAGTGAAGTCAGTCATACTGAACAGCAACCAAAATTCTTTGACTTCTTCTTATCCAATTCTAATCTAGGTAATAATCTCATTTTCTTGATCTGCTAGCGTTCAGTTCTTTGAAATCTAATCCAGGTGTTTATTGGTAATTCTGTTCACTTTCCCAATCTGTTAGTGCTTAGTTCTTAGACTAAACACAGACAAAACCAGAAGTATTATTGTGTATTTTTTTCATCATTAACCAACTTTTATATAATTACTGCTCCTGAACACTTCTCTTATTTCTCAGCATATATGTAATTTCTTCTTCTTCTGCTTTCGAATGCTATGAATTCAGTAGTAGTAAGGGTGCCTGGTATGGCGCTTCTGGCTGATTTTTGCATGAAAGCCTGCTTCCACATGTCCACGGCATATATGTATGTCTTCTCTGAATTCTGAGGTAGCATGTATGTAACTCATCATGCCAGATCATGTTTATTGCTTGTAAGTGCTGAATTTGAAGATTACCAGGAACAGCCCATAACTAGACATACATATCCCACTGACTAGAAATAACAAGCAAGCCTTCTCTGAATACTTGTGCTAACTGGAAGAGTGCTCTCTCTCACGATCACCCTTAGACTGATGTACCAGATTTCACCATAAATCTCATTCATGTGGAAATCTGATTCATGCAGCCTTAGCATTGGGTGGGTTACGTCACATCTTCAGTGCCATTTGGAGCTCTGGTGCTTATCCTTCGGTGATGTATCTGGTTTTAGCCAGCATTTACTGGGTTCGCTCTCCGCCAGCCTTTGGCTGTCCCCAGCCGACCTGCAAGGAAGCAGATACTGGAAGAGTACGGAAACTAAAGCTAATAACTCCAACTCAACAAGCTGTGAAAAATTATAATTGCTATGCACACAAAAATTATAGAAGTGTAGCACAAGAACCTGAATAAATGTCCTCTTTAAATTAATGTTACCTGAAATCTGGCCTCAGTTGTTGAGTTGTAGAAATCAAGACCTCTCCAATGATCTAGAGCCAAACCTGGTCTGAGACCCTCACACTGGAATGCAATCACTTCTTGGCCATCTGGTGATTTCAATGGATAAGCAATTCAATAATCATTATTATTTATTCTATTCCTCTTGTACCGTTATAAGTTACATGGACCTGCAAGCAATTTCTTCATACTGATCTATCCTGGAAAACTCATTCAATCACTGCTGTGGAATTTAATTCAGTATCCACCCTCAACACAGCGTCAAAGATGGGTACTATGGTCTGTCCTGTAGCAAACAAGTTATCATATTCCGCCTCCATACCGACCATAATAGACTCTGATACCACCTGTATAACAAATTTTAAATTGGCACAACTAGCTTGTGCCAGTGCGAGCAGGTGGACATGATGGCAGAGCACTTACTGCAAGACTGCCTACTGCTAGCAGGTCTGAGAAACGAAACCTGACCAGAAAATATTGAACTAAATGACTAGCTGTACGGAGGGATGTAATCCCTTATAACAACAGCAGAATTCATGTGGAAATCTGGCACATCAGTCTAAGCAGTGATCGTGAGTGAGAAAGAATTCAATATTTCTCATCTATCTCAGTAAAGTTCATTTCAGGGTTTCCCAGGTGTCATTTTTATTATTTCAATAATATTAGAGTATTAATAAGACAACTATTGCATTCGACTGAGTTAATTCTTCAGACTGTTAAAGATAGCTGGTTTCAGGCACAATAAAATACGGTGATATTGCAGCACCAGGGTCATTGAGCTGGCACTGACAAAGACGTGACTCCACCTTCCAATGATAGTCCTCAAACACATTGCAGTTCTGTAGTCTGGCACAGTGGGTAGAGATGAAGGAAAAGCTACACACAAAAGTAGGTAGTGTAAGCACAGCTGCACTTGGTATGAGATTGAATCAAACACTAGTCAAGGATCATCTTAAGAGAGTCTGTGACAACATAATACTTGTTACCGATATTTAGAGATCAATAAATGACACAACTATTGTGCTATAATGTCTGAGACACTGGGGTCGACAAGCGGGCAGAAAAACATGTGCAGGGGAAGTCCTGCCACCTTGACAGTCTTAATTGATTGGTCATAACAAAATTTCTTGGCAGTTGAAAATTCTTTCAATGGTTGCTGTTTTTGTACTCCAACTTGAAAAACAATATAGAATGAAAACTCTTAATTCCTGGGGGAGACGCTAACAATATTTCCCACATTAATATACAGGTCAGCATATGGTCCCTTGGCAGTAGCATGTGATCAGGAAGAATTCTGTTGTTTCTATCCTGAGATGAAGCATCTGGTATTCTGCCACCTTCCTTATATTTATTCCTCAAGCTGACAAGCAGTGAAGATGTTTCTCATGAGTGTCAATATTTCATATTCTACCCTTTCATATGTCTTTCAGTCCAATTGGTAGTCTCTGATTTTGAAGGCTATAAGTTTTTTTTCTTGCAAACAGCACATATTTAGTTGCTCTAACGTCCGAGTGGTTACCGGGGCCCAAATTTGGGGTGTAAAGACTAGAACCACTGTTACCTGCCACGCATGTCGTAAGAGGCGACTTAGGAGGTTTGGCTGAAATCGGACTACGACGTAAATGTGTAGAAGTCTCTGCGTTTAGGGGCCTACCAAACCAATGTGCAACGTATACACGTTCTTGGCAAAGATCAAACATCACAAAGAGTGATTAAAATTGGTCGTAAAGAACGGACACAAATAAGAAGATGAAGAAGTTGCTCTAAATTCTAGATATTTTCAGGCTCTAGTGTTTTGTTGCAGCCATCTCTTTTGTTGTTGATGTTTTAAGCATTTCAGTGTATTATTTTAAATGGTCTTTCCTTTGTTTGATCAGTTGCTCTATTCTCATCCTTCCTTGCTCCAGGAAGCAATTGAGACATATCCAGTAGGAGTTAGACTTTCTCAAGACAGAGGATCTGGCACTGCACCTATTTCTCTCTCTTGATCACCCTTAGACTGATGTACCAGATTTTCCTATAAATCACATTTATGTGGAAACCTGATTCTCTCTCTCTTGATCGTTCTTTTTCGTATCTTTCTTATTGTGATATTTAACAGTCTTTGCAAGAATGTTTGTTTTACATCACAATCTTCAGTACCATTTGAAGCTCTAGTGTTTGTCCTTCGGCGCCGTGTCTGTTTTCAACCAGCGCTTACCGGGTTCGCTCTCCGTCAGCCTTTGACTGTTCCAGCAAATCTGCAAGGCAGCAGGTTGCTACTTTCTTTTAGGGTAGCGACCCTTAGACGACCTACCCTCCTGGGCTGTTGAGCGTCATCTGCCCAGGTTGCCTGTCCTTTTGTGGACTACTTGGTTTTTCTTCCGTCCAATTTTGTGTACGGTTTGCTCCGCTAGCCTTTGATTGTCCCCAATCTAACTACAAGGCAGTAGTAGAAACCTGATTCATGCAGCCTTAGCATGGGTGGGTTTCGTCACATCTTCAGCGCCATTTGAAGCTCTGGTGCTTATCCTTTGGTGATGTGTCCGGTTTCAGCAAGCGTTTACTGGGTTCCCTCTCCGTCAAACTTTGGCTGTCCCCAGCCAACCTGCAAGGCAGCAGGTTACTGCACCTATTTGAGTGCTCATCACAAAGTAAGCGCCATAATATTTAGAAGATATAGACATATTGGCACTGTGCTACTGTGTGACATTCTGGCTGCTGTTGTGTGCTTCTTGACTGGCTGCCTCTGCATTCAGCATACTGACTTGCTAGAGCAAACTTAGTCTTACTAAGGAGTAGGAGAACCTGGCCAGATTTAGTTTTTCAGTCACTGATGGATGTACTTCTTCATCTTCTTTGCGTTCATTCTTTATGACCAATTTTAATCACTCTTTGTGATATGTTTGATCTTTGCCAAGAACGTGTGTATACGTTGCACATTGGTTTGTAGGCCCCCTAAACGCATAACCTTTTACACATTTAGGACAAGTGCATACAATTTCAGCCAAACCTCCTTAGTCGCCTCTTACGACATGCGTGGCAGGTAACAGTGGTTCTATTCTTTACATCCCGAATTTGGGCCCCGGTAACCACTTGGGCGGATGGATGTACTAAGTCCTATCTCCACAACAAGACGCTGACCTCGATGGGGTACTTTCTTCTAATCTGTATATTAATGACACATGCTGGTAGAAGTTTAATTTGTTATTACAGTGTACTTCATATGGAATCAACCAGCATGCATCAGGACTTCCTGAACTTATAACTGACTTAGAAAAGTTGCTACCCTATGTATGAAATGTCTAACATTATGAAGATCAAGCAAAGAAGGAAGATCATACCTACCACAAATATGTCTACCAATCTTCATACTGACTGCACCAGGACAGTCAAACAGACTATTCTCTGCTCCTGTACAAGCTGGTTTCTCCCAGAGGATATAGTCTGTCAGATTTCGAGCAAAGGAGTGATATGTAAAGTTGCCCTTCAGAAACCCCAAATGGCGACATGTCACATTGGCATCAATTTCTGTAAAACTAATATAAAAAATGTAATAAATATGTTATTTGAACATATTAAAACAAAACATTAAAAGGGAAACTAAAATTTTTTTTAAGCAATTCCAACACATTATGTCAACTTTATTATTGTTGGAACTAAATCACTGCAGTCAAGTTTTACTGAGAAAAAAAATTCAGATAATCAGAATATAACTCAGCAATTGAAAAAATATCGAAGCAAATCTACAATTACATCAGTAAATATTCTTGTTCAAGCTCCATGCTATTCAGTTGCAATGATTACTGTTCTTCAGAACTTCCTATCTTAGAATTCCCTATCAATTCAACCATCAACTTTTTATATGATGTTAAAGTGTACATTATCTTCTCCTTTTGTTGTCCTCTTCAGCTAATTGATCAAGAACATATATAATGAAGATACCATATGGAAGATAATGCAGATATCACACTGGAATCCAAATTCATAAAAATAACAGAGCAGTTTTGGGTCACAATGTTTATTTGCACTAGAGATGTTAAAGTAATGATGCTACGAACTGTCAAAGCAACATCGGCTTTTAAAAGTCTAAATAAAATATGAAACTGCAAGTTATAAAGTTTTAAAACCAAATTATGAAATTCCAAGTTATCAATCCTAATTGCAAAAATAATGACTAAAAATAGACAAGAAGTTGAATGCATTTGGACCTAGATGTCTGCAAAAATAATGAACATAAACTGAAATGAATTCAGGAGAAAGTGATGAAATTAGAGAAATGTTTGGTCAACCACTAGTAACAACTGTAATAATAAGAAGATGGAGATACCTTGAGAAGAAATGATCAAAGAATACCAAAGCAGGCATTGAAGTGGAAGGTTCAGGAAAAAGAGGAGGAACTAGAGAACCCTGAAATGAACTTTATTGAGAGTGGAAAGAAATATTTGACTCAATTTCATGGAAGAGATTGTGCGAGTTGCCCAGGACAGATTGATATGGAGAAATTACTTGGAGGACCAATGTAACGTATAAATGTACATCAGTATATATATATATATTATATATACTACATCACTTACTTATTATTAAGCACAGAACATGTTTTCATACCACGTGTATATAGGGAATGAAAGGCTAAGTCTAATTTTTGTCTTTGACCAACAACATATGATGGTTGATGTTGTCAACATCCCACCAGCTACCTTTATGCCCAAGTGTATCTCTGTGTGTGGTTAATGTTGGTTTGATCTGAGACCAGTACAGTTTGAAAATGCAAATTCAATGTGAAATTTGATCTTGGGACAATGTACATGAAGCAAATGCAATTTTCTTGCATTTGTTTTATTAACCAAGTTAAACTCTTGTGGTATGCAGTTTTGCCAAAAATGAAGTTGTTGTGCCCCAGTTCATAGACCTATGGCATGTAGGACAGGCCAACTGATTTTCGGTTTTACAAATCCTAAACACTAAGCTATGTGACTTCACTTACTTATTATAGTTGGTCAAACTCTCGCCATCTTTGAGCATATTTCAAATCAGTCTGCCATCTCTCGTTGTGTATTACCCATGACCAATCTAGCATCATCTTGCCAACTCCCTGGGTGTTTCATATCCTCCCTTCAAGTTTGGTCATTTGTTTTACGTCTGGTAATTCCTGCCTGATAATGAAAATGTGGATGATAAGGTAAAGTTCTTCAGGTAATTCACTGTTCCATTAAGAAATATAGAAAATAAAAAGTATTTCCTCCTGGTAATTCACTAATCTAGGTATTTGACAGGTCACCATCCTACTATGAAGATCTTAAATGAATATGAATTCCAAATGAAAGTCAACAATATTTTGAAAGATATGTACTTGAAGTAACCAGTGCTGCATAAAGTATCAGGGATCACACAGCAGAAGGTTAAAGATAAATTTAGGTGTTCGACAGGGGTGTATTATGTCTCCATTGCTATTCCTAGCTGTTATCGACTAAGTGATGTAGACAAAACAGAAGATGGTGCAGAGAATTGACCTGGGGGCTAACAAAGAGACTTGAAGACATTCACTTTGTGGATGACATAGCACTGTTAGCACACACTAAAGAGGACAGACAGGAGAAAACAAAAGGGTAATTTGTTTGTCAAATCAGTAGGTCTAAAAATTATTACTAGTGAATGCAAGGTATAAATGCAAAAGGCATAGAGGAGATTATGGTAGCAGGAGGAAAAATAAAAGAATTACAATAATTCAAATATTTGGACAGCTGTGTAACAATGGGGATGGGAGAAAGAAATCATCGCAAGAATTGGAATGGCAGCTACAACATTCAAATCCTTAGACAACATATGGAGATCATCAGCATACAAGACACAGACTAAACTCAATGTATACAAAACAAATGTGCACTTGGTCCTAATGTATGGATCAGAGACATGGAAAACAAGAATCAAGAAAGACAGTCGCACAAGGGGCTTTGAGGGAAGATGTCAGAAGAATTTCCAAATTCATTGTATGAGAGATGCTGAGATCATCGCAGATCAACCTTAAGAATACTAAGATCATTCGGCAGACAACCTTCAACAATATCAATGAAAAATAAAAAAGAAGAGATGAAATTGGTTGGAACATACATTTTGAATGAAGAACAGACATCCATATGTGGCTCTAACATGAAATCCGGGAGGTAAGAGAGACAGTGAACAACCTAGAGAGACATGGAGACAATCTGTAGACAGAGAAAAATAAGAGGACGGGAAGAAATGGAATGAAGGCTGGTTTGCTCAAAACAGATATATATATATATATAATCGTTACGATTATAATCATAACTTGGGTTCTCCAAAAGGAGTTAATTCTTATTTTCCATGTTTGTTTGTCTACACCATGGGTTCCCAAAGTGGGTGGTACTGTCCCAGAGGGCACTGACGCATTTCAGGGGCGATAGTGGGCTCAGAAGCATTTGGGGAAGTTTTTTTCATGATTTTGCATTGAATAATTGTAAAAATTTGAATTCTGCATTTTAATTCATCTTATGCCCATCTTAACGTTCCATTTTTCATCAATTTTCTTTTCCATGTATATAATCATTTGAAAATTGACCATGTACGACAGAAATATGTATCAATTTTCTATGTCAAAATGAAAATAGAGCATGTAGATATATATATATATATATATGTGAGGAGTTGACAAACTGTTATAATGTTACAAAGTTTATGTCGTGCAAAGTGGGCGGTGGGACGAAAAAGTTTAGGAATCTATGGTCTACACGCTCTAATTTAACCAAAATCTGCCCGTCTGCCCAGCATGTTCGTAGCGCGTTGGACTACGGGTGACAAGCTCCCTGCGAGTTCAATTCCGCAGGCTGGCAGAAAAGCCAGATTCACCAGATTCACGCACCGAACGAAGGGTTACGATATCCACAGCACCGAGCGAAGAGCTGAAAGCTCAAGTGCTTCTGGATCCAAAAAAAAATATTACCAAAACAAGGTTCAGTCCTAGGTTGAAAGAAGGTTCCTCAGCTTAAAAGCTTTAATCCCTACATAGCAAAAATATATATATATATATATATATATATATATATATATATATATATATACAGGGTGTTCAAGATAATAGCAGCCTGTGAATGAGTCAATCTGGCATATATGTATGAAAATGAGAAGGTTCAGTTATGACGTAGTATGGTCAGGTTATGTGACGGTATGTAATTGTGTTGCGGGAAGGGGCGATGAACAAATGTGAGTAAAAGCGAGCTAGTCAGAACCGGTTTAAATAGTAATAAACATAAGGCATAGATTGATCTGGCAGCTTTCGATTTGTCAATGGGCTGCTTTAATCTTGAACACCTGTATATATTGTATATATATATATATTAGGTGTGTATATATATATTATATATATATATATATATATATATATATAATATATATATATAATATATATATATATATATATATATATATATATATATATATATATATATATATATATATATATATATATATATATATATAATATATATATATATATATATATATATATATATATATATATACTTGATCAAATTATATATCACATTTAAATTATTATATTATATACATATTTCTCAATCATTTATCTATCTTTAAGCTGCAGTCTGATAAGTTGCAGTCCTATATTTTATTTGAGAACAGAAAGGAATAAGAGAAGGAGAACAATAATTAGTAACTAAAATATTTAAGAGACCTTTATTTCTCCCGTTCTGTATTTATTTATTGTTCATATCTATACTATATGACTGACTATAAATCAGGAGATGTATATATCCTTTATAAAGATGTACAGCGCATAACACCTTTACCTATCTTTATGCACTTTTCAATTATATATATATTTACACTTTGTATTTCTTGAAGAGTCCTCCGTATATCTTGGACAGAAAAGAGAACAAATAGATCTATCCAGAAAGAACACAAAATCAAAGAAAACTGGTTGATGCTACAAATAAGAAAGAGATAATTTAGATATTTTGGACATATATAAAGACATGAAGGGTCAGAGAAGACCATCATGGAAGGAGGCATACCGGCAAAGAGAAGAAGAGGAAGACCACAGAGAAGATGGATTCAGGATGTATCTGATGGTTTGAACATGACGGCTGCAGAGGCAGGACATCTGGCCTACGAGAGAGAAATTCCAGAGAACTGTTGGGGTGGCAAAGTTCTGTTCAGGACAAGCTATTTGATGATCTTTTCAAATTATATATATTGATAATTATAATCTCACAAACCAAGTTCCATGTTTTGGTAATAAAAATGTCATCGAAGTGGTACTCTGGAGAAAATAACAGGCCCAGTGTTCTACCATGAGTGACCAAGAAGAGCTGTGCATAGAATTAATAACCATATCACACAAAATACAAAGCCGTAAAGACTACAAAGGCAAGTAGCAACAGTTGAAGTACTGTCACGCTTCCTTCAAGAAGTAAAATGACAAATGAGGAACAGCGTGAGTAGTTTGTTTAATCTGAAAGTCATATAAACCATTACTATTCATTCCATTTGACAGGTGCTGGGATGAGACTAAGTACTTATGTGTCTGTCAAGAGTGTATTGAGGTCAATTCAATAACAAATAACTTCAAAATAACAAGTAAAGAAAGATATATTTTTAGAGCATAAACATTAGAAAGTAGCTGCTTAGAAACAAGGTCATATATTATATTTTGTACTGCACCACTTTTTGTCAACAATGTGAGAGTGAATGTATTTCTTACCCTTGCTATGAGTGTTCCATTGATAATCATTCCTTGACCAGGTGCAAACTTCAGCACAGCTCCAGGCTCAATGTAAAGACATCCACTAGGAGCAATCTGTATGCTCCCTTTAATAATGTGTGGGTTATCCCTCTTCATCATTGCCCGACTGTCTTTGATAACTGTGCCTCCAGGAAATCTATCAATAATTGGAACACCACATCTAGGGGAAATGGTTTTGAGGTAGTACACTCGATTGTTGGCAATGACTGGACTGTCACTTAGTTGTGGGGGCGGGGTTATTTGGCCGAAGACTGAGGTACTGACCCAAAATATGACAGAGAAACATAGAAACCAACAGCCTGTTCTAAGCCCTGGCGGCATCTTGATTTGTTTTTTTTCTGATTATTGCACCGGTATTCTCATGGCATCACATACGCGGCTGTTCTTCTTATACTATATTGGCATCGCATCGTAAATCAATTTAAATTATCAAATTAAGTCAAATTCAACTTTACATCAGCATGCAGTGATGCACATTATAAGCGTTATGAACATCAACATGATGTCAATCCTGATGTGCGCGCTCTTATTCTTTCTTAATATTATTTCGTAACTACAAACACCACACGACTGTTTTATAAACACGATAAAAGTATCATCTATTCAGGATTGTTATGTTTGTGAGAAGATTGCATTCGTAACACAAATTCCCTATTTTCTACTCTAATCTTCATTAATAAATAAAAGTTGCTCCTTTCTGGGCTGGAAAAGTCTACTAAACTTTTAAATGGTTTAAATAAATAACAGTTTTAGTTTATTTCCGGATTTAACTACAGGTAGGAAGAGGTTGTCTCCAAGTCTCGTTTGAAAATCTCGTTAAATTGTCACCAGTCACAGGTAAGAAAATATGACGCGCGTCTAAATTTATTACATTCTCAGCAAGTTCCAATTCTTCAAGCATGACTATTTTTATCGCAAGAGACCTACGCATCTTAATTAAGGAGTGGGATGCAACACAAACTGGGTGTTATTTATGTACTAAATATAAATGTATATGGTATTATTTGTTTTTACATAATACATGTATAGGCATTTTTCGTCTTTTCTGGATATATGGCATTTCTCGTCTTTACAGAATATATGGTTACATGGTATAATGATATTGGTTATATGGTATTTTTCGTCTTTACAGAATACATGTATATTGCATTTTTCGTCTTTACAAAATATATGGTATTTTTCGACTTTAGAGAAAATGACATTTTTCGTCGTTACGTACTATATAAAGGCCCTATATATATATTGCTTTTTCATCTTTACAATCTATTGTTGTTTGTTTGCGTAAGTTCTTCTCGACCATTTTGAACATTTTTATTGTGATATATAAATGGTCTTTGTCAAGAACGATTAGAACGTTGCGCCCCCGTTAGACCATAGTAGTGCAGAGCAGGCGCATCCGAATCAATTTTCGGTCTAAGGAAATGTTCGAGTCTGTCTTACTGACTGTCAAATACTTTCCTTCCTTAGCGTGTACATTTCTCATTTAATGATCCATTTAACTCCGTATATTTGGGTTTGGATCTACGCCAAGGAGCTTTTGTACTTTACAACCTTTCTGGCTCAGTGAGGTCGTTCCTTTTTGCATCGAATGATAAACACTCTTTAATTATCTTTTTAATGCCGTATATTTGGATATATGGATGCCGTATTTGGATACCGTATATATTTGGATGCCTATATTATGCCGTAAATCTACGCAAAAGAGCATTTACTATTTTGCAACCTTTCTGACTAGGTGAGGTCGTTCCGGATAGGAACATTCTCAACCATTATAGAACTAATCACTCAAACAATCAATTTTCGGCCGTTTGGTGTGTTCATTGCTCTTGAACGATCCTTTTTTTTTTGCCTTATATTTGGGCTTTATGATTTTTGCCTAAGAGTATGTCTACACTTTGCGTCCTTTCTGACAATGTGAGGTCGTTCCGGATTCAGAACATTCTCAACCATTTGGGACACATGTACTTGTCACTCGAACGATCATTTTTTGGCTATTTACTTTTGTCTTTTTTTTATCTGAGCCATGGTGTGTGGACACCATCTTACTCGTATAGGACGATCGAGTCAGAAAAGTGTCGGCCTTCGCAAATGTTTGAGTTTGTACGACCTGTCAAACCGTTATATTATCGGCCTTACTTTTCCATCCACGTTGAGTTTATTCTTGAATAGGAACATTTTCAGCCGTTTCAAGACGCGTGTCGGCACGTGGCAATTTTAATTTACTCTGCATTTGTCCTAGTCCCGGAAAACACTTTACTGGGGCTGCACACAAATAATCCAGATGGTCGTTTCATTAGGAGCTAGCAACGCAACATAAATTTTTTGCTCGCTAACATCACCCATCCCAGTTCTTCCGGGATGGCAGTTTTTTCCAGGCACAGGGACGCAACTTTACATATTGCACTCGTGCAACAGTACCGTGCCCGGTTGTTCCAGGGAGGACAGTTTCGTTATGTAAAATGGCACAACCTTATGTTTTGCGCTCGGCCAACCTTACCCAATAGATGTATCTGCGCTTGACCTCCGATACGGAGTTTAATGCAATCTTTCCTTATGTCGTCACGACAAGTTACATCGTTCTCAAAGACTCTTGCCGAGAGCTGGCAATTATGGTGTGAACATTGACTCCGGGGAAGGGTGATAGACTCTTACAGACGACTCGTAACTTGTTATTTCTTACGTTTGCTTTGCATTATGCAACTTTTCCATTAGATATCGGCCAGGAGATACGCGCATTCATTCAGGATTTTATACCCGTATGACGTGTCCGTACTGCACTACTACCTATAATAGAGTAGCTCTCCCTCGATCCATACCCACTTAGTCAGACATAATTCTCTGTTGTTTCAGGGCCACCCGAGAAGGTGGTGTAGGGTGCAATAATTGATGTAATTCGTTACATCGTGTGTATTCTTGCAGCTTCAACTTGCAAACCGTCCGAGTGGTTGCCGGGGCCCAAATTTGGGGGTGTAAAGAATAGAACCACTGTTACCTGCCACGCATGTCGTAAGAGGCGACTACGGAGGTTTGGCTGAAATCGGATGCATGTGTCCTAACCGTGTAGAAGTCTATGCGTTTAGGGGCCTACCAAACCAATGTGCAACGTATACACGTTCTTGGCAAAGATCAAACATATCACAAATAATGATAAAATTGGTCATAAAGAACTACAAAAGAAAGACTTGCGAACTTTCATAGCGTTTGTTAAAATTGTATACATTGTATATTGTGTTCTGGGTTACGAACCTTCATAAACCATTAACATACAAAACATGTGATAAACAATTTAATAAAATTTAGTAAACGGAGGATGTATTTTAAACTTTGAAGTGATGATACAGCACGCCCGAGTGGTTACCGGGGCCCAAATATGGGATGTAAAGAATAGAACAACTGTTACCTGCCACGCATATCGTAAGAGGTGACAACGGATGTTTGGCTGAAATCGGATGCACGTGTCCTAAACGTGTAGAAGTCTATGCGTTTAGGGACCTACCAAACCAATGTGCAACGTATACACGTTCTTGACAAAGATCAAACATATTACAAAGAGTGATTAGAATTGGTGGTAAAGAACGAACGCAAAGAAGAAGAAGATGATACAGCAAAGGGTGATATTTGTGTAAAACAGTTCTTTCTTACAAAGAAGGTACCCCATCAAATTGAAATAAACATTTAATTTCGATATATCCGTCAGTTATTGTCAAGAAGTTCATTTATAAATAACAAATAACAGTTGTAACAAATAAAACATCAGTCAATCGTACATCACAAATTACCTCTACTGCAGTTTTTTCCTTTGATATAGTCGCAGACTTGTTTGTGTTGCCAGAGTTTGGTAATCGTTGAGTAACAGATTCTTCTATTACTAAATTTATTAAATAATCTTTACTACGTATATGTGGCATACCAGAAGGCAATGCGCCCTGCCATAAATCAGACTATCTTTTTTATTGCTTCGCCATCATCTGACCTTATTCCGAAACGTTTCAACAAGTTGCTGATTACAATTATTGCAAAGAGCCGCAATAATTCAGATAAAAATTGTGTTTTGCACTGTTTTCCTTAAATTGTCATTAATAATATATAAATCAAGAGTAAAGATGGTAAAGTTCTAACATCAGATACCGAGCAGAAGAAAAGATGGGCAGAACATTTTGAAGAAATATTAAATAGACTTGATCCACCAGTACTACTAAAGTTTGACGAAGAGGCAAGAAACAGCTCCCTACCAATTAACGAAGAAATGATAAGTGTAGCTGAGGTTAAGGAGGCAATCGATTCCTTGATAAACAATAAGGCAGCTGGTGATGACAACATTACTGCAGAAATGTCAAAGCGGCTGATGATACAACTATTAGCCAGGTGCAAGAACTATTTAATAAAGTATGGTAAGAAGAAACTGTCCCAGATCAATGGAAGAAGGAATAATTGTTAAGATCCCCAAAAAGGTGATCTCAAAGATTGTAACAACTGGAGAGGGATCACCCTATTATAAGTAATGACCAAGACTTTCTGCAAAATCATTCTTAATAGAATCAAAGGAGCAGTGGACACAACCCTGAGAGAAGAACAAGCTGGTTTTAGACCTGGGAGAAGCTGCTTAGACCAAATAATTACCCTACGACTAATTTTGGAGGAATATATTGAGAAGCAACAACCACTCATACTAAATTTCATCGATTTTAAAAAACCCTTTGATAGTCTACACAGAATCTCTCTGTGGAATATTCTGAGATGCTATGGAATACCAGACAAAATAATAAACATTATTAAGAGCCTCTATGATGGTTCACGGTATGCGGTTCGCACTGATGGTGGACACAGCGACTGGTTTATGGTTGAAACCGGAGTAAAGCAAGGCTGTATTCTATCTCCAATGTATTGACTGGGTGATGCGAAAATGTTGCAGGGGCGAAACTGGCATCGATTGGGTAGAAAATAGTCAACTAGAAGATTTGGATTTTGCAGATGATATTGCCTTGTTAAGTAGAAACAACCAAGATATGCAAAGAAAAACAGACAACTTGTCATATATAGCATCAAAAGTTGGACTGCAGATAAACTATGAAAATATAAAATATAATGAATACACATATGGCAAGTAATGCAGATATCACACTGGAATCTAAAATGATAAAAATAACAGAGCAGTTCACCTATTTAGGTAGCAATTTTGATTGCACAGGAAATTTTAAAAAAAGAAATTATGATACGAATTGGCAAAGAAACATCAGCTTTTAAAAGTCTAAATAAAATATGGAACTGCAAGTTATATAGTATTAAAACTAAATTACGAATTTTCAATTCAAATGTTGTATTAATCCTAACATATGCTAGCGAGAGTTGGAAAATGACTAAAGATATAGAAAGCAAGTTGAATGCATTTGAAAATAGATGTCTGAGAAAAATAATGAATATAAAATGGAATGAATTCAGGAGAAGTGTGAAATAGAGATATGTCTGGTCAACCATTAGTGACAACTGTTATAAGAAAGAGAAGATGGGATATGTTGGGCACACCTTGAGGAGAAATGATCAACGAATATCAAAGCAGGCATTAAGTGGGATGCAAAGGGTTCAAGAAAGAGAGGTCGACCTAAGGAGACCCTGAAATGATCTTTGCTGAGAGAGGCAGGAAATATCGGTCTCAGTTCCATGGAGGAGACTGAGCGAGTTGCCCAGGATAGAGCGGTATAGAGAAATTACTTGCAGGCCCTATGTAACGTATAACGGTACGAGAGGAATTATTATTATTATATTATTAATATATAAATGTTCATTTGTAATGTTGATAATAGCATTGTACCGTCGGCATATATAAGTTCTTGCATTAATAAAAAATTAATTTCTACCGTCTTTACTTACATTCCAAATATTTTCAATGTATATGTTAAATATATATGCGATATTACCTGGCTTCGTATCTTATATCACAATTTACATAATACTAAATTCTATTTTTAAATATCAGGTATTATAAGATTATAAAAGAATAACCTAACGTGGATGCACATGTAGTAATATTATTAACTTTATATAATACCAGTTTGCTACCCAGTTTTGCATGGTATTTTCGTGTGGGATTTTTCTCAAGCCGTGAAGGCTCTTGGGTTGATCCGGCTTCAGTTTGGTACCAAAGAAACACTGGACAGTCAAGGTTGATCCCATAACCCAAAGTCCCTCCGCATTAGCCTACCTTATCGTGGTTGGAGGGTTTGTGTGCCTTGAAGATCCTTCAGGCTATGTCGGTGGGAGTCTAACTCCTGGCAGGTTTAACCAATCCGAACAGACTGAAGATGAAAGGCCAGACTAAAGGGCAGGGAGCGAACTGAAGCCCCATAAAGTGACATCACAGAAACCACCGGCGAGTGGTAGTTGCTCTGGTTGCAACCAGCTCACTCCCAAGCTATTGGTTAAATGTCAGCCCTCTTCTCTCTTGATGAGGGCATCTTTTTCTTGTCTCATCTTCTATTTCTATTACAACTTTTCTATCCATCGAGTTAGACTACAGTCTTCTCTAGCAATAATAGTGAGGAAGTCGGAGGCAACCAGCCAAGAGGCACACTATAGCAATCAGGTTGCCACGAACTAACACATAATGAGTATGTCTATATATTCGAAATGTTATGGCACTCGCCCTGTGACGGACACTCATGCATGTGCAGTGCTGGGTCCTCAACCTCGAAAGGGCCCAACCCCATCTACTGAATGCAGTGGCGGCTCGTGCTCTTTTTTGTTTGTGGGGCCAGACACAAATTTTCGGAAAAGTCATGGTTTTTGAGTTGGGTTATATTTTAATTTATAAAAATAAATACACATTACACATTTTCGGTGGGGCCCGGTCCCACTGGCCCTTAATGACGAGCCGCCACTGACTGAATGTCGTCATTTGCATTGTGGAGCCAGGAGAATAGAGCTACCGGTCAAGTTCTTAAAATAATGCACTAGAAAGCTGAACGTATGAACAGCAAAAAAGATGGCTACAATAAAAAAAAGTAGAACTTGAAAACATCTTGAATATGTCAATAGGCTAGAACCCCAACAAACGATGCTATTCGGCACAAAACAAACTGCGTAACGAAAAACGTATCGTTTCCTGAGACAGAGGTCTATGATGATAGTTGCTCTGTACTTCTGTGCTTAGTGATGATCACATCACCACGGGCAGGTGACCTGCCGCAGGTCCATAGGTGCTCCGATCCCCTCCCAAATATCTTTACCAGCGTATGACGACTAATCCCACCGGTTTTGTGTTGATTAATCAAACATCTCGTGCCTCTAACCAGAGCCAACTATAAACTTATTAGGCCTATCTGGCTGTGCTCTCTAACAAAGTGTTCATGTCTGGTAGTTCCCATCTTCACTCTATTCTCCTTCACTCTGGATAGGGATGCAGATTTACAAATGTTTTCAGTTATCTATACGACCTGCTTCTCTTATGACATTGCTGATACCAGCACTTATCCATTGAATGCCCACCCCTCTTGTATTTGCCAGGAGATATGTATGCTCTCAGATCTACTTTGCATGCTTAGGTTATGGGGCTGTTTTTATGTATGGCCCAGAAACATAAACAATCAGTTGGAAGACTTTACGACGTGTGGTCTCATTGACAAGTTCGTGGTTTTTTGGAGGATCGCGAGAGTTGAAAGACAGAATTAACGTTCTTGAGATGTGATATACAGAAGAATAGGTCGTATTTCATGAGTAAAAAAACTATAAATAAAGGTCTAGACACAGTAATAAAGAAAGAAATAACAGCAAATAAAAATTCAACAAATAAAATGTTTCGGACAAATAGAGACATGAGCCATTGATCAAAACCTTATTGGAGGGGAAAGTTGAAGGACGACTAGCAAGAGGAAGACCAAGACGGAGGGAAGCATCAATAGATGGTACACATTACAGGCTGGCAAAGGGCGACATCAAGACAAGAGACAGAATGTTGGAGGTCCAATGCATCAAACATTCGATGCGGAGACAACTGATGATGATTAACTCTACGACATTTGGAGCATGCGCACTGCCGGTGTGTTTTTGACAAGTAAGTTGACGCCATGTTTGTAGAATTTTCAACCTTGTTTGATCACGCTGTTTGCGTCAACTATGTGGCGGATAATTGAATGTAATGCACTACAAAAATACTAAAAATTCTGGTGAAGTGTTTTTTATTTTCACTATTTTCATCAATTCAGCTATTTTATTTATGCATGTTAGATGAATATTTACTCGAATTCACGGACAAATTAAGCAACTTGACACAGCGAAATCAATTGAAAATTGTAGTTTTCTAGAAATGAAATCAATCCAGCATGCAGCGTTTTAAATAATAGATTTCAATTTTGGTTCCACAGTCCGAAAGTTCTAAACTTATATTTAAAAAAACTAAGTATAGCATTTGACTCATTAGAAATCATTAGTTGCTTTCATATAATTGGGAAAGAGAACACATGGATACCATTTATAGGAATAGCCGGACATTTAATATTAAAATTAGGAATATTTTAATTTTTACTTGAAGTGAATCACAGATTGAGATTCAGATTAACTGCAAAAATGATGCGTATATTATATTTATTAACTATATTAATCATTTTTATGATGAGACTCGCAGACGAATTTCATTTATAAATAATAATGTTAAGTTACTAACTAGAATACTTATGCCAAGTTATGCTAAATAATTACTAATTCTAAATAATTACTAATTCATCACTTATAATTATGTAATTTTAGGGAATCGCTGAAATCAATCACTCTGACACTCACGACTCACTGTGATTGTCAGAATCCACATGAACATTGGAAGACTTACAAAGGTTGAGTTAGGGTACTAAAGTCAAAGGAGGCGTGAGAAGTTATCACAGTAAAACACTTGTCAATTGACTGTTAAGACAAAAAAAGTCATATATATTAATTAGACTTAGTTTAGTTTATTCCTTTCGAGCCAAAGGCGGCACATAGGGCAGAGGTTTTAGATCTCCATGTGATACGGTTCTTTGCTAGCAGTTGGAGATCTTGTATGGTTTTACATCCCAATAGTTTACTTTCTTGTTGGATGGTTCTTCGAAGAGTGGTCTTTGGTCTTCCACCTTTTCTTTTTCCAACTGGTGACCACATAAGGACTTGTCGATTTAGTCTCTTTCGTCTGATCTAAGAACATGACCTAAATATTTCCACCTTCGTTTCCTTATAATATTTGATACGGGTTGTTGGTATTAGACTAATGATGAAAAATAAGAATGGAGAATATAACTCAACTGAAAATAATAGTAATACAGTGTGTTGCGTGCAGTTGTGTCTGTAATCAGTTATTGCTTAACTGGGTGTATAGTGTGGTGACTGTACGTACGACACTGTCGTCACTACCGTATATACAGTACTGCTTATATGTGTGTGTAGCTAAGTCAAAATGTATTATCTGAATGTTAACTGGACCATTTTCCTGTATACTGTATTGTGTGCTGGTTCTAACTTTTGGCAGTGGCGCTGTATTGTGTCGTATGTATAATAATACAGTATGCTTTTTTGGTGATTTTGTTCTTCAAAGATCATACTACCTACCATTTTTATTAGTAGCTCAAACATTGATTCTGCACAAAAATGCATAACAGATGTACAAATCCTCTCATCTTATGTCCCATGCATTTAGAGTAGACATTTCTCTAGAGAAGTGCTCCAGGTATTGGATCACAACAATAGTCGTTTGGGACAAATATGTATTTTAGTAGATTCCTCAAATCATTTGGGACAAACATTATTTGTATCGAAACTAGCACTCAGAAGTGTTGTTTGTTATGCAAGTAAATCTCGTAGTTTTTCATCCACACAATTGTGTTGTGCAAGAAAATTGAGGAGAATGAGAAACAATAAGGACATTTATAATTTGTTTAAATCACCATTAATTACTGTCATCATGAAAGTCAATAGAATATGATGGCTATGGCATATTGAAGGCAGGGAGCCTGAAATTGAACATGCAAAAAAATATGAAGGGGATTCTTCTTCAGCGATCTCTGGTCATGCGCTTAATTTACTGTGGACCACAAACAGTAAAGTTGCTGGAGACCAAGAAAACAATGGAGAGATAACTTTGTTGTAGATTTATAAATACTAGGAGTCAACGATTTGGAAAAGAAGGTTGTATTCGCCTGTGTGGTGCCGGGGCCTGCAAGGAAAGCAAATAATAGTACCACTGCGACCTACACGGCATGTTGTAAGAGGCGACTGATGTAGTACCTAGGGAAGCTACCCTAGTAAATAAAAAGCGTTGCAGAAATCAGATGGTTAGCCTACTTGTAGGTGCATAACTGGCACAATGTACAATCGCTCTTAGGCTCAAATCACACAGAGTGGTTAACAAGTGGTTGATATGGAGTGTTCGAAGAAGAATAAGAGCAGAGATTAATGGATGTGGGTGGTATCTGCAGCAGTGAACCTCAAAGACTTTGAAAAAAGGTTAGGGTTGTTAGCCATAACCAACCCCATAAACCTGAAGGAAGGTAATTGTGCTCATGTTGCCTGACCTAGTCATGGTTGACCCTACCCGAAGTACACGGCTCTGGTCGACATAGTTCTATGGCACATGAAAGCATGCAAGCTGTCCTATAATATTATGGTGGAGCACATGGGACATAGAATTTAGAGACTGCAAATGATTTATATACTATATTTTACAAGGGCTGCGACTTTTCAGACGCGATTGCTCTACAATTTAGAGCTACAATTCTAGAGCGCGTCCCAAAAATGCATAATCACAGACTCAGATCAAAATGGCTATTTAACAGCCGAAAATTGATCGTTTTGAGCAAATGCAAACATCTGTCTGTGCAGGTTGTCGTTCAGTACTCTCCCTGACGAAAATCACCCATAGGTCACAAAGAGTGATGAAGGAGTGGTATTTCTAGAGCACCCGCAGAAATGGCCCTCTGGACTATAATCACATGCCTACCATGATGAATAAGTATGTTTTTAGAGCTCCAACCGCACTAGAAATGGGAGAATACTGCAGTGATGACCAATGAACCCTACCTGAGTAGGAGTCTTCGCAGCACTAAGCATAGCACTACACACCTAGAGCTCTTGGAGGTTTCTGATAAACCGTGATTTGTGCATAAGTACATTGTGTAATGTTTACAACAAAGCTGTGATATCTGTAAATTTTGGTTCATCAGTCTGATTTTGTCATGCATGTTTTTGTTTGGGAGCTTTTTGAAGATCTTGACAACCTGAAACTGACTACTGCTTTCGTTGAACATATTAAAGTTGGCACCTGAGAGCGAACAAAGAAAAAATTGCTCAAGATTTGAAAGTCATCTTCATAATATATGAAAATATGGCAGATATCTAAAGTTTCAAAATGAGTCAATGTATTAAATAAATGTTTAATATTAAATATTATATTATTCTTTCAGAGTTCAATGCAGATTTACAAATATGAAGCGGAATATACATACTAATTTGGAGCAGGACAAGAACATAAGTGTGGCTCGAAGAGGTCAGAGACAGCGGAAACCTACAGCGAAATGTAGGGATCTTATGTCTGGTGTTGGTCAGTCATACAACAGTTTTGGCAAGAAGTTACTTCACGGGAATGTATCCTGCCCTATTGACACTTCCTCTGTTGTCAATAAAATAGTGACACCCTGTCCAGCAGTTTCAAACAGTTCCATATCTGTGATGTGTAGAAATACTGAATCTGGAGGCACTATTCAGTCCCTTAGTTCATCAAATATGCAATTAGATTCACAAGATGTACCAGAATTAGGAAAGCACAGACATCTCGCTTCTGATAACCAATCATCCCAGCCTGATGCTGCACTTCTTCATGGCAAGACAAATATAGAGCATACAGAAAACTTGATATTGGATGATTCTGAAAAGCAGCACATTGTGACCACTTTGATCAAACTTGATGGGCAAAATGTAGATAAAAACTGTAATTCATCTTCAAATGTAACTCAAGGAAATTTCACTGAAAGACAGCTTGATGTCTCAGAGACATTTATTACCATTGAAACCAAAGATGGTTTAAGCTCTGAAAAAATTCCATTTTCTCAGTTTTTAAAGAAGGTGGTTGTGGACAGAGAGTCTGGAAACTTGAAAGTAGACTTGAGTCAGCTATTGAATTCTTGTATACTGCCTTCAGCAGAATATAGTAATGCTGATACCAATAATGAAGACTTGAATTTATCTTCACTACCTTATTCTTTTCTTTCAACTTCACATAATGACATTGAAAGCAAATTGAAAGTATCAAAGAATGAACCATCCCATTTAATTGAGCACAGTAAAAATGCTGCCAGTTCCTCAGAAAAACCAGTGAAGCGGAGAGGCAGGCCACCAAAGCATAAACATTCACCACCCTCTTCAATAGAGATGCAAATTCAAGGTGATAGCTCAGTTTCTAATGATAGTTCTATGGCAATAGAATCTAAACATTCTGGAAATAACTTTAAAAAAACAACAGTTGAATCATCCCTTAGAGTGAAAGAAAAACCAGGCTTTAATCACTCCCCAAGAAGATCTGGAAGAACACCAGCAAGAAACTCTAGATTTGGAGATGATTTTGTAGATAGTATAACATTGGGGAAAATTGCTTCTTCTTCATCAACATGGAATACCCAGTTGATGACATTGGCACTTGCTGCTGAAGCACATAAAAACAAACCAAATAAATCATCTTTCCATGAAATAGATACAGATGAACAGCATGAGATTTTTGAAAATACAGATGATGATAGTGATTACAGTCCAGGTAAAGAGGCTAGAGAAATTATGATGAATGAACCTGAATTAAGAACAATTGCTCAACATATAAGTAATCAGGAAGAGCATAAAAAATACATAAGCAACAACATAAGAAATTATTCTGATGCGTTGAAAAGAAGAACAGGTAGCAGTGGCATAAGAGGTCCAAAAACTTTGAAAAAATATGAGCCTGTAGACCCTGTGGTCAAACGTTCACTTAAGGATGCTTTCAGTCATGCAGTTGAAGCTACAAAGAACTACTTGAATGCAGAAACAGTGGAAATGAATGAAAGTGATTGCAACACTGCATTTTATTACACTATAATGGAGCCCAAAATGGAAGCAAGCGGAAGTGGATTGTTGGTTCAAAAGTATGAGCAAGGGATAAGTTTCAAAATAGTTAACTTTACTGGAAATCTACAAAGTGGTAACCATGTTTCAAATTTATCTAAGTCATACCCCCAAGACCGATACTTTTCTTGTGATCTTTGTGAAAGTATATTTCCATCAACAAATAGTTGGCTACAACATAACAAATATGTGCACAGTAGAACTATTGACTATTTTGAAACTTCACTGAACAAGACCGATAATATAGTTGAGCACAAGTGTGAGTTTTGTGAACAGAAATTTCCCTACAAGTTCATGTTGGATATTCATATCAAACGAAAGCGTCACAGTGAAGTTAAAACCTTCAGATGTACTCTGTGCAAGGAGAGCTTTGCCACACATAAGTCTAGAGAGGAGCACTGGATGATGTCCCATTCAGCTCGCAGCTGTGGGCTGTGTAGCAAACAGTTCACAAATATTGTTATGTTGAGAAGACACATCAATCACAACTGTCACGGTGCTCGTTTCAGAAAAAGGACTGGAACTTCAGAGACAAATTCGGAAGTAATTACTGTCATTCCTAAACAGCCTAAAAGTTCTTTTAGTACAAGTTTTATTGAAGATGATGATGAAAGTGAAAATGATGAACTAGAGGAGTCTGTGAAAGAGACAGATGCAGAAGAAGGTAGTGATGATATTGAAGAAGATTCATTAAACTCCAATCTAGTGAAGAATGAGAAGGGTAAAGTGGAGTGTGATCACTGTGGAACTGAATTCTCCACATACTCTGGTTTATGGTATCACAAACTAGATGAACATCATGAATATTACCCTCATGGCCATAGAGACAAACTGAAAGAGAAACTGGAAAAAACTGAAGTAATTTTACAAAATGCACAAGATGCTGACTTTCATAAAGGTGTGGAGACTAATAAGAATAGTTTCTTTGTTGTTTTGAAACCCAAGTGGCCTCCAAATAAAGCCAAGTTATCTGTTAGTGTTGTTGAAAAGGAGTTTGTGTTCAAACCAAGTGGTAGGAAAACTGCTGCCTCTAATTCTGTGCTCCAGAGCAGTTACACTGATGCTCCACTAAGAAAGGAAACTAGTTTCTACTGTATACAGTGTGATGAAACATTCCAGTTTGCTAGCAATTACAGAGAGCATAGGAGCCGTGTTCATAGTGAGTGCTTTGAAGTTCTGAGGCTACTTGGTGCATTCCAGTGCACACTTTGCTCAGAGACGTATCCTTGCCAATTCATGCTTGATAAACACTTGAAAAAACATGTTGGGAAAAAGCTGCTTCCTTGCACTCTTTGTGGTCTATTTTTTCACAAAATTCAGGAAAGACGACTGCACTGGAAGACATCTCACCCTGGAATTGGATGCCCAAACTGTGGTAAAATGTATGCCAGCATAAAGTATCTGCAGAAACATATCTCTCTCAATTGCCAAGATCATTTTCCTCCCACCAAAAAGTTTATAGAGTTTCAGAAAAAACAACTCAGTGACTTTGCTATGCCAAAAATGAGAAAAAGTAGAGAAAAAATCATTCAGTGTCACTTATGCCCAAAACTCTGCAGTTCAGTTCATGGTTGGAGAAGACACATGTCAGAAGCCCATGAAGATTCAGGGTTTTCAAAACTGTCGAATACTTGCATCATTTGTAGTGAACTCGTATATGGTTACAAAGCTCTGGAGAAACACCTGTTGGAGAACCATGCTGTTGAATCTGGCCTACCCGTAGAAGAAGAAGATGGTATGGTAGAGGACGCTCTGAATAAATGTGAAATGGACATTACTTCTTACAGAAAGGCAGGAAGAAATAGTGCAAACATTTATCAGGATGAGAAAGGTAGCTACCATTGTCCATCATGCCCTAAAACACATACAGATCTGAGAGCTCTTAGGACTCACATCAGAATTCATGTCAACATGAAATTAGAATGCAGTATTTGTAATAAAACTTTTAAAAATCCAACTCTGCTTAAACAGCATGTTCAGAGACATAGAAAAGATGCTGTTTATAGCTGTGAATCATGCAGCAAGAAGTTCCTTACCCTTCAGAAACTCAACAAACACAGGAAGGTCCACCACAGCGCAGGCAATTTTGTATGTGATCTGTGTGGTATGTCCTTTGCACTCAATGACTACTTGCAGAAACACAAGCGATGTCACACAGATAAGCGTCCACATTGCTGCACGATTTGTGGCAAAACATTCCGCACAAAACCTGAGCTGCGCGTTCATATTTTGATACATACCAGGGAAACACCTTATAGGTGTCAATACTGCAGTCGCGGATTTTCTCAGAAGGGAAACTACCGCATTCACTTAGCACAACATACAGGTGAAAAGCCATACCAATGTGACCAGTGTGAAATTTCATTTGCTCTCCTTTGTCATCTTAAAAGGCACAAGATTACTCATGATCAGAAGATAAATTACCGTTGTATGTGGTGTGATAAGGAGTGTACTCAAAGGAAACATATGCAAATGCACGTACAGAGAGTTCACAAAGAAGACTTTTATCAATATGAAGAACAGATGAAACTGGAAGCACCAGTTCCAATTGCCCCATCCCAGGTCAAGCTTTACAATAGGAGATTAGGGAAAATGAACAAGGTTCGCAAACAATATCGCACTCGTGCTCAGAAGTGTGATTCAACAATCCAGCAGTTAATGAACGGCATTGTCACAAAACCAGAACCAATGGATGAAGACACAGAGACATCTCAGAACATTGTTATAGAACCTATAACAGAATCTTTGATGGAGACTGGTAATTGTGACATGCATGTAACTGCAAATGATAGTGGGGGATTTGAAATCTTGGTCACTGAAGACAATCGGAGCTATTCCAAGCATGCCATACCAGTGGACCTCATTGGTCAGGATCCTTCGAATGTTGAAATTGTGATGGGCGAAAACAATGAGATCAACATTATAATCAAAGATCCCAGTGCCTTGCATGATGTTGTAGGTGATCAGGTGAGCTTGGCTCAACTGTCTGGTGGTCGCATACAGGTTCAGGAATCTTTACAGCAGGTAGTAGAAGCCTTAGTCACTCATTCAAAAAGTGTATGCGATGAGGATTCTCACTTATCACTCGGTATTGAGCTGGAGAAGAGTGCCTTATCAGGAAATTCACAGATGTTACCTTTTGATTCTTCATAAAGTCAGTGAATGTCTGAGAATACATAAAGAACAGGTCCAAACAGCAGTATCATAATTTGTGTCCCAGTATATTATCATGACATTTGCATAATGTATGGACTTGTACATGTATGTACTTTCAACTATTTAAAGCTCAAGAAAAATCAAGATATGTTTTATTTGATTTTGTGGCATCTATTAATAAAGTTAATATAAACATGCCTGCTCTCTGACTTTACAATTATGTACATAGCCATTTGTATGGCCCATTTCCCAAAATATTAATGTTCTCTTTCTCTCTCCTTAATTAAAACTTTATTTTGATGTCAGTGAAAATTGGTCTGTCCACTTGTTATATCACCATTTTCCTTCTCCACTCCAGCGGGATAATAGGAGTACTACTGTAGTGAGTCTCCATGGAAGTATGCCACAAAAACGTAACTTATCTCCTCTTGCATTGATGGCTTCTGTAGTAATTTATTTGACACATTGAGGTTGCTATTACCAAGCACCACTCTCTTTAGGCTCCTTTTATGACATGCTTTATATGATGCATTGATATTATTCTTGATATTATTCAATAAAAAGACTTGGAATTCACATGGGAGTTATATTTACAAGATATTCACAAAGTTGTGAATCATAAGGAAAGTAGCCGTAGAGAAGTGAATTTAAGTGAAGTTTGGAGCTGTTTCCATCTATATCACCATCAGTTTAGACTAGACAGTCTGAAGAACTTATAAAGTCATTTATGTCTCTACGCTGTATTTTTTCAGCAACTCTCGTTAGGTCAGCAGCATTCATCAGAACAATGAAGGTGGTCGTTGAAAATCTGTGACTTTTGCTGGATCTTGTCCATTATTTTAAAGAAAACAGCAGACATTTGTGTCTCATATTGTGACCAAAAAGATTGTGACTATTCCAGAGCAGCACATTTTTGCATCTTTCTACATATTTATCTTTATGCTGTGTTTTCAAGGCCATGTTCATTTTATTTGTTGATCAGCTAAGCTCACCTTTTTCATTCTGTGGTGTAGCACTACATCTAAAAAGAATCTTAGTTTTGTTCACTGGGAATAGAAGCTGTTGCTGTAGCCATCAAAGGGCTCCTTGAAAACCTACGACAAGACAGTTGTCATGGTATACTAAATCTGTGCTTCAAAGGGCCCAAAACAGATAATAACGGCATAAGATGGATGTTATTTATAGATGTTTCCAACCTCTATGGTCTAACAAGGATATACTTTGCTGGAATTTGAGGTAATGAAATACCCAACTTTGTAAGCACCTATAGCAATGGGGTGCTGTATGTGGATATACAGCAATGGCCAGTTGTTAAGTAAGGATTCAGTTATACTACAACTATATGAAATTGAAATAAAATGTTGCATGAGTAGGACATTTTGCTTCCAAACATCCTCGGTTGTAACCCTTCCACTTCGTAATTACAGGAAATAAGAGATCCAATGTTCTGTCCAAAGCTAGTGGCAGAATGATGCAACTTGGCCTTCTATTAGAGAAGGCAAAATTATAATTTAGAACCAATACACTTCAAAGTCAAAACACATGGACAAGGTGAACATAGCTGACCCAATCCACCATGCAGATCACTGTTTTGCATGAAAACAGACCAACGGCAGACTAGATACACAAACAAATGCTCATGTTGGCCTATAATCCAGACTCCTGAAAAGAAACCAGCGTTGTTCAGCTTACAATGAATTACTTTCAACCTTGAAAATATATTGTTCCATTTCGTCTTGCTTTCGCCCGCTATGAATTCAGTACCTGGTATGGCACTGCTGACTGATTTTGCCGAATGTCTGCGTTCCTTTTATCAGCATCCCCGCCATACAGGCGTGCCTTTTCCGACTTCACAGATATTGTTCCACTTCTTCTTTGCGTCCGTTCTTTACGACCAATTTTAATCACTCTGTGATATGTTTGATCTTTGTCAAGAACGTGTATACGTTGCACATTGGTTTGGTAGGCCCCTAACGCATAGACTTCTACACGTTTAGGACATGTGCATCCGATTTCAGCCAAACCTCCATAGTCGCCTCTTACGATATGTGTGGTAGGTAACAGTGGCTCTATTCTTTACACCCCAAATTTGGGCCCGGGAACCACTCGTGGCGATTTTTCCACTAATATGCTTTGTTTATAAGTGGTCCATAATGTGGCAGAAAATCGTATTATGGAAATGACAAAAATACCTATACAAACGGGATGGCAGCACATGTAGCTAGGTAAATGAGATGTTATTAAAATTGTATACATGTATAATTTATATGCAAATTTTGTATATAATTGTAGATAAAATATGTACAAATTTCTGGATTTATTGTAGTATGGTGCATCCAGTAGTCATGACCACAAACATTAATGAGATATGCCTTGCTCTCATTTTAAAAAAAAACTTTTTCTCTCCACTGAAAACTGAAGTACACTACTCTAAGCTCTTGTTTTATGTCACCACTAACTTATTGTTTGTAATAAATTATTGCAAAAATTAAAACTTGTTGTTACCAGTCCTGTTTTGATGTAGTGGGATCATCAGCTAACTGTTATATTCTCTATCAGGGGTCATAGGCACAATGCAATAGGTGATACAGCAAAGCTAGGGTCAGTGAGCTGGCAAATTCAGTGAATGCTGAAACGTGGCACTATAATCTAGCAAAATGAGTAGGGATTGAAGGGGAACGGAGCTACCATAAGATTAAATAGTAGTGTAAGCAAAGCTGCGAGTAGTATGAGATTTGTTCTCACAAAGGCTAGCAGTATCTCAGAGTGGCTCTGCCTAAGTGAGTCTCCTGGCCGACATCTAGAAATCAATAACCGGCACATAAGCCAGACAAGTGATGGTTCAGGCAACCAAAAATCTGTTGGTGTAAAGTCATGCCAGTCAAGCTGGGTGGACGTACCAGAAATGCCTGGTCCTGGAAAAGCTGTTAATGACTGATGTTACCGTACTGCTACCTAGAAAATAAGAGATGTGACAATCCAGTCACTGACTGGTCATATAAATATGTTTGATATAAATATTTCTGTCCAATGTTTTCGCTTCCTTGAAAGAAAAATGTTACGCTCAGAATTCCTTAGAGGTGACAAAAATGATACATATCCCAAAAAATGTTAAAAATGTGACTTATCCGAAAAGTGGCAAAGCATGCACATTCTCTTCGGCTAAGATCATATACATGCTGCACTGAGCGCTTAAGAAGTGATCAATAAATAGTGAAGATATTCAGTGCCAGAACAAACGAAAGATGTCAGGAACTGTCAGGTCAGGCAAACCCAAGCATTACTTTTGGCCGAAATTTGGATGTTCCTGCCCTACATGGCATAGGAGTCTAATGGTGGCACAACACACTTATATTCTCGCCGCAAACCATACAGATCACACAAAGAGTTGTTGATAAGCACTAACGCAAACAAACCAAAATTAGGGTATATTTAATAATAAAGTCATTATGAGTGAACAACATGGAATACTATTGTGGATATCAAGATTCTTATTATAAATGAAAATTGCTATTAGTATTTAGTAATGGCAATATGTTTAAAAACAAAGTCCTGTAGTCTTATAAAACAATAACAGAATACATGAGAAGTGAAGAATTTCACTTCATACAGTACACAACATGTAGAATCAAACAATAATTTCCTAACCACCCTAAAATAATGATTAACAGTGAGTAACCATGTGTGCTCCAATCGCGTTCTTACACGGGAAGATCTCAGCGACAGTGCACGAAAAACTCTGTAGCACCAGCGAGGGTCCCCGTAATTTGAAGGCCCTTAAGGTTGATGGGGAATGGACAGTATGCTGACCACTTCGCCCATGTGACAGAACCAGAAATAAAAATTTATCTGGGCATACACAGAGCTGAGAATAAATAAATAGGTAACATCCTGACTCTATATCAGCATCTTGCAGAGTGCCAGAAAAGTCACACAAAAACTATAGCCACATTATGCTGAGTATTTACCTTTGCAATGACTGTCAAAAGAATGATGTGAGCAAGGTACACATTTTTAAATTGGGTCAACAAGATGGTGCCTTGTCCACGAAAGAAATCCAATATCTCTCTATTGCATGGTAAGGCTCTTATCAGTTGACTGCACCAGTATTTAATTTTTCTGTGTCATTATGTTAAACTAATCAATACATTCTCGCTTTGAGATTCTTGAACTCTCTTCCCACTATTCCTAAAAGAAAAACTACTGGCATTTTTTAAAAAAGATTTATTTACACATAATTTGCTTCCACATCACAGTATTGGTTTTGATATAACACTAAGGAATCTTATTTGTTTTTCAGGATCATATCCGTATAAGCACAGTCTAGTAGTTCACTGCTACTGATATCGAGTTTATCCATTATCTCCTCTGCGATCTTCTGACCATCTTCCACTGACTGATCATCTTGTAGCATGACCTGAATAGTTATATTTTTAAAAATCATTGAGTGATTGAGAAAAGTCATTGAGAAAATAACAAGACTATAACATATTTCTTATGTGAATCTTGTGATATCTTATTGCAGAATCTTCTGTCTTCTTCGAACGCTCCATATTGACCACTTGTTAACCACTCTGTGCGATTTGTATGTGATCTGAGTCTAATCGCAATTGTACGTTGTGTCAGTTATGCGCCTACAAGTAGGCCAGCATATCATATTTCTGCTTTTTATTTACTAGAGTAGCTTCCTAGGTCCTACATCAGTCACCTCTTATGACACGCCTCTTGTAGGTCGCAGTGGTAGTATTCTTTGTTTCCCTTGTGGACCCCGGCACCACATGGGGAATAATGAACAGTTCTAGTGTAGCATACCAAGCATTTTGTAAAATATGACTAATGTTAATTGTGCTTGAGACAACTATTGAGAGGGAAACCAGAAAAACAAATAGGTTGCCCCCAAGAATGTACAATAGCAGTGCTGCAGCTCTTCTTCAAATGCTCCATATCAACCACCTATCTGGGGGACTGCCTAGAGTAGTTGATAGTAGCTCGGCCTGCTAGCTGTGAGACGCCTCATAGCTCGGGTTCGAACCTACTGTCCGGCATTTGTTCGAGTCCCTGGTCTTACTCAGGACGATAACGTGAGTACCTCTGAAGTCGGAGAAAATCTGCCTGTATGGCGAGGGAATACTAATTACGAGTACATTGAGCACACGGCTGCCAGTGTAAAGCAATTTTACAATGTGCACGCTGCTGCCATTGTAAGAAATTGAAAAACGGATTTTCACGCAAAAATCAGTTTCAGAGATGAAACTCGTCTGAGTTGAAAGCGAGAGAAAAAAAAAAAAACCTATCAACCATTCTTTGTGATTTGTATGTGATCTGAGCCTAAGTATTGTATGTTGTGCCAGTTATGCGCCTACAAGTAGGCCAGCACATCTGATTTGCGTGCTTTTTATTTACTAGGGTAGCTTCCCTACCTCTGTCGCCTCTTGCAACATGCCTTGTAGGTCGCAGAGTTACTATTCTTTGCACGCCCTGAGAGCCCCGGCAACATGCGGTCATGCCCAACAGTTTTTTGGTGTTTTTTTCCGATCCAGAAGCACTTGAGCTTTTCAGCTCTTCGACTCGTTGCCATGGACACCGTAACCCTTCGGTTCGGTGCCACGAACACCGTAAATCTGGGGAATCTGTGGCTTTTTCTGCCATCCCGCGGAATTGAACCCGCACACACAGAGGGATAGTCACCCGTAGTCCAAGCGCTACGAATCGCTGGGTAGACGGGCATGCCCAACAGTTAAGACTTGCAGCTCTGGTTAGAAGATGAAGATCTTAGTGTTATTGCTACATACCTCAAGTTCCATGAAGTGCCCAAGGCCATGCACATCATCAATGTGGATCCTTGTCTGACCAAGCATGATTAGTAAGCGTGATTTCTTAACAACCCCTTTTACTCCCAAGGCATCAGTCAGTACAATCTAGTCAGAAATTATTTTTGTAACCATTTAAATTCGAGAAAGAACGATATTGTAGTAAAGTTATTGTTATGAATGGTGCATATAAAGAACTTAGGAGACCCTAACAAAGCTAATATGGAAGTCACCAATAGCTTACTGGGGTGAGTCCCTAGGTCAACAACATGTTTCAGTAAGTTCTTGCGATTTGTCTGACCAGATTTTAGGGGTCGAGTACCCAGACTAGAACAGCCTAATTCTACGGTTTTTCTGTGTGGTGCAACATACAGAGAACCTAGCACTGCACGCTACGCTTGAGGGAATAAACTGAGCTGTGGGCTTAATCTTAATCAAAATATGAAGCCTAATGATAACTTCACAGAGAACATGAATACCATAAACCAGACATATCGTTTGCCTGATAGGAATTTAAGTATAGTCATTGCATCTAGTATGGCACCTCTGACTGATTTTTGCATGATGGCTTGCTTTTCTAATCACCAATGTCCCTTCTATTCAGGTGAGCCTTACTCCGACTTCAAAGATACTTGTAATTTAGATTTCAAAGTAAAAGATCAGGGTTTCATGTAGTCCAAAGCACAAGATTTTTGGCTCAAACTCCAAACCAGAATTTCCACAGCTTGTGATCACTAGCACAGTGTGTTAACTTCGCTATCAGCAACCCTCAGTAGTGATCTGAATGCCAACTATAGTCCAAATATAATCAAAAAGACACCAGCATATGATTGAAAAGAACGTGCACTGCCACAAGAGGGTTCAGATTTTACTTCAATAATGAGAAGATTCTGGAATGTGAAGATGTTAACATTTTTGTTACTTTATAACCATTTGATATTCTATATAATATTTAAATACATTGTTCATTTACTGTTCATGCACCAACATCAGCATAAGAAAGAAAGTTGGCACAAACCGTGCTTGAATTACATAGATAAACAAAGAATGAAGTGGTTTGGCCACTTAATAAGAATGCATCCAAACTCCACAGTATACAGAGTCTTCTACAACAGAACATCGGGAAAGAAGGCAAGAGGAAGACCACAGAAAAGATGGTTAGATGGCGTAGCAGAATCCTGTGAAAGAGCAAAGATAACAGTCACACAAGCCACCAGAACAGCGCAAGACAAAAACAGAAAACCACGACACTGGACAACCACCCCGGTAGCAGTGTGACGACAAAAGAAGAAGTTCATTTACTTGAGAGATAACAAGATCACTGTTGCACAAATATTTTTTTCTAACTGGCTACAATATACCTTCATTGCTTCCACATCATCAACAGTTGCAGTGTGAAAGTCCGACAACTTAGGTCCCTCCTGATCAGGTCTGTTATAATGTATAAGTACTGATTGTTCTCCCTAAAATAATAAAATCATTGTAATTATGTAAACCCCTCAGATGTGATCAAACTTATAACAGGGGAGTTTACATGATTCTCTCTCATGATGACTCTTAGACTGATGTACCAGATTTCCCCATAAATCACATTCATGTGGTAACCTGATTCGTGCAGCCTTAGCATGGGTGGGTTTCGTCACATCTTCAGCGCCATTTGGAGCTTTGGTGCTTATCCTTCGGTGATGTGTCCGGTTTCAGCCAGCATTTACTGGGTTCGCTCTCTGTCAGCATTTGGCTGTTTCCCAACCGACCTGCAAGGCAGCAGGTTAAATTTACATGATTCAACTACAAAGGACTGGATAACACGTTTATTTTTATCTGACAGTAACAAGCTTTAGTAAAACTAACATATCAATTAACTGTACACAACACACAAAATAATATTTAAAAACAATTCAAACACAAAACATGATGACATAATCATATTATTTATATGTTTAAAGTTCAAAATTATACTGATAGATTCAATAACAGTTTAATGTTAGTTATGCAGTAGCAGTCCCAGGAAAATTTTTATGTGTAAACCAGGTGACAGTTGAACTCAGGCTGGGGGCCATATTTTCCATCTCTGCAGTATATTATTCTTAAATTATTAACCAACTTACTTTCTGATTTGCCAAAGCCCCAATTAGTTTATCCACATATAATCTGTTAGATTTGTATGAGTCAATACAGCATTATTAGTCAACAAACAAGAAATCCTTGTTATACTATCTTAAGTTAGCCACACTAGCATATGGTTTTCTATTCCAATGAATATTTATTGAAATGTGTTGCTAGCAGAGATTCTAGCCATTTGTTGTGATTGGCAAGCTATATCCAGAAGTAGTGTATTTTTACTACTTTCTATGCCAGCATGGTATAGTAAGAATAACTACTCATAAACTTGATTTAAGAAAAGATATTTGAAAATATGCATATCTGGACAGCTTGTGGGGAATACTGTGGATATACGGATTTCAAACAACGTTGATTCAGTTTTCAAAGACCTTTATACTAATTTCACATGTAGAATTTGGTGTAGCAAGTATGAGTCAGTGCTGACAGACTTCACTATGACCAATCACATTTGATACCATGCTACAGTATAACTAAGTGTATGTAGTAATATATGGCCTTTTTCATCTTTACAGACGGTCAATTGGCAAGTGTTTTACTGTGACAACTTCTGAGTTTTCGCTTTTCTCTTGTCGTTCAGCTCATACGTAAGTCTCTTCTCAAAAGACTCTGCGCCTTTTCGCAATTTGGCTTTCCACACAACTCTGTCATCAGCTAGTTTTTCCCTTGTGCTGGGACCTATAGAAAAGTTTTTCATTGAGACTTTGCAGACATCTTTATATCTTAGTGGTGGTCTGCCCTGGTGCCTCTTCCCCTCCGAAAGTTCACAGAATAACATTTGTTTTGGTATGCGACAAGTTTCCATTCTTCTCACATGCCCCAACCATCTTAGTCATCTACTGCTGAGCAAGCCCATGATGGAAGGCAGATTTGCACGTTGCAGTACTTCAGAGTTGGTTATCTTGTCATACCACCTGATGTTCATAATCTTGAGGAGACATCGAAAGTGAAAGATGTTAAGTCTCCTCTCATGTCTTGAGTAGGCTGTCCATGTTTTTGAGCCATATAGTAAAGAACCAATTACACAGGCTCGATATATATTTGAATCTTCATCTGCAGTGTCAGTTTTATTATGTAGTAATATTAAGTGAGGTTTTACATTTATCCAAATCTTACCAGTAAACCATCTATAAAATTTGTTTCAGATTGGACAATATTCCACAGGCTGTCAGAAGGTTGGGTCGCCCGAGTGGTTACCGGGTCCAAATTGGGGTGTAAAGAATAGAACCACTGTTACCTGCCACACATGTCGTAAGAGGCAACTAAGGAGGTTGGGCGTGGGGCTAACTACCCCACACCATAAAAAACACCAGATGGCTACAGAGCGGAGAGCGAACCGAGAAAACGCTGGCTGAAACTGGACACAATGCCGAAGGATAAGTACCAGAGCTCCTAATGGTGCTGAAGATGTGACGTAAAACACACCAATGCTAAGGCTGCATGAATCAGATTTCCACATGAATAGAATTTATGGAGAGATCTAGTACATTAGTTTGGGCGGTGATCGCGAGAGAGAGATAGTTGGGTTAGGGCTAACAACCTTAGATAAATCATTTTTGTAACATTTTTGTTACTTTATAACCATTTGATATTCTATATAATATTTAAATACATTGTTCATTTACTGTTCATGCACCAACATCAGCATAAGAAAGAAAGTTGGCACAAAACGTGCTTGAATTACATAGATAAACAAAGAATGAAGTGGTTTGGCCACTTAATAAGAATGCATCAAACTCCACAGTATACTTGAATTACATAGATAAACAAAGAATGAAGTGGTTTGGCCACTTAATAAGAATGCATCCAAACTCCACAGTATACAGAGTCTTCTACACAGAACATCGGAAAGAAGGCAAGAGGAAGACCACGGAAAAGATGGTTAGATGGCTGGGCAGCATCCTGTGAAAGAGCAAAGATAACAATCACACAAGCCACCAGAACAGCGCAAGACAAAAACAGAAAACCACGACACTGGGCAACAACCGTAGCAGTGTGCGACAAGAAGAAGAAGTGACAGGAGGATAGTATTATCGATATAAGGGAAGACTGCAGTAAAACTATGTAGCAATGATGAAACACATAAAACAAGTACTGTAGCTTTACAAAATACAAAAACAACAGCATTGTTTTGACTCAAAGGCCTTTATCAAGCAAAGGATACAAGAGAAGCGAAGAATTTCACTTTTTACAACATGTAGAATCAAACAATGCTCCAAATAGTTAGGAACTTATTGTTTGATTCTACATGTTGTGTGCTGTGTGAGAAGTGAAATTCTTTGCTTCTCTTGTCATTTGATAAAGGCCTTTATGTCGAAACGTTGATGTGTATTGTTTTTGAATTATGTTTTGGGGTTTTTTCCCCTTCGTCCGCTTTCAACTCAGCGAAGTTTCATCTCTGAAACTGATTTTTGCGTGAAAATCCGTTTTCCAATTTCTTACAATGGCAACAGCGTGCACATTGTAAATTACTTTACATTTGCAGCCGTGTGCTCAATGTACTCGTAATTAGTATTCCCTCGCCATACAGGCAGATTTTCTCCGACTTCAGAGGTACTCACGTTATCGTCCTGAGTAAGACCAGGGGACTCGAACAAATGCCGGACAGTAGGTTCGAGCCTATGAGGCGTCTCACAGCTAGCAGGCCGAGCTACTATCAACTACTCTAGGCAGTACCCCTTTGAATTATGTAAAACTACAGCACTTTGTTTTTATGTTTTTCGCAAGTGATAGGAAGACAATATTGGGCAATTCTAAAATGAAAATCATCTAATAGGGTTGTGGTTGTCAGGGTCTTCACTTCAGGGATGAAGACGAGTGACTGGGTAAATATATTGGTAACTATAACCGCCAACAGTAATACCTACATTACATATTATGGACCATGCATGATCCATTGTCTCTTTAGACTAACAGTATGCCATCACTATTTCTGTAATTATTACAACTAAATGGTACTATAAAACATAAATGTAGATAAATAAGAAATTAGATAAAGACTAAATTACATAGACAAAAATTAAAAATTGTTTTCATCTGAGAAAGTGGCAGAGACAGAAGCAGATAAAATAATATAGGCAGAAAATCCAATACTTTAATATTTCTCAATTTCAGACGTCCATTTGGAGCATTGAAAAATGTGTCCTCTTGTTCAGTAATTATTCCATCATCTCCAGCCAGTAATTTAGCATTCTTTATCAAGTTTTCAGGATCTGCCACTTTGCTTGATCTCAACATTGCGTGGCATGATTACTGTTGACATGGATAAAGAAAGGAACAAATTAATCACTAAAACTTGCACACATTATTATAAATGTCAGAAGTGTTATACAGGTACTTGATTGATGATGGAAAATGCTTTTTGTTCGATCCAGAAGCACTTGAACTTTTCGGCTTGTGCCATGGACAGTGTAACCCTTTGGTTCGGTGACACGAACACCATAAATCTGAAGAACCTGTGGCTTTTCTGCCAGCCCTCAGAATTGAACCGAACTCACAGGGGCTTCTACCATCGTCAGCGCTGAACACGCTTTGCAGGCGGGCAAATTATGCTCTTAAAGAGAATGTGTATCTAAAAGAAAACATGTACATCAAACTTGCACCATAATAATGTACACATAACCTACAGGTTAGTAAATAAGTTGTTCATATCACCCAAAAAATGTACAGATTCTCAGAAGAAGTTAATTATTTTTCATGTTTGTTGGCCTAAACGCTCTGAAATAACCAAAACAAGGTTCATCTTTAGGTTGAAAGGAACATGCCTCGCTAAAATCCTACATAACAAACAATAAAAAATACATTAGCTCATTTGTAACTGTCATATTTACAAAAATAAACAGTCCATAAAGAAAGAAAACAATATAGATATCTTATAGAAATATTTAGTTGAAGTCTCTCTTTAATCAACCTGCTTAAGATGGTATGTGTAGATGATGATTACTGGAAACAGTTACTGGATACAATGGTCAAAAAATGAATGAAAATATGTGACAAAAAACGAAATAAATGCAGGAAAACTAGAAGTGGAAAAAGAAGAGAAACAATAAAAAATCAAATAAATATATGATTTGTATACATTTAACATATAAAATATGGAGCATGAGAAGAGAAAGTACTAAGAAGCATAGGAATGTAGAGCGTTGTGTTGAGTCCATGAGGTCGCAAGGTACCATATAATGAAATAAAACAATTCTCCGGAGCAAATCGACTACGATCATTAGAGGAACATGATCGGATGGCCGCGACCTGGATGTCACGAGCTCCTAAATTGTCAGTTCCATTGAAATGAGTGGCTACAGGGGTCACAGAGCATTGGCGTATATCGCGTAAGTGTTGACCGAAACGGTTACTGAGCATTTTACCTGTTTTGCCGATATATGCCTAAAGGCACGTTTGTTATTGAAGATGGTTTCACATGCGAGTCCCGAAATATAACCTACGCTATCATTTGCAAGCGGTGTGCTAATGTCAGATCCGGCTCCTTCTTTGTGATTGATAACATTTCAAAGACGTGAAAGCAGTTGAGATTGGAAGGATTTTATCTTCTAGTTTTACTGGTACTGGGGGTGGCGATATTCAAAGTAATTATTTGCGTTTTCTTCCGATTTATTTTCAACCCAATCATCTGTCTGTACTGGTTACAGCGACAAGTCTTTTCCTTTATATCTTTATTTGCGTAAGATAGAAGTGTGATGGCATCAGCAAAATCTAGGTCTATGTTTTATGCATCACCCAATCTATGACAACGTTGAATAGTTAGGCTGATATTAAAGATTCTTGTAGCATGCTTGTTTTGACTTCAAACCTTAGCTCTGAAGTTTCAACACTGAATGTGACACCAAAGAGTTTCACAGTCACAGTGTATGCTATAAAATGCTTTTTCAAAGTCAATAACGTTAACAGTAGAGTTTGCTTTGCCATTTTGTGCATTGTTCTATGGTATTTCTAAGAGCAAATATTTTTGTCTATGCAGCTCCGTCAGGCTCCTCTACGAAATCCAGTACGTTCCTTTCAGGCTTTCTCAGTCACTCAGACTCAGTGTGAGTAGACTTAGTGAGTAGTAGTAGTAGTGTATCTACTGGATCGCTTGGGATGTTTCTCTAAAAATAATTATTTTGACGCGTTATTCTCATTAGTATTACTATTAGCAATAATTTATTATTCACCATAATTTTTGCCGGCGACTCTCATAATCATTACAAATTTATGGATGGATAGCTAACGATTAATTACATATTAACAATAACAGTAGTATGGTTGTGCTAGATGATGATAGGCATATAGTCTATTTAAACCTATTTTAAAAATATGACAATGACAATGACTCTGCTACGGACTACCGCTACCAAGTGTAATATGATATAATAATATATGTACTATAAATAACAACTTTTCACACACAAAATTGAATTAAAAGATCTAAAGAAAACTGTAATATTGTGCATATAATTACGTTGTACAGTGTGACCATAAAAGCGTGAAAATATAATCAAGTAAACAAAATTGGATTCACTAAACAGTGAAAAATGATCTCTTATACTGAAGCTTGTTTATTAGTTTTACGCGGCTTACATGACATTATGTGATCTCGTGAACTTGGAGATCACTAAAATGTCAAGAATTATGAACATGGCGAAGTAAAATTAATTTCAAATTGTACAAGATAGATTTTATATCCGTCATGTACAGTAGGACACACACACAATAATTTCTATATTTTTGGAACAGTTTGATTATCTCACGGAAGATGTTCTTTCATTATAATTTGGGACGTTTATTATTGAGGGCTGGATATTGCAGCATTTTTATACCTACTTTGTGTTACCAGAGCCAAACATGGACATTGAGCAAAGCGCAGTCACAAAAAATAACTACATGTGAAATGCGTTGCCTGAGAAAAGTTACCAACAACACAAGAAAAGACAGAATCCCAACATCAGCATAGAAGAAAGTTGGCACAAACCGTCTGATTATATAAATAAACAAGAATGAAGTGGTTTGGCCACTTAATAGATCATCAAACTCCACAGTATACAAGTCTTACAACAGAACATCGGAAGAAGGCAGAGAGACGGAAAGATGGTTAGATGGCGTAGCAGCATCTGAAGGCAAGATAACAATCACAAGCCACCAGAACAGCGCAAGACAACGAAACCACGACACTGGCAACAACCGTAGCAGTGTGACGAAAAAAAGAAGAAGAAGATATTGCAGTACTAATAATAAAAATACGACTACTTACTTCTCTTCTTAACTTCCCTGGAAGCATAGGCATTTAACAAATTTCCTCCAGCAAGATATATCCTGAGCAGGTCAGCTTAGTTCATTTCAGGTCATCGCCCCCTTCTTTTTCTGAATACAATTCGCCCCCATGTCTCTCTACTAGGTCTTCACATGCCTCTCAGATTTCATTTCAGAGCCATATGTGGGCGCCTGGTCTTCTGAATTCCCATTTTATGTCACAACCATCCCCATCTGGAAAATCCGGGGAACCCTCGGAATTCCAGGGATTCCCTTGTTTGCGGGAAGATAAAATTGAAGTAGGCCTACCAATCTCTATATACGACATTTTTTTATCGCAACGAATTCTGACTATTTTCTGAGACATCTTCCACCGAAGGCGTTTATGTGACCACGCGTCTTGTTGTTTTCTATGTCTATGACTCCTACAGTAAAACCGAGAGCACATTTGATTTAAATATAATGAGTTCAGTCACGACCTACTCTATAATATATAGTAAATATGTTATGTTATGCGATCGACGTCACGGCACATTGGGCATTCCCATGCATGCTCTGTCCTCCGCTGCAGCAGCCATCCTAAAGTCCATTTGCTCACCGTACCCATGAGAAGTTGATTACTATATATTCTCTCTCTACCACAAAGACGACACTGTCTGGCATGTCCACACGTAACGCCTAATTCTCGAACTTGTTCCAGTGTCTGAGACGTGCCCATGTCACATAATTGAGAGCGTACCGCATTGATGATATCGGCTCTGTCCATACTTCTGCCCGTTTGAGTCGGGGCATTGTTTGCAAGAAAGTCTGCACGCTCGTTACCCTGCACTCCAGCATGTCCAGGTGTGTACAGCCAAGTCATTTTCTTGAGATGTGATCTCCGAATGCTGTCCACCCATTCCACACGCATACTTCCAGATTCAATCAGTTGAAGCATATTCATCGAGACTGATATGATGATCGTATGGGTAACCTGTTGCTCAGCCACCCATGACAGAGCCCTGGAGGCAGCAGTGATCTCCATAGTCATGCTCGATGTCGTTGTCTCGAAAGCGCCGCAGTCCTCATGAAGTATGCGACCATTTCGCTGTGCTGAATATGCCCACGATGATCTGGTTCCGTGTCTGACAGAGCCATCGGTGTAGATAATGATATCATCTGGATGGGAGTGCTCATCCACGAGTGCAAGAATCTCCGCATTGACGACGCCCGGGCCCATTCTCTACAGCGTCTCCCAAGTGTACTGACAACCATGGTGTAAGCAGTCATATCCTCTGATATAGGCATTCATTCTTCACCATGTCTCAGCTCATCTAGAGTACAGACCTGTTTAATAACATCCTCTGCCTCGGCCATCCAGGATCGGCCTCTCTTCAATCGCCTGCCCTTGTTTTCTTTTATGGATGTGTGCAGAGGATGATTTTTGTCAGTAGAAACGCTCAGATGCTTTTACCTGTGCGACTTTGTGTCTGATGGCCATCGTTGGCAATCCAAGGACATAGCGCATTGCCGCACATGAAGTGTCCCGTGTGCAACCAAGTATAAGCCTCATCGCTTCATTTTGAACCCTGTCTAACTTATCCAGCGATGTTCTGCTTACTGTCAGAAGGCCAAGGCCATAGTCCTCCACGCTCAGCACTAGTCCTTGATAAAGAAGAAGTATCAGACGTTGTTCAATATCCGCCTCCGCCATAACTTTGAGGGCAGTTAGCCCTTTTCTTGCCTTTAGGATTACGTTCTCAACATGACTCTTAAATGACAGGCTTCTGTCAACTGTTATACCAAGATATTTGAGTGTTTAGCTTCTTTCTATGTCTTTGTTACACATGCTGACAACTGGAGTAGGTGTCTTTACTATGTGAGTGTTAAGACAGAACCATGTCAGAGAAGCCTTTGCTGGGTTCACACTCTATAGTAAATATAGTAGGTCGTGGTTCAGTACGTGTCTTGTATTTGCAATAATAATAATAAAGTATCAATATGAAAAATAATAGCAGATGAAAACTGTTATCATGACTAAAAGTTTAATTTTAACAAATATTTTACTTACATATTGTGAAATTTGCTGCTCATTCGTGATGTTAAATCACCTATGAAACTTCTGCGTTCGTTCGCTATGAAGTCATGCGTAGTCAGGACGCCTTCTATAGCTCGTCTACTGATATTTTCGTGTAAGTAGGCTTTCCTTAATTATGGGTGTCTCCCCTACCCCCCAATCATACAGGCGTGCCTTCGACGTCAGAGGTAGCACATATGATACTAATTCATAATTGTTGCATACCTTTCATACTTATTACAAATTAAGTTATAACATCAGTTTGGAAGAATAAATAAAGAACACTGTTCCGACTTTGAACTGAAACTGCCTATTTCACTCCTTGGAAATTAAAAACACGTGGTGGCCGGTCACTCAAAGCGGAATCGACTCATAAGTGTTATTTGTTTGAAGGGATGAGCCGATATATCGGTGCTGTCTCTAGGGAAAAAGCAAACTATGCGGTATGTGACAGTAGAATGGTAACCCAACACACACAAAAACAGGATCATAACAGCGGGAAGACCGTGTTAATGCGAGTGATATGAAATGACTCAAACATACTGTTATTGAGGAATACATTTTTTCCCCTTGAAATTCTGTGTAAACCCAGCTGTATAAAACAGGGCACCAGGAATGTATAACAGTTTCAGTTTGGAATATCTTCATTGCACTCCGGACATGTCCATAGGTGCTCCGATCTCCTTCGCAATATCTCCATCAGCGTCCAGCGACTGACCGTACCAGTTATATTTTGATTGATGAGCCTACTCGTATACCTGTTGTACCGTTCTTTTCTTGCCACACCAATCTTCAAACCCAGTTCTCGCAATCTAGTAGTTGACGTGGATTGGTTTAGATCATAGATTCCCAAACTTTTTCGGTCCACCGCCCACTTTCCACGACATAAACTTTGTAACGCCCCCTCCACATTATAACAATTTGCGAACGCCCCCTTCCACATATATACATGCTCTATTTTCTCTTTGACATAGACAATTGATATATATTTCTGTCATACATGGTCAGTTTTCAAATGATTATATACATGATATAGAAAATTGATATAAAAATGGATCGTTTAAGAGGGGCATAAGATGAATTAAAATGCAGAATTCAAATTTTTAATGATTATTCAATAGCAAAATCAAGAAAAAAACTCCACCCAAATGCTTCTGAACCCACCATCGCCCCCTGGAAGGCTTCAGCGCCCAAAGGGGCGATACCCCTACCGCCCACTTTGGGAAACGCTGGTTTAGATGAAGGTCTTCTCTGCGGCCACGCTCTATGAGGGCGTTCACGATGTCAGCTCTGTCCATTGGCTGGCCGTCTGATATAGCGGCAGAGCCAGCCAGCCTGTCTGCTCTCTCATTGCCAACGACACCCATGTGCCCCGGAACAAAGACAAGTGTAATTCTGCAAATTGTTGACGCCTGCAGTGATTCAGTCCATTGCCTGCGAACCAAACCGGCCTCCACCTTTCGGATCATACTCAATGAGTCACTCAAAATGCACGCATGAGTATAGTTTTGTGACTCTAGCCAGAGTAGTGCATTGGTCACCGCCAGTACCTCCATTGTCATGCTGCTCGTTGTCATACTGAATGCACCACTGGCTTCCTTGACCATTCTGCCACATGAGCTTGCAGAGAAGGCCCAAGCAGACTTTTCGTGACGAACTTCCGATCCATCCGTGTAGATCACAACGTCGTCTGCATTGCAATTTTCATCGATGATGGCTTTGACGTTTGCATTCAACGCCGCGGGATTTCCTTCTCTGCAACCTTTGTCAAATTTAATGATGGTTGAAAAAGTGTTCCAGTATATTGAAGGCATCGGTATCCGCTTCCGGTGTCAACAATATGGCGTGCGCAAAATTGTCGTTACGTTCAACAACGCAATTTTCGCACTATTATACTCTGTAGAGCTAGAGGGATACTGTAATCGAATCAACCTAAGCTTAAGGTGTGTCCACGTGCCGATGAGCTGAATGACTGCGGTATAGCCAGTCCTTAACGTGGAAATGGATTCTGTGCCTCGCAACGGAGTTCGTGCGTGTAGGCGGGGGTCCTTCGCCAATTCTCAACAGTGTGGTAATTCTTTTCACTCAAACCATAATGGTGTTTTCAACTGAAGAAAGAATATTTGACAATATGAAGGAACGTGTACATACATATCTTCACGCCCACGGTGGATATTTCCAACATCTGCTCTTTCTTTCTCGAATCCTGTTTGCCTCACAGCGTCAGGTCAAGAAGAGATTTCTAAAACGGGCCTAGTATGCACTTCGTGGTATTCTCTTTCGTTGCCTCTGTTATCTCTGAGGTCCATCTTTTGCGTGGCCGGTTTTTGCTTTGCCCATTGTATCGAGCAGCATTACTCTTTGAGGTGCACTGTCTGATGGCAATCTGCTTACGTGGCCGAACCATTTAATTTGTTGTTTCTTGATGAAGTCTAGTACTGATGTTGTACCCACTTTTTTCCTGATGTCTTCATTTCTCAGCCGGTCTCTTCTTGTTACACCCAGCATTCTGCGTAGACACTTCATCTATGTCGTGACTAGTTTTCTTCTATCGTTTGTTGTCAGCGTCCAGGTTTGGCACTGGTAACATAATGTGGGAGAAAGATTGTGTTGAACATTACTCTTTTTGTGTTCATGGTGACTTGTTTGCATCTTAAAATTGGCGCCATTTGCCTTATCATTTGATTTGCTTTCCCTCCATATTAGCCTACCTTATCGTGGTTGGAGGGTTGTGTGCCTTTAGGATCCTTCAGGCTATGTCGGCGGGAGTCTAACTCCTGGCAGGTCTAACTAAGCCGAACAGACTGAAGGTGAAAGGCCAGACCAAAAGGCGAGGAGCAGGATGGGGCCTCATAAGGTGACAGTGCAGAACCCACCGGCGAGTGGTAAATGCTCTGGCTGGAACCAACCCATCCCCTAGCTATGGAACAAATAGCACTTGTCCTCTCTCTCTCTTGAGGAGGACATCCTTTTTCTTGTCTTGTCTTCTACTTCTATGACACTTTCCTTAAGCATAAGATTAAACTACAGTGTCCAGGAGCACACCCTGCAAAAAGCCTGGGTTGGTGAGCCCGGCAACAGAAGGCTGAAGTCATCTAGAGTAGGACGACTCCAGACAAACCGGGGAAGACAGATCTCGTCAGCAGGGGACTGCAACTGTCTAGAGAACAACCTCAAAAAAGATGTCCTCAGAAACGGAATGTGTCAGCCATTATTGGCGGGAGGAATCGACACATACGAACAACTCAAATGGCCATGCGCAAATATTTATATAACTGGTGCCACCACCGCAGGAAACAGCCAGGTGGTGGTGGGACCGACCCCTGCCTCGAAGGGTCCACCCTTAGCTACTGGCGGCCCTGTTGATTCTTGCAAAGCCAGGGAGGACAGGGTATTACTACTGGCAGCAAGGACAAACTTTCACCCCTCACAATTATGCAATGGAATGCAGAGGGGGTAACCAACAAAAACGAGAGCTAGAGGAACGTCTGCGAGCAGAAAAGATTGACATCTGCTGTATCCAAGAGACGCACCTTAATCCGGGAAATAGATTCAGCATTAGAGGATTTGAAACCTTCCGTCAGGATAGAGAAAATAGACATAAGGGTGGAGTAGTAACACTAGTTCGTAATTCCATACCGGCAGTTGAACTTCACAGGTCCAATCAGATGAGCACAGAATTCATAGCTGTTCAACTCCTTATCAACAACACTAAGATGACACTATACAATATATACTCACCACCCTCCATTCAACTGAGTTGGAAGCTATCAAAGTTCAAGATGACAACTTGCTTATAGTAGGAGACTTCAACAGCCACTCACCAAGCTGGGGCTATGACACGCTAGATCCTCGAGGTGAAAGCCTTGAAGAATGGCTGATCACCAACAGTCTCACCATTCTCAACCACCCAGATGATCCTCACACATGTTACTCACGACGGTGGCGCACAACAAGCACTCCAGATCTGGCTTTTGCTACAGACGACATTCACAGGATAACCGAAGGCAAGTCTGCGACCAGATTGGAGGTAGTGACCATAGACAGGTGAAACTCCTCATAAATAACATTAACAAGGAGGAACTTACAAACTCTGCTCCTAGTTGGAATTACAAAAAGGCAGACTGGAAGCTATTCCAAGAACTAGCAGACAAGTACTGTAAAGAAATTAATCAATCAGGAAAAGTGGACAGAGATGCACGTTCATTCAATAAAGCCATTTTAGATGCTGCAAAAAGGCTATACCCAGAGGGAGGAGAAAAACTACAAGCCATATTGGACACCAGAGATGGAAGTTCTCCATAGCTCGCTTTGCAGTGCCAGAAATACAATGGACCTCGCACCAACGGACCAAATGTAATGCAACACAATAGAGCAAGGGCCCTTTATGTTAGAAAAAGAAACCAGCAGTGTAGAAAATCCTGGAAAGAAAAGACAGCCTCTTTGAACATGGAAAAGATACTCAAAAGTTGTGGAGACTTACAAAAGCCCTGAACGATGACAACCCATCTAGAGGAAAACAGTTCTTCAGCAAGGAGAACAACTTCTCACAGGAAAGCGAGCAGCCACCCTGATGGCCCAGTGTTACAAGCAAGAAAGCTCATGCTCAATAAGTCAGGAACAAGGGAAAGAAGTCAGAAGTGAGATAAATGCTACATTCAAAAAAGCAACAAGTGAACCCTGTATGGAGGTAGACATCACACTGACTGAGCTGCAGAGAGCACTGAAAAAGCTCAATCGTAAAAGGCCCCGGGACCAGATGGAGTATCAAACGACATGCTCAAACAAATAGGCCCAATGGCACAGAGTCTTCTACTCCAGATTTTTAACAATAGTTGGAGACAGGGGAGAGTCCCAGACATCTGGAAAAATGCCACAATCCACCCAATTTTCAAAAGTGGAAAAGACAAAAAGGATCCGCAGAGCTACAGACCTATAAGTTTGCTAAGTTGCACTGCAAAACTGCTGGAGAGAGTGATAACCACTAGACTCCAGTGGTTTTAGAATCCAACCATAAACTGGATCCAGCCCAGACAGGCTACAGGCAGCATAGAAGCACTGATGACCAAGTGGCATACCTCGCACAGGACATAGAAAATGGCTTCCAAGAAAAGAAGAAACCCCTCACAGTGTTCTTCGACATGTCTAAGGCCTTCGACAAAGTCTGGAAAGATGGTTTGCTACTCAAGCTCTTACACAGTGGAATACGGGTAGAATGTACTATTGGATAAAGACTTTCTTACCCATAGACAAGCATCTGTAAAATTGGATGGAGTGCACAGTCCCAGATTCAAATTAAGAGCAGGAGTCCCACAGTAGCGTACTGTCCCCATTGCTTTTCCTGGTACATATTAATGATCTGCCACAAACTCTGCCCAGACATGTATCACACTCTCTCCATGCTGATGATCTAGCTGTGTGGTACACCTCCGAGTTTCTGGGTCCTGCCATCTTTAAACTCAAGGCCAGCCTGAACAGCGTTATAATGTGGGCAAGTAAATGGGGTCTAGAAATAAACCGGAGCAAAACTATAGCAACGCTTTTCTCATTGTCAACAAAGGAGAACACTTCAGACTGAAATTTAACGATGATATCGTTCCCCGTTCCCATACTCCAACCTTTTTGGGAGTTAAGCGTGACAGTCGTCTGACATGGAAACATCACATAATGGAAACAAACAGAAAGGCTATGAGGAAACAAAGTGTGATGCGGAAGCTGGCTGGAACACCTGGGAGCTGATATTCGAATCCTGAGTCAGGTGTACACTGGTGCAGTTAGACCGACCCTCGAATATGCATCATCGACATGGATATCAGCAGCCCATTCAAACAAATCGATACTGGAAAAACACAAAACAGGTGTCTGCGTACTATTTTGGGAGCAATGAAATCTACACCAATTGTAGAAATGGAAAAGGCAGCCAACATCCAGCCCTTGGAAGACAGAAGAAGGAGAAAAGTGATTCTACAGACTGAAAGGATCAAAGAATGCCTCACCATCCACTGCATGAAAAAATGGCGGTAGAACAAAGAACAGACTAAAGCGCACAAGTCTAAACCACAAAGCAAAAGAAATAGGAAAGTCATACTTGGAACTACTAAATCATAATTCCATACCTGAAGAATTGCTTTTGATCACTGGGAACCAGACTCAGTACCACTAAACTTCTCAACCTCCATCCCTAAATTATTAAGCAAAGATGCCGAGCCTAATCTAGTGAAAAAGCAATTACAATGGAACATCTCCATTACATGTTTCCAGAAGACAGCTGGATAAGAATTTACACAGATGGATCGGCAATGGAGGCAACCATGAATGGAGGAGCAGGAGTGTACATTAGGCACCCAGATGCTACCACTGTGTCTCTAGCGGCTCCTACTGGAAGAATATGTTCCAACTACAAAGCAGAACTCATAGCCCTTCTGATGGCAGCACAGCACATGAATAAGCTGCAAGCAGCTGCAAGCAAGATGGTATTTCTTACAGACTCATTGTCAGCTATACAAGCCCTGGAGGCTAAATCCACTGACAGCACAGTACAAAAACTACAAAGAGAACTTGCTCAGCTTTCAGAAAAGGCAGAAATTCACTTGCAGTGGATTCCATCTCACTGTGGCATTGCAGGCAATGAGAGTGCTGATGTCTTAGCTAAGGAGGGCAGTGCCAAAGAGCAAATTTACCAACCCTTGTCTTTTCAAGAGGTCAAAACCCTCATACAGAGAAAATCTGCAGTAGACTGGAAGACAAACACTGGATATGATTATGGAAAAGACTCCTCAAAGACCTAAGCAGAACAGACCAGGTCATTATATTTCGACTACGCACTGGACACTGCAGACTCAACAAACACTTATACAGACTAGGAATAAGTCAAACAGCTCTCTGCCAGTGTCAGCAGGCAGAACAGACACCAGAGCATATCCTGCAAGACTGTCCTCTTCTGTGTGAGCTGAGAAGCAACATGTGGCCACACCCAGTCGACCTGAAAACTAAGCTTTGGGGAAACCTGACAGACCTGAAGCTGTCTGCCCAGTTTGTGGTCCACAGTAAATTAAGCGCATGACCAGAGATCGCTGAAGAAGAAGAAGAAGATTTGCTTTGTTGCATCTGTGTTGAGAATTTCATTAGTTATTCTTCCGTCTACTGAAAAAATGCTCCCCATGTATATGAAGTCTTTTACTTGGTTTAGTGGGCGATTGTCGATGGAGATATTAGTAGTGCTTTCCTCTCTGGCGAATGTCATTACTTCTGTTTTGTAAATGTTTATTCTCATGTTGTATTCGTTACATGCTAACTGGAGTCTGTTAATGTATTGTTGTAGCTGTTCTTCTGTTGTTGATATGATTGCCTGATCGTCTGCAAAAGAAATTCATTTAAGAGCTCTCCGAAGTTGTTTCCTTCGCTGGTGTTAGCTATTTTACAGATGTGGTCAATATACGTGATGAACAGCAGCGGGGATGGTACGCAACCTTGTCTTACTCCTGACCCTACGTGAAACTTTTCTGATAATCCTGTATTTGTTCTAATCGTACATTGGCTGTCAATATAAATGCTCTTGCAAAGGTTGATTAGGTGGTCATTAACCCCATAGGTTGTTAGTATTTTCCGTTTATATATATGGAACTGCAGTAAAACTATTTGATTGGCAAATCACGTAATTACAAAGTACTGTAGTTTTACAAATTACAAAAACAATGACAAAATACAGCAACGTTTCGACCAACAAGGCCTTTATCAAGCAAACGAACAAACAGGAGTGACAAATTAAAATGAAACACAAATGGACGACCAAATACAAACGTATCTAAGGAAAATCTGGAATAAAAACGAATAACGAAATAAATGTAACACAAAAACACACATAAAAACTAGAAATAGAACGGAAAAGAAACAATGAAACATCTAGTAAATATATAACTTGAATACATGCAACATATGCCCATATAGATTATATATTTGTATGATATCTATGTAGTATTTTCCACAACTTGTGCCTATCCACGCGGTCGAACGTTTTTACCTGATCTACAAATGCAACGTGTAGGTGTTTGTCGGATTCGACAGTCCTTTCTACTAACTGCATGAGGGCGAATATTGCGTCTGTACAGCTTTTGTTCTTCCTGAATCCAATTTGGGAGTCATTAAGCCGTGGCTCGATGATGTGGAGGAGCCTTTTCTCAGGTATTTACTAAACATCTGCTAAAATGAATATTTCATTTGTTCTTTCTAGTTCACCAAAAACAACAGTAGACCATAGCAGTAACTATTGTGAATAATTTTACTACTTTGTTTTGGCACATTTTCCGATGACGTCATGTACTTCTTTTTTCCAAGCTGACCTACATATGAAGTGTTGTGAGACTTTACAAACACCCTGTATTTTCTCCTATTATTTATGAACACATTTTCTTGTTATAATACTCTTTGTTATTGTTGGCCGGCTGCTATTTTCGTAATTCAGTGCAGTTGTAAGTTTCCAGAATCTATTGTTATCGCTGTCCAAATGAAGGATCTCTATCTTTGTGTGTTCGGTGCAGTCTTGGTGATTTCTTTTCATATCTTCTATATCTATAAGAGACTGCATTGATATCTATGTTGCTTGCTGTGCTTTGTTACGCTAGCTCTGGCGATGCTCAGTACTTGAAGTCTTTATACAGGGTGTTCAAGATAATTGCATCCCCATTGACAATTCGAAACTTACCAGGTACAAATTGAGTTGTGTTTATTTACTATTTAAACCGGTTCTGACTAGCTCGTCCTACGTCACATTTGTTCATCGCCCTTCCCGCACTACAATTACACACCGTCACACAACCTGACCTATACTACGTCATAACTGAACTTTCTCATTTCCATACATATATGCCAGATTAGCTCCATTCACGGGCTGCAATTATCTTGAACACCCTGTATATTTGTTATCCAGTATAGTTTGTAGTTTCTTCTTGCTTCCCTGGGTGTATATTCTTTTGTAACCATTGGGATTCTTTCACTTAATCCTCTCGTGCATAGATTTTATTGTATCCCAATATTTCTCAGTGACTATTAAAAGTGTCTATGACAATACATCCTGATTATGTGGCATTATAGAGCAGTCACCACAACAGCCCCTGACTTATCACAACACACTGACCAGTCACTACGACAAGGGTCTTGTCTCTTATGCTGTATATGTTACCAAAGTCAAATCAGCTGATTCTCTATGTGTAGGTCTGATCAAATGATTTTACTTTCACAATATTGTACTTATATTTGCTTTGCAGGGATGAAGTTGTGTACAAACGTCATTATTCCTCCATTGAGTCCGCCTGCCCAGTGTGTTCGTAGCGCGTTGGACGACAGTTGACAAGCCCCCTGTGAGTGCGGTTCAATAACGCGGGCTGGCAGAAAAGCCACCTTCTGCATTCCGTTGCATTATGTTGAGCTGTGTCGTTCGATAACATGGGGCCGGCGGACTCTGTAACAATTCTAGGAAAAACCACAACTGTCGCATGATCCTCAATTTCCAGTGTTGTTGTTTATAGATTAGTTAACTTTGTAAACAATACAACATGCTAAATCAAGGTTATATTATGTCGCAAATTGCTCAAAGCTAATGAATGTCAGTATTATTAACCGTCATCATAAAAGCCATGAACGCAAAGATTTGTAAAATTGCAAAAAGAGAACAGTGTTCTATCAAACATATACAAAACCAGCCCCATTAAAAATAAATGTTATATTCCGTCTGAACTAGTCGGCCTTATGCCACGTTGAGCCTTTCTTATCACTGAAAGAGTGTTATTTCTCACTTCTTCAAAATGGGACAGGTGAACAGGGCACACGTAGTTTGGTTGAACTTATTGAGAGCGGATCACAGCGCTCCATTTCATGAGAACTTTTCGTGACAGAAAACCATATCACAATTCCGGTTTCCATTCTTCATGAATAAAACTGACGTTTGTTTCATTTTGTTATGCGCTTTAGCAAAGTGTATCGGATTTTCGACATTTTTTGTCTCCAGACATGCTCTTCTTAGCGTTTGTTTGAACCTATCCCCTTCCTTCCTAAGCAAAGCAAGACATCATGCCATCTTTTTGTTAGGAATGCTGCTCTTTCATGAACGCCTCTCATATTCACAAGCCTCATCTACTTGTTCAAGGGACTGCCTAGAGTAGTTGATAGTAGCTCGACCTGCTAGCTGTGAGACGCCTCATAGCTCAAGCTCAACCTACTGTCCGCATTTTCTCGAGTCCCTGGTCTTACCTCAGGACGATAACATGATACCTCTGAAGTCGGAGAAAATCTGCCTGTATGGCAGAATACTAATTACATTGAGACACGGCTGCCAGTGTAAATATTTACAATGTGAGCTGCTGCCATGTAAGAAATTGAAAAACGGATTTTCACGCAAAAATCAGTTTCAGAGATGAAACTTCGTCTGAGTTGAAAGCGGACGAAAGAAAAAAATAAGAAAAAAAAATCTGCTTGTTCTTGTATAGAGTTTTCCCTCTTCTTGGTGGTCTGCCTTTTTGGTTGATTGATTGATAGGACCATCATCATTGCACTTCGTTGGAAAATATGTATGCTTCAATCTCTTTCTTACACAGGAAAATCACAGCTGCACTCACTCCGAAGCACCGATGTAATTCTGAAGATGGTGAAGGTATTTTTGTAGAAATTTTATTTTTAATCTTTTCTAATGAATTTTGTCAAGGCAGTGGCTTTCCAACGAGTCGTTGATTTTTCTAGGCACCACTTATACGTTAGTAGTTTGTCACTGCTTTCTGAACAGTGAGGTCTATTTTTACCGTTGATAAAAATCAACGGAAACGAATTGAGATGATACAAATAAGAAAATTGAGGTATTTTGGAAATATAAAAATAAACAAAGGGCTGGAGTAAACTATTTTGGAAGGAGACATCCAGGCACAGAGTGAGACCACCGAAAAGATTGGTTCAGGATGTAACTGATGATTTGAGCGTGAAGGCTCTCTTCTCTTCTTCCACCATTCACTTCTTGATTCCGTCGATCCATCTTTTGCGTGGTCTTCCTCTTGCTTTGTACTCGTTATACTTTTTCTATGTGGCTCTCTGTAGTAGGCGATACCAGGGCATTCTTGATAGGTGTCCAAACCAAAGCATGACGGCTGCATAGGAGAAATCACGTTATAAGAGAGAGAAATTCCGATGGACTGTTGTTTAAAAATGAAAAATGTTGTTAGGGTAGTATAATTCTGCTCAGGACAAGCAATTGGATGATGAAGGAAAATAATATTACATTTGATTTTCTTCAAGAAGATAATTCTTATTTTCAAAATGTTTGTTGGTCTGCACGTTACGAAGTGAAAACAAAAATGTAATGTTAGTTTGATAGTGCTTCGCGATCGGCTTCAAATTCCCTTATTTTAAAAAAAATGGCATTGCTGTCGTAGCGAGAAAGGAAAGTTAGAAGGCATTACGAACCTTGTGACAACAGTACAAATACATTACAAAAGGTAAAATATACGAGGCTAAATGACAAAGTGATTTTACAAATGGAAATCATATAAAGAGCTCAATGAGCAGATGTTTGTGAAGGGAAACGAATGTTAACGCCATTGGGCACGACATAGAATAATGATACTCGTAATGTTACAGACGACGAGCTTGTAAATTTAACTTGTAATGGACAACTGATGGATGTATCACTCCGCTTCAAATTCTACGCAACATTAACCAAGATTTTAATATGACATTCTTTTTATGAAACTTATTTAGCAACTAAATATAGTTTATTACAAATAGTCAGGTTTGTATCATCTGAAATACTTTATATAAAATAGAGTATAACAAGTATCTCTGTTTTTGCGCAGAAGTTTTTAATTTGTTTTGGGTTGTGATGCGGCCCTTATATAGAGGCTATGACTAAGGTAGGAATAAATGTGGTGATTAAATATAAAAATGGGCGTTGCATAACGTATTTTTGGTGTAGCAATTAATAAATAATGACGAAGAAACGAAAGTGAGTGGTTATATAGACTTAATATTACTGCCGATGTTAAATATTACGAAAGAGATGTACACACACAGTCTTGACTGAATACGAACAATCAGAACAGAACAGCTTCCATTCATTCAAATCTTCCGGCACAAGCGTTCCCGTTAACTTAACGTTGTAGTCTACTGAATGTTGTATTTGTTGTATGAATGCTGTGTCATAATCATTAACTGTAATGGGTGTCCGAATTGAATTCGGGTGCAAAATAACTGCAAAAATTAATTTGAGCAACTTTATTTCTGTTCACCGTAAATCCTCTTTCAGATCATAATGGTGATAAAGAAAAGAGACGTACCTAGCTGCGTACGGTACGCTGAAATTAAAACACTGCTGGGGTATAAATAAACTAAGTTATTGTTAACGATGACAAGGTTTGTCTCGTTATACAATAGACGTAATTTAATTTTTCTTCTTCGAATTAACTTGTAATTTTATTTTAAGGTGACAAGGTGAAATGTCCTTTACTAGAACTGCATAATAATCTATTGAGAATGTAATTTGTTGTTCGTTGGTCATCACTATGCACATGACGTAATCTCATGAGTTACAACCACAACAAACATTTCTCCATCTCAAGATGTTTAGTCTTTGTTGTTGTTTGTTTGATATTCTCAAGGAGGTATGATTTTGCACTAATACTAATATTCCCCATACTAGGCTCCTTGTAAATATTTTAGAGGTTTCTTTACTGATAATTCATTTGAAGGAGGTGGCGTTCCAGAACTTTATTAAAAAAATCGCTTGACAGTGTGTTGGAGAGAAGAATGCAAAGCACAGAGCTTTTATTCCAGAAGGACATTGCCATGACTCTTTTACAGGTTTCAAGGCATGTTAAAAATGAAAAGGAGGATTTCCTCTGAGCAGAAAGGCATAGGTTTTCAGTAAACTTCACCACAGCGTAGATAATGTAGATCCTTGCTTCTTTAGTCGGATAAGGCCCGTCCCCCTCCAACAGAAAGGTGAAACAATGTCTTGTCTAGTGTTTCTTTACACAGACACCTTGTGCATTCTGTAAGGCAAGGTCATGTATTGCTTTCCAGGATCATTTAGTACTATCTATTCTATCTATCTTTCTTCTTCTTTGCGTTCGTTTCTTACTACCAATTTTAATCACTCTTGTGATATGTTTGATCTTTGCTAAGAACGTGTATACATTGCACATTGGTTTGGTAGGCCCCTAAACACATAGACTTCTACACGTTTAGGACACATGCATCCGATTTCAGCCAAACCTCCTCAGTCGCCTTTTACGACATGCGTGGCAGGTAACAGTGGTTCTATTCTTTACACCTAAATTTGGGCCCCAGTAACCACTTGGGGCGTCTATCTATCTATTCTCTAATTCTGTTTTGCGTCAACGTCAGGTCGAAAAGGAGACACCTGCAGCGAGCCTCTCTATGTGCCTTGTTTTTTTCTTCTCCAGTCCAGATTTTCCTAACAGCTTCAGGGTAAGAGGAGATTTCTAGAACAGGTTTTGTGTGCGCTCATAAACATTGTCTTTTGTCTCTCTGTTATCTCTGAGGTCCACCTTTTACATGGCTGACCTTTTACTTTGTATCCACTGTATCGGAGTAACATTGCTCTTGGTGGATCATTTAGTTTTCTTGTGAAAATTAGTAGCCTACTGATGACCTATGCTCTTACACGTCAACACCACCTTCATTCGGTGTAGGCTGAAAACTGTCATTGAGGATGCCAGTTAGCAGCACTCTTCAGTTTCTGGAGATGCTCACAATATAGAAATCCTTAGTCTTAAATCATGCCCATTTAGGAAGGGTTTCTTAATGGCAATCATCCTAGAAGATGGGAAACTCTGATTTCAAACTCCTAGCATTAGTTCATAGATAGCAAACTTCGCCTGTCTGCCCAGCGTGTTCATAGCGCTTGGATCAGGGGTGACTAGCCCTCTGTGAGTGCTAGTTCAATTCCTGGCAGAAAAGCCACAGGTTTCCCAGATTAACGGTGTTCGTGGCAACGAACCGAAGGGTTACGATGTCCATGGCACCAAGTCGAAGAGCTGAAAGCTCAAGTGCTTCTGGATCGAAAAATTTTAAATAGCAAACTTTGTGCTATAGTCTGTCCATTAATTTGTGAGCACGTTTGAAATTGATTTTCTCGAAAACTACCTGTTGGATCTCAGTGATTTTTGCAAGCAGCCTTAGAATATCCATGACGCTAGAGAAATATTTTTTTCCAAGAAAATTTGATGTAGTTTGAAATATTTCTTCTTCAGGTTATATTAAAATCAGCCTCACCGGATTGTACACAATAATAACAGATCTACGGTACACAGACGCGTTGTTCTAAAAATACATTATGGTAACATTGAAATATCGTGAGTTTCACGAATTCCCGTGCACCTAACCCAGTCGACTTTGAAAGCGGAAAGCATATGACGTTATAATTGGGATACCGTTGTATAGTTATAGGCGATCTCGCTATTTGTATGAAGCTATTGTATCATATTTGTTGGCTTATCAAAACTGACATTGATATCACATTCATAATGAGTCTGAAGTGCACATTTATAACAATGCAGAAGGTTACAGTTTTACTATACCAACACTTCCGTAGGGAATCTAAGAGAGGTCATCTATATTCCGATATTCATAACCCTGAGAAACGAACGCAACTGGCGCTTGGTCTGAATAGAGAATCCTTTTCCGTGGATTAAACAGGACACAAAGTGCACTAATGTCAAGCAAGGAAGGAAAAGAACAATGACGACTTTGACATAGATGTCATAAGACGGGAGCTCTTGAAAATGTTTGCACAAATCAACTTGTTACTCTCAGGAAACTGAAATTAAAACTGCAATCAGATTGCAGCACAGACATTTCTTAAAGTACTCTATGGAAAATTGTAAGAGCCGCCGGCTTCACCTTCAGAAAAACTATAGGCGGCAGGAATATTATTTGTGAAAAGCCACATTTAATTGCTGCCCGAAATAAATACCTGAGGCAGATCCGTGAGCGGTGGAGGCAAGGCTATGATATTGTATATTTGGACGAATCCTGGGTCAATGCTCACCACACCAATGCTAAAGAATGGCAATCAGTAGACGGTGAACAAAAGAGAAAAATACCAAGCAGCAAAGGCCAGCGTATTATACTAACACATGCAGGAAGTAGTGAAGAAGGTCTTGTCCATGACGCTGGACTTATTTTCCAATCAAAAGTACCGACGGTAGGGACTACCACACGAAATGAATGGACATATTTTCAGGCACTGGATGGAGAAAGATCTACTTCCAATTCTAAACAGACCATCATGCTGGTAATGGATAATGCATCCTATCACAACGCAGTATCAGCGAAGACAAAGTACCAACTGCATCAAATACAAAAGATCAAATTAGGACTTGGCTTGCTAAGGAAAATGTCAGCTTCGATGATACATATTTGAAACCGAGTTGTTGCACCTGGTGAGGATGACAAATAAGACAAAGGTGTTTCATATTGACAAAATCATTACTGAATACGGCCACACGTCTTTGCGACTACCTCCATATCATGCTCACCTCAATCCGATAGAGCTTGTCTGGGCTAAAGTAAAGGGCAAGTTGCCGAACAGAACAGGACGTTTAAAATGTGTGATGTTGAAGTTCTGACACGTGAGTCCTTCTCAATGATAGACATGCAGTTCTGGAAGAAGTGTGTTGAACATGTGCTCCGAGAGGAAGACGAGTACTGGCACTGAGATGGATTACAATTTGTCCAGCCAGTAACAATTATCAACCTCATGGAATCGCCAGATTCGGGATGATACAAATCATATTTTGATTACAGACTGAGAAATAGCAACGTATACATTTCCATATCCAAATGCATCTACCATCATACAATTTGTGGTGAAGTTAAGACACCCTGGGGTCTAATGGTGACCGAAGGGGAGGACTAACTGTTGCATATTGTATCCAAGTTCACGATTGCACATAAAGGGCAACACACTTAATTACTTGACCTATCAAGTTAATATGGAGATACACCTATGAATAGAATTGACATGGACAAATTCTAGGATACTGTAAAATCTAAAATTTGAGCCCGTATTTGCAATTGTCATAAAAGATCAAAGGAATTCGCCGATGTGCAAAATCGGTAGCATCTATGGACTACTGGTTAGCTTTATTTTAGCGTCATGGATATTCTAAGGCTGCATGCAAAAATCACTGAGATCCAACAGGTAGTTTTCAGAAAATCAATTTCAAACGTGCTCACGAATTAATGGACAGACTATAGTAACCATACGCCATGAAAATTCTGTAGTTTGTGGCCAGCTTTGCCAAAATTCTCGGTTGCATTACAGGAAACCCTGATCCTTTACTTGGTGAACTAAATTACAAGTACCTTTGAAGTCAGAGTAAGCCTTGCCTGAATGCCGATGGACACTGAGGATAAGGAAATCAAGCCTTTGCGCAAAATAAATCAGATGCTACATATTAGGTGCCATGAATACGCCTGAATTCATAGTGGCCGAACAAACAAAAAACTGCTCCTACCAAACATGGGCATGTGATGAGAAAGGGAAGTTTAGAACACACTGACAGCTGATAAAATTAATATGACACCAGATAGAGGGCGACAGAAAGAGAAAGATCTTGACAGTTTAACTTCATGACATGGAATAATGTCAACATCCAACTGTTGTTGTTTGCGTTCGTTCTTGTCAATCAAGTTAACCACACTTCATGATTTGTGTGGTTTGTGTAGAGAACGTGGCTAAGATGCACCCTCATAAATCCCTATGTTATGTAGGACAGGCACATCTAAATTTTGGCCTAAGTGTATGCATATTATCCAACAGGATAAATATTTGTCCGGATGGATTAACTCTTTAAGATTTTACATACATAAAAACCTCACTTTAAAGTACCATATCTGAAGTTATACTGTAGCATGGTATCAGTTCTGATTGATCATATGGAGGACATTGAACCGACTCATGCCAAACATCCAAACTGATAGTCAGTATAGATAAACTGATATGACAGTCATTTGTGAAGGCCTTTAGGGCCCTGGCAACACACAAGGGCAAAAATGAAGGTAATTTTTCTGATCTTTGTCTGTTCCAGCACCTGCATATACATACATACATATGAATATGTATGTATGTATATATATATATATATATAGAGAGAGAGAGAGAGTGCAGATTTTTATATCAATGTGTTTCTCCAGTCCATAAATAGTTATTTTATGTTAAGTCACCTGTTTCTTACTCCAACCAGGTGTATTTGATAGATTACCTACGTTACTATAATAAGTTTGTTAACGCAATGTGTTCTTATTTCTAGGTTTAAAATGACAGCAGTTGGTGGCTCGCGGTTTGTGCCATCAACAGGCATGACTGCAACAGAATTATGTGAATTAGATGACTTGTGTACAGCTATGGTTATTGATCCATATCTTGGCTTTATGTCTCACAAAATGAATACAAGGTTGGTCAAGTAACTTTTTGAAACAAAATTTTTATAGATTGTCCATCCATAATTTATCAAGTCTGGGTGCAACTTTTTTATCTCTGAATTATTGTTTTCCATTCTCAATGAGTCCTAGAGTTGCATCTGATCACTATTGTTTATATTAGTTTTGTTTTATTCTGCGTTCTTATTGGAACATAGTGCTTATATTTTTTCTGAACACTAGGTTAGTTTTTAATTGCATTTTCTGTAACAAAGCCATTTTTATACATCTATTAGCTCAAATGTTAGAATGAAGAAAAAGAAGAGGATGTTTTGAAAAGTGAGATGTTTTTTGAGAATCTGGCTTAGAGCATGTGTAGGTTGGTGACTTCAATCTCTGCCGCCTGGATCATGCAATAAGGGACCATCCTACAATATCCACACTTACACAAAAATGAGTGTACACAAAACAGAAACAATTACAAGCCACTTGCAATGGTTATCTGTGGATATATTCCTTTCTGTGTAAAGTAGTTTGCAGTGTCTATGTAGTAATAATCCTTTCAGCTCTCTTTTGATGTGCCTTTCTCTCTTGTACCTTTTTAATTGGGACATAGACCCTCAGCCATCTTCTTATCTTTAGGAATTTCTTGCAGCTTCTTATATCTAATTATATCCTGTTACAATGTTGTCATTTCCCACTTACAACATTTAGATATGACAGTGATATTTTTACAAATAAGCGTTTGATCATTTCTAATGCATTGTTTTAGTTGGTTTTTATTGTTTTCTTTTGACAGCTTTTGTCTTTGTTATCTATAATTAAATGTGTTTTGAACAAGGGTTTAAACAATTCTTTTCATATTTTCTTTCCACAGATTTAAACCACTAAACAATCAGGGTGAACTAAAGAAGATTGTGGAAAAGTTTAGAGAACACAGAAAATATGATGAAACATTTGGTGCTTTGATCAAAGTTGATTCCCATCGTACAAACTCTTACTGCAGAACAAAACATCAGATAAAACTTCTAAAGGAGCATGTACGTTATGAATTTTATTGTAATATCTTGTTTATATAATAATAATACATTTTTCATATCTCTCTAGAACACAGATCCTCAACAAACATTTGCCATTTCTATCCTGCGACATCCTTTCCAGGTCTTTCCCTGTCTTTTCAATCACCACAGTGTCCATTTCCAACTCTGTTCTCCATGTGTTTTTTTTGTCTTGCCCTGTTTCTCCTTCCATGTGGGTTCCAGAACAAGATCCACCTTACTATATCAATTGCTAGCCTTCTTAATGTATTATCCAACACTAGTGTCTTTTCTTAAGCTCTTGTTTCACCTGTGTATGTTTGATTCTTTCCATGAGCTCCACATTAGTAATTTGTCATACCATTTCAACTCTTCTATCTGTGAAAACACACACTTATGAAAAATAGTGTCTTTTTGGTAGTTGTTGTTCTCCATGTTTCTGATCTATACATGAGGACTGACTTGACACGAATTAAATATCCTTAGCATAGAACTCAAGTTTATTACTTTTGATTTCCATATATTTACCAGTGCAGTAAGTTCCTCTTGCCTTTTTATTCTTTTCTATGTTGCTACCAAGATATATATATATAGAATATATATATATATATATATATATATATATATATATATATATATATATATATATAAAATCAATATATATATATTGGTTAGGACTTTCACTGTTAGTCTGTATTTTGTTCTCTTTTGGATCTAGGAAGAGTTTCTTTTACTTATCTTCTTATCTTAACCACATTTGCCGTGAAGCGTCGTGGGGAGAGTTAGTTTCCTATCTTGTGCCAGGTGTGTTGCGCTTGCGTTGTCAGTCCATGCTTTCGCAGGGACTCTGAGATATTATCTATCCATCTTGTTCTTGGCCTGCCTCGTGCTCTGCGCCCTGAGTGTCGATTATTATAGGCACGTGATGGTAGTAAATGTGGTTCCATTCTCATTAAATGGCAGAACCACTTGAATCTTTGCTTCTCGATGTACTGTATGCATGGTATAGTACCGCGATGCTTCGATATTCTCGTTTCTCACTCTATCTCGCCTTGTAACGTTGACAGCTTTTCGTAGACATCTCATTTCACATGTTGTAATCTTTCTTTCTTGTGTCTTAGTCAGGGCCATGTTTGGCACTGATAGCAGAGAGTTGGAATAAATATGCAGTTTATCAGTTGTCGTTTGACTGCCATGTTAATGCTTGGATGTTTTAATAGTGGTGACAGTTGGTATGTCACTGCATTTGCCTTCTGGCATCTAGTCTCGATTTCTCTGTCCATCTTTCCATCTGCTGTGAATATACTCCGAGATATTTGAATTCTGGAGTCTGTTGTATTTTGACATTATTCACGTGTATATTTAGTTGACCTGTTGACCTGCTTATTGTCATGACTTCTGTTTTGGAGGTGTTAATTTTCATGTCATATTTTTCGCATGTGGCTTGCAGGGCATTTATGTTTGTTGAAGTTTGTTTTCGTTGTTGTAAATTATACTCTGATCATCTGCAAAGAGTAGTTCGTTTATTAAATTGTAGTTGTTATCGAGGTTGTTATCTGTCTTGGTTTCTTACGTTATCCTGTCTATGTAAATATTGAAAGTATAGGCGAAAGCACACATCCCTGCCTTACTCCTGATGATAATTCAAATTCGTCTGTTAGGCCGTCGCTTGTTCGTACTACGCTTGAGCATTTTTGGTATAGCGCTCTAATATTGTCTAATAGTTGGCCCTGAATTCAGTATTCACTTAGTATGGTCCATAGTTTGTTTCTGTTTATTCTATCAAAGGCTTTTTCTTGGTCTATGAATGCTAAGTTGAGCTGTTTGTCATATTCTATGGTGTTTTCGCTGAGTTGCCTTAGTGTGAACAGGGCATCAGTGCAACTCTTTCCCTTTCTGAACCCAAATTGAGCGATGTTCAGCTGTGGTTCTATTATAGGTTTGATTCTAGATTCCAAAATTTTAGCATATAATTTCCCAACATGACTTAATAATGATATGCCTCTGTATGTATTGCATTCTCTTTTGTTGCCCTTTTTTTCCATATTGGTATTATGATGGCTTTCTGCCAATCTTTGGGGACTTCTCTTTCTGTCCAGGCTGACTTGAAGATTCTATGAATCCATTGTATTCCTGTTTCTCCACATGCCTTGATTGCTTCATTGGTTATACCGTCTATGCCTGCTGTCTTGTGACGTGGACTCTTCTTCACAACTTCTTCTATTTCTTGGATGAGTATGTTTGGTTCTTCTATGTTTGTGTTATTTTTAAATCTATTCGCAGTTGGTGTTGGTGGTTGGTTAAGTAGTTCTTGGAAGTATTCTTTCCATCTTTTCTTCCTTCCGTTTGTATTAAATATCGGTGTACCGTTTTTATCATTAATAATGTCAGTGGGGTTGAAACTTTCGTCTCTTATCCTCATGGAATTGACACTTTTGAAAAAATTTCGTGGCTGTTCTTTGCATAATAATGACAGTTGTTCTCCGTATTTTTCCCACGATTCTGTCTTTGATTTTTGATTACTTGTTTACTTTGTCTTCTCGCTGTTCTGTATGCTGTGTAATCCTCTTGGCTTTTGGATTTTATCCATGTTTTGAAACATTTCTTCTTGGCTTTTATTGATTCCTTGACCTCGTTGTTCCACCATGCAGTTTTTTGTTTGAATTTCTGTCTTAACTGTTTTTGCCACATAGTGTGTTTAATGTTTTCATCATTGCTGTTTTAAATGTTTCCCATTCTTGATGTACATTGCTTATACTTGATGGTAGCGTTGTAAAAATATTTGTCATCATGTTGCTCATATCGTTTTGTATGTCCTCTTCCTCTAATTTTTTCAAGTTGGTGACGAAAATTGGATTTCTCTGTTTAGTTTCTTTTGCCTTGAATTGTGTTAGTATGACTGGTCTGTGATCTGTGTCTATATCTATATTCGGTATGGTTCTTGCATCTATTATATTCCTTTTTGTCTTTGTCTAACAAGTATATAGTCGATTTGAGATGACTGTTCTATGTTGTTCCACTTATACCATGTTTGTGTATGGCTTTTTCGATGCTGGAATAGTGTGTTTGTTATGATCAGGTCGTGTTCGTAGCATAGGTTGATCATTTCTTCTCCGTTGTTGTTTCGTTCTGCTTCGTGTCCTGAAATTTCCTAGGCATGTCTCAGTGTCGTCTTTTGCTTCCAACTCTTCCGTTGAAGTCTCCATATAATTAGCTCATCTTTATCGTTTGTTTTATTAATTGTGTCTGACAGTTGGTCGAAGAATTCACGTCGTTGTTGTTCATTGCAGCTATCGTTGTACGGGACGTAGACTTGTATAATCGTTGTTGTTTTGTTTTGTTCTATGAATTGAATACGTAATATTCTTTCCGATATATATTCTACTTCATTGATAGACTTTGCTTTCTCTGGATGTATGATGAAACCAACACCGTGTTTCGCCTTTTCTTTATGTCGACCCGCTCCATATTATTGCATATTTATCGTAAGTTTCTTTGATGTTATGGCCTTTCCTTCTAGTGTCAGCTATTCCTAATATTTCTGTACGTGTCTTAATCATGAATTTTACTATGTCTGCTTCTTTGTCTCCTAGTCCACTAACGTTTAATGTTGCTATCCTTGATTCGTTCCTGTACTGCGGTCTTACTGCGGTTAATGGCGAGCTAGTTCTTGTCCCGTGAGTTGTTGTTGCGAACTTTGATGGCTTTTGTAATCTCGTAGTTCTTGTGTAATATCTATAGCAGAAATTTGTGCACATGTAAATCCCCTACCGTTCTGCAAGTTCTGTCGTAGGCTCATCTTTAAATGTCACTAATTATCACATAAAAATCACTGTAAACACATCCTTTGAATCTAACACAACTTGTTTACGTCGCCATCTTGATTTTACTTATCATTTTACTAGATAAAATATTGGGTGTGTTGCCAGGGCTCTCAAGGGGAGCCAAGAATAGTAACACTGCGACCTACAAAGCGTGTCGTAAGAGGCGACTGAGGTAGGGGCCTAGGAAGCTACCCTAGTAAATAAAAAGCATAGCAGAAATCAGATGTGCTGGCCTACTTGTAGGCACATAACTGGCACAAAGTATAATCTCCCTTGGGCTCAGATTACATACAGATCACAAGAGTGGTTAACTAGTATATGGAGCATTTAAAGAAGAAGATCAAATATTATAAATTTGTGCACTGGAAGTTTACGCCATTGTGTAATAATTCCACATTTTGTTGTTCCTTACTTAAAAAGAACATCAATACAGATATATAATATATCAATGTGGAAAAAAACATTTTGATGGAAAAAATAGTTTTGTGACTTATTGGAAAAGTTTTCAGCCTGTATTATGCCTTTTTTAAACATTTCAGACATTCCGCTACCTGCAGATGTTGGACTACGTTGCTGGTTTTCAAGTTCTAGCATGTTACAGGTACTCCATGGAAGGACAAATTGGAGGGAAAATATGTGCAACAAGGGCTTGGTGAGAAAATATCTATTTCTGTTACAAAGTCAGATCCCTTTAAATTCATATCCCTACAAAGTCAGATCCCAAAGTATTACTGGCACTATTTTTAGCACAGATAGGGAAACAACAGTTTAAAAACAAATATTACCATAAGAAAACTGGATTCAAACTTTGAAGTCTAGAAATTATTGTTTAACAAAATATTCAATGCTGTGTCCACAAATTTATGCAGAAGAAAAATACAATAAGATTTTAAATAACCATTTTCATAAGTGTCAACAAAAATAGAAATGAAAATTTATTTAAGTACATTTGCCATAAGTATTCTTCACTTAGATTGTGCTGTGTGCTAATAGGCATATTTTATAATGCTTTCTTCAATTTTTTCTCTGTTCTACTCTACATATATAAATGTAAATATATTATAGTAAATGTGAATACAAGTTATAATAATCAAGATTATGACGTTTACTCGCCCGAGTAGTTACCGGGCCCAAATTTTGGGTGTAAAGAATAGAACCACTGTTACCTGCCATGCATGTCGTAGAGGCGACTAAGGAGGTTTGGCTGAAATCGGATGCACATGTCCTAAACTTGTAGAAATCTATGCGTTTAGCCGCCTACCAAACCAATGTGCAACGTATACATGTTCTTGGCAAAGATCAAACATATCACAAAGAGTGATTAAAATTGGTCGTAAAGAACGAATGCAAAGAAGAAGAAGATGATGTTTGCTGTGTATTAAGATGGTTATGGGTTCGACTCCAAATAACGTTCGCTCCACATGTGCATTTTTTCTATAGATTCCTAGGGTTGTTGCTGCAGTTAGGGAGTTTGTGCTTGGTGCAACACTCTCAGCACATGTCTTGCCATTTCATAAAATTATTGGATCTGGCACCTTCTGTTCCTACTAACACGACTGGTTAATGTCTAGTACCTTCTTTTCTTTTTTTTTTCTTTCGTCCGCTTCAACTCAGCGAAGTTTCATCTCTGAAACTGATTTTTGCGTGAAAATCTGTTTTCCAATTTCTTACAATGGCAGCAGCGTGCACATTGTAAATTACTTACACTGGCAGCCGTGTGCTCAATGTACTCGTAATTAGTATTCCTCGCCATAAAGGCAGATTTTCTCCGACTTCAGAGGTACTCACGTTATCGTCCTGAGTAAGACCAGGGGACTCGAACAAATGCCGGACAGTAGGTTCGAACCCGAGCTATGAGGCGTCTCACAGCTAGCAGGCCGAGCTACTATCAACTACTCTAGGCAGCCCCCCGGAAATGTCTAGTACCAAAAAAACATGACCCCCTGAATTGGGGTTAAGCTCCAAACTATCAGTGAGATAATCCAACAGAAACTTCTGAAATAGCAAGTACTCCAATAGATGGGGCCAAAGCATCCAATAGATGTGGCCTAAGCTGGACTCCCAACATGTGGACTCATTCTGATCTCTATCATGACTTGCCCAGGGAGCAATGAAGTCAATCCTTTGCCGTTAGACCATTTTTTAATACTCAAGATTAATGAGAGATATAACAGAAATACTGGCAGAGAGAACATTTGGACATGGAACTACATTTGCAGCTGTAGCCAAATGAAAGTATTTGGTTATTCAAACGGTACCTTCCTTGTTTGTGTTGTGTCTTGAAGTGAGGACTTGATCAATGATTGCATGTTTTTAATTTCAGGGGTAAAAATGACAAAATAGAAATGCTGGTGGGATGTATAGCAGAGCTCACACCAGAAGAGGAAAGTCAACTGTTAAAACCAGGAGATAATGATTTTAGTGTCATGTATTCCTGTAGGAAAAATTGTGCTCAGTTATGGCTGGGACCAGCTGCATTCATCAACCATGACTGCAGGCCAAATTGTAAGGTACATTTTAAAGATTTTATTTTTCATTCTGCATGAGACTTATTTCCCCGAAAATCGTATGGTCAATACCTTGGTTTTACCAATTTTCTAAAGTCTTTGCCTTAGTAAAGTAGCCTGTTATGTTTATTTTGATATTTATCTGTTTTATATTCAGTTTTACTAAAGTCCCTAGGGTTTATTTTTATAGTCAACCTGCCTCTGGTTTTTGAAAATTGCCTGTAAAGTACATGAAAATATCATTTGGCTACTTGTTAGTCTTCATTTATGTTCATTGGGTGTACTATTTTATAATAAAATTGATAGATCATCATTGGCAACAAATGACAGACTTTCTGACTGTAGTGTTTTCAGTTCGTTGTAACTTATCTGTACCATGATAGTTGTCTGCCAAGTATCATCTTTTTGTTTTATTGTTCTTCTTACAATCAGTTTTGTCTATTGTTAGAATGTGCACCAGATTTTTCCTTTCAGAACCAGCATCGTGAAGTGGACTGTCACTTTAAAAAATCTGTTCAGGAATTATCTTTCTCTGCATATTGACCTATTTCCAAAATTGCATTCATTAGTTGGCAGAAACTACTTAACTAAACTCTAGACAACCCCATGTGCTCTTTTTTTTAGCATAGGGCATACTTCTTCTGTGATTAGTTGCTCATGCTTGGATGTCCAAACAGACAGATGAGTTACTTTCATGAATCCAGGGATAATTCACTGTGTGGCGGTTCCATTCTTAGTATAATATTATTTCTTAGTCATTAACTGTATGATATGTTCATGTCCCATTTCCATTGTCGGGTATCAACATGTGTTAGGACTGACATGTTCTTTCTTCGGTGGGGAAAGTTGTGGAATCTTCCTATACATGTTCTTGCACATCAACACTGCCTACAAAACATTGGAGGTTTGGACAGTAGCCATATCTTTGTTTTTTTTAGCTTGGCTGTTTTCCCTGGACCAGTCATGATGGAGATCAGGATGTATCCACACATTGGGGGTCCAGCTTTGGCCGTGTTTATTGAAATACTTGCTATGCCACACCCATAGTTTAGAGTTTAATTCCAACAGGTTCAGGGGTCATGTTTTTTTATGCTAGATATTTACCAGTCATGTTAGTAGGAACAGAAAGTACCAGATCCAATAATTTGATGAAATGACAAGACACCTGCAGAGTGTTGCACAAAGCATGAACTCTATTAAACTAACCTACAGAAGTCCATCTCCCTAAATCAAAGTTCCTGAGCCTACACCACTGGGTGGAGTGGTTAGCTTGTGTGTTTTACGGTTTATCTGCAGGCTACTAATTTTCACTTTTTGCCCTTCCTAAGAAAGACTAGCCGACCCCAACTCTGCTGGTTGCTAAGCAATGTTCAGAACACCTTTTTGAAGATCCTGCATTGACATCGATTCTAACCAGATTTCCTTATGTCTCAAATAGCATCACATTGATATAAAAAAGCTATGTAATTTTATATAATAATAATCAATTCGTGAATTTTTCATCGTATTTATCTTTGTATGTTACATTATTTGTTCTCTAAAAATAATGTTTTAAATACCCTACAGTTTGTGTCAACTGGAAGAAACACAGCATGTGTTAAGGTCTATTTAAATGTCGAACCAAATGAAGAGATCACTTGCTTCTATGGAGAGGACTTTTTTGGGGACAACAATAAATTGTGTGAATGTGTGACCTGTGAGAGGTAAGCTGATGCCGGGCCAGGTGAGAGGGCATTGATAGAAAATTCATGAACTGTTATATCTAATAATGTATAATTGTAATTAAGGTGTTTCTCCATGTATTTTACAGTCATTGTCTGCATTATTTTCTCATATATATATATATATATATATATATATATATATATATAGGATATAGGCATAGAGAATGAAAATCTGTCATAGTTTTTTCATAATAGATTTTATTGTTAATTGTCAATATTTATGATTCATTTCTAAATGACCGTTTAAAAAAAATTATTCAGTTTGTTGTCTGAAAGTAAATAATTAAAGAAAGCTTTTGTAAATGATGTGTGTGCACTGTATAATTTTATAGAATAATATGTGCTAGTATTATACTTTCAAAATGTAATATTTTGGTGATGTTTGTTGTGTAGACTGCAATTTTATGATTGCTTCTCCAGGCGACATAAGGGTGCATTTAGACCAAAACAGCCCGTCAACTTGTCCTCTCAGAAAGGTTACTGTTTTAGAGATACAGACGACAGAATAAACCGACTCAAAGCACAACCAGTGGAAAGTCAACCTACTTTTCTCACTGTTGCAGCTACTTCCAATGGTGGGTTAATTTATGATTTTAGTAATATAACTTTATTTTATATTGAATTGTTCATAGACCTGCTGCCTTGCAGGTCGGCTGGGGACAACCAAAGGCTGACGGTGAGCGAACCCAGTAAATGCTGGCTGAAACCGGACACATCACTGAAGGATAAGCACCAGAGCTCCAAATGGCGTTGAAGGTGTGACGAAACCCACCCATGCAAAGGATGCATGAATCAGGTTTCCACATGAATGTGATTTATGGGGAAATCTGGTACATCAGTCTAAGGGTGATCACGATAGAGAGAGAATTGTTCATACAAATGGAACATTAAGCTATTATAATAATTGATGGAACGTAATTACTTTATAATAGTTGATCAATTTTGTCTGCAACATATTTCTGTGCACAGTGATTACTATGCAACCATAGCAACTACATTAACAAATGTCAACTCATTTGAATTTTTTGTTTTGACACAGAAGCATCGAAAAAAATCCCACAAATATATATTCCTTAGTAATATTCTCATGATAGCACAGCCTCTATAGCAAGTGGGGTGAAAAGCTGTGATATGCAAATTTCAAAACAATATCACATCCTTGAAAGTTTATTTGATAGTCTCGAAAACTGAAATTGAAGACAGCATCATTGCTGACAAATATCTAAACACAGTAATGGTGCAAGATCAAATAAATATAAAATTCAGTAAAAATTTCTTCAGCGGATGGCAAATATTTTAACATAGTAACGATAATTTTTAGTATTTAAATACAAATATGCTTGGTTAAATTTCAAATGCGGTCACGGCTACAATGACTAATGAGTGTTAATTCCTTCCTTTGCGTTTGTTCTTTACAACCAATTTTAATCACTCTTTGTGATATGTCTGATCTTTACCAAGAACATGTTTACGTTGCACATTGGTTTGGTAGGCCCCTAAAGCATAGACTTCTACATGTTTAGGACATGTGCATCCGATTTCAGCCAAACCTCCTTAGTCGCCTCTTACGACATGCGTGGCAAGTAGCAGTGGTTCTATTCTTTACACCCCAAATTTTAGGCCCCGGTAACCACTCGGGCAATGTTAATTAAAACAGCTTTTTATTATTCTAACACTAATCATATTGTAATAACAATTCTCAGTGAAAATCTCCTTCATTGTGACCATATTTTCTCCTACTTCTTCGAACGCTCCATATCGACCCACTTGTTAAACCACTCTTTGTGATTTGTATGTGATCTGAGCCTACAACGACTGTACATTGTGCCAGTAATGCACCTACAAGTAGGCCAGCACATTTGATTTCTGCGCTGCTTTTTATTTAATAGGGTAGCATCCCTAGTGCCTAAATTAGTCGCCTCTTATGACATGCGCTATAGGTCGCAGTGGTACTATTCTTTGCTTCCCCTGCGTGCCCGGCACCACACGGCGGAAGTCTGTTCTGAGTAATGACAATAAGTTCTGATGTTGACATTAATATTAACTATCCAGAATTCTATTTCCCTATCACCCTCAATCCCCATTGAAATTGCCGGTTACAGCTCCCCCTACCTGTCGTAAATAATTTGTGGATCCTTCTGTGCACAGGCTGCCAGAAAAAACAGAATTACGCCAGAAATTAATGTTATGCTCCTCCAGCTTAGTGCGGGATGCTGGGTTCTCAGCATGTTGCACCATCAGTTGGATTGGGGCACTCTTGTGTGATTGCTTGATTCCTATGCGTTGACCAAGCCAAACTCGAAGTTGCCTGTTTGCAGGATATACCACATGTGATGCTAAATCTACAAGACTGTCATCAGGGTGATGTCCGCCGTATTTTCCAGTTTGGGACGTCTCCTTCATTTCAAAGCAATGGAGCTACTTCATCTTCTGCAGGCTGGTTATTTTAAAATACTAAATATTGGTTTTTTTAAAAACTCATTTTAAGTTAACTAGCGTGTCCATATAGACAGGATCAATGAAATAGCAAAACAGATAGAATTGACCTGATTATCGCCTGTGTGGTACCCGGGCCTGCAAGGGAAGCAAAGAAAAGTACCACTGCAACCTACAATGCATGTCGTAAGAGGCGACCATGTAGGAACTAGGATGATACCCTAGTAACTAAAAACAGCGCAGAAATCGGATGTGCTGGCCTACTTGTAGGCGCATAACAAGCACAACGTATAATTTTGCGCAGATCACATACAAATCACACAGTGGTTGACAAGTGGTCGATACGGAGCGCTCAAGAAGAAGAACTGATTATCAACACAAACAAAACTAAAGTGAGGAAGATAAATTCAAAGACCAGAAAACCCATAAAGGATATTGATTTAGAGATGGTAACCGCCTGTGTGTTGCCGTTGCTCTCAAGGGGAGCAAAGAATAGTAACACTGCGACCTACAAGGCATGTCGTAAGAGACGACTAATGTAAGGGCCTAGGAAAACTACCCTAGTAAATAAAAAACAACAGAAATTGTATGTGCTGACCTACTTGTAGGCGCACAACGACAATCGCTTTAGGCTTAGATCACATTACAAATAACAAAAGTGGTTAACAGTGGTCGATATGGAGCGTTTGAATAAGAAGTAGAAGAGCTGGTAACAGATTTGGATTACTTTGACAGTAGGAACATTATGGTTGAGATTAAACAGAGAATTGGAAAGTCAAATGCAGCCTATAACAGGTTTTACAATATTTGAAGATCTAACATTTATAGCACTGAGGCAAAGCTCCAGATATACATAACATTTGTCAGGACAGTCCTCTTTTATAGATCTGATACTTGTAAAATGGATAGGAAAATAGAAAGTATGTTAAGAGGATTCGAATGAAGACTTTTTAGAAGACTATTTGGGTATACCTGGGAAGATAAGCTTGGCAATGCCAGACATCATGCACAAACTGGTCTGGAAGATATATAGAGATGAAAATTGTGGCATATCCTTTACAGGATGTCGCCATCAATCACAGTAAAGGAGTCGTTGATTTTCTAGGCACCACTTATAGGTTCAGTAGTTTGTTATTGCTTTCTAAACAGTGTGGTCTATTTTTACCGTTGTAAAAATCCACGGAATAAATTTGCTTCAGAATTGCCGGCTCGGAGTTTGAACAAGGCACTCTTGTGTTGTGATTGAGCTCAGTACCACTAAGCCACAGACATCCACATATATAAAGAGATACTTTTATATTTTATAAAGAGATACAAAAGGAAAATTGTGATGAATTGACCATGTCCTGAAGATAAGAAAAGAAGGCAGTTAAGATACACACTGCAGGGACAGCAGAAAAAAGATCTAAGGGCACATGATGCCAAGCTTTTCAAATGGAGATCAAAGTCATGCTTAAGACTAGGTTTAATGTAGAGAGAAAAACACAAGATCAAATTGAGTGGATATTTTTTGTTTATGTCTTATGTGTCCTTTGACCCTTGAGAACTGATGAGCTTGTTCAGAATAGTCCAAGCTTATAAGTTTTTCCTTGCATCGAGATATATCTTCTTTTCTCTTATCCTGTTTTACCTCACAGCATCAGAATAAGAAGAGATTTATAGAACGGGGTTGTTTGTGCGCTTCAGAATAGTGTTTTTCACTGCCTGTGATTTTTCTGTGGGTAATCTTTTGCGTGGATTACCTTTTGCTTTGTATCCACAGTATTGGAGTAGCATTGCCCTTTGAGACGCACTGTCTGTTGGTAATTTGCTTATGTGGCCGACCCATTTAATTTGTTGTTTCATGATGACATTCAGTACTGATTTTGTACACAATTTTTTTCCTGTCTTCATTTCTAAACCGGTCACTTCTTGATACTCCCAGCATTCTGTGTAGACACTTCATCTCTGTCATGACTAGTTTCTTCTTCAATCATTTGAAGTCAGCGTCCAGGTTTGGCACTGATAGCATGTTGGGAGAAAGATTGTGTTGTACAATGCTCTTTTAGTGCTCATAGTAAAATTGGTGTCATTTGTCCTATGATTTCTTTCTCTCAATCACCGCCCAGACTGATGTACCAGACCTCCCCATAAATTCTATTCATGTGGAAATCTGATTCATGCAGCCCTAGCATTGGTGTGTATTACGTCATATCTTGAGCACCATTTGGAGCCCTGGTGCTTATCCTTTGGCGATGTGTCCGGTTTCAGCCAGCGTTTACTCGGTTCGCTCTCCATTCTGTAGCCATCTATTGTTTTTACCGGGTGGGGTAGCTAACCAACCTCCTTAGTCACGTCTTATGACATGCGTGGCAAGTAACAGTGGTTCTATTCTTTACACCCCAATTTGGGCCCTGGTAACCTCCCGGGCGGCCCTGTGATTTGATTTGCTTCATTGCATCTATGTTTAAATTTCGTTAGTTATTCTTCCATTTATGATTGCTTGTCAATGGAGATATTGGTAGTGTTTTCCTCTCTAGTGAATGTCATTACTTCAGTTTTGTCATTGTTTGTTATTATGTTTTAGTCATTGCGTGTTAACTGGAGTCTGTTAATGTGTTCGAGCTATTGTTTATATTCTTCTACTTCTGCTTGCCCGCTATGAATTTAGGCGTAGTCAGGCACCTGGTACTGACACTTCTAACTGATTTTGCTTGAAGGCCTGCTTTCCTTATTATCAGTGTCCCCTGCCATACAGGTGTGCCTTCTCCGACTTCAGGGTAGTTATTTATATAACTGCCTGAATCAATTCGTTTGAGTTCCCCAAGGTTGTTTCCTTCACTGGTGTTAGTATTTTACAGATATATCACTAATAAGTAGATGTTGTAGGTACCTACTAAGTTGCTTTAGAATTTGGGATCGCGCAGTTTTGTTAATATCTCTACATCGTAGTCAGTAAGTAAATCTACACTTTAAAACAATGTGATAACTGTATAATTTTTTATTTTGTTATATGTTTTGTTTTTTAATAACTGGGGGTCTCTGTTGCATAGAGGTTAAGTGCCCATCTATTGTGCCAAAGGTACCAGGTTCGCTCCTGCGCGGAGCCATCTGAATATTTTTATAGATCCCTGATCTCAGTGTAGGTGAGATCAAGTTCCCAGACCTATTGGAGACGGGTGATAAAACGTAGGACCTGTGTTCAATTTGAGTATGCAAAAGAACCCTTGGCGATTCAAAATCGATAAGAGCAGCCTGGAAAGCTGTTGCCCTGGCAAAATTCAATAGAAAATATAAAAATAAAATTCCTACAAAAGATGTCTTCACCGTCTTCAAAATTACACCGGAGACCCTCGCTGGTGCTATGGAGTTCGTGCACTGCAGTTGAGATCTTCCTGTGTAAGAAAGAGAGCACACATGGTTACTCACCGAAGTGCAATGATGGTGATACTATCAATCAATCATTTTGTAATAACTACTGTAAAAGTGTGTTATGTCTCTGAAGTATGTTATGATTTTGATTTAATTTGAGTAATGTCTCAGGTTTGTGTTTTATATATAAATATGTGTGTACTTACTTATGTAATGCAATGCAAGTAATGCCATATTATGCATTGTAATGTAAAGGATTTGAATGTCAAATCCACCAGTGTGTTGCCAGAGCCCGCAAGGGAAAGAAAGAATAGTAAGACTGCGACCTACAAGGCATGTCGTAAGAAGCGACAGAGGTAGGCACCTAGGGAAGCTTCCTTAGTAAATAAGAAGTGTTGCAGAAATCGGATGTGCTTTCCTACTTGTAGGCACATAACTGACACAACGTACAATATCTCTTACGCTCAGATAACATACAAACCACAGAGTGGTTTAACAAATGGTTGATAAGGAGCATACAAAAAAAAAGTCATTGAATTTTGATATGTTTATGAGTTTTGTTAGGTTTTTTATAACTTGTGAGAGTGGAATTGTTATTGCAAAATGATCACATGCTATTTCTATTTCCTCTTTTTAGAGTCATGGGACAGTCGTGCTAAAAATATGGAGTCACAGTCGCATCTTCTGACAGCTGCAGAGCTAAAAACGAGGATTACTCGTTATGATGCTGAGATTATTATTTCTAGTGGACTACCACTCCCTGATCCAATAACTAGTGGAGAGTCTCGTGCCAATGCCATTTTAGACACTGTCCGAAATTCAGAGGCAAAGTTTCTGCGCAGCTCAGCTTCAGTAGCCATGAATCATGAATTGTCTAAAAGTGTGCAGTCAGGAATTACTAGAAATACTGCTTCCTCAAATGAGAATAGTAGTGTTAAGTGCTGCTCAAGTCAGATGTGTAGTATAAAATCACCATGCGTTAGTAGAACCAGGGATAATATAAAACACTCAAGTCCAAGAAAAAAAATTAAAATTAAACAAGACTCTTCTGCTTCTTCTCAAATTAGTCACATAAAACAGGAGCCACCTGATTCTGATAACGAATCTGTAAATAAGAAACTTGGCTTGCATGATCTTACAAAGAAACAAGACACTGCTGGTCTTTGTAGTCCACCGTGTATGAGGGTGAAAAAGGAGTCTTCATCTGATCCAACTGCTGATGATAGTTATGAATACACCGATGCTGAGCTTCGTAGTCACAACTTGTCTGATTTTTTAGACAATTCTCCACGCCAGAAAAAACATAAAGAATACAATATCAGTAAAGGTATTTTAAGTCCAAAAGAACCAGGAACTGTGTGTTGTAGATATCTCAGATGTCAACGTTCCACCTTTCATTACACCTGAGGAGCATCCTCCTGCACAGAAAAATAAAGATATGTATACTCCAGTGAAGCACCTACAGAAAGAGTCTGTTACCCCTGTTAGGCAAAGTCCACGTTTACATGGCGGACAAAGCATTCCATTCACAGACACTAAGACCTTTTTATCTGGCAAGCATGAGCAAGCAGTACACTTAGCACAAGAGTTAAACTCTCTTGTTGCAAAGGCTTCAACTTTTGCTCAACAACTAACAGATCTTGTAATAGAGAGTTCACTTACAGACAGTAGCCAGACGTTTCGGGATCCACCTGTTCTTGAACCAGAAGCTCCCATCATATCTCCATCAATTTCTCGCAGGTCCTCATCAGAAGGAAGCGCTGATATCTTCTCTAATTTGTTGCAGACTTCAACACCTGACCGGCATTTTGCACGTTGCAGATCAAAGTCTGCCAATGAAGATCATCCTGATGGTGGTCATAGCAGACCTTTTCACTTGCAGAGCTATTCTGTGATTGAGGCTGATTTGTTTTCAAATTCTGGTAAATGTAGATACCATTGTAGAAACAGCGCAGATAAATTTGGCACTCCACCGTTACTAAAAAGAGGTTATTATAGCTTTACAAATGATGATTGTGCATCTGATGTGAGACCAAGAAAAGGTTTGCATTCTCCCAGAACAACTAAGTGTACCTTGAACCATTGCCACATGGAGAATGAATGTTACTCATTGCATAACTTTGATGAAAGTAAGAAACAATTCTGGAGCCGTCGTCAGCCTAAAATTATTTTCAGAATGAAAAGGGATCCAGAGCTTAAGAAGCAAATTTGTGCTGACAATGCACATTGTCCCAACTCTCATCTACAGTTTAAGTGGGATGGTGATGAAGACGATACAGATCAATGTGCCATGGAATCTGATTTATCTCGTCCAGACAGCATCACATCTTTCACCACATCTCAGGATATAAAGTCACCTACTGAAAGTGCAGAAAATAATGATAATAGCAGTAGTTTGAGTAAAGTTCAGGTTGATAAATGTCCCATGAAACAAACACGGTCTCCTAGACAATTTAGGCATTCTCCATGTGGCTTGACTATTAGGTCCAGAAAAGTACGTAAAGTCAGGCTGAAAATGATTGACACTTCTCTTCAGTTTGATCTAGTGTCACCATCTTCAACTCCTCCCAAGAGTTAAATAGCTGACAAACTCTTAATTACCTGGGAGAATGATAACAATCTCACTATGTACTGTATTTAAGTAATTCACTGTTAATTTTAACAAATAAGTGATCTTCTATTTCTTATCATCTAGCCGGCTGAAAAAATGGCATCATTTTGGAAAGTCTAAATCTTTATATATATATATTATATATAAATGCACATGTGTGTAATACTGAACTATTGTGAAAAAGTTAATAAAACGCTTTGATGATGTGATAGTTTATTAGCATCTTATGCTATTTCTGTTCATTATGCATCACTGACAGTTAACAACAGCTAAAGCATTGTTTCTCATGTTTTAAGAAAGCAGAATACCACTGATTCTCCATATGTTTTACATATGTATATTGCCTATATAACAAACTAGATCAAATAAAGAGAGCAGTGATAGTGTAGTGGTTAGTATACTTGCCTCGTACGCATGTGGTCCAAGGCTCAATTCCACAGTGAGGCGGACATTTTCTGATCGTGTGACTCTTTATTCTACCGAGCCTCATTTAGCTACCAGAGAAGCACTGGGAAGAAATGGTGACCAGCATGATGTGGACCACATCACCCATCATATGCTGTTGGTCAAAGAAAAATACAGGTCTAACACCGTATTCTCTAATATACCTCATGGTATATTAATGGTTGTTGTTTTTTTTTTTTAATTTACATCTAATAATGATGTGGACAAATAAGCCTCTGAATGGTTAGGAATTCTGAAATGCTAGTACATCAGTAGTATGGCATAAGAGGACCACTGGTAACAACATTTGGCCAGATTTACCCCTTTGATCACAGTTTGTCCTACTTGACCTAGACATTAATATTGGTAACTCTCAGACAATAATGAGTTTGAAATTGTCAAAGACTAAAACGTTTACCTATTGATCAAGTATAGAATAAGGGCTCCTGGTAGACTTTTAAGGGATATTCTGCAGCTGTCTCTAGCAAGTTGTGCCTTGCAACATACTTGACAAATTTGACCAGCTGTTTAATTAAGAAGTTAAGCTGGTGCATGTTATCTCCTCACTTTGCTGATAGCTCCAAAGTAATAACAGAAGTTCTATCTTCTTCTTTTGTCAGCACACTGTTACCAGGTTGTTAACCCAGTGTCGTGGTTTTATGTATTTGTCTTGCACTTCTCTAATGACTTGTGTGATGGTCTTCTTAGTCCCCTGGCAGAATTCAACTACGTTATCTATCCACCTTTTCCTCGGTCTTCCTCTCATCGTCCTTCATGATATTCTGTTGTGGAAAGCTTCATAGGTAGTTTGGTCTGTTCACATTCTTACTAAGTGGCCAAACCACTTCATTCTCTGTTTCGCTACATAATTCAAGCACAGTCTTGTTCCAACCATTTCTCTGATGCTGGTATTTGTTACTCTGTCGATTCTTGTGTTGTTGGTGACTTTGCGAAGACATCTCATTTCGCATGTTGCTATTTTCTGTGTATGTTTCTTATTCATTGTCCATGTTTGCCATTGGTAACATATTAGCAGTTCTATAGACCACTCAAAATTGTAATTTTAATTGAAATATTACTTACTTACTTAATCCAGTCATGCCTAGCGACACATGGGGCTTCAGAAAGGACTTTCCATGCTCTCCTGTCCGTGCAACCTTCAGCGCAGAGCCCCACGTCAGAGATGCGGTGTCCAGTTCCTCTTCCATCATGCGCTCCATGTTGTCCGTGGTCTGCCTTTCTTTCTCTTTCCTCTGGTGTCCAAGTGAGGGCTATCCTTGCAGGCATTTCTTGTCTCATTCTCATAACATGTCCGAGCCATTTCCATCTTCTCTTTTGAGTATGTCATTCATTGCCTCTTGTCTTGTGTCTTGGAGTAGTTGGTTATTGGATATTTTAATTGAAATATAGGCAATAAAATTTGGAAATTAAACGATGGAAATGAATGATTTACATTGGTTTTAAACAGTAATTATGTAAAGATTTTTACACATACTGTAGATAATGTTGAAACCACTCAAGGTACATTTTTGAAACTAGCTAGCATTTCAAATTATCATTAAATTTGAAAATCTGTAAAAGATAATGACTAGAATATATTAAAAAGTTCTAAATTACATGGGAACATATTATAAAGCCTTGTTAACATGTTTTGTTAGTGATGGTGTTCGTTTATTGTTTTTTCTTATGTCTTATAGTTTGTTCCTTGTGTTCCCAAATTACTACGTAATGTACGAAGTTTAAAAAGGTCTACTGATGTAACTTAGAACTGTTGTAGGTTGTAAAAGTAATTTAAGTAAGATATAATTAACATGTATAGTAGATACTTTTTGAACAATAATAAAGGGACCAAGACCATTCATCGTGTAGCTCAGCGGTATTAAGCTCGTTTTGTGTATAATGGTAAAATCTCAGTACAGCCCATTCTTTACTCATCCAGCTGAAGATCTGTACCCAGACTTCCTGAGTATAGGGAAAATTCAGAATCCTTGCTGCAGCAAATATCTAAATGATATGCCGTTGAGACTTCTAATTGAAATAGGCAGCAACTGTGGAGGTGCCCTGAGTGCATAAACATCCGTTCCGTTAATTTTTCCAAGTTTTGAGTTTAAAGAACTATTTTTTTTCATGTTCATTAATGGTTTTATTTCTTATGAGAGCCTTGTACCCAGACATTTTACACCTTATAGATCCCAGACATCCAATTTCTGTGACGGTTTTTATTTACTAAGGTAGCTTCCCTTGGCCAATACCATAGTCGCTTCCTACAACATGCCTTCTAGGTCACAGTATTTCTATTCTTTGCTCCCCCTGTAAGCCCCAGAAATACATGGGCGAAACCTCCCGAGTGGTTATCGGGGCCCAAATTTGGGGTGTAAAAATAGAACCACTGTTACCTGCCACGCATGTCGTAAGAGGCGACTAAGGAGGTTTGACTGAAATCGGATACACATGTCCTAAACGTGTAGAAATATATGCGTTTAGGGGCCTACCAAACCAATGTGCAACGTATACACGTTCTTGGCAAAGATCAAACATATCACAAAGAGTGATTAAAATTGGTCGTAAGAACGAACACAAAGAAGAAGAAGAAACATATCACAAAGAGTGATTAAAATTGGTTGTAAAGAACGAACGCAAAAAGAAGACACTGGCGAAACAACTATTTAAAATTTCGAACATGTAGGCTTGGCTGAAAAGATGGGAAATATTGGGAGAGATCTACAAATATATGAGATCCTCAAGACAATATCAGCTTCCTATATAGGAGTGATCAGATCAAAATTTTCAAACTTTGAACCCAGTACACACAACTTACAAACACTTAAACAAAATAACCTCGCATATGGGTACCGCACATCCATGCAAAACTGTTAGCCACCATCTGGTTATTTGTTCACTGGCTGCTAGATCAATATCCAATCATTAGTGTGGAACACTTCATGTGTTTACTTACCAGATTAAAATTTTCACATGAACCTCACTGGTTGGCTGGGGTTAACTTAGTCTAGTAAGGAGATGTGACCATAGAGAGAAATAATATATATTTTTTAAACAGTAAATTGTTCTGTGAAATATTGATGTAAGAAATCAGAGACTATTATAATTATAATTTTTCTTTATTTGGTATAATATAACCACTCTTTGTGATTTGAGTGTAAATACATTGTGCTATATTTACAGAAAAGCTGCGATATCTGCACCTTTTTTGACATGGTTGTTGCACGATGGTAGATTTTGTAAGAATTAAATGTGACCTTTGTCTCTATTTTTGACCAAAAAAAACAGCATACCGTCTTCTCTTATTTTGATATTAAATTGCCTATAAATCTTCAGCATGCAGGACCACATGTTTTTATGTCGGGCTTCGAAACTAATTTTTCGTAATCAACTGAAAACAAACTCAAAAACTTTGGTGCCGAAGATCAGCCGTTTAACTCAACGCTAGAGTGACCTCTATGATTATAAAATATCTGATAAAGAATGATGACAAATAGTGCAGAAAAATAAAATGAACATTATCATCACGCAACATGTGAAAATAGGTAGAACATTTCTTAAATATAACAAATAAATATGGGACAGAAAGTAATGACAGGAAGAGAAATCACTCACAAAATAAAAGCACATGTTTTCTACCATCCAACTTAGATGAATTAGAATGCTCTGTTTTGTTGAAATGAGCTTAAGATGAAGACCCGTATAAAATATCAGTGGCAAGATAGTTACAGCCCTGTGTTGGAAATGGAAAGGGTTAAAAAAACTAAATAGTGCAGAATAGTTACTCAAGATCAAACATGATGGAGAGATGCAGTGAAAACTTTTTCCTACCCGAGAGAGTTCAAAGCTATGGAAGTTTTAGGCATATAAATAGCAATAGATTCTCCTAACTAATTTTTGCTAACTTGTTATCTGATGTAGTTTTATACGCTTCAATGGATATTATGTCTCTCTTGAGAACATGGCCTTGTGTTTGGAAACAAAGTGAACTATTTGTTTATTGCTAGTGTAGTTTTGAAACTTTGTTCTAATGTTGAATTGAAAACAGTATTATGAAAGATTTGCATCTTTTTGATATAAGTGATTTTATGATCTTTAGCACTTCCATTATTGTAAAGTGTCCACATACTGTTCATTGTTTTGTTTTTTTATGTTATGTAATTATATAATGTAACTGATGGTTTGAACATGACGGCTACAGAGGAGGGATATCTGGCCTACGAGAGAGACATTCTGGAGGACTGTTGGGGCCGCAAAGTTCTGCTCAGAACAAGCTATTTGATGAATTATATAACTGTTCTGCCAAAGACAGTGTGTCAACTTTGGCACTCTCCAACTTGGTTTGCCAAAAACGGCACATGTCAACTTTGTCACTCTTCAACCTGGTATGTCAAAGAAAGTGTCAGCTTTGACACAGAAAGTTGGATAAACCAGGGCACACAGATACAGAAATATGGACATATAACAGTCGGTTCTATTTTCATGGCATTGCTCTTATCCTACAGCAGAGTAGGAGCGAAACCAGGTGTGTATGACACTACCGCCTAGTCCCTTGAGAAAACTGTAGACTGCATCTTGACTACAATTTTTATGATTCTAGTGTGACCAATGATCTGAGCTCAGAGGAAGATGCAGAATGGCATTCTTTTTCAATCTCCAGTGTTGACTTTCAAATATTTTAAAATCATGTTTTATCATTTATGTCTTCTGTGACATTGTAAGTTTATATGGAAATATGTTGGAAAAAAAAATGTAGATGATATTTCTAGCTAGTGAATTGTCATAGTCAGTGTTTTTAACTCAAGAAGAGATAAAATCCCAGTGGATTTTAATCTATCTTTCAATCTGAATATCCTATGTTGCATATTCTTGACATCGATATTTCAGAAAACTGGTAAGCAGTTTGTATTTCAAGCCATTGCAAAAATTAGTAACCAGTTTGTACTTCATAAAACATTTGTAATCTATATGTGATTAAAGTCAGCTATCCAATGAGTCCTATAGCTACTGTTTGCTGTGTTTCATATTAAATTTCTTGAATATTTTCTCCATATGCCACAAGATTGCTTTAATAAGTTTTGTAAAAGTCTCTGGCTGAATCCTCAGATAGAAGATGATTTATTGATGACAGAACTGACTTCACTGCAATCTGTGCAGACTCATAGGTACTCATTCTCTGACACTTTCTTCGTTTTTGTGCCGGTTATCAGTTATATAGTAAAAGATGAGAAAAAATGTTACCATCATCTAGGGTACAAAATAGTGTGACCCCAACCACCTTGCAGGTTTTGTAGAACTGTTTATTGGTCAGTTTCCTTCCCATTGGTATAAGTCCTTACACCGAACAATGACTTCACCAACGTTGTCTGCAGATTTGATGACAATGTACTATGTGTCTTAGAAGTGAACATATCAAGTTTTCATATTACCGTAATTGTTGTAGTCAGTTTTTTTAAAACTTAATACATAAAAGTGGTAGACTTGTTTCGATCATTACAGTTTACAGGATGTTACATTTGAGGGCTGGTGTAGAAGAGTGGTGTAGCGCTTGCTTCATAATTGAAAGAGACGAGTTTGCTTCCAAGCTCAAGCAGGCTGTAGCCAATCCAGCTGAAATGAGGGAATCGCAGGGTTGAGAAAGGGAAAAGTTTTGAAGGAGAACTGGCTATCTCACATTCAAATGTTAAGACCTAGTACTGTCTGAGACTTGTAACATTTTGCACCTGTACTGCATTATATGCTATGGGATTACCCTTTATATCCTTTTTTATGTCTGCTTACACATTTTTGTTCATTTATATTTCTATCTTTATTTAATATTTTGTTGAAATTTGGCCATTTATTTAAGTACATTTTAACTAAGCTTGTTTTATATATTGTATACTAATGATGCATCTGGTAGAGTTGACATGGTTTTTTTTATTTACTCCGACAATAGTTACAATTATACCAAGTGTTATTTTGTTCTTTACACATACAGGTTGTTTTACTTGTCCCTACTACTTCTCTTTTTATAGATCAGTGGTGAAAGAAACAAAGCAAGTAGTAGTATGATAGTTTTACAAAGGACAGCAGACAAAATCAATGTTTCCACCAAAAGACTTTTTTAAAGATTAGAACATACACAAATACCACACCACATGTTTTTATAATTGGTAATCAGTTTTGATGCAGTCTACTTTACATTCCATTTTTTGTAAAGTTTAGTTTCGTGTAGTCAACAGATCATCATCACTGCACATCTAACCAAATAGACCATACATTTTCTTGATTTCTTCCTCTGTATTTTGTAGAAATGTGTGTCCAAAAGAAATTTTTACAGATATTAAAACAGCATGGTCTCACAACTGCAACGCATCTAGCCCTTATTTTCTCTCTCTCTTTCCTGTGTCGAAATGCCCCAAAAGAAGCAAATAATTAATAAACGGTGGCAATGGACGATTTGCTCTGAAATATGATTGCATTGAAAAGTACACTTAGTGTATCAAGATTTTTTCTTCAAATATTCTGCAAATAAATATGCATTTGTTAGGGTTGCTTCTAATTCTTCTTGTTGGTTGGTTATTTTCTTAATCTTATTTTGTGTGTCTTTTGGTAATATTTAAAAATTATTGACAATGCTTTAGTAGTAAACAAGTTTGATTACCCGAGTGGTTACCGGGCCCAAATTTGGGGTGTAAAGAATAGAGCCACTGTTACCTGCCACGCATGTCGTAAAGGCGACTAAGGAGGTTTGGCTGAAATCGAATGCACATGTCCTAAACGTGTAGAAGTCTATGCGTTAAGGGCCTACAAACCAATATGCAACGTATACACGTTCTTGGCAAAGATCAAACATATCACAAAGAGTGATTCAAATTGGTCGTGAAGAATGAACGCAAAGAAGAAGAACAACAACAAGTTTGACACCACCATTTCCTCGCATCATCATGTTCCATAATGGCTCATATATGTGAAACTCTGCATTATGTACATTTTTCTTTGAATGCTCCATATTAGCACTTGTCAACCACTCTGTGTGATCTGTATGTGATCTGAGCCTAAGAGCGATTGTACATAGTGCCAGTTATGTGCCTACAAGTAGACCATAACGTCCTTTTTCTTCAAACGCTCCATATCGACCACTTGTTAACCACTCTTGTGTGACTTGTTTGTGATCTGAGCCTAAGAGCGATTGTACGCTGTGCCAGTTGTGTACCAACAAGTAGGTTAGCACATCTGATTTATGCGCTGCTTTTTATTTACTAGGGTAGCATCTCTAGGGCCTACATCAGTCGCCCTTACGACATGCATTGTAGGTTGCAGTGGTACTATTCTTTGCTTCCTTGCGGGCCCCAGCACATCCAATTTCTGCGCTGCTTTTTATTTACTAGGTAGCATCCCTAGGGCCTACATCAGTCGCTTCTTACGACATGCATTGTAGGTCGCAGTGGTACTATTCTTTGCTTCCTTGCAGGCCCCGGCACCACACAGACGATGTACATTTTAAATAATGAACTGCGGTTCAATTAGAATTTCTTATAGATGAAACACTGCATCGCCCGAGTGGTTACAGAGGCCCAAATTTGGGGTGTAAAGAATAGAACCACTGTTACCTGCCACGCATGTCGTAAGAGACGACTAAGGAGGTTTGGCTGAAATCTGCACCTGTCCTAAACGTGCAGAAGTCTATGCGTTTAGGGGCCTACCAAACCAATGTGCAACGATACACGTTCTTGGCAAAGATCAAACATATCACAAAGAGTGATTAAAATTGGTCGTAAAGAACAATGCAAAGAAGAAGAAACACTGCATGAAGTTCATGCTTTTGTAGAAACATTTAGTTATTCATTGATTCCTTTGCTTAGTTACTCCTCTAATACTCTATGATGTAGAAATCATCCAGATAGAATGCCACATGTTCATATCAGCTTCTTCTTTTGATCCAGCTCAAGTCTTAGTCCATCAGGTATTTATTTTGTCATTCCATCACATTTGGAGTTTTATGGAGGTTTAGATCTCTAACTTTTGACCTCCCATGCTCACTGTGGTATTTGGGCCTCTTCTATTCTGTAAAATTCCTTCTATATTTTTATAAGACCCTTCCATCTTCTAGAGTACAGATCTTTAACAAATTTGTGCTAATCTTTTCTGACCCGTGTAGCCTTTCCAGTCTATTTGATACCTAGCTCCAATTCTCTTCTTTTCCAGTCTATTAGTTATCTAGCTCCAACTCTCTTCAATGTGGGTTTTTTAAATCTTCCTCTTTATCTGTGGATTCAAGAATAGTTCAATCAACTGGCAATCTTTATGTGTTCTATCCACAGCTAGCATATTTTTATATTTCGCTGTCATATATAGTGCGATTTGTTGTACTTTTATGAAACTAATGATAAATTTGTGCAGCATTGTTGTTATATAACATTGTTATGTGGAAATAAATTATGTATTGTTCTTTTGATTGGTGCAATCAAATAATTAAATAGTCAGTTTTCTATTGGATGTTTCAACATACAGTTTAATTACTTGGTACATTTTATAAGATCGTGGGTCCCATACTGTTCTGTTCACAGGTACATTTTTTTCAGATATCACTAGGATTGTTGCTGGAGCTACGGAGTTCGTGCTTTGTGCACTACTTTTGGCAGGTGGTGTACTATTTCTGTGGATAGATACTGAGCCATATGGAGAAAAACTATGTACAAGGAATCATTCCTTCTTCTTTAGACCTTTTCTCTCTCGCGATCACCGCTTAGACTGATGTACCAGATTTCCCCATAAATTCTTATTCATGTGGAAATCTGATTCATGAAACTTTAGCATGGTTGTGTTTTGTCATATCTTTAGCGCCATTTGGAGCTCTGGTGTCTTCTTTGCGTTCGTTCTTTACGACCAATTTTAATCACTCTTTGTGATATGTCTGATCTTTGCCAAGAACTTGTATACGTTTGGTAGGCCCCTAAACACATAGACTCCTACAAGTTTAGGACACGTGCATCCGATCTCAGTCAAACCTCTTTAGTCGACTCTTACGACATGCATGGCAGGTAACAGTGGTTCTATTCTTTACACCCCAAATTTGGGCCCGGTAGTTTCCTCCGTGTCAATATCAGCCATGTTGAATACTGTTGACAGGTCAGAAATAGCAACATCACCACGGCTTAATGAACACATGCTTAGTACAGAATAAATTTTCAACTTCTCCGATTCCAGTATCTGTTGTACTGAAACAAGATAGTTCGCTTCTGACAGTTGCCTGTATTCATCGGATCTTGCTTCAATGTTATCTGTCTGCAATTTCCTCAGTGGAATATATTCAATGCCTAAAGTGCTGAGGGCATACTCAGACAACTGGATCACTGCATTCCCGGTATGAGCCAGTGCATTGAAGATCTCAGTAGTAAGATCTTCATTAGTTACATGCTGTGAGAAATAGTTGTGTGTTCTCATGCCGCCAGACTTACTCTTCACATTGGCAATGTTCCATCACTGAAGGTCTCAGTAGTAAGATCTTCATCAGTGACAGGCTGTGAGAAAGGGTTGCATGTTCTCATGCCGCCAAACTTTCTCTTCACATTGCCAATGTTCCATCACTGAAGGATTATACTGATGAAACTGGCATTGTCATTCTCACTGGCTAGTCTCAGCACTGCTACATTATAATCATTGAGCACAAATAAGGCCAGTGACACCCTTTGCCTATCAAGATTGGATGGGAAGAGAGCTATGAGGATTATCAAAGCTGCATTTGTTTTGTGCACACAATTCCTTGTAAACCCTTCTGTTAGCTGCACTCTAATCACCTGCTGTCACCTTCTTCATGGCGACTAGTTCTACTACCTTAGTGTAGCTGCCAAATATAGAGTATATCATGAATGCTTGTACAGTTGTAGCACTTTCTTTTGCATTTGAGGCCGTCCCTATTAATTATCCTCCTGTGTAGTTCAGAGCAGATTTAACATATATCACATCCATTTGAACAGCAACTATTCTTTCTCTTGTAGATAAAATGTTACTTTTTACCTGTAAGTATTTGCTCATATCAAAGCCAGATGGTCTTTACATGGTGGAAATCAAGTTTTTAAGTGTAGATGGATGCGGAAGGCATAACAATTTTGATATTCGACAAAAACCTATAGCAGGATGGAGACTTGATGTAAGCCATAAATGCCAAACATTGAGTTCTGCTGCTATAATGCTTCCTTATGTCATTATTTCTCATCAACAACATCGGTTCAGGTTCATCCAGAAACTGCAGATTCTCTTCTTTAACAATACTCTCTGTATTTAAATTAGGCATTATAAAATTCACATGAGCTTTTGTGAGGTAGTCATCAACAGTTACATTCTTTTTTATATCTGTGACTAAACAAATTTTCTAACTCGGACAATCTTTCTATTTTTCCATTGCTGAAAAGCCAATTAAATGATTTTGTATTAACTGAATCCTTAATAATGTAAACAATGAAAGACATATCCTGAACAATTTTAATACTGAGCTCTATGACAGGTGCTATGCAGCATGTGTGCGACGTTGAATAGTGTGTTCTGTCCAAGTAGAATCTCTACATTTCTCCGAAGTGATTACTTCCATATTCTGAAAATGTTTCATACACACAACACTGTATTTGGTTGGAACCCACTCTTACGAGGAATGCTTCGAAATCATTTTTATCGAAGCTCATGGTTTGAGATGGAAATTGAAACAATGTAGTATATTCTTCACCCTTGTAGTTTGATCTACATTCAGGCACACAACACTTACATAAATAACTAATAATCCTTCACATAAGAATACATCAACAAGAATAGTTAAATTTGAGCAGTTGCAGTGCAGAAATACAACACCGTCCTAACTTCAAACTTGGTGTTTAAACCGACTTCCGTTGTTGAAACTCGACCGACAGTTAAAAACTACAAATCTCAGCGCGATGACCTCTAGTACTGATGGCCACGGTATATGCCTTGAAAGACTCAAAATAGAGGACTGCGGTATGTGTGAATTTTTAATGGTTTTTCGGTTCTCCAGCTATGAATTCAGGCTTAGTCTTGGCGTCAAACATGATGCCTCTGACTGATTTTTGTGGGAGGGCTAGCTGTCCTTATCACCGGCGTCTCTCGCCATTTAGGCGAGCCTTACTCCAACTTCAGTTGTACTTGCAATTTAGATCCACATGTAAAGAATCAGAGTTTCCTGCAGTGTGAACTGAATAGGATTGGTGACTGGTACAACAAGTTCGAAGCGAATCGGAATCCGGCAAAGGCTTTTCTGACATGATTAACTTAACACTCACATAGTAAAGACACCTACTCCAGTTGTCAGCATGTGTAACAAAGACATTGACAGAAACGAAACACTAAAATATCTTGGAATAACAGTTGACAGAAGCCTGACATTTAAAAGTCATGTTAAGAACGTAATCCTAAAGGCAAGAAAATGGATAACCGCCCTCAAAGTTATGGTGGATATTGAACAACGCGTGCTACTTTTTCTTTATCAGGGACTAGTGCTGAGCGTGGTGGACTATGGAGTATGGTGTTGGTCTTCTGACAGTGAGCAGAACATCGCTGTATAAGTTAGACAGGATTCAAAATGAAGCGATGAGGCTTATACTCACGTTGTACATGTGACACTTCATGTGCGGCAATGCGCTATGTCCTTGGCTTGCCAACGATGACCATGAGACACAAAATCGCACAGGTAAAAGCTTATCTGAGAGTTTCTGTTGACACAAACCATCCTCTGCACAAATCCATAAATGAAAACAAGGGCGGGTGTTTGAAGAGAGGCCGATCCTGGATGGCCGAGGATGTTATTAAACAGGTCTGTACTCTAGACGAGTTGAGGCATGGCGAAGAATGGATGCCTATATCAGAGGATATGATTGATTACTCCAGGGTTGTCAGTACACTTGGACGCTGCTGTAGAGAATGGGCCCAGGGCGTAGTAAATGCGGAGATTCTTGCACTCCTGGATAAGCACTTCCATCCAGGTGATATCTACACCGATGGCTCTGTCAGACACGGAATCCGATCATCGTGGGCTTATTCAGCACAATGAAACGGTAGCACACTGCATGAGAACTGCGGCGCTTTCGAGACAACGACATCGGGCATGTTATCGAGATCACCGCTGCCTCCATGGCTCTGTCAATGTCCTTATTGCAACAATAACTTGCGGTTAAGTAACAATTGTTACGTAAAAGGTACTTAGTATTGAGTATATGGTTAAAGTAACGAATACTTTCATATAACTCAGTCACCAAAACGCAATGCACATTACTAAGGCACCCGTAGGCCACTGGATGGAGTAAGATCGGATCCCAAACGATATCTTATACGGAGATATCCTCGTTTCAATGATATCTGTAAAAGATAATTGAAATTGTTGGATAGAATCAATGTGGTCTCTATAATATTAGTGTAATAGCCCCTGAGACAATTTCGTGAGAGTAAACTGTATGTGGATTTGAACTAGTTGACTGGTGCGTTAATCCAGCTCACTGCGCTAAGCGGACTCCTTCATCATCAGGTGCCGTGCCGGCTGGCGTGGCGATCATGAATCTCCACAAATCTCTGTCGTTGGTGTTTGCTATCAACTCAGATGTTGACGCTCTACCGTACCATGAAGTCAGACTATCCAAAATTTTCTCTCTCTGTCTTTCTCTGTCTCGTTTACCCTCGATTTTACCGGTTGTCACAATGTGTTCTAAACCTCCCTCCCTCATCACATGCCCGAAAAATGATGACTGCCTCTTTCTTATATTAATGATAAGCTTTCTCCGTGTCTTGATCTCATTCAACACCTCAACATTAGTAATTTTAGCAGTCCATGGGATTCTCATCAGTCTTATGTAAAACCACATTACTGTGACCCTCAGAGATTTTTTGATCCATTGGTTCATTGTCCATCACTCGCATCCGTATGTCGGTATTGGTTCTATATAGCACTGAATAATTCGCATTCTGATCGGGATTGATACGAACTTGTTGCAGATAAAGCTTCTTATTTTCAGGAACGATGTTTTCCTTGTCCTTTCTGCTCTTTATTTCTGCTCGGCATCTGATGTTACCAGTTCTCTAATCATGTTTTACATCACTGTGCCAAGATAAGAAGAGTTTTCTAGGATAGTCTCATGTGTGCACTTCGTAGATGTCTTTCACTTTCTTGTCACTTCTGACACCAACCTTTTGCGTGGACAATCTTTTCCCTTGTATCCACCATATCTTAGTCTTCTTCTTCTCCTTCTTCTTTGCGTTCGTTATTTACGACCAATTTTAATCACTCTTTGGGATATGTTTGATCTTTGCCAGGAACGTGTATACGTTGCACATTGGTTTGTAGGCCCCTAAATGCATAGACTTCTACACGTTTAGGACACGTGCATCCGTTTTCAGTCAAATCACATTAGTCGCCTCTTACGACATGCATGGCAGGAAACAGTGGTCTATTCTTTACACTCCAAATTAGGGCCACAGTAACCACTCGGGTGCCATATCTTAGTAATATTTGCTCTTTGAGACGCACTGTCTATTGGTAATCTGCAAATATGGCCAAGCCATTTAATTTGTTGTTTCTTATTGAAGCTCAGTACTGATGTCGTAGCCAACTTTTAGTTCCTGATGTCTTTATTCCTAAATAAGTCTTTGTTTTTGGATACTCCCAGCACTCTGCATACACACTTCATCTCTGTTGTGACACATTTTCGTCGTTTGATGTCAACGCCAAGGTTTGGCACTGATAGCATGATAATATCGGGAAAAAAATTGTACTGTACAATCCCCTTTTAGTGGTGACATTCTTACACTTGGTGCCATTTGTCCTACGGTTTGATGAATTGCATCTATGTTGAATTTCGTTATCTAATGTTAGGCAATCGACGTTATGGCACATTGGGAATTCCTTTTATTTACTAGGGTAGCTTCCCTAGGGCCTACAACAAACGCCTCTTACGACATGCAGTGTTGGTTGCATTGGTACTATTCTTTGCTTCCCTTGCGGGCCCCGGCACCATCCTCTTTAGCCTGTTACGCCCTGGCGTTTAGGCACAACAAACGTACACCATTCTTCCTGTTCATGGCCTTCCTCTGTATTGTGTTCCAACTATGATTCATTTCCTTCAGCTCTTGCTCTATCGTTCTCCTCCAAGTCGTCTTGGGTCTTCCACGCTTTCGCCTACCCTCTGGAGTCCATCTCAGTGCAGTTTTCGTGTCGGAGCCAGTCTCCATGCGCATCACATGTCCAATCCATCTCCAGCGTCGTCTTCGGATGATAGTGCCCATATTCTCTTGTTGGCATCGTGCAAGCAATTCTTGATTCGAGATAGTAGTCGGCCAGTACACGCGTAAGATTTTTCGCAGACAAGTTGTATGAAAGGCGGAGAGTCTGGACATATCCTGTTCTGTCATTCTCCAGCATTCCGATCCGTACAGCAAAGTTGACAGCACACAGCTGTTATAGATACTAGTCTTGGTTCTGATGCTGTATTGGGCAGATTTCCAGGCGGTCTGAAGGGTCATGAATGCACTTCGTGCTTTACTCAGTCTGTTTTTAATGTCAGATCCAGCGCCTCCTTCATTGCTAATAACACTTCCAAGGTATGTGAAAGCGGTTGTATCTCGGAGGGTTTTACCTTCTAGTTTGACTGGTGCTGGGGTTGCTATGTTCAGAGTCATTACTTCAGTTTTCTTCTGATTTATTTTCAGCCCAACCATCTCACTATATTGGTTAAGGCGGCAGGTCTTTTCCTGGATATCTCTATGTGTATGAGATAGGAGTGCGATGTCATCTGCAAAATCTAGGTCTTCCAGCGTGGATGTGAGCGTCCATCTAATACCTCTTGCCTTATCTTCCGTTGTTTTACGCATCACCCAATCTATGACAGTGTTGAATAATAGGGCTGACATAACACAGTGGCAGGAAACAGTGGTCTATTCTTTACACCCCAAATTAGGGCCACAGTAACCACTCGGGTGCCATATCTTAGTAATATTTGCTCTTTGAGACGCACTGTCTATTGGTAATCTGCAAATATGGCCAAGCCATTTAATTTGTTGTTTCTTATTGAAGCTCAGTACTGATGTCGTAGCCAACTTTTAGTTCCTGATGTCTTTATTCCTAAATAAGTCTTTGTTTTTGGATACTCCCAGCACTCTGCATACACACTTCATCTCTGTTGTGACACATTTTCGTCGTTTGATGTCAACGCCAAGGTTTGGCACTGATAGCATGATAATATCGGGAAAAAAATTGTACTGTACAATCCCCTTTTAGTGGTGACATTCTTACACTTGGTGCCATTTGTCCTACGGTTTGATGAATTGCATCTATGTTGAATTTCGTTATCTAATGTTAGGCAATCGACGTTATGGCACATTGGGAATTCCTTTTATTTACTAGGGTAGCTTCCCTAGGGCCTACAACAAACGCCTCTTACGACATGCAGTGTTGGTTGCATTGGTACTATTCTTTGCTTCCCTTGCGGGCCCCGGCACCATACGGGTGAGAAACAAGTGGTTGACATCGAGCGTTCGAAGAAGAAAAGGAGATATAAAATCACCAAAATGAGCGTTACACACATCCACTGTCTCTCGACTGGATGCCATCAAGTAAAAACTATTCCAGTACAGTATCGATAGACATTACGCAGTTAACACGTGAGTTGAACATATTCAAAACAGCACACACTTCCAGACAAATTGATATTACGAAAATAAAATTGCGCATAGAATTTACATGTAATGCCTTACTAGCCGCATACGAGTCTGCACGTTTTATAATTGTGATATTAGAAGAGTGTAATTTGAACACCAAAACCATATTCCAAGGATTGAACTAGGATTAAAATCGGTAGGGCTGCCGGAACGTCTGATTTGATTTCGTCCACTTTGTTATGTCGCTGATTCTTACACAGCTTTTTCAATGAAAATGCCAACAACCACAAATAATAAAGTGGAGGCTAAACTCTCCACAGACTTAGGGGATGCAGCTAAGCAGTGCTTAAACTGTCTAGAGAAGAAAGTCAGGAATTTGGAGAAGAGAAAGGTAAGTGTCCTAATAATTTTACATCCATGTGCCGATTGCCAAGTATAAAGAAATGACCATTGTGATTGATGATTGAAAAAGGGACACTCAGTCGAATTTGTGAGGGCCGTGGATTGAAGTCTTTTGTTAAATGTTCAACTATGTCAGTCTATTTAGTAAATTGTTGCATAATGATAACAAAAACCGGTGATAGTTATGTAAAAATGAACATGGAATGGACTGAGAATGTTTTGAAATTCAAGTTGCTTGGAACTGAAAGCATGACAAGTCCAAGATGGCTGCCGTTCTTTTGGCAGAAAGGAGATGAATCACCACGTTGTGCATCGAATTCTTGGAAATTTACAATATATGCACTTCTAGGTTTTGTTTCTTTTTGAAATTTGAACTCAAGGAGAAACAAATGGGATGGTTTAAATAATATAATAAAATTCTTTGGGTACTTGTGTAAACTTTAAAAATGTTACATGTCAATAATGTCATATTATTTATTATATAATTTATATTCAAAATGCATTCATTAAATCATTCATATGATCTATATGATACTCATTCAGTTCTCAGCATGAGAACTTGTTTTATGTCTAGCTGTGTAAATAATTTAAAAGATCACGAGAAAGAAGAAAAAATTAACATTTTTAGAAATATGCTGCTAAGTAACTTACTAGTAATCATTATTGATAAATTTAACTTAGTACGTACTGTTAGATAGGACATGATACATTTACATCAACTTCAAGAAGACCAGCATATTCAAATAATAGTATTAAAAGGAGAGCCCTCTGCTGGAACAAACAGGAAAAAGAAACGGGAAGGAAAAAACAAATGGAGACTACTTGGAAACATATATTTCAGTGATTTGGAAGACGCTCAAAGAATGATGTAGGATAGATCGAATGAGTTAAGAATCTGCTACAGTTGAAGCAGATGGATTATAATATATTTTGTTAAAAATAAAATATGATTGAGAATAATACTTAGCTGCAGATTCTATTGAAACATACAGAATATACTGTTGAGTATCTCAAATATATACGAAAGGCACTAGATCAGGCAAGGTTGACCAGAAAGAGAAGGCAAATATACAGCAATTAAAACAGTAATGTCATTTCAAATCATAGATGAGTACAAAAGGTAAAAGGGGTTAAAATTGCATCTGGGTCAGCAATCCAGCAATGACCATTGCACTACTCCACTTCCGCATATGCTTTAGTGAACACTTCTTCCAACTGCTGTGTGACCCTCATATTCTAAAAGATACTAAAGATTTAGGAATAATATAAATATTATTGAAAAGACTTCAGATGCTGTTCAAGGCCCATTCTAGAAGAAACATGGCTGAAATTTATTGCAGAACAACTAGTATGTCATGCCTCACAGCAATCTCTGCAACACATTTTAACTAACAAGAAACCTTCCATGATGCATCGCTTCATAAGAGACAATAGACAAGACAATTGTCTTGTTTATTGTTATTATGGATTTGTTAGGCTATAATTACTAATAGAGTATGTGAAAGGAAAACTATATGCATTTGGACTCTAGAAATCAGACAGGCAGACCAAGGACATTTTGGTGAACAGTGTAGGAGATGCATAGTGTAGGAGAGTCCTGCGAAAGATGGTCACTGACACAGCATGAAGGAGAGATTTTGTTGGCCACAGACTGCTTCGTTGGTCCATATTCAGGGGAAAAAACAACAGAGGGGACACTATAATATCTTTAGCATGTTATCCATAGCAATTTTCATGGTGGTTGTTGCAATTATTTGGTTCTTATAAATTGTGAAATTGAATGTGTTAATAACACATGAAAAAAATGAAAGTTGAATAAGTTATTACGTTTGTATTATCAATCAATGTTTGTTGACTGATTCTTTATTGCACGCACATTTCTTCTCAGATCTTCAATTAAAAAAAATATATTTTCTTTGGTAATTGTCCAGTATTTATTGTTTGTGTTATAACTGACCTTATAATGAATACACATGGTTCTTATAGGGGAGGATAGAACAGAATCAGGAGAAGGCCAAGAAAGGAACAAAACTTGAGAAGGAACAAGAGGTAAACAAGCTGAGTGGTACAAAAGCTGTTTATGATGAATGTCTGTCTGATGATAGTAAACTTTTAGTTGCTATATTTTGTAAGATTATTTTGTGGGTCACATACAGGGATCATATCACACTTCAATCAAAAGCCCACTGTTAATATCCATGTGAAATGATTAGGCTATTTTTCAGTGATCCCTGAGCAGACTCTACAGCAGCTGTGTGAGCAAAATTTGAAATAAATTTACTTTCTACCAAATCTGCTATCATGAAACAACCTGAGCAAATAGTGCATGGTGAAATTAAATGTGCAGGACTAGCAGTTGCAGATTTGTTGTAAACATATTTACGCAGGTGCTAGAATAAAAAAAAATCATAAATGGTGGTTTATAAAGTGGTTATACTAGAGCAGACGGAGTAGTCTCCAGCCTACATTTGTTTAGAACTGTTTGTTTACCAGTTGGTCTTCCCTCTATGCTCATGTAGATGCAATGGTCAAGGAAATGAATTGCAGATAAACTGGTTGGTGCTGTATTCATTGTATTTGAAAGTATAGACACATAGAACATTAATTTTGTCTAAATGTAAATATTCAAATTTCTTATGTATTAAGAATGTGTTAAAAGTTTTTTTTTTTTACAAATATTAAAACAACTTTTGTGATAAGCCAGTAAAATATGCTTTTATACATAAACTATAAATATATAGGTTAAATATAGAGTGCGACCTGGTAATTGTTGTGTGTGAAGATTAGACACTGTCCTTACACGCTGAAGTTCTTAGTTATTTCCACCATCGGATAAACAATGTTCAAAAATTGACAGCAACCTCTGATCTCACCATAGGTAAAGACAAAAAACTTGAAGATCCAGTGTGTAAATTGCTCATGTTAAAAATCCACTGTTTCAAAAGTGGGCTGCTTGCTGCTGCCTGGCACAATTTGAGATATTTATCATTAAATTTAGTTTCTACCAAATCTACCATCATGCAAACTCGAACAGCAAAGAAAGAAGTGCATTACAAAATCTCAATTGGGATAGGCTGGATTTTGATAGCCATGTAGTTTAGATGTAAACATACGCCTGTGTGGTGTCGGAACCCGCAAGGGAAGCAAAGAATAGCACCACTGTGACCTACAAGGCATGTCGTAAAAGGCGACTGATGTAAGACCTAGAGAAGCTACCCTAGTAAATAAAAAGCGTTGCAGAAATCGGGTGTGCTGGCATACTTGTAGGCACATAACTGGCAAAACGTACAATCGCTCTTAGGCTTGAATCACATACAAATCACACAAGAGTGGTTAACAAATGGTCGATGTAGAGTGTTCGAAGAAGATGTAAACATAACCCAGCTTATTCAAGTTCAAATCACACAAAAATGTCATTTTTAAAATGGTTATACTATATTGAAGAATGGGAGCTAGGACTTGAATTGCATATCATGGTCAAAGAACCCTTGCTTTTCAAAGCCATACTACATCTAAGTTGTGGGCCTTTAAGCAATTAGGGATCAAAGAGGAAAGACAAGCTCAGTCCAAAAAATACAATGTTGAAAATGTATATATGTTAGGCGTGAGACCCTACCATGAGTAGAAATCTCCACAGCACTAAGCATAGCACTACATGCCTAGAGTTGTTGGAGATTTCTGGGTCTACAAAAAAGCCAGGTATTCTCCCCTACACACTATAGAAAAAAGGGTTATAACTCATAATTCCTGAGGGTTCGACAACAACATATGTTGGGCTGCATGACACAGATATCGCTACACAATGTAACAACCACCATTTTGACAACAAACTAAGAGTAACATGTTATCCGACACTTGATTTCATGTTTAAACAGTGACAATATCATAGCAAACAGAAAAATATTTTCTTCTTTGCGTTCGTTCTTTACAACCAATTTTAATCACTCTTTGTGATATGTTTGATCTTTGCCAAGAACGTGTATACGTTGCACATTGGTTTGGTAGGCCCCTAAACACATAGACTTCTACAAGTTTAGGACACGTGCATCCGATTTCAGCCAATCCTCCTTAGTCGCCTCTTACGACATGCATGACAGGTAACAGTGGTTCTATTCTTTACACCCCAAATTTGGGCCCGGTAACCACTCAGGCGGCCAACTGTATTAACACCTTGTTTCTATTGTATTGTTATAAGAATTGGATTATTACAGTAACACTGACAGTTATTTAAATAGGTTTATGTTATGTTTATGTTATTTTATTATTTATTTTACCTCAGAATTCCTTGCAACAATATGAGCAGGTTACTCATGACCTGGAGTTTGCAAGAGAACTCCACAAACAGTTTCTGCAGATAAACCAGGAGGTAATTGAGGCAACACATGTTTAATTAAAAAGCTTGACAAATTTGGCATATCAGTGTATTTAGGTTGTTTTTGTTGCAAATGAAGATGCCTCTGTTCTTTTAATTAAGTCACTCATTTTATGACAATTGTAAGAAAAAGTGTCAAATTTGAGAGAAAAATTTCAGAACATACCTATTTTTTAATTTAATAAACCACACACATGCTGTTTGGATGGCTGTATTTGACAGAATAAAACCATAACAGACTCGAGTTAAAAAAATATGTGTTATTTCTTCAAGAATTAAAAAGTAGTTTCATGTTTAACATCTCCATTGTTTTTGTTCAGTTTATTAATCATTTTTTCTTTTATTAGTTCAGGTTAGTGTTTTGAGTTATAGGTAGGTAATACAAAGTGGACTATCATTTTACAAAATAAAGTGTTCTTATCTATACCATTGTCATATTGAGAATTCATTTTCATTCTTTGACAAGGTGTGTTGCTCTGGTCACTGTCTAAATCGTTTTTCTTCATAATTTCTGTAACACATCTGTTCACCTTCCTCTCAGACTTGCATTTTTGGAAACATACCTTGATGTGAGATTCAGGGATCCGCACACAATTTTTGTCCATCTTACTCATCTGATTATCAAAGAGAAACTGTGAGTTGTGACTTTCTAAATTAGTATTTCTTGGTCTGCGGATACATTTCCAGGCTGTGATGCTACACATCTAAATGGCGATAAAATTGCCTCTTCTGCGCATGCTGGAGGAGTTACATTGATGGATAAATCACATATAGTTTGTTGGCATCATCATGACCAATGTCTGAGAAGACCTGCAGAAGTATCAAAAGATAAAATTAGAAAGGAAAAAAGTAGAAGACTAAATGAAGTGAGTCATACAATTCATAAAATATCTGCATATTAAATGGTTTGATCACCTGACTAGAATTCCCTGGTATCGTCTACCACAGAGTCACATTGAGAAAATATAATGAATGTAGAGCAAAAGGGAAGACCACCAAAAGATAATTGACTATCAAGAACAATTTTAAAGAAATGAATACCAAATTACAAAGTGCACTGAGGTACAATGAAGAGAAATTTGATTTATGCTTTTATGTCAAACTTTTGTAGTCTTTCTGTTTTTTTTGTTTGTTCCAAATTGACTATAATGCTTTTAATTTGACTTTGATATACAAGATCCCAAGATTAAAATGTTAGTGCCAGGATTTTTGATTATAAAAAACATTTGTGGTAATGCCAATTATATATGCAAATAGCACATTGGTCAGCACACATTTCTTTTCAGATTTTAAAGACATGTTGTATTTCTGCAATCTTTTTTTACAGTTTATCTGTTGCTCCAAAAAGACCTATAGATATAGAATTTTTTACAGTATACAGATGTTTTTTCCTAGTTATGTATGAGTGTTTAATCACACAACTTTCTAATAACTTTCAGCATGAGAAGATGATGAAGAAACAAGCCAAGCGGGATAAGGCAGAACGGCAGGCATTGGAGATTAAAAGGATTAGTGAAATCCTTCAGCTCCAGAGTTTGCTCGATTCTTTGGGAGGCGACAAAGTGAGGGAAGACTTCAAGACAGGAAAACATGGAGCTGTGGTTAGTGCAGTGTTTTTATATCACCACCATACAATTTAAAAAGAAAATGAATATGTAAGGATTTAATAATCAAGTCTGAAAATGAGACATTTCCAAATTTTGATGAAATCTTTTTTAAATGTTAAAATAGGTCCTTACTGAGGATAACTTAAACCAGCTAGATAAGCTGTATCAAGCGATTTCTCCATCTCGAGATGACAGTGGAGATGAATATCCATAACGTCTTACATTAGCTGCAGAGCACTTGGTCAACGTACTGGATGGAAAAGATCGCCAGGTAGTGGGCACAACGTACAAAGAGCTCAAAGTGCTCATTACCCTTATTAATGAGTGTGGATACTTTGAGAGGGCTCAGCAAGCAAAAGAAGTTGGTATGTACTTGGTTATTCTCACAGATTAAACGTAATTGTAAAAAAATTCTAGTGATCATAGCCTCTCAACCTGTCTGCATACTTCTTTTTTAGCTTCCTACTCCAACCATTGTTGAGATAGTTTAGTGTAATTTTTCAATACAACACAGGGAGTTAGATATGCACCTTGTAGTTCTTTGGAGTGTTTGTCATTACATTGATGCCTCTTGTAGTTAGTCCATCTTCTCTTGATGATTGGCTTCTGTTCCAATGTTTATATGTTCTTGTCACTGTTTGATTGGATTCCCTTTCAGTGTTGTATATTATTACCCGCACAGGTTGTTGTCTGTTCAATATATGGTACTCTATTTTTATGATTGAAAAGAAAAATATTGTCAGTTTCAACTTCTAATGCTCCACATTGACCACTTGTTAACCACCCTGTGATCTCTCTCTCTCTCACACCACCCAGACCGATGTACCAGACCTCCCCATAAATTCTATTCATGTGGAAATCTGATTCATGCAGCCTTAGCATTGGTGTGTTTACGTCACATCTTTAGCACGATTTGGAACTCTGGTCCTTATCCTTCGGCGATGTGTCAGGTTTCAGCCAGCGATTACTCGGTTCGCTCTCCGTTCTGTTTTTACGTGTGGGTAGCTGGCGAACACACCCAACCTCCTTAATCACCTCTTACAACATGCTTTGCAGGTAACAGTGGTTCTATTCTTTACACCTCAAATTTGGGCCCGGTAACCACTTGGGTGGTATGTGACCTGAGCCTAAGAGCGATTGTGCTTTGGGCCAGTTATGTATCTACAAGTAGGCCAGCACACTCTTACGACATGCCTTGTAGGTCGCAGTGTTACTATTCTTTGCTTCTCTTGATTGCCCAGCACCACATGGGCGTGTGTCAACTAAGACTCCATCTCTTAAAGAGAAGATGGTGGCCAAAGAATGGTGTTCTAATATTTCCTTGTCAGATAGTTAATATTTTTGAGGGCATTATGTTAAATATCTGTCTGAAATATGTCAACAGTTGTGTATTTGCTGATTTTCATGTTGTACTTATAGAGATGAAAGCAACAAGTTTAAAAAAAAAACATGTCTGCTATTCATTATGCATGTCATCAGAAAAGTAATTTGTTCTCTTCTAATGCCCATGACCATTCACCGTCGTAGCAGTCACTGACCATCATACTGCGTAGGGCATACACAGATTCCGCTATGTTCATGTCTGTTACGTGGCATTTCTGGTGATTTCTCTTTTGAAGACATGCCATTCCAGCTTCTAATTATTATCATTTTGTGCATTTCTTCCTGATTGCTTTCTGAAAACATTTCTGGGTTGCTGACTTTGATAGATCAAATGCAGAAAATGGATTTGCTGGACCCAAAGGTATCGAAGCTTCTCTCTCTTTAGCCTGTTACGCCCCTGGCGTTTAGGGCAACAACAAACGTACACCATTCTTCCCTGTTCATGGCCTTCCTCTGTATTGTGTTCCAGCTATGATTCATTTCCTTCAGCTCTTGCTCTATCGTTCTCCTCCAGGTTGTCTTGGGTCTTCCACGTTTTCGCCTACCCTCTGGAGTCCATCTCAGTGCAGTTTTCGTGTCGGAGCCAGTCTCCATGCGCATCACATGTCCAATCCATCTCCAGCTTCGGATGATAGTGCCCATATTCTCTTGTTGGCATCGTGCAAGCAATTCTTGATTCGAGATAGTAGTCGGCCAGTACACGCGTAAGATTTTTCGAAGACAAGTTGTATGAAAGGCGGAGAGTCTGGACATATCCTGTTCTGTCATTCTCCAGCATTCCGATCCATAAAGCAAAGTTGACAGCACACAGCTGTTATAGATACTAGTCTTGGTTCTGATGCTGTATTGGGCAGATTTCCAGGCTGTCTGAAGGGTCATGAATGCACTGCGTGCTTTACTCAGTCTGTTTTTAATGTCAGATCAAGCGCCTCCTTCATTGCTAATAACACTTCCAAGGTATGTGAAGCGGTTGTATCTCGGGGGTTTTACCTTCTAGTTTGACTGGTGCTGGGGTTGCTATGTTCAGAGTCATTACTTCAGTTTTCTTCTGATTTATTTTCAGCCCAACCATCTCACTATATTGGTTAAGGCGGCAGGTCTTTTCCTGGATATCTCTATGTGTATAAGATAGGAGTGCGATGTCATCTGCAAAATCTAGGTCTTCCAGAGTGGATGTGAGCGTCCATCTAATACCTCTTGCCTTATCTTCCGTTGTTTTACGCATCACCCAATCTATGACAGTGTTGAATAATAGGGCTGACACATCCTTGTCGACGCCTGTTTTTACTTCAAACTTTAGTTCTGAAGTTTCAACACTGCATGCAAACTGGCTGTAGCAGCTTTTTATAATATTTATAAAACACAGTGGTATTCCATACCATCTTAAGATACGCCATAGACTTTCGCGGTGTATGCTATCAAAAGCCTTTTCAAAATCTACAAAGTTGATATAGAGTTTGCTTTGCCATTCTGTGCATTGTTCTATGATATTTCTAAGAGCAAATATTTGGCCTATACAGCTCCGTCCTCTCCGAAATCCTGCTTGTTCCTTTCTCAGTTTCTTATCCACAGCGTCAGTAATACGTTGTACGATGATTTTGCTTAAGATTTTACTTGGGACAGAAAGCAGTGTTATTCCACGCCAATTATTACAATCGGCAAGGAGCCCTTTTTGGGTATCTTGATGATGACTCCTCTGTTCCATGCATCAGGTATTATTTGGGCATTCCATATAGTAGTAAACAAGGGTTGCAATATATTAGCTGCAAGTTCTGGGTCTATTTTGAATAGTTCTGCGTTTAAGTTATCATTCCCTGGTGCCTTGTTATTCTTAAGAGATTTAATTGCTGTAATGATCTCATCCTGGCTGGGTGTTTCAATGCCAATTTCTAACTCCTCTGTTGGTTCTGGTATGTCTGCTACTACCGTTGGAGGTGGTCTGTTTAGCAATTCTTTAAAATGCTCTGTCCATCGTATTTCTTGTTCCTTTTCCGTTGTCAATAGTATTCCATTCTTATCCTTTATGAGAGTATTTGATCTTCTGTAATGTTTCCAGCTTATTAGCTTTGTAATTTTGTACACTGTTCCCTGATCACACTTTTTTTCTGCTTCTTCTGCCTGTACTGCCAGGTCTTCAACATACATTCTTTTGTCGGCTCTCACAGCCCGTTTGATTTCTTTACTTGCGCTTTTGTACTGTTCTTGGTATCTTGCTTTCAGTCTTTGGACTTTGCTTCTAACAATTTCTTTTTAATATTCTTGGCTGTCTATTATTTTCCATGTTGTTGGTGTTATCCATTCTTTTCTTTGTGCGGTACCCTAGACATGTTTCACTGCTCTTGCTATATATAGATGCTATGTTGTCCCATGTTCTATGTTGTCAGTTTCATCAGTAGTTTCATTACTTTCTAGGGCTTGGAATCTGTTCTTTATCTGCATTATAAACTTATCCCTTACTTCCGTGTCTTTTAGTCTATCCACATCGAACCTCTTTTGGAAGTTTTTCTGTTGTCCTGTTTTCTTAGTTTAAGTTTGACATAAGCTGTGACTAGGTGGTGGTCACTACCAACATCTGCACCTCTCTTGACTACAACATCTAGCAGCGAGCGTCTCCAGGGTCCATTGATCATTATATGGTCTATTTGGTTTTTATCTCTGCCATTAGGGGAATGTATCGAAGCTTAACAGCTGTAAATTAGCAGCACACATACTTGACACAATTACACTCAAATTATTAATTTTTTTTAAAGGTATCTAAGAAATGGTTTTCTAGAGCAAACAGTTTTATTTTATAGATAGACCAAAAGATTATAGTAATACTTTTTTCTGCGGATTGTGTGTAAGAATGAAAAATTGAACGTAGACTTTTCTGTTACTTTCCAGCATTCTGCACTGCATATATAATAAATTTAGCATAGAAAGTTTGCAAATCTCATATATTCTTAGTTTCATTTTTATATTGTACTTGGAAGATTTCTGTTAAAATAATTTGACTAGATTAGCATATTCATGTATGTGATATAGTGGTGATAATAATAGTTATTCAAACCATGCAGTAATTCTGGTTTGTGTCTCATGTTTCATCAAAAGCTGTGGTTGAGCCAAGCCAGGACACAGAACATTTTGAAAATTCAACAGAAGAGCCTACTAGCAGTGAATTACTGACCTCTAGTGAGCAGGATCAGACTACTGACCAGCAGCAACAACAGCCCATAGATCTGACAATAGGAACTACTGATGGAGTACGATCTAAGCAAGAATTGCCAACACAGGTAAATGTGATAACATTAGTTAGTATACACTACCTGGAAGTGGAGTGCCTGGCCGAATGGATAAGAACGCAGACTGCCATAGGGAGACCCGGGTTCAATCCCCGGTAAGCTAAGGCCAGGAGTTTCTTTCAGGAGGGGCATAAAAAATCCTAACCTGAACAGTTTTGTGGCAACTGCACTAGTTTTGATGCCAGCCATTAAATCCCTCATCTTTCCCCACTGCCTCTAAAAAAATGGTATTACAGGCAGTAACATTACAAAATAAACTTTTTTACATGCTATCTGGGTTTTGCACAGTTGTTTGTAACATTTGTATAATCTATGTCAATTGCTAAATCTGGGATGCGAATAGTTTATTATTGATTGTATTGTGTGTCTTCTCTCAGGACTCATACATACTTTGTTTCTCCTTACAGTAAATGTAGTAAAGAACACATTTTCACACCATGAGGTTTAATAAGGAATACAGTGTTAGACCCATTTTTTTTCTTTGATCAATGGCACATAATGGATATAACATATGACAGCTATTTAGTTTCCTTAATGAAGAACACCCACAAGATCTCTCTGGTCATACACGAATGGCTCAGCAGAAAACGTAAAGGATAAGCAGAATACCCAAACAACGTTAGAGATACGATTAAAGCACCAATGAGGAAATTCTGTCATAACTATGAAGCAGAAATCCAGGCAATGATGGGGCAACTGGAAACTGTTGACGCCAAACTTGTTTCACTATCTGTTGTATTTTTGACATGCAAAATCAACACTCCAAACACTTCCAGTCCTGAAAATTGTCATGTAAATAGACCTTACTATCTAAACTGCTCAAGCAACACACAGTCGTCTTGCAGTGGATACCGTCTCATTGTGAAATACCAGGAAATGAAACAGCAGACAGACTGGCTAAGGAGGGTGCCACAGGAGAACAATCAAGTGTACCAGTTACCTATCACCAAAAGAAAAGGATGATTAAATCTACCAGAAAGCCAACAATACCAACACAAGACAACTACCAAAATATGAGTAAATTAGAACAAGTTGTCATTCTGTGCCTCAGAACAGGACACAGTCAACTCCGTGGCCACATCTATGCAAAATCAAGATTGACAATTCAGCCATGTGGACAGGCACCCAGACTGCAGAGCACATACTTTAAGATTGAGCTGAAACTGAGGCAAACTCACTGGCCTGGTGAAACAACACTGGAAAGAAAGCTACTTAGACCTATTTGTGAAGTCTATACAAAATACATTTAATTTATAGACAATATTTCAAGCAAATGAAAGGAAGGCACACAATGGGTGATATGGTTAACACATCAGAGTATTTTTCTTTTACCAAACTGAGGTTGGATCAACCAGAGAACCATTTTGGTTATTAAAAAAATCCCATTTCCACTATGTAATTTTATCCTGGGACCACATGCCCATGAAAAAGTACACTAACCAATACTCTATCATGGTCTTATTTCTTCTAGTGCTTCTAAGTTTTCTCCCTCTTATATCATGCAAACTGTTTTGTCAGTGTATGTAGCACCATATACTGTATTTCACAAAGTAACTTATTTTTTGTTTAACATCCAGCCTCTCAGCACACTGGAACAAGATGCATTTTTTGCTCCAAGCAATACACCATACCGGGCTGAATCAGAGCCTCAGTATTCTCAGTTGACCCACACAGCACCACGGATCCCTGATTTTCAGTCTTTCACAAACAACCGACCGTTCCAGTTCATACAGGCTTCATATGTCATGCCAGAGTCAACAGGTATACATTTATGTTATATAGTGTTGAGGAGTTTTGTTATGACCATATGAAACATTTGCTAGTGAAGACAAGAAAAAACACAAGTTTAAGTTGATAGTATTAAATTTGCCTTTTTTTTTTTTAAGGAAATTCATCTGTGTTCATTCAGATCATTGGACTTGCTACCAGGATTAAGTACAGTTTTCTTACGGTTCATATGACAACCTCATAAGTGCCTGGTGTTGTATCCTGTAGAACCAGTGTCACATGCATTTGTTTGTGTCCCCAGATTTATCGTACTTTATGTGCCATAATTACCAAATGAAATTTGTCCAGATTGACCAGTTCAGAAGCCAAAATTTCACAAAGACTCAAACACATTCTGCAAACCTGACTACGGAAGACTTAATTGTATGAAAAATTGTTGCACACCGCAAGGACCTCCTGTTGATGACTTGATTCATGGAAGCAATCTCTCAGTTTAGATGTTTGAGCATGGGAAATTGATGGCAGAAGAAGTGCCATAGCCAACACACTTCTGCGAATGATATGGATAAATTCACTTGACATGTTATATTGAAAGAAATCATTAGTACCGTTTAATGTAAACCTATATTTTAAATTACTATCTGTTCATTGAAACTCAGTTTAAATGCTTTCATCACTACAAGTAGAAATAAACGTGAAAATCATCATTCTAATTCTATTTGATTCAAAGATGCAGGACTATAGACAAAAAAGAAACTGGACAGCTCAATTTCATGACAATCAAGAACAACATAAATATTCTATATAGCACGAGGGAGCCTGTTGATTAAGGGCACTAAAATATATGGAGAATCTATCAAGCGAATTAAGGAGTTTGGAGTTACCCATTGAGTAATGGATGTCTGAGGGGCAGAGTGAGAAGTGTGTTTAACCAACGAGCTACAGGAACCATCAATATGCATATCCTTCAATATCTTTTGGTGGAGACTGAGCACCTAATTGGTATGCTCTGAGTGCTGTGATGTTGGTTCAGTAAGCACTAGCAAGCAAGCTGTGAACATTCATGACTATGTGCGCCATCTACCTTTGCACTTACGGTGAACGAGTGTATTATAGAATAGGTATCAAACCTAGAAATGAAATATCAAACACTAAGTTTTTATAAAATGTGAAGCCCGTCTGCCCAGTGTGTTCGTAGCGCGTTGGACTACGGGTGGCTATCCTCTTGTGTGCGGGTTCAATCCCTCGGGATGGCAGAAAAAGCCCCAGATTTACGGTTTTTGTGGCACAGAACCTAAGGGTTACGATGTCCATGGCACCGAGCCGAAGAGTTAAAAGCTCAAGTGCTTCTGGATTGAAAAAAAAAAAAAATGTGAAATGTCTCTAATGAGGGGTTTCTTTCCCTTCCAGCGCCTGGAATAAATGACCCAGCAGTGATTGTAGCACAGCCTGCTGGAGGCTCAAGTCTTCAGTTCATGTCTCAGGGATTTGACAATGGTCCCCAAGTCACTTCACAACCACCAAGCCAGCAGCAACAGACCCAGTCAGTTAGCACTGTAAGTGACTTGAACCAGCAGCCTCAGTTATCAGTAAGTCAACAGTCACAGCAACCTCAGCAGATTACCCAAGAGTACAGTTCTCAGGCTTACAGCCAGTCCAGTTTACAGCAGGTTTGTAGCACAATGACACCCCAATCATTAATGAGGTTGTGAAAATCCCCACTGTCTACATATTGTTTGATCTCACATGTATTATCTCTATTCGAAGTAGCATTTCACTCTTCTCTTGCATCTCTACTTATCTTTAATTATTAACAATCAAGGGAGTACTGCAGTAGTTTGACACCTGTTAGGAAACCTGCACCAAAGCACTTCATTTGTTCGTTCTTTTTCTCTTCCACCATTTACTTCTTTATAGAAGGGTGGAGGCTGGTAGCTTCTCTCTGCCTTCCACAATATCTCCATCCCTGAATTTTACATGTTGTCACCAAATGTTTTAAACCTCTTCGCATTATAGGCCTGAATAGCCTTGTTCTGATTGTTGTTCTTTTGATAAGGTTTTTTTTGCGTGCATGCCTTGAATTTATGCTGCCTTATACACTTCGTCTTCGATCCCTTAGATGGTGTTAGCATGATGTTGGGATTATTTTAGTAATTTTGGTTCATTCTTATATGTTCTAGTTAGCTTTTTTGTAAACAGTATACAAACTGCTTTGCTTCAACTTTCCACTTATTAGATCTTTAAATCTGGTCTTCATTTGATGTGCTGGCAATTTCTTCATTTTTTCAGCTCTGATAAGTCCTTAGTATTTCATCTTAAAAAAGAGGTGGAATACCTGGGATTATTTTTCCAATTCGTTTTATTGGTGTAGTCTTCATGTCACCCTTTATCAATCGACTAGTTTGCTTGACAAAAATTTATAAACTACAGAACACATGCTTAATGTGATTGGCTTTGAAGGAAGAGGAGGGAAGAAACATGGCTTTCGAGATTGCTCTTCTGTGAGCGGTGTTCAGAATCGCCGCTCAACTTCATGTACTTGTGTGACCCAAATTCATTTTGGGATTCCTCTATGCACAGCATGTTGAATTTAAGTCAAAAGTTTGAGCTTTCACCATAAACTTATTTGTGCGATGCTAAGTTCTCATCATATTGGACCACAAGAGTGGCCCTGGTGTTGAGGTCTGATGTTCTGGTGCAGGTACTCAATCTCTAAGCATTGGTCTAGCAAATCAATGCTTGAATTTGCCTCTTTCTATGGCAACCCTCAGATGGCTCTTTTGATTTATTTTATATTATCTTCTTGTGTTCTACCATACGGTTTAGGTTTGTCTGACATCGTGTTATTTTCTTCTATGGGTGTTTCTCAGCCTACCTTTTCCAGCTTATTGCATATGATGTTAGGTTATTTCCTGGAATTGTTGTCCAATCTATTACACTTTTTATGAGTATTACATTTGTCTTTGTCCCAAATATTTGTAGATATTACTAATGTCAATTTCATATAAAGTTTATGAAGATTTGGGGAACAGTATGCAGTGCTGCTAAAAAAAAATTGTCCCAACTGAAAGAGTCGTACATGTGGTGAAAATGGACATATTAATTAATCTGTTATTCTTTTATTTCCTGTCTTGTGGCTTTGTTGCAAATATATTTTACAAAATATTTAACTTTCTATATGTGTTACAGAACATACAGACAGAAGGACTGTTCTCAGTGCAGGCTGTGACAGAAGTGTCCAATGTGCACTCAGGCATTATTGGACAGATAAGGGAGGACAATGTATCATCTTATGAGATTCCTCCATCCATTCCCATGCCCCCGTCTCAGTCACAGGTTAGTGACATTGCCAGATGTTCAGTGTGTAAGCTCCAAGAGATTTGTTTGTAGCAGATAAATTATGAAACCTATTTTTTTTGGGTTTGAAACATTCAGCCATTGTTTTTTACAAGAAATGTTACAGAAAATATCTCCAATTCAGAACTGGCATTTACTTTCTACTGTTCAATAACCTGCTTGTATAACATCAAAAAACCTTTGTTGTTCTTACTGACAATAGACTGGATTATGAAGACCACAGTAACTAACACCAGAAATGGAATCCAATGGACTCTGACAGAGCAACTAGATGATCTGGACTTCGCTGATGATATAGCCCTTCTGTCACATACACGAAATCAGATGCAGGATAAGCTAAACACATTGAATCAAAGGTCCCAGCAACTAGGGCTGAACATTCATAAGGGAAAGACAAAGATATTGAGAATTAACCAAGCAAGCGACAACTCGATCTCCCATGGGGAGATCCCACTTCAAGAGGTAGAATCATACACATATTTGGGTAGCAACGTATACAAAGAGGGTGGAACAGATAGAGATGTTAAAATAAGAATACAGAAGGCAAGAGGAGCTTTCATTGCACTGGGAAACATTTGGAAGTCCAAAGAAATCAAATCTAGAACAAAAATTCGGATATTTAACTCTAATGTTAAAGCAGTTCTACTGTATGGGTCAGAAACATGGAGAACAACTAAAACAATAGCGCATAAATTGCAAACATTCATCAACTGGTGTCTGCGAGAATAGAGGGTATAATATGGTATGATAGGGTCACAAATGAGGAACTTATGGAGAGAACAAGACAGATTCCAGTGAGCGAACAGGTTAAAAAAAGACGCTGGCGCTGGATAGGACACACTTTGTGAAAACCGGAGGAGAATATAACAAGAAGGGTCCTTGCCTGGAACCCGCAGGGACAGCGAAAGAAGGGGAAGCCGAGAAATACATGGAGATGAGATTTGGAGGTGAAGATCAACAATATAAAGAAGAGCTGGAGGAGCTGCAGGAGATAGCTAGAGATAGGAAGACTTGGCATGAGTTGGTTGAGGGCCTATGCCCCAATCCGGGGTAAAAGGCAAAGCGACGAGTGATAACATCAAAAAGGTTGCAACTGAATTTTAAAAATAATTTATAAATAAATAATAAAAATAATGTAACTGTGGCTGGTGTGCTGCCATGTTAGTATGCAAATAATTTTCATTAATGTTGTTGGATGACTTTTACGACTTGTATGTGTCTTGAATAACTGAATTTTACAGCAATTATTTAACAATTTGCAGCAGGATCAAACTTTAGAACAACAGCAGCTGGCACAGGAGAAGAAGTTCCCAATGAATGTTAGTGCCCCAGTATTCCAGTCTATGTATGCTCAGGTACTGTCTCTAGTTATCTAACATTGCAGGAAATTAAGGTATTTCCAGCCTCACCTGTCATTTTAGCCGTTTCCTTACTGCGGCTTTTTTAGTATTGAAGCTAAGTGCTTACGTTCTTTATTTTCGTCCAAAACACATCTTGTCTGTCAGATTAAATTTTGTGGCATATTTTTTTAAGAAACCACATCCGATCGGGATGACTGATCTGGTCCCGAATTATGATCTTAATTTAAGGCAGTTCACCTAGAAGAACAAGTCAGTGAATTTTAATTTGTAGCTCATCCATTTGTTACAGTACTAGCAGCTCGACTCAAATCAGACAGACAATATTTGGAAGTTCAACAGACATAGATCGTGGAATAGTTCCAATTATGATTAGATTACCTTTGCAGAATGTAAGAGGACAGTTCCAGACCTCTGGGAAGAATTTGAGTTAGTGAAGGTCAACATCAGACAGTCCCTGAAGGGAAGAAGATATTCTGGAACTGAACTAGAAAGAGACAACTGATGGGATTATTTGGTGTTACTTCATTATACCCTCTACACCCTAGAGTTGTGGAGGAATACCAACAGCACTGCTAGCAATAGAAGGGAATTTGTTTTAACACATATGACTAGTTGATGTATACAGGTTTATGAGACAATTTGATGCATTAGTTCTTCAAAGGTCTCTCATTTAGGTTGGATGTTGTGAATGCTGTTTAAGCAAATGAAAATGAAGAGAGAAAACAGTTATAATATTTTGAAACCATCAATTTAAAATGCAAGTAAATCCATAATAATCTGAAACTTGTTCAGATCACACCGACAAATGTTTATTAACTTTTGTCTGTTTTTTTTCAAGTTACTGTGTCGCTGAATGTTTCTAGAATCAACATAATTTAGACATTAATGACTACTGTTTTGGAAATCTCTTCTTTACCTGACCCTGCGAGGCAAACAGGATTGGAGAAAAGAAAAACTGTTACTGAGTTGCCAGAGTCACATCATGCAAAAGGAACCTTTCATCTAATTAATCAGGAATCATACTTAAAGAATAACATCCTAAAGTAGAGAGGCTATCCAAGTCCTGTAGAGAAGCCTGGCTGTTTAGTTGCTACATAGATTTAACAGAAGAAATGAGCATTAAACTATACACTTTTTTTAAAGGGTTAAACAAACACACCAAACAAGTAGGTCTAGTACAAGAACTACCAGCTTCTCACAATCAATGAATTCAATATTTTGAAAACTAGATATTTACACATAAGATACTATAGCTTTAATACATTTACTTTAAATTGTTCAGCATTTTTTTTCAATTGACTGTTTCTGTCCACTAAATTATTATTAAACTTGGTATATTTTTCATTTAAATAAGTTCGCAGCCAATTTCTATTGCAGTTTTCTTTATTTACTGACATATCATCAAATAGCGTGTCCTGAGCAGAACTTTGGCACTTTAACAGTCCTTCGAATTTCTCTCGTAGGCCAGATGTCTCGCCTCTGCAGCCATCATGTTCAAATCATCAGATACATCCTGAATCCATCTTCTTCGTGGTCTTTCGCTTCTCCTTGCTGGTATGCCTCCTTCCATGATGGTCTTCTCCAACCCTTTGTGTCTTTTTATATGTCGAAAATACCCCAATTTTCTCTTTACCAAAACCCAGCAGTAAATTTCGGTTCACTTATATGAATTCGTTCAGAATGTCCTCAAAAATAGAACTTGTTTGCAACCCAGGACATGACAGTGATAATTTTGTTTGGTAACTGAAGTGAGTTGTTATTTTTGTGTTCATGAAAGAGAAGGGTCATCATGTTAAAAATGTATTTTTAAAGGGTTGTATATTGCCTAGGTTTCAATTTATTACAAGTTACAAATATTTTGTACTATAAATAAAGCCCACTCTGTATAATGAACATTTTCTCATCAAGAAAGGGCAAAAACGAAATTATTTCACTCCTATAATAACTGCAGGCAGCAACACCAGTTGCCCCAACACAGCCATCTGTACCATCATTGGCAGAAACACAAGCACCACCTCCTAGCGCAGACTTCTCAAGCACACCTACTCCAAGTGGAGACTTTGGACAGCCTATTTCTGGAGAGTTCCAACAAGCATATCAAAGTAGGTACCTTTTTGTTCTGATGCTGTTTTTTTTTTTTCTACCTGAGTAGATAAATTTGCTTTATTTTTTATTTTTAAATCAAAGAGACATTGGTCTACACTGTAGTTTTTTCATTTGCTCAGTTTACGTTAGATTTTTGTCTTGTTTTACTGAGCAGTTTTTTTACCCAGATTGCACACTATAAATTCAGGCATAATGAAGACTTATTTTTGCATGAAAGCTTACTGTACTTATCACTAGTGTCCCTAGCCATTTAGTCGAGCCGTATACCCTACTTCGTAGGTGCATTTATTTTAGATCCTAGAGTAAAGGATCGGCATACAAATTTTCACCATCCTCAAAATTACACTCCGGACCATCGCAGGTGCTACATAGTCTATACTCTGCCACTGAGATCGTCTTGTGTAAGAAAGAGATGGAAACACACATCATTATTCACCGTAGTGGATGATGATGGTCCAATCAGTGTCAAACTACAGCTATTATTTTTACATTGTGTATGTGATCGCAAGTGCAACCTTACATAGTGATTGTGACATACTTGTACAGTTCTCTTTTTTTCACTAGCATGTTCTCCAATCCACATGATGTTGATTGTAATGTCTGCAAGATATGTTATTTCACTATTTGTAAACATTTTGTGAAACGATGTTTTCAAATTTATTTCAGCAAACAATGGATTCACTACTGGAGCCTATCCTAGGGAGGTCTGGTGGATTTCGAGGTAGTCGGGGTGGAAATGGCGGTAATGGAGGAAACAGGAATGGTGGTCCAAACGGAAGTCCAGTACAGAATGGATTTAATGGACGAGGTGGAAGTGCCAACACAAACAATAGTCGCGGAGGTCGAGGTAAGTCCCTTGGCGGAGATAAAACAGGTGGATTGAAAATGAGGCTCTAACACACAAAAAAAGAGGTTGTTTTAACAGGTCAGCATTGATGTCTTATTGGTAGTTGTTTGATATGATACAAACTATAACTTGCAATAAAAGATATTAAACGATCAGGTTTTTTCCATGATTTAATTCAGTTTAGTTCTTATTATCAACATCCTCGCACATTGGACAAGCACATGCACGCTTCATCCTCCAGTGCAACAGCCATCTCAATGTTTCAACATTCACAGTGTGTGAGATGTGACGTTTTGACACATCTCTCTCTACCCAGCAGACAAGCGCTGCATGATTGTAAGTACAGAACCACAATTTCAATCAAGACAGTTTCAGTGTCTCTTATTCTATTTTCACATATATGGAGCAGAGGATTTGATGTTCGTCATGTACCTACTTTTTAGGTGCTCCTGCCACAGCTTATTTGCCTTTTCATTTCCTTTTACCTCTGCATGTTCAGACATATAAAAACCAAGACAGCTTCTTGAGGAAGTTGTTATTTAGTACATAGCTTGGTGCTTCTATCCTCCTAGAGTAATTGCATATGTAGCTTTTTGTCCCTCTAGCCACAAAATCACACTTGAGACATAACCCATTGTCATGGTTGAATTGAATACACAGATTTCCTACTGCATAGTCCTCCTTTTCACCTGCACTGTATAAGTGCATCCAGATCACACTCACCGAAGAATCTGTATTCAAGACCGTCACCTGGGAGATTGTTTTGGGTAATCCTATCAAATAAGTTCCATATCTCTGTAACTGGTGCAGTTAATGTTGACATTTATTATATTCATCTGAAGATTGATCTGAAGGGGTGTGTCTTTCCATCAGTTCATCATTGGCGATCTTGTCAAGCGTTCAGGTTTTCTATTCTATCCAAGCACTGGTTTATGAAAGCCTGTAGCATCTGAGTTAAAGATTCTTAGATGTGTATTGTACTGCTGCCTTGTTGTTGATTGGGACAATCAAGCAGCGAGCAAACCGTACACAAAACTGGGCGGTAAGCAAACCAAGCAGTCCATTAACAAGACTGGTATAGCTGGGCAGATGACGTTCATCAGCCCGGGAAGAAAGGTCGTTCCGGTCGCTGCCCTGAAAGACAATAGCAACCTGCTGCCTTGTGGGTTTTGGCTGGGGACAGCAAAAGGCTAACGGAGAGCGAACCCAGTAAATGCTGGTTGAAACCGAACACACACCACCGAAAGATAAGCACTTGAGCTCCAATTGGTACTGAAGGCTGTGCACGTGCATCCAGTTCTGATGTTTGGCTGTTTATATATCCCAATAGAATGATAACGGCGTAAGATTAATCGCATGAGAGAGATGCATATTGTACTTGAGATTTCTTTTGTTCTGGAGGGAAAAGGTACTATATAAATGTTTGTTCATGTTTAGTATCTATACCAGCTTCCATTCACGACAGTCAAGTAGTTGACTGATTATTGAAAACATGTTTCAGGAGGATCATTTCAAGGCTACCCTCCAAATGACAGCTACAGACCAGATAATTTTCAGGGCAATTTCAATACTAGTGGATTCAGTGGTGGAACCTTTCAGAAAAGAGGAGGCATAAACAATGCTGGTAGTCCTGGAAGCCCTAGCTATGCACGTGGTGGTGCTGTCAGCGGAAATGCTGGCCGTGGCGGTAAGTGGTTCCAGTGTAATTTTTTTCTTTGCTCATCATAGAAGCAAAAATCAGGAAACGTTTACTTAAAAAAGTGGATATGTTACTCGTCTAGTTTGACCACAAAATTAATCTTTTTATTTTTCTTCTATTTCCTCAATGCAGGCATACGCGGAGGAATACCCAGAGGAGGAGGGCCACCGTATCCGGGAACTTCTAGAGGTGGCTACAACAGAACCATGACAGCCCAGTAGTGCAGAGAATAATAGAGTTCTCCAGCCCAACATTACTTGACAATCTCTTGTTGGACATTTCAGTGTGATCATTTTTTTCTGATGCTAATGTGTTATGTTGATTATGGGAAATACAAAAGACGCACAGAATCAAAGATTGCTAATGGAATGTCCACATTTAAAGAACAAGCGATAATGAAACTTCCCTAAGATAAACATGCTTGGCAAGGAATTTTTTTTTTTACTTAATGGCCTTGAGGGAGACAAGGTAGCCAGCAGAATGTTACCAAAGCATCTTCTCACACACAGCTGAAATCTTTTTAGACCTCAACTCGGTACTTTATCACATTACCAGTATCATGTTCATGTCCGGCAGGCCAGTGATAATTTGTCTACATTGTTCATTAAACAAATTCCTAGCCAATTTACCTGCTAAATAGTAGTAGAAAATCAAAAGGATTTTGACTTCATCTGAACTGGGAAAAACATTGTTTTCTGTACTTTTTGTATCAGATATAACAACGGAGTTTTTTTCCTAGCATGGAAGCATCTAGGATTGCAAATGTTAAATATCCCACTCACTTTTCGGACACTTGTAATTTTATATGCTTTCAATCGGTCACTATTTCTAGAAATACATCTTGTTTTGTGTTCAAATTTTTGTTTCATGTCTTTAATGTCAATTGTTAACAACAATCACCTTCCATTTGTCTCTTTTGTTTTGTAAGTGGGATATTCGGATATGAAATAAGGTTTTCTCAACTTGTAGACAATGGAAATCTTAATTTTTTGACATTTCAGTATGAGAGCTCAGTGACACAAGCATTACGGCTGCACCGGATATCATCCACACAAAGTTCTAAGTACCAGAGGTCTATAAAGATTTCTTGCAAATGAACCAAAATAGATCAAATGATCTGATGGTTCATGCATGAAAGATGCTGTGTGGGATGTAGATGTTGGAATTTATTGTGTAAGAATCAACGACAAACAATTGTTCATATAGCACCAACCAAATTGGAATAACCATGTCACTTCTCATTACTGTAAAAAATTCTTTTCACTGCAATGTTTTCCCTTGGCTGCAATTTTGAAAGGCAGTTCCTAGCATTGTTAATATTTTTCATGGCGTTGGGAAATACATAGCACTTTCATTGTATTAAAGTGTGGTTCCTAGTTTGTTTCAAGATATATTTTATTATAATTTTGAAAAGAAATATTTTGTAACAATGTTCTTGTTCAGAAGTCTTTGATGGTTGTAGTGACTTCTTTTCAGACCAGTTTGAATATTTATAGTCAGGATATTTCTATCTATATTTCTGTTAAAAGATTATCAAGAAACTTGTAACCAGTGATGGGAACCAATAACTTGAGATGCGATACATTATTCAATCAATGTATCAAATCTCAGATAATGCTTTCATTGTTGTAGGTGAAAATTACAATATATTTAGCTCAGATATTTGATTTTATGATCTGCTGTATATCTTGTTCATGGTAATGTTCAGTTTTATAGTCGGTATAGCATAGTTGTTAGGTTGGTAGATTCAGTTATCAAATGTCTAGTGTGTGGAAGTCTGGTATGGTTGATTCCCCAGTCAAACAGTTCAAAATTTGTGCACACAACTTTTAGAGCTAGAGTGCAGTTTAGAATCGGAGTTACTAAGTGCTCTAACACTGCCACTTTCAGAAAATGAGTTGAGCAACTTTTGGGTCCACCTATGATCGATTCAAACCAATTTAGCAATCTTCAGTTATGAAAGGTTTATAGAGGAAGCACACTGAAGTCTTCAAAGAATGTGTCTAGCATTGCTTGTCTTTTAGTTGTGGTAATTATAATTTATTCTTCAAGTTTTGAGCGGTACGAAATGTTATTTTTTTTATTGTCAGTATTATATAGTGAAGTTTATATCAGCTATATGTTGGATATGCCTTTCCATTTCATGTTTCTCTCAGTGCAAGATAGTGAAGCTGCAAGGAATTTATCCACATCTGCTGTTTTTTTTACGTTTGCTCTTTAGTTTTCACTTAAATATATCATGCTCATAAAATCATGAGAGAACAATAAATGATAGAACTCCTATCACTACTTTTCTTTTTGGGGAATAAAGTTCACTGAGCAGTTATACCATACTTGTTGTTTGTTTGTTTTTTGGATTATTTTTTCTAATGATGGTACACTATTTCAATGTTGTTTAACTTTTCATACACTTTGTATATAACGTGTAGGACATAACCGGAAGCCCTGCCCTACACATGTATGGTACCATGCACAAGTAGGGGCCTAAGAGTCAGGGTGCAACATGCAGTCGTTCTTGTCAAATATCATTTAACCCTCTTATTCCTATAGCGGCCGAATTGCCGTTATCGGTATAACCCATAGCGCCTACGCCCGCCGGGTATATACCTTTTAAATGATTTTTCTACATCTTTCCTGCGAATAGACATGCTAAATTTAGCCCTGATGTCATTGCCGATAAAGGCTGCTGTCATTTTAGAAATCCGCACGTTTCTAATGTTAGTGGAATTTTTAAAAAGTTCCTTTATTTTCTGGAAAACTTGTTGTGATTTATGATTCAGTTGATGGAAAATTTGCCGCCGAGATCGTGGATAAATCGGATTGATATATAATTAATTCAATATTTGCGTGGAAAATTTACGATGCTAGTTCTAGTGTTTACGATTTGCGTAACTATTAGTTACGATGAATTACGATTGTCGATGAATGCGAACATCGCCGCTTCCCTCCGTCCACCCAGGTTGTAAAGTTGAGAGAGAATAGTCGCAACAGCTGAGCACTATCAATATCGAACAATTTAGTGAAGAAATAGGTTCTGCAAATGACATTGATTCAGATTCAGAATATTCTCTATTTGTGATTACCGTCGTTACGGCACGCTCGATTTTTACGCGAGGTATTTTTTTAGAACTGGACAGAGCTAACCAAATAATTTGCTCTATGAAAATTCAAAAAAAATCCAGATCCTTCATGGACACTGTTCCTTTTCATTACATCAATATCTTTCTTTATGTAAACTATATGTTTCGAACTCACCAGTTACCTTACTACAGAATGTTTTGGTTTACCGATAAACTGTTGAATGTGCCTGCTTTGTCAGATATAGTGTCAAGAAATAGATTTGAAAGTATCAGCAAATATTTGTACTTCAATATCAATTCCAAATTCGTTCCATGAGGACAATATGGACATGTGCAAGGTTGAATCTCTGTCTTGATTGTATGAGGACCCTCATGCCCGTACAAACATTCAGGCTAGGCAACTGCAGGACTGATAAACTCCCAGATACTGCAGAACTGATCAACCCCATTCATGCCAACCATCAACGGACTCAACTCTACTGTTTGGCAGAATGCAGAGCCCGTTAGTGTTTCTAAATGAAGATGAGGACTGCACCCAAGGTGTTTGGAGACAAGTGATAGCTGCCCACATGTAAAATCAACCTCTGTTAGGAGATTGCTTTTCAACCTTTCAATTTACATTTATCCTCAATAAAACTGCAATTTTTGAGAGAAACATACGTTCAATATTGTCATTAATTTTTATTTCTTCACTTGTATAATTTTTACATCCAACTTGCATGGTATTGACAACATACATGTTTACAAACTAGTACCTCATCCATTTAACTGTAAAGTGGACTTTAAATCACAAATATTGATTATAAATTGTATTTGTTATGAATTTTATTTCACGAGCACTTCTCATTGTTGCTGGGTTATTTCCCTTGCCCTGGGATTTCGGTAGTAACTTTTTCTGAAGGGCTGGGAATAAGAGGGTTTAAATATCACAATAAGAATTATCAAATTGTTTGCAAAGAACGTACGCTAAAAAGTATATAACATGATTAATATAACAGCTTGAATAGAAACACCCAAAAGGTGAAGTCTCCTATTTTATTTTGCATATACTTGTTACAATGAACCAAGACACAGAACAGCTATGGTTACGCTTCTTGTATTTGAAAAAGGATCATTATAACTAGAAGAATAGACCGCACAGACAGCTGAACACATCCTGCAAGATTGTCACCTGATTAATCAACTGCGGTAAGAACACTGACCAACAGAGACAGACATCAACACAAAGCTGTTCGGAAACTTAGATGAACTAACACATACAGGGTGTTCAACTTAAAAGCAGCCTGTGAATTGAGCTAATCTGGCATATATGTATGGGAAGGTTCAGTTATGACGTAGTATAGGTCAAGGTGTGTGTAATTGTAGTGCGGGAAGAGGTGATGGAACAAATGTGATGTAGGACAAACTAGTCAGAACCGGTTTAAATAGTAAATAGACGAGATGCAATACGTACGTATATTGCTATAGCAGCTAGTGCCTTCACTAAATTAACTAATATCTGGCAATCTCAAGACTTTAGTATATGCACAAAAGTTAAATTATTTAGGTCATGTGTGATTCCTGTACTGACCTACGGTTGTGAAAGTTGAAATCAACAAAGAAAATTGATAAGAAACTGGACAGCTTTGAGAATAAATGTCTCGAAAATTATTAAAAGTCAAATGGAGTGATTTCGTTTCTAACAACACAGTGAGAGATAGAACACACCAACAACCCATATCAAATATTATAAGGAAACGTCGGTGGAAATATTTAGGTCATGTGCTTAGATCAGACGAAAAGAGACTAAATCGACAAGTCCTTATGTGGTCACCAGTTGGGAAAAGAAAACGTCAAAGACCACTCTTCGAAGAACCATCCAACAAGAAAGTAAACTATTGGGATGTAAAACCATACAAGATCTGCAACTGCTAGCAAAGAACCGTATCACATGGAGATCTAAAACCTCTGCCCTATGTGCCGCCTTTGGCACGAAAGGAACAAACTAACTAATACGTACCTGGCAAATTTCTATTTATCACTGGGGCTGCTTTTAAGTTGAACACCATGTACAACAACATACATCCAGAGAACCAGACTTATTGTGTAGACATTGAACATCAGTGAACGAGAAGAAGAAGACTAGAGGTACATATCAAATTAAGTTTGTGTTTCATAAAACATTTATAGTTTGCATTGTTACTGTTCAGTGGAGACATTCCTATTTAATTACAAATTTTCCAAATAGTTCAGCCCTTCTTTCAGGAAAATAAAGATTGTTGAACATAAGTTTAAAATCTGTGCTACTTTATTGCTAGGGAGTATGACATAGAATGTAACTACAGTAAACGTAATATATATAATATATATATATGGCCTCTTTCGTCTTTACAGATGGTCAATTGGCAAGTGTTTCACTGTGACAACTTTTGAGTTTTTGCTTGTCTCTTGTCTTTCAGCTCATCCCTAAGTCTCTCTTCAAAAGATTCTGCACCTTTGCGTAATGTTGTTTTCCATATATCTCGATCATCAGCTAGTTTTTCCAATTTGCTGGGATCGATAGAAAAGTTGTTCATTGATGCCTTGCAGACATCTTTATATCTGAGCAGCAGTCTGCCCTGGTGCCTCTTCTCCTCCGAAAGTTCACAGAACATTTGTTTTGGAATGCGGCCATTGTCCATTCTTCGTGCATGCCCTGGCGATCTAAGTCTTCTACTGCTGAGCATGCCCATGTGGAAGGCAAGTTTGCACATTGCAGTACTTCAGAGTTGGTTATTTTGTAGTACCATCTGATGTTCATAATCTTACGGAGACATCGAAGGTGAAAGATGTTACGTCTTCTCTCATGCCTTGAGTAGGCTGTCCATGTTTCTGAACCATATAGTAAAGAGCTAATTACACAGGCTCGATATATTTGAATTGTCATCTGCAATGTTAATTTTTTCTCGTCCCAGCTCTCTTTGATAGTTTGCCGAATGTAGTAGCCGCACTGCCTATTCAAGCATTGATTTCTTCATCAAGAGAAAAGCTGGCAGTGACTATGGAACTAAGATAGCAGAATTTTTAAACTGGGGTTGTATGGTTACCATTTAAAGTGATATTTGTTGATGTGTTATTTCCTGGCATAAAACCACAGTTTTGGTGACACTTATAGTCAGAGAAAACAGGTCGCATGCCCTGGCCAAATTATTTATTAGGGATTGCAGTGTAGCCTCACTGTGTGCAACTAAGGCAGCATCGTCAGCGAAAAGGAGTTCCTGGAGAATTTCTGTTGTTTTTGTTTTGGCTCTTAAGTGAGCCAAGTTGAAGAGTGAGCCATCAATCAGATCTCGTGCGGATGAAAACATCTCCATCAGCATCCTCGAAGGCGTGGTGTAACAAGACCCCAAAGAAGATGTCAAAGAGAGTGGGGGCAAGGACACAGCCCTGTTTGACTCCATTCTTAACCTCAAAGCTATCAGATGTGCTACCATTGAACTGTATACTGGCTTTCATGCCCTCATGTAAGGAGGTGATCAGTTGGAGCAACTTTTGGGGACATCAGATATGTTTTAAAATTTTATAAAGTCCTCATCTGCTGACCATGTCAAATACCTTTGTCAGATCAACGACAGCAATGAATAATGGCTCTCTCTGCATTTCTCTTGCAGTTGTAGAAGAGTAAATATGTCAATTGTTGATCATCCAGCTCTGAATCCACATTGTGACTGGAAGAACATGCCCTGCCAGTTTCTATAGTTGTTTTGAAAGGACTAGTGCAAATGTCTTGCCTGTAACATTTAAAAGGGAGATGCCTCTGTAGTTGTTGCAGTCCTCCTTGTCCCCCTTTGTCTTTATAGTGTCTCTCTCTTTGCATCCCTCATGTCTTGAGGAATTTCGCCCACTCTCCAGCACTGTACAAGGGGGACAAGAGGACATCCTTGTTATGTTTGAGGATTTCTGCAGGAATGTTATCTAGTCCTGACGCCTTTCCATTACATGCCCGTGAAACATGTAACAACAGTATTATGAAAAGCAGTTTCAATGTAGTCTTCTTCTTTGCGTTCGTTCTTTGACCAATTTTAATCACTCTTTGTGATATGTTTGATCTTTGCCAAGAACATGTATACGTTGCACATTGATTTGGTAGGCCCTTAAACGCATAAGACTTCTACACGTTTAGGACATGTGCATCCGAATTCAGCCAAACCTCCTTAGTCGCCTCTTACGACATGCGTGGCAGGTAACTGGTTCTATTCTTTACACCCCAAATTTGGGCCCTGGTAACCACTCGGGCGTTTTTCAATGTAGTTTTATAAATGTTTGATCAAAATATAAGGACATGAAGAAAAGAATTCTGATTGTTCCACATATGTAGTTGAAACTAATGGAGTAACAAAACAGAAGGGAAGTAGTTTACAAATGGAAGTCAACTAAGTTACATATATACTAGTACTAACAGAGTACTAACCAATGCTGATTTTCTGCAAATCTTTCTGTTGCACATTGTTATTTCATGATCTGAATCAACAGAAAATATATTTGTACCACTGTTTTCATACCTCAATGTTTCAAACTATTTTTAATTATCACCTTTCCAGATTTTACCTGTTTCCCTTTTTCAGTTGGGTTTGCCACACTTGTCATCTACTGTTGTCTTTGAATAGAAGCTGTTTGTTCATTGCACAGTTTTATTGCACTTTTTGTTGGTCATTACTGTGTAAATATTGATTTTTTGACTGCAGTTGCCTAAATACATTTTCAAGGAAAATATAGCCAACATTCCACCATTCAACCATCTTTTACCATACCCGTTGCTATTTATCTACCCGAATGCTTCCACTTTTATTTCTAGGTGTTGTGGGAAGGAATAGTTAATGATGATTATAGTCATGCTGTGTGGCTGTATTATGTCTATTGTCATCGATCCACCTTCTTGAGCGCCTTCTTTCTCTTGTATCAGGGCTGTGCTGGTGAAGTGCCCGGGCAAGTATTTGATATTTTTACATTCTGATAAGATTACCAAACTGATGTGAACTTCTGTTTCTCAATTGTTGAGCCCTCAAGTCAATGAAAATGGGGCATGTTAGTAGTGGGCACAAAGGCTGTGAAGATAGGACATATATAAATGGAGGATATCGAGCTAGAGATAGTAACAGATTTTAAATACTTAGGTAGTACTGTTTCTTCAGATTGGAACATTATTGTCAAAATTAAACAAAGAATTGGAAGGGCAAATGCAACCTACAGCAGACTTTGCAACATCAGGAGATCTATAAACATTTACAGCACTAAGACAAAGCTCTGGATATACAAAACGTTTTAGGGCTCCTCTATGGATCTCACTTGGAAATTATAAGGCAATATAAAGTATGTTTTGAGGGAAGTCTTCTTAGAATACTTGGGTTTCTTAATTTCAGACTGCTTTCACAGTTATTGCATCTATTAAGAAAAACAACAAAATAATCTATCACAGATTAACGTGGAGGCCCTCTTGAATGACATCATCAATGATACAGATGGTGTTATTTACACCAATGGTTCAGTCATTCGCCAACAACGCTGTGCGTGGGCTTTTCAGCACGCTCAGGAGGAAAAATAATAAGAGAGGCCAGTGGGGCATATGCAACAACCACAAGTAGTTTGACAATGGAGGTTCGGCCGGTTACGGAGGCGGTGAAATGGTTGGTATCTCACAACTACTCTCCTGTTTTCATACTCAGTGACTCCATGAGCATAGTCGAATCAGGAATGGTGAGACGCAACTGGGTGGAGGTACTCGTACAGACAATGATCAGAGAAATCACCTTCATTTTTGTCCCTGGGCACGCAGGAGTTAGGGGAATGAACGAGCTGATAGATTGGCTAGTTTGGCTACAATATCATAGAGAGTTGCCATGGATCGAAATGACATTCTTCACACATTGAGTCTTTCCGAACAGAGGAGTTTCAGTGCTGTGAATCCCACTCGCTGACCAGATTGAGAGAGATGGGTGTCAATATTGGTGCACCCCGAAAAGAACGACATACTAAATATGCAAAGAGATTGATTAATTATTGAACTGGCGTGTTTGGCAGCTGGACACTGCTGAATTTGCTGAGGCGGAGATCGGAGCACCTATGAACCTGTCCAGAGTGCTATGATGATTACTTACTTACTTAATCCCGTCATGCCTAGTGACACATGGGGCTTCAGAAAGGACTTTCCATGCTCTCCTGTCCCGTGCAACCTTCAGCGCAGAGCCCCACGTCAGAGATGCGGTGTCCAGTTCCTCTTCCATCATGCGCCTCCATGTTGTCCGTGGTCTGCCTTTCTTTCTTTTTCCCTCTGGTGTCCAAGTGAGGGCTATCCTTGCAGGCATTTCTTGTCTCATTCTCATAACATGTCCGAGCCATTTCCATCTTCTCTTTTGAGTATGTCATTCATTGGCTCTTGTCTTGTGTCTTGGAGTAGTTGGTTATTGGATATTTTTACTGGCCAAAAGATTCCCAAGATTCTGCGAAGACAAGAGTGGTGGAAAACTGACAGCCTGCTAGTATCTCCTTTGGTCATCCTCCAACACTCCGATCCGTAGAGCAAAACTGGCAAAACAATGCTTTTATAGAGTTTAAGCTTTGTGGTCCTATTGTAGATTTTGGACTTCCATACTGGTTTCATTCTGGCAAAGCGGTTCTGGCCTTACTCAGACGTGATTTTATATCTTCCTCTGTGCCACCATTTAGTGTCAGTACGCTACCAAGATATGTAAACAGCTCAACCCTTTCCAGTGTTTCATCTTCTAACATTACTGGTTGTTGGATTTCACTGTTTGTCATAATTTTTGTTTTTCCTGTGTTTATTTTGAGGCCTACTGTCTTTGCCGTGCTGTAAGTATTTTTGTTCTGACGTTCCAGAATCCTATTCTTAGTTTAGTTTTGACATCCAGCAGACTTGAATTCCCAGCGTGGGCTTCCTTGCGGCTTTCACCCATACTGTTCATACTGACAGTGGTACTCTGTCTCAAGACCGCTGGACATCGAGAGCATTTTTTTCCTTTTGAAGTTTCTGTAACATTTTTTCTTTTTATGGGGCAGAGTTGTTAGCACTGCGCCCAACCCCAACCTGGAGGACCAGGAGGCCACATTTAGTCTGACCTCTCACCTTGGACCTGTCCGGCATGGGTAACCTTTCCAGGAACAGAACGTTCCTGCCGGCATAGCTTTCTGGATCATTGAGGCACGCAAGCCCCCTCACCACTACAAGGTAATGGCCTCATGGGGGGGGGCTATGATGATAGTACTCATATAACTGATACTTGGGTATACCTGGGAGGATAAGATTAGCAATGCCTGTAACTAAACTGGTCTGGAAGACATAAATAAAGAGGGTACAAAAGGGGTGATGGATTGGACATGTCCACAGGATGAGAAAAGAAAGGTGGTTAAGACAAGCAATGCAGTGAACACCGTAGTGACAGCGGAAAGAAAACATGCTACGGAATAGGTATGATGTAAAAGGCATAAGAACGATTTGTGTGGACAATTTTTGTCTCTGCCTCATATGCCCTTGGGTGTGATAAGAACTGATGGTGATAACAGGGGCTGGAGACATAAATAGTGTGAGAAAAACACTGTTACTTGTGTGAGGATCTAAATCCCTACTTCCCTTAGTGTGGTGACCCTGGCAATATGCTGTGTTACTGGAGTCTTCTTCTTCTTCAGTGATCTCTGGTCATGAGCTTGTTACTGGAGTCTGATCAAGTTAGGGTCAGTGGCTGTTTGACAAACCCTGTCCTAAGAATGAATGCTTCTGACAGAATGTTGCAAACTTGCTGTAAATGCAGCACAACATATTAAAATGCCATTTAGAGGACAAATGAAGTTCCTAGTGTCAGGACATTGAACATTCTTCTTCTTCGAACGCTCCACATTGACCACTTGTCAACCTCTCTGTGTGATTTGTATGTGATCTGAGCATAAGAGCAATTGTGCGTTGTGCCAGTTATGCGCCTACAAGTAGGCCAGCACATCCGATTGCTTTTTATTTACTTGGGTAGCATCCCTAGGGCCTACATCAGTCGCCTCTTATGACATGCATTGTGGGCTGCAATGGTACTATTCTTTGCTTCCTTAGGCCCCGGCACCACACGGGCGCATTGAACATACAAGAACCTGTACACTCAAGACTTGCAAAATTAATAAGACATGACAGTTGTAAATTCAGATATGTACTTGTTTAATTGTTCTCAGTTAAAACTGGTCTGACATGTGGAACACCAAAACATGAGATAACCTTGCTAGACGTACAAAACAAATCATCTGTGAAGATAAGTATTGAACATCTTACTATTATAAATGTAGCCTCTAGGTTTTTGGTTTTTAATATGCAGGTGTCCACAAATTATTCAGTCAATTATCCCATGACGTCAGGGTCAGCAAATCTGAGCTGATCAATACTTTAATCTCCCTCCAAGTGATAGCCAAGGTAACAGGCTGAATCATTGCAGTCTGATTAAGTGAGTAGGGATCTAAGATTAAATGCAATAAAATAAACTCAGGAAAACAATGCTAGGCTGAAAGGTGCAGAACAGCTGCACTGTAAACTGCACACAACATCATTTTCAGGGCTAACACAGAATTTTAAAACTACCAACTGAATAAATTTGTGTTTCAATTTAGTAGACTTATGTTATTAATCACATTAAAAATAGCTTCTGAAATAATTTGTTCATAGTTCATAAGTACGGTTCCAACTTCACTGCAACGGGTCACCCCATAATTGCTCCGTCCTGTGCCAATGAAAATCATCGAAATGCTAACAACTGTTTCCTGAGTGGTTACCGAGCCCAAATTTGGGGTGTAACGAATAGAACCACTGTTACCTGCCACGCATGTCGTAAGAGACGACTAAGGAGGTTTGGCTGAAATCGATGCACGTCCTAAATGTGTAGAAGTCTATGCATTTAGGGGCCTACCAAACCAATGTGCAAATATATACGTTCTTGGCAAAGATCAAACATATCACAAAGAGTGATTAAAATTAGTCGAAGAACGAACCAAGAAGAGAAGAAGCTAACAACTGTGAAATGTTTCCTGTGTGAATTAATTCCAGAATGAAACAGTGGCACACCGCCACAAAAAGCAACCTGCACTGCATTAAATGCATATGGCCGTTGCTAATGTAGCAACACAAAACTGTTCATCACTTGAATTGCAATTTTTGTCGAAGGGAACATCAATCACGACAAAATCCAACTTTCTGCACCCGCAATATAACTGCTTACGGCAGATTGAGCTTGTTCGTCATAACTGATGTCCGCCATTTTCTGAATAAACACAACAAACACACGGTTGACACATCAAAAAGCATTCCATGTAACAGTCATAGCTCACAGCGTTGCTCAAGCACTAACTCAGTAGCCCTCAGCAAAGACCCGAAAACCTGAATTTAACTACCTCGACCAAACATGGCCCTTCTAAGAGAAAAAATGTCATGCCTTGTAATTTAAAAAAAATAATTTGATTAATTTAAATTAGTAATTGAAAGATTAAAAAATTTTTTAGAAATGATGATTAATTTATGGAAACCCTGTTTTAGAAATCTTCTGACATCAATTGTTTGAACTCCTTTATTTAGTGAGCTCTCTCAAAATAAAGCATGATTTTATTGAACATTGCATTAAGCTTCCAAGAGTACAAAGTGCTACTGCATTAAGAGGAACACTACCTGTTTCAGCCATAGCACAGCTGTATTGAAACATTATTAATTACAGTCACAATACAACTGTGTTGAAACAACATTACCGATTTCAGCCACAGTGCAGCTATATTGAAACTACTGGTTTCAGCCATAGTACAGCTGTATTGAAACACTTGGTTTCAGCCACAGTACAGCTGTATTTAAACAATATGATTGATTTCAGTCAAAAATACAGCTGTGTTGAAACATTACTGATGCCACAGTACAGCTGCATTGAAAAACTACCATCTCAGCCACACTTCTGCTGTTTTGAACAACACTTTGAACAGTTTACTACTGATACAGCCAAAGTGCTGCTGACTGAATTGGGTATAGAATGGAAAGCTGACAATAGATATACCAAACATTTCTACATGAACATGACAAAATAAGTAATACATTTTGTAAAAACCAACTATCTAAGTATATAACCTTGGCTGTTGTAAACTGTATACTATATAAGGTATGAAATGGAATTGATATATAATTAATTGTTCTATATACATATATACATAAGTATAACAATTATACTCATTACATTGATGGCTTTGATTATATGAAAAGCTGTGTAATTTCACAAAATAAACCAGTTTGACAATCAGAATATTACTGATAATAATGTGTATTGACTTTATGAAAACACAGTTATTTATATATATATATATATATATATATATTTATATATATATATAGTTAATATTAATCCTAATGAAATAGTCCATTTGATCTCGCAGATATCTTATGAACATGACTGATATTGAAATATGGTAGAATACTATTATGGTAAAACAAGTATTCTTTCTCTCTCTCACACATAATTATGTTCTCAGGACTATTGTCTGCAGTTTGAACCTTTAAATGAGGTCTAAGATGAAGTGAATGAGGTGATATATGTTAGTGAATCAGATCTGATGTACCACCAATTGGTGTCCCTGGTAACAGACTACATCACTGCAGTTTTTCTAAGAATTTAAAAAGGGTCTAAAGCGGAAGGATTGACTTTATTGCACCGGGTTTTACCCCATATGGCTCGGCCCCTCTCCTCATAAATGGCATGCCACCTGCAGAGAGTATTGCACAAAGCATGAACTTCGTAGCTCCAGCAACAATCCTAGGGGTCTCTGAACAAAATGCTTTTGTGAACAGAATGTTGCCGTCCTGATTTGAATCCACAACCTACTTAAAGAACACAAGGCAAAGATGTAACCACTTAGTCACAGAGACTCTCTTTCTAAGAGTATTGGGATTGAAGAGGGAAGTGTAACCTGGTTACATAAATACTATGCAAATAAAGTATTTGTCAGGTTGAAATGTGCAAATTTAGTAAACTGTGACACAACTAACAAATGTACATTTCAGGATGAAAAAATAAGAACATTTTCTATGACATTATTGTTATATATGTACAGAAAAATTGTCTCCAACATTCTACTCGGTCATACATCTCTGTTTGTGTAGATGATGATGAAGATGAGAAATTCTTGAAGACTACAAAATATAAGAAGAAATTATGTCATAACTCAGATAAGAATTGTGAACTTATGACTTAATTCTTGTTATCATATGCAGAGGTCAATCAACTTTATTTTGAAGGCGTGTAAACAAGTAGGAAAAAACAGAGGGACATTATATAAAGCACTGCCAAACAAGATGAGTTTGTTATAATCCTTGATTCAGTTTTGAGAAGATGAAGCATGCACGATCATGTAAAACTAACAGTCAGCTCTAGTGTCAAGACTGTTCTGTGGAATCATAAGGTGGTTAAACAAAAATGAACACAAAGTAACAGAAATTAATTATTCCAGAAAGAAATTCATACAAATTTTTAATAAAAATGAAAAACTGGCTCATAGGAGTATGAAGTGTTAGACCTCACAATACTAGACCTTCACATTTGAACATATTTCCAGTTCTCTTTTTAACTAATTTTCACTTCCCCAACTTGGTGAACCACGCATCTGCTTTTCCTATTTGTGGACTGGAAGCAGCCTGTGGCTTTAAACGAACTCAGTTTGTTGGTTGAGAAGCAAGCATTCTTATAAAATACAATACCTATCTATCTAAAACCTCTTTGTGTTCTGTTTGACACGTCTCCCAAAAGAGATTTCCAATTTTTGCTATCTGCCACCTTTCTAAATATTATTAATACTATAATATGCAAAAGTTGTACAAATGTATAGTTATTAACAAACACCATAGAAGTTATGGTATTTGTTTAGCGAGACAACATGTCAATTTCTTGTTGACATGACTGGTCTCCGCTTTGCAGATCAAACTTTGAGACCATGAATAAAACTCGGGAGAGTAAAACTTGAGTCTGTAGCAAGAAGCAATAAAAATATGCAAGTATCTGTTGCATAAGAGAATAGGTTTTGGAGTCGTAAAGCTTTGGAAGTAGCTTGTAGTCATGCTAGCAAGACTCTCGAGAAAATGTCATGCCTTGTAAATTAATAGTGGATGACTATATGAGCATGTTAAGAATGCAAATGATAGCTAAAACTGACTAGAATGTGCTCAAAGATTAAAGAAACCAATATGCTTAGTTTCAGTACACATTTTGGGGATTATATTATAAGAAGAAAGAAAACGAAAAAGCAAATAGGAAAATTGTGTAAGGATAGATGAAGAAAAAGGGAGACACTTATTTTAAATCTATAAAATTTAGCAAGACAGGAAGGACAACAGCTAGTAACATAATGAATAAACATAATAGAAACAGCTGTTGTGGAGGGACATAATCATCTTTGACATACAGCTTGCATCTTGAAGAAAGAGACATTTCTTGTGTCCGACCTAGTGTTTCATGAACTTTAAACTTCTCAGTCATGGTGTGAAGTGGTTGAAAGACATTTACTTGCTAAAAAAAAAGTTGTCTTGGGCTGAGTTCCTGGTCATGTCATTCTACATGTTCCCTATGAAATATTTCTCCTTGAATGATGTCCGCCGTGTGGTGCCGGGTTCTGCAAGGGAAGCAAAGAATAGTACCACTGCAACCTACAATGCATGTCGTAAGAGGCGACTACTGATGTAGGCCCTAGGGGTGCTACCCTAGTAAATAAAAGCAGCGGAGAAATTAGATGTGCTGGCCTACTTGTGGGAGCATAACTGGCACAACATACAATTGCTCTTAGGCTCAGATCACATACAAATCACACATAGTGGTTGACAAGTGGTCTCGGTTCAGTGCCAAAATCTCAAGTGCGCATGACAAAACTAAAAAATGGACATTCAAAGTAAGTAAATATTTCTCCTTGCTAACTTCCATATCTACCAACACTTAAAGATACATGACGGCAGCAACATGCTGCAAGGTTATCACTAAATCCAAATATTTTTATTTCTTAAGTCTGCAAATATAAACAAACCTTAATTAAGCATGTGTGGCAAATATAGATTATCTTTGCAAACTGGAATCTGAGACAGAAAGCAAATACTCCAAATATCAATACCACATGCAAGTAAAATCATATGAAAAAATAGTAATCGCAAGAAACCCTTGACAATATCATTATATACACCTGACATTTAGACTGACTGTTTCAGATCATATTTGAGGATCTAAACTTCAAGTACCTCTGAAGTTGGAAAAGGTCTGCCTGTATGGCAAGGGAATCCAATAAGAAGGTAAGTAGGCCTTCACGCAAAAATCAGTCAGAGGTGCCATACCAGGCACCCTGACAACGCCTGAATTCATAGATGGCAAACACAGAAGAAAACTGGCTAGGATAGCAAAGAAGAGAAATGACCACTTCGCCTTCAAATGTAAAGGATAGGTACTATGAGATCTCTAATGCTTCTTACCCCCCTTAATATTACATGGTTATGAGATTACAGTAGCTGTTTACATTCCAAATGATACATTGTTGTCTCCTGACATTTTTTGCCATTACTCACTGCTGTTTGTCAATTGTTTAAATTAACAATGACTAAGGTGTCAGAGCCCTGGTGCATCCTTAAGTAAGAAAAAAAATACCTTGTCATCATCATTCTAGTTAATAATTTACACTAGGTTAGTCACAGCAAAAAGTAATTTCTTGAATTTACAAGTTTAGATAGGAATGACGTCTAAGGCATTGGATGTCATTATACTTCAAGACGGCACCACAAAATTACATTTAAGTGCCACCGGAGAACTCTCAACAAATAGAGCTGAACAAAAGGCAATTGTCGATGCCACAAAAATACTGCAACAAAGAAACAAACAAAACAATAAACTTGTCTTCCTTTGCGACTGCATGTCAGTCCTGCAGGTCACATAAAGGGAACCACAAGATAATATGGAGAGAGAGCTGACACTACAGCGAAACAAGCTTTCTAGTTAATAATTTATACTGGATTAGTCACAGGAGAAGTAGTTTCTTGAATTTATAATGTTAGATAGGAATTATATAACTTTTTGTTAGTAATCTATACTGGATTAATCATAGCAAAAAGTAATTTCTTGAATTTATAATTTTAGTTCATAATTTATACCGAATTAGTCCTGGCAAAAAAGTAGTTTCTTGAATTTATAATGTTAGATAGGAATTATATAATTTTTGTTAGTAATCTATACTGGATTAGTCATAGCAAAAAGTAATTTCTTGAATTTATAATGTTAGATAGAAATTACGCCCGAGTGGTTACCGGGGCCCAAATTTGGGGTGTAAAGAATAGAACCACTGTTACCTGCCACGCATGTCGTAAGAGGCGACTAAGGAGGTTTGGCTGAAATTGGATGCACATGTCCTAAATGTGTAGAAGTCTATGCGTTTAGGGGCCTACCAAACCAATGTGCAACGTATACATGTTCTTGGCAAAGATCAAATCATATCACAAAGAGTGATTAAAATTGGTTGTAAAGAACAGACGCAAAGAAGAAGAAGAAAGAAGAAGAAGATAGAAATTATATAATGTTTTTGGTTAGTAATCTATACCGGATTAGTCACAGTGGTTTCCTGAGTTCTCAGTTTACTTGATGAAGAATACCCACATGATCTCTGGGTCCGGGTATACACGGATGGGTTAGCAGAAAATGCAGCGAAGAATGGAGGAGCAGGAGTGTACATAGAATACCCAAACAATGCTAGAGATGCGATTAAAGTACCAACGGGAAATTCTGTCACAACTATGATGCAGAAATTCAGGCAATCAAGGTGGCAACTGAAAAACTGTTGAATACCAGACCCGATCCTCAACCTGTTGTATTTTTGACTGATGCAAAATCAGCACTCAAGTCCAGAAAATTGCCAGGTCTACAGACCCTACTGTCTAAATTGTCCAAGCAGCGCAGGGTCGTCTTGCAATTGATACCCTCTCACTGTGGAATACCAGGAAATGAAAAAGCAGACCAATTGGCCAAGGAAGGTGTTGCAGGAGAGCAACCGGATGTGCCAGTTACCTACCACCAAAAGAAAAGGATGATTAAATCAATGAGAAAGCCACAAATACCAACACAAGATGATTACTATAATATGAGCAGATTGGAACAAGTTGTCATTCTGCGCCTTAGAACAGGACACAATCGACTCCGCAGCCACATGTATACAAAATTCAAGATTGGCAATTCAGCCATGTGTACATGTGGACAGGCACACCAGACAGCAGAGCACATACTTCAAGACTGCCCCGAATATGATACACTGAGGCAAACTCACTGGCCTAACGCAACAACACTCGACAGAAAACTACACGGACCTCTGTGTGAGCTACAAAAGACAGTGAAGTTCATACAAGAGACAACATTGAATATATAGACATATTTCAAGTGAACGAAAGGAAGGAAGGTTTCCTGAGTTTACAATTTCAGATAGGACTGACATAGCTATTGTTAATTTAACTGGGCTAGTCACAACAGAAATATTTGGTAAGGGTGAAAACTTTCTGACATATCAAGAGGAGTGAATCAAGCAATGATACTGTCTCCATTCTATTTAAGCATCTAAATTTTGAGTTTTCAAAGTCAGCTAGCACATCTACCCTAGATCTTTACTTTCATGTTGAGCATCATAGCAACAGGCTAGCCTGGTTATAAAATAGCAACAATCAACAAGATATAAGAGTGAATATAGATTGTTCATTATAGTACATATAATCTCTGATTATTCGCAAAACAAATAATAAACTAACATTCAATTAAAAAAAATGAAATATTACTGGAACAAGAAACCATTTTTTTTACCTTTGAATATGTAATAATAGAAGAAACAGTTGTGAAACAGAATTCAAGAAGAGAATAGTAAAGCACAAAAATACAATAAGTTTAATGAGAAAGATAGAAACCATGTAAAATTAATCACCAGTTGTAAGAGGCTACTTGACAATATTAAAAACTTTGAATGAAAATGTTAATTAGCTGTAGGCAAGAACTTCTACTAGTAATCAGACATTGAGATTCAGCTAGGAATATCTTCATTGCACTTCGGACATGTCCATAAGTGCTCCGATCTTCGCAATATCTCCAACAGCGTCCATCAATTAACCATACCAGTTTGATGTTGACTGATCTTACTCATATGTGTGCTGTTCTTTTCTGGCCACTTCAATCCAAATCAGACATTATGAACCATCGTGTTTTTGGATTTTATCTTATTAAAATAATTTTAAACAGAAAACTCAGTTTTTTTTAAACATGATAAATATCACACAAAATAAAGTCATGTTGGTTAATGCATGAATGTACAATTAAATGTAAACCCTGAATTAAAAAAAGATAACAATGTATTTTGAATAATTTCAAAACTTGCGCTTGTAACTCTTACAAATAATGTATAGGTAAAATGATGGATAAACAATTTTGGAAAGTGAGTAAATATAAGTCGGACAAATATGTGAGTACATGGAACTAAATGTGGTCCCTCAACTAAACTGGAGGTATGGTTATTGTGGGGAAGAATCAACAGGCTTGTACAAATAATGATCAGGATATAAAAATCAAACATTCTTAGAATACATTTCACACAACAAATGTTTGTCGTCATGATTTGAGTTGCACAGATATGCCGCATCACACTTTTCTCTGCACTTGTGCTCACAGTACAAAATACTATTCTTCTTTTATTTCTTGTCTTTTTTTGTGGGATCTAATTTTTATTCTAGAATATTTGTGGGAATGAAAATGTGTTATTTGAAGAATATAATGAAATGAAAGATAACACTTGAAAATCTCTGCAGCTGCTGTCAATATATGTTTTTTAAATTATTCTTAGGTTTTAAAATTAACATTTAAGTGTGCTGAAATTCTAATAATAGGCAACAATTTTTCTTGCATTAAACCAAAACTATCATATATTCAATTTCCAGCCACATGGCCTCCAAGGTCTAGTGTGAATATAATTGTCCTGGACCAGAAGGGCGTTTGCACTAAAGAACATACTGAGATGAAAGCTTCAAAAGTGTCTATAGTGTTCACATTTTATATGGTAAGGGGCAACATACTAAGCTCCCAGGACAACATTTCTATGGTGAGACTAAAGAAATCTGGCCTGCAATGTGACATGAGTTGTCAGAGACCCATGACACGTTGCCTAACCAAAAGCATTGCATAATCACTAGATGGAGTATATGCAAATGTTTGTGAAGCTTTGACACTGACAGTATACCTTGATAAGAAAGTCAGAGCAGTGGTAAGGAGATAAAATAGCAGTGTTAGGAATTTCCTACATGGGCCAAGTTAGAAATCAAGAAGTTCATAATATAATTGTTGAGAGATTTAGATAAAATGAGCACCTATTAGCTATCATTAACATAAAAAAACTGGAGTGGTAGGAAAAACTGAAAAAGATCTTTCAACCTTACTAAAATTATCATTCAAGGAATTGTGGAAGGTAAAAGAAAAAGTGTTGGACAGAAAAAAGAAATGTATTGATGGGTTTAAAACAAGATGATGTCCTGTCCCCAGTATTTATTAACTATTTCCACACACAGTTTTACATACCTAGGTAGTATGATGACATCTACAGGGGATACAGCGCCAGAAATTCCATACAGAATCGCATTGGCATCAAGTGCTTTTAACAAATTGTCAAATATATGGAAGTCCAATTCACTCAGCAAGCACTTAAAATTAAAGATCTTTAACTCTTGTGTGATTCCAGTATTAACTTATGGATGCGAGAGTTGGAAAGCAACAAAAGCTCTAGAAAGAAAATTAGATAACTTTGAGAATAAATGTCTTAGAAGAATACTGAACCTCAAATGGTCAGATTTCAGACCTAATACACAAAAAAGACAAGAGACCAAGCAAGAAAATGTATCAAATTTTATAAGAAAGCGTCGCTGCAACTACATCGGCCACACACTTAGAATGGATGAGAGAAGACTCCTTACCAATCCCTCATATGGACACCAGAGGGAAAAGAAAACGAGGAAGACCAAGAGAGACTCTGCGTAGAACCATCATCAGAGAAGGCTCAACGATGGGCCTAGCAAACATTAAAGACCTAAAACAGATAGCAACGAACCGCGAGACATGGAGAGCAATGACCTCTGCCCTATGCGCCGCCCACAGGCCCAAGAGGAAAGACTAACTAACACACAGTTATTTCCTCAATTTTTAAGCAGTTAATTCAAGGGAAGTAAAAAAATTTAAAAAAAACGATCCCAATTACTCGTCAATAAATAAACATATATATATTATTATATACTAAATTGAAGAAAACTGGACAACCCAATAGAATAGCAAGGTTGAAAAGTAGTATAAGTAAAACAGTAGAAGTAAAACAAGAAAGACTTCTTATAAGGAAGCAACTCTGTGGTGCAGTGTCGCTTATAGCATGCAACAGACTTCCCCTGTGTGCAGTGTGCAGCTTAAAGTGTGGAAAGAGTTAACGTAGCCCTGAAAAAATAATGTAATAAGGAAGGTATAGAAGATATAGACGAAGCATCAAGAATACTTGGTTATGTGAATGACATAGATGTAGTAGGAGATAATAAACAAGAAACCATCAGAACATTCAAACACTTCATGGAATCAGCAGAAAATATGGGTCTAAATATCCATAAAGCTAGACATGACAGAATGTATGATAATAAGAAGAGATGAAATTAAAAATAAAGCTGAATACATACAAGTAGATAATATGAAAATCAAAATAACAGAAACATCTAAGTACATGGACACAAACTTCAATAGCTTCAGCATAATAAAAGAAAGAAAAGAATAAAATACAAACAGTAAATAAAGTATACTTTTTAACAGAGAACCTAAATTGCATATACAAAAAAGGGGAAGCGGTAGAAACCAAGAGACAGACCAAGAAAATTATATACTAGACTCAGGATACTAGGAGCAACAACTCGGAAGAAAAAGCCTAAGGACTAAGATGAATGGAGGAGAGTGTCACCTGCAGGAATGAACCTCAAAGGCTAGGAAAACTAAAGAAAAAAAAAGTAAAATACAAACAGGAAATAAGGTATACTTTTTAACAGAGAGTCTAAAGTGTGTATAAATGAAAAAGGGGAAGTGGAAGAAACCAAGAGACAGACCAAGAAAATGATATACTAGATTTTGAGATACTAGGAGCAAAAATTCAGAAGAAAAGGCTAAGGACTAAGATGAATGGAGGTGAGTGTTGCCTGCAGGAATGAACCTCAAAGGCTAGGAAAACTAAAGGAAAACAAATTCTTCTTATGAGGTATGTATCAAATGAATTCTGCATGTCATCTGTTTATTTTATTACATTTAATATCTTGCAATATTTTGTAATTTGATTTTATAGATGTGCTGATCTTTTAGCTGTGCATGAAATGCTAAGTATTTTACCCTGTTCAAAATTCATTCAAGTTCATAGGACAGTATATTCATTAAAAACTGAACAAAAGAACATAATGTATGAAAAAAACACATCTGTGGCCATCCTTTTGAAAGGAATGAAATGTGGAGACAAAATGTGCACGATATATGGAATGGTGTAACCAAGAAAGTGCTCATGTTATTGGTTATTGGTTACTAAACTGACGTCATTGCACTCCGGGCAGACCTATAGGTGCTCAGTCTCCCCAACAGTTATCGAAGAGTATGCATACTGATGGTTCCCGTGGCTCGCTGATTAAACACACCTCTCACTCAGCCTCTCAAGCATACAGTTCGACTTGTACAACGGGTAACTCCAAAGTGCCTAAATCGCTTGATCGCTTCAACATCGATTTTAGTGTCCTCATCCAACAGACAGTTATGAAGAGACCAAAGAATATCCCCCTTATCCATCTTCAACTCCTCAACAATCGATGCTGTTGATGCAAGCCTGTCCGCTCTCATTACCGTAAACACCCGCATGCCCAGGATAGTATATTCACATAAGCCGCAGGAGGTTAGAAACTTCTATAGACGACATCCACTCATACCGAAACCTGTCCTCCTGGATCTTGTGAAGCATCGACAGAGAGTCAGATACAACAACTGCCCCAGTAAATGAAGTCCCAGAGATCCAATGGAGCGCAGCAGTAACGGCCTCAACCTCCATCCTCATACTAGAAGTAGTTGTCCTGTATGCCCCACTTCGCTCTGCAACAACCCTACCATGCGCATTAGCCAAGAAACCCCAGCTGGACTTCTCGCCACGTTGAACCGATCCATCGGTATAAACATCATCATCCCTTGCATTATCTTCTATCAGCTGCTTAACTGCGAGATCAGCCTTCATGTTGCCCCAATCTCTACATTCTCTTCCAAGAGTAATGATAGCGTTGAGATAGTTGGTCATGCTACCATCTGTTGGGATCCATTCTTCCCCTTTTGATAGGGTCATGTACAAACTGAATAGAGTGTTATCCTGGGATTATAAGAATGGTATAAGAAAGAACATATGAGACAGAAAATACAAAAAACAAGAAGAAAATGATTTTTGTTTATGTTACACGAAACTAACAATTTAGCATAATATACTACAAAAAAAAGAGATACTTAAATTTTTGTCACATATATAAAAACTGTTGTTACTCCCTGTAATACCACTTTTTGGGCGGTGTAGGACAAAGTGTAGACATGTGCTTGTAAAATTTAATGGCTGTATGGCTAGTGCAGTTGTCATGAAACTGTTCAAGTTAGGATTTTCTTTATGCCGAGACAGAAAAAACTCCTTGACGTATCGTGGATTGAACTAGGGTCTCCGTATGGAGTCATGCTCTAATCCATTCGACCAGACGCTCTACTTTTTATATATAAATGTATATATATATATAATCACCCACACTCACATACTTACACATATATATAGCAGATCTGAATTAAATTCAATTTTACATGTCAAATTAAGTGAATAAAATTTTTAAATGCGTGAAATATAAAAAAAAATAATATAATACTGCTCATCATGTAAGAAGATTAAAAACAAAACCAACACAAAAAAAAGCAACACATGACACATGTAACAAATATAGATGTGCCTGTAATATGTAGCACAGCCATGTGTTTACAATTACATTTGATACAATGTTTAATTGTATAAGTAGCATAGCCATTCTCTTAAAAAAAATACCTACAAAGATATATGTTTAAAAGAAGTGATAATGTCAAATGTAATACATTTAAAATTAATGCATTCTGAGTGATACAAAATATTCAAATTATTTGGATGAAACAAATATCTATTTAAACATTAACTTGACTAGAATTAATATTATGTCAATCAAAAATGATATTTTGCTCTACAATTATTGCACATGTGCCCAATTATTGTACACAAACAATCAAGAATATTTGCAATTGAATACAAATTGTAAAGAAATGATAAGTATCCAGTGAACTCAGTTACATCTGAGTTCATTCAAGTTCATTATATAACATAGATGTATGTTAATGAATTTATTCAAAATCTTTGCACATGAGGTAATCTTTGAAAAGAAAATTTGCAACAGCATTTTAAGAAACTTGAAATGTTATTTATTTAATGATGTAAGCTTCAATATTATTGTTATACAGATTTTCAGTTTGAACATAATATTTGCGAACATGGTAATCAATAGAGAGCCGTGGTAGTGTAGTTGTTAGTGAACTCGTTTCTCAAGGCTGGTGGTCTGGGTTCAACTCCCGCAGTGCACGTGGAATTTTTCCCAACCGCGACGGCTCTCAGGTCGACCCATCCTCAACTGGGTACCAGACATGCTCTGGTAAAGTAAAGGCGGCCGGCGTGATGCTGACCACATCACCCATCGTGTGCCGACGGTCAATGAAAAATACAGGCCTAACACTGTATTGCCCTATATACCATGAGGTATGAAAGGGTTCCTTTACTTTACTTTTTTATGGTAATCAATGCCCTAAAATATGCAATATTATATTATACTGAAAGAGTTAGATAAATCTTATATAATTATGTGTAACTTGCTAACGAACAGAATAGTTGTAATTGTTAGTAACAGTTATCAACAATCTGCCATGATTTTATTTCCATGACTCGGATACACAAAATATTTTATTATCCCGAAAGAGCTCGATACATTTTATATAATTATGCGTAATTTACTAACTAACAGAATATCTGTAATTGTTAGTAATAGTTATCAACAATCTGCTTTGATTTTATTTTCATGACTCGGAGGGAAATACTGGATCAAAATTTCAGACATAATGCAACAACCCTGCACATGTTTACTGTTTTCTTAAATAATCTTCCTTTATTAAGAAGTATTTGGAGATACAACTTCATACATCTTTCTAATCGTACTTATGTCAGATTTTGAGTATTCCTTTTTGTTCTAGCCTTATATTTGTAATAAAATTTAATGGTTACAAATAAATATAAGATTTCCTAGGCAGTAACACATGTTGAAGCCATCAAGTGAAAGTGCCTACAACTATATTTCTGAAAACATTGTCAAGAATTGACAGACTACAATAATGGACCAATATCCACTCAGAAAGTACTCATTTTCACAAAATATAATTTATTGATGTATGTTCAATGTCTATTTATCATCTGACATCTCATTAACTTGGCTATACTTGGCAATCAAACATATGTAACCACCGAAGTTGAGCAATTAGTATAAAAGTTATTGCATCCATCAACATTTGTCGCCTCCAACAATAGAAAAATCAAAGCAAAAATAACAACAAACAACTTAAAAAATATTTGTCTACGTAAAATTAATTTAACTTCATTTTGCAGTGTAGTGACAAAAGTATATTAATGACAAAAATGGCACAGCATAATGTTATTGATTGTTTTAATTTGACTGGAGCATTCTGAATAACTATATTGTCCTTAGTCACCACATGCTAAGAGCCATACTGAGGAGGAGATCAGAGTACTTATAGACTAATTGGTATTGACATGCAGTGATGATGATATGACAACTAAACTAAACTATTCTGAACAACTGAAACTTAACAGAATATTTTATAAATATAATAGTTTTTCAGTTTCTATGATAAAGTTTGTTTCAATTTCCACAATTGCTGCAGACAAACTCTATTTGCATTCAATTCTTAAAATACATAATAATTGGGTTTAATGTATGTTAGAATTCTGAACAGACTAAATTGTTTTAATTTGTATATCAGAAGCAAACTGAACATTGTTCATTTTATCTTCTTCTTTTGTCATCACACTGCTACCAGGTTGTTGTCCAGAGGATTGGTTTTTCTGATTTTGTCTTGCACTGCTCTAGTGGCTGGGGTTTCAGTTTTATTAATCTCTCTTAATCTGCTTCACAAACATGGATGCAGTAAAAAAGAAAATGATAAAAAACAAGAAATGGACTGGGATGGCACAAGTTAGGAGGAGATAGGCTAGCGCATGTATGAGTGAAATATTAGAACTGTTAAAGTTATAAGCAAATGCATTATCCTAGAAAAATGTTGCATATGATTAAGACATCCTTATTACTCATGAAAAGAACTTGAAATGGAATATTATCATTAAATATATAGGCTATAAATACTACAATATACTGACATAATATGTAAGGACAGGATATCTTTATGAAGCATTAAATAATTTGCAAACAGTGGATGAAGATGTCTAATTTACAGATCATTTGAATTTCAGGAAATCAAATGAAAATTAGTTCTTAAGAATATTCATATTGACTAAAAGATTTATGATGAGAATGGTAATTTATCTGTTGGATGCACCATTCTCATAGCTGTTATTTAAATATTATGTCTAAGGAAGAGAGGAAATACTACTGAAAATAGAGAATGGATTGCTTTAAGTAAGAAACTAGATGATACAAATCATGCTGTCCTAAATGATAACCATTAAGCAAGATTAACACTTCTGTAGTGGTTAATGTACTCACTTTGTTGGCACATGACCCTGGTTCAATTCTACAGTGGGAGTAGAATTTTGTCCTGTCAATAATGGGTCTCATGTCTACCCAGTCTTATTTTCGTACCAGAAATGCACTGGGAAGTAAAGATGGCCAGCATGATGTAGACTATTTCACCCATTATGTGCTGATGGTTAATGAAAAATACTGGCCTAGAACCATATTCCCTAATACATCTTATAAGGATTTCTTTACTAAGATTAACAGCCAGACCAGATTGAATAGACAATGTTGGCTTTGTTTATACTTGTTTTATTGTACTAAATGCACTGAAAAGTGATAATCTATCATGATTTCTCTTCTTTGCAGAGAAAAAGAATCAGAAAATATAAGTGACCCAAAACAGATATTGAAATAACTGATACAAGACCAAAACAATCCTATGCATGTATTTCATCAGAATGCCAGACAATGAAGCAGTAAAACTGTTGTCTTTCAACCATCTTAGTGAGAAAAATAATGTGGATAAGGTATGAATGGAAAAAATGGAGACAGTGACAGACTGGTAGAGGGAAGACAGAAAAAGAACAAATGAACTACTGTAGAAATAAGAATATAGACAGTACTGTTTTAATCACTTTTTGTTTTTTACTAAACACTTAATTTGAAGGTATTTTTATAAAGAAATTGTGTAATCGAAATCAATGTTGTTTGCAATATGACACAACCAGAACTGAATAATTTTTTTTAACAATTAAAGCAAGATAAAATATAAAAAAAATAGTGACAACAATGAATCAACAGCAAGGAAACAAAGTTTAAGACAGTTCTATGTAAGACAGTTACAAAAACAGCCAAAATTTTGATCATAATATTTTTGTACAAACAAGCAATTTAAATAAAAAAATAACAGCAAACCTGTAAGAACAAATAATACAACATTAACACGCTTTATTAAAAAAATATATATAACTTGAAACAATATTTCTGCATTCAGAGTGAGTGTAATGATGTTCAATCCATTCAGCAGATTTACGTAGTTTGAAAACTTGATAAATCTAGTCAAAGTGAATATTATAAGATCTATTGTTAATTTGACTCAATAGAACAATATACTAAACCTTAAGTCTAACAATGAGAGTCAGTGTTCACTTCAATATTACAAATGAAATTAATCATAAGGAAAAGGTTCTGCTATTCATAATTGATATAATATAAAAAATGGATTTTTCATTTGATTTTCAATATATTATAGCATAGTTATGCTTTCATTATACTTAATTTTTTTTTTCACAATAAATAAACTGAAACATATTAACAACTTGATAACATTTTATTCCTGTTTTTTTCAAGCATACCAACATTTATTGTATTTTCATCGCATTTCTTTCAGTTCAATTTTAATCACTCATATTTTTCACATATTTACCATATATTCACTGACCGTTCCATATTTGAATGACACTTTTATTTTTGCCACTTTGATTACATTAATCTTAAAGTCACTACATTTTCCAACTTTTATTTTGAATACATAAAAAGTAATAACTCTAAACATGAAATGTTTGGATCCAAAATTCATGCTCAAGACCTCAGTAAAATATAACTATAACAGGTGTCAGACTTTGTCACGGTTTGAATTTTCTGTGAGGGCTTTCCTGCTAACCGGCTTGGTCATGTCTCTGTTTCTTGGAGGTAGTGGTGGCTTTCTCTCTCGATCGTGGCTCTGAAGAGATTTTATTACACATTTCAAACACTGTTATGTAAGTTAGGAAAGAAATAAGCAACATTTTTGGAGAATTTAAACAAAATATGGTTTTGTAAAAGAAATTAGAAGCCATACCAGCTTAGAATGTCTAACAACGCACACCACTATCAATATAAAATGAGGGAAACTAGTGTTCTGGCAATTTGGAGAGCATGGGTTACTAAAGGTTTCTTCTAAAAATGGAAAAATGTTCAGTTCATTTCAGTTCTCTTGATTGACATCCTTACACATTGAGCAAGTCCATGCAGGCTCCATCCTCCAATGCAGTAGCCATCTTAATGTTTTTACATTCACTGTACCCAAGTGATATTGGTTGATATATCACCTCTTTCTACTATGCACACAGCTCTGTTGTCCTTGTCTGCGCTCAGTCCCCATTTTAACCAAGAGGTTCAATGTCTCTGATTCTGTTTCCACATATGTAGAGGAGGAAGCATTTATAAGGTCTGTCCATATAATTTTCAGCTGGTTTATATGCCTCACATATCTCTTTGTCCCTGCCTTCCCAGTTGTAGGAAAACAAGATAATTTCTTAAGGTAGGACTGTTGAATTCAGTGCAAAACTTACCTGCATTGATTCTCTTAAGCATACTCTGTTAATATCAAATCTGTTACTATCATTACATGTCATTAATCCCTCCCCCCCACCCAACATCATGGTAGAGTTTATATCCCTGATCAGGAGCAGAAATTGACTGATCCACTAGAAGTCTTTTTTTATCTCGAGGCTTATTTATTCTACATTATAACTTTTCTTGAATTTAGTTTTTTTAAAATCAGTTTTTATTATCTGAAATTATTTTAATTCCATAGAAAAACATATTTCTTATTCTTCTCAGATACATTTTATTTATAAACTTATTTGTTTTATAACAAAAACGAATCAATGCATTTGCTGAAATGAAGTCCAAAAATTAACAACTTTTAAATTGTTACTTACATCAGCATCTCCATTTTCTTTTGCAGATGAGCAGTATGAGGCAGGAACCAGCTCGGAGCAGTATGAAACGGTGCTGTCTGTACTAATCTTTCTGTGATTTTCTCCTCGCGGTGATGACATCAGGGCCTGAAGATGCTCACAGACTCGTCGGAAGCGCCGTGATGGACCTAGTAGTTGAGGAATACGAATAAATCTAACAATACATCAAAACCAATTGCATATATTAGCATGAGGAGGCGCCCGAGTGGTTACCGGGGTCTAAATTTGGGGTGTAAAGAATAGAACCGCTGGTACCTGCCACACATGTCGTAAGAGGCGACTAAGGAGGTTTGGCTGAAATCGGATGCACATGTCCTAAACATGTAGAAGTCTATGCATTTAGGGGCCTACCAAACCAATGTGCAACGTATACATGTTCTTGGAAAGATCAAACATATCACAAAGAGTGATTAAAATTGGTCATAGAGAACTAACGCAAAGAAGAAGAAGAGCATGAGAAGGGAAGAAAACAAATAACTTGATCGCAAATCAACAACTGAGGACTTTATGTATTTGGGAAAAGCAATATATCAGATGGACAAATCAATACTGAATAATGCAAAGATGCAACAAAGCAAGCCACATCATTGGCCAAATGACACCGATATTCACTTGCAAACAGGTAACCTTATGCACAAAAAGAGTTTTATAATATACAATATTCATTCCACTTTGTGCTTAGAGTGCCAGAACTCGACACTAACAACCAATGAAAAAAATAAATATACAACAACCAAGATTATTTACTTGTAGAAAATAATTGGAGTAACAAAGAGACATACAAAAAACTAGACTTGGAAACATGGTGCAAACAACACTAGTGCTAGATCATATTAAGAAATAACAAACCAAATGGTTCAGTTACGTAACACAATTACTACCCAACAATACCCCTCAGTAAGCACTACTATTTAGATAAAATGGTTTTAAGGCTAAAAGTAGCCCACACAAATGTAGAACCATAGATTTATATAAAAGGTGGTAAGAACCACCATATGCGAGGCACAATGCAACCAAAACTGAGAGACTGAGTATAGGCAGAAAACAATAAATTACATCTTCTTATCAATGGTACTAAAATCAAACAAGTAGAAGAATTCAAATACTTAGGAAGTATATTTACAAAAATATGGCAGACTCAGCAGAGAAATAGAAGCTGGAGTCCTCAAGATAAGTGCTGTTATCTACCAACCAGTCCAACTACTTGGACATTCAAAGTCTCTCTGTCAGATGAACAACAAATGATCAAAAGCATCTTCATTCCCACTTAACTCTTTAAGCCGCACACTGCGCCACGGCGAAGTCCGTTGCACGCTTTAAGCCGCACACTGCGCCATAGAGTTGCTTCCTTATAAGAAGTCTTTCTAGTTTTACTTCTACTATTTTACTTCTACATTTTAACCTTGTTATTCTATTGGGTTGTCCAGTTTTCTTCAATTTAGTATATAATAATATATATATGTTTATTTATTGACGAGTAGTTGGGATCGTAATACAAATTTTTTTTTTTTTTTTTTCCTTGAATTAACTGCTTAAAAATTGAGGAAATAAATGGGCGTGGAAAGAGTTAATCTACTAATGGCAAACATGGACAATGAATAAAGCACAGGCAGTAAAAATAACTACAAGTGAAATGCAATGTCTCTTTAAGGTCATCAAAAACACAAAAACTATAAATAGTCCCAAATACCAGCACAAGAGAAAAGGTTGGAATAAGATCTTGCTTAAATTACATAGAAAAACAGAGAATAAAATGATTTGGCCACCTAGCATGAATGCAGACAGACCCCACTGTATATAATGCTTTCTACAGTGAAACATCAAGGTGAAAGGTGAGTGGAAGACCAAGAAAAAATGGATAGTTGCAGGGTCTATACCATTTCAAAAGATGCAGAAATTAATTTCTTAAGCTGCCTAAGAAGCACAAGACAAGTGCAGAAGAACATGACACTGGGAGGCAACCTGGTAGCAGTTGATGATAAAAGAAAGAAGATGAAGGAGGTAGCAGTGATGGGTGATGATGGGCGACCAAAACATGCTAAAATACTGAATAAAATATATAGACATCATATAGACTAATATAGATGTTAAACTGAATAATATTTAGTGACATTTAATTTACTAAATCCATAACTTACATACACACAATATTTGTAATACAATCAACACATTTTTCACAAACTAATATTCCTCCAATTTCATTTTTTATACCTCAAAATATATTCATTTCATTAGAACTGTGTCATAATTTACCTGATACAAGAGTAAATGTCAAACAGAATGTGGAGGCAGATGATGTATCTCGTTCCCCTGGTGCTGGGCTGATATCTACTTGAAACCGGACATTTCTAGAAAACATAGAAGAGCCACCACCTCGTCTGTACTCTCCTCTAAAGGTTGTTGTGGACACAACACAGTGGCTTAGGTCACAGGTCTGCAAGATAATAATACTAATATTTAATATTTTAAGTAATAAAAGAACATGGCATCTGAGCTATGCAGACTACTGCAGAAAATGAACATTCATCTCATCATCTGGTTAGACAGCACAAGGACTGGTGATAAAGTCACCTGATTGTATCTTTATTATTACGGTTTGTTAAGGTTAACCTAATCCTGGACCTTGATGTGTCTACATGACTGTCAATGAAGGTTGCCCTAGTATGAATATTAAATAATATTGAACAAAACCACTTAAACATGGAAACAACACCAGGAAAGTGATAGTCAAAATATCTTCTTCTTAAATTCCTCTCGCCTAGCTACATTGATTTATCTCATAAATTTAGAAATCTGTGCTCTTTGCCACCATACAGCTTCTCCCTCTCTCTTGAAGCTAATAATCTTGGAGGATGTTTTCAACTGTTTTTGACACATGGACACATGTCTAAGTGTCCTATTTCCAGTTTTATGTACATATAATATGTACTGAATATGGAGTGGCCAGTTCTCAGTATGAATGTTAGTTATCTGATCTTGTCTTGGTAAATAGTAGGCCTAGTATGCTTATATTATATCAGGTTATGTGAGTAATGGTTGCTATATGTCTCATGCAAAAAATATGAGAGTTATCTGCAACCATAACTTCTCAAGTGGTTTAGTATTGGGTCAGGATACTCACTGTTTCTTCTAATATAACTGAAAAATACTATGTATTTTGTACCAACAAACCAGACCCTCAGAATCTATTGGAATTAAACTCTAAAAAATCTTTGTCAAATTAGATCATCAAATAGATGCTACTGATACTCTTCTTCTTTGCATTCGTTCTTTACGACCAATTTTAATCACTCTTTGTGATATGTTTGATCTTTGCCAAGAATGTACATACGTTGCACATTGGTTCGGTAGGCTCCTAAACGCATAGACTTCTACATGTTTAGGACATGTGCATCCGATTTCAGCCAATCTACTGATACTCAGCACATAGACACACTCATATCCCCATTAAGACTTGCTCAGGGAGCATATCTAGGATCAAGACGGCACAGAGAAAGTTACTCTCTAAAACTCCAATGTATTGTGTGCCATATTAGAATGTGTGTAAAGGGGAACTGCCTAGAGTAGTTGATAGTAGCTCTGCCTGCTAGCTGTGAGAAGCCTCATAGCTCGGGTTCGAACCTACTGTCCGGCATTTGTTCGAGTCCCTGGTCTTACTCAGGACGATAACTTGAGTACCTCTGAAGTCGGAGAAAATCTGCCTGTATGGCGAGGAATACTAATTACGAGTACATTGAGCACACGGCTGCCAGTGTAAAGTAATTTACAATGTGCACGCTGCTGCCATTGTAAGAAATTTGGAAAAACAGATTTTCACGCAAAAATCAGTTTCAGAGATGAAACTCCGTTTGAGTTGAAAGCGGACGAAAGAAAAAAAAAAAAAAGAATGTGTAAAAACATCGATAGACAGATTCTATAACTCTCTCCTATGAATATAAATATATAGTCACAATCTAAGACTACTGTAATGTTTTGTTTGTGGGACAAGATTCTTAGTGCACATCAACAGAAGCACAAGTTTAACTGACATTTTTATTCAACATGACTAACTAGGAAGTGTAAAACACAATATCCAATGACAACAGAAGTATTGTTGGCAGTAAACTTTTCAAACATACAAATTTTCATGTTTCAACATAAACTGGTTGAATACTTGACCTTCTGTTCTTGACACATTGACACATGTCCATGTGTCAACATTTCAAATTGTATTCTTGTGATCGAGTTACATTTACAATTCATTTCATTTAAATGTTTGTATTTTCTACAGTTGTTTATTTTTGAGAGGCAAAAAGCGTAATCACAAAGTACTGTAGTTTTACAAATTACAAAAACGACAAAATACAGCAACGTTTCGACCAACAAGACCTTTATCAAGCAAACGAACAACAGGAGGGACAAATAAAAAAAATATATGGACAAGATAATTTGTTTAATAATATTAAATATTACTGATGGAAGACTAAGATAAATTTCTCTGATTTCATCAGGAGAAATGATGAAATCAGAGAAATGTCTGGTCAACCGCTAGTGAACCCTGTTTATTTTTTAGACAAGTTTTGCATACTATAGTCATTTAACCCTTTAGCTGCTAAGGACATATATATATGTTTTTCCCATTAACGTCTAAAGACGCATTAACACGTCTATTATTATCTCTCCTCTGTGGGCTTAAGACGTGTTAACACGTTATATATTGCTACTGTCACTGCTATAGGCGTACATTCACGTTTGTGACCTAGAAACAAAGAGTAGCTATTTTTAGCTCAGCCTTAGGAAAGTATGTAGCAGCGAAAGGGTTAATAGAGGATACAAATCATACTTGTCTGGTACTTATCTCTACTATCAACTCTGTTTCTGCTCAATGGAATTACTTGAGGCACAAGAAAGTAATTCTGCATTGTCCATCTTGACAAGGTCAAAACCTTATTACACAGAAGGCCCAAACCTGATTTTCAGTACACAACATGCCATAATGATTATGAAAACCCATTTTATATATATTGCAGAATGCCAGACAGAAGAGTCGCCCGTGTGCTGCCGGGGCTCGCAAGGGGAGCAAAGAGTAGCAGCACTGCGACCTACAAGGCATGTTGTAAGAGGCGACTAAGGTGGGGTTTGGCGTAGGGCTGGCTACCCTATCCAGTAGAAAATTTTAGCCACAAAATCCAACCAACCATGAACAAGTCACATAAAAATAAAATAAAAACTGTGCCAACCAAGAGGAAAGGAAGCTCTTCTAGAAGAGGTATGAAGCGATGCAGAGAAAGCCGCAAGGAGTCTACACCGCAGATTATCTTCCTTTCACCTAGGAAAAGCTCCAGAATTGGCACCTGGAATGTTAGAAGTATGTATCAAATGGGAAAGACAGCACATGTTGTAAATGAGATGAAATTTCACGGGATTGGCATCTTGGGATTATGTGAAACTAGGTGGAATGGTGCAGGCAAACAACGTCTAAACACAGGAGAAACAATGCTGTTCTCAGGCCATATGGAAGAAAATGCCCCCATAGTGAAGGAGTGGCTTTAATGCTATCTAAAGAAGCGGAGAAGGCACTAATAAAATGGGAAGCAGTGAGTCCTAGGATAATCACAGCAACATTCAGAACCACCAAAAAGAAAGTATTCTTGAATGTGACCCAGTGTTATGCACCTACCAATGATAAAGAGGAAAAAGTAAAGAGGAATTTTACATAAAACTTCAAAATACTATAGGTAATCAGAGAAATGGGAACATCAAAATTCTGATGGGTGACCTCAATGCCAAAATAGGTTCGGACAACATAGGCTACGAGGAGATCATGGGGAAACACGGACTAGGAATAATGAACGAAAATGGAGAACTATTCACTAATTTCTGTGCAGCGAATCAATACGTCATAGGTGGAAGTGTCTTTCCACATAAAAGAATACATAAAGCAACCTGGGTATCACCAGATCACAGAACAGAAAATCAAATTGACCACATATGCATAAACAAGAAATTCAGGTCATCTCTACAAGATGTAAGGGTCCTAAGGGGGCAGATGTAGATTCGGATCACCATTTCCTGATAAGTAAAATTAAACTGAAGCTTAAGCGATACATAACATCCCATGAACATAGACACCAATATAATGTAGGATACCTCAGAAGTAAAGAAACAAAGGAACAGTTCACGGTCACAGTCTCTAATAAGTATGAGGTGTTGCGGCAATTAGAAGATGAGGTGAGTGCGGAAGAATGCTGGCAGCAAGCCAAAAATATTTGGAATGAAACATGCACAGAGGTATTAGGAAAGAAGGAGCGGAATCATAAGGCATGGATAACTCCAGAAACTCTCAAGGAAATAGAAGAAAGGAAAAGAGGAAAGCAGATTTAAATAATAGCAAAACTAGAACTGCCAAAGCCATAGCCCAGGAAAAGTACACAGAAGTTAGCAAGAAAGTGAAGAAACAAATAAAGTTAGATAAAAGACAATACGTAGAAGATCTAGCAAGAGAAGCAGAGGTAGCTGCAGGAAAAGGAAACCTTAGGGATCTTTACAATATCACTAGAAAGCTAGCAGGAAAATACAGACCATCAAATGGGTTGATCAAAATATAGTAGGGGAAACTATCACTAATGTTAGAGACCAAATGGAAAGATGGATGGAATACTTCAAGGAACTCCTGAACAGACCAGCACCTACAAATCCCCAGATATCCAACCGGCAGAAATTGACTTGGACATAAACTGTGAGAAACCATCCAAGGAGGAGATTAGTAAAGCCATTAAACTTTTAAAAGATGGAAAAGCGGCGGTCCAGATGGTATTCCAGCGGAGGCGGTTAAAGCCAACATAAACACATCCACAGAAATACTGTATAAATTATTTAGCAGAATCTGGGAGACCGAAGAAATACCAGCAAACTGGAGAGAAGGATACCTGGTGAAGCTACCAAAGAAAGGGGACCTTCAGAAGTGTGAAAACTATAGGGAATAATGCTGTTGTCAGTACCTGGGAAAATACTAAGCAGAGTCATCCTGGAGAGACTGAGAGATGCCATCGATATAAAGCTAAGAGATGAACAGGCAGGCTTCCGACCAAATAGATCCTGTGCTGACCAGATAGCCACATTACGTATAATAATAGAGCAAAGTATTGAATGGAAATCCCCACTTTATATCGGATTTGTTGATTATGAGAAGGCTTTTTACAGTATTGATAGGGAAACCCTTTGGAAATTAATGAGGCATTATGGAATCCCACAGAAAATTATTAACCTAATAAAAGCAACATATACAGATATGAAATGTAGAGTTCTTCATGAAGGTAAACTAACAGATACTTTCGAAATAGAAACAGGAGTGCGTCAGGGATGCCTCCTATCACCTTTGTTGTTCTTACTGACAATAGACTGGATTATGAAGACCACAGTAACTAACACCAGAAATGGAATCCAATGGACTCTGACAGAGCAACTAGATGATCTGGACTTCGCTGATGATATAGCCCTTCTGTCACATACACGAAATCAGATGCAGTATAAGCTAAACACATTGAATCAAAGGTCCCAGCAACTAGGGCTGAACATTCATAAGGGAAAGACAAAGATATTGAGAATTAACCAAGCAAACGACAACTCAATCTCCCTGGGGAAATCCCACTTAAGAGGTAGAATCATACACATATTTGGGCAGCAACGTAGACAAAGAGGGTGGAACAGATAGAGATGTTAAAATAAGAATACAGAAGGCAAGAGGAGCTTTCATTGCACTGGGAAACATTTGGAAGTCCAAAGAAATCAAATCTAGAACAAAAATTCGGATATTTAACTCTAATGTTAAAGCAGTTCTACTGTATGGGTCAGAAACATGGAGAACAACTAAAACAATAGCGCATAAATTGCAAACATTCATCAACTGGTGTCTGCGCAGAATAGAGGGAATAAGATGGTATGATAGGGTCACAAATGAGGAACTTATGGAGAGAACAAGACAGATTCCAGTGAACGAACAGGTTAAAAAAGACGCTGGCGCTGGATAGGACACACTTTGCGAAAACAGGAGGGGAATATAACAAGAAGGGTCCTTGCCTGGACCCGCAGGGACAGCGAAAGAAGGGAGGCCGAGAAATACATGGAGACGAGATTTGGAGGCGGAGATCAACAATATAAAGAAGAGCTGGAGGGAGCTGCAGGAGATAGCTAGAGATAGGAAGACTTGGCATGAGTTGGTTGATGGCCTATGCCCCAACCCGGTAAAAGGCAAAGAGAGAGAGAGAGACAGAAGAGTGTTAAGACTCCCGTGCTGCAACCATCCTATTGGAATGATACAGTTGAAAAATAATAGTTAGGAAAAAAGATTTCTTTAATGTCATGGCAGAGAGCCTAAAAGAAATGAAAGAAATATGTGTTATGGGGCTGAGAAGTCTGCGGATAGTAATTTGTTATTAACTATGCACTTATACAGACTTACTGAGAGGAATGCATGGACAAGGTCAGCTTTGACTTGGGAGAAACTTTTTTCTCTGACCATGACAAAATGATGCTCCTGCTCCATCCCCATAAGACCTCCAAACCATGATCTCTTGGCCAACCTGAGAAAAGTAGGTTGTGTATTCAACAGTAGCAGTAACAAAATAAATTCTTTACATTCAAGATAATTTATCTTTACCATGTTGAGCAAATTAATTTTACTATATCAATATATGGTTACTGGTTATTGCTGAACTGGTGTTATAGCACTCTGGGCAGGCGCATAGGTGCTCAGTCTCTCCCAGAAAATGTATCAGGGCTTTATACTAATGGTTCCTGGGACTTGCTGATTATCCCACTCCTCACTCTCCCCCTCAAGCATCCAGTTCTGCTTGTACGACATAATTTGAATCTTCTTAAATCACTGGATAGATTCAGTATAAATTTTAGTGTTTCATCCAACAGGCAGTCACAGATAAACCAAAGTACATTCCTCCTATCCAGCTTCAACTCCTCAACGATTGATGCTGTTTATGCAATATTGTCCTATATTTTCATTGGTATCAGCAAGCAGCATAAACATAACTATGAAATAATAAAAAACATTCCATGGATACAACTAAATCACTTACTCAGGAGATGATTCTGGTGTCATGTTGATTTCGTCTGATGTTGGAACTGAAAACAGAATATAAAACAGATGTTGAATTAAAACCTATATATAAGCACATTTTTACAGATATGAATATATATATATATATATATACATACATTAAAATGAGCAATTTATGAACTATATACTGGTTGTTTAATTTAACAAGAGTTACTTTTCATAATTATTGGTTTGTAAACCATTACATATTATACAAATGATTGACTTTGCATAGATGCAAATTGTATTTAATGTCAGAAATATGTTTTAGATCTTCAATTACCATAATTGAAATAAAATATGTGAAAGAAATAATCTTTTTGTTCTATGTCAATCAGAATGTCCTTAATAATGATCATCAGTTACTTTAAATGCAATGATAAACTACAAATAATATTGCCTAATTGATTATGACATGTAAACATTTAGTTACTATTGATTAGTTGCAATACGGACATACTATATATGTAATTAATGGAAGCATACAAATAATTTCAGTCATATTAGCAACAATTTCAAATAGTAGGTAAATTCCACCAAGAAATTTGGTAGGTACAGTAGTGAGTTTGAGTACTTTAGTAAACAAGCTTAATTACAATTACATTTGAAAAAACCAAAAAATAACCACAAGACAAAGTGCAACTGTGAGTATATTTCAAACAATTATCTATGCAGTACATGACACACCCTCTATGTTGTATTGATGCAAAATATCAGTGTTATAGTTAGTAGCCAGTTAGTAGTGAACAGATCTCTTGGTATAATGACATTCATTCAAGTATCTGTTTAATATGAAGGAAACGTGGAGTAAAACAAGACATTACAGTTGTATTTTCCTGAGGCACCAACATTAAAATTAAGATATTAGAAATAAACACAGGGCTGTCTAAGGGATTCAAGTAGTATGGGGTAAAGCATTTTTGGAGACTTCTTGCCATACTAAATAGTTGCAATAACATTAGATATTTCTGTGTGGGATGTACACGAAACTGCACAAATTGCTTCCTCTTGATTAAACCTTTATAGCTATTGTTGACCACAGTACAGTACTTTGTTTACAAATTTGTTGCAAAGAACAAGACACAGTCAATACAGCAGGGATTAATGAGGAAAATTTAAGTAAACTGGTCATGCTCTCAGGAAACAACCCAACAATATAATCAGACATGTGTTAGACTAGAACTAGCAGGAAAACAGAACAGTGAGGAAGCAGAGAAACATTTGACAAAAAACCCATAAATAAATAAACCAGAAAAATCGTAACTATAGAAGATGAGCTAGAATAGAAATCGATGAGTGCAGCCCTATATTCAACTAGAAACAAGATGGACTAAGTAAGGGAATTACAGTAATTTGTTACTTCCAAGTAATGTAGCCAGAGACGCTCCTGTTGCGTAGACCACAACCTCTGTTAAATCAAGCATTAAACAAGATGACCATAATTATCACATCATTTCTTTAATTTCCAATCAATTATAAATAAGACAATTTGTCTGTGTGATTGAATTTATGAGCCTATAATTGTTTCTTTTGTTCATGTTGACACTCAGTATGTAACATGGAACCACCAAGTTAACCACTTGATTGAAGATTTACATCAAAGTACTTCACATGAACCTGTAGTGATTTTTCAGCTGAAATCTATTGACAGATGAGGTTGGCTATCTATTTGTTTCTCAAAAAATGTCTTAAGACAATAACAAGATAATGAATTTCAAAATGTGTTGCAATTACCTGTAGATTTCTACTGGAGTTGGTTTAGTCCATTTGAACCAGTTTCTAAATTCTGATTGGTTCAAAAAACCAAGCGTTAAATGAAAAAAGCAATATAAAATTGCAAACAATTTAGTTCAAAAGTCAATCACTTGTTTGCAAATTTGTAACTCCGTGTAAATGAAATCTGCTATAAAATAATTGGCCTGTAAGAGCACAAAATTCTAGAACATTTCTTCAAATGCATTACCATCATTTGTAAAAAAATTATGTCAGTTTTTCACAAGAAAAGGCACAAAGTATGTACAGTATTAAAATCTGTAAATATTTGAAAAGCAGTACAGTTAAATGTACAGACTGTTTTATTAGTTTAAATAAAATATCTTGTACCTATGGAGTACAGATGATGAAAGATGTAAAACAAGTATTTAAGAATAGAAATGACAAAACAGTTAACATACATAAAACAGTTTGAGAAAAACATTAACATTTAAACATATAACAAAGAGACAACTGAAAGAAATAACAAAATTTATATATACATACACAACTTGCATCAAAAACACATATAGTTGGGAAGCTGAAGGTAGATGCTAAGAGCATATTGCAGTTGCTTAACTACTGCATGGTGAATAGACAAGCAACTGTTGATTATATACTCACATCTCCACTTATTGTGTTAACTTTCTGCATAACACTGTCATCCTAAACCAGTCCAACATCACAACATCAGTGTATTATAAGTCTACTAAAGGGCATAGTTTTCTCCTCTACACTTCTTCCCATCCCCAGGTTTGTCCTGAATCTTTGCCAGTCTCCCAACTCTTGCACCTTCATTGCCTGTGTGGTGAGGATGATTATTTTCTTGATAGGGCTCATGAGATACTTAATTACTGCTGCCTTGTAGTTTGATTGGGGACAATCAAAGGCTAGTGGAGCAAACCGTAAACAAACCTGAATGGGCGGCAAACCTGAACGGGCGGCAAACCAAGGTGTTCATTAAAATGATCGGTTTTGCTGGGCAGATGGCGCTCATAAGCTGGGAGGGCAGGCCGTCTAAGGGTCGCTGCCCTAAAAGAAAAGGGCACCCTGCTGCCTTGTGTGTTTTTGGCTGGGAACAGCCAAAGGCTAGCGGAAAGCGTACCGCACACAAACGCTGGCTGAAATTGAACACCCCACCCAAGGATAAGCAACTGTGCTCCAATAGGTACTGAAGGCTGGTGCACATACATAACGTTCTGATGTTTGGCTGTTTATATATCACAATAGAGTGATAAAAATGGCTTTAGAACGATCAAAAGAAGAAGATACTTAATGTCTTCCGCAGCCATCTATACCCAGAGACTGTGCTTGCATCTGCTATGCTTTGGGTTCAACAAATATCTCACCAGGATGCTCTCACCAACCAACATAGAACTTCATTATGGGACAAAGTTAACCTTATCTTGACTTTCCAGCCATATAGTTCAATAGCGACAATTCTTTTATTCCGCCATCCTTCTGTTCTCAAATCTGAACCTGTATTACGTTCAGTTTTCAAAACTTATCCTTTGGTGGCTTACAGATGGGACAAGAATTTTAAGGATATAATGGTAAACAGGTGCCTTAAATCAAATGTCCTGGGTCATTTTGACACTGTCCAGTGTGGTTGTCTGTGACCCCCCTGTAACCCCTTATTTTAATGGAACTGACCATTTGGCAGCTCGCGATATCCAGATCACAGCCATCAGATCTTGTTCCTCAGATTACTGAAGTCGATTTGTTCTAGAAAATTGTTTGATATCGTTTTATGGGACCTTGCAATCTCTTGGACTCAACATACTACACTCCAATGCTTCTTGATATTGTCTCTTCTCATGCTCCATATTATATGAATATATATAAAATGTAAATATTTTAGGTATATATGTGATTTTCATTGTGTTATCCTTTTTTTTACTTCTAGTTTTTAAATATTTATTTTGTTTTGAGTTACACATATTCATTTTAGGACAGTTAAGGATTTATTGTCTGACTGTATCTGTGATGTGTCTTAGGAACAGTCTTAATTTCGTCATTTGCTTTGTATGTTTGCTTGAAAAAAATCCTTTTAATCTAAACGTTACTGTACCTTGTTTTCATACTTTGTAAAACTACATTTCTTTGTTTTTACATGTTTCACTTTTACTGTTATTTAGGGAATTGGGATGCAAACTGGAGACAACTAAGCATTTACAGGTCTGCAAAAAGTACTATGAGATCAGTCAACTAAATAACCAACAACCAATGCCACAGAGATATGGACACTGAACAAATATATTAGAGGTCTAGAGTTGTACACAAAAATGATGCATATTTCATGGTAACAAAAACAAACAAACAAATAACAAAACAATGGAAAATTTATTAAAAAAAGATGAATATTCAAAAAGAAAAAAAATCCAGCTAAAATATTTAGGATACAGAAAAATATTATACTGTTGACAACCGTAGAAATGTTGAAACTAAAAAGAAAACAAAACTATAATTGGAAAGAAAACGTTAAGAGATGGACATAGAACAGAATTTAACATAGTAGAAGAATATATAAAAAGTTTGCAATCTATTACAGCTAACGTGTGATAGAAACAGCACACTTAATGTTCTGAATACTGTTCTTAAAACCTCATGGTACAAACAGTATTCAAATCCCTTCAATACCATTTGCAAGAAGTAGTATTTTCATGTCTTCAAGACAGTATCTATTTTCATATGATTGGATCTAACAAATTTATTTAAATGCTCAATTTTTTGCCATCTAGAAATAAGACATTGATGTTAACCAATCTGGCATGAACCCCGGACCTAGGAGGGATACAGCACTTTCCAAATTTCACTTGTCTAAAGTAACATTATCATCATGTGTGGGAAAAAAACACAGATGGTTAACATTTAGAAAGTCAAAGCCTAGGATAAAAGTTTAAGTAAAAATCCTTTTTCTATATCAAGATAAATTGGGAAATAGAGTGTTAGACCCTTGTTTTTCGTTGACCAGGGGTGCACAATGACTGATGTGACTCTAATGTTTCTCTAGCTTTCAGTTGAAGCTGGGTTGACTGAGTTGGAAAAACATTGTGTTGGAAAAATTCCATTCTAATTGGTGAATTTGATACTGGGATCACAAGCCTACATATAAATTACACAAACAACTACTCCATCCCAACTTAAAAGTCTTGCATAAACAAGTAGTTGTTGCTTTCAAAACTTCACCAATAGATGACATATAAGATAATAATAAAACAAGCATAGAATAGAATATGAGACAGAAATAATACAGTCAAAATTGTACATGGAAAGAACCGAAGAAAGATTATAGTAGAGGTATACCTTGAATATGTCATATGCTTACTAAACATTAGAGTATCTAATGTTCTCAGCAAGTAAAAGGAAATTAATTATTGCTGTTACAATACAATTAGTTATTCAAGACATTTTTTGAACTAACAATGGCAAAAAAAATCAGAAATGGACAATAAACAATTAACGTAAGATAAAGCAACACATTTAATTATACATTTAAACAATAAAAGACAATGTTCCTTTTGAAAAAACTTTCAGAAATAGTAAGTCAATATGTTTACTATATCTACTTTTGTATAATTCGATTCAGTAAAAATCAATCACATGGATATCAAAAAATTTTATAAAACAAACTTTAAACTTTTCTAAAACATCAGAAAAAATATTGTGGATTGTTTACAGAATATATAACAAATAAAGATTGTTTCAACAACAGTATCACTTCAATAGATTTCATTACACTGTGATCTTGTGGGAAATAGGCAGCTGGTTGTCTACAGAACAGGTACCAAAAAAGGAACAATTGCACCACAGAATATCAAGAAGAGAAGCACTTATCACAAGGAAATACAAATGTGCAAGGGTCCACAAGACCTAATCCTAAAGTTAGAAAGAACACAACAAAAAAAGACTATCAGTTTTAGGTTTTTGCATAGGACATTGCGCAGTACAAGTCCATCTCTACAGAATTAAAATTGCTCAAGTTGACCAGTTTCATGCAAAAATGGTTCCAAAACTTTGAAACACATCTTGCAAACATACTTTGTTTTCACTGTCTTCAGGTTACAAACCTGACCTTAGGAGACTAAACTGAAGGAGAAATTGTGGGATATCTACGAGGACTTCTTGCTGACAATTGGATACGTTGAGGTGACTCATCTTTATGTTTAAATATCTGAGCATGAAAAACTGTTCACATAGAAGGAGAAAAAGCTTAGACTAGAAGATACTATATGTACGTATATGTTCTTTCTTATATTCAATGAGAAAACTACTAAAAGAAGTAAAAGACAAATACAGTATTTTGGGTACACTAAAAGGCATGACACATTGCTAAAGACCATATTAGATGAGAAAGCTCAGGGTAAAAGAGAAAGACAGAGATGGACAACTACTTTCTTTGAAAACTGACATCTCAGAGTGAATTTGGGAACATACAAGGCTCTATATGATTATTAACAACACTGAAAACCAAGTTTTTCTAGATTTATCCAGAAATATAAATCAAAATATGATAGTATTAAATTTGATACAACACATATGTGATGCCCATGTGGTTACTGGGGTCCGAATTTGGGTTAAAGAATAGAACCACAGTTACCTACCATATGCCGCAAGCAGCGAATGTGGAGATTAGAGGTGGAATTAGCTACCCCACCCTGTAAAAACACATGGCTACAAAAAAACCACAACCAGCGATTTAAGAGCTTGCAAGGCCTTGGATGAGGACCTTTACCTCCTTAGAACTGAAGGGTTTCAGAGAGAGAGAGAGAGAGAAAAAACAGCAAGTATTTATTATATAACATTGTATGAGGACTAACTAATAAGTTTCGGGACTGATTTTTGTGCAAGTAAGTTTGTTGATTTAACAGTTGGTTTTATCTCCTTTAAAGTAGTGCTCTTGTGATTCTATACACTTATTCTAAATTTCTTGTAAAGGACAATAGTACCTCTGGTAGGCACTTTCTATAATAGCCCTCCTTTGTCTCGTCACTTTGGATTTAATATCTTGAATGTCACTGAATCTACAACCTTTCAGTACTTTCATAAATTGTGGGAATAAGAAGAAGTCACATGGAGCAAGATCAGGAGAAAATGGAGGATGCAAAAGCAATGGAATGTTGTGTTTTTCCAAAAATCATTTGTGATAAAAGACCTGTGAGCAGGGGCATTGTAAGGATGCAGAATCCAACTGTCTCTGCCCCACTTCTTGGAGTGATGTCTGCTCATGCAATCACAGGAGCGTTGTAAGGCTGTTTTGAAGAATTCAACAATGCATTCTGACCTCTAAGGACAGCCAGCTCATCAATGTCAAAGCATACAATCAACATGGTCTTGACAATGGACTTGATATGTCATGCCTTCCTTGGTCGAGTGGATGATGCTCTTTGATCAAGGGGATGGTGCTGTTTGCCACTGGGACATTTGTATTGTTTCTAGGTCATATCAGTACACCCAGCTTTCATCACCAGTGATAGTTGAGACAAAACGTTGAAACCGTTTTTTGACTCTCTCAAGAAGGTCATTGCAAATTGACAAACGAACATTCTTTTGCTCCCCTGCCAAGAAACGAGTCACGAATTTTGTGGTCATCAGGCTCATTTGTAAATCTTCAGTAATGATTTTCTGGAAAATACCAAAATAAATTATCATCAACATCTCCTTCAATCTCTCTGATAGTCAGACATTGATCAGCGAGTATGGTTTCTTGCACACATGACATGTTCTGGTCAGTGTGGAAGGTGGATGGTCTGTCTAGATGCAGATCATCTTAAAATGATCTGCAGCTACTGTGAAAACGGGAAATACCACTCAAATGTCTTTGATCAACTTAGGCAGGACTCTTTAAAACATGACTGCAGCATTTCGAAAGCTTCAGAACCAGTTTTTACCCAGACAAGAGCAGAATTTATTGCCACAGTTGCTGAATATTTACATCCATTTTAAAACTCATTGGCACTGAGAGGTCATAGCCAGTCATATGCTTCCAACCTGCACATGCACGGAGATATCGGTTTCTGGTTTGTCAAGTGCTTAGAGAAATAGTTGTCACATACACTGTGTGAATGCCATTTTAATACATACTATAGTTTATCGTGAGCGTCTGTAGCTTAAGTGGTAGTGAGCTCAATCCCAACCTAAGCATACCTGGTTCAAACTCCACTGCGGGCAACTTTGTAAGCAAATTAGTTCTCTTGGGTTTTACAGAAGCAAAGACTCTCCTGAAACAATCCAGGAAAATGATCTGGAGAAAAACAAATGGAGGATACAACCCAGAGCACGACAGTATAAATACACTAAAAAGAGAAGCACAGACCACAGTCTTCAGACTTAGAACGGGACACTGCAGTCTCAGAGCACATCTCCACAGAATGGGTCTCAGGGACTCGGCAGCCTGCACCTGTGGAGCACCAAAGCAGTTCCCAGAGCACATCCTGCAAGACTGCCCTAGTCTGAGCAGTGAGAGATTGGAGATCTGGCCAACAGAAACAACACTACAAAACAAACTATGGGGAATCGGTGAAGACCTCAAGCGCACCACCCTGTTTATGACACATACCGGAGTAGTCGCATAGCAAAAGTTGATCACAGAAGAAGTTCTCTTGGATTTTTACAAAAGGTAAACATACACCTCACCATTCAGAAAGCAATAGCAATCTACTGAACATATTAGTGGTGCCTTGAAAATTGACAACTCGTTTATAGTTGTTAATGGCTATGTCCTGTAAAGGATATGCAACGATTTTCATTGCATAGTTTATCAGAAAAAAAATAAGTTCCAGAACTTATTGATCAGCACTCATATAGGAAGATTTGTTTTGTTCCAGAGAAGCATTGCATGCTGAACTGTGAGCATAAACCATCAAACCCAAAAAAGTATGTAAATATTCAAGTCACATCCATGCCTGTCAGAGTGGTGAGTATCAGAAAACACACAAAATCAGACTGATCTGTCATATTTCAAAAATACAGAATTTTTACAGCAAACAGCAACAAATTGAACACATCCTTGCAAACAGTTTCAGCATTAAATGTGTTTTCCTTTATAATTATGTTCAATTAAAGTCTAAAACTCAGACTTATTTTTGATGCTAAAAAATATAAAAATATGAATTACCCATTGTAAGATAGTAAAGATTATGTAGTAAAAGAAACAAACTTATGTTGTTAATGAAATTTATGTTTAGGATCTATAAATAAACTAAACAAATTCAAGAAAATTACTTTATCATTAATTAAATATTGTTTCTTCCTATTTCCCCTTTTATTTTTAGAATTGTATAGAGACAAATCCTATAATACTTATGTTATAGTTACTTCATATTGTTTGCCCCCATTAATTTGGTTAATGTGTTAGAGCAGTAAACAATGCACATTCAAATCATGCCAGTACTAATAAAATGTGCTGCAGCACACCTGTCAGATTATCCATCTCGATCAGCTCCGGCAGATAAACTAAAACAGGAGTAAAATGTAGCCAAAATTAATTGTTGCATTATAAATTGAATAAATAATCTAATTTTAAACAGTTGCAATACTCTATGGTCATCTATTAAGTCTTGATACTTCTAATATTACGCTATCTGGCCTAATACCAACACCTGCATAGTGATTAAAAAATTTTTAAATTATGACTACATTTCTATTCAATAAAAAAACATGATATGTTTGACAAAATACTTTCTATTGGGGCCATTGTTTTTATTATGAGTTAGTCATGCATTTTCTAGTTTACATGCTCCTTCCCTTACATTTCTCATGCATTTTAACAAAGGATAACCCTCTCCATTCAACCCCTCACTCCTAAATTCCTCAAATCTTTTACTTAAAATCATTTCCTGTCTAATATCTCTTTTAACAGTTTTGTGATGACTGAGTAGAAATTGACAATTTTGTTGCATCATGACATCTCTCAATGAGGGGTTCTGTCCTCTAAACTTTTTTAGTTTACATCAACAGCATAGTTTTTGAACTCTCACATGGAGTAAAAGTGGCAATGCATACAGATGATCTGGAAATAGGGTGCATAAATGAGTATGCAACAGTGGCCACCAAACTTATATAAAGAGCTATAAATACTTTAATACTATAAATACTCATGAACAAACAGATGGTGTGTCAGCATCAATGCAGTTTAGTGCAGCGCTACACCTTTACTATCTTTTCTAAACAAAAAGGTGGTGTCATCAGGAAAGAAGGCGAGAGAAAGACAACAAAAAGCTGGATAGGGGGTACATCAGAATCCTATAAATAAGCAAAAATCATCCAAGCCACTAGAGCAGCGAAATACAAAATAGAAAACCATGACACAGGGCAACAACCTGGTAACAGTGTGACAACAAAAGAAGAAGAAAAAGAAGAGAATATGGAAAAACTTTGAGTGGACAGAAGTTGAATACGTGGATTATATGTATGAGCCAAGACGAGAAAAGACTGAATAGCAGAAATGTTGGCAACAAGATTAATAAAATTACCTAAACTCCCAAGGGGTATTCACTATCCCATGGCAGGAATTTTATTATTTTCCAGACAAGACTAATAAGCTCAATATGTTAGCAATTTAAAAAAAATAATGTCCATCTAAAAATAACTAGATCTCTGCCTCACCTATTTATAATATTTTGCAAATTAGTTTCGTTTAATTTTTTTCAATCTCTATTTTCATTTGAAAGCATTCAGACCGGAAAGAATTCAGACATGAATTTAAAAAATCCCTGACAATGCAGTATTTATGAAAAGAGTATTATACTTAAAAATAATAGTATAATTTGTGCTTCATAAACCGTAGTAAATGTTCTGATGAAGTAAGAATTAAAAAGCCAAGTGAATGCTTTCAAGAAATTAGTTTAAATGGAGTATATATATATATGATATGCAACGAGTTATCAACGTAAAGTCAAATACATAAAAAGGAGTGAAACAAGCCTGTGTGTTTTGAGTGTGCTGAAAAGCTCAAAAGATTTCACATCAGTGCATTAAATGGGGAGGGTAATAGATGCTCAGTCCCTTTAAGCTTACTGAAATTACCAACAGTCGACAACTTACACAGTAGCTTCAATGATAATTCAGAATTTCATCCTAACTCACAGAGTCTGGCACCTTTTTTTGTGAGGTGACTGGAATGTTGACTATACTTTTAAGATTTGAATGCATGAATCTTTAGTATACTAACCATTACGTTATGCTTACTCCTGGCACTGTGCTTATTTAATATTACTTTAAAAATAATCTTCACAGTTCAGAAGTAATGGCAGGACTAAACACCAATAAATGAATAACAAGAGAACTGATATGTAATCTTATTTGTCTACTAAAAACAGTTTCAACTTGGTAATTTACTTGCTATCTCATTTTAACTAATTTGTTTCCTACCTCTTTTACAAGACACAGAATGGTACTAAAAGAATCTTCAAAAGATGTTATCGGCTTCGTGATCTACTTATCTTTCCAATAAAATGTATTAGAAATAAAAGTTGTTAGCAATTTAGCACTTTAACTACCCAGTGTCACAGTCTGAGCCCATTTATCTGTACTGCTTGGCCATTTGTCTCAGTATGCACTATGACTTGTTTCATTGTCAAGTAAGTTTTAAATTTACATTAACACATTCTGATGACTATCAGTTCTCAATTTTTTTGTTGATATTCTGTTAGCCTGTAATAAAATTTCATAATAGTTTTACTGCAGTTCCATATATATATATACTGAATAAAATTTCATTAATTTATCAACAAAATTGTATGTTGGTCCTTAAATGTGGTTAAAAATAAGAAAATTATAGTTTAATTTCTACATATACCTGCAGCGTGAAAAAAGAGAATAAAAATTAACCTGTTCACAACATGTTTTCAATGAGGAAGTTAATGTGTTAATTGTTTGATTGAAAAATACAACTATTCTTAGCAGGTAGTTTTAAAAAGTTAGAAAATGCAATAACCTCAATGTTAAATCTTTATTTCAACAGACATTTTTGATAACCTTCCTTTTTTTTCTACAAAAATTTTTACAAGTTTCCAATTATTCTAATATGACTTTTATTCCTCATAGAACAGTTTGCAATGTAACTCGAGCAATTGATAAAATCTTATACTTGAGAAAAAACAACCCATAAAACCCCATAAATTTTATAACTAGAAATTGCTTGTCATCTCCATGCATGTATTTTATGCCCTGTAGGTTAGGAGATATCTGCAGGCTTGCATGCAAGACCACCTGCGCTCACCTGGCATGTTCCGTCTGTGAAATCTGGGAGAGCCTAGAATACTGTTTCTCATAGAGAGGTATTCTCTCTCTCTCACTGCTGCTGTGTTGATATTTTGGATGTTATTGCTGCATGTGTTCACACCAGAGTTGTTTGTCCTGATGCCAATGAAGTCCCTGTCTCTTAAAGCTGTTGCAGATGTAGTTGGTGCAGAAGTAGAGTCATTTCCACGATGGGAAGTAGATGTTGATGTAGCAGCTGTGTGTGGTGACAACCTTGACAATGGTGAAGAAGTAGTAGTGTTGTAATATGAAAAAGCTGATGATGTTGCAGGTGTAGCGCTCTCTCTATCCCTGAGAGATGACTGAATTGTTCGTCGGTTGAGATTGGGTGATGCTGGTGGTGATAAGTAGTCTTTGCCATTTGTATTAGTTCTGGAAACTGTACTGAAGATCTCTCGACTGTTATCTTGCCTAGAGTTTCCTCCCTGAGTGCCTGGTTTTAATGTAGTACCAAACCCATTCTTTGCCCCTATTGCATCTTTGCAATCTGGAGAACCATAGGGTTGGTCACTGCTGCAACTATTACTGTTACCAGTATTACTGCTAAAATAACTGGCACAAGCTGCTTGATTAGAATGAATGCACTGATTAGGACAATGGTTATGATCATTGGAAAACAAATGACTACAACTATTTCCATTGCTTGGATAAAGCAAATTTGTGATATGTTCACTTAGAGTGGTATGGTTATCACCTTCACCACTGATGTTAATACCTCTAGAAGCTGTTGCTCCTTCTTCATCCCGGTCCTTCCATCCCTCTCTTCCTCTCTCCTCACCTTGCATTTTCCGCCGGTGGAATCTAGGGAGCCCAGAAACTGTTCTTGATTGTGTGCAGTCTAGACTTCCAGGGTGTTGTCTGAGTTGATGGTGAACCAGGAGGCGTCGCTGAGGGACTGTGAGGTGTTGACCGTCCCGCTCTAGGAAGTTTCGGACTGGACATAGGTGAAGTGCTGGGACTGCCACTTAGACTTGCCTTTCTACTGACGAGAAAAGAAAAATAGCATCCAGTTACCTGCGAAAAATCATGTTTATAATAATTTCTGACATGGAAACTTGAACAACATATAAAGTGCTCTGCACACATTTTAGAATATTAATATTAACCTTAGCATGTATCCATAGTTTATCACAATTTTTTTCTTTGATTCAGTCATCATGCAATTTAAATCTTTAATATATACAAATCTCTGTAACTCAATAGAAAGTAAATTATTGCTTGCCTATAGCTGTGGACATGCATGGTCCTGAATAACATATTTTTCACTGCACATACTCAGCCCACATATCATATTAGCATGCAGGTTAGCGAGTCACCTGTCTTAGTTTAATATTTAAAACTGGAATGAATGTTAAAAAATGGTAACATGTATACTGAATGCTTGGCCACTTTTGGTAAAATATTATAGTCCAGAAATGATTAGTTTCCTAGTGGAACTCAATTATGATAGCATCTGGTCTTATGTGTCAAAGATTTAAGGAAATCAATATTTGTATAAAGTTTTTCCTAACAAAGAAATATGTTTTGAGTGTGAGATAGTAAACAATATAGTCACAAGAAAACTGCATATTAATATCTGTGGAACATTGACTTGTTCAACGAGATAACCACAAGAGAATTTAACATAAAGTCACTAAGTGGACCTGAGAATGTGATAGTGGGGGAAACTGTTAGTGAGTTAATAATCCAGATCATTTCAGTTACACAGCTAAAGTGAAGGAATGTTAGAGATATACAAAGAGCTGAGTGTTTTAGTAAAAGAGGTGCCGAGCGAGAAAGACTAAGTAGTATTTCAAAACGTCCCCAGAAACGGAATGTGTCAGCCATTATTGGCGGGGAGGAATCAACATATCTGGATAATGTAATGGTGATGCCATATGTATATTTATATTTTGGACTGAATATCTTGCTTTCTTTTTCTCTAATCATGGGTAGCTTCACAGCATCAGGATAAGGTTTCTAGAACGAGCTTGTGTGTGCTTTTTGTACATGGAGTTTTTTACTGCCTCTGTTATTTCTGCAATCCACTCTTTACATGGATGGCCATTTCCTATGTATACACTGTGTCTGAATAGCATTGCCCTTCAAGGCACACTGTCTGTTGGTAACCTTGTTATGTACTGACACATTTAATTGGGATTTTTTTGGATGAAGTTCGGTATTGAGATTGTACCCGCTTTTTCGTGAGTTCTACATTCTTAAATTGGTTTTTTCTTGATACTTCCGCATTCTGCATAGACTCTTCCTCTCAACCTTGGGTAGTTTTTTTCTGCTGTTTGAAGTCAATGTCCAAGTTTGGCCCTGACGGCATAATATCAAATTATGCTGTCAGTACCAAATACTAATAGCATAATGTAATATATATTTGAATTTAATATGAAAGAATGATTCAACAGAACTGTATTGCAGAGAAATTGAATAATTAATAGATCCCATATTAAGACAAATTTTAGACATATAATGAATACAAAATGAGACGAATTCAGGAGAAGTAATGAAATCAGAGAAATGTCTGGTCAACTACTAGTAACAACTGTTCTAAGAGGGAGAAGATGGAGATATGTTGGACATACCTTGGGAAGAAATGATCAAAGAATATCAAAGTATGCATTGATGTGGGATGCATAAGCTTCAAGATAAAGAGGACGCCCTTGGGAGACCCTGAAAAGAACTTTGCTGAGATAGGCAAGAAATATTTATCTCAATTCCATGGAAGAGATTGAGTGTATTGCCCATGATAGAGCAATATGCAGCAATTACTTGTAGGCCCTATGTAACATATAACGATACAAGATATTGGGGAAGAATTAACTATCTAATATAGTATTAGTTGGAAAGATTGAGAACAAGGGAAGAAGAGGGGAACAAAGTGGTAAGAGCTGTGATAGACAGTTGACTGGTGAAACTGAAAAGTAAGGGAAATACTGACATGCTTAAAAGATTCCCAATGTCACCAGGAATGATGCATGCAAGTTAGGTTCTATTTTTCCAGTACACAGTGGGCCTACTACATATAAATAAAGACTGGTTAAGAAATGAAGACATTAGGAAAAAAGTATGTACATCAGCAAGAATGAACTTCATCAAGGAACAACAAATTAAATGGTTCAGCCACATAAGCAGATTACCAACAGACAGTGCGCCTCAAAGAGCAATGCTACGCTGATACAGTGGATAGAAAGCAAAAGCTGGACCTCAGATATAACAGAAACGATGAAAAACACTGTTTATGAAGCGCACACAGAAGCCTGTTCTAGAAATCTCTTCTTACCTTGATACTGTGAGGCAAAACAGGATTAAAGAAAAGAAGAAGTACTAATCATTAGAAATATTTAAGAAATATTTACATTTATCTACTGTTGCTTAGTTGTTCCGTCCAGACGTTATCACAATGAATTGTGTTGTGTTTTTGGTATAGAATATGTACAGACTTAAATTTGTTGTCCTGATTGTACGTTTAAAATGTTGTACCAGGGTTAGGAAAAACACTTCTTTGATGGTGTCCTGGAAACAAACTTGTGTGGCTCTCCTTCTTCTTCTTCTTTGCGTTCGTTCTTTGACCAATTTTAATCACTCTTTGTGATATTTTTGATCTTTGGCAAGAACTTGTATACCTTGCACATTGGTTTGGTAGGTCCCTTAATGCATAGACTTCAACACATCTAGGACACAGGCATCCAATTTCAGCCAAACCTTCTTAGTCGCCTCTTACGACATGCATGGCAGGTAACAGTGGTTCTATTATTTACACCATAAATTTGGGCCCCGGTAACCACTCTGGTGACTTGTGTGGCTAATATTCAAGGATCAGCATAATCTCCATCAGGATGAGGCCTGCTGAAGGTTGTTTATGTGATACTGCTAGGAGGAAATCAACCTTTACATCTTCATCGTGTTCTTGAAGTTGAAAGAAATTCATGGCAAAGTTCCTTTTGGACTAGACACCTGACCAGCTCATGACACTACCCACAATTCATAGTAAGTCGACTAGCTCTTTTGAATTGAAAAATAAAGCTCTGGAAACAAACTACATGAGAAAGAGTCTCTAAGATAACACTGGTATGGAATCCAAAGTGCATACTTCACTGTCTAGCACAGGGAATAAGAGTCAAAATTGATACTTCCTCTGAGATACCAAAAAAACAAAACAAACTCAAATATGTTAAATAAGTACAAATATTCATTCATGCATCAGTGAGGCCAGATTTACTTACACTTGTTGAACTTTGAGGGCACGCCGCGATGCTACAGGTGAGCCTTCGCTAATGTTGCCTAATGAGAGTCTGTGTAATAGAGGGCAGCATCCAACAGAGTACAGCAGCATGCAAGAAATTTGGTTAAAGAGAGAACATGTATCATAGTCAAGGGAGTTAATTTTTGTTAGTGTTATTCAGGACTGTAGGTAAAAATAAAAACAGTGAATGTAGATTGGTGGGTGTGGGGTGTGTTAAAGAATTATATTTTGTAACTGTCATTTTCATATTTTATAATGTGATAAAAATATGACAGGGTTAAAAATGGGGAGGGTAGGTTGACCATTTTAACACAACACCCCTGTTCCATCTTTCTGTATCAACGGTCCTTGGTGTTACGAAAAGTTAGAGGTATTAACCTTGATCTAAACTCAAAGGACAGAATCAATTGACGCAATAGCATGCACTGCAAGTAATATATATATTTTCTTCAAAGACAAACTAAGTACCAAATCTGAAATTGAGAAGGATTGAGTACCCTAAATGCAGAAACTGGTAGACTCTAATTAGATATAATATTTTGTATTTCCTCATAATTTTGATGAAGTATTCTTAAATAATAAATACTGTCATGTCAAATTAGTGTTGTATCATACCAGCAGGTGTTTCTGACATGGTAGAAAATAAAATGACTAATATATTTAATTTTTAGGTTATTTCATATGAGATTATATAACGCTTGTGAATGAGATAACAGAAGTCAGCAAAAATAAAGAACAGAATAGGTAAAAAATAAAGGTGCTACAGAAAAGTAAAAACCCCTTTCGTAACCAGTTTGTTTGTCGAAGGAAGTAATAATAATACATTCATATAACCATAACTATCCAAGGCCTACTTCATTTCTAAATAGTGGTCCTGGTAATAGACTGCACCACTACAGTCTGGCTAAGTAAGTAGAAATCAAATAGAGAAGGTAAACCAGCTCCCAAAAATGTCATGCCGAAAATGGATTGAAAATGACAGAAAGGTGCAGATATTTCACCCTTGTTATAATCTTTGACACATTATTTCAAACGTTCAGGGTGTTCAAAAAATAATAATTAAATAATTAATGTTTACACACATTTTCCGTCATTATCAGTGGCAATAATAAATCTATAATAGAAAAAAACTAATGTTTTTTTATATTTAAAATGCCCGCATGCCCAGCATGTGCGTAAGCGTTGACGATGAGTGACACGCTCCCTGTGAGTGCGATTCAATTCTGCGGGCTGGCAGAAAAGCCACAGGTTCTCCAGATTTATGGTGTTCGTGGCACTGAACCGAAGGGATATGATGTCCATGGCACCGAGCCAAAGAGCTGAAAGCTCAAGTGCTTCTGGATCAAAAAAAAATATATATATAGATATTTAAAGTCCAAGATTACAATAAGAAATATTTCAGCACTATAAATATAAGTATACTGAGAAACAAATATCCAGCTGTGTGTAAATGGAACATGTTAGCAATTTAACCCAGAATAAAATACACAATTAAATATAGGAGCCTATGAATTTATTAAAAAAAAGAAAAGAAAAATTCTATACCTTGCTTGTCCACTAAACTGTACAGCATCTACACGCTTTCTTGGAGGGTCAGCTAGAAGATAACAGATGTCAAATGTTACTTATAATAACAGGAATTTTTAAAAAGAAGTGCACATTATAAATGAAGCAACATCATTATAATGATAACTAATAAAGAGGAAACAAGAAATAATTTTGTTTAGAAATATATAACACAAACACCACAGAAAATATTTGTTTAAAGTTAGTATTTTAAGTCACTGAAAATCTCTACATGCAAGTATCTAGGTATAACACTCGTGTAATAACATTAGATGAAAAGTGCAACACAGAAATAAAGAAAAGAATAGGTAAAATAAAAGTACTGCAGAAAATTAAAAACCTTTTCTATAACCAATTTTTTTTGTCAAGGTAGTAGTAATAAGTGTTCTCCAATGTTACATAGAGAGCTTTTCATTTTGGATGCAAGAAATGTAGAAGCAATCATGCTATGATCATGTTTACTTGTTTGCAAATCCCTAGTGGGAGTATGAGCGTGTACTAATTTTGTCTGGTCCTTGGTCAAAGTAAATATTCTGTGTTCTGAAAACGACATTTATTTTTCTGGTGATGCATTTAAATGATGTGTTGTTCCTGATTTTTATATCAAATCTCAAAGGGCTAGTTGACTAAGTGTAGAAAAAGGTCGCATGTCACTAGCTGGACCGCCCGAGTGGTTACCGAGGCCCAAGTTTGGGGTGTAAATAATAGAACCACTGTTACCTGCCACGCATGTCGTAGAGGCGACTAAGGAGGTTTGGCTGAAATCGGATGCAGTCCTAAACGTGTAGAAGTCTATGGGTTTAGGGGCCTACCAAACCAATGGGCAACGTATACACGTTCTTGGCAAAGATCAAACATTACAAAGAGTGATTAGAATAGGTTGTAAAGAACGAATGCAAAGAAGAAGAAGAAGAAGAAGACTAGCTGGACAGTCAACTATTCCAAAGTGGACACTGTCATGAATCTTTGCAAACCTAAGAGACGTGGTGAAGATGAAAGGGTTATTTCATGCCAGCAGACACCATGTAAATCCTTGCTTCAATAATCAGACAAATTTGTTACTAATGAGCTTTGTTGAAAGGTGAAGCATTGTCTTTGTCAATGTGTTTCAATATCCTGACCTCTCATACAAACCCCCAGAACAGTCGCTGTTCAGGGAAATGCATAATTTTTACTTTGCTTCCCCATCTTGTTTCCCTGCTAAGACCAGTTAATTTGGGGCTAATAGGAGAAAATCATCTCTTTAATCTTCAGTGTGCTTTAGAAGTTGTTAAAGAGTCATAGAAAAATCTGCATTGGAGCAGAAGACTGCCCAGCTCATGGTATTGCACACACCATCACAATGGGTTGGCCAGACTTTTGGGAGTTTAAAGAAAGCTCTGGAGTACTAACAATTCAAGTGAAATATGAGAAGAAAAATTTAAATAACATACAGAGAATTTAAAAAAGAATACAGACTTGCAATACATTAGGGATAGCCAAACCAACGAAATATTCAACTATGGCATGAAAGTCTCACATATAATCAACAAACTAAAATAAGATAACTGGAAGTCACAGGAATATGGTCTCCCATATGAATAAAAAGTAAAAGTAAAGGAACCCTTTCATACCTCGTGGTATATAGGTCAATACAGTGTTAGGCCTGTATTTTTCATTGACCGTCGGCACACGATGGGTGATGTGGTCAGCATCACGCCGGCCGCCTTTACTTTCCCAGAGCATGTCTGGTACCCAGTTGAGGCTGGAGTCGACCTGAGAGCCGTCGCGGTCGGGAAAATTCCACGCACATTGCGGGAGCTGAACCCAGACCACCAGCCTTGCGAGCGAGTTCACTAACAACTACGCTACAGCGGCTCTCAATATGAATGATTTATAGAAAGTTTTATTGAGCGGTTATATTGAACGGTTTATTGTAATATTGTTGTCTGTTGCTGTCAGATTGCTGAAGAAGACTGTTGCTGTCAGAGCATGCGTGGAGAGATTGTTCAAGATAGCTGAAGAAGATAGAAAGTTTAATTGAAGCTAATGAGATATTACAGGCAGATATCACAGCACAAATGAAAAGTTTTCAAACATACAAGAAAGAAGTAGTCCCATCCTTTAGGCAGAATGAAATACAATTATAATATAAGGCAACAATTGGAAGAATAGCTGATAAAGAGATACAGGAAGACAGATAGAAATAATTCTGAACAGCTTATCACTATAGAAAGCAAGCAGTCCATAAATAGACAGGTTTTCTGGGCAGATGACGCTCAACAACCTGGGAGGGCAGGTTGTCTAAGGGTCACTACCCTAAAAGAAAATAGCAACTTCCTGCATTGCAGGTTTGCTGGGGACAGCCAAAGGCTAATGGAAAGCGAACCCAGTAAACGGTGGTTGAAATCGAACACGTCGCCGAAGGACAAGCACTAGAGCTCCAAATGGTACTGAGGATTGTGACGTAAAACTACGTTCTTGGCAGAGGCTGTTTATATATCACAACAAGAATGATAAAAATGGCCAAAAAAGAATGATCGATAGAAAAGAGAGAGAAAACTGTAGAAAGTATAATGGTCATACATGGGTACCATGCAAATGATAGCCACAAATTAGGCATGGTGGAGAAATTTTGTTGTCCTTGCTCTGAAACCTTTTACAAGGTGTGTTGGCTGCTTTGTTGATTCATGAATAAGGTGAAAAATATTGAAATTGGTAAAGATAAATTTATAAACAAAAGTTACTGACATATATAATTTCTTGCTCTAGTTAACAAGGCACATGATGGTAATGAAGAGATAGATTTCTAAGATTTTCATAGTTTTTGATTGCACTTGACTGTGTCTGCTAATATTCACATCAATTATTCGCCTGTGTGTTGCTGGGGCTCTCAAGGGGAGCAAAGGATAGTAACACTGCGACCTACAAGGCATGTCATAAGAGGCGACTGAGGTAGGGTTCTAGGAAGCTACCTAGTAAATAAAAATAGTCGCAGAAATCGGATATGCTGTCCTACTTTTAGGCACATAACTGGCACAATGTACAATTGCTCTTAGGCTTGGATCAAATACAAATCACAAAGAGTGGTTAACAAGTGGTCGATATGGATCGTTCCAAGAAGAAGAAATCAATTATTTCCCAGAAAATACTATCACATAATAGTCATAATGTGTTCTTGAACTGACAACTTTAATCCATTTTTTGTTACATATTCAATTCAACCGTTCAATATTATTTTAATCTAGTCAAATTATCTCATATTTCTTTTCTTTTAGAAACAGAAAGCTAGTTATTACAGAGTAGTTTTGTAAACTTTACACATTTTAAAACTCTTTATTAATTATCAGAATGATTTGCCCGTCATGCTCTAATCCTAAATGTAAACTTTCGTTGCTACATAATTAATAATTAATATACAGTCAGACATGTTTAATACACTTGTAAAATATTGTCACTGCGTAGTATAAATATATTCACACAACTACATCTGTTTTAATCATTACCTTACCCCACTAAGTGAAGAAATTAGTAATGAAAGAAATAATCACATCTACAATAAACGAATAATCAAAATTAATATAATTTTCTCAAAATTAATAACATATAGTATTGCATATACAAGGTATAAAATGTACACAAATGTTAAATGAGGAAACAAAGTGTTTACTTTCTGTCACTGGTCTCTTCGTTATTGGTGGTGGACTGTTGCTGTCAGAGCATGCTGGAGTGAGTTGTAGATATAAATGATGATGAACAAAGATCATCTAATGCAATGATGTTCTAAATTTGTTGATGATATAATTGTGATTAATTGGCACATATCACTAGAAGGCATATTGAACACATAGACAGCTACTTTGGTTGTTGGTAGCTAGCTAATGTTAACTAATTCTTCTTCTTCTGTATCTTAAATATTGATATATTGTTGTAACATAGATGAGGTTGATTTTCATATCAGTTCTTTCCAGGTCCGTCTTTTCTGCGAAAGTAATCCACAATATGGTGTATATCCACTCTTCTATGTTGTCAATTCATTTCTTTTTATGTCAACCTCATTTTCTTTTTCATTCTGTCATTCCCTTAAAGATTAATTTTAGCAATGCCTAAAGATGCTTATTTGTCTTTTTTCATTATAGACAGTAGTTCCTTGTATGTTCCAGTTTTTTTATTAATAAGTTGGCGGAACACATTGTGCTCGCAACTGGAGTCAGCAGTGTTGGGGGTGATAACCTTTGCAATGGAATAAAAAACAAAAATTCAGAAATTACTACTGTGCACATTTTAGCAAAATAAAATGTTGTAATAGTTAAAAGCAGAAAGAGTCAAACAGAAAAATTTAGTGTGACAACAGCAGCTGAGTATTCATGTTCTATGTTTGAGCTATTGTCACTTTCATTTCTCCACTTTTCAATTACAGTTTTGATAAAAAATTTGATAAATAACAGATGTATCTTCCCCACATACTATTTTTTCAAACCAGAAATAAAAAAGAATATAGAATCATTATCTGTGGCTATACAAATATTGATTTAGGGATACAGAAAACCGTCCCAAAAACTTTGGGTGCCATCAGTCACTCCTAATCTAATACTTAATCCCTTTTTAAAAATTCTGTGGTATAAAAGCTGACCACAGAAAATGTCACATAACTCTAATAGATAATTTGCATGTGTCCTGATATAATCTAAACCTTGGTTTCTTTGGGATTTCTAATAATGTCATTCAAGCTAATTGTGGGTTACTCTTGAACTCTAAGTTCTATGGTTCTTGGCTTCCCATGTTTATCAAGATAGTCTATTTCCATATTCTGCATTTAACAACAATTTGCAACAATGTAGAATACAGTAGAATCTGTGTCTGTTATCATGTGTTTTATATATGTCAAGTAACTAGAAGTTTCATTAAAAGCTCATAGATAAATATTCGGATTAGTATACAACATGATGCTCATGTGCTCATTATAGTGAAAAATAGTAGGTATCCTAAAAATGCAAAAGTAAAGTAGCACTCATAACGCAGGCAGGAATGAATGCAAGGATACAATAAAGCAAGTATTATAACAGAATTAATTGATTCATTCATTCTTACATATAACAGAATATAGTACAACTAACCATATGTATGGATTTTTTGGTGCCAAAATGGTGAACAAAAATAGTAACATTGTGTAGTAATAAACATAAGGCGTGTCAGGTGTTTGTGCATAGAGTTGGCAGTTTCATTAATTTGAAGCAAGATAAAGCTAATTGTTACAACTATCAATGCACTCAATTATATGAGCTGCTTTGCTTTATGCAACAATGTTTAAAATGTAGAAATGGTCCCACACTTCTTAAGGAATTAAAAGGAGCAATGGACGGAGGGAATACCATGGGAAATAACAGCCATAAAATATTCATACCTTTAGACACTAAATATTTGAAAATAAATGACATATTACTTGAATGCATAAGTAATTATGTTGATATAAGGGTAGACTGCTGTAAAACCATGTAGCGAAGGCAAAACACCTAACAAAATAATATTGATAACAAAGTACAAAAACAATATACAGCAACATTTCAACCGGATGGCCATTATCAAGCAAAGGATACAATAGAAGCAAAGAAATTCAGACTTTTTATTCATAACATGTACAGTGAGACAATAAATCCCTATTTTGATATATTGTCTGATTGTATATGTTATATCTGGTGTATGGGAAGTCTGAAGTTCTTTGATTCTTTTGTATCCTTTGCTTGATAAAGTCTTTATTTTGAAACGTCACTGTATATTGTTTTTGTACTTTTAAATTATATTACTTAGTTGTTATGTGTTTCTCCTTTAAATACTTTATCACTGTTTGGGATGCCACCATACACCATATAATAAGAATAATTATTGTAAATTTATATATAATAATTAATTTTTATAAGTCCAAGACATTATAATTATTGCCTCTGTTCAGTTAAATATGCATGGCGACTACCGTAGAATGCAATCTCTAAAAGATATATATTTAATTTGTTATTATCCCTATTTTAACATTCGTTTAGAATAGATACAGGGTGTTCAAGATAATTGCAGCCCGTGAATGGAGTTAATCTGGCATATATATATGGAAATGGGAAGGTTCAGTTATTATGTAGTATAGGTCAAGGTTGTGTGACGGTGTATAATTGTAGTGCGGAAAGGGGCGATGAACATATGTGACGTAGGACGAGCTAGTCAGAACCGGTTTAAATAGTAAATAAACACAGCTTAATTTGTACCTGGCAACTTTCGAATTGTCAATGGGGCTGCAATTATCTTGAACACCCTGTATATTAAAATCAGATGGACAAAGGAAGAAAAATATTTACTAAGGTGATAAAATTGGAAGCACCAATAACTTGTGCAATCAGGAAATGTGTGCAAATCACATGCAGAGAAAAATGTAGTGACATCAACAAATTAAACAGTGAAATCACTGATCTTTCGCATCATTTAGAAAACGCTAAGTACTAAAAGATATCACTTTAAAATAAACTAGAGGTTAGCAACACAATGGTAGGTTTTATTGACTAGAAAATGTTATATGACCTGATTCTGATCGATGCCTTGCATCCAAGTCATCTTCTACACTGGGATTCCTGAGTTTTCTGTCTAGCAATAGAAAGTAGACAACTTTTTCTGTATTATGTCTGAAATAGAGGGAAACGTAGAAATAATTACTTAATGAGAAGTGCAATAAACATACAATAAACTTTTCTTGATTGTAAAGAAATACAAATAGTTCTTCTAAATTGTGATGGTAACATGACTGTATAATGGGGCCATTGTTGTTTTTCTCAGTCTATGCTTTGAAAGATTCAGAATGGCAGGTTGAGATGTGAGTGGACATCGTCTATAAAGGTTTCTATCACTCACATGGATCTACTGTCCTGGGAATGTGGATTTTCGCGGAAGTAAGAGAGCGGTCAGACTTGCATCGAAAGCATCGAATGTTGGGGAGTTTAGGATGGATAAGGGGATGCTCTTTGATCTCTAGGTGACCTATTGTTGGATGAGGACACTAAAATTCACGTTAAATCAATCCAGCGATTTAAGGAGTTTGGAATTATATGTTGTATAAGTAGAGCCGAATGCTCGAGGTGCAGAGAGAGGAGCGTATTTAACCAGCAAGCCACAGGAACCATCAGTATGCATATCATTTCACACCTGTTTTGGGAGGAGAACAGAGCAACTATGGGGCTCTGCCCAGTGGGTTGTGACGCCAGTTCATTAACCAATAGCGATGGTAAGAAACAAGTAGCTATTAAACTGTGAAGGGAACAAACTACCTATCTTGAGTGTAAAGAAAACATACAAATCTCTAAATTGTGGGGAAAATGTATAAAATAAAATTTTATATTGATTACAAAGAAAATATACAAGTAACTCTTCTTGATGACATAGAAAGCATAAAAATAACTATTTTTGGTAACAAATTAAACATTAAAAAATATCTCTTCTTGATGAGAAATGTAACATACAAACAACTCTTCTTAGTTACAAAATAAACTTACAAATAGTTATTCATTGATAACAAAAGAAAACAACATACAAACAACATGTTTGTTGCAAACAGCATATACAAATAGCTGTTTTTGATAGCACAACAAACATACAAACAACATGTTTTTTGCAAACAGCATATACAAATAGCTGTTTTTGATAGCACAACAAACATACAAACAACATGTTTGTTGCAAACAGCATATACAAATAGCTGTTTTTGATAGCACAACAAACATACAAACAACATGTTTGTTGCAAACAGCATATACAAATAGCTGTTTTTGATAGCACAACAAACATACAAACAACATGTTTGTTGCAAACAGCATATACAAATGGCTGTTTTTGATAGCACAACAAACATACAAACAACATGTTTGTTGCAAACAGCATATACAAATAGCTGTTTTTGATAGCACAACAAACATACAAACAACATGTTTGTTGCAAACAGCATATACAAATAGCTGTTTTTGATAGCACAACAAACATACAAACAACATGTTTGTTGCAAACAGCATATACAAATAGCTGTTTTTGATAGCACAACAAACATACAAACAACATGTTTTTTGCAAACAGCATATACAAATAGCTGTTTTTGATAGCACAACAAACATACAAACAACATGTTTGTTGCAAACAGCATATACAAATAGCTGTTTTTGATAGCACAACAAACATACAAATAACATGTTTGTTGCAAACAGCATATACAAATAGCTGTTTTTGATAGCACAACAAACATACAAATAACTCTTTACTGATGTCAAGGCAAATGTACATAGTTCTTCATTTAGCACAAATAAAACACACAAAACGTCTCTTTAATGACTAAAAAAACCACATGCAAATAACTTTTCGGTGAAGGCAAAGAAAAGATTCAAAAAGTTTTCTAGTGAAAGAAAAAGCACAGAAATGGCTGATCCTTGAGGACAAAGAAAACATACAAGTAGCGTTCTAATGATAATGAAGTCAACATACAAATAAATAGTTTTCATAATAAAGGAAACATATAAACTACTTGATTAAAAACCTCCATAAAATGATTTTTTAAATGAGAAAGAGAACATACAAATGACTTCTTGATGAGAAAGAAAATATACAACTAGCTTTTTTATGCAAAGAAAACTTATAAATAACTTCTTAGTTCCATAGGAAACATATATTTAAAAACAAATGCAGAAGAATAAAAGAACAAGAAAGGCATGACATTCAGCATCACTGTGTATTATCAATAAAAATTGCTCACTTTGCATTCAGTAACTCTGAAATTAATTTTTCCTTGTCTTTGAAACATTGTAAAGAGTTCATCGTTGATAGAACATCAGGATCCAGGTCCTCGACTGTTGGAATTATTGAGGTCTGAAAATGAAAGTGTTTTAGATTAAAGTGTTAGAAATGATTCTAACTTTCACCAAGCATCTGCCACTCATTGATAATTTCGGAGTTTGGTTATAAAAGTTACAAGTAATTTGAAGTTCTAAATATAATAAAATGCTGCACAGTATGAAACAATATGTAGTGGAAACAGGTAAGCTTAGTTCGGTAATTTTGATAAAATGGAATATAAAAAAATGTAGTCTGTTATAAAGGATAAGAAGAAAAAAAGGGTTTAAAGTCGAAGGATTGACTTCATTGCATTGTGTTTGACCCCATATGGCTCGGCCCTCTCTGAGAAATGGTACGCCACCTGCAGAGAGGATTTCACAAAGCACGAACTCCATAGTTCCAGCAACAATCTTAGGGGTCTGAAACTAACACACTCTTAAAACAGTCGGTTTCGAACCCAAGACCTTTGGATCGCACAGACAAGGACTTAACCATTTAGCCACAGATCCAGAGTAAGAGAAATATACAAGTTAGAGTTGTAAATAAAGTAAAGAACTTGTTTTTATACCATGAGATATATTGGGGAATACAGTATACAGTGTTACTGTTAGGCCCAAAATTTTCTTTGATCAACATCACACCAGCCGTCTTTACTTCCCAGTATTTATCTGCTACTCAACTGAGGTTGGGTTGATCCTGAAAGCCACACAATGAAGGATAACACCACTCACTCTGTGGAATTTGATCCTGTGACCCATGGTTAGGAAGCAAGTGCACCAACCACTACACTATTGCAGCTTTCAAGTTAGAATTATATTGTCAGAAATATTGTGCAACAATTGACTATAAGAGAATATGTGAAACGTTGCAATAACAACTAAGTACTCAACATGTGAAATAGACATAGAATGATGACTATTGATGATAGAAAATGATTTGAATGAAAGTTACATAAAATAAACAAATTGAAGATGTTGTGAACTATGAACTCATATTACAAAATATAAATATTACGATGAAACCAGTTAACAAATAATGATTCAGATTAGATTTGCCACAATGAAAATTATTAGAAGGAAAGCTGGGGGACTGCTTAGAGTAGTTGATAGCAGCTCGGCCTGCTAGCTGTGAGACGCCTCATAGCTCGGGTTCGAACCTACTGTCCAGCATTTGTTCGAGTCCCTGGTCTTACTCAGGACGATAACGTGAGTACCTCTGAAGTCGGAGAAAATCTGCCTGTATGGCGAGGAATACTAATTACGAGTACATTGAGCACACGGCTGCCAGTGTAAAGTAATTTACAATGTGCACGCTGCTGCCATTGTAAGAAATTTGAAAAAAACGGATTTTCACGCAAAAATCAGTTTCAGAGATGGAACTTCGTCTGAGTTGAAAGCGGACGAAAGAAAAAAAAGAAAAAAAAGAAGGAAAGCTGCAAAAAAATATTGAAATGAAAACTGAAATATAAGCTAAATTTTTCAAACACAGTTCTGTTATGTAAAACCCCATCCTGTTATTTTATGCAAAAGATATGCAAAAGATTTACTTGTGTGCATGTTAATGTATTGATGTAATTTGATAATTTGCAACATTTCTGACACTTGTTGAAATACCATATTGCAATGATTGATAAAAATAATAATATGAAAATGCCAATAACACGCTAGCTACTACATTGATGACCATTTGTAGTATAATTAATTGAGGACAATTTTTTTACTCCTCAGGTGTATGTACAAATTAAGCTGTAGTTTTCTTAGTTTTTAAAAATAAGTTTGATAAATGACACATAATTTTGTAGATAGATTAATGTACTTGTATGATATGTAATTTTGCAGTTAGATTAATGTACTTGTATGATATGTAATTTTGTAGTTAGATTAATGTACTTGTATGATATGTAATTTTATAATTAGATTAATGTACTTGTATAATATGTAATTTTGTAGATAGATTAATATACTTGTATAATATGTAATTTTGTAGTTAGATTAATGTGCTTGAAAGACAAGTTAACAGAATGAGAAAGAATCAATTAAGAATTAATAGTTATCAAAATGCATAAATGTAAATAGAAAACTAATTTGATAATGAAATAAATCAAAGTGGCACATGGTCAAATGGGACAGACACATGTGTGCATGTTGCGATGATATTTAGTTTGTAATGTGTTTATGAATGTAAGTTTAGAAGAGTTAGTATGTAATTATTAAAACCATGATAGATAAATAGTTATATAATAAAATTTGAGATATATATTAGTGTAAAAATGATGTTTTTTTAAAAATAAAAACTATTATTACATACTTTGCTTAATGTATTGTTTTGTGATTTTAAAATGAATGCTCAATGCTAAGAAAGAATGAAATTAGAGAAAATATTTAACAATGTTACAAAGATAAAAAAGAACTGAGAGGAAGAACATAGTAATGAGTACTTAGAAATGAGGAAATTGGAGAAGAAAGGTAGTAATGGATACCAAGAAAGGAGGAAGTTGGATCTAGAAATTAATAATAGATACATAAAAATGTGAAATTGTGAGTAAAAAGGTAATAACGGGTAAAAAATAAAAATAAATTAGAGGAAGAGAAAGTAATCGATACCTAGAGAAATAGACAAAAGTGGTACAGAAGTTTAAATTCCAATACTGTTACTATTCAACAGACAACCCAGTTGAAAATAAGTATTTGACTTTTCGAAAATGGAAATTTTGAAAAACTGTCATAGAATCTACTGTGTAAGTGCTCTATTTTTAGCCATTTGGCAGGCCAAAAGAAACTGAACATGCATCGAGGTACCATGAGCTTAGAGACATACTTTAGTTACTTTCACATGTCTTGTTAAAGAAAGATCTGACAAGTTCAAGGAACTATAACAGACAGAATGGGTTTAACAAACATATTATAAATGGACTTATTTCTTCTTAAACCCCAGAAATTATGGGTTTTCACCCTTTTCCTTATATTTTAGCAGAAAAGAGTACCCGGCTTTCTTACAGACCCAGAAGATTCCAACAACTCTAGGCATGCAGTGATATGCGTAGTGCTGTGGAAAATCCTACTCAGAGTCTATTGTAACCACTGCAGTGCGGTAGTCTGTTTCCAGGGCCACAACGTGAAGGTAGGGTATGGTCTTGGTCAGTAGCATATCACCGACCCTGGGCATGGCCACTTTCCCTTTTATTTATTGTGTCCCTGTTTCCCCCATGGACTTATTTAAAAGCAGTGTATGTTTTATTTTACTTGAAACAGTACCTATTTACAAATTCAGCAGTTAAATTGTGGAAACAGAAAGCAAAATTTAATACTAGAAATTAATTGTGTTCATGAAATGACTTATAAACAAAAATCTTCAAGACCTCAATGAAGAGCTTTTCTATCGGTACAAACAAATGGGAAAAACTAACTGATGGCTGAGTTATGTGGAAAACAACATTAATCAATGGTGCAGATTGTTTTGAAAAGTGACTTAGGGATGAGCTGATAGGCAAGAGAGAAAGCGCAAAGTCAGAAGTTGTCACAGTAAAAACACTTCCCAATTGATGGCCTGTAAAGACGAAAAAGGTGAAATATATATATATATATATATATACAAAAATAATTAAAATGTAACAATTTTTATGTGCTTGCATGCAAGAATTCGAACAAAGAAAATGTATAAATATTTCTATGCATGGATAAGATACTAATACTAGAGCATGCAAACAAATACAACAATGTATAAACATGTCAATAAATAATTTATAGTGAAGGTTTCTTTAATTTTAAATTAAAATTTTGAAATGATAATTTAGACATGTTTATTAGATATATTAAAAATGGAATATTTATTGTCTGCGGTTTTAAAAGTAACTGCACATAATCTAATCTTGTCTATTTAAACAACATATTTGTTAGTTACTCATGTTTTAAAATGATTTAAATGTTACACAATTTGAAGACACAGACATATCTGAGGGCTCACATATCAGTCACTTTTTTAAAAGAACATTAATCTATAGTCAATCATAAATGATTACTGCATCCATTAATAAACTCAAATGAGGGTTAAGCATTGGTCTTTCTTACAGAAGCACATTGTCCCAAAGACAATCATGACAGATGGAAGACTGCTACTAATAGACACAGCTGAGGGTCACACATGGGCTATTATTTTGGGAAGACATTATCCTATAGTCAATTAGGACAAATGAAAAGATTGATTGATTGATAGAATCATCATCATTACACTTTGGCGAGTAACCATGTGTGCTCCAAACTCTTTCTTACACAGGAAGATCTCAAGTGCTGTGGAGGGACTCTATAGCACCGGCAAGGGTTTCCGATGTAATTTAGAAGGTGGTAAAAATATTTTGTAGGAATACAAAAAAATCTTTCTAATGATATATGAAGACTATTGCTAACAAACACAGATGTAGGTTACACATTATTATTCCTTTATGAGCAATAATGACTGATGACAACTACAATTTTATAACCTTATTTATTTTTATTTGCAACTTTTTACAACTTTACTGTCAACTTTTCTCTGAAATAACTATAGATTTGAAGTAAACTTTATGAAATATATATATATATATATATATTCTTCTTCGAACACTCCATATTGACCAATTGTTAACAACTCTGTGTGATCTGTATGATCTGTGTCTAAGAGTGATTGTACGTTGTGCCAGTTATGTGTCTACAAGTAGGCCGATTTCTGCGACACTATTTATTTACTGGGGTAGCTTCCCTAGGCCCCTACCTCAGTCGCCTCTTACGACATGCCTTGTAGGTCACATTGGTACTATTCTTTGCTTTGGGTACCCGCCACCACACAAGCCTTATAGGTATATAGTATGTTATGTTCTTATAACACACAGTTAATTACTATTAATATTGAATAAACTATCACAGTTACAGACAGATGATTTAAAAGATAATACTGCTGTTTCATAATTTAGATATAAAATAACAAATAAAGTTTATTAATTCAATAATTTAAGGACAAATAAAAAGCACAATGAGATTGGTAGGCAGGAAATAAAATCTAAGAAAACAAATCACCTGTACTACTTGAGCCACTGGAAGTTCTAATTCTACATGGCCAATAGTGTCCCTACAGTTGGCAAGGCAGAACAGGAAGGGGAAGGGAAAAATAAAACATGTATATTTAAATCTGCAAGGAAACCAATAAAAAAAGGATTAAATAAAATAAATTGGTATATACGTTCAGCAGCACAGGAGTCGGCTTGTCAAATCACAATCAACTGTAAAAAACTGGATTAGTTTTATTATCATTTCAAAAGATGCAATAAGTGGTTTCTTTTTGCTGAAAAGTATTTGATGGGTTTAACACCTACATTCATGTGACATTGAAAAATGTGAACAATATTAGATGTCATATGTGGGGGAATAGTGCTTTCTCTTTTAAAATAAAATAAAATCTTCAAGGAATCTGAAATCATATTTATTTTTACTTTTGGAGTCACAACTGCTCCATATTTACATTCAATATTAGACTAACAAAAGGTCACATAAGTAATTCTACTTAAATCTACTTGGATTCTCCAAAAGGAGTTAATTCTTATTTTTCAAGTTTGTTGGCCGTTACGCTCTTATATAACCAAAACAAGATTCGTCCTTAGATTGAAATGCTTGCCTCGTCTTAAAGAGACTTGAATTCCCTACATAACAAACAATAGGTCACATTTTATTCTTATTTTAATAGTGTGGAAAAAATAAGGTCAGACATGTTGGTCAGCACTTGTTTTCATATTCTATATGAGAACATATCCCAAAGTCATGAGGGTTGGGGCAATAGTTACTTTTATATTTCACTTCTATTGAAATATGTTCTAAGTTTCAAGTTTTGAGTATTAGTGCAGCAGCTACTTTCATAATTTGATAGTAAATGAAATTTGAAATAAAGTCCCAGTTCATACATTACTCTATATTTAAGAAAAAATTATACCATAACTTTCTATCCTCTATGAAAGTTGCTATATCATAAGTAATAAGGGCATCTGCATGTGAATATTAAGATATTGAAGGACATTTGTTCTTTGTCTCTGGTCATGAACCTTTTACTAGGTTCTTCTTTTTTAAATAGATAAAATATTATCATCATCATCAGGTGCCGTCTCCACATCGAAGATTGGCTGCAATGAATCTCGAGCATCCTCTGTCTTTCGCCTTGGTGTTGCACACTGACAGACTGTAACCTGTCCATTTCTTAAAGTTTCCCTCCCACTTATCTCTTGATCTTCCTCTTGCTCTTCCCCCTCAACTTTCCCCTCTACTAAAGATTTTATAATGGTGTCATGTCTTTTTATGTGCCCAAAATACTTTACATGTCTGAATTTTATTTCTCTTAATAATTGTTTGCATTTGATCATTCTCATTTTTAGCCTGTTTGTAATTTGTCAGTAACTTTCTCATACTATTGAAATTATCCTTGGCCATTCCTCTCTCTCTTCTCTCTCTTTGCCTTTTTACCCGGGGTTGGGGCATAGGCCCTCAACCAACTCATGCCAAGTCTTCCTATCTCTAGCTATCTCCTGCAGCTCCTTCCAGCTCTTCTTTATATTATTGATCTCCGCCTCCAAATCTCGTCTCCATGTATTTCTCGGCCTCCCTTCTTTCGCTGTCCCTGCGGCTTCCAGGCAAGGACCCTTCTTGTTATATTCCCCTCCGGTTTCGCAAAGTGTGTCCTATCCAGCGCCAGTGTCTTTTTTAACCTGTTCGTTCACTGGAATCTGTCTCGTTCTCTCCATAAGTTCCTCATTTGTGACCCTATCATACCATCTTATTCCCTCTATTCTGCGCAGACACCAGTTGATGAATGTTTGCAATTTATGCGCTATTGTTTTAGTTGTTCTCCATGTTTCAGACCCATACAGTAGAACTGCTTTAACATTATAGAGTTAAATATCCGAATTTTTGTTCTAGATTTGATTTCTTTGGACTTCCAAATGTTTCCCAGTGCAATGAAAGCTCCTCTTGCCTTCTGTATTCTTATTTTAACATCTCTATCTGTTCCACCCTCTTTGTCTACGTTGCTGCCCAAATATGTGTATGATTCTACTTCTTGAAGTGGGATTTCCCCAGGGAGATCGAGTTGTCGTTTGCTTGGTTAATTTTGGCCATTCCTATTCTCTTTTAATTTCTGTTATACATCTGCCATCATCTGTTATCATCTGACCAAGATATAAGAAACTTTTTACTTGATGTAGTAATTCTCCATGTATTTTTATATTCATTTTAGGTTTTCCATTTCCTTGTTGATCACCATAGTTTTTGTTTTCTGTATGTTAATGTCTAATCCATATTCCTTGCTAGTTCTGTCCAATTGGTCCACTAGTTCTTGTAATTCTTGTTCACTTTCTGCTACCAATACTGTGTCATCTGCATATCTTAATTTGTTTATTATTTTCCCATTGATCTTTAGTCCTGGCATTCCCTCTAGTTGTTTGAAGATTTTCTCTGTGTAGATGTTAAATAGGCTTGGTGACAGAATGCATCCTTGTCTCACTCCTCTCTTTATGTCAAAATATTATAGATGTTTGTTTAAATACAATTCAGTGACAATTAACTGTTTGTTTATATAACAATTACAACAACTTTCATAAGTAAAATAACATACCATACTGCCCTCAATAAATTATTGTCAGAAATATTAACTACATTTTGCACTAATGTCACTCATCATCATCAAGGTGCGTATCCTTTATAGGATGTAGCTCTCTTTGCAGCACATCTGAAATTCACCCTGTCTCTTGCCAGTTCACCCACTTCGTCGATGGTCATGTTCATGGTTTCTTTAATATCTTGTAGCCATCTTCTTAATGGTCTGCGTCCTGGGACCCTGCCCTCTACTAATGTCCCTACAAAATAAAACTGGTCAACCTTTGTTGATTGCCATTCGTTAAACACAGCTCACATATAGTTTAATCTGTGTTAGCATTGAAAGAGAATTGTGTGTATACTGCCAAATGACAGAAATTTAGGAAATTGATTTCTAATTATTCTTTTAATTACAATAAAGTTAATAATAGTGCAATTAACATATCTGTTTAATTAAATTGTCTTATGACTTTGCTATCCTATCCTGGGACCCCTGATTGTCTTTTTAACTGTTGTTTTGTTGTAAATATTGTGCAATGTTAAAACACACTTAATTTCTTAAGAAGTGATTTTATTAAAAGCATTACGGTAGTTAAAAACAAAGTTAATTATAAATCATAAAATAATGCACTAAGTTCAAGTTATTATCATGTCACATTCAAAACAATGGACAACAGTTTTAAATAAAATCTAATTGAAATAAAACCAAAGAAGTAGTAAAACAAACACCAGGGTCTCAGGCAAATGAACTCTTTCTAAATAGCTGAAAATAAATATACCAATTCTAACCTTGAATATCTAAGCATGTATTTATAAATATATATAGATATGATATTAAACTATAGCTAATATTTATCTGATGTACATAACAAATTAAACAACCACATACAGAAACAGAATAATATAAACATGTTAGTAAACTTTTGGTACAAAGTGTGTGAGCAAATGTGAGTTACCGTTTTCTTGTGTGTCTGAAAGGTATGTATACAAATTTATGTGGACTCGTTAATCTACATATATAATTTCCAGACACTGGAAGTTGAGGCTTATATTTTAAGTGAAACAAGGCATCACATTTCTGTCCCAATTGATGCTAATTAAATTATCAGTATAAACGTTATTTTAGCATTAAGACAATATAATCTAATAGTACATAGTAATGTAGGAATATATATAAGTAAGGTGCAGATAGGGATTATGTCAAACAATATGGAATGCCTTTGGGGAAACAAGACTCCAGACAGGAGAAATGCTACTCTACTCGGGAAAAAGAAAACGAAGATGATTCCCGTGAAGCTGGTGTGGCCCTGCTGCTATCCAAAGAAGCGATCAAAAGTCTGATGGAATGGGAACCAGTGTCTGACCGCATTATCAGTGCCAGGATTGAATCTAGGTTCCAGAACCACACAGGAACCCATGATGACCCAGGTTAAGAGGAGAACATGGCGATGTGTCGGGCATACCCTACGAAAGACACAGTCGAGTGTCACTAGACAACAACTTGGGTGGAATCCGCAAGGAAAATGAAAAAGTGGACACCATAAACAGATATGGAGACGCAGTCTTCTTGAGACACTGAAGAGTGCTTGACTATCCTGGGAGACCATAAAGAAAACAGCCAGACCGAGAAGAGTGGCGAGCAACTGTTGAGGCCATATGCTCCACGAGAAGCGGAGAGGAATAAGTAAATAAGTAAGTAAGGTGCAGATATTACCAATGTCATTAAAGAATCAGGTCATATAGATGACTTTGAAAACATTTCTAAATTTGCATCCCTATCTAGAGAAGATGTGAGTAAAAAGTCGGAACTGCCAGACACGAACACTTTGTTAGAGGCGAGAAACATTTGAGTGGTCAACACAGAATAAAGGGATGTGATTAGCTGTTATGCGCTGGTAAAGATATTCGGGAGAAGATCAGAACACCTATAGACTTGTCCGGAGTACTGTGATTATGTCACTAATTTTTAATCATTAATATAGGAATGTGAAATATTGAGGACTACTGAAAACATATTAAAAAGGATGGGGTGGGGTGTGTTTAAAGCCGATGGATTGACTTCATTGCACCGGGTTTTATGGCTCGGTCCCTTTCCACAGAAATGGCACGCCATCTGCCAAGAGTAATGCACAAAGCAGGAACTTCGTAGCTCCGTCAAGAATAGTAGGGGTCTATGGAAAAAAATGCACTCGTGAACAGAACGGCGCGGTCCAGATTCGAACCACCGACCGTGGACGCGCAAGGCAAGGGTTTAATCACTTAGTCACAGCGAATATAGTATTTGCGTGTAGAATGTCTCCAGTAGAGAACAGGGGAAAGGGAAATGAAAGAGTGCTGACACACATGGGAGATTATGGATAATATAGGAAGAAGACCGGTAGTAATGAGGATCACATGTGAACGTCTTATGTGTCAACTATGATATGTAGAGGATATATACGTTGTTACATTTTTAGACGATGTGGTCTGTTCTAATCCACGTTAACTTCCTTTAACTTCCCTAGCTGAGCAATTTCCCTAGTTGAGCAACTTCCCTAGTTGAGCAACTTCCCTAGCTGAGCAACTTCCCTAGCTGAGCAACTTCCCTAGTTGAGCAACTTCCCTAGTTGAGCAACTTCCATAGCTGAGCAACTTCCATAGCTGAGCAACTTCCCTAGTTGAGCAACTTCCATAGCTGAGCAACTTCTCTACCTGAGCAACTTCCCTAGCTGAGCAACTTCCATAGCTGAGCAACTTCTCTAGCTGAGCAACTGCCATAGCTGAGCAACTTCCATAGCTGAGCAACTTCCATAGCTGAGCAACTTCCCTAGTTGAGCAACTTCCCTAGTTGAGCAACTTCCATAGCTGAGCAACTTCCATAGCTGAGCAACTTCCCTAGCTGAGCGACCTCCCTAGCTAAGCAACTTCTCTACCTGAGCAACTTCCCTAGCTGAGTAAACAATGTAATTCATTTACAGTTGGATAAACTGAGGTGTGTATTTCCAAATTAATTCAATCGTAAATCTGTCATTCTAGTCCCTTGACAAAGTCTACATTCTAATCACTTGACAAACTCGGTGTTTTATTACACCCTGAATGACCCGTTTAATCATTAAATTTTGTACCAGGGCATGCTCGAGTGCAAGATAATGAGCGTGCAAATCACATGTACCTGGCTGTTACAGTCGTGGTCAAGGAAGGACAGTTAATGGATAGTGCAAATATCATCTATGACATAAAATTGGCAGATTGTATAGATGACTTTGAAAACATTTATAAATCTACATCCCTATCTAGAGTGAAGAAGATGGGAGTGAAAATGGGAGCTGCCAGGCACGAATACGTTGTTATGTTATCGTGGACCAGAGATACACACTATACAAGAGTAGTAATACTATTTGAGATAAATGATGGGTTTGAAAATACATCATTGGGAGAAATCGGATGGGGTATATAACTATCGCGCTCAGTAGGGTCGCTATATAGAGTAGTCGAAAATACAGGCTCCGCAAGGATACAAGAAAATGGAGAGAGAGTGGAGAGATCTGAAAAAGATAACCTTGGATTGATGGGTTTGGAAGGCCTTGGTTGCGGACCTATGCCTCCTAGTGGCGAAGGGGGAAGAAGAAGAAAAAGAAGAGAATACATGACAGTTACTTCCATTATGAGGATGAAGGTTGAGGCTGTTACTGCCGTTCTCCATCCAATGGCTGTTTGAGATTACGCTTACTTGGGCCATTATTGTTTCCGACTCAGTCGATGCTTCGGAAGGTTGAAAATGGTAGGTTGCGGTCCGAGTTGATGTCGGCTATCAAAGCTTTTAGATTTCAGATTCTCACGTGGATATACTGTACTTGTCTTAGTGTGTTTTCTCTAACGAGAGAGCAGACAGACAACAGTACTGATTGTCGGGAAGTGGAAGATGGATAAGATGGTCGCACTTAGTTTGCTCAAAAGCCGTCTGTTGGATGAGGTGCCGCAACCTTTTGCTATAGGATTTATTCAACATTTTGAAGTGCTTTGAATCTCACGTTGTACGAGTATGTTCCTAAAGGCTGGTCATGCCGGGAAAGGGGGCAGTGAGGATAATCTCTTACAGTCTATGAAAAGCTCCCAAGAAGTGTATCTCAACACATAGGACAGTCAAGTTCATCTCTGACAAAAAAAAATTGCTGCCAGAAGGAAGCAGAAAAAAAGGACTCCACAGTGAGCAGAGACAGAGACTACTGGACTATCACGGGAAGCCACATAAAGTAAACATTCAGAGACCGGGAAAAGTGTTGATGCACTATGTTCCACGAGGAGCGTTGAGGTATAAGTCACATACTTCAAGAGTCACTCAGAAGTCTTGAGAGATGGTCCATTTGCTGGTACATGCTGACAGATAGAGCGACACGCACACATTATATTTTCAACCTATCAAATAAGATTTAAAAGCTGCAACTAACTCTTTCATTGGTCGGTTGAAACCCAGAGCATCAGGAAGGATATGGTCTGTCTCCAGGTAACATATTACCTTTCTGGCCCCTTTTTTCCTCAATATTTATCCATATACATTTTGCAAGGTGAGTATACGGTAGCTGCTGAACAGTCTATGATCCTTCCTGTGTTTATGGAGCGGTTGTAAATTGCTGTGCAACCAATCCTCCGATACCATATCATTCCGTATACTGTTTTTGAAATTCATCACAACCAGATTATCCATCTAGTCAAGTTATTTGATGGGGTCATATTGAACATTGTCCCGCCCGTGTGTTACCTGGGCTGCAAGGAGCAAAATAGTATCACTGCAACCTACACGACATGTCGTAAGAGGTGACAGAGGAAGGAGTCTGGGTAAGCTACCATAGTAAATAAAAAGCGTCGCAGAAATCGGATGTGATAGCCTACTTGTAGGCGTATAACTTTCACAATGTACACCCGCTCATAGGCTCAGATTACATAAAAGTCACAAAGAATGGTTTAACAAGTGGTTGATATGGAGCGTTTGAAGAAGAAGTACATCGTCAAGCTCTGGAGCAGTGCTGTGGCTGACTGTCTTTACTACATTCTCCTTTGTCTTGAAATCAGTATAACCTTCCCCGCTATTAGTAATATCACGAAGAGCGTTCATAATCTCATGACAGTCATCCTTGTCACCATTTTTTGTTTGAGCCATAAAACATTGAAGGAACCATTGCTATTTTCTATATCTATTGTCAATAGGGCACATAATGAGCCTTGTAAATTGACTAACTGATTGGTTGGTTGTGCTGTTTATTCTCCAATAAAACTGTCAGAATTGATGAAGTGACTTATCCCTATCAATTTGTGTTATGAAAGCCTCTCACACCTTATCGTCTGCTTCACTGGCCAGTTCTATGAAACGATTAGTGATTATGCGTTGGACTACATACATTTTATTCACGTCAAACATACTTCTCGATCATTTCATTCAGGCTCTCTGCCATAGCCTTATAGCATGCAGCCTCTTTTGCCAGTTACGCTTTTAAAACATGTCATTGTCCACCTGCCCAGTGTGTTCGTAGCGCGTTGGGCGACGGGTGACAAGCCCCTGTGAGTGCGGTTCAATTCCACGGGCTGGCAGAAAAGCCACAGGTTCTCCAGATTTATGGTGTTCGTGGCACCGAACCAAAGTGTTACGATGTTCATGGCATCGAGCCGAAGAGCTGAAGGCTCAAGTACTTCTGGATCAGAAAAAAATGTCATTTTCATTCCCTCAGGCTAATTCCAGGAATGAAGTTCTAACAGTATTTTGTCTAGCATTATGTCTTAAAATACAGGACCGTGCTGTACTATGATACAGAGAGGCACCGCATCAGGCGGCACCGTATGGAGAGCGACATAAGCAGCGAAATCAAAATCACAATTGAAGGTTATTTAAAAGAAAAAAACATTTAAGGGGCGGAATTTCGAAGACTTGCATCATACTGAGAAAATATACCGCATGACCCTGTTAAAATAAATAATGTGTTTCCATGATCACTATGACATATTTCTGACTTCTACATTGGTGTTAGAAAAAAAAACAAAGAGAGATGTGGTGTAGGTTAACAAATATGGTTGGTACGTTAACCTGAACTCTTAAGATGCGCTAAACAGAAAAAAAAGAAAGGACATTTATATTAACATTTTGTGTGTGTTTGTTTAAGCTTCATAAACAACAACGTCCACGTACACATATAAATAATACATACCCTAAACATATCTACACACACTTCTTTATATTAGCATTGTCAGTGGCGGCTCGTCGTTAAGGGCCAATGGCGCTTGACCCCACCAAAAATAATGAATAACGTGTGCTTATTACTTTAGAAATTATTTGTTCATAATTATTGCTTTTAACTTGATACTAATTGGCTTTGAAAGCTGAATATATAACGTTAAAATATCATTTACAGTCTGAAATTCAGCGTCTTTTCTCCTCAATTTGTATACTTTACACATTCATGTCCAGAGCACTAGTTTCTTATATTGATGATACGCTTTCTCTGTGTCTTGACCTCATTCAACACCTTCACATTAGTACTAAAATATAACCCAAAACCATAATTTTTCAGAAAATGTTTGTTTGGCCCCACCAACAAAAATGACTACGAGCCGCCACTGAGTATTATACACACTACCCACTAAAGGCTTAGATAATGTTTTCGTATTTTACTGATACTCTTCTACGTCTATCTAGTATCTTACTTATAGAAAACCTAAATTACTGATATTTACTTCTATCTTATACAAGTTATTAAACCTAGATTACTGATTTATAGTCTGTTATTCAATATGACAGAAGGTAATAGACGTCATTTCTAAATATAAAACTAGGATTTTAGATTCTCAGTTACATTGCTTGAGACCCAAAATGAAAAAAAAAAAAAATGAAAAAAAGAACTGAATCATGTCGTGGAATAAAAAGACTAAATTCACAACAGGAACTAGTCGAACAACAGCTGAGGTCCTAGATTGACAAGTCACATGATACAGCACGTACTCCACTGATTGGCTAAGATGGATGTGAGGAATTATATGATGTTTATTTGATGTGTGTACCTGTACAATTTGCATCATGGGTAATTCTGCTTCAAGATCTTGCTTAGATCCCCTAGAATTAAAAGATGCAGTGGTAAGTACTGCAAAATATATCACTACGGACAAACACATATGCTGGTAGCCTTATATTACAAGTCAGAGCCTTCCCTAAATCTGTGCGAGTTTAATTACCAATCAGAGTTTATTCTGAAGCTGTGTTCTTTTATTTGTTGCTTTAAATAAAATAAAAAAATCCACATGCTTGTTTAAAAAAAATCAGAATAAACTGCAAAAAAGTGAGATATCATCATCGGCTCAGTAGCAAAACAAAGCGAAAAGATATGAGGCACAGTCTTTTGTTTCAAGACGTTATTGGTAATTTAACATTGTATAAAACATACATTTACTATTAGTGATTTCTATTTTTGGATAAGTATTTTAAAAATAAAGCAATTTTCACATATTGTTACATATTCATATACAAGTAATTTTTGGGACTCTTCTGCATCCTTCTCTGTCTTCTTTTTGTCTCTTCTCATTTTATAATTGGTCGTATTAACTCCTTATTTCTGTACATTTACATACTTGTACAAACATGTCCTGTACAATTATAGGAATATGCTTTATTTGGAGATCCACAACACCTTAGGGAAAGCTCTGATATGGATTTTTGTTGCATTTGAACTATTTCAGGATAAAGGGACATAGGATACAAAAATCACTAGTTGTTCTCAACGATAAGATATATAGCAAAAATACAAAATAATGAAATGTGACGTAATTGTGCCTGCGGAAGTGAAAATTATATTAATTAGCTGCTACAGTATGAAAAATACCAGCGTGAACAAAAACGGCATATATATGATTGTATTCCTCTCGTAAAATTATACCTTACTTAAATACTGCAAGCAAATTTCTCCATCCTGCTCTATCCTGCGCATCAGTAAAGTCCGCTTCACGGTTTCCAAAGGGCGTCCCGTATGTCTTGAAACATTTGCCTGTCCCTTCAATGCCTGCTTTGTTATTATTTGATCCTTTCCTTTCAAATTGGAATATCTTCATTGCACTTCAGACATGTCCAAAGGTGCTCTGATCTCCTTCGCAATATCTCCAACAGTGTCCAGCAACTAACCGTACCAGTTCAATTTTGATTGATGGGTCTTCTCATACGTCTGTTGTGCTTCTCTTTTCTGGCTACTCCAATCTTCAACCCAAGTTCTTGCAATCTAGCTGTTGGCGTGGTTTAGATAAAAGTCCTCTTTGCGGCAACACTCTATGAGGACGTTCAGAATGTCACGTCTATCCATTGGCTATCCCCCGATACTGTGACAGAACTAGCTAGCCTGCCCTTTCTCTCAATGTCATCGAATCCCATGTGCTTCGGAACAAAGATGAATGTAATTCTGCTAACTGTTGACCCTTGTAGGGATTCAAACCATACATACAAGTAGTAAAGTTGCTAAAGTAGTAGAGATTTAAGTAGATATTATAATAAACGCATCTTCTTCTGCAATGGTCCTTCATTTTAGACTGACATTCAGGATTTTCTAGTATCGTCTGCTGTCTGTGTCAGGATTTTCTAGTATAGTCTGCTGTCTGTGTCAGGATTTTTGCTTCAACATATAGTTTCCCGTTGAAGATGGTGGTTGAGGACCACATTATTATAATGAGGTTTTTGTAATTTGTATTATATTTAATTAATCATTGTGTGCTTGTTACTTATTTCGTCTACGACGCCCGCCTGTCCAGCGTGTTCATAGCGCGTTGGACGACGGGTAACAAGCTCCCTATGAATGCGGGTTCAATTCCGCGGGCTGGCAGAAAAGCCACAGGTTCTCCAGATTTACGGTGTTCGTGGCACCGAACTGAAGTGTTACGATGTCCGTGACACCGAGCCGAAGAGCTGAAAGCTCAAGTGCTTCTGGATCGAAGTAAAAAAAATTTCGTCTATGACCTAGTGGTTGGTTTGTTAGTTTCATTACCTGTTTCTGTTTCACAAAAGTAATTCTGTTTTTTAAATAAATGTTTGTTATCACATCAAACTAACTTTGCAATAACTTTCAAGTAATGAAAGAATAAATATAAATGGTACTTACACCAGTACCCAGCTATGTCGCATGACTTCTTCTAACTGCAATAGAGTAAAACAAACAAGTGATCCACACGTTAGTTCACAATAACAATTTAATATTAATTTGTCGATATTTTTGTTTGATGAGAATGAAATGTACGTTCTATGTGCGAGGTTATCGATACGGAGAACTTAAGTAAACTATGAATGTTCATAATCATAGGTTTATAGACACATCGTAAAAATTAAGTAGTAATGGAACCCTTTTCTATTCCTCGAGGTATATTGGGTAATACGGTGTTAGCTCAGTATTATTTAATGACCGTCAGCATACGATCAGTGAAGTGGTCAGCATCACGCTGGCTGCTTTTACTTCCCAGTGCTTTTTCTTGTACTCAATTGAGGCTGGGTCGACCTGAGAGCCGTTACGGTGGGAAAAAAATTCCACACCCACTCTGGAATCGAACCTAAACCACGCGCCTAAGAAGCGATGGCTCTTAGACACATAATGCTATCTATATTTCTTTGAGAATTAATATATTAAGAATCTATTTGATTTGTATTTTCTACTTTCTTTCAAACTATATAAAAAAGGACAAATCTACAAGTATGTTTAAAGATTTTTAAAGAGCAAGGATTGATTACATTTGCACCGGGTTTTCTCCATACGAACCAGCCCCTCCCCGTAAAATGGCACGCCACCTGACGAGAGTATTGCATAAGTTAGTCTGCTATCATTTACTCTAGCATTTGGGGTACAACACACGTTACATGAGATAAAAGAAGCTAGTGTCCGCGAACGATAGCTGTCCAAATCCCTATTTCACCATATTTCCCAATATATCGTAGCAGGCTGCCTCAAAGTAGCCTGGTAAGTTAAAATGATTAAAGAGGGAAGCCAAAACCCGGTTCTATAAGAATAGTATTTAAATAAGACGTGACTGGCAGAAATTGCAGATATGGCAGTCTTGTTAACTTCAAGACAGCATAACAACCTCCTCTCTCATAGCGAACAAAGAAGAAGAATAACAATACATCAGCATAAATACTTTATTTAGGAAGATCCGGCACTTAACCTAAGCAACAATAACAACACCAGTTTACATACCGTAAGTCGTTTCTCAGAGTCCACTTCAATCATCCCTCGCAGCAAATTTTGGCAGTCCATAGGTACAAAATGTGGAATGTGAAACACACCTTTCTTAACTTTTTCTAGTAACTGCCTCAGGTTATCATCGTCAAATGGAAGAGCACCCTGCGTATAGGATGTGAATACAACATTTGTAAATGAACGACGCCAAAGCAGCACAGTTATGTTAAAAGAAGATAATAATATTTCCTCTCGTACCGTTACACGTTAAATAGGACCTGCAAGTAATTTCTCCATACCGATTTGTCCAGGGTAACTCGCTCAATCTCTTCCATGGGATCGAGATCGATATTTCTTGTATCTCTCAGCAAAGTTCGTTTCAAGGTTTTCATAGGGCATCCTCTCTTTCTCTCTCTCTCGCGATCACCGCCCCGACCAATGTACGAGACCTCCCCATAAATTCTATTCTGTGGAAATCTGATTCATGCATTGGTGTATTTTACGTCACATCTTCAGCACCATTTGGAGCTCTGGTGCTTATCCTTCGGCGATGTGTCTGGTTTCAGCCAGCGTTTACGTGGTTCGCTCTCCGTTCTGTAGCCATCTAGTGTTTTTTTAGTGTTAGTGTTGTGGGGTAGTTAACCTCACACCCAACCTCCTTAGTCGCCTCTTACGACATGCGTGACAGATAACAGTGGTTCTATTATTGACACCCCAATTTGGGCCCCGGTAACCAGTCGGGCGATCCTCTCTTTCTTAAAACCTTTGTCTTGAAAGAAGATAAGACCTCCCCTAAATACTTAATAACGGGTTCTACATCATCAAAGCATAGTGTCTAATTCAAGATGGAATTTAGCACAAGAATCAAGATGGAGACATGTAAAACTACTACTACTAAACTTTCTTGCTGCCAGCGGAAAACAGGACTGCAACTGTCACTCTTCACTTAACTCTATTTTGGGCTGTCTTCTTTAGTTTCATGAGACTTCGATCGTCCCGACTTCTTCTTCCACATTTCTTCGTCATGTAGTTTTTGATCTCCAATCTCCTCTATTTCTCTGTGGGTTCCAGTCAAGTGTACTTCTGGCTATGTCGTTCGGTTATTTCTTGAGGATATGTTCAGTCTATCTCCATTATATTCCCCCTCGAACCTCCAGTTATATTGGTTTCTGACCAGTTTTCCACAATTCCATGTTTGTGATCACTTCTGATCATGTCATATACAGTATACAACAGAGATATCTGTTGGTGAATGTAGCTTGTATGCATGTAGTATTATAAAAATGACAATGATGTTGATGGTCACGTTAAAAAAACCTCCCTTCAAGATAGAAATGCAAATTTGATTAAAACTGATGTGACCACCCTCATGGTGTGCTAACATGTCATTGTCCCATATAGAAATGGAAACACAAGCGTATATACTATGTAGTTCCAGCAGTGGTTAATTCAGAAATCTGGGTTATCGTTTTCGGCTGGGTGAGATGAATAGAGTCGACAGTACCGAGATTTAAACAACGCTCGTGTTTCATTCAAAGCAGTGTGCCGACTACCAAAGTTATAAATAATAACTGAATAACGTGTTTCATTCAAAGCAGTATGCCGAATACCAAAGTTATAAATAATAACTGAATAAAGTGTTTCATTCAGAGCAGTATGCCGACTACCAAAGTTATAACTAATAAATGAACAAAGTGTTTCATTCAGAGCAGTATGCCGACTACCAAAGTTATAAATAATAACTGAACAAAGTGTTTCATTCAGAGCAGTATGCCGACTACCAAAGTTATAACTAATAACTGAACAAAGTGTTTCATTCAGAGCAGTATGCCGACTACCAAAGTTATAAATAATAACTGAATAAAGTACGTCTGCAGCACAATATATCTTTCTGAATGAAAACATGTCATCAGCGTAACAACATATATAATATCAACATCATCATCATCATTATCAAAATAATTATCACCCTCATCATAATCACCATCATCCTTATCCTGATCATCATCACCACCATCATCATCATCACCATCACCATCATCATCATCATCATCATCATCATCATCACTGTCTCGTAATAGTCAAAATCATAGTAATCTTCAATAAAGATCGTAACTTAGACTGTCGTCACTATTGTTATGATTTGAATTGTAAACATAATATCAAAACATTAAAGAAAAAACGTTGACGACACCAAACTTACAACAAGCAGGGCATATAGAATGACACCACAACTCCAGACATCAGCTTTTCTGCCATCATATTTTTCACCCTGTAAGAACAAGAATTTGGTGATTCTATGATAGTATGATTTAAAAAAAAGGCATCTGATGCTTAAAATAATTTATTGTGTTGAATAACTTGTTGTTCGTTTCTGTAGTTGTGTCTTTTTAAAATATCAATGGGATGGGGGATTAGCCCATAGCGCAACCCCTCAACTGGAGGACCAGGGGATCACATTTAGTTTGATTTCTCTTCTTTGATATGTTCAGCTTGGGTAACTCTTTCAGAATCAATGTTTCTCCTAGTCATTGAGGTACGCAAGTCACCACTCCTCCCACTCAATCACTACAAGGCAATGGCCGTATGTGGAGAGGGAGGGGATACTGTATGGCTTTGATAAATGCTACACGTACATGCTATAAGGGGCAATATTACTGAGTCAACGATATACTGAAATCAATACAAACCAGCATATCGATAAAAAAGGCAAGGGTTTATTCAAGAAAAGATGGTGTAAAAAAGTGAATTAAAATCAAGAAACCAGTATGCCTGTACATGCCACGCGAGCAAAGTTACATACGTCTTTTTCTGACCAAACTATTAAGAGAAAAACTTCTTTGTGGTTTCCAAAATATCTGATCTTTTTTACTTTATGATCTATAGTAAAATACAGACAGACCTTACTCCGTATTACTCAATATACATCGAGGTAAAGGTGGCCAGTGTGAAGTTGACCACATCCCCCATCGTGTACCAACAGTCAATGAAAAATACAGGCTTTACTCCGTATTACTCAATATACATCGAGGTATGAAAAATACAGACCTTACTCCGTATTACTCAATATACATCGAGGTATGAGAAAAGGTTACACAAAAATAGAATCACTTGGTGGGACGGATTAACGAGATGCATAAGCTTTCGCCCGTCGAATCGGAGGGTTGTGTGTTCAATCCCATATTCGACGTTGCATACGCGAGGAAAGGAATTGACACTCCTTCCTTCTGAACACTAGGATCTAGAAATGTGAAGTGACAGTCATTTCATACTCTAAAGTTTGAGAAGGCTACATAATATTTTATTATAGTAGAACTTTGAATGACCAGCAGAAACTCTGTAGGTGGGGAGTGAACATAGTGAACCCTAAGTTGGCTGATGTATGGCACATACAGTCCCCTTGTCTCATAGTCATAGGACAGTCTAAATCTGGTTCCTGTAAGGGGTTGGTAGAAAATTCCTAGACCCCCCCTTCATCTCTACAGTGTTATGTACAATATAAATATTCGATTTAATTGGGCCAAATGGCAAGAACCCAAGTCTTGTTGGATTATTGAAGTCTTCTTCTTCTTCTTTACGTTCGTTCTTTACGACCAATTTTAATCACTCTTTGTGATACGTTTGATCTTTGTCAAGAACGTGTATACGTTGCACATTGGTTTAGTAGGCCCTAAACGCATAGACTTCTACACGTTTAAGACACGTGCATACGACTTCAGCCAAACCCTACTTAGTCGCCTCTTACGACATGTGTGACAGGTAACAGTGGTTCTATTCTTGACACCCTAAATTTGGGCCTCAGTTACCACTCGGGCGTCGATTATTGAAGTAAAAGAGAAACTGATTTACACGTAGAGAGACGTTAAACTGGAATGATAAAGAAGCGATACCACACCCAGTATGGCAGTCGATAGGAAAGAGATAACGATATATTGTTATAGCAAACCATTCATAACAGTACTGACATAAATAGTTATCATAGCTGCTGTAGGGCGTGAAGGAACAGTACTGACATAAATAGTTATCATAGCTGCTGTAGGGCGTGAAGGAAGAAGAACTCCCTATTCCTGATCCTAGCCCATGCTCGCCCGCGCACACACGCACGTATGTATTATTTTTCTGACTTATACCCTAGACTCAGGCATAAATATCATATTCACAAATATACTACTGCTTGTTGTATGTATGAAGATCCTGGTACTAGAGCGCATTAATATATGATCTGATAACAATACGTAATACGTAGAGGTGAACTAGGCAGGGTCACAAATTGTAAAATCACTGACGTCAACAGAACAGTGAACCGGAGCTGGTAAAAATTATGCCCCATCTAAAAATTGGGATGTAGAAACGACTCGTGCTTCGCACGAGAAGTCTGGTTCAGTATACATACTAGTCAAGACTTTATTGCACTTCCACGTATTGCAACATAGACACAGATTTGGTTGGCTAACGAAGCAAGGATCGACATAATCTTCGCGCGCTGGAGACCTTTGTCTCTCTCTCTCTCGATCACCGCCCAGACCGATGTACCAGACCTCCCCATAAATTCTATTCATGTGGAAATCTGAGTCATGCAGCCTTAGCATTGGTGTGTTTTACGTCACATCTTCAAATCCATTTGGAGCTCTGGTGCTTATCCTTCGGCGATGTGTCCGGTTTCAACCAGCGTTTACTCGGTTCGCTCTCCGTTCTGTAGCCATCTAGTGTTTTTTACGGTGTGGGTAGCTAGCCCCACGCCAACCTCCTTAGTCGCCTCATGCGTGGCAGGTAACAGTGATTCTATTCTTTACACCCCAATTTGGGTCCTGGTAACCACTCAGGCGGGACCCATGTCTGATCTGCTGGCAGTCAATCAACACATTTAGTAAATCCTGCATGCAGTCGAGTTTGTAAGATAGTCACATTTGCAAAAAACGAAAGTAATGGGGAATAATTGAAAATTAAAAAACCAGTCATGTTACAAAATGAAATCATAGAGAAAGGGCAAGATTTTTGTATAACTAGGAAGCACAGTATCGTAGGATGGTGATTTGGAAAACAAACAAACTGGTGTCTGAGAATAGAATAAAAAAAATATGGAAACTCTATCTGTATCTATCTATTTATTCTCTACTCCTGTTTTCCTTTCAGCGTCAGGTTGAAAAAGTAGACACCTGGAGAGAGCCTCTATATGCGCCTTGTCTTTCTTTCTCTTCTCCAGTCCTGATTTGACTAACAGCTTCAGGGCTAAGTTGAAACTAATGAATGAAATAAGTGGTGCGATGGTAAGGTGCTGGCCTCACGAACCAAATGTACTCGGTTCATTCTATGCGTTGCCCAAGTGGTTACCGGGGCCCAAATTTGGGGTGTAAAGAATAGAACCACTGTTACCCGCAACGCATGTCGTAAGATGCGATTAAGGAGGTTTGGCTGAAATCGGATGCATGTGTCCACTAGGGACTGCTAACTCGAAACAAATGCTTGCAGAAAACGGATACACCAGGCCGTAAGGCGCATAACATGGTGCAACGACCCTCACAATGAGCAATGGGATAATGGATTCTACGGTCGCCAATCTGCCTCGGAGATTTAGCCACGCAGTAAGAATGTCACACCTACCATCACGAGGGTGGCCAAAACTTACTGCTGGAAGAGGTCGACACAAACGGGGAAGCAGAAATCATAGGAATTATACCCTACAGAACTGCTCCCAGTATGCAGACTTGAGAAGAAAGAGTTGGCCCACTTAACCAGCGTCCAAGACAAACTGTATGGCGTGGCTGATAATCTGAGGTAGACGGTTGTCTTTATTAGAGAATCCGAAATCCCAATCTAGTGAGAACGCAGAAGAAGAAGAATTCTCTGCATAGAACGATCGTGATATTTTTTCAGATATACTTGATCTTAATGTGAGATCAAGTTCCTAGTCCTATTGGAGATGGACGATAAAATGTAAGCCATATGTTCACGTTGAGCACATAAAAGAATCTTTGTCAAATGAAAATGGATAAGAATATGCTATAAAACCACTGCCAAGACAAAATTCAATAAAAAAAATTAAAATAGAATTCCTACTCAAATTTCAAATATCTTCAAAATTACATAATTGCTACGGAAGTTAGGATACTGCACACTGCCTCTGAGATCTTCCTGTGTAGGAAATAGATTGGATCACACACAGTTATTTATCGAAATGCAATAAGGATGGTTATATCATCCAACCAATCAATAAATCACCAAATCAATCAGTAAGTCAATCAAGGAATTAAATAAATAAGCTAAACGGACAAGGATAAGACAGGCAACTGTCTGTAAATACGGAATGAGAACAGGATCATGAGAAATACAAGGTGACAGGAGTAAAAATAGAGTGTAAGATAGATTGATAATAGATAATTGCTAGCTTGGCGTTATTATGTAGGAGAAGTCAGCACACACAAAAAATAGATGGAAATTATAAAGGTTTAGGACATATCGTATTTACGTCTAGAGACACAATATGTGTTTAAGATATAGACAGATTCAACCAATATCTTGTTTTATTTATTTACATGATCGCTCACTTAATAGCTAGGTGGATCCGTTCTATAACAACGCACACCATGCCAAGAGGGAGTCATCTAGTGAGAGTCTTCCGGGATTGACAAACAACGTTAGAGACATCACACCGAAGTCGGGAAGATGGGATGGGGGGGAGATAAATCGCGGTTGGAACTGGTTAAGCTGATTGCTTTGCGTTCTGACGATCGGGGGTTCTTCTTCTTCTTCTTTGCGATCGCTATTTAAATGATTATATTGTTAGACGCGTTCTTATGATGACGTCCACTGTTGTCTGGAGCTCATCTCTGGTGCCATGTAGATTTGAATGTAGTGTGGGGCTGTAGAGACAGCATTCCTTTCTGGGGAGGACATACAGGGGACAGTCTTGCATGACATGTTCTGTGGTTTGCTCAGCGGTGCCACAGGGACACAGAGGGTATGGGGACAATCGTAGCCTGTGTTGGTGTTTGTTCAGTCTGTTATGTCCTGTCCTGAGTCGGAAGATGGTAGTCTGTCCTTGTCTATCGAGTGTGTGGTAGTCAGCGTTGGATAGTTCAGTTTTTTTCGGAAGTCAGGATCGGGGGTTCGAATCCAGATGACACCATTCTGGTCAAGAGTGAAATTTTACGGTGATCCATTAGATCATCCGTGCACTACTGCTACGGAGTTAGTGCTTCGTGTAATCATCGGTACTCTCGGCACTATCGGCAGGTGGCGGGTAATTTCTGTGGAGAGCCTAGAGAGACCGAGCCATATGGGAAGAACCGGCGAAATGAAGTAAATCCTTCACTTTTAGATCAATTTTAGTCACCAAAATAAGAGAGCGAGAGATCGATAGCGAGAGAACGAGAGAGAAAGAGATAGAGAGAGAGAGAGAGATAGAGAGAGAAAGAATGGGAAACAAGAACTTTATATTTCCATGCTGATTGTAAAAACAATCTATATATAAAATAGAACAAACTAGACAACAGAATATTGCCTTATTACACTAACTCAGCGTTTCTTAAAGTTGGCGGTACCACCCCCACCCCAGTGGGCGCTGAAGCGTTCGGGGTGGGGGAGGGAGGGGGTGGGGGGGGATAGAGGGTTCAGAAGAATTTGGGGATGTTCAGGCGATTAGGGGTCGGTGGCTGCTTAAAGAAGAAATTAAAAATGTATATTTTAAAATAAATTATTTTCGGGATTTTGCGATTGAATAATCATAAAAAATTTGAATTCTGCATTTTTATTCATCTGATTCCCATCTTACACGATCCCTTTTTTCCATCAATTTTCTGTTTCATGCACATATAATCATTTTAAAATTGACCATGTATGACAGGACTATATTTTCTATGTCAAAGAGAAAATAAAGCATGTATATATGTGGGGGCGTTGGCAAACTGTTGAAATGTGGAGGAGAGCGTTGAAAAGTTTATGTTGTGCAAAGAGGTCGGTGGGCCGAAAAAGTTTGGGAATCTATACACTGAATCAACCAGGTCCGATTTTGTTCTCCTAAATAAACTTTCAAGAATCTCCCAAAAATTAACTTAGCTTTTATTTTTTTCTCCACTCTTCAATGTGAACCACACAAGTTTTTTTATAACACGACTTTTTCCTTCCTTTAGAGTTCACACGAGACGCAGCTTGGCGACAATAGGGCTAATTTCGACCCTTATTAAAATTAATTGGAAAGATATTCAATTCCTCGCCGTCGGAAGGTCTCAAACTGCTTCTGGCAGTCTATGATTAGTTTGAATTACTCCACTTAACAGGTATAGATTGACCTTGAGCGATGTGTCAGTTGCGAAACTTCTATGTGTGTTTTATTTTATATTCAACTTAACAATATAAAAAAAAAACTATAAGGTTTCATATCAAAAGCAACATAATAATATTGATTTATACATAATATATATTATATCTTTGGGTAAACCAGCAATTTAATATAATACATACGATTTTTAGATTTCCCGACAGTAATGAAATATTAAAGTTAATATGCTAAAATTTTCTATATACATTTCTTCTATATATAAATAATTAATTATCATGCTGATTGATGTAATTTAGTTTTATACGTATATATATCTTGCTCTGTATATATGTATATATATATATATATATATCTTCTTACGTATATCTATCTATATTCCTACCTAAATCTTCCTACGTATATTAAATATATCTTCCTAGGATCCTATATATTAGGAAATTAAGTATTTTGAACATATAAATAGACACGGAGGGCTGGAGAAGACCATCAAGGACGGAAAGCATCCCGGCAAAGAGGAGAAGAGGAAGACCACGGAGAAGATGGATTCAGGATGTAACTGATGGTTTGAGTATGACCGCTGCTGAGGCAGGACATCTGACCTATGGGAGAGAGAGAGAGAAATTCTGAAGGATTGTTAAGGTGGCAAATTTCTGCTCAGGACAAGCTATTTGATAATGATATCTTGCTCTGTCCCAGAAATGACACATCGAACTGTGACGGCTATTAGCATGCGGTGTCATTGAGTGTACTGATACGTACAGATGTTACACGATGCGGTGTTATAAGTGCATAGAATGTCAGACTTTGTATTTTATAATTGATTGAAATATGGCTTCTTAATAAAGACACACATCGATTACAAACTAGACATATCTTAAATGGAAGGTAATGAAATATGTAATCTAATAAAAAATATCGATGCTGTAGACAAAGTAATATACAACGTTTTAAAATATCGGGGCGCATCTGGCTAATGCACGGGCGAGGACGCATTAAAATACAAGCATGGCAAGATTATGGCGAAACATTAAATTCAGACTACAAAAATTCAACAAGACATTTTTACAAGAAAATTAAAGCTATGCGGGAAAGACAAGAACAATATGACCCAACTGAAATTATTAACGATGAAAACGGCCAAGCTCTTAATGATCCAAAAATGATAATGAACAGATGGCGACAATACTTTAGTGAACTTCTCAACCTACAACAAGAGGACCAACCGAACACTCAAGAACACACAGTAAATGTAACTTCAGAAGTAGAACCAAGCATAACACTATCAGAGATCAGAAATGCTGTAAATATGGCCCCACCTAACAAAACACTAGGCCCAGACAATATCCCGGCCGACCTAATCAAAGCAACTAAAGAGGTAGGAATCAGCTGGCTCCATAGACTATTCAACCAAGTCTGGATCACACAAGAAACACCAGAAGATTGGAGGAATGCTACAATTGTTCCCATCTGGAAGAAGAAAGGTAGCAAGAGGGACTGTACAAAGTATAGAGGCATAGCGCTACTGAGCCACACTGGGAAAATATTCTGCAAAATACTTGAGAAAAGGCTCCGCCACATCATCGAGCCACAGCTTAATGACTCCCAAATGGGATTCAGGAAGAACAAAAGCTGTACAGACGCAATATTCGCCCTCAGACAGTTAGTAGAAAGGACTATCGAATCCGACAAACATTTACACGTTGCATTTGTAGATCAGGAAAAAGCGTTCGACAGCGTAGATAGGCACAAGTTGTGGAAAATACTAACAACCTATGGGGTTAATGAACACCTAATCAACCTTTGCAAGAACATTTATACTGACAGCCAATGTACGATTAGAACAAATACAGGATTATCAGAAAAGTTTCACGTAGGGTCAGGAGTAAGACAAGGTTGCGTACTATCCCCGCTGCTATTCATCACGTACATTGACCACATTTGTAAAATAGCTAACACCAGCGAAGGAAACAACCTCGGAGAACTCTTAAATGAATTTCTTTTGCAGACGATCAGGCAATCATATCAACAACAGAAGAACAGCTACAACAACACATCAACAGACTCCAGTTAGCATGTAACGAATACAACATGAGAATTAACATCGACAAAACAGAAGTAATGACATTCGCCAGAGAGGAAAACACTACCAACATCTCCATCGATAATCATCTACTAAATCAAGTAAAGATTTCACATACCTGGGAGCATTTTTTCAGCAAATGGAAGAATAACTAATGAAATTCAACACAGATGCAACAAAGCAAATCAAATGATAGGGCAAATGGCGCCAATTTTAAGATGCAAACACGTCACCATGAACACAAAAGAGCAATGTTCAACACAATCTTTCTCCCACATTATGTTACCAGTGCCAAACCTGGACGCTGACAACAAACGATAGAAGAAAACTAGTCACAACAGAGATGAAGTGTCTACGCAGAATGCTGGGTGTAACAAGAAGAGACCGGTTGAGAAATGAAGACATCAGGAAAAAGTGGGTACAACATCAGTACTAGACTTCATCAAGAAACAACAAATTAAATGGTTCGGTCACGTAAGCAGATTACCATCAGACAGTGCACCCCAAAGAGCAATGCTGCTCCGATACAATGGGTACAAAGCAAAAGGCCGGCCACGCAAAAGATGGACCTCAGAGATAACAGAGGCGACGAAAGAGACTATCTACGAAGCGCATACTAGGGCCCGTTTTAGAAATCTCTTCCTGACCTGACGCTGTGAGGCATACAGGATTCGAGAAAGAAAGAAAGAAAGAGGACGCATTGTAGCAATTGTAATAATAATAATAGCAATAATAATAATAAATCAATATTAGTAGTAATAAAAAATTAAAAAAATAGATGAACACTTAATCCCGACTACAAGTTAAACTTTAAAAAAAAATATTTTTACGAAAAAACTGAAACATACTCTTATTCAGGGAAAAATACTTTTTGGGTTGAAATTCTGATTAACGTCAAAGCCCGAGGAATAAGATAGGGTGCCAGGGATGTATCACGCGGGCGCGGCGTTGAACAGCGCTGCAGTAGACTGTCAGTTAATCGGAACTCAAACAACTGACACTCGCAAGAAACCGACAACAAAATTGAACACTGTACTTGAAACACAAATTAAAATACAGTAAAATCAATTTCTAATAGATGTGTAAGTTTAAACTTTGTGCGACGCTTCGTCAGTAAGCGTCGTCCACCACCTGCTTGTCTTTAACTCCCGCCAATTCACCGTTTGTGAACATAATGGTAGATTGGAATGTATTGTTATTCAAATTTGTGTACTCACTCAGCATAAAAAATGCCGAGACAGGTCCCAAGTAAGTGTAAAAGCATGATGCTTAAACTCAAACAAAAGATAGAAATATGCAAGAGGCTTGAAAAACCGAGAGAATTTATAATCGAAATGAATATTCTTCTTCTTCCTCATCGAACTCTCCATATCGACCACTTGTCAACAATTCTCTGTGAGATTTGTATGTGATCTGTGCCTAAGAGCGATTGTACGTTGTGCCAGTTATGGACCTACAAGTAGGCCAGCACATCCGATTTCTGCGCTGCTTTTTATTTACCAGGGTAGTAGCCCTAGGGCCTACATCAATCGACATGCATTGTAGATCACAGTGGTACCATTCTTTGCTTCCCTTGCGGTTCCCGGCACCCCACTGGCAAGAAATGAATATTGAAATTAGGTGTACCATTTCAAGTGGATGACTCAACAGGATTCAAGGTTTGTCATGGTATTGGAAAGTTTATAGACTGTTATTTAGCTAATATGCACACTGAATTTGACTGAACACAATTCAAGGTTTGTCATGGCATTGGAAAGTTTATAGACTGTTATTTAACTAATATGCACACTGAATTTGAAAAAAAAGATGTTTTGTAACATTGTAAAACTTTGCAGGGTTAATAGAGCTGAAATTCTGAGCGTCCTCATAGAATGTGACCGCAAATAGGACTTTCATTTAAACCAATCCACGCCAACTGCTAGACTGCAAGAGTTTGGATTGAAGATTGAAGCGGCCAGAAAAGAACAGCACAACAGGTGCACGAGTAGACTCATTAATCAACATCAAACTGGTACGGTTAATCGCTGGACGCTGTTGGAGATATTGCGAAGAATATCGGATCACCTATGAACAGGTCTGGAGTGCAATGAAGATATTCCACATTGTAACTGTGCTAATATTAGTGAAGTTTGTCCGTAATTTCCTTAAATTACTTTTCAATTTCTGTATTTAAATATTGATACCAATTACATACAGAGATTATGATAAAGTATGGGTGTATTGTATTATGCCTCTTTGTATATATATAGCCGTCCATCGCAAGCGATGATGACAACAATCTCAGACGTGTGCTGTTGCACCTCTCTGGTGTGTGCGGAGGTGACTGTAGAGTCAATCCTAGAACAGAATCCCCGACCACAGGTGGGGCATACATGATCAAGGTTAGACATGTGCGTGTTGTGTGCTCTGTCTTTTCGCGCTGCTCGTTTTCTCTGTGACTCAACAATACGATGATTCTCAGCTATTCGGGTTCCTCTTTTGTTGTTACAGCGCCACATTTGGCGATCTTGCGCAAGGATTCCCAGCACGTATTGTCTATATCAAAGCATTTCAGAGACATTTTAAGAGTGTCTTTAAAGCGTTTTTCTGTCCACCAGCTAAACGTCTGCCCCCTTCAAGCTCGCCATACATCATTTGTTTTGGGATGCGTTTATCAGGCATCCGAGCAACGTGACCGACCCATCTCATTTGGGCCTTCTGCAACAGAGTGTTGACGCTTGGGATCTTTGCTCTTGTGAGGACTTCGCTGTCTGGAATTTTGTCCTGCCAGTTTATTTTTAGTATTCTGCGTAGACAGCTTGTGTGGAAATGGTTTAATTTTCTTGCGTGTCTGCTATACACTGTCCATGTCTCACTTGCGTACAGCAGCGTGGTTAGCACTATGGCCTGGTAAACTTTCAGCTTTGTGACTATGCTTATCCCCTTCCGTTCCCACATAGTGACACGTAGCCTTCCGAACGCAGCACTGGCTTTGGATATCCTATTGTTGACCTCAAAATCTATATTTGTCGATCTGGATAGGAGGCTTTAAAGATAAGCAAAGTTGTCCGTTGACTGGAGACGCTGGTGTTTAATGTTGATGACTGGATCGTAATACTGTTCTCTAGGGGCGGGCTGGAACATGACCTCTGTTTTTTGGTGTTAATGGTGAGGCCAAACCTATCACAGGCCATTGAGAACTTGTCCATGTAAGTCTGCATTTCTTCCGCAGAGTTGGTAGCGAGGCGCAGTCATCAGCAAACAACAGGTTTGAGATAGTTGATTCTTTTACCTTGGTGAAGGATTTTAACCTCCAAAGATTGAATAGATTTCCGTCTGTCCTGTATCTAATCTTTACCCCATGTTCGTCGCCTTCCCAAAAGACATCCGTGAGCATGGCAGCAAACATCATACTGAAGAGTGTTGGGGCCAGTACACATCCCTGTTTGACGCCGTTGGTGACATGGAAGGCTTCCGACAGCTCCCTTTCATCAAGTACACGTGCCATCATGCCCTCGTGAAACTGTTGGACGATCTTGATGAATTTCACTGGGCATCCAAATTTTTCCATGATCTTCCATAGACCCTCTCTGTTGACCGTGTCGAAAGCCTTTGTCAGATCGACAAAGACCATGTAAAGGTTACGGTGCTGCTCTTGGCATTTTTCCTGTAATTGGCGAGCAGCAAATATCATGTCTGCTGTTCCACGACCTGCTCTGAAGCCACATTGTACAGAAACTCTCAAGCAGCAAAAAACTGCATTTATCCGGTATCTACCAATCTTTACTGTATTACAAATGAAAATCGTGGCATATTCTTCTTCTTCTTCTTCTGCGATCGTTCTTCACGGCCAATTTTGGTCATTCTTATTGTGATGTATAATTGGTCCACTGGCAAGAACGGAGTGATCTACGTCGGACGATTGTGCGCCCATGGTGACTAGGCCCGCCCGTCCGTTTTCAGCCAGCTTTTGATTTACTGGGGTGAACTTTCCCTAGGTACGATCCTTTCGGATCTACGCCTTTACGATCAACTTTGCCGTATATTTGGGCTTTGTGATCTACGCCAGGACAGTGAGTTACGCTGCTTTACCCGTTCTGACTGAGAAATATTTCTAGGGCTTGTCAGCTTGTCCTCGGACGGCGTCTTACTCGTATAAAACACCTGTAAAGTATCGGCCTTCGCCAATGTTCAGGACCCGGACTTCCTGTCTGATCCGTACATTGTCGGCCTTGCTTTACCGTACATTTTGAGTTTGATCCGGAGAAGGAACATTCTCAGCCTTTTCTAGACGCGCGTTGGTACGTGGCAATTTGCAATTAACCTCGAAAGGCACCGGCATGGGGCCTAGTACAAACAATGTAGAGGGTCGTTTCAGTCGGCGCTATCAACGCAACTGAGGATTTTGCGCCCGCCACCATCACCCGCTCCAGTTATTCCGGGGAGGTTAGTTACGACTGCAATCGAACCCTGCCCGGTTGCCCCAAGGCTGGCAGTTCCTTTAGGTATCACCAACCTCAGTTCTTCCGGGGATGTTAATTTTAATCGCACAGTACCTTGCACGGTTTTCCCAGGGCGGGTAGTTTCGTTATGCACTAAAACGCAACTTGTTCTTTTGCGCTCGGCAAACCTTGCCCAGTACATGTATCTGCACTAGGCCACCGATGCGGAGTCAGCTGCAATCTTCTTTCGTACCGACACGAGGGTAGCCTGTTATTCGTTACGGTCCTGTTTTATTTATTCTTGCCGACGGGCTGGCAATGTTTGCCCCTCCTCAGGGCTTCGAGCTTCGCCCTTCGTGGGCACACGTTTCGTCACTGGATGCACCTCTCATCCATGTCAGAGACTTTTCGTTGCTGTTTCGTTACGTTTAGGAACTTGGGCAATATCTTGTTGGACATCGGTCAGGAGATTTGTGCATTTTGTTAGTATGGATCTGTTTTGCATTTCCGTACTTGCACTGCTACCACTACCAGTAGTTCTCCCGATCCCTGCCCCTCTTAGCCAGACCGGAACCAGAGTCTGTTTCCAGGGTCACCGAGTGGAGGTTGGGGCAGGGTCTTGGTTAGCGCGCCCCCCTCGCTAACCCTGGCTCATGTTACCACCATGACCTCATGAGCCTTTGACCCCGGCCTATTCTTTACATGACGTCACCATCACCCACAGCAAACGAATCGCTGATTTTCTAGGCATCACTTCTACGTTTAGTAGTTTATCACTGCTTTCTAAACGGCTTTACAATATTATAATTATTAAATTCAACAATGAGTGAGCTTTGTTATAGAGCGCACAGGAAACGTATCTATGTATTAATTATAAAAAAATCAAAAAAATCTGAAATGCTAATTTTGTTTTAAAAAAAAATTGCAAAAAAAAAAAAATTGAAAAAAAAATTAAATGCAAACGAAACATACATTCACATTTAGTGGCCGGCCGTCTACTGTACTTTGAGGAAATGACAATCAACGAACCTTAAGTGAAAGCATTTTATCACTTTCACCCCTTCATTATTGACAGGCTCTCACATAGTATAAATATATATATATATTTATTCTCATTGTTATCTTCGTTATCCCCCACGTCTCTTTAATTTTAAGCTATTCTAAAATGGATATATTTGTTCTTCTGTGTGTTCATAGTATTCTAAGTACTCTTGCATTCAAAGTAATTAACCGATTTTCCAACTGTTTTTCAATAATCAATATCTCACAACAATACGTTGCTACGGGAAAAAATACGTGCTCTTTTTTTAAACCTAAGTTTTGTCTTTTTATCAGCGCCCTTCCTTACGTGTTGTTATTCTTTTAATATCTGCAGAGACATGTTTATTCTGTTAAAAAAATGTTCTTAATACAGTTTCTGTCGCATGATAGCAATGTATCTAAATATTCCAAATGATTAATTCTGTCCAATTTATTTCCCTTGATGCATATATCAACTGTTACAAATGTTTTATCAGTTGTAAGAATTTTGATTTTTCCTCATTGAGATATAAGCTTTGTTCTGAGCTGTTCCTATAAACTGACATTATAAATTTTTTAATATCACTTTGAGAGATGAGTAAAAGTACTGCATCATCAGCATATTGTTGAATGTTCGGTATAATAGTGCATTTCTTCCATTCAGTAGATCATTGCAATGTTCATTATCTTCGGCTTCTCTAACATTTCTCACTATATTTTCTCCCTCGCAATGCAAGCTCAAGGGAAATGAAGGTGACGATAGGGAAGGATGCTTCAAAACGACAACCTGGTTAGCTACGAAGAAGGAAAAACCATAGCTAGAGGGCATTATAAAGCAAAGGGGAATAACATATGCCAAACAGACAGCATGGAAGATGTATATTACCAAAGTCCAGAAATAACCAGGCTGTCCTACTTCGTCTCCGGACTTTCCCCAACAAAATGGACACCACTTATACACAAAATTAAAGTTAGATACCAACAACCTGTGCCACTGTGGTCTGTTGAGTGTGACGATAGAGCATGCTCTACAGAACTGTCACAGTTTACAGACCTGAGAATAAAGAGGTGAGCCCTCACCCTCAACGTTCGGGACACATAGTATGACGTGGCTGATAACCTGAATCAGACTGCAGAATTTATCACAGAATCATAAATTTCAATTTAGTTAGATCGCAGAAGAAGGATAATAGTTCTTGATTTATGTTGAATAAATAAGGTGATAAAATGCAGCCTTGTTGAACTCCTTGACCTTTGTCAAACCAGTCTAAAGTTTTATTTTCTACTCATAAACTTCTGGTTGGTTTAGATATAGTGTTTTGAATATATATATCTGTTCTCTAATCCTGTTTTGTCTTTCGGCGTCAGGTCGAAAGAAGAGACACATGGAGCGAACCTCCTTACACGCTTTGTACAAGGTGGAATTTAGTGCCTCAGATATTCCGTCGCTCCATCGTTTACGTGGTCGTCCTCTGAGTCTGTTGCCGTTGTATTAACTCTCTTTATGGGAGACTGTCTTGTGGTAAGTTTGATATGTGTCCAAACTATTTGACTTGCTGTCTCTTTATATATTGTTGCACCAGCAGGATTCCCTTCTTCTTCTGATTTCGTCGTTTCTGATCTTATCTCTTCCTGTAGCATTTATAATTCGTCGTAAACATTTCATCTCTGTTGCTTGGAGTCTTCTTTTCTCATTTGTTATCAGTGTCCAGGCCTGACACTGATAGCACCGAGTTGGATATACATAAAAATACACACACGCACAGAAAAGTAATAAAGCGAAAGGTAAGGAAACACACATCAAACATTTATTTAAAAAAGCAGTTCTATAATGATTATACTTCTATAGCATTTCACATAACATAACATAACATAACATAAATAACATAACATAACATAACATAACATAACATAACATAACATAACATAACATAACATAACATAACATAACGTACGATAAGAAAAACAACAGTTAGTCATAAACACGTTTCCTTACCCGTATAACCTCTGGACATGCATAGTGTGGAGATCTGTTAAAATATAGAGAAAGAAATGATTAATTTTACATGTATACGACGAATGGTTATATGAATGTATAACAACATTGGTTGCAGATACACATTATCGTTATGCAATGTGGAGACTAAAAAATCTGTACGTGCTCATCATCATTATCAGGTGCCGTGCCGGCTGGCGTAGGCGATTATGGATCTCCACAAATCTCTGTCGTTGGTGTTTGCTATCAACTCAGATGATGACGCTCTACCGTACCATGAAGTCAGGCTATCCAACATTTTCTCTCTCTGTCTTCCCCTGTCTCGTCTACACTCAATTTTACCGGTTGTCACAATGTGTTCTAAACCTCCCTCCTCATCACATGCCCGAAAAATGATGACTGCCTCTTTCTTATATTGATGATAAACTTTCTCTGTGTCTTGATCTCATTCAGCACCTCAACATTAGTCATTTTAGCAGTCCATGGGATTCTCATCATTCTTCTATAAAACCCCATTTCTGTGGCCCTCAAATATTTTTCGATCTGTGTGTTCATTGTTAATGACTCGCATCCGTATGTCAGTATTGCTACACTTTTAGATTATACATACTACATTTTTAGATTATACATGAGATAAAGAAATTTATTGACATTCAGAAAAAACATTTAAAAATATCGTATAACCATAGCACAACAACTTTGTTTTTATGTAGAATTTCAAATTATATTTATAGTAATAATATATATTTGAATGATTAATTTCAAAACAAGTGGTAAACAAAACTGATTTCTTATCCAATATTTCGTGCGGTGAATATCCCGTGTTGACATGAAGAATTTTAATTTTGAAAGATGTTCGTCCGTAGAAAAAATAGACATGAAATAAAGAATATCATATGATATCTCATTTCAAGACTATCATAATTTTGAAGATGAATCAGCTTAAAGATATCAGTGGTAAATTGATTACCAGTGGAATGTGTTTAGTTCAAAGCATAATTAACTCTCCAATCACTCATTTAAAAACAGAAAACGATACCAAGACTTTATAAGTGAGAAAAATTATCAATAATCGCTGGAGTTACCGCTCTGTAGTTCATAGTTTCAGAGGCAAAGAGCCCTGTGTGTGGGTGACCTCACGATGTAGAATCTATCCAGTGTGTTCTTCTTCAAGATAACACAAATACGTTCATTTATACATTCTTCTCATCAGAGATAAGGTAAAAATATTCAATAATACTGTTTCTCTTTAAAGAGAATACAAATAGATTCATTAATACTTTAATCCTAAAAGATAACTGAAATAAATTAAATAATCTTCTTCTTCTTTGCGTTCGTTCTTTACGACCAATTTTAATCACTCTTTGTGATATGTTTGATCTTTGTCAAGAACGTGTATACGTTGCACATTGATTTGGTAGGCCCCTAAACGCATAGACTGCTACACATTTAGGACACATGCATCCGATTTCAGCCAAACCTCCTTCGTCGCCTCTTACGACATGAGTGGCAGGTAACAGTGGTTCTATTCTTTCACCCCAAATTTGGGCCCCAGTAACCACTCGGGCGAATTAAATAATAATTTTGTGCCTCAAAGAAAACATGAATAGGTTCACTAATAAATACTTTTTATTCTTCAAAATAACACAGATTCATTACTAAGGTTTTTCACATCGAAATTAATACAAAATAAATCTACTAATACGTTTTTTCCTCATCAAAGATAGTACAAATAGATTCGTTAATACGTTTTATAATAGAAGAAAATACAACAGATTAATTAAAACGTTTTTTTCTCTTCTCAAAGATAACACAACATAGATTAATTAAAAGGTTTTTCTCTCTTCATAGATAATACAACACGTTTTCATTAATACCATTTTTTTTGGGTCAACGATATCACAAATAGATTCAGTAATACGGTTTATATTCCAAGATAATACACATCGATATATTCATAAATAACTTTATTATGAATAAATCTGTTCTCTAAGAAAACACAAATAGATTCATCAATGGTTGTTTATCTCCGCCAAGATAATACCAATAAACTTCATTCATAAGTTTAAATACAGTTTCAGAAGAAAGTGTCATATCTAAACTATACTCGGTATTCAACTATATAAGGGAAGACTACAGTAAAGAAATGTAACAAATGCGAAGCACGTAAAAAAACGAAGTAATATAGTTTTACAAATACAAAAAGAAGATGCAGCGACGTTTCGACCAAAATGCCTTTATCAAGTAAAGGATACAAAACGAGCAAGGAAATTAATATTTCTTATTTTCCCATTTATTTCGTTTTCAGTCATACATTTTTATTTTAAGGCCGTTAGGGATATATCGTCTGACTGTATATGTAATGTCTGGTGTATAGGAAATCTTAAATTCTTCGCTTGTTTTGTATCCTTTGCTTGATAAAGGCCTTTTGGTCGAAACGTCGATGTATCTTGTTTTTCTACTACGTAACGTTATTTCTGCATGTTTCACCTTTTATTTGTTAAACTACCAAATTTCAGACTGTCATAATTGTCACCACATGGATGCCTGATATTCAATCCATGGTAACATAATCAATATACCTTGCCCAGATTACCAAATCGTCCAAGATCTCATTACACGGTTCTCATGCTTACTTCTGGTATAAGTGATTTCTATTTTTTCACATGTTTAGAAACTCTAAAAAGAGTATTGCCTATTGATCTACAAGCTGGTCAGTTAGCAATTACTTCACATGTTTACTGTTTCGTGCACAAAAATATCTATAAATAGAGAATAATCTATTAGTCTCAATGTTTGTCTGCAGTCGGCACATTTCTGAGATGAAAAGAGTGATTTAGACTCGCGTTATGTCTGTGAACTAACCAGTTCGAGATGAATACTATATTTTACCTAAGACATGTCAGCAACAGAGGGAGTGGAGCGAGTAAGAGGGCTAAGACATGACATAACCAAAGTGTAATGTGGGCATTATGGGGAAAAGTTATAAATATGTACTGTCGGGTTCAGAGGCCCATGTACATTTGAACACTTTATCGGTATCTTATAATTACATTTAACTGATGTCTAAAGGTCTAGATAAAAAAAAGTAAATGATGTCTCAAGGTCTAAAACAACGATCAAAAAGTAAAGACAGTATATCAAAAGTGTAAAACTATATATGCAAATAATATTAAGGAAATCGCCTAGGTTACCGGGGTCCACATTTGGGGTGTAAAGAATAGAACCACTGTTATCTGCCACGCATGTCGTAAGAGGCGACTAAGGAAGTTTGGATGAAATCGGATGCACGTGTCCGCTAGGGAATGCTAACCCGAAACAAATGCTTGCAGAAAACGGATGCACGAAGCCGTAAGGCGCATAACATGGTGAAACGACCCCTCACAATGAGATAACGGATTCTACGGTCGCTAATCTGCCTCGAAGATTTAGCCACTCAGTAAGAATGTCACACCTACCATCACGAGGGTGGCCAAAACCTACTGCGGGAAGAGGTCGGCTCAAACGGGGAAGCAGAAATCAAAGGAATTATATCCTACAGAACTGCCCCCAGTATGCAGATTTGAGAGGAAAGAGGTGACCCTCTTACACTAGCGTCCAAGATAAAATGTATGGCGTGGCTGATAATCTGAGGCAGACGGCTGCCTTTATTAGAGAATCCGAAATCCCAATCTAGTGAGAACGCAGAAAAAAAAATATGAAGGAAATGATACACAAGCAACATACTATCAGAGTGTACCCTCGTGGTAGGGAGGGAGATAGGTAAGGATGGTATTGGTGATCTAATGAAGTTAAATTTTCATGAGGAGAAGGTAGATATGTAATTTGAAAGAATAATGAAGTTAAATTTTGATGAGGAGATGGCAGATATCATGTAATTTGAAAGAATAATGAAGTTAAATTTTGATGAGGAGAAGGCAGAAATCATGTAATTTGAAAGAATAATGAAGTTAAATTTTGATGAGGAGAAGGTAGATACAGTGCCGGATTAGGCTAGCGCGGGGCCCGTAGCAAATTTTAGCGCGGGGCCCTAGGTTTTGTATGATAATAAAATAAAACACAACTTTTACAAACAAACTTTTCTTGATTTAATGTGAGCAAATTTAGAGATAATACTAGACAAATCAATTTCTCTAAGTAAATTACTTTCAATGTACATTAAGTTGAGGTTATTTAGACGATCTTGTCCTATCATGTTCCTTAACTCACTTTTTATACGCTTTAATGATGAAAAAGAACGTTCTCCGCTGCAGTTAGTAATCATTAAAAACTAGTAAATTCGTAAGACTATTTCTACATTTGGGAAACACGACTCTAATAAATTTTCCATTAAAAGTTTATAAAATTGCAGTTCTAGAGCCTCATGCTTTTCGTTGCAAATAGCAGCAGCTACATTAGTTTTAAGAAGTTCAGTGAACTGCATAAGTTCGTCGTCTAGGCTTTCTTCCAAATCCTCTTGGTAAGAGCTGACAATATTTGGAGTTCTTTTCAAGATCTCTTCCTCTGTAATAGATTTTAACTGCCGGAGTATTCCAAATACACCAGTCACTCTATGGTACAGCCTAAATCAATAACTTTTCAAACAAAACAGAACAGTTGTCCTTTAGTTTCTGTATAACACAACCAATCTTTCACGTGAGTTTTGTTTGTTGGTGTATGTGTGTATGTGAAAAACGACTTTCGACAAAATCGTGGATTGTTTGAAGTTGTTTGGCCATTCACCAATATCGTTGGAGTACATTTTACTTTCGTTGTGTTTTTGGCTTGTAGATGATGTTGCTAATTAGAAGCATGTGCTGTGCTTTCTGCCTCTCTTTGGCTTGAAGATGATATGGCTAAATTGGGAGGACTTGTTGTACATTCGATTTCAGTTTGTCTTGTGAAAAATGTGGCTAAATCGTGAAGAGTTGCTAATCTTAATGGTAGTATTGGTAATGATGCTGCTTCTATAGCACTGCTTTCATCTACTACACAGTAGGACACGTCTTCTGTATTTTCTGCTTCGATTTCGTTGGATTCAGCACCATCACATACGACATTTAAAAATTCAGACAGCTTGCGTGTTTTTGATATAACATCTGGTTATTTTTTCCATTTTCATCTGTCACATAGGCGCGGGGCCACTAGAAGCGCGGGCCCGTAGCATTTGCTACTTCTGCTACTAGGCTAATCCGGCGCTGGGTAGATATCATGTAATTTGAAAGAATAATGAAGTTAAATTTTGATGAGGAGAAGGCAGATATCATGTAATTTGAAAGAATAATGAAGTCTCTAGCATCTCCTTAGCTGATTCTCTTCCTTTTCGCTCCCTAATAAGCATGGAGCTATCACTGCAGTTGTCTTCCTCTCTCTTAACCCCACGGACGTCTGTGCCAAAGATAACTAGTTAGACACTCATATCCGACTTAATCTAGGCTTAAAACACTCCTCGGAAAAAAATAAAAACTGCAAGAACGTTTAAAATAATAATCTGACTTGATGCTGCACAAAAAGTTTCTGTCGCCGATTTTAAACGATTTCACAACAGAGCGAAATATCGTACTGGAAACTAGAACTAATTAACAAGCAAATAATCTCAGTACAATCTTCCTCATATATAACATGAGATCAGAATGTTGACGTTAAAAGCAATAATCCATAGCATTTAAAAAAGATACAGTAACTGCCACTGATGACTCATAATATCTATACAAACAACAGTGACATTCAATACGAAAGCTAAAATATTCTTATGTTATTCTAGTTGTTTAAACTAAACGACATATATCTTCTTGATATTTTTTTCTGTGCTGATCAGAGTTAGCCTAGGAAATCATTGATCACTATACGCGGCTGGGTGGTTTTCAGCTCACTATTCAAGTTTTTTTCATCAAGCTGTCTCATCTTCTCTCTGAAGTTCATGGCATGTCAGGTCTGGTGTTGTTTTTCTTACTATTCTGAGAAGATGTCAGATCCATTTCCATCATTAGTTTCTTTTATTGTGGTGTGAATATAAGCGACACATATGAATGTTTGATATATTTTCTAAGTGTTTCTTGCATTCAGATTAGTGGCCAACTTGTTCATAGAACAACAAACGATTTAATATGAGAACCATAAGAAATGACGAGGGGCAGATGAATAGACACCATCATAGAATAGAAGTACTACTACAACATAGTCGCAACATCCTCTGAAATACACTGGAAACAGAAATAGAATGAAAAAGAATTTAAGTACCATTTAATTGATTTGTAGAACCATCATCTCTGCACTTAGGGAAATAAATATGTACGCTCCGATTTCTTTCTTACACAAAAGAATCTCAGCGGCAGTAAACGAACTTTGTAGCTCCGGCGAAGGTTCCCGATGTAATTTTTGGGATGACTAAAACTTATAGGAATTTAATATTAATATTAATTGCTTCGTTAGAAACACTTTTTTGATAAATGTGTTCTTTGTTATTCATATTCTCTTCTGAGCTTTATTTTGACATCTGCCATCTTCTGTTATTATATGTTCAATATATATATATATATATATATAACTTTATATAACTTGACACTTGTTTCATTCTTTCTCAATTTATCACAATGTTCAGCACTTTATCGCTCTTGTATGACTTATTAACATTGTTTTTGTTCTATCAGTAATACTGTCCAGACAAGACAGTTTACTTCTGTTGCTTACTAGTTTTAATAGTTCTTGCAGTTTTTGCTCGTTGTCACCTAATATCCCTGTATCATTCGCATATCTTAGATTATTTATTATTCGCCTATTGGTGTTAAACACAGGTATCCCTTCTATTTGTTTGAATATTTTTTTATGTTTAAGTCTTAAAGAGTCAATGTACGGAACACAATTCTGTCTTACTCCTATCTTTATGTCAATATGTTGCGAGTAGTTTTAGCTCCTTCCTATTGTTGTCTCTTGTTCCCAGTATAAGTTGCTGATCATTCTAATTTCTTTACCATCTAAGCCTATCTATTTGAGACACTCAATTAGTTTCTCATGTTGAATTCTGTCAAAAGTTTTTCTGTAGCCTATAATATATATATATATACATACATACCTGAGGAGCATTTTTTCAGCAAACGGAAGAATAACTAATGAAATTCAACACAGATGCAACAAAGCAAATCAAATGATAGGACAAATGGCGCCAATTTTAAGATGCAAACATGTCACTATGAACACAAAAAAGCAATGTTCAACACAATCTTTCTCCCCACATTATGTTACCAGTGCCAAACCTGGTCACTGACAACAAATGATAGAAGAAAACTAGTCACGACAGAGATGAAGTGTCTACGCAGAATGCTGGGTGTAACAAGAAGAGACCGGTTGAGAAATGAAGACATCAGGAAAAAGTGGGAACAACATTAGTACTAGACATCATCATGAAACAACAAATTAAATGGTTCGGCCACGTAAGCAGATTACCATCAGACAGTGCACCTCAAAGAGCAATGCAATGCTCCGATACAATGGGTACAAAGCAAAAGGCCGACCACGCAAAAGATGGACCTCACAAGTAACAGAGGCGGCGAAAGACACTATCTACGAAGCGCACACATGGGCCCGTTTTAGAAATATTTTCTTGACCTGACGCTGTGAGGCAAACAGGATTCGAGAAAGAAAGAAAATAGAAGAATATATATATATATATATATATATATATATATATATAAATATATACTTTTTAACTTCTATATACATTTCTGTTAACATTCTTATGTTATTTTAACATTCTGATAAATTGCTTCTCTAGTTCCCCAGTTCTTTCAAAAACCGAACTGTTCTTGTCTAACTTCGTTCTAAATTTTTGTATTTTGTTCTCTCCTGCATAATCTTTATTAATATTGTTGACATGTGTTAATTGTTTTATAACCTGTGCATTCTGTTGTCATTGACTTCTTAGGTTCCAGGCGCATTTCATTTTTTTGGTGTTGTTGATTTTTTGCTTGTTTTGTTAACAATTATAATTTTTGTAATTTCATATTAATGTAGAATCATGGCACTTTTTGTTTGTATTAGTTATATTAGTAGTAGTTGTAACATCGCACCTTCATATCAAGATCTGAAATTATGAAGCAAATAACAGCATCATTGTACAAAACCAAATATGTCACATAGAGAGATTATCTCGCGTTTTGCCCTGAGCAAGCAAGAATAATATTTTGTAATAAATTTAGCTTCAGAAACAGCACATTGGTTATTGGTTACTAAATTGACCTCATTGCACTTCGGGTAGACTCATAGGTGCTCAGTCTCCACAAAAGATATCGAAGAGTATGCATACTGATGGTTCCCTTGGTTCGCTGATTAAACACACCTCTCACTCTGCCTCTCAGGCATCCAGTTCGATTTGAACAACGGGTAACTCCAAACTGCCTAAATCACTTGATCGATTCAACATCGATTTTAGTGTCCTCATCCAACATCAAACAGCACAGTGGGGAGAAACAGCACAGAATCTAAGTAGTTCAAATAACCTCTGGCTGTAATGGGAACTGAGAAATTCAGGCCACGATGAGCTTTAATCAATGGATGAGTCTTCGTTTCTCTTTGTGTAGCTGGTATGTCTTGTTCCCTTGGAAGTAAAATCGCTATCTGGATGTTGAATCATTTGGACATAATTTTCTTCAGTATCAGTTGAGACTCAAACTTTATATGGAAATACATTGCGTGATATAGGATAACTCGTTTAGACATGGCTGTCATCATAATATAGCTATGTTGAAACGTGATTTCTCGTTCATTGCACATGATACGAGTCTCATTAAACCAGCCAGGAAGTGTACGCTTGTTGTGCAAAACAAATCTTTAAATATTCAGTAAGGCAGGGGTTCTCAACGTTCAAAGTCAGGACCCATCTAATGGAATATTTTCTACGCATCTTACATGCTTATTTAATAACATTTAGTTTGTCGCTTATTTAGTTATATGAGAACCTTACTGTGAAACACCTCAGCTTAAGCTGTTGAATAATGGCATCGTGTACTATACCCCTGATACAATAGTGTCAGATACAATCAAGAGTAAAGTGGCAGGGCAAAGTACCAGATATCGAGGTCATCTAGAGGACCAAAATTCCAGGTACCCACACGCTGCTACAGAACGTTCAATTAAGATGGGCAAGACAAACACTGTACACAAGTCTGATAAACGCATCCCAAAACAAATGTCGCACATGTACACATCGAGCTCTTTGAATGATTGATTGACTGACATTACCAATGTAATTTCCTTTCAATTAATATCCATGTGTACTTCGACCTCTTTCTTACACAGCAATATCTCAGCGGCAGTGCACGAATTTAACACACCAAGAAAGATGCACACTTTCCCTCCAAAAAAGCAGCAATGCCAAATAATCGTCTATCTACTGACGAAGCGTTTCCAATTCTCAATGAAAATCTATGTAGGAAGATTTAATATTGATATCGATATAACCTCCAAGGAAAACACTAGTGCAGGGCCGCTAAAAAACAACGCGGTATCACATCACTAGAGACGCATCAATTGTCCATACGCTCCAAATTTCTGAAACTAGGAAAACACGGACTTCCCCAAAAGATATATCTGTATCCTGTTCATGTCATAGTTGACAGGCAGCAGTCACAAGTGATTCACATTGCTGATGCTCTGCTTCATTTTTGACACATCGTAATCAATGTCAGTCAACAATCTTCTATTTACCTTTCCAGCGTCCTTCGTCAAGTTTCTTTTGATCTGTCCTATTTCATTTATTCTTCTGCTATCCATAAGAGAGTTGTTCTTGTTAAAGTGTTGGTAGTATTGTAAACGTATGTTCAGGCCATTTTCATCTTGTATGTCTTGTCGCTGTTACCAGAGATGTGCAGTTAGTTTTCATTCTCCTCTTGTTTTTTTTAACACTGTTGCCAGATATATGCAGTTATTTTTCTTCCGCACCCTATCATTTGGGATATTTTCTGACCAAAATCTCATCATGTTATATCTTTGCTTTCAAGCTATTAATTATCTTCTTCTATTTCTTCATCGTTTGAAGTAATTGAGTGTTCTGATTTCTGATTATGTTTAATTGGTTTAGTTTTATTAATGTTAATCTTTATTTCTACGTTTTAAAAAGAATTCTAATATCTTTGTTCACTTTGTGGAACAGCTTTCAAACACTGAAATTGCAACATTTTAAGAATGCTTTTGATGTCTTCCCATTAACGATTCAACACATCAATGTTTTTATTAGTAAGCATGACCTTGCTCAAATAATCATAGCAATTAACCAGTTTACTACATCCCATAATATAATAAAAAGTGTTAAATGGATACTCAAATACGCAATAAAATGACATGCACAATAGCAAAGAAGAGATCAAGACAAGAGTAACAATGTCTGCAAGAAAAAACCAATTTTTTCTCCAAGGCTAGATAAATGAAACACTCTGTATGGAACAAAACAACAAATCACTTGCAGATACCACTATAAAGCAAAAGACCAAAATGTAGGAATCCACAGGATGCTGGTTCAATATCCAACCAGGGAAGAATACTAAACGAGCACACATTTCCGACCCTTCCACCCACAATTAAGTGTTCAGATTTAATTTTAAAGTATTTTAATGTTAACAACTCACCATAGACACATAATTTAAAAAAAAAAAGAAACTGCAATGAATGTTGTATCATGAAATTGATGACATTTGTTGTTCAACGTTTCAATAAAACCAAACAAAAAAAGATGCTATGAAGAATATGAAGACATCAACTGTAGACTAATCACAGACGTAACATGTCAGAATAGTTTATCCAACAAACATAAATCAGACAGCATGGATTATGTCATCAACAAGGTTGCTCATAGATTATACTTCCCTACAAACAAGAAAAAGCAGGAAAATAAGAAATAAGCATATTTGATAACGAACAAGAAGATTTGGATTAACCATAATCTTCTATGGCTTTTGTCGTGTAAGTAAGACAGGTAATAAAAATAAAAGCAGATGTAGTGCAATGTTTCAAAAAATAAATCAAAGAAATATGCCAAGAGAGATAAACAAGTTATTAATATAGGCTATCACAAAACTAACACCAACGCTTTTGATACATAAGTAGTAATAATAGATGTCCATCACCAGCACTGATACGAACAGCCTCGGTCTTGTATTGTTTCTCCCACTTTGTATGTGCGGAGGTGACTGTTTTGACAATTTGCACTCATCACGTAGTATCAAATCCTTTTTCATAACGTCTTTCTCATCACAGCTCGCATGAAAAGCTCTCGGTCTGTAGCAAATTCTCCCGCCTCCTCCAATGTCATGTTAAATGTTTCTTTATACTCATATTTCAAGCATCATCTTTATCGTAGATTTGTCTCGTCTTCCAGAAATCAATCGAACCATGACTGTTCTCTCCAAACCACTGTGACGTTTAGTGTGCCGAAAATATTTCAGTTTCCGAGACATTGTGTTAAGGCAATGTTCCTTAATTTTACAAGTTTTTAAAATGTTTATATTTTCCCTCTTCTCTATCTAAGTCGTTCTAAGAATCTTTCTGTAGAAGTTCCTTTCAGAAGATTGGATTTTCTTCTTTAATGTATGTATGTTGGGGCGTGATTCACATTCATATATTGCTAAAGGAAAAACGAATATATGAGAAGCTTAACGTTAACATCATTTCTTGAGTTATGCCATAGGTTGATCAAATGCCTTTTTACACCCTCCTAGTAATTTGAACATTTTTCATATTCTTTGATCAACCATCAACGAATCACTTAAGGCATATCATTGTTTGTTGAACAGCAACAAACTCTTCTGTGTATTTTCCGTGCAATACAAATGTCGACGAAATAGGTAAACTGCTATGTATTAAAATAAATTATTACGGATTTAGAATTTATGAGGTATCAAAAGGGCTAACCGTATAGTAGGTTAAGTTCTCGCTGCCTCTAGAAAAGCTTACATTGTGTGAGTCTCTTAACGCTTCGGACAGTTAAGCCCAGAATCTGGCCTTCTCGTAGCGGAACTGTCCCTAACAAACGTTAAATGAGTACAATGGTGAGTAAAGGGGATAATAAAACTAGTTGGTTTAAGCGGTTGGGGCTCGTTAACCTTGATAGGTATATATACCCCTGCAATGAAAGCATTAAGGAAAAAAAAACACAACAACGAATGGTTCGAAGCAAGCATGTAATTCTTGTGTTAGTCATTAAAGTGCGCCAAGACGTCCATTTGGTTTTTAAACTATCCCCAAACAAGAGGTAATTATATGCAGGCCGTTCCGCTAGGAGCGGAGTACAAAAATTGGCTAGACAGTTCCAGTGTATCAACAACTACTGGCTTCAGCTCTTCCAGAGTATACAGTCATCAACTGACACTGGAAACATCAGAAGAATGTATGATGACATTAAGAATCTCATGGCCCCAGAAGAAAGGTTACAGCGCTCTCAAAGTCTGCATCAAGCAAGATCATCCAGGAAAAAAATTACAGATGAAAAGGTGGGCGGAGCAATTCTCATGTAGTCCTGCAGAAACACAATTACGGACGCTGCTCATAACTCAATACTCTACCGGTGATAGCAGAGCTGAATGAAGAAACATCTGTTGAGCAGCTGAGAAATGTTATAAAAGAAATATCAGTGGGAAAAGATCAAGGAAAGGAAGATATCCCCACAGAAGAAATTAAGTTTAGAGGAAACACCATGTTACAGTACCTGCACTACTTCTTTTGTCTTAAGTCCTGTCTTAAGTTAGATATAGTTTGTGGTTAAAATCTCTTTTAGTGACCTATCATCATCACTGCTTCTTCTTCTTCTTCACCCTTTAACTCCCATCAGAGCACAGGTCTTCAACAAACTTCATCCAGCTCTACCTCTCTCCTGTCATCCCTTTTAACTCTTTCCATGTTTTACCTATCCTTTTAATATCAGCCTCCAGCTGTCTTCTCCAGTTCTGTCTAGGCCTTCCCCTACTCCCCTTTCCCTGCAGGTTCCAAAACAGTGCCTGTCTTTCAATGCTTCCGGTCGGTCTTCTCAATGTATGTTTTACCCATCGCTAGCTTCTCTTCCTTAGCTCTTTCTCCACTGGTATCTGCTTAGTTATTTTTCTGAGTTCCTCGTTCGTAATCTTATCATACCATCTCAATCCCTCTATTCTACGTAAACATCCTTTTATGAAGATCTGTAGTTTTCTGGTAGTTTTTTTTGTCTTTCATGTTTCTGAGCCATAGAACAGCACTGACTTCACATTTGATTGAAAGATTCTCAGCTTTGTATTATCATCACTGCATATTGAACTAATTAGTCCATTAGCGATCAGATCTCTTCCTAGTGCTGTTCTTAAGCGTGTGGCGACTGACGACGTCAATTCTATTTTAATTTATCACTTTCTTTAGCTGCCAAAAAACAGCCTTTTTGACTGGCGTTCCCCTTCCCTCCCACCCCCAGTTTGATCTGGTATTCTTGCAGTTCAAACGGCCCCCAAACTTTCGAACACATTCTAATACCCTTGTGATGTCGGGGCCTACAAGGGAAGCAAAGAATAGTACCACTGTGACCTACAAGACATGTCGTAAGACGCGATTGCTGTAGGACCTAGAGAAGCTACCCTAGTAAATAAAAAGCATTGCAGAAATCGGATGTGCTGGCCTACTTGTAATCGCATAACTGGTACAACGTACAATTGCTCTTAGGCTCAGATTGCATGCAAATAAAGCAGAATGGTTTAACAAGTGGTGGATATGGAGCGCTCGAAGAAGAAGAAGAAGAATACATTCTAAAATCATGTTCCTCTACAATGATTTAAGGTTCCAAAAATGGCAACACAAGACTAAACTGAAGAAGGAAATGTGGAACACCCTGCTGTTGATTGAATCAATGAAGGCTATTTATTTCTCTATTTAGATATATGAGCATAGGAAACTTCTTCCAGAAGAAGAAGTATAAAAATAAAAATTCAAAGACCTCCCCAACTCCTCCCATCTCTCTTCCGCAATCCTTGAGTCACACTCAAAAGTGAGTTTCAACCTGGAAGATCTAGTTGAACGAACGAATGCCTCTGTCTGATAAAATCGACAGACACATTTTTAGGTTTTTTTCCCGGGAATACAACGTGAGACTTTCATGCTCTGATATTTATTACACCTGACAGATGTAAAATGAAGTATTAAGTGCTCTCAATACCTCACATAAAAAACCAGGGCGGTGGTCTCGGGATAGATAATGAGGTAAATTTGTAAGTGGATGAATAGACGTAGAGTCGATAAGACAGAACAAAAGTGACAATTGTTGTCATCATTAGAAAGGTCAGACAGACAGATAGGTAAATAATTAGTTAGCAACTTACATTCATGCATACAAACGCATCTGCGTTACTAGATAAGATATACACACATGCAAGAGTACAACGTCAGCTTGATGCTGGCAATAAATATCTATATCACCGGTACAGTTTTGTAGATACATAAACATGATTAGATGATTAATACAACATTAGTAATGTGAATATTTTCAAATGTGGCTTGTAGATAAATTGTGTATGCGTTCTAAATATATGAGAACGACAATAATATCTCTGACACAATATATGTACAGCATATGTAATATGCCTCCCTCCCTCCCTTTGAGGTCATTAACTTTTAGTAGTGGAGGGAGGGACTTGCGTACCTCAATGACTCGGAGAGCTATGCGGGTAGGAACATTTCATGAATGTCTATCAGCTTATCTATGTGTACAACTTTTAAACGTCTTTGTATTTCATGCATGTCTATCAGTTTATCTTATGTGTACAACTTTTAAACTTTTCTGTATTTCATGAATGTCTATCAGAACCTATTTGGACGTACTGAGTTAGAGTATACCCGTTAAAAGCTATTTTCTGAGGTAATAATTGTCATTTTGCTGCTTAGCATTCTTGAGGAATTATATTATCCTCTTCAGTGTCTTTCTGTGACTTTTTCGATGCTTTCTAGACGAGCAGCACATCAAGAATTTATCGAATGAAGCAAAGTTTGTCCTTGGTTCTTCATTTCATGAACATTAACAAAACTAGTAAAATCTGTCAATCACAATCATAAACATTTTCAATCCGACAGCTTCAATCATAAACAGTTTGTAAAACTATAGTAAACTCTGTAGGGTCACAATCATAAACATTTGCAATCTGACAGCTTCAGTCATATACAGTTTGTAAAACTACAGTAAAATCTAACAATCTTATGACAGTTTCTGCAATGATAGGGACCAAGTGGTCATTTTCTTCTTCTGGACGATTCCGGCTCGTGTCTACTGTTTGTATTATGAGTATATATTCCATCTCTACTTCTGTTTATGTAATTTGTTTTGTAAAAACTTTTGTTAGTTTTTCTGTGGCACAAGTGAACAATTACACATGTTTTGTGTGCATTCATAATTCAAAAGCAAGCTAACCTCAGCAGGTCTCTCAAAGTTACCATATTTATCATTAGTCCTACACTCAAAAAAATCACAGAGATGGAGAAAAAACACCGAATAAATTGCAATTGTACACATTTTTCGGTCACACAACGTCCAGGTTTAATGAAACTAGAGTGTCATGGTAACTACGTCAAGGTTTCAAATAGAGTATATATAGATTTAAACAGCAGATACACTTGTTACACCTGATTTTATTTTAATAGTTAACGCACAGAGAATTTATTGTACTGGTAAAGTAACATCGCCTATAAGTGCACAAATCTAGATGATTATCACTACACCTTGACTAGTCTTTAACCGAGGAGTTTTGCCCGCCTGCCCAGCGTGTTCGTAACGCGTTGGACTGTGGGTGACTAGCCCTCTGTGAGTGCAGGTTCAATTCTGCGGGCTGGCAGAAAAGCCACATGTTCCCCAGATTCACGGTGTTCGTGGCATCGAACCGAAGGGTTACGATGTACATGGCACCGAGCCGAAGAGTTGAAAGCTCAAGTGCTTCTGGAGAAAAAAAAACTAAAAAAAAAAAAAAAAAAAAACGAGAAGTAACAGAATGAAACAGATCCATCCTCCCCAACAAAAAACAAAACAAAAACAAAACAAAAACCAAAACAAACCAGGAAAGAAAAATACGTCTGGTTTAAGACGCCAGTAATGATTATATCAGAATGAAGGGGGGAAATATTCGTAAAGGTTTTCAGAGTGTGATTGAACGTTTTCTTAATTTTGTTTGCATTTCTCACGGAAGTTGGAAAATTAGTAGTTTATCTATATAGATATGCATGTTCCTGTGTACATCGCTGTTGTATTGTACGAAAAGGTGGACAATCAATAGGAAGATAAAGAGAAAAATTGAAGCTTGCGAAATAAAGATGTGCAAAAGAATAAGGAGTGCAATAGAAAGAGCAGAAAACTAATAAACAAGTATTTCATCAACTAAGAGTGAAAAGAGAGCTTCTCAGGGAGATATAAATTAGACGAATGAGATACTAGGGACCCATCAAGAGACATGTCACTCTGTTGAATGCCATCTTGGAAGGGAAGGTGGAAGACAGGATAGCAAAGGGAAAGATATAAATACAATTTGGAGGGGACATTAAGAAGTGGACAGACACTAGTTTGGCACAGTGTACCATCAGGACAAGTGACAGCACATGTTGGAGAGCCATTACAGCCAATTTTCGATGCATATTCGGCATGTGTTTGATTGTGTTATATACTTTTCTTTTAAACGTGAGAGATGAGGATCTACAATAGAACCAGAAAAAAAAAACTATACATATTTTTAGCTTGAGAACTTCAATGATGTACTAATTCAGCTCCAAAGAAGGAACCTGGTTTTTTTGTTCCAGAACTCACAAACAAAACAAAATACTGAAATACAATCGTTAACATCCATTTAGTATTGGCACAACAGATTTGTGTAACGAGGGTACTAGCTTCTTGACGTCAAAATTTCAATTACAAACCTGTTCAACATTTGATAATGAAACGAGTAACACATTGCCTTTATCCTGTCTTACTTCAATTAAAAAATAACACTTTTAACTGAAACAATGTCGGTAACTTATTGCTGATTGATTTCTTTGTCAGATTAGTGGTCAACATCACGTGCCATACCGGTTTGGTTTAGACTACCGTAGATCTCCACAAACTTCTCTCCTTGATGATGACTATCATTCCTGATGGTGGCACTCTACCAGGCCATGCAGCCACACTGTGCAACTTGTTCCTTCTCTTGTTTTTCTCTGTCTCGTCCCCCGTAAATGTTACCAGTTGTCACAATGTGTTGTAAACTTACTTTTCTCATCACTTGCACGAAAAATGATGACTGCTTCTTTCTTATATTAATACGTTTTCTCTGTGTCTTGACCTTGTTTAACACATCAACATTATATATTTTAACATTTCTTTGTATTTTAACATTCTTGCGTCAGATATATTAACTTAAAATGCTGAAATTTAACAAAGAAGAGACACTGTGGTGCTGGGGCCCACAAAGGAAGCAAAGAATAGTATCACTGCAACCTACAAGACATGTCGTAAAAGGCGACTGATGTAGGACATAGGAAGATACCCCAGTAAATAAAAAACATCGCAGAAATCATATGTACCGGATTACTTGTAGGCGCATAACTGGCACAACGTACAATCGCTCTTAGACTCAGATCACATACAAATCACACAGAGTGGTTAACAAGTGGTTTGTATGGAGCGTTCGAAGAAGCAGAAGAACAAAAACAAAGAAGAAGATGAAGAAATAAGTACTCAAAACCAAGAACTCGTTTTGTAATGAATACAATACAAGTCAAACTACATTACACACTATTACACATAACAAACATAATCTAATGTGCATTAATATGTATGAAGAAGAAACCAAAGTTATTTTTACCTTGGTTTATTTAGAAAATAGCTTTAAAGAAAATAGTTTACGTTTGCATATAATAAAAATAAGATCGCAGTTGTAATAGATTTTCATAACAAATCAGAAAATTATGAGACAAAACAAAGAGTCTCAGAATAATATAAAATATGAGAAACAAAAATTACACTTTCAAGGGAAATCCAATTCAAGCAACAATGAAATAGAAACTGAATATTTGAACTGAATTCCAAACATTTGTTTGTCCACACCATAAAGTAACGTTGTAGGAATTTTCTTCGTCAATTTCGTCTTCCATTGATGTTGTCACAATGTATTCCAAATCTCATTTGCTGTTGATATGTCCGAATAATGTTGATTGTCTCTGTCTGATGTTTGATAATGAGCGTCCTATGTGTTTTTACTTCTTCCCTCGCATCAACATTTGTCTTTTTTTAGAAGTCAATGAGATTCTCTGTGTAACAATATCATCTTTGCCAAACCACATCTCAGCAAACCCTACTCTGTAAACATCATCTTGTTTAATCACATCTCAGCAACCCTACCGCTGTAAACATCATCCTTGTTTAATCACATCTCAGCAAAACCCTACCTCTGTAAAACATCATCCTTGTTTAATCACATCTCAGCAAAACCACATCTATGCTTCTTCTTCTTTTTCTGATTCATATCGACCATTTGTTAAATCACTAAGAGTCTAAGAGTGATTGTACGTTGTGTCAGTTTTGCGCTTACAAGTAGACCAGCACACTCGATTTCTGCGACGCTTTTTATTTACTAGGGTAGCTTCCTAGGCCCCTACCTTAGTAGCCTCTTACGAATGCGTTGTAGTTCACAGTGTTACTATTTTGCGGGCCCCATCAACACACGGGTGCACATCTATGCAAAATCACATCTCTACAAAATCACATCTCTACAAAAAACATAACTATAAAACCATAACTCTGTAGATTGAACTGAACTGATTTGTTTTATTTGTTATATAAGGGATTAGAGCCTCCTTAAGTCGAGGCATGGCGCTTTCAAACTAAGAACGTACCTTTTATTGGTTATATCAGAGTGTGTAGGCCAACAAACATTTAAAAAAAGACTGAACTCCTTTCGGAGAATCTTCTGTAGTACTGTTTGTTGGATAAGGGCACTACAATAGATGTTGAATCGATCCAGCGATTGAAGCAGTTTGAAGTTACCCGTTGTACAAGTAGAACTGGATATCTGAGGGCTAGAGTGTGTTTAATCTGCGAGTCACGGAAATCATCATTATGCATACTCTTCGATATCTGTTGGGCGGGTGGGGGTGGGGGTGGGGGAAAGTACGGGACTGAGCACCTATTAGTCTACCCAGAGTGCAATGACGTCAGTTTTGTAATCTATAACCAATAACCACTATTCACATCTCTCTCTCTCTCTACATATATATTATTACAATTGTACACACACACACATACACGCACACAGACACACATCTATGGTTAAATAACTAGTGAGTCATATACATAAAAACAGTTCAATCTGACAGCAATAGTCAGCTTTTTAAAACACTATTTATGTCGATTCCTGGAACCTTCCACCCCCACTCCTCCTCCCACACATACACATACACACAAGCACACACGAGATGAGTCATTCCACACAGACATCAGTGGACACAGGAAGACATTCAGATTCCACGTTCCCAGCAGGAAACCGAGGAAGAACACACATCTTCTTATGATACTTCAGGTAACACTGGAGAACTGATGGCAATAAACGACTTCGTGTTCGTTCGTGGTATCACAGATGCAGACTGACGTTCCCAAGACCCATAGGTAAAATGATTCCGTTAAAAAAATCAGATAAGGTGAGATAAGATGTTCTTTATTTATGTGTGCTTTTGAACTGTCCGTGTAAAACCTTACGGTAGAGAGGGTTTTGCCTTGAAGTTGAGAATCAAAAATAGACGCTTGCTATGTAATTCAAACATGAGTCATCATCAAGGGTCACTCCGTAATACTTTGATGATCATGCCTTGTCATAAATCTATTTTCTCTATGCCCCCTCTCGTAAGATTTACTGGTAATTTTCCCATGCTAAAATTTTCAAATTGATCAAGCTCTAAGTGGACAACGTACTGTCTCTGTTGAGTAGAGGTTAGATGCTCGTCTCTCGTGCCAAAGGTACCAGGTTCGCTACCTCGTGGAGACCCTCTAGATATTTGTCCAGAGATCTCTGATCTCAGTGTAGGTGAGATCGAGTTCCTAGTCCTATCGGAGACGGACGATAAAACGTAGGTCCCGTGTTCAATATGAGCACGTAAAAGAACCATTGGCAGTTAGAAATCGAGAAGAGCGGGCTGGAAATCCGCTGCCCGAGGCAAAATTCATAAGAAAAGATTAGAATTCCTACAAAACTATTTTCACAATCTTCAAAATTACATTGGGTACCCTCGCCGGTGCTTCGGAGTTCGTGCACTGCAGCTGAGATCTTCCTATGTGAAATAGAGATCGGAGCACACATGGCTACTCACCGAAGTGCAATGATGATGGTCATATCATCAATGAATCAAATCTATATATTTTATGCTTTCCCCTGTAACGTATGCTACTTTTTTCTATACTGAAATTTTGAAATTGATCAATCTCGTAGTGAGCAATGTACTCATCTGCTTTTCCATTTCTGTCTTCCTAAAATTATTGGCCTTTATTATTTCTTTCTTTCATAGATAAGTTTGATTTGTGAATCGTTAGTGCGCGTTGTGCGTGTAAAATATCATTATGTGGTTTTTCATGGTCTGTATTCTCCCCATTAATTATCATGTTTATAATGGGCTTCTTCTAGCTACAAATCTAATTAATGCTACTTGCTTGCTCTTAGTTATCATTTCTAGTTATTTACTGTGTTTGTATCCAATTTCATTGTTGATTTTATTCACGTGAATTCATTTACGAAACAATTCATTGGAGTTTTTTGTTAATTATATTTATGTCGTAGGCTTTAATATTAATATCTTGTCCGTCTGCCCAGCGTGTTCGTAGCGCGTTGGACTACGGGTGACTATCCCTCTGTGTGTGCGGGTTCAATTCCGCGGGATGGCAGAAAAAGTCACAGATTCCCCAGATTTACGGTGTTCGTAGCACCGAACCGAAGGGTTACGATGTCCATGGCACCGAGTCGAAGAGCTGAAAAGCTCAAGTCTTCTTCTTCAAACGTTCCATATCGATCACTTGTTAACCACTCTGTGTAATTTGTATGTGATCTGAGTCTAAGCGCGATTGTACGTTGTGCCAGTTACAAGTAGGCCAGCACATTCTATTTCTGCGATGCTTTTTATTTATTAGGGTAGTTTCTCTAGATCATGCATCAGTCGCCTCTTACGACATGCCTTGTAGGTCTTAGGCGTACTATTCTTTGCTTCCCTTGCGAGCATCGGCACAACAAGGGGGAGGGGATATTAATATATTTCCTTTCTTCCTTTATCTGTGTTTATTACAGTTATGTTTTGTACATATAATTCATTCTTTGTTAGTTATCAAATTTACATCGTATTTATCAATTATCGTACACAGTTAATGCTGACGTGTTCTCAGAGATAAAACTTGACGTCATGAATTGATGTTCTCATTTGCTTATTCAGAGCTGACGTTGACATAAAATACTACAAAATATATAATAAACAATTACCCACCTAACATACTGTGGCTCAAAGAGTATGATTATTTAGACGAATTTTTGCTGTGATGTGTGAGTCGCGATAAAAGCAAGTTTTATCCTGAAGAATAATCAGTTGCGGACATACCGGCGATGCTTCTTTAGACGGTTAGAATGAAACAACAGGTAGCATTTGTTTTTGGAGCGAAACATATCAGATTTCAATTACGAAAACGTCAAGTGTGCAGACAATATAATATAATGGTCGATATAAGCCATAGCCATGCAAAAGAAACCTTTCGTTGTCGTTCTTATTATAAATTTGTCTTCCTCCCCAATTGCAACGCCGGGGACATTGTTCGTGTTGTCCGCTCTGGTGACAATCGACTTTTGTAACTGTTTGTTTTTGTTCCGATTGTTCCAGTTTATGCTCTTTCTTGGAATAAATCATGTTTTGATTCCTTTAAGTTAAGCATTTCGTATTAACAAGAAGGAGCCATATATTTAGCCAACCAACAAAAAAAATAAAAAAATAATGGAGTGTGTCTTTAATATCGAAATTCTTAGATAATCTCCGATCACAATAATGTAGTAGTTCAGGTGCATATCAAGATTTCATTAAAATAAAATGTATAAAGAACCTGAAGTAGAAACATTAGCAACGAAACAACAAGCAGATATAAGTAAAACAAATCTAGCTGACAAGTGAAATAAATAAGCAAGACGAACGACAGAAAGCATTAAACAATACAGAAGAGAAAAAATCAAACGAGAAAGTAGATAAATAATAGGATTTCTTAAGATTAAACATGCGAACAATGGACTACAAAAAGATTAGTTATCGATGACTGATGAAATCATAAATAAGATGCACGAGATCAGGAAAGTAAAGAATAGACCAGGGCATGAAATAAGAAACAAAAGTAAGATATATATGCAAATAACGAACGAGGAATAGAAACGAAATGCAAGAAAATAGAAGACACGGAAAAAAACATGAGAAAAGAAAGAAAATTATGATGAAGACAAATGCTGTAAACGTGACAAGGTGAATCAGAAACAAAAAGGGATCGGAGAGATCACCTTCATTTTCGGTCCCTGGGCATGCCGGAATTGAAGGTAATGAAAGAGCTGATAGATTGGCTAGCACGGCTACGATATCAAAGGACTGACACTGCAATGGACCGAAATGACATTCTTAAAGCGTTGAGAGTCTTTTGGAACATATGAATTAAGGGGTTGTGAATCTCAGTCGCTGACCATATTGAGAGAGATGAGTGTCGATAATGGTACAGTTGTCATAATATGTTTAAAACCCACTTTCCCATTACTTGACAGAAAAATGATGATTGTCTCTTATATTGATACCATTTTCTCTGCACCTTGACCTCTTTCAATACATCAACATTAGTTCTTTAGCAGCCCATGGGATTCTTAGAATTCTTATGTAAAACCAAATTTGTGCGGCCTCAAGAGATTTTCTTATCCGTTTATTTATTGTCCATGACTGGTTTCCATATGTGAATATGAGTCCTATTAGCACTGAAGAGCGGCGTCTGACTTTGATTCACAATGACATTTTACATAGAATGGCTTTCATTTTCTGGAATACTGTTTTTGCCATAGATGTTCTACTCTTTATTTCTGATCTATATCTACCATCTGATGTTATCTGGGTTCCAAGGTATTTGAGTTGGTGGACTTGTCTTAGCTTTGTTCTATTTACTTTGATGGTGCAATTTGATGGAACCTGCCTTTGTGAGATAATCATAGCTTCTGTCTTCTTGCTATTCAGACTTAAGCCGTTGTTGTTACTTTCTGCCAACACGATATTAATTAGTTTCTGGAGTTCTATTTTATTTTTTCTTTCTATCAAGACAGTGTTGTCAGTATGTCTCCATTTATTTAAATGACGTTCATCTACTGCTATTTCAACCGACAGTACATAACTAAAACCGTGCCTCCGGCAACATAATGCCGACTAGCTCAGACGCGAAAACCAAAATTGATGTTTAATGTGGGGCTGGTTTTTATAAGTGTTTGATAGAATCCTTTCAGGTTTTCTACAATTTTACACAATTCTACAAGTCCATGGTTATTTATTAAAGAAAAATGTTAATAATATTGTTATTCCTTATTGTTAAACTTAACTTGTTACATAATTTAACTTTGATTTAGAATGTTATAATACTGATATTAGTTAGTATTAAACTTAACTTATAACATAATTTAACTTTGATTTAGAATGTTATAATACTGATATTAGTTAGTGTTAAACTTAACTTGTAACATAATTTAACTTTGATTTAGAATGTTATAATACTGATATTAGTTAGTGGTAAACTTCACTTGTAACATAATTTAACTTTGATTTAGAATGTTATAATACTGATATTAGTTAGTATTAAACTTAACTTATAACATAATTTAACTTCGATTTAGAATGTTATAATACTGATATTAGTTAGTATTAAACTTAACTTATAACATAATTTAACTTTGATTTAGAATGTTATAATACTGATATTAGTTAGTATTAAATTTAACTTATAACATAATTTAACTTTGATTTAGCATGTTATAATACTGATATTAGGTAGTGGTAAACTTAACTTGTAACATAATTTAACTTTGATTTAGAATGTTATAATACTGATATTAGTTAGTATTAAACTTAACTTATAACATAATTTAACTTTGATTTAGCATGTTATAACACTGATATTAGTTAGTGTTAAACTTAACTTGTAACATAATTTAACTTTTATTTAGCATGTTATAATACTGATATTAGTTAGTGTTAAACTTAACTTGTAACATAATTTAACTTTGATTTAGCATGTAATAATACTGATATTAGTTAGTGTTAAACTTAACTTGTAACATAATTTAACTTTGATTTAGAATGTTATAATACTGATATTCCTTAGTGTTAAACTTAACTTGTAACATAATTTAACTTTGATTTAGCATGTTGTATTGATTTTATAATGAATTTGTCCCTATCTAACAATACTGGAATGCGAGGTTACTCGACGGTTATGGTCTTATTTCTTTGAATTGTTTACCTGAGCTCGCCGACCTTATGTTACCGGAGGCCACGACTAAAACATCACATGATTACCCAAAAGCAACTGACCAATCAACAACAGTTCACTAACCAACGACATTCGACTAACCGACAAAGTTGGGATGACCTGATTATTAAAAAAATGCAACAAACTGACAACACCTGACGAACCAATAAAATGTGACTAACCTACAACACTCAACTAGCTAAACACAACAACACTCAACTAGTTGAACACAACAACACTCAACTACTTGAACACAACAACACTCAACTAGTTGAACACAACAACACTCAACTACTTGAACACAACAACACTCAACTAGTTGAACACAACAACACTCAACTACTTGAACACAACAACACTCAACTACTTGAACACAACAACATTCAACTAGTTGAACACAACAACACTCAACTACTTGAACACAACAACACTCAACTACTTGAACACAACAACACTCAACTAGTTGAACACAACAACACTCAACTACTTGAACACAACAACACTCAACTAGTTGAACACAACAACACTCAACTACTTGAACACAACAACACTCAACTACTTGAACACAACAACATTCAACTAGTTGAACACAACAACACTCAACTACTTGAACACAACAACACTCAACTACTTGAACACAACAACACTCAACTAGTTGAACACAACAACACTCAACTACTTGAACACAACAACACTCAACTACTTGAACACAACAACACTCAACTACTTGAACACAACAACACTCAACTAGTTGAACACAACAACACTCAACTACTTGAACACAACAACACTCAACTACTTGAACACAACAACACTCAACTAGTTGAACACAACAACACTCAACTAGTTGAACACAACAACACTCAACTACTTGAACACAACAACACTCAACTACTTGAACACAACAACACTCAACTAGTTGAACACAACAACACTCAACTAGTTGAACACAACAACACTCAACTACTTGAACACAACAACATTCAACTACTTCAACACAACAACACTCAACTAGTTGAACACAACAACACTCATCTAATGGAGACTAACAACACTCAACTAGTCAAACCAAGAACACTTAACTACTTGAACACAACAACACTCATCTAATGGAGACTAACAACACTCAACTAGTCAAACCAAGAACACTTAACTAGTTGAACACAACAACACTCATCTAATGGAGACTAACAACACTCAACTAGTCAAACCAAGAACACTCAACTACTTGAACACAACAACACTCAACTAGTTGAACACAACAACACTCATCTAATGGAGACTAACAACACTCAACTAGTCAAACCAAGAACACTCAACTACTTGAACACAACAACACTCAACTAGTTGAACACAACAACACTCATCTAATGGAGACTAACAACACTCAACTAGTCAAACCAAGAACACTCAACTACTTGAACACAACAACACTCAACTAGTTGAACACAACAACACTCATCTAATGGAGACTAACAACACTCAACTAGTCAAACCAAGAACCCTTAACTAATCGACAACATTCGACTAATACCTAAGCTTTCATAATGCTGAAACCATGATTCATAGAGACCAGGAGAAAGAAAAGCAGGGAATGTTTTTTTAAAAAAAGTGTTGGTGTCGAAGATAAGGGATGGATAATTATTATACTTGGTCTGAGTGATGGATCATAACCATATTCTTTTCTTCAGACAAGTTTTTCGTTTAAATCCAGTGCATACCGTCACGGTTCTCTTAGTGCTGTTGTGTTTGTCGGTTCTGAAGTACGTAGCGATCTGGTGCACTGGAAATGTTAGAGATAAAATAAAGCACTAATGACATTTATGAAGAGCGATTAAACACAACATATTTTACAATTTAAACACGAATAGAAACATATACAATATATCTGATAAAATATGAACATAATATTATCTTGCACGAATGTTGTGAAATATTTTATTTGTGACTTTCGTTTACTTCTGTGACAGAAATCTATTTGTCATTTTCATTATTCATCTACGCATTATTTTATTTCAGTTAATTGCATATCCTTTACATGACTTTGCGAATAAACCCCAGCTTTTAACGCTGTTTGTGATTTTCTAGGCATTATTACGTTCAGTAGTTGCCATTGCTTTCTGAACGAAAGGTCCTTTGTAAAAATCCACACGAAACAATTGCAGCAAAACTGTCCGCAGCGTGATTCGAACTCAGAACGTCGGGTTAATAGACCGAGTCACTATCCCCTAACCACAGACGCCATTATTTCATTTACAACCATATATTCTATTTATTGTTACTGCTACTTCGCTGATATTCTCTCATTCTGCATGACTGTCACCTTTTATTCTTGTTGTATATTGTTTGTGAGTTATTCTATTTTCACTGAACTGTATTTCGTTTCTTCCTAGCAAGTATCTAACAAAATAATAATGTGTTTTTAAGTGTTGGTTTTTGTAGCAGTATTCTTTATGTTGAGGCTAGTCTATATTGTCTTTCTTATTCCCACTTTTACATGTCGATGAAATCAGTGCAGTGTTTCTGCTTGTTCTGATATTGTACTGTTACTGCGTCGATTCAAAGTGATTATGAATGTGTACTCTTTTTTATATCTATACCAGACAGTAGAGTTTGTATCTCTAGCATCTTGTCCGCCCGAGTGGTTACCGGGGCCCAAATCTGGGGTGTAAAGAATAGAACCACTGTTACTTGCCATGCATGTCGTAAGAGGCGACCAAGGAGGTTTGGCTGAAATCGAATGCACATGTCCTAAACGTGTAGAACTCTATGCGTTTAGGGGCCTACAACCAATGTGCAACGTATACACTTTCTTGGCAAAGATCAAACATATCACAAATAGTGATTAAAATTGGTTTTTAAAGAACGAACGCAAAGAGGAAGAAGAAACATATTGTGATACGTTTATGCTTGCGACTAATTTAGACAAGATATATTTCCAGAAATATACCAGACAGTATATCGGTTAATGCTCTTGCCTTCTAGGCGGGTCATCTCGGTTCGACTCTCAGTTTAAGTGGAACTTTTTTTGACACTAGACGAGTATCCTGTCGATTTCGCCTTAGTTTGTTAGATATCAGAGTAACTGTATAAACTAAAGTCGACTAACATGACGTCAACCACATCGCATATTGTATGTCGCTAGTCAAACAAAACACCAGTCTAACACTATTTTTTAAAGAGTAAATCACAGGGAATGAACACCTTATTAATGTTTTAATTTAGTTAAAATTTCAAGAGCTTTCCTTCAAACTTAAAGGGCCGCTTTATGTTGTGGTGTTTTAGGCAATGTTATCAGCGGGTAGTCGTTTAACCTCCCATATGAGACTTTGTTGTGATTCTAGTGTCGAAGTCGGTCTGAAGATGAAATAGCAAACCCCTTTATATCAGCTACGCATATGTCCGTCAGTAGTAGGCTTCATCATGGTGGAGATCACGTGAATCCTTGTCTTGGTAGCCAGATATAATGGTTCACTGGATGCTCCGGTTGGAGTTAAAGCAATGTCTAGATCAATATGTTATCCCTGACTCTAGAGCAGACATCTCTAGGTTGTATCCCTTCTAACAGTAAATGTGATTTAATTTATACCGAGACTGTTTATTACTGTCTTAACTTCAACCGAATTACACGTGAAGTATGCACTTCTGGAAGCCTTGAAGATGTGCTTTTACATATCGATAGTAAAATACATTTCTGCAAGAACTGCATATCGGGGTGAATTGGCTAAAAAATATAATAATGTCCCGGAAGATGAACTATTTTGGCCACGTTAAACGTCCCAGTGGTTTGGTGAGATTGGTAATGGGAGGCAGGATTTTGTAGTTCGAGGCAGGGGACGACCAAGGTGGAGACAGCAGGACATCATAGAAACTTTGAACATGACGTTGGAGGAGGTGGGAGAATTTGTTTGAGACAGAGTTTATCAGGAAGGTTATGTTGAAAGCGACGTTCCGCAATGGACATAGTACTACTTGAGTAATATACAAGGACCATCTATGCAAACAAATGAGACGATGCTCATTAGATTAACTATCGATATCAATTTGATTAATGACATTAGAGTGTTATGACGTTAGTTCTGCAAGCAATAAATAAACAGAATGATAATATAATTATTTGATTTTGATGGAAGTTGAATTTATTTTACTAAGCGTTCTTTAATTGTGTCACTGTGATATTTGAAAACAAAATAAACGTAACAATATGCACAAATTCATACAAGAAAATAGTGCACATATCTAGATCAAATAATGAATTCTTAATGTCCATGTAACGAGAAGTAGATAATTTCAGCAAATCGTGACAGCATGTACAATTAATAGGAAATGAGACAGGGGCAGCAAAGAGTGACAATAATTGACAGCGTTTCCTCGGGGTTGTAGAAGAAAGTAACTAGCCTAGATGTTGAACCATACTAGAAATAAAAAGTGGGAAATGTTCATAATCGCCAACCCCAGCCGGCACGGAAAGGGGAAAGAGACATGCAGCATAAATAAATGTATACAATCAGTGGCGGCTCGTCATTAAGGGCCAGTGGTGTCGGGCCCCACCAAAAATAATGTATAACGTGTATTTATTATTTTATAAATTAAAATATAGCAACCAAAAACCAGGATTTATCCGAAAAAAATGGCTGGCCTCACCAACAAAAATGATCACGAGCCGCCCCTGTATACAATATATTGCGATTGCATTATGTGGGTGGAGAGATAAAAGAAATGAGATGCAAGGTAACATTTATAAACAAACTATAGACAAATCTATCAATAACATGGAGCTTAAAATAAGAAAAGGGTAAAGTGATAGAGAGACAAGGGGATGTATAGAAGAGAAATTTGAGGATATGATGTATGATCTGAAAATTTCACATTAAATTACCAGGTAAATATTTCTGTCTTAGTCATTCTCCATTTTTATACACGTCCAGGTGGGCATACCACACACACACATACGTACACATACATGCACGCACGCACGCACACACGCACACACGACAACACGCAAAACACGCACACTCACGCACATGCGTATATACACACGTACAAGCACAAACACACCACGCACACATAACTCTCGTCCCACATTCTCTTCTAAGTGAACCAGACACCAACAACTACAGTCGGACGACTTGAACTTGTCGAGGAGGGGTTCCAATCTCCTTCAATCGCCAAAAGTAGAAAAGAATTGCCCCACACTTGTATATTTATTTAATCGGATGTACAATTGTTCCATACGTGTATATTTAGTCGGATGTATAATTGTACCATACGTGTATATTTAGTCGGATGTACAATTGAACACAACAATACGTGTATATTTAGTCGGATGTACAATTGAACACAACAATACGTGTATATTTAGTCGGATGTACAATTGAACACAACAATACGTGTATATTTAGTCGGATGTACAATTGTACCATACGTGTATATTTAGTCGGATGTATAATTGTACCATACGTGTATATTTAGTTGGATGTACAATTGAACACAACAATACGTGTATATTTAGTCGGATGTACAATTGTTCCATACGTGTATATTTATTTAATCGGATGTACAATTGTTCCATACGTGTATATTTAGTCGGATGTATAATTGTACCATACGTGTATATTTAATCGGATGTACAATTGTACCATACGTGTATATTTAGTCGGATGTATAATTGAACACAACAATACTTGTATATTTAGTCGGATGTACAATTGAACACAACAATACGTGTATATTTAGTCGGATGTATAATTGTACACAACAATACGTGTATATTTAGTCGGATGTACAATTGTACCATACGTGTATATTTAGTCGGATGTACAATTGTACCATACGTGTATATTTAGTCGGATGTACAATTGTACCATACGTGTATATTTAGTTAGATGTACAATTGTCCCATACGTGCAGTGGCGGCTCGTCATTAAGGGCCAGTGGGTCGGGCCCCACCAAAAATAAGGTGTAACGTGTATTTATTATTTTATACATTAAAATATATCCTAACCGAAACCATGATTTTTCCGAAAATTTCTGTCTGGCCCCACCAACAAAAATGATCACGAGCCGCCACTGCATACATGTATATTTAGTCGGATGTACAATTGTGCCATACTTGGTTGACAGAATTTATGTATGTCCGTGCACAGTTCACAAAACTTGTGCAATTAATATATGTTTGTGACACACCGTGTCTACAGCTTTTCCTCTCTGCGTACTGTGTCGTTCCTTCACTCCAACACATCTACAATTTGTATTTTCCTAATATTAAAAGCTTGTGTTTTATCTCATAATTTTTCTTGTCTATTTTTATTTATCTTAAATACGGAAATTCATGAATTCTTATTCTTTCAGACAGGAGATATTACGAGAAGGAGCAGTGTTGTTGAAAATGTTTACTTACACACTAGGACATGTATATGTAAACAAGCAGACGGGGAGTTCATATACCAGCATGCAAGTACTCGGTTATAAGAAGGAGAGAGAATTAATGAGACAAAAATAGATAAAGTTGGCCAGACGTAGATGATAAGAACACTTAAATCATGAAAGTGAAGAATCGTAAAAGTTCAAATGAGGTCAGGAATAGTAACCCAATGAAAACTTAGCAATGAGTCATGTGCCGCTAACTAGATGAAAAAGAAGAGGCCGGTTGGTTCTGCTAAATAAGAAACAAATTAAACAATCAACTATTCATTTTTGAAAACATACCAACCAACCAATCGTCCAGCCAGTCAGCCAACTACCAAAAAGTTAGCCAGCCAGCCAATCAGCCAAACAATTAATTAACCAACGAAACAACCAACCAACCAACCAACCAACCAACCAACCAACCAACCAACCAAACAACCAACCAACCAACCAACCAACCAACCAAACAACCAACCAACCAACCAACCAACCAACCAACTAACTAACTGACTAGCTAACAATCAACCAACTAACTAACTAACTGACTGACTGGATAAATGAATAGAGGAATACATGAATACATAAATAAAATAAAAAATAAATTTAATAAATACAAAAATTAAAAAAAGAAGAATGGGTACACCATGAGAAAAATCAATAAAAATAAAATTATATTCCATATCTTTTTTTAGATTTTAGGGTATGAAGTACCACTTCACATTACTAAATCGGAGTGAGCAGGAGGTAGGAGAACCAATTCCTTTCCTCACGTAAGAACGTCGAATGTTTGAATGAACTCACAACCCTCTTGTGCCTAATTCTATAAGCAAACACTCTATGCATTACGCTAACCCGTCCCATAAAACACAGATGGAGAGCAATAATAAGGACAAGATATGCAATGCTCGGTACGAGGGTCACATCCGGCGTAGCACATGATGTTATTCAATGTATGTCGTATAACGAAAATAGAACCAGTTCAGGTATTTATTTTTCAGACTGATCGGCAACCAAGCTTCTTTATTTAACATTCTGCTCTGGAACTAGTAAAGTTTGCATAAGTCTGGCCTAGGACATCCGGAAAGAAAAACATGCCATCTTAAAAAAAAGGATACAATAAATAACCAACTCAGCGACCGGTTATCTCCTCTTGAATTTGGTCTACAAATAAGAAATCATCACTTGTGTTAGCATCTGGAACTTGTTTGACGAGGACTTCAGACAACATTTAATGACTTAACGTCTAAACCACACTTCAAATATAAATAAAATTCCCACCCGCGTCAGATTGTATGAATGAAGAGCAAATACTATTTTATACTACGGTCCAGTTGAGATATTTCTATCAGTGAATTACTGTTAGTGAATGTATGGCTCGGAAACAATGGTCAATGAACAGAACTGGTTAGAAGACAGAATTGATGCATTTGAGATGTGGATATTTAGAAGAATAGGCAGAGTTTCATGGACAGAAAAACAACAAATAAACAAGTTTTAGGAAAACTAGGCATGAAGAAACAATTATTAACCCTTAACCATTGGGATAATGCAATTTCGATCATTTATGATCGATGCAACATGCCTATTTAAGTGGCCATAATTTTGTATCTATTTTGCATTTAAGTTGGTAAAATTTATGTTATCTAATGCAGAACATATGATAATCTAATAAAAATTATAAAAAATTAATTATATATTTTTTAGATGTCTAATCTCGTTGACTGGAGCACACCTTATTTCCCACTTGCCATTTTGAAGAAAGAGAAACGTCCAAATTGCTCCAGCCAAAAAGCCCCAAATATGTGATAAAATGGATTCTAATACTCAGATTACTCAGATTACTGTCCTGATGAAGTCACCAGTGATTCTTGAAATATCTATGCTTGAGTCAGATAAACATTCTATGCCTGTGTCACTTTGACTCTGTTTGCAAGATGCCCGATAACTATTTTTCCTGATTATTTTGTCTATCAAATATCATTGCGTAATCATATTTTTGTTCAATAATATCTTTACTTGCAATGTTTAGAAATTATATACCTATTTAATGTTTATGTATGCTACTATAAGTGCTAGTTCTTTATGGGCTGCTTACTAGACCAATTCGGCATCATTTTCTCTTGAAGGTTATATTTATTGACTTTTTTCTTTACAATATGAAAATATTGAATATTATAAATTTCATGATTACTGCCTTTCATATTTTCCAAACGTGTTTAAATTCATATATGTTTTGCAAATATGAAGACTTTAAAAGACTAGTAAAAGATTCCATTATATTCGTCATACTTATTTTTTCTCTTCTTGTGACTGTAAAAAGTTGTCATTTGTAGAATAATCTTTTTTTAGACTTTTCATAAGTAGGTTACAGATATCATAAATTACATCACACTTATGTTAAAACCATATATCCTGATAGCCCATCCAATTAACTTTCCAACCATATATAACATGCCTATTTTCAATGCAAATAATTTGTATGGTTGCTAAATATAGAGCAGGGCATCAAAATATAGAAAAACCTTAAAACTGCAATGGTTAAGAGTTAAGAGAAATAACATTCAGACAAATAAAGTAATTTGGGCACATAAAAAGACATAACACAACATTATCATATATATATATAAAATAAAAAAGACTGACAGGTAGACAGACAGACAGATAAAATACACGGGCTAGAAAGTAGGCAGACAGATATTATATTTAGGAGTGTATATATACACAATAAAAACAGAATAGCAGTTAAACAGACATATAGATAATACCAGTGGAGACTCGTGATAATTTTTGCTGGTTGGGGTCAGACAAATATTTAAAAAAACCAAGGTTTTGGGTTAGGTTATATTTTAGCATTTACTATTATTTGTCTATTCATGGAAGTTATTCCCCTTTAATGGAACGTACATTGTCGTACATAGATGTATATTGATGAAACTGGCGATTAATGTAAACTATTATATGATGGTTAGTTAATTATTTATATTGTATTGTATTTTTTAGATATCCTTCGGTATTGACGCACCCAGACTAAATTTTAGCGCAATAACACCGCTTAACGGTGCACTGGCTTGGCCGCGTAGAAATTTCTCTACTGAGTGAATGAAAATCACACATTTTTGTGTCCTAAATAACCAGTCAAGAGAGAGGTCAGAGGTCGCAATGTTAACAGACGGTCTAAATAGACCCTATTTCTACTGGCCCTAAAGAAATAGTGCGCTGGAAATTCGTGAATTACACTAGTTATGGAGGAAAGACGCTGAATTTCAGACTGTATATGACATTTTAGCGTTATATATTCAACTTTCAAAGCGAATCAGTATCACATTAAAAGTAATATTTATGAACAAATAATTTAAAAAATAATAATACACGTTACACATTATTTTTGGTGAAGCTCGGTCTCCCTGGCCCTTAATGACGAACCGTCCCTGGATAATACATAAACTAGCAGGCAGACAGATAATAAACAGACTTACAGGTAGACAGTCAGATAGATACTATTCAGACTGCCGGACAGACAGATAATAAACAGACATGCAGGTAGACAGTCAGACAGAAAGTAGACATGCTATCAGGTAAGCAGACTGACATAAACTACACAGACTGGTAGTTAGACAGATAAACAACAATTATATATATATATATATATATATATATATATTGGACAACCAATAGAAATACAAAATATGAAATAAAAAAAATAGACAGCCAGCATAAATGAATACATCTATAGACAAAGCGACAAATCAGTCAATTTATGAATGGGATTATAATCGAAGTAGCAGATGTAGCTATAAAGAGACTGCTTTCATACATGTCAACACTGAATAAATCGATATTCTTACGTGCATTCGTTCAACAAAAATGACTAAAGATATAGAAAGCAAGTTTAATGCATTTAAAAATAGATGTCTGCGAAAAATAATGAATATAAAATGGAATGAATTCAGGAGAAGTGATGAAATCAGAAAAATGTCTGGTCAAGCACTAGTGACAACTGTTATAGGAAAGGAAAGATTGAGATATGTTGGACACATCTTGAGGAGAAGTGATCAACAAATATCAAAGCAGGCATTGAAGTGTGATGCAAAGTGTTCAAGAAAGAGAGGACGACCTAAGGAGACCCTGAAACGAACTTTGCTGAGAGAGGCAAGAAATATCGGTCTCAGTTCCATGGAGGAGATTGAGCGTGTTGCCCTGGATAGAGCGGTATGGAGAAATTACTTATGTAACGTATAACGGTACGAGAGGAATTATTATTATTATTATATTCGTTCAACAACCCCTCTATCTACCAATTCAAGTCTTAAGTCTACCCATATAAAATACAAATCTTCGTCTTCACAATCTCGCAATGAATGTCTGTGCTATCATTAAACTCTACTGTTCAAATTCTCTTTTCTACTTTAAAAATGAAGCCGAGATATTCCCACGCCACGTTTCTGCCCTCTGAACGTCAGGTAAGTAAACACAAACTGTACACCTTTCGCTCGAGCAAGATCTTCCGGAATTTTAGTGACTCATTTCCGAGAACCCAGGGTTACTCTGATAACTATTTATGTGAAAGAAAAAAAAAACAAGGAAGAGAAAAAAGGATAGGGGAGAGGGATGACATTGACCTTACCTCAACCCACAAATCTGGTATGACATGTAAGATGTTCAGGAGATAGCATATTCCTGTAGCGAATGTTGTGATGTTACAGATTAAAAACACATTTTTATTCTCCCCATCTTCAGCTTAAACGTTGCTAGGAGACAGACCGCATGAACTGAAGACTACTTCTTAGTTCACTTGTTACACAGTTGACACATTTTCAGCTTCAGATTGTAAATCTTATTCTGGGATCAGTTTCTCGTGTACAGAAGTTCAGAGAGACCAGTTGCCTCCACGACTCAAGTAATGAACTATGGTGGCAGCAAAATGTCCATATAAAATATGTGATCGTCGTCATTAATTGCATGATGTATTTATCTATCTATATTCTTTTCGTGTTCCGTTTGACACATAAATCTACCACAAGAGATTTCCACTGCTGCCTTTCTGTCGTCTGTCTTTCTATCAATTGTTTCCAATAGCAGACCATAATCTTTCAGCTCTCTTTCTACAGATTTCCATGTTTTCTTTGGACTTCCATGCCTTCTTTTCCCATTCGCTGTCCCTCGGAGTGCTGTTCTAGCCAAAGTTCCTACTGGAATACGACATACATGATAAATCAACCTGCATGTTCGTCTTTTAATAATGGTCTCCAGTGATGCACAGTTTGTTCGTTTTAGTAGCTTTTCTTTTGTTTTTGTATTTGATCAGACTATTTGCTGGATTATACTTTAACATTTTTTTGGGTAATGTCTCAAGCTTGTGTATAATGTTTTAGGTCCTTTTCCAGCACTCACTTATGTATAATAACACACACATGACACTGCTTATATATATTTTAAATCGTTTTGTTTGAAGATTCTATCATTTGACTTTCCAAATTGAGGCTGGAATCAGAGTTCCCAACACGTTTGTTTTTTACTATTCACTGCATGTTTGTAATTGAGTTAGTTTTTAAGATGTAAAAAAGTAATATTAGTCCAGTTTTATAATGTTTACTTTGTCCTCACTACGGAAGCTATCCTCTTGTAAAATTTCAAGTTTGTAGAATGTCGAAAAGTAGGCTAAATAAAGAGAACAGACACACACATCACGGACACGACTTTGCTTTCTATATAGATATATAGATAGATAACATAACACTAACACCGCAGCTTAATTTAATCTTTCTTAGCCCTAATCTGAACCCAATTTCAGCTAAAAAAAGCAACAAGCTAGACATTATTCATCCTCAACGTACTCTAATCAAATCGAAGTCTAGTCTAACGTTAACCAATCAGTATGTACTTACCTGGCTAACAAAAACACATGAGTCAAACTATCCTTTCAGCAGTTTCCCTGACATGGACATACAAATAGACAAAGTGTCCAACATATGTACATACCCACAACTAGTCTCCAACATAGACCCTTCCACTTGTAAGGAAGCCATTCCGAAGTCAGCCACACGTATATTGCTCTTCTCATCCAAAAGAAGATTCTCCGGTTTCAGGTCTCTGTGGCTGCAGTTGAAGTATGTTATTTGAGTAAATATGTCTACAGACAGTGGGAGGTGTTATATGGATAGAAGGGGAAAATATGTGGATACATGGATAAAGAGAATGAGAGAAAGATGGAAGAAGTGAAGGGGTGGTGTATAAAAACAGCAAATTTAGTTATACAATATTAAAACCGATAACTGAAGAAACTGTTCTTTTCCCATCTAGTTCTGTATATGATGTTGTGTTGTTGAATCAGTGTTTCTTCCTGTACTGTCTGTACAGGGAACAATTCTGTAGAACAAGTTTTTCACTTTGTTAAATGGTGTCACAAGTGCGCAGTGTGGAAGTAAAATAATGATTCCTATTCGTGTGTTTGCTTAGTTTGCTATGCCATGTCCTGAGGGGAAGAATTGTGATCCGCCTCTGTCAGTCGATAGTACGGTAGATAGATAATCATTGTTGGGTAGGTAATGCTTTTCCTTACAGTATAGATCAAGGCTGGTAGGTTGTAAATGTACCAATGCTAGATAACTGAATTTTGCTTTCATTAAGAGCATAGCTATACTAATGTATTTCTCTATCTGGGTCATGCTTTCGGTATCTCTCCTATAAGATATTACTGTACTTCCACTACTTACGTTCTGCATTCTTAGGATGGGTGTAATTTCGATGCCTCCAATAACTACGAGAGCTTGATTTTAAAACTTTTCCCACTGTCTTTAAATGGCATTTAGCAGTCTAAGACCACACTGTCGAACCAACATCTAGGCGTCGTCGTAATTCAACCAATCAATCAACCAATCAATCAACCAATCAATCAATCAATCAATAAATCAATCATGTGCCGTCTCTGCGTCGAAGGTTGTCTGTCATGGCTCTCGCAACAAGTTTTTTTTTGGACCCTGATTGTACACTGTGCGAAACGTTTGCCTATCCATTTTCTGATATTCAGTCCCAGTTGTAACGATGTCTTTCCCTTGCTCTCCTGCCTTCTATCTTCTCTTCCAGGGTAGTTTTCATCAGCGTGTCATGTTGGTAAAGGCGACCAAAATACCACATTGACTTAATTTCTACCTCTTTAGTAGTACTCTGTTCACTCCTAATTTATGAAGTACTTGCTTATTAGCTTTCTTCTTTGTTCATGACTGCTACTGCTACTGCTGTTGATACTACTACCAGTTCTACTACTACTACTACTACTATTACTACTACTACTACTACTACTTCCACTGCTACAACTACTACCACTACTACTACTACTACTTCCAATACTACCACCACTGCTACATTCATTACTGCTACTGCTGCTACTACTACTACTTCCGCTGCTATTACTACCACTACTACTACTACTACGTCTACTACTACTTTCACTACTACTAATGCTACCACTACTACTACTACTTTCCCCTACCAATACTGCTACTACTACTACTTCCACTACCAATACTACTACTACTACTACTGCTACCACTATTACTATTGAACGGACCTAGTTAAGATAGCACATTCGCTTGTCGTAATTATGAGCTATTGATATTTGAATGAATGACACTAGAGTGACCAATTTTCACAGAGAATGCTGGATGTGTACTTTTATGATAGTATTTAGACATTCTCCAAAGACTGATTAACGTCGAAAGAAATACAATAAAATGTTTTGCTGTGAAGATGTGATGTGTTAGAGACCTCATATTATTGATATTAGCACGGGGATACCTATGGCGAAGTGGTTAAGACGATTGCATGTCGTTCTGAAGACTGTGGGTTCGAATCTGGACCGTGTCACATATGCATTTTTAACATGAAATTACTAGGATTGTTGCTGAAGCTACGGAGATCGTGCTTGATGCAACTCTCTTGAAAGATTGCGTGCTATTTCTGCCGACAGGGATGTAGTCATGTAAGGAAACCCGGTGAAATGAAGTCCTTCCTTCGCCTTTAGTCCCTTAAAAAAAATCTTGGTACATGGAGGCCAAGCAGGAACAGTCCAAGTTCTGGCTAGCTTACCGTCATTATCTCAGGAAGTCAGGTATGCTTATACATATATCAGCTAGAGCTTGTATGCATTGGGCAGAGTTCCCGAACTAATTTAATTGTGAAGCTAAATCACTTGGATTAACTATTAACATGTAGATATCGCTTTCCTTTCCCTTTCCCTATTCCCATCCAAAACATATAAGCAAAAATATTATCATAATGGGGCCTGTACGCTATATGTAAGGATATAAAGTGAAGCCAGGTTCAGTGTTATAGCACTGAAGAACACCCTACCCCACCTCCACAGGATAGTCCTGGTAACAGACTAATGTCTAGCTAAGTGGGTAGGGATCAAAGGAGAGATATTCTGTATAAGTAGAAGTGTAGGTGTATACAGGTCTGGTATGAAATCTGATGGCAATATAGACAGTGAGAATCTCAGTGAATGCGCAATGCGTCTCTACTGTCCGATAAAGAGTCAAAGAAGATGGATAAGTCAAATCAGACGCCCGTGTGGTTACCGGGGCACGAATTCAGAGTAAAGAATAGAACCACTATTACCTACCACATGCAATATACCACGAAAGTGGAGGTTTGGCGTGGGATTAGCTACCCCGCCCTGTAAAAACACCCAACTATACAAACCACAACGATGCGTATGCGATCTTGCAAGGCCTTGGTTGAATACCTATGTCTCCTTAAAGGCGAAGGGTAAGAGAGAGACAGAGAGATTATCATAGTATAACAATATGTGTCCTTACCAAATATTATGACTGTGACAAAAGTCTAGAGCTGATATAATTTGTCTGAAGAATTTCCTGGCTTCTTTAGGTGTCAGTCTGCCTTTCTTGACCAGGTAGTCGAATAGTTCACCTCCAGACACATGTTCTAGTACGAGGTATCTGCAAAATACCACATACAAATTATCGAATTATCTGGACGTTAGTTGTCAGACTCATATAAAAACACATACAAATTGTTGAATTATTTAGTTTCTTCTTCCCGGTACCGTCAATTCATCCCGGTACCACAGATGTAAATGTGTACATGATATACTTAGTCTGATGACAATTCTGCATGGTTCATGTAGTTATTGAGTGAACGCAGGGGCTGACATCTTTAGGAAGTTAAACGAGACTGGGCACCTATCATATATATATATATATGTATTGGTGAAATGAATGTTGGAAATAAGTAGACAGTAAATAGGTATATGGGCTCTCGGAAAAAAAACCCAACTACTTGCCAAATGTTGAAATTAAACCACAATATTTATTTATTTCGGTCACCATCGCACAAACATGTTACGGAGTAATTCAAAAGAACCCCGCCGTGTGTTGACGGGGTCCACAAGGGGAGCAAAGAATAGTAAAACTGTGACCTACAAAGCATGTCGTAAGAGGCGACTGAAGTAGGGGCCTAAGAAAGTTACCCTAGTAAATAAAAAGCATTGCAGAAATTGGAGTGCTGGCCTACTTGTAGGGGCCTACTTGTAGGCCTCCACCAAGGTAAAAGAATCAACTATCTCAAACCTGTTGTTTGCTGATGACTGTGCCCTCGCTACCAACTCTGAGGAAGAAATGCAGACTTACATGGACAAGTTCTCAATGGCCTGTGATAGGTTTGGCCTCACCATTAACACCAAAAAACAGAGGTCATGTTCCAGCCCGCCCCTAGAGAACAGTATTACGATCCAGTCATCAACATTAAACACCAGCGTCTCCAGTCAACGGACAACTTTGCTTATCTTGGCAGCCTCCTATCCAGATCGGCAAACATAGATTCTGAGGTCCACAATAGGATATCCAAAGCCAGTGCTGTGTTCGGAAGGTTACGTGTCACTGTGTGGGAACGGAAGGGGATAAGCATAGTCACAAAGCTGAAAGTTTACCAGGCCATAGTGCTAACAACGCTGCTGTACGCAAGCGAGACATGGACAGTGTATAGCAGACACGCAAGAAAATTAAACCATTTCCACACAAGCTGTCTACGCAGAATACTAAAAATAAACTGGCAGGACAAAATTCCAGACAGCGAAGTCCTCACAAGAGCAAAGATCCCAAGCGTCAACACCCTGTTGCAGAAGGCCCAACTGAGATGGGTTGGTCACGTTGCTCGAATGCCTGATAAACGCATCCCAAAACAATTGATGTATGGCGAGCTTGAAGGGGCAGACGTTTAGCTGGTGGACAGAAAAAACGCTTTAAAAACACTCTTAAAGTGTCTCTGAAATGCTTCGATATAGACAATACGTGCTGGGAATCCCTTGCGCAAGATCGCCAAATGTGGCGCTGTAACAACAAAGAGGAACCCGAATAGCTGAGAATCATCGTATTGTTGAGTCACAGAGAAAACGAGCAGCGCGAAAAGACAGAGCACACACCACGCACATGTCTAACCTTGATCATGTATGCCCCACCTGTGGTCGGGATTCTGTTCTAGGATTGGACTCTACAGTCACCTCCGCACACACCAGAGAGGTGCAACAGTACACGTCTGAGATTGTTGTCGTCATCGCTTGCGATGGACGGCTATTATAGGCGTATAACTGACAGAACGTACAATAGCTCTTTGGCTCAGATCACAAATAAATCACAAAGAGTGGTTATCAAGTGGTCGATATGGAGCGTTGGAAGAAGAAGAAGGAGAAGATGAGGAAAGAACTTTTATTGTAGCAAAGTATTCTGTACAGAATAAGCTATTGGTTGCTGGTGAAGTTAAATAATTTCGATGCGGCTGTGTCTATGTATACACTTTGTTTATTTTAGATGGTGGCGTCTGTGGCTTAGGGGATAGGGACTCGGTCTATTAACCCCGACACTCTGAGTTCGAATCACGCTGCGGACAATTTGGCTGCAAATTGTTTCGTGTGGATTTTTACAAAAAGGACGATGGCACCACCCGTTCAGAAAGCAATGACAAACTACTGAACGTAATAATGCCTAGAAAAATCACAAACAGCGTTAAAAAGCCGGGGTTGATTCGCAAAGTCATGTAAAGGATATGCGATTAACCTTTTTATTATAGATATAAGTTTTCCTTGTTGATGATCTACAAGGAAGCACAAGTTATCTATTCTTTACTTATGTATACTTTCGACGTGATTTTGCCTTTTCTACGAGTAATATTTTCTGAATGAGCAGTTGTTCTAAAGTTTTATTTCAAATCCAAGAAGGATTCTTGAGTTGAAGGGACGGTTAGTGCAATCTCATTACAAAGAATTCTAAAAAATTGTTTCTAAAGTCGAACGATTGACTTCAGTGTATCGTGTTTTCACCCCATATAGCTCGGTTCCTCTCCGAAGAGATGACCCGCCATCTGTCGAGAGTGTTGCACATAGCACGAACTACATAGCTTCAGCAACAATCCCAAGGGTCTATAAAATGCACCTCGAACAGAACGGCATGGTCCGGATTCTAACTCGCGACTTTCGGAGCGCAAGGCAGAGGCGTAACCACTTAGCCACAGAAACCACTTAGCCACAGAGACCACACCAGAGTAAACTTTTACAATCTTGAGATAGGCTGAATATTAACTGGTTGATTCCCTCACAATATATAGGTAGATATCTCTATAGCAGACCTCACTACGACAAAGATCATCATTCCGATTCTTATCTCGCTAGTCTGATAAATTTGTAACCAGAGCGACCCCACATGAAGTTAAATCAAGATAATAACTTATGTGTTTCCTGGCATTGATGCAGGATTGTACCTGCACCCCTCCACCTCTAAAGTAAGATAATAAGTCTATGATAGTTAGGAACTAGAACAAAGAGTATGAGAACAAAGGAGGGGCAGCCAAATAGAAATGGTGAAGGTAAAATGTCTTTTGAAGAACGTCGCTCTCATCACAACCTATTCATCTCAATCTAATTTTCCTGCTCCCTTTACAGTTTTGTTTGAGGTTTCCTTAATGACCTGCTGTCATATTTGTCTCGCTCGTCCTCTGCCTTGTCTTTCCCGAATCATACCCATTATTGTTGTTCTCAGTCTAAGCCATTGTGATGTTTAATATGACCAAAATATTTACATTTTCAAGACACTGTATTATTTAGGAGCTTATGTTCCTCCATGTTCAGGCATCGTTTGATATCTATTATTCCTCTCAGTTTTGTCCATGGCGTCTTTAAAACTTTGATGTAGTTCTTGGTTTCAAAAGATTCGATGTTTTTCTGTAATGCTTGTTTATTTAACGGTACATGAGTCTTAACCATATATTGTCCAACTCTAACCATTTGACTACTCATACTTTCAAAAAACTTTACTCCAACTCTCTAACCACTTGATTCTTCCAACTTCATAGCATCCTACCTCTAGTATTCACTCTCTAGCTTCTTGCTCCCTTTCCCTTCTCTCCCTCACGATCATCTTACTCTCTAGCACTGCAGTTCCCAACATATGCCCTCCCCCCAGCAACTCACTCCGCATTTCTCAACATATACCTCCCTAGCATCTCCGTCTCTAGCACTGCAGTTCCAAACATATAACTCTCAAGCATCTTACTCTCTAGCACTGCAGTTCCAAACATATAGCTCCCTAGCATCTTACTCTCTAGCACTGCAGTTCCAAACATATAGCTCCCTAGCATCTTACTCTCTAGCACTGCAGTTCCCAACATATACCTTCCTAACATCTGATTATCTCTAGCACTGCAGTTCCCAACATATGCCCTCCCCCCAGCAACTCACTCTGCATTTCTGAACATATACCTCCCTAGCATCTCCGTCTCTAGCACTGCAGTTCCAAACATATAGCTCCCTAGCATCTTACTCTCTAGCACTGCAGTTCCCAACATATACCTCCCTAGCATCTTACTCTCTAGCACTGCAGTTCCCAACATATAGCTCCCTAGCATCTCACTCTCTAGCACTGCAGTTCCCAACATATACCTTCCTAACATCTGATTATCTCTAGCACTGCAGTTCCCAACATATACCTTCCTAACATCTCACTCTCTACCACTGCAGTTCCCAACATATGCCCTCCCCCCAGCAACTCACTCTGCATTTCTGAACATATACCTCCCTAGCATCTCCGTCTCTAGCACTGCAGTTCCAAACATATAGCTCCCTAGCATCTTACTCTCTAGCACTGCAGTTCCCAACATATACCTCCCTAGCATCTTACTCTCTAGCACTGCAGTTCCCAACATATACCTCCCTAGCATCTTACTCTCTAGCACTGCAGTTCCCAACATATACCTTCCTAACATCTGATTATCTCTAGCACTGCAGTTCCCAACATATACCTTCCTAACATCTCACTCTCTACCACTGCAGTTCCCAACATATACCTTCCTAACATCTCACTCTCTAGCACTGCAGTTCCCAACATATACCTTCCTAACATCTCAATCTCTAGCACTGCAGTTCCCGACATATACCTTCCTAACATCTCACTCTCTAGCACTGCAGTTCCCAACATATACCTTCCTAACATCTCACTCTCTAGCACTGCAGTTCCCAACATATACCTTCCTAACATCTCAATCTCTAGCACTGCAGTTTCCAACATATACCTTCCTAACATCTCAATCTCTAGCACTGCAGTTCCCGACATATACCTTCCTAACATCTCACTATCTAGCACTGCAGTTCAAACCCTATACCTTCCTAACATCTCCATCTAGAAAGAAGTAAAATGAGCTAGATAACTTTACAATAACTACTCAGGATCAGATTCCACAGAAAGCTGGAGAAGATCGGTTTGAAAATGAAATGTAATGTAAAGTAAATATGAGTAGAACGGCAGCAACCTGACGACAATGAGGAGGAGCACTTGAGAATAAGGAGATTTAAGAATCGCACGGAAAGCACTGGAGTCAATGAATATCATCAATAAATAGACAGTGAACAAAGGCTTTTGGAAAAATCTAAATCGCCAAACACAATATTCGAACCACAAACCTTAATTTTTATGGCACCCCTTGCCTAGCCCTGCAGACACGCTTTTCAGACCACAACCAGCGGCGTGTATAGGTAATAGGTTCAGGTAGGGATCACTTGTCAATGCCTTGTCACCACTAATATACCAACATTTGGATGTGTCTGTCATACACGCCGTAGGTGATTAAGAACTGGGACGTTACATATGTTCACAGCACAAACTACACATATCACAAGAGTGATTGACTTGATTGATAAGAGCGAACGCAGAGAAGAACAAGAGAACAAGTATCAACAATGACACAAAGAGTATGTAGATGAATTTCACAAATATTTGTGTGAACGAGTGGTTAGGAAACCAGTAATTGATGATAGTGGGATAACCAACTGCTGAACTTACTATTCTTTATATAATTAATTAATTTCTGCCGTTCTTATTTTCGTACAATAAACAATGCGTTTCAGTGTTTTGATTGATTGATAGGCCCACCATCACTGCACTTCGATGAGTAACCATGCATGTTACAGTCTCTTTCTCACACAGGAAGATCTCAGCGGCAATGCAGGAACTCTGTAGCATTGACGAGGGCCCCAGAAGTAATTGAGAAAATGGTGAAAGTTGGGATTTTATTTGTTAAAATCCTTCTAATGATTTTTCCCTGGCAGCGGCTTTCCAGTCCGCTCTTCTCCCTGGCAGCGGCTCAGTCGCTCTTCTCCCGGCAGCGGCTTTCCAGTCCGCTCTTCTCCCTGACAGCGGCTTTCCAGTCCGCTCTTCTCCCTGACAGCGGCTTTCCAGTCCGCTCTTCTCCCTGACAGCGGCTTTCCAGTCCGCTCTTCTCCCTGACAGCGGCTTTCCAGTCCGCTCTTCTCCCTGGCAGCGGCTTTCCAGTCCGCTCTTCTCCCTGACAGCGGCTTTCCAGTCCGCTCTTCTCCCTGACAGCGGCTTTCCAGTCCGCTCTTCTCCCTGACAGCGGCTTTCCAGTCCGCTCTTCTCCCTGACAGCGGCTTTCCAGTCCGCTCTTCTCCCTGACAGCGGCTTTCCAGTCCGCTCTTCTCCCTGACAGCGGCTTTCCAGTCCGCTCTTCTCCCTGACAGCGGCTTTCCAGTCCGCTCTTCTCCCTGACAGCGGCTTTCCAGTCCGCTCTTCTCCCTGGCAGCGGCTTTCCAGTCCGCTCTTCTCCCTGGCAGCGGCTTTCCAGTCCGCTCTTCTCCCTGACAGCGGCTTTCCAGTCCGCTCTTCTCCCTGACAGCGGCTTTCCAGTCCGCTCTTCTCCCTGACAGCGGCTTTCCAGTCCGCTCTTCTCCCTGACAGCGGCTTTCCAGTCCGCTCTTCTCCCTGACAGCGGCTTTCCAGTCCGCTCTTCTCCCTGAGCAGCGGCCCAGTCCGCTCTTCTCCCTGGCAGCGGCTTTCCAGTCCGCTCTTCTCCCTGACAGCGGCTTTCCAGTCCGCTCTTCTCCCTGACAGCGGCTTTCCAGTCCGCTCTTCTCCCTGACAGCGGCTTTCCAGTCCGCTCTTCTCCCTGGCAGCGGCTTTCCAGTCCGCTCTTCTCCCTGGCAGCGGCTTTCCAGTCCGCTCTTCTCCCTGACAGCGGCTTTCCAGTCCGCTCTTCTCCCTGACAGCGGCTTTCCAGTCCGCTCTTCTCCCTGACAGCGGCTTTCCAGTCCGCTCTTCTCCCTGACAGCGGCTTTCCAGTCCGCTCTTCTCCCTGACAGCGGCTTTCCAGTCCGCTCTTCTCCCTGACAGCGGCTTTCCAGTCCGCTCTTCTCCCTGACAGCGGCTTTCCAGTCCGCTCTTCTCCCTGACAGCGGCTTTCCAGTCCGCTCTTCTCCCTGACAGCGGCTTTCCAGTCCGCTCTTCTCCCTGGCAGCGGCTTTCCAGTCCGCTCTTCTCCCTGACAGCGGCTTTCCAGTCCGCTCTTCTCCCTGACAGCGGCTTTCAGTCCGCTCTTTCCTGACAGCGGCTTCCAGTCCGCTCTTCTCCCTGACAGCGGCTTTCCAGTCCGCTCTTCTCCCTGACAGCGGCTTTCCAGTCCGCTCTTCTCCCTGACAGCGGCTTTCCAGTCCGCTCTTCTCCCTGACAGCGGCTTTCCAGTCCGCTCTTCTCCCTGACAGCGGCTTTCCAGTCCGCTCTTCTCCTGACAGCGGCTCAGTCCGCTCTTCTCCCTGACAGCGGCTTTCCAGTCCGCTCTTCTCCCGACAGCGGCTTCCAGTCCGCTCTTCTCCCTGACAGCGGCTTCCAGTCGCTCTTCTCCTGACAGCGGCTTCCAGTCCGCTCTTCTCCTGACAGCGGCTTCCAGTCCGCTCTTCTCCCTGACAGCGGCTCCAGTCCGCTCTTCTCCCTGCAGGCTCCAGTCCGCTCTTCTCCTGACAGCGGCTTTCCAGTCCGCTCTTCTCCCTGGCAGCGGCTTTCCAGTCCGCTCTTCTCCTGCAGCGGCTTTCCAGTCCGCTCTTTCCCTGGCAGGGCTGTTCTTCAGTCACGCTCTTCTCCTGACAGCGGCTTTCCAGTCCGCTCTTCTCCTGACAGCGGCTTTCCAGTCCGCTCTTCTCCCTGACAGCGGCTTTCCAGTCCGCTCTTCTCCCTAGCAGCGGCACCAGTCCGCTCTTCTCCTGGCACGGCTTTCCAGTCCGCTCTTCTCCTGGAAGCAGCTTTCCAGTCCGCTCTTCTCCCTGGCAGCGGCACCAGTCCGCTCTTCTCCTGACAGCGGCTTTCCAGTCCGCTCTTCTCCCTGGCAGCGGCTTTCCAGTCCGCTCTTCTCCCTGACAGCGGCTTTCCAGTCCGCTCTTCTCCCTGACAGCGGCTTTCCAGTCCGCTCTTCTCCCTGACAGCGGCTTTCCAGTCCGCTCTTCTCCCTGACAGCGGCTTTCCAGTCCGCTCTTCTCCCTGACAGCGGCTTTCCAGTCCGCTCTTCTCCCTGACAGCGGCTTTCCAGTCCGCTCTTCTCCCTGGCAGCGGCTTTCCAGTCCGCTCTTCTCCCTGGCAGCGGCTTTCCAGTCCGCTCTTCTCCCTGGCAGCGGCTTTCCAGTCCGCTCTTCTCCCTGACAGCGGCTTTCCAGTCCGCTCTTCTCCCTGACAGCGGCTTTCCAGTCCGCTCTTCTCCCTGGCAGCGGCTTTCCAGTCCGCTCTTCTCCCTGACAGCGGCTTTCCAGTCCGCTCTTCTCCCTGACAGCGGCTTTCCAGTCCGCTCTTCTCGATTTGGAACTGCCAAGGATTCTTTTGTGTGTTCAACTTGAACACGGGATCTACGTTCTATCGCCGGTCTCCTATAGGATTAGGAACTCGATCTCACCTACACTGAGATATCGGGAAAATATCCCGATAATATCTACGTGGTAGCGAACCGAGTACCTTTGTAGCGAGAGGCAAACACCTAACATTCTACGCCACAAAGACACCTTATGTGTTGCTTATATATCTAGCGTTATTTATTGTTCTACCATTGACTACATGACAGGTAGCAAGACATATTGTGAGAGAAAGATACACTAGAAATGCAACGAGGAAAACATAAAGGATTCATGTAACACAGCTTCGGGGAAAAAATGATACTCAAAGTGAGAAGATATGGAAACATGTGTTAAAGATAATAACACAAACAAAGTCAGATGAAAGATAGAACATAAAAAGAAAAGTGTGAAGGTGAGTTTATTGTCTAGAAACTAGTTTTTGTCTTCAACAGAATCTGTGAATGGATTCTGTGTAGGTGTCTCAACAGGTAGTAACAGGTACAAATGCTTGTCACGGATAGAGATATTGGCATATGGATACGGCATAATGAAATAGATAAGGACAGGATAGGAATACGTGATGACCCAAGTAAAGAAAAAAAAATGACGGAGGGTAGGACATACTCTGTGGAAGACTTGGTTGAATTTCCTTAGACAAGCACTTGAGTGGAACCCGCAACGGAGACGGAAAAAGGGGACGACTTAACAGACCTGGAAACGGAGTCTTTTTGAAAAACTGAGGGATGACGGTTTATCCAGGACTGTCATAAATAAAACCACCAGAGATCTGGGAAAGTGTATGACAACTGTTGAGTCTTTATGGGCCACGAGGATCAGAGAGGATTAAGTAATCATGCAAGTAATAATTGTAAAGAAATACAATGGCAAAGGTACTGAAGAAATTTGATTCATTTATTGTTAGACATGGTCGTCATCATTGCGTATTGGTTATTGGTTACTAAACTGACGTCATTGCACTCAGGGCAGACCTATAGGTGCTCAGTCTTCCCCAACAGATATCGAAGAGTATGCATACTGATGGTTTCTGTGGATCGCTGATTAAACACACCTCTCACTCTGCCTTTCACCATCATTGCACTTCGGTGAATATCCAAAATACTCAATCTCTTTCATACAGAAGAAGATCTGATTAGCAGTGCACAAACTCCACAAAACAGGCGAGAATCATCAATGCAAGTTTTGAGATAGTGAACATTCGTTGAAGCTTATTTTTAAAAATTGTTAATGAATTTTTCACGGGCAGTATCTTTTCAGCCTATTTTCAGCTGTGAAGCGTCTTATTTCGTTATTAACTTGAAAACGGCGCCAACTTTTTTAATCGTCCGTTTCCGATAGGACTAAGAACTCGATCTCATTTACATAGAGATCAGGAATCATTGGAAAATAGCATGATCGTTTCAAGTTAAAAAAGAACCGGGTACTTTTGGGGCAATAGACGGACAATGTATCTAGATCTCAATATCACAGAGAATCTCTCTAAAGACACTACTAGGAACTGTTTGCGTAGCCGTAGGCGTTGGGGTGACTAATATCTTGCACATGAAGCAGAGTTTTCCACGTGGCCTCGATGTATGACAATAGTCTCAATCTCCAAAAGTTCTCGGCTGGGATCCGCGTTAAGTGATCGGGCTATTTATCAGTGGTCTCTGATCTCTATATAGGTAAGATCTATTTCATATTCCTATCGGAGTTGGACAATAGAATGTTGGTCACGTGTTCAAATTGAACTCCTAAAAGAAACAATGTTGAAAATCATTAAATGTAAGTTGAAAATCCGCTGTTCTGGAACAATCTTTAATATTCATTAAGTAGTGTGACCTGAACAGAACTGTACCACCTTAAGAGTTCTTCGGTATTTCTCTCTCGCATAGATCAGATGTTCCATCTCTACAGCCGTCATGCTCAAATCATCAGTCCTGAATCCATCCTGAATCCACACTGAATCCATCTTTTCCGTAGTCTTCCTCTTCTCTTAAAAAATCTTTATTGTGAGTTCAAAATAAAATTCCTACAAATTCTCGCCCTTCTCGAAATTACATTAAGGGCCGGTGCTACAGAGTTCTTGCATTGCCTCTGAGATATCCATTGCATGAAATAGATCAGAACATACAGGTTTATTCACCAAAGTGGAAGTCGATTGAATTATGATTGTTCAATCAATCAATCCATCAATCAATCCTAAGTTAAGAAAGACGTATAGTCTGTTTCACTCATTGCCAGATTATCAAGATATTGACACGGACAAAGATTGTAGTCATCTCTAGGTTCCCGCGCTTGTCTAATAGAATTTACATAGGGAAAAAGACTGAGACTATATGCTATTTTATTCATTGCAACGTACTGGAGTGATTTGAAACAACTGTTCCGATATCGTGAAGTATGTGACCCATGTACCGTGGATAACAAATGTGACCAGGTTGATGTTGCCCAATACATACATACTTTATATTATGAAAACAGGTTTTTTTCGATCCAGAAGCACTTGTTCAGCTCTTCAGCTCGGTGCCATGGACATCGTAACCCTAAGTTCGGTGCCATGAACACCATAAAACTGGAGAACCTGTGGCTTTACTGCCAGCCCACTGAATTGAACCGCGCTCACAGGGAGCTTGTCACCCGTCGTCCAACCTGCTACGAACACGCCGGGCAGGTTATTTACTTTAAAAAAAAGTTACTCTAGTAATAATGTTTTTGACTTATTTCAATGTATGTCGCGACTTTTCTTAAACCTTGCCATGTTACTTTCTAATTGAAGATCGGTTCACATCTGGTCTTTTGAAATCTCATTCTTGCCAAGTGTATCCACCACTTCCTTTACAAGCAGCCTCTGATTTACTCATGAATTGAAAACCTAATGGAAATTATTCATTTGTATCGGCTCCAAGGAGGGGCAGAAAAGATATAGTGGTGAATGTTATACCAGCATCTGTTAAGTAACTCGCGATTCCTGGATGTCTGGGAAGGAATTCAAATGTGTCTGGTCTAGATATTTAAGAATGTCCGACCTTTCCAGTTCGAGAAGGATGTGATATACGGAATCGAATTTTTTTTTAAACCGATCCAGAAGCACTTGAACTTTCAGCTCTTCGGCTCGGTGCCGTGGACATCGTAACCCTTCGGTTCGGTGCCACGAACACCGTGAATCTGGTGAACCTGTGGCTTTTCTGCCAGCCCGCGGAGTTGAACCCGCACTCACAGGAGCTTGTCACCCGTAGTCCAACGCGCTACAAACACGCTGGGCAGACGGGCACGAAATCGAATATACTGTTCTCAGTACTAAAAACATACAATATTCTATAACATACAGTATAGTAATCTGGTAGTATGTGACACCACTAGGCTGAATAATGATGATGTGTATCCCAATTTTTCCAAGTTACAGAAAGTAAAATTAGAGATCATGTTTTCTTATTACGTGATTGAGGTAGAATGACGGAATACGGTGATTAATCCATATTTTCCTTTGACAAAATGGGTGTTGGGGTCAGTATCACGATGGTCACTTTCATCTGGTGTTGAATTGAAGCTGGATCCATTTGAGGGCCGTTTATTGTATGAAAAACCTCACATTAACTGTAGACTTCAAACCGGGACCTACAATCTATGAAGCATGTTAGATAGCAACTGTACTATAACGGCTCTAATTAAATAATGTAGTTCTTCATTGCTACCACATAGAAAATGTTCTATAAGTGACATCTTCTATAGTTGTCGATAGTTTTATAAGCGACATCTTATACTGTAGACCATAGATTCCCAAACTTTTTCGGCTCACCGCCCATTTTGCACAACATAAACTTTGTAACGTCTCCCTCCACCGCCCATTTTGCACAACATAAACTTTGTAACGTCCCTCTCCCCACCCACATATATACATGCTCTATTTGCTTTTTGACATATAAAATTGATATATATTTATGTCATACATGGTTAATTATCAAATGATTATATGCATGAAATAGGAAATTGATGAAAAAATGGATCGTGTAAGATGGGCATAAGATGAATTAAAATGCAGAATTAAAATTTTAAATGATTATTGAATCGCAAAATCACGAAAATAATTTATTTAAAAATATTTATGATTAATTTCTTCTTTAAGGAGCCACCGACCTGTAATCGCCTTAACACCCCCCAAATTATTATAAACCCACTATCATCCCACTCCGCCTAGAACCCGTCAGCGCACACTGGGGCGGGGGCTGTGCCACCCACTTTGGGAAACGCTGATGTAGACTCAAGAGCAGAGATGCCCAACGCGGCGCTCGCTGGCGCCATGGTTCCTGTGTGATATATCACTGACGCCCTATGTTATTCCTCCAGCTTTGAAGTTGATCATAATTTAAAGAAAGACATTTTGTTTTTTTACATAACGTAAGGACTCAGTGTTTTCGTAAAAACGATATTTAAAACAATATATTTGTTCTTTTTCGATCCAGAAGCACTTGAGCTTTCACCTCTTCGGCCCAGTGCCATGGACATCGTAATCCTTTGGTTCGGTGCCACGAACACCGTAAATCTGGAGAACCTGTGGCTTTTCTGCCAGCCTGCGGAATTGAACAGCACTCACAGGGGGCTTGTCACCCGTTGTCCAACGCGCTACGAACACGCTGGGCAATCGGGCTAAAATAATTTAAAAACATTAAACATAGAGTCAGGATTTAGTTTTCGTCTATTATTTTAAACAACAAATTGATGTTACTATTAACATTACTTTATTATTAATATTAGTATTATTATTACAATTACCACATGACGCCCACGCCTCCACGGTCATTTAGTCAGTTTCGAGGGTCTATATGGCTCAGTGGTTACGCCCTTGTCTTGCGAGTTGAAGGTCGTTGATTCGAATCCGTACCGCGCCGTTCTGTTCACGAGTGAATTTTTTCCAGGAGACTCATATGAGACCCATATTTTATTCCAAGTTGCCATACTTCGCCTCCTTACCGGCCACAACAAGCTCCGAGCCCACATGTTCCACAAATTTAAGATTGGCACAACTAGCCTGTGCCCCTGCAAAAAGGCGGACATGACGGCAGAACACGTTCTGCAAGACTGTCAACAGTTAGCAGGTATAAGGACAAAAACATGGCCCAAAAACACAGAGCTTTGCGAGAAGCTGTACGGAGGAACAGAGTCCCTTAAAACCACGGTAAAATTAATGATAAAAGTTGGTTCATCAGTCTAGGCCGGGAACGCAAGAGAGATATGATTGTTACTGGAGCTACGGAGCTCCTTCTTTGTGCAAATCTCTCGGCAGGTGGCGTTCCTTTTCTGCGAGAGGACCGGGCCATATGGGGTAAACCCGGTGAAATGAAGTCAATCTATGGGCTTTTTATTCAGATGTGTCCCAATATGTAAAAAAGTTAGATAACACTGTTCTAGTGTATAGATAATATTGCATAATATATCAATGTGAACTAATGTTTAATGCATGCAGTGTCTGTTATCTTGAACAATGGCGGGTTTCTTTTTGTTGGTCCCACAAGCTTTGAATCTGGTTAGACAATGAATTTATCATTGTGTTAGAAGTGCTCATCACAGTCAAATTCTAGTTGTTTGTATATTTGACTATTCAAACTCCTACTTTTACTTATGTTGTATTATATTTGACTATTACTCAAACTCCTTACTTTTACTTATGTTGTATTATATTTGACTATTCAAACTCTTACTTTTACTTATGTTGTATTATATTTAATGTATTTAATCCTCTTATATGAATGAATAATTCATGAATGAATAATTCATGCAACTGAAAGATGAATTGATACACTGATAGGGACATCATTCATTGCACTACAGCGAATAACCATGCGTTCTCCAACCTCTTTTCCCCCTGCACAATAAGATATGAGCCGCAGAGCATGAACTTCGTAATACGTGTGATGGCTCGATGCAATTTTTAGGATAAAGCAAGTATGTACCGATATTTTAAAATTAGTTTGATTTATTTTGTTTAAGCTTCGGCTTTCCAGCCTATTATCACTTTTCAATCTTCATTGCACTCCGGACATGTCTATAAGCGCTCCGATCCCCTTCGCAATATCTCCAACAGCGTTCAGTGACCAACCATACCAGTTCGATGTTGATTGATGAGCTTACTCCTATATGTAGTTTTTGTACTTGCTAAATTTGAATACTATGTTATATTGTTCGTCCCAGATAGAACTAGACACTTGTTCTAACCCTGGGCTCACTGTAAATTGACCTTCGAAAACTCCATATGGGAGGCAAACCGAGTACTTTTGAAGAGTAAGGTAAGCACGTTACCTCAACAATGAAATGAAAATCGTGGCATTTCCTTTACAGGACGTAGCCATCAACCACAGTAAATGAGTCGTTGACGTTTTCTTCACACCACTTATACGTTCAGTAGTCTGTCATTGCTTTCTGAACGGTGAAGTCCATTTTCCCTTTTATAAAAATCCCACGGAAACGAATTTATTTCCAAACTTGCCCACCGTGGGGTTTGAACCACGTACACTTGGGTTTGTGATCCAGCTCACTATATACTACCGCTTGAGCTACATACGCTCACTATCTCAAAATTACAGAGGTTATAAAGAAATAATACTAACAAAGATGTATAGATGTAGGCAAGATCATAATTAATATGATCATATCAAAAGGGGGGAGAATGGGACGACGAGGATGGAGATATAATGAATGTCTAAAGGGTTTTAAGACGACGATTTCGTAGCGCATTGGACGTCGAGGGGACAGGCCCCTGTGAGTGCGGTTCAATTCCAAGTGGCAGAAAAGCCACAAGTTCTCCAGATTTACGTTGTTCGTAGTACCGAACCGAAGGGTTACGATGTCCATCGCACCGAGTCGAAGAGCTGAAAGCTCAAGTGCTTCTGGATCGGAAAAAAACCAAAACAAAACAAACGACGGATTGACTTTATCGTACCGGGTTTTACGCCATATGACTCGGTCCAGCTACCCAAAAGTGGGACGCCACCTGCCGATAATATTGCATAAAGCCCGAACTCCGTAGCTTCTACAATAATCCAAGGGTCTCTGGAAAAAAATGTACCCGTGAACAGAAGCGGTACCGCCCACTTTGGAATCCATGGTGAGATGATTGAAAGTTACAAATTCGTTTTTCTTGATAAAAACAAAGGTTTTAACTCAACTCTGGTCCTTGGATACTTAGTATGTCTATATAGGATAGCACAGAACAGGATATGTCCAGACTTCTCCCCTTGTCATACAACTTGTCTGCGAAAAATCTTGACGCGTGTACTGGCCGACTATATCTTTGAATCAAGAATTGCTTGCACGATGCACAACAAGAGAATATGGCAAATATCATCCGAAGTACGACGCTGGAGATATTGACATGTGATGCGCATAGGAACTGGCTCCACACGAAAACTGCACTGAGATGGACTCCAGAGGGTAGGCGAAAGCGTGAAGACCCAAGACAACCTGGAGGAGAACGATAGAGCAAGAGCTGAAGGAAATGAATCATAGCTGGAACACAATACAGAGGAAGGCCATGAACAGGGAAGAATGGTGTACGTTTGTTGCTGCCTAAACGCCAGGGGCGTAACAGGCTAAAGAGAGAGATAGGATAGCACAATTTTTGTAAACGTTTTATTGAGCAGTACGTCTGACATTTTTTTCTCTCTCCATCATGCTCAACAATACAAACATTTTATTGATTGATCCGATAAAAACCAAGAATATTAGATATATCGACACAGACAGCATGTTATACATCTTCCGTGTATGCCCGACCAAGTGAAAGAAGAATAACTCTGTGTGTGTGAGTACACTCTTCCCAAGTATGTTAACGATATCTATCTCGTTCATTCTCTTGTCTGATTAGATTGGCAAGTCCAACTTACCAAACGTCTACATTTGACTACCAACTATAATCGACCACTCGGAAGTGCCATCATCGACCAGACTCGTATTATATCATCAAAGACTCTCACTTTTACTGTCTGTCTATTTATATGTTTGTCTGCCTGTCTGCCTACTACCAATCCATCCACCCGCACATTCATCCGTCCATCCATCCATCCATCCACCCACTCATCTAACAATCCACCCATCTACCCTTTCGTCCATTCGACCACCCACCCACCCAAACACCCATCCGCCCATCGATTAATCCATTCTACTCCATTCATTCATCGATCCAACCATCCATTGATCCATCCATCCATTAACTCACCCACTCATCCACTCTTTCATCCATTCCTCCCACCCTCCCTCCCTCCATCCATCCACCCACCCTTCCTTCCATCCATTCATTCATCAATCCATCCACTCACCCACAAATCCATCGATCCACCCACCCACCCACCCATCCCTCCATTAATTAATTCAACCATCCATCCATCCAACCACTCACCCACAAATCATCATCCACCACCACCCACCCATCCTCCATTAATTAATTCAACCATCCATCCATCAACCACTCACCTACAAATCCATCATCAACCACCCAATCTCCATTAATTAATTCAACCATCCATCCATCCAACCACTCACCCACAAATCCATCCATCCACTACCATCATTTAAAATATGTGTAAATCTATAATATTGAACAACCTACTTTACTGCCATCATTAGATTACATATAAATAAATAATCATGTACAGTTTAAGCGTATTTAATAATCATTTCATACGAACTCTCACATTAACTCTTTATAAAAACCAGATTCCAGACACATACAAACACACCTACACCACCTGTGAACTTCTCAATTCCGATACCTTTGTCTGGTGCCTATCTTTGATCAAACACAGCCGTCCTTTTAGCTGTACATACCTAGGAGTCAGTCATTGCATTTCTATATTTGTCTCGTGGGAGGCAAGAAAGCTCAAGGGTATCTTTCTCTCCCAGAAAAATAATGTATGTTGGGAAAAGTAAGTATGCAGACATATAACTCGAATTTGTTGTTATAAACGGTAACAATAGGAATAAGTGTTATTCTATTGGAGAAACCGAAAGGTTATGTCTATGTTGGATAGTCTGCTACAAGTTTTGGTTGTGTTAGAAAGGTTAGTAAGACAAATAGGAAAAAAAGTTCGAGTATATCACAAGACAAGCTTTCAGATAGAGCCCCCAGGGCAATAGAGGTTGGGGAAGACCCAGGAACACATGGAGACAAAATGCAAGAAAATGGGGAGGGAGTCGGGATATCTGGAAAAGATGGCATTGGATAGGCGGGATTGGAAGGCTTTGGTTGCGGACCTATGCTTCCCTAGGGGCGAAGGGTGAAGAAGAAACTATATTGTGATCAGAACAAGTTGAAGAACAAAGTATTGGATTCTGTTAGTTGTTTGTTTGTTATACATCTTCAGTTCTTCTTTAGACGTCTGACAATATATTTTACAGTGTTCATTCATTTTTAATGAGTACTAGTTTTATAGTTAATATGTGTTAGAATGTCAGGTTGTAGTATGAGTGGATGTCGTCTAGAGACGTTTCCAACATCTAGAGACTCATACTGTTCAGGGTATGAGGGTGTTTCAGTAATGGGAGAGTGAACAATCGTGCATCGATTGTCGGGAAGTTTAGGATAGATAAGGGAAATGTTCTTCGGTCCCTAGAAGATCTACTGTTGGATGAGGACACTCAAATTGATGTTGAATCCATACAGCGATTTAAGGAGTTTGTTAAGGAGTTTGTTAAGGAGTTTGTTAAGGAGTTTGTTAAGGAGTTTGTTAAGGAGTTTGTTAAGGAGTTTATTAAGGGGTTTGTTAAGGGGTTTGTTAAGGAGTATGTTAAGGAGTTTGTTAAGGAGTTTGTTAAGGAGTTTGTAAAGGAGTTTTGATTTTTAAAGGGAGTTTTGTTTTTAAAGGGAGTTTGTTAAGGAGTTAATTTTTAGAGGGGTTGTTAGGTTTGTTAAGTAGAAGTGTTTGTTAGAGTTTGTTAAGGAGTTTGTAAAAGGTAAGAGTTTGTTAAGGAGTTTGTTAAGGAGTTTTAGAGTTTATTAAGGAGTTTATTAAGGAGGAGTGTTAGGAGTTGTTAGAGTTTGTTAGGAGTTGTAAAGTATTAAGGAGTTTGTTAAGGTTTAAGGGTTTTGATTTGGACTACATGTTGTACAAATAAATTGAATGCTGAGGAAATAGAGAGAGTGTGTTTAACTGGAACAACTGGCACCTGTTGAAGGAGACTGAGCCTATGGGCCTGCCCGGGTGATGTGATGTCGGTTCAGTAACCAATAACCAAGGTTTAATACATTGAAAGGAGGTCTGGGACATCTGGTTACAATTGGTAAAATAAGGAAAATGGGAATCTAAACGGCATAGGAGAAGATGTTGAATGGTCTGAAAATTGTGGTTCGGCAAGAGATCGACGTCAGAACTGATTAACTGCACCAAGGAGAGAGAGAGAGAGAGAGTTGTGGAGAGACATGATCGTCTGCGCCAACAGGCATGACCCTTGATTTAAGTTACTGCTTTGTTATGAGAACCGTGATAGTCTAGTGGTTAGTGCACTAGCTTTGTAGGCTAATGTATTAATGATGAGGTCGTGCGACTGCATAGCTCTACTAGCCTGCTCTACTACAGCATGAGAAGTGAGACTAAGCAAACGGTATAATCTAGTATGAAAAGAGCAACAGACTCCCCATTATTAGAAAAATGTCATAATTGTATAAATAAGAAAAAAATGTAACAACAGAAACTGCACACAGTACCGAACTATCCCTATCTCCTGAGTCACACTGGACAAATGTTTTTTCAAAATCGTTGAGAAAAAAATACGTTCTGTAATCGAACCCCAATTGAGTGAAACACAATTGCTGTTTAGAAACGATAACAATGTGCCGACGCCGGTTTCGCTCAGATAAATTGTCGAAAAATCAATTGAATTCAACGAAACACTTTATTTAGCTATTGTTCACCAGGAAACGGTATTTGACAGAGAAAAATTGCAGATTTGGATTGGTCTGTATTCTGGGTACGGTAAGTTGATTACACATTCTTGATGAAAAGACTTTGGCGACTTTGGTGCTTACGTGCTTAAAATAATAAAACATATAGTAGTGATGAGAAGAAGTAGGAGGAGATAAGAGGGGATCTAGCACTGAGAAAACGCTAGGACACGTGAAACATAACAGAGCCAGTGAAGTACCTCCGTATGATGAGTCGTCCAATGAAAGATATATTATAGAATCTAACAATGAGACGTTTTAAAAGAAACTGCTTTCTATACCAGGTCAAGCGATTTCGCAGTCGCAGACAGATTCCAGACCTAAATAAAATGTACACACCATTAAAGTCTGTGTCAAAACAAAAGCATTGGAGAGAGTAATCTAGACTATAGTACATATCCGGAAAATCATTTGTGCGTTTGAATATAAGTGTTACAGAAGAGTCATCCATATATCATCGACAGATAAGCGAACACAGATCTATCCAGAAGGAATTCAAAATCCAAGAAAACTGACCGATGCTGCAAATAAGAATGATAAAATTGAACTATTTTGGACATATAAACATACATGAAGGGTTGGAAAATGCCATCTTGTAAGGAGGCATCCTGCAAAGGAGGGAATAGGAAGATCACGGAGAAGATGGATTCAGGATGTGACTGATGATTTAAGGATGACTGCAGACGAGGCGGAGCGTCTGACATGAGAGTGAGAGAGAGAGAGAGAGAGTGAGGCGAAAGTAATCCAGAAGAACTGCTAATATGACGAAGTTCTGCTCAGGTCAAGATATTCGATGAATGAAATGATTGAATTTTAAGCGAACAAAGGAAAGTAACAATTTGGTCTATTTGTTTACTTTCCATTGAAGTAATAAGATCCAATTTTCTCAACATACCCACGCATTGGCTAGTCTTATTTATACATTTCTGTCATATAAATCAGCCGAGTTAAACCCACATTTTCAAGTATTTTACATTGAAGTAATATTTTCTCCAGTATTAAGATCCTAATGGAATATTGTCCGTAATCCTGGTTTTTTCATATTGACAGGTGTAATTCCAGCATCCTTCACCTGTAATAATCTCAGTGCTAACTCCCGCCCACAGATTAACCTTAGTAACTGAATATAATAAATCAGAAAAAATACGTTTTATTCTGTTCATTTCACAATACCATTCTAGTGAATAGATGGAGATGATAAATATAGAGGAATAAGTCTAAGATTATGGGCGGTTATAAGGTGAGTGGGTGGCAGACATGTAGGCAGACAGATAGATAGACAAATAAATGGATAGATAGACAGACATTGATTCTACTGTATCTTTCTTTCTTTCTCGAATCCTGTATGCCTCACAGCGTCAGGTCAGGAAGAGATTTCTAAAACGGGCCTAGTATGCGCTTCGTAGATAGTCTCTTTCGTCGCCTCTGTTATCTCGGAGGTCCATCTTTTGCGTGGCCGGCCTTTTGCTTTGTACCCGTTGTATCGGAGCAGCATTGCTCTTTGGGGTGCACTGTCTGATGGTAATCTGCTTACGTGACCGAACCATTTAATTTGTTGTTTCTTGATGAAGTCTAGTACTGATGTTGTACCCACTTTTTCCTGATGTCTTCATTTCTCAACCGGTCTCTTCTTGTTACACCCAGCATTCTGCGTAGACACTTCATCTCTGTTGTGACTAGTTTTCTTCTATCGTTTGTTGTCAGCGTCCAGGTTTGGCACTGGTAACATAATGTGGGAGAAAGATTGTGTTGAACATTGCTCTTTTGTGTTCATGGTGACGTGTTTGCATCTTAAAATTGGCGCCATTTGCCTATCATTTGATTTGCTTTGTTGCATCTGTGTTGAATTTCATTAGTTATTCTTCCATTTGCTGAAAAAATGCTCCCCAGGTATGTGAAATCTTTTGCTTGATTTAGTAGATGATTATCGATGGAGATGTTGGTAGTGTTTTCCTCTCTGGCGAATGTCATTACTACTGTATGCTTGAGTAAAAGTGAGAGTCTTTGATGATATAATACGAGTCTGGTCAATAATGGCACTTCCGAGTGGTCGATTATATTTGGTAGTCAAATGTAGACGTTTGGTAAGTTGGACTTGCCAATCTAATCAGACAAGAGAATGAATGAGATAGATATCGTTAACATACTTGGGAAGAGTGTACTCACACACACAGACACAGGGATTCTTCTTTCACTTGGTCGAGCATATTAGTACTTTATCATCAGACACTTACTGTCTGTGTCGATATATATAATATTCTTGGTTTTATTGAATCAATATATTAAATGCTCGTATTTGTGAAGCATGATAGATGGAGAAAGGTTAATTTCGCGGTCAAGAAATTAATAATTAAAAATATGTGAGAGAGTGAGAGAGAAAGAAAGAGAGAGAGAGAAGAAGGAGAGAGAGGGAGAGAGAGAGAAGAAAGGAAGAGAGAGAAAGAGAGAGAGAGAGAAGAAAGGACTAGAGAGAAAGAGAGAGAGAGAAGAAAGGAAGAGAGAGGAAAGAGATAGAAAAATGAGATGTGGAGAGAGAGAAAAAAAGAGAAAAGGAGACATGAAAGACAGAGAAGAAAAAAAGAGAGATATACAAATGAGATGTAGAGAGAGAGACAGAAAAAAAGGAGACATGAAAGACAGAGAAGAAAAAAAGAGAGGAAAGAAATAGAAACATGAGATGTAGAGAGCAGAGAGAAAAAAAGGAGACATGAAAGACAGAGAAGAAAATGCGGTATAGAGATAGAGAGAAAGGAAGCAAGAAGTGGAGAGAAAAAAAGAGTAAAGAAAGAGAGAGAAAAGGAGAAGTAGGGAGAGAGAGAGAGAGAGATATGTAAAGGTAGACATAACAATAGCAGAAGTAGAAATTGGAAATGTTTAGAAATGAGTAGAGTTACCAAAAAGAAGACGTATATACGAACTATATAGGAGAAAAGAGGTTGAGATAGAAATGGAATAAGATATATTGGAGTGGTAAATGTATAGATGAATTTTCAATTCAAATGTTGTATCAACCCTAACATATGCCAGCGAGAGTTGGAAAATGACTAAAGATATAGAAAGCAAGTTGAATGCATTTGAAAATAAATGTCTGCGCAAAACAATGAATATAAAATAGAACGAATTCAGGAGAAGTGATGAAATCAGAGACATGTCTGGTCAACCACTAGTGACAACTGTTATAAGAAGAGAAGATGGAGATATGTTGGACAAACCTTGAGGAGAAATGATCAACGAAAATCAAAGTAGGCATTGAAGTTGGATGCAAAGGGTTCAAGAAAAGAGGACGACCTAAGGAGACCCTGAAACGAACTTTGTTGAGAGAGGCAAGAAATATCGGTCTCAGTTCCAAGGAGGCGATTGAGCGAATTGCCCATGATAGAGCGGTATGGAGAAATTACTTGCAGGCCCTATGTAACGTATAACGGTACGAGAGGAATTATTAAATGTATAGATAACACGATAATAAAAATGGAACAATTTATTCAACGAATATAGTGTTTCAAGTAAGCAATAATAAAACAAAACAATGAATAAATGCACAACAGAACACACAATCTGATCTTGGAGTCCAGATGTACTTACATATTTTGTAGATACTAAAAGTAATACTGTTATACAAATCAAGAAAGGGAATCGAGAAAGACAGAGAAGAAAGGACAATGTTATTTAATTTGGTATGATTGTTCTCATGTTTACTAGCAACAATTCTTAGTTTTATATTTACTTTTCATCTAGAAAACGAAGAAAAAGAGAATGACTCGACGAGGTCGGTAACAACTAGGATACACACTGCAGCATTATTTTGTAGGTATAATTAGAGTAATAGCAGCAACACACTTTATTCCTTTCCTGCCCTTTATTAGACAATCTGATTTTATGTTTGAATATTTTGTCTATGGTATTTCATTTTTATTACAGTCTAGTACATTTATGATGTTCACTATTTCTGTTGAAAATAATTCTCCTATTGTTGTTCAATTGTGTTTTTTTTTTTAAAAGAACCTTCCCTTTCCCTTCCCGCCATCCGCCACATCCCTTACAAAATAAAATACAGACCTGTGTATAAGAACAGGACAAGAACTCACAACGACCAAGGTTATAGGAGAAAATGACGATGTATCAAGCGGAAGGCACAGTCGATTGTCACTAGACATGCACTTGAAAGGAACCAGCAAGGAAAACGGAAAAGGGGACGTTATTAACAGACCTGGAGACGGAGTCTTCATGAGAAAGTGAAGGATGCAGAACTATCCTGGGATGCCACAAAGAAAACATACAGCAACCGAGAAAAGTGGAGAACAACCGTTGAGGTCCTATGCTCCAAGAGGAACGAATAGGAATAAGTCAAGTCAGGTTTTATGTGTGAAGGTCTGCGGTTCGGATAATACATTTTATATTCATTAACAAATAATAGTGTACTTTGTTGAGAAAGATACTTCTTCAATAATGCGTGATAATGGTATAGGAAGCGTGTCATGGGCAATAAATAAACATACACTAATATTACTGAAAGTGATATAGATAAACTGTATCTACATACAGAAGAAAGCAAAAAGAGTACAACATACCGCTAAAATAACTATTGTTGATATGTTGAGGTCAACGAACAACACAAGTTATTTTAGATCTTTGAGACAATCGTTTCTCGAGAATGTCATTAGAAGGAAGGGGGAAAGGGAGGGTGTGTGTTTAGAACACTTGGTCACAACCAACAAAATCAACGAGAGAACGAAACAGATGACGACAGAGAGAGAGAGAGAGAGAGAGAGAGAGAGCGGGGAGGAAGAAGAGAAAAATAATTGATACCGTTCGTGACAAATTCGTTTCACAGAAACGACGAATGAATTTCATCATTGTACCTGGTTTTCCCATATTCCTCCGTATATTTTGGCAGAAATGGCACGAGAGTGCTGCAGAAAGCACTAAATCTGTAGCTTCAGCAACACTCCTAGGGAGTCTCTTGAAAAATTGCACTAGAAGACTCTGTACAATTTGAACCCACAACCTTCAGAGCGCCAGACAAACGTCTTAACCACTTCGTCATAGAGATAAAGTCTTGCCATACTTCAGACAAACGTCTTAACCACTTCGTCATAGAGATAAAGTCTTTCCATACTTCAGACAAACGTCTTAACCACTTCGTCATAGAGATAAAGTCTTGCCATACTTCAGACAAACGTCTTAACCACTTCGTCATAGAGATAAAGTCTTGCCATACTTCAGACAAACGTCTTAACCACTTCGTCATAGAGATAAAGTCTTGCCATACTTCAGACAAACGTCTTAACCACTTCGTCATAGAGATAAAGTCTTGCCATACTTCAGACAAACGTCTTAACCACTTCGTCATAGAGATAAAGTCTTGCCATACTTCAGACAAACGTCTTAACCACTTCGTCATAGAGATAAAGTCTTGCCATACTTCAGACAAACGTCTTAACCACTTCGTCATAGAGATAAAGTCTTGCCATACTTCAGACAAACGTCTTAACCACTTCGTCATAGAGATAAAGTCTTGCCATACTTCAGACAAACGTCTTAACCACTTCGTCATAGAGATAAAGTGCCCTACTTCTCTATGGGAAGAAAACGGCAAAAACTGGAACTGAAAATCAGTAATCAGACACGTTTATGAAGATCCATACTTACACAAATCGGCATGGCACAACGTGATGATCACTTGTTCGATAAAGACATTAAACCGAAACATTATTTGTAATCTGTACTGTTGTAGTTTGTGTGACATTCATCTCATTTCATGAGTTCATCTGTCACCAAAATGTGCTACAATTTGTAATTTGTGGAACTTCCGTCCTCCATAAAAGGCAGTTATCAAATGTTTCCAAAATGGGGGAGATTGATATCAATTGTATAGTAACTGTTATATAGTAATCAAGTAATCGCATTTCCTGTCCCTATATGCGTTAGTTAATGGTAACTATTAAGTGCTCAATTAGTATGTGCCAAATATTTGTCGTTAGTCACTGTTAGCAAATGCAAGTTCGGTTCCTTGTTTATGCATGACTCTGAGTATTCGAAGAAAAAATGTGGACACGGTTTAATGTTGGGAAATGTTAGCGATAAAAAGAATTGTGTACATCACTTCCAAGTACTAAGGTATAGTACTGAGTGGGCGCTAACACTTCACACCCCTACGTCTATATATGTTTATAATGATTGTGATGGTGGCCGTGATTATAATTCTACTCACTCAAACATGAAAGTCCCAAATATTCTTCCTTGAGATTCTCATCTAAATTGGCAGATTCTATTCTTTTTTTGTTTTTCAAGTGTATACTCTGTCTGATGTCCTTTCATGAGGGCATGAAAGCCAGCATACAGTTCGATGGCAGCACATCTGATAGTTTTGAGGTTAAGAGTGAAGTCAAGCAGGGCTGTGTCCTTGCCCCACTCTCTTTGGTATCTTCTTCGCAGTCCTTTTGAACCACGCCTTAGGGGACGCTGATGGTGATGTTTTCATCCGCACTAGATCTGATGGTTCACTGTTTAACTTGGCTCGCTTAAGAGCCAAGACAAAAACAACGGAAATACTTCTCAAGGACCTCCTTTTCGCTGACGATGCTGCCTTAGTCGCCCACAGTGAGACTACACTGCAATGCCTAATTAATAATTTGTCAAAAGCATGCGACCTCTTTTCTCTGACAATAAGTGTCTCCAAAACAGTTGTATTATGTCAGGAGACAAGACATCAAATATCACTTTAAATGGCAACCATCTAACACCAGTGCAAAAATTCTGCTATCTCGGGTCCACGGTCACTGCCAGCCTTTCTCTTGACGAAGAAATCAACGCTCGTATAGGAGTGCGGCTACTACATTCGGCAAACTATCAAAGCGAGCGTGGAAAACAAAAATTGACATTGCAGACGAAGACTCAAATATATCGAGCCTGTGTAATTAGTTCTTTACTATTATGGCTCAGAAACATGGACAGCCTACTCAAGACACGAGAGGAGACTTAACATCTTTCACCTTCGATGTCTCCGCAAGACTATGAACATCAGGTGGTACGACAAGATAACCAACTCTGAAGTACTGCAACGTGCAAATCTGCCTTCCATCATGGGCATGCTCAGCAGTAGACGACTAAGATGGTTGGGACATGTGAGAAGAATGGAAACTTATCGCATACCAAAACAAATGTTGTTCTGTGAACTTTCGGAGGAAGAGGCACCAGGGCAGACCACTGCTCAGATATAAAGATGTCTGCAAAACCTCAATGAAAAACTTTTCTATAGATCCCAGCACATGGGAGGGACTAGCAGATGACAGAGTTGTGTGGAAAGCCAAATTACGGAAGGGCGCAGAGTCTTTTGAGAAGAGACTTATGTACGAGCTGAACAACAGAGAGAAAAGCGAAAACTCAGAAGATGTCACAGTAAAACACTTGCCTATTGACCGTCTGTAAAGATGAAAAGGGCCATATATATATATATATATTCTTTTTTGTTTTTTAAGTGTATACTCTGTCTGATGTTATCAAATAATAATAATAATTCCTCTCGTACCGCTATAAGTTACATAATGCCTGCAAGCAATTTCTCCATATCGCTCTATCCTGGGCTACTTGCTCAATCTCATCTATGGAACTGAGACCAATATTTCTTGCCTCTCTCAGCAAAGTTCGTTTCAGGGTCTCCTTAGGTCGCCCTCTCTTTCTCGAACCCTTTGCATCCCACTTCAATGCCTGCTTTGATATTCGTTGATCATTTCTCCTCAAGATGTATCCAACATATCTCCATCTTCTCCTTCTTATAACAGTTGTCACTAGTGCTTGACCAGACATTTCTCTGATTTCATCACTTCTCTGAATTCATTCCATTTTATATTCATTATTTTTCGCAGACATCTATTTTTAAATGCATTCAACTTGCTTTCTATATCTTTAGTCATTTTCCAACTCTCACTGACATATGTTAGGATTGATACAACATTTGAATTGAAAATTCGTAATTTAGTTTTAATACTATATAACTTGCAGTTCCATATTTTATTTAGACTTTTAAAAGCTGATGTTGATTTGCCAATTCGTATCATAATTTCTTTTTAACATTTCCAGTGCAATCAAAATTGCTACCATGTCACTGCTCCGCTATTTTTATAATTTTAGAATGAATTTTGCTCTAGCAGAAGCTTTGTATTCTACTTTTATCAACTTCAAACATGCCAAGAGTTCTTTTACGTGCTCAATGTGAACTTGTGGCCTACGTTTTTTATCGTCCGTCTTCGATACGATTAAGTGTCAGATCTCACCTGCATTGACATCATGTATCACTTGAATAATATCCCGATCGTTCTACGCGGAAACGAACCTAGTATCTTTGAATTATTTGTTGATCATATCTTTGAAGCGAGAGGCGAAGACCTTACCCTCCCCCCGCCTTAACGCTACAGACCTACACATAAACTAACTTAACCCCTTTGCTCTTCTGAGCCCATATCGAGTTTTTTTGGGATGACGCAATGCTAGTATACTGGCTAATTAACTCTTACAATACGATAAGCCACCTGACAAATCATCTGGAGGTAAATATTTTCCATAATGCCACCTCACATACTAAACCATTCAATGGAAACTAATTTATTCATAATATTCAGTTGTAGCTTTTCTGATCTAATCTAGGCTACTTCTCAGCGTTAGAAGAAGAGATTTCTGGAACGCATAGCATGTGTGCTCTATGAGAAGGGTCAGGCCGTGCTATGATACAGAGAGATGGTCTCATCAGGAGGAACTGAAATGGGAGCGGCATAAGCAGCAAAATCAAAATTACAATTGATGTTTATTTTAAAGAAAAAAGATTTAAGGGGCGGCATTTCGAAGACTTTTGGAGAGCCGCGGTAGCGTAGTTGTTCGTGAACTCGCTTCTCAAGGCTGGTGGTCTGGGTTCGACTCCCGCAGTGGGAGTGGAATTTTTCCCGAACGCGACGGCTATCAGGTCGTCCCAGCCTCAATTGGGTACCAGACATGCTCTGGTAAAGTAAAGGCGACCTGCATGATGCTGACCACATCACCCATTGTGTGCCGACGGTCAATGAACGATACAGGCCTAAAACTGTATTGCCCTATATGCCACGAGGTATGAAAGGCTTCCTTTACTTTTTTACCTTTACTTTATTTCGAAGACTTGCATCATAGTGAGAAAAATATACCGCACGGTCCTGTCTTAGAGTTAAGTATACATTGCAAAATAAGTGCTCTCAAGCTTAAATAGAAAATGAATTGAAATGGATAACTCAAACTAACAAACTTAATTAACTAATAATATATTGTTAGTTTATACGAGACTCCTGAAGGAAACAAACATTATTTAACTGTGAGTTTGTGGCTGCTAGCTTCTGTCTTATTTAATGTGTCAGAAAGTTTCGCTGATGTATTGTCCGGATATCTAGTGACATTAAGTCACAGCTAGCGATACTAAAACACAGGTGACGTGACGTAATTAACCACGTGACATCTTTAAACCAGCATTGATCTATGCAGGCAGTTGGGTTTTAGAAGCAAGTGATTAGGGAATGGGAAGGGCGAGGAAGGGAATAATAAGAAAGTAGCACACATATTTATATTTCCACGTTGCACGAATGCATGACGGTAGAATAGATTTCTGAATTGTAGGACAATTAATGACTCACGGGAATGCTCACTTTCAGATATAATCGATTTTTTAAAAGCGTATTTTAACAAGTAATACAGTGATTTTGACACGCTTAGAAAATACTTCACACTTCACGTAGCACCGGCGTGGGTCACCAATGTAATTTAAAAATAGTGAAAACAGTTTGTAAGAATTTTATTGTTTAATCTTTCAAATGAAGTTTGCCCGTGCAGCTGCTTTCGCCTGCGCTTCTCGATTTTGAACCGAGAGTTTTAACAGAATCAAATGCCCGCCTGCCCAGCGTGTTCGTAGCGCATTGAACTGCGAGAGACTAGCTCTCTGTGAGTGCGGGTTCAATTCCGTGGGCTGGCAGAAAAACCACAGGTTCCCCAGATTCACGGTGTTCGTGGCACCGAACCGAAGAGTTACGATGTCCATGGCACCGAGCCGAAAAGCTGAAGTGCTTTTGAATCGGCAAAAAACCCACAAAAAACCAGTCAAATAAAATATTTTTGTATCAGAGATTTTCGGTACTCATTGCTGTCGTATTGTTCTGTTTCAGTTCGACATATTTATTTCTGCAGTAGTTGGGGATTCTGACATTGATATAATATGTTAAATGCTTTTGATTAACATCATAGGCATTTCTCAGTAGACTCAGTTTGTTTAAAGTCATTTCATGTCCATTAGTACAGTTGTAATGTTGTCCATCGTTGTAAAGGTATGTTCAAGCCCATGTGTTATTGTCCATTGTCGTAAAGCTAAATTCAAGTCAATGTTTTATTTTCCATAGTTGTAAAGCCATATTCAAGTCAATGTATTATTTTCCATCGTTTTAAAGCTATGTTCAAGACAATGTATTATTTCCATGTTTGTGAAACGATGTTCAAGACAATGTATTATTTTCCATGTTTGTAAAGCTATGTTCAAGACAATGTATTATTGTCCATGTTTGTAAAGCTATATTCAAGACAATGTATTATTTTCCATGGTTGTAAAGCTATGGTCAAGTCAATGTATTATTGTTCATCGTTGTAAAGTTATGTCATTGTATTGTTGTTCATCGTTGTAAAACTATGTTTGTCATTGTATTGTTGTTCATCGTTGTAAAGCTATATTCCAGACAATGTATTATTGTCATGGCTGTAAAGCTATGGTCAAGTCAAAGTATTATTTTCAATTAGTGTAAAGCTATGTTCAAGTCTAAATATTATCCATATAGTTTTCAATATGATATCAACAACTGTGTCACTGACATAAACAAATGGAATGTGAATGTTAGCACATTTAGGGAGTGATAGCTACAATGTAGATCTGACATTCAGTATATTATTATCATACACTGCACATACAATAGCCACATAGATAATAAATAATAAAGTATACCCTCCTCTGTGCTACTTCTACCTAACAAGTCAATATGCTGCTTGGCGTGTGCAGCTATTGTTGTTAACATGTAGTGCAATCAAGAAAAAATTCATTATTCTCATTATCGTAACTACTTTCACGCGTAGATATGATGGATTGTGACAACCAAATAGTTGTCAATCTATGTGTGAATTTGCAAATTTTGTTACAACTATATGTAAGCGAAACTGGTAAAAGGTTTGGTGACTGTTTGTCAACGTTAGCACAATATATGTCATCATTCTCTGACCTGTGTAACCGCCAACTTTAGTAACACTAACCATCTTACTGCTGCTGACATCCAAATCACAGACATCCGATTGTGTTCCTCTGATAATAAAGAGTCAATTTTCCATTGAACATGATAATCGCTATATGGTACCTTGGTAAGGTCTTAGTGGTGTAGATGTACGGTTCTCGCCTTTCATTCCAAGGGTGCTTGGTTTGTTCCCCAAGTGGAGCGATCTGGATATTTTTCCAGAGATCTCTGATCTCAATGTAGGTGAGATCAAGTACCTAGTCCTATCAAAGACAGACGATAAGACGTAAGTACGATGTTCAAGCTGAGCACGTCAAAAAACCTATTGACAGCTGAAAATCGACAAAAGTAGGCTGGAAAATCACCGAACGAGCAAAATTCATTTAAAAGATTTAAAAAATTTCTTCAAAAATTTTGCCATCTATAATTTCGGGGACTCTTGCCGCTGCTACGTAGTTCGTGGCACAGTCGTTGAGATTTTCCTGTTTAAAAAATGAGATCGGAACACATATGTTTATTAACTTAAGACCAATGATGATGGTCTTAGCAATTTATCTATTTATATTTAAATTCAAGGAAAGTTAGAATTGATTTCTTTGTTCCTAATGCTTTTAAAATACAATTTGAAGGCAGTTACTTCTCACGCGCGATCTCATCAAAATATTTAACCAGCACCAAAAATTTTTTTCTATAAAGAAGTAAATGGTGGAAAAGAAGAAGAAGACTAAAAATTATCTCTGAAAATTCAGGCACGAATTTTGAGAACGAAAGGACGTCGGTCTGAAATAGATTTCATATGCATGGCTCTCTAACTGTTAGCATTATAAAAATTTAACTTACAAGTCATTATATTTCATTTTCTGCAATTTAGTAGATCTCTGCTGCACTGAGAGACATATTGAAATGTGAAATGGCTGTGACACTATGCGTTTTAACAAAACTTCCAAGTTGAATATGTTATCTGGGAGACATAATGCTAATAATGTTAGTGTTGTTTTTCCGATCCAAAGCACTAGTGCACGAACTCCGTAGCACTGGCGAGGTCCTCGATGTAATTTTGAAGATGGTGAAGATATTTTGTAGGAATTTTATTTTTATTCTTTCCTATAAGCGACGAACACCTAAACTCTACGCCCTATAAGGGACAAACACCTAAACTCTACGCCCTATAAGCGACGAACACCTAAACTCTACGCCCTATAAGCGACGAACACCTAAACTCCACGCCCTATAAGCGACGAACACCTAAACTCTACGTCCTATAAGTGACGAACACCTAAACTCTACGTCCTATAAGTGACGAACACCTAAACTCTACGTCCTATAAGCGACAAACACCTAAACTCTACCCCCTATAAGCGACAAACACCTAAACTCTAGGTCCTATAAGCGACAAACACCTAAACTCTACGTCATAGAGATCCCTTTAGGATTGTTGCTGGAGTTACGGTGTTCGTGCTTTGTCAACACTGTAGGCAGATGCCGTGTGATTCTTTATAATCGAGGAGTGAAATCCGAACTAATATATGCGGACGAATGTGAAAATGAAGAAATGAAAATGAAGAAAATGAGCGATTTGAATATGTCGGTCCACTACTAACAGGAGATGGAAGAGAATGAAGGAAATTTTAAAATGAAAAACATGGCCTTACACAAATTAAAACAATTAAAAACAGTATGGAATTGAACTGATATGGCCATAAAGAAAGGGCCATATAGGGAACCCGGTGCAATGAAAATACATCATATTTAGACCATAGATTCCCAAACCTTTACGACCCACCGCCCACTTTGCACGACATCAATTTTGTAACGCCCCCCTCCCCATTATAACAGTTTGCCAACTCCCCATATATATATATACATGCTCTATTTTCACTTTGACATATAAAATTGATATATATTTCTATCATATATGGTCAATTATCAAATGATTATATACACGAAATAGAACATTGATGTTAAAATGGATCGGGTAAGACGGACATAAGATGAATAAAAATGCAGAATTAAAATTTTTAATGATTATTCAATCGCAAAATCACGAAAAAAACTCCCTAAAATTCTTCTGAACCACTATCGCCTCCCCCTCCTTCCCTCTGGAAGGCTTCAGCCCCACTGGGGACGGCACCGCCACTTTGGGAACCCATGCTTTTAAGTCAGAGAGTTTCTTAACGGGCAGTCTTAGTTAATATTCAATAGTATTATATTCAATAGTATTATATTCAATAGTATTATATTCAATAGTGTTATATTCAATAGTTGCCTTTTTGCTGCTGACATGTTTTAAACTTCATATTTAATGTAATCAGTTTATGTGGCGAAGTGGTTAAGCCATTTGACATGCGTTCCGTAAGTTGTGTGTTCGAATCCGGACAGCGTAGTTCGGTTCACAGTTGCGTTTTCTCGTACTCTTTCCGTAGCTACGGAGCTTGTGATTTGTGCACTATTCTCGACAGGTAACGTGTCATTTCTACGTAGAGTGATCGAGGACATCTGGGCAATGAAGTAAATCTTTCTTCTTTAGAGCTCATTCATGTCACGTTCTTCCTGGTCTGTATGAAGTTGATTTTCTACTGAATGTTCTCTAGGATGAGACGAGTTCATTCCTGTATGTTGTCAACCCACTATGGCTTCCTTTATTCTTTTCCTTTAACGGTTTATTGAAGGAGTTTTACCAAGTTTGAAAGACCCGTAACTAGTCTCGAAAAACTAGTCCCGAAAGTGATGAAGTATCTACGCAGAATGATGAAAGTAAAAAAAAAAAAAGACCGGTTTAGTAATGAAGACATTAAGAAAACAAGTGGGTATACCATCAGTACTGAACTTATTCAAGAAACAAGGACATATTCATGGTTTATTTAATATCTTGTAGTCATCTTCTTCTTGGTCTGCCTCTGCGTCCTAGGACCCCTGCAGTTTAATATTATTCTCTCCTGACCATCGTGATGCTTAATGGGACCAAAGTATAGTTGTTTATCAGCCAATTCTCTTTAACATTTAGCTCTTTCAGGACATCAGTGTTCTTCCTTTTTTTCTGTCCATGGTATCTGCAAATACTATAAGTTAAACAGATGCAGCGAATCTCTACATTTAGAGCGGTTCCACATAGCACCGTATGTTCGCTGCGTATAAAGAAATGCAGTTAAGGGTGAGTAGATGAAGATATTTTACGGAAAATAAATCTTTATTTATATTTAGTGCAGGAGAAAAGAATAACAGTGTGCGAAATGTGATTTTTGCGAGAATCTATAAATGTTACTACACAGAAGATGACATCATGAAAATTGTTCTAACTACAAAATGTGCGGTTAATGACTTCACATATAGTTATGACACAGATAAATATTTGGCTCGAAAAATACAAAACAATCATAAAAATATGTACAAAGAAAACGATATTAAGTGGTTAGGACATGCCATGAGAAAAGATCAAAATTAACTATGCACCGTTGCATACATACAACAGTAGAATGTCTAAGCTTGGGAGTACAGAGAGAGTATAGGAAGGATAGATGTATAACATTGCAGAAATAGTAGAACGATATTGTCTGAAAGTCACAGACTTGGCACACAGCTGGAAATATCATAACAGCAGCAGTAACAAAAACTTTATGCATGGCACCACATATAAATATGCACAGATGAAAAGCTAGCATGTTAAATAAATAAACATATAGATATATAGTTATAAGAAGCATATGAGAATGAGGAAAGGTATATGGAGTTGATAGCACAAATCAAAAGCAACATGTAGATATCATTAAGAGTAAAATAATCTTCTGTGTGGGTGTGGTGTAATGCATACATGAGAGGTAGATTATTAAATGCTAACACATGTTAGTATCATCAAGTATTTAGGGTATTAATGGCAGTGATGTGTGTCTTCTTCCCCTCTTCCACCATTTACTTCTTTATAGAAGTGTTGGGGAGCTAATGATCTTGTGTGTGCTTAAAGTCGAAGGATTGACTTAATTGCACTGGGTTTTACCCCATATGGCTCAGTCCCTCTCGGCAGAAATTGCACGCCACCTGCCGAGAGTATTGTACAAAGCACGAACTCCGTAGCTCCTGCAACAATCCTATGGGTCTATGAAAAAAACTGCATTCATGAACAGAAAGGCGCGGTCTGGATTCGAACCCACGACCATCGACTCACAAGGCAAAGGGCGTAACCACTTAGCCACTGACTTATTTTAAGGCACGTTGTAAGTGATATGTGTGTGTGTATGATAAAAATGACGTGACACACGATATATGTATAGATGATTAAAAGGCATTTTATCGTGTTGAACATCAGGAATCGTGGGGAAGAAAAGAAAGAAATGGAATTGCTCTTACATTTAATACAAATCATAAAAGAAGTGTATAGTGATCATATGGCGGCAGTAAGAACCTGCAGCGATATACGAGATTTGCTTGACATAAGTAAGGCAAGAAGTCAAAACAAAGTTGTATTATTTCGCTTTGTCTGTTTAACAAATATGCTAAAAACATCATGAACAATGTAACAGAAAATAGCACCACAAAGAATACGATTCTTTTATAATCGGAGGGAAATGAAATACCGAACTAATATATGCGGACGAATGTGAAAATGAAGAAATGAAAATGAAGAAAATGTGAGCGATTCTGAATATGTCGGTCCACTGCTAACAGGAGATGGAAAGAGAATGAAGGAAATTTTAAAATGAAAAAAAACATGGCTTTACACAAATTAAAACAACTAAAAACAGTATGGAATTAAACTAATAGAAAAAACAAAGTTGAGAACGCTATTAGCATGCGTATTTCAATTGACAACTTATTTGTGTAAAACCTGGACAATTAGCAAGGTAGTGAGAAAATCATATGTGCTTTTGAATATAAGTTTTACAGAAGTCTTCCGCATACCATGGCACAGCCACAGGGACCTTCTATATGAATATGCCGAAATAAAAGCAGGAAGAAAGGGCACAATAAACTTAGTAGCTCAACGATTGGTATATGATGGAGAAATTAAGATAAGGATAGGTTGTCTGTATATTTGAAATTATGAAGTACGCAGACAGAATACCCATTTTGCCCCTTTAAAAATGGCTACAAGCTCTAGGGGGATATGCTACACTATAGAAATGTCCCTACCAGATCTTAATCAATAAAAGAATGAAATAAAACAGAAAGATGTCTAATCAAGTAAAGCAAGCTATTTGCAACATTTCGAAATACGCATCTCATAAATATTGGCCGCACTAACGCGCCGCGAGTCCAGGCCAGATGCCATTAAGTTTGTCCTGGTTAATTATAGATTTATTGATGTGGGCATACGTTTCGGTATGGTTTGTGGTTGAATCTCCCAAAAGACAATATTCAGGTATTTAGTCGGGCTTGAGTTGGCTCTGAGCGTCTTCCTATGCTCAATGACACCGGACACCATGCTACAGTATTAGTAGATGTGATAGTAAACATTGGGGTTTTCTATTTGTAAACTCTTACCAGTAGCCCAGTTGTAGAAGTTTGTGTTTCAGTTTAAGTTTGGAATATTTTCATTGCACTCCGGACATGTCCATATGTGCTCCGATCACCTTCGCAACATCTCCAACAGCGTCCAGCGACTGACCGTAGCAGTTTGATTTTTATTGATGAGCCTACTCATATACCTGTTATGCTGTTCTTTTCTGGTCACTCCCATCTTCAAACCCAGTTCTCGCAATCTAGTAGTTGACGTGGAATGGTTTACTTTAAAGTTCGCTTTGCGGCCACACTCTATGAGAGTGTTCAGAATGTCAGCTCTATATATTGGGTGGCCCTCTGATATGGTGGTAGAGCCAACCAGCCTTTGCTTGTGTACAGCCTCTGATATGGTGGTAGAGCTAGCCAGCCTTTGTTTGTGTACAACCTCTGATATGGTGGTAGAGCTAGCCAGCCTTTGTTTGTGTACAACCTCTGATATGGTGGTAGAGCTAGCCAGTCTTTGTTTGTGTACAACCTCTGATATGGTGGTAGAGCCAACCAGCCTTTGTTTGTGTACGGCCTCTGATATGGTGGTAGAGCTAGCTAGACTTTGTTTGTGTACAACTGAATACTATTAACGAACATCATGTGACTGGAACAAAGTCATAATAATAATGACTGGATCTGAAGGTAAAGAACCAATATGAGAAACATTTTGACGACTGATATCCACGGTAAAGGTGTTTCTCTGATTCGTCACGATCCTCGTGCCTAGAACATCTGGACACATGTCTAAAGTATTGTAGAATTCGGTATAATCACCACACAGTCTGTGCATGTAGACTATATATATATATATATATATATATATATATATATAGATATAGTCAATAAGACGTCCATGTGGTTACATGGGCCCAATTTCGGGGTAAAGAATAGAACCACTATTACCATGCCATATACGGCGAAAGTGGAGGTTTGGCGTGAGATTAGCTACCACATCCTGTTAAAAAACACCCAGCTAAAAAAAACAAAAAACCCAACCAAGCATATGAGAGCTTGCAAGGCCTTGGTTGGGGACCTATAGAAGATATAGTCACCGGATAATATATGACGGGCGGTCTCTCCTTTTGTTGGTTTCTAACATTTCGGCTTATTCTTATTTAAAACCATCTCTGTCTTGTCCGTTTGATAAAACCAATCCTGTCAGGTGAATGTTCTACCTAGAGGTGAGTGCTTGATTTCTTTTGTGATATTGAAAGGAATCGTCATAAATACGAAATATTTTCTTTAAAATTTCTTCCCTATTGGATCCACATAATATCACTCTCTCTTTCTATCTCTCTCTCTCTCGCAATTGTTCTTTTTGGCCATTTTAATCATTCTTATTGTGATATATAAACAGCCTTTGCCAAGCACGTTTTTTTACGTCACATCATTCATCGTCATTTGGAGCTCTAGTGCTTATCCTTCGACGACGTGTCCGGTTTCAGCCAGCGTTTACTGGGTTCGCTCTCCGTCAGCCTTTGGTTGTCCCCAGCCTACCTGCAAGGCAGCAGGTTGGATCCACCTAATCTAAATTTCATGCTAATATTTCTCTAATATCCATACTAGAGTAACGAGTTGGCACAATGTCAACATGGCGTATCGAGATTCTGTACTAGTTGAAATATGAACTAAACAGATGCCAAGTTAACTATTTCGTTTGAAAGTGTTTTAATGTTTATGACACAATTTGTCACAATAGAAAAAACAAACAGGATAGATCGTGAGTTAAAGTTCAAACTGTAATCAGCTCTGTTGAAGATTACAGTTGTCACTATTAACGTCATCAAGCATGATTTAACTACATCATATATTCGGTTTGAGATTGCTTAGTAATGTCAGCATCATTTTTTGCGCTAAGCAAGTTTGATTTGTCCGATAGTATGTTTCGAAGGAAATAATATAGCATATTCTTGAGTTCTGAAAACATTTTATTCTAGAAGAAGATTTTCTACTGTGCTTCATGTTGTGTTAAATAACTTGAGCCCGCCTGCCCAGCGTGTTCGTAGCGTGTTGGACGACGAGTGACAAGCTCCCTGTGAGTCACGGGTTCAATTCCGCGGGTTGGCAGAAAATCAACAGGTTCTCTAGATTTACGGTGTTCGTAGCACCGAAGCGAAGGGTTACGATGTCCATGGCACCGAGCCGAGGAGCTGAAAGTTCAAGTGCTTCTGGATCAGAAAAAAAATTAAATAACTTGACAAATGAGAAATAAACCGTTGCCAAAAGCAGTGTCCAGGCAACCAAAAGGGAAATAACTTCGTTACATGTTTCGAACCAGTTTACCGAAGATAAGTGGTGCAGCTTTTTTAAATTTTGAATATATTAATCTAATGACTACGCTACTTTTACAAGGACATGACAACAATAGCGGTAGGACATTCATAACTGATAAGACTGTCTTGTGGGCGTCTATAGCTTAAACTGTAGTAAGCTCAATCACAACCCAATCATACCTGGTTCAAACTCGGTGGCGGGCAAGTTTGGAAACAAATTAGTTTTCTTGGATTTTTACGAATGATATAAATAGCCATCACCGTTCAGAAAGCAATGACAAACTACTGAACGTAAAAGTGGTGCCTAGAAAATCCACGACTCGTTTACAGTTGTTGATAGCCAAGTCATGTAAAGGACATGCCACGATTTTTCATAGAAACATTTACACTGGATCAAAGACAGTAGGCCTCAAAACAAACACAGGAAAAACAAAATTATGACAAACAGTAAATCAAACAACCAGTAATGTTAAAGTGGAAACACTGGAAAGGGTTAAGTGATTTACATATCTGGAGGTACTGACACTAAATGGTGGCAACAGAGGAAGATATAAAATCACGTCTGAGTAAGGCCAGAACCGTTTTGCAGAATGAACAGTTGCAAGTCCAAAATTCTACATAGGACACAAAGCTTACACTCATAAACAGCATTGTTTGCCAGTTTTGTCTACGGATCGAGAGTGTTGGAGGATGACAAAGGAGATACTAGCAGGCTGTCAGTTTTTCCACCACTCTTTCTTGATAGAATCTTGGAATATTTGGCCAGTAAAAATATCCAGTAACCAACTACTCCAAGACACAAGACAGAGGCATGAATGACATCTCAAAAGAAGATGGAAATGGCTCTGACATGTTATGAGAATGAGACAAGAAATGCCTGCAAGGATAGCTCAACTTGGACACCAGAGGAAGAGATAGAAAGGCAGACAGACAACATGGAGGCGCATGATGGAAGAGAACTGGACACGATCTCTGACGTGGGCTCTGCGCTGAAGGTTGCTAGAGGACAGAGAGAGAGAAAGTCCTTTCTGAAGCCCATGTGTCACTAGGCATGACGGGATTAAGTAAGTAAGTAATTGAGCGTAAGGTGCATAGCGCATTCGCTTATCGAATCCAACACAAAGGGTTGGGTTAGTGCTCATAGTGATATAGCATACATTTTATCAGAAGGCGGCGGCCATATTTTAAAATAAAATAATGTTAACAAAACAAATATTATAAAAGACACTTGCTAATGTGACAAGTCCCAGGACCATGGCAGAAGAGGACAAGAAGAAATGCCTATCAAGATATAAAAAATCATGATATGACCATCGACGAAGTGGGTGAACTCGACTATGAAACAGAGTGAATTTCGATTTGCTGCAAAGGAGCAACGTCCTGTAAGAGACAACCACCTTGATTATCTTGTTTAATAATGTGTCAATTTTGCAACCACACCTACACCACCCTTGCCTCACTCTTGCCGATAGGACATTCATGACTTGGTACCAACATCATCAACACAAATTTAGAAGTGGTACTATCAGATTCCAATGATAAATCAAGATGAACCGTCAATATCAACACCTGCAGACTACGCTGTCAGCGAGCCATGTCGGTTTAGTCTTTAAGTATTCTGTAAACATATTGCAACTTCGCATACAGTATACAAAGTTTTAGTAGGTACTTCATACCTTCTCTCTTTGATTATATATTATACATTGGTAATATGATTTCTTGTTATCATATTACACTGCATGTCAGTGTTCAAACAGTGCAGGTACATGATCAGGTGTCTCTAGTTTATTCATTGTCTGTAATCAGTTTTAATGCTCAGTAAAAGTTTGTAAAATTCTGCTTGCATGTGTGTATGATATGTATCAGTTCCTATATGAATCTGTGTAAATATTTGTGCAAGCTCTGTGCATGCTCATATGTATGTATTTATGTATGTATTTATGTATGTATGCATGCATGTGTGTATGTATGTATGTATGTATGTATGTATGTATGTATGTATGTATGTATTTATGTATGTATGCATGCATGTGTGTATGTATGTATGTATGTATGTATGTATGTATGTATGTATGTATGTATGTATGTATGTATGTATGTATGTATGTATGTATGTATGTATGTATGTATGTATGAATGTATGTATGTATGTATGTATGTATGTATGTATGTATGTATGTATGTATGTATTTATGTATGTATGCATGCATGTGTGTATGTATGTATGTATGTATGTATGTATGTATGTATGTATGTATATATGTATGTATGTATATATGTATGTATGTATGTATGTATGTATGTATGTATATATGTAGCTAGGTATGTAGGTATATATGCATACGCTTTTGTATGTGTACATGCGGCCGGATATTTCGGTCAAGCTAAAATTCCCCTATATTAAACAGCAAACGAGAACAGTAAAAAATAAAAGACAGGCAGAAAACGAAATTGATCACAACAGGAACGAGTGTACAACGTAGTAATAATAGCCGTCCATCTGGGATGATGACAACAGCCTGAGACGTGTGTTGTTGTACCTGTCTTATGTTTACTGGAAGTGGAAGTAGGAACACAATCCTCTACCATAGATGAATCATACATGACCAGATTTGGACATGTTTGTATTGTGTGCTGTCTATTTGCGCAGCTCGTTTTCTCTGTGCTTTAGCATTAACCCGATTCTCAATTATAGAAGTTCCTCTTGCGTTGTTGCAGCGTCACATTTGACGATTTTTGCAAGCCATTTTCAGCACCTGATGATTTTTTTTTTTCGATCCAGAAGCCTGAGCTTTCAGCTCTTTGGCTCGTGCCATGGACATTGTAGCCCTTCGGTTCGGTGCCACGAACACCGAAATCTTGAGAACCTGTGGCTTTTATGCCAGCACGCGGAATTGTAACGCCCTCACAGGGGGCTTGTCACCCGTCATCCAACGCGCTACGAACACGCTGGGCAGGCGGGCTCCTGGTGTCTATAAGGAAGCACTTTAAGAGTATCTTTGAAGTATTTTTTCTGTCCACCAACCAGTTGTTTGCCCCCCAACATGCTCGCTATATATCAGCTATTACAAATCTCATTGTAGTAGTAGGTAAAGAAAACATTGCCATACCAAGTGTTTCTTTTGTTATATCATGTAGCATATTGGTGAATACAGAGTTGGGTCTGTGTTATTCATTGACCAACTGGACACTGTCTGGGATGTGTTCAACATCAACTGACCGGTTTTTTAACTTAACAGTCCAGATCTTAGTGTTACTTACTTACTTTACTTATTCCTCTCCGCTCCACGTGGATCATAGGGCCTCAGCAGTTGTTCGCCACTCTTCTCGGTCACTGGTTGTTCTCTTTATGGTCTCCCAGGATAGTAAAAAGAGTCGTCAGCACATCAGCTTCCTTGCGGATTTGGCTGCTGCGCGTCATCTGTTTCCGGTATGGAGCCATGGTCCTTCCGAGACTCAAGTTAGCTGTTTTTGGCTTCTGTAACTAAGTTCTTTTTAAATGGATGGGTAGTTAGCCCATCGCACAACCCCCACCTGCGGACCAGGAGGGCACATTTAGTCTGACCTCTCGCCTTTGACCTGTCCGGCTTGGGTAACCCTGCCGGCATAGTTCTCCGGGTCATTGAGGTACAGAATCCACCTTCCCCGCCCCTACAAAGTAATGGCCTCATGAGGATCTCGTGTAAATGACAGAATAAGAAATGTTCACAAAATAAAGACTATACAGAACCTAATATAAACGTTCTTTTCATCAGTGCTTCAAAGATTTAAGCGTTAATAAAGAAAGAGAGATAAATGTATGTGTTTTACAAACTATAGACCAATAGTAATTGCATAAAGTATTAGATCATGACAACATTTTGTCGTTTCAAACAAGTATTCGTAATTCTCTCTTGCGTTCCCGGCCTAGACTGATGAACTCACTTTTATCATGAATTTTACCGTGGTTTTAAGGGACTCTGTTCCTCCGTACAGCTTCTCGAGAAGCTCTGTGTTTTAGGGCCATGTTTTTTTTCTTATACCTGCTAACCGTTGACAGTCTTGCAGAACGTGTTCTGCCGTCATGTCCGCTTTTTGCAGGGGCACAGGCTAGTTGTGCCAATCTAAAATGTGTGGAACATGTGGGCTCGGAGCTTGTTGTGACCGGTACGGAGGTGAAGTATGGCAACTTGTTCACTACGAGAGAGACCATAGCATCCGTCGCTGTTGTCAGCCTGAGGATGGTCTTTTGTCCATTTGTCTCTATAGTGCCAGCCAATGGTTGTTCTGGCTTCCTCATAACTGATCTCGAGATCAGTCTGAGGTAGTCGCTCGCCTTCTTCGTAATTCGTAATCTAAAAGAGAACACCAATTTCAAGTTTACAGAAATTAAACCGTAAACATTTACACTGAGGATAAGAAATGTTAATACAACAATAAATAAAAAAAAAGCGGTGGAAATTATCCAGTTATAATTAGAATACTTTGAAAAGTGTAAATAAGAAAATCTATCCTGTGCATTAAAATCCCTGTTGGGTCATATGCCCTCAGGAAACTATGCCAAGTTTTCCTATTTTTAGCTATCTCTTGCGCCTTCCTGCTCTTCCGGACATCGTTAATCAATGTTTCTAAATATATTCTCTTTATATTTCTACGTTTCCCTCTTTCGCTTTCTATGCGGGTTTTGTGAAAGGGTCTGTCGTGTTAGATTTCATTCCGGTTTTCTCAAAGTGTGTCCTATCCAGTGCTGGTGTCTTTTCGTCATCTCTTGGTTCACTGGGATCTGTCTCATTCTCACCTAAGTTCAACATTTATGACCCTATCATACCATCTCAGTCCCTTTATTCTGCGCAGACACCGGTTGATGAATGATTGCAATTTATTAGTTATTCTTTTCTTTCTTTACCTTTCAACTCCCAACGGAGCACAGGTCTCCAACAAACTTCTTCCAGCTCTTTCTCTCTCCTGCCATCCCTACCAATTCTTACCATGTTTGACCTATCCTTTTAATATCAGTCTCCAACTCTCTTCTCCGGGTCTGTCAAGTCCTTCCCCTACTCCTCTTTCCTGCAGGTTCCAAAACAGTGCCTGTCTTGCAATACTTCCAGTCAGTATTCTCAATCCATCGCCAGCGTTTCTTCCTTAGCTCTTGCTCCGCTGGTATTAAGTTATTCTTTTAGTCGTTTTCAATGTTTATGACCACCAATACAGCAGAACTGATTTAACATTGGAGTCAAATATATTTTAATTTTGATTCTAGATTTGATTTTTTAATACTAAATAAGAATACATACGCTATAATCTAGTCCCAGTACGCTAGAAGGTGCATGAAACATACACAACTCAAATAGTAACGAAAGCTCTAACACATTTAGCAACATAACTTCTTAAAAAATGGTGAGAGTTCGTACATGTCTATTTACAAACTAACCAGAAACTACACAGCTGCCCAACTGTTACCATCATATAATCACGCTGCAATATCAATGGAGACTGGAAAGCTATACCGCTGCTTAATTGCTAACCAGATAAAAGCGTATCTACATAAACTAATTACCAAAACCCGATATACATACATCGGCTTCACTACTAACGAGCTTACTACACAGTGACTCTACTTTTAGTCAGGTAGCCCCACATCTTTTTCTTACAACTTCTATACACATCTTCTCCATTGACTACTTTATCCACACTTTTTTCTCCACTACAGACCCCTATATCCATACAGCTTATCCAACATTGACTACCTTATCCATACGTTTTATCCATTACAGACCACTATATCCACACGTATTCTCCACCATTGACTACTTTATCCATACGTTTTATCCATTACAGACCACTATATCCACACGTATTCTCCACCATTGATTACTTTATCCACACTACAGATCCCTATAAAGTTAAAGTTAATTGCATATCCTTTACAGGACTTTGCGAATCAACCCAGCTTTTTAACGCTGTTTGTGATTTTTCTAGGCATTATTACGTTCAGTAGTTTGTCATTGCTTTCTGAACGGGTAATGCCATCATCCTTTTGTTAAAATCCACGCAAAACAGTTTGCAACCAAACTGTCCGCAGCGTGATTCGAACTCAGAACGTCGAGGTTAATAGACCGAGTCACTAACCTAACCACGACGCACACAGATCCTATATGCACGTATTCCCACCAAATACTAATATATTCACACATTTTGTCATCGGCAAACAGCACATCCCCATATTTTCATCACAACAGCCAGCCACAAACCCCATATCCACACATACCCTTCCATCACAACTACTTTATCCACACATCTTCACCACTTCCTTCCACAAACCCATATCCACAAATATCCTCTCCATCACAAACTACTATGTACACACATCATCTCCAGACCACTACTACAGACAATCAACAACTTCTTAGTACTTACAGATATTTCTTGTTCTCGTAGACGTCGTATAATCCTAGAACATGTGGATGCTCTATTAGTTTCATAATGGCAATCTCTCGCTCCACCTGCAGATAGAAAAATCAATCAATAATACATCCAGTACAGTATGTGGTATGTAGTATACGTGAATTTAGTTGGGACACAAAAGAAAGTGAAAGAAGTATTAGAACAATGAGGCAGTAGTGAAATGTTGTAGTGCCAGCGGCGCTATGAGACTGTTGCAATTCCAACTTGGGAATTAGAAGTGGAACGATATTACTGGGGGAAAATCATTTCGAAATACACAAGTAAAACTTTGGCACCAATATGGCAAGAGATAGATGGTGATGATACTTCATTCAACATTCAATGTGTTAAAAGACCTACTAAATCCTTTTTAATCCATGTAGTATATTGGAGAATATGGTGTTAGTCAAGATTATTTATATGAGCAATGACAAACGATGGGTAAGTGGGCAACATCGCGAAGGTCGTCTTTATCTCACATTGTTTCTCTGGTGCCCATCTACAGGTGTAAATCAGTAGTTGTGTTAGCTTGAAGTGAGGTTTAATGTTCACATAATCTTATCGATAACCCTAGTGTGCACATTTATGTCATAGTAGACAATACTTGATGCTCAAAAATCAAAGAAAACTGGCTGATGCTACAAATAAGAAGAGAAAATTGAGATATTTTGGACATATAAAAAGACACGAATGGCTGAAGACCATCATGGAAGGAGGCATACCGGCAAAGAGAAGAAGAGGAAGACCACGGAGACGATGGATTCAGGATGTATCTGATGGTTTGAACATGGCGGCTGCAGAGGCAGGACATCTGACCTATGAAGAAGAAATTCCGGAGGACTGTTGGGTGGCAAAGTTCTGCTCAGGACAAGCTATTTGACGGTGATGATGCTTAATAGAACTTACAGAGGACAACAATAATAAGATTATTCGATGTCAATTGGTGAATATGTTATTATGTGATAACATCAGGTGAATACGAGCTTATATGTTTTCGAGAAATATAACATAATCATATTTAACTTGAAGCAAAAATTCAAGAAATAAGGATCATAAACGTCTTAAAAAAAGTCCAGCCTGTTAGCTCTGATAATATTGTTTTTACTACGTGAAAGTATGACATTTAAAAACTGACGAGTTGTGATCTCATTAAAGCTTACCCTTAGGCGTTTAAACTAAAAGTGTGCGATACATTTCCTGATTGATTTCTTTTACTGTATGAACAAATAAGGCCTATGTGTAAAAAAATAACAGATATTGAGCAGCTAAAAAAAGTATAATTGTGAATAATTATAGAGTTATATTTAGAACGTTAACATTGCAGACAAAGATTTAAATCTATCGAGTCTGTGTAATTAGTTCTTTTCTCTACGACTCAGAAATATGGACAACCTACTAAAGGTATGAAAACAGATCTCTTTCGTCTTCGATGTCTCCGCAAGATTATGAACATCAGATGGTATGACAAGATAACTAACTCTGAAGTACTGCAACGTGCAAACTTACCTTCTTTCATGGGTATGTTCAGAAGTAGAAGACTAAGATGACAAGGGCATGTGAGAAGAATGGACAAAAGCCACATACCCCAACTTGTATGTTGTAAACTTTCCGAAGGGAAGAGACTGCATGGGAGACCACTGCTCAGATATAAGTATGTCATCAAGATCACAATAAAGAACTTTTCTATCGATCCCAAGAAATGAGAAAAACTAGCTGATTACCGAGTTATGTGGGAAAACAACATTACGCAAAGGTACAGAATCTTTTGAAAAGACACTTAGGGTGAGCTGAAAGGCAAGAGAGACAAGTCAAAGAAGATATGTTTTGAGGGAATGGTGCCTGGGAGAAGAATGAGAGGATGATCTAGAAGATGATGGGTGCAGGGTAACAGTGACGATCTGAGAATGACTGCTGCTGACGCCGGTTAACTTGCACAGAACGGATAGTTTTTCAGGACTACTGTCATGGGAGCCACGTTCCGGAAGGGACAAGCTACTTGATATATATATATATATATATATATATATATATATATATATATGATTCTGTATCAACACTAGCATATCTCCAAACTATGCTCAATGTTTGTTGCTACACATGTGTTAACATGTCCACTGATCATATATCTCATGTTAGCTTCAATCGACCCATGCCAGACTTTACAGCAGATTAGCTGTTGTTGTGTTGCTACAGGTCTTGGACGAGAATGCTTTAAATCCATGGCTATATCTGGCACACAGCCGCTGTCAGCTGGCATCAGTTAATTTCAGTAAATGTCACAACTACCATATCGATTAGTCACTCAGAGAGAGAGAGAGAGAGAGAGAGAGAGAGAGAGATGTGTGTGCTTGACATGGGAAGTGAGAGACACTACGAACAGAAAGAAAAAGAACCGGATTGAGTGCTACGATAGATATTCAACGTACAAACACACACATACTTACATGCACACGTAAACAAGCATACTCAAGTTTACACACACAGCATGCACACACACACAAATATGTATATATATATATATATATATATATATTCGCAGTGCAGTCTAGATGTTGTGGGACAGATTAGCGTAATGCATAAGCGTTCGCCTTTACCAACTCGGACACAAGAGGGTTGGTGGTTCAATCCGATTCTCGACATTCCCCACGTGAGGAAAGAAATTGATCCTCCTACCTCTTGTACACTAGGATCTATAAATGTGAAGTGACCGGCAGTTCATACCCTAAGGTCTGAAAAGGCTAAGGGACATTTTATTTAGTCTAGGGGTTGTATAGAGAAAAACAGCAATATAGACCAAGGATACGTAACATAAACGTATGCAAATCCTTTCTCTCTTTCTTTCACTTGAAACATTGTCTACATATTCAGTTCTGTTTCTTGTATAAACCACCGTCTTTTGTATCTCACACAAAGATGTTTTGTCACAGTATATCATATTAAAGTATGGAATGGCTTAATTTTCAACTTTTGATTGTGTTTACATGTAGCTGCGGGGTCGATTGTGTCCTGTTTTCTGGTGCAGAATAACACCTTGTTCTAACCTACTCATATTTTGGTGGTCGTTCTGTGTTAGTATTGATGACTTTTTAATTGATTTAATTATCCTTTTCTTTTGATGAAACACGACTACTACATTTTGTTACTCTCCTGCAGCACTTTCTTGGACAGTCGGAGAGTCTACTATGTTTAAATTTATGTAGGTCTATCCCACAATGAGACGGTATTAACTGCAAGCCGACCATGCTCTAGGTGCACAGTTCAGACCATAGGGCATGCAGACCTACTTTAAATATTCCTCTTTAGTGTTCAATTTGCATGTATCAAAGAATATGTCAACTAAAATGTGAGGATTGGCATTATATATATTCTTATCTACAGGTAATTGTATATTTTCATACACATGAAAAAAGCGCACATACATGCAAACGTTCGGACATTACATGCAGGAAGAGAGAGAAGAGAGAGAGAGAGAGAGAAAGAAAAGAAAGAGATAGAACGGTAAACCAAGAATTAATGTCCTTTGTTTTAGTTAGAGATTATGTAATGTCTGCAAAGTAGAAACGTTTGTTTACTTTGTTGCTATGAAACTGAATTTTTTCCCAGTTTGACTTTAAGGAGAGACGAAGAGAGAGAGATAGAGACAGAGAGAAGAGAGAGATAGAGAGAGCAAACGACGTGGACATTGTTTGTATGTGTGTGTGTGTGTGTGTGTGTGTGTGTGTGTTTAACCTTGCAAGGTATGTAATACCTCCAAATCAAATTATAGAAATAAAGGACAGAACAACACAAAAACTGTACATATTAGGCAAGTTAATGAAAAAATATATTGAAAGACATACACAAATCAATAATTTTATTACTGAACGTCACCTTAATTATATGAACAATAATCATCATTTTCAAATAGCTTGTCCTTAAAAGAACTTTGCCACCAAACCAGTCCTTCGGAATTTCTTTTTCTAATTGGCCAGATGCAACCGTCATGTTCAAACCATCAGTTACATCCTGTCCATCTTCTCCGTGATCTTCCTGTTCTCCTCTTTGCCGGGTGCATCCTTCATAATGGCCTTTCCAACCCTTCGTGTCTTTTATATATCCAAAATATTTCAATTTTCTCACTTTTTGTAGCATTAGCCAGTTGTCTTTTGTATTCTTGCTGGATATATCTATTTATTCTCTTTTGTACGATGATGATAGTGTTTATAGTTAACAAACATGCGACTTGGCTGAAAGAGAGAGAGAGAGAGAGAGTGAGAGAGAGAGAGTGTAGAGTGTAGAGGAAAGAGTGTGTATATGTATCTGAAAGAATGTGCATGATGGAGAGAGTGTGTATGACGGAGTAGAGCGTGTGGGCTGAGATGAGTGTGGGTGAAAAAAGACATTATGTGCATGATGGAGTGGGTGTGTGGAGTGGGGAGAGTGTGCGATAAGAGATTGTGTGTTACTGAAAAAAAGCGTGCAACCATTGGTAGTGTTGTGACTGTGAGAGTGTTTCGATTGGTTAAGATGATAAGAGTGGTGTGATGGAGAGAAGGAGTGTGACGGAGAGAGTATTTTCTGAGAGATAGCTTGTGTGTTGCAGAGAGTTTTTGTGATGCAAGGATGTGGGATAAATAAACCAGTGTGCGTGTGAGAGACAGGTGGGAATAGCGAGGTGATGGAGAAACAAAATGAGGAACTGTGAGAGAGTGGATGAGGAGAGGTGAGTGAGGAGATAGAAGTGAGCGTGAGTGAGAGATAGCAGTGTGATGAGAGAGTGTGAGGAGGGAGATAGCGAGTGTGATGAGGAGAGTGTGAGTGAGGGAGATAGCGAGTGTGATGAGAGAGTAGATGAGGAGATGAGTGATGAGGAGATGTGAGTGAAGGAGATAGAAGTGTGATGAGGAGAACGTGAGTAGGGAGATAGGAGTGTGATGAGGAGAGAGTGAGGAGTGGAGTGAGGGAGATAGCGAGTGTGATGAAAAGCAAATATGATGAGGAGAACGTGAGTGAGGAGATAGCGAGTGTGATGAGGAGAGTGTGAGTGAAGGAGATAGCGAGTGTGATGAGGAGAGTGTGAGTGAGGGAGATAGCGAGGTGAGGAAGGAGTGTGATGGAAGAATAGCAAATGTGATGAGGAGAACGTGAGTGAGGAGATAGCGAGTGTGATAGGAGAGGTGAGTGAGGAGATGCGAGTGTGATGAGAGAAGTGAGTGAAGGAGATAGCAAGTGTGATGAGGAGAGTGTGAGTGAGGGAGATAGCGAGTGTGATTAGGAGAGTGTGAGTGAGGGAGAGGAGGAATAGCGAGTGTGAGCATGTGAGGAGAACGTGAGTGAAGGAGATAGCGAGTGTGATTAGGAGAGGAGGAATGCGTGAGGAGATAGAGGTGATGAAGAAGAGTATGATGAGGAAGTGTGAGTGAGGGAGATAGCGAGTGTGATGAGGAGAGTGTGAGTGAGGGAGATAGCAAGTGTGATGAGGAGAGTGTGAGTGAGGGAGATAGCGAGTGTGATGAGGAGAGTGTGAGTGAGGAGATAGCAGTTGATGAGGAGAGTGAGTGAGGGAGATAGCAAGTGTGATGAGGAAAGTGTGAGTGAGGGAGATAGCGAGTGTGATGAAGAGAAGGCAAATATGATGAGGAGAAGTGAGTGAGGGAGATAGCGAGTGTGAGGAGATAGCGGAGTGAGGAGATAGCGAGTGTGATGAAGAAAGCAAATATGATGAGATAGAGTGAGGGAGATGCGAGTGTGATGAGGAGAAGTGAGTGAGGGAGATAGCGAGGTGATGGGAGATGGAGTGTGAGTGAAGGAGATAGGAGCGAGTGTGATGAGGAGAGAGTGAGTGAGGAGATAGCGAGGTGATGAGGAGACGTGAGTGAAGGGAGATAGCGAGTGTGATGAGGAGAGTGAGTGAGGGAGATAGCGAGTGTGATAGGAGAAGTGGGTGAAGGAGATAGCGAGGTGATAGGAGAGGTGAGTGAGGGAGATAGCGAGTGTGAGGGTGGAGTAGGAGATAGCGAGTGAGGAGATAGCGAGTGTGATGAGGAGCGTGAGTGAGGGAGATGCGAGGGAGGGAGATAGCGAGTGTGATGAAGAAAGAATAGATGAGGATAGTGAGGTGAGGAGGATAGCAGTGTGATGAGGAGAGTGGAGTGAGGGAGATAGCGAGTGTGATTAGGAGAACGGTGAGTGAGGGAGATAGCGAGTGTGATGAGGAGCGATGGATGAGGAGAAGGTGTGAGGAGATAGGAGTGTGATGAAAAGCAAATATGACGAGAAAGCTGTGCATCTTCAATTAACTTGCTTTAGGCCAACTGATTTGAGAGCATAAAGATCATCAAGATTTCTCAAATAAATGTCTTGAGGAGTCAGTTCAGTTTATTCAGTTCACTCGCTCTTCTTAGTTGATGAGTTAATTCATGTTAGGTCTTTGGAGAGTGAGTGAGGGAGATAGCAAGTGTGATGAGGAGAGTGTGAGTGAGGGAGATAGCGAGTGTGATGAAGAAAGCAAATATGATGAGGAGAACGTGAGTGAGGAGATAGCGAGTGTGATGAGGAGAGTGTGAGTGAGGGAGATAGCGAGTGTGATGAGAGAGTGTGAGTGAGGAGATAGCAAGTGTGATGAGGAGAGTGTGAGTGAGGGAGATAGCGAGTGTAGCGTGAGTGAGGAGATAGCGAAGTGTAGCGTGAGTGAGGGAGATAGCGAGTGTGATGAGGAGAGTGTGAGTGAGGGAGATAGCGAGTGTAGCGTGAGTGAGGGAGATAGCGAGTGTAGCGTGAGTGAGAGAGTGAGAGAGATAGCGAGTGTGATGAGGAGAGTGTGTGAGTGAGAGATAGCAAGTGTGATGAGGAGAGTGTGAGTGAGGGAGATAGCGAGTGGGATGGAAATAACAAAGGTGCTGTAGATAGCGAGCGTGAAGAAAAGAGCGAGCGGAATGGAGAAGGTGTATGACAATTGCCTGCATCTTCTACGTTCTTCTTCTCATCCTAGCTCACCCCGCACATTTGAAGCATAAGGCATCATCAAATTTCCTCAAATAAAATCTGTCTTGAGCGAGTCAGTTCAGTTTATTCCAGTTCATTCTCGCCTCTTATCTTTGTCTACGGTTAATCTCCATGTCTCTTTAGGTCTTTTCATACTCCTCTTGTCTCCCGGATTTCATTTGGGTAAATATCTTTCAGAATATTGATGACTTTCACTGGGAATCCATATTATTGTAAGATCTTGTTAGTGTATGATGGTATACATGACAAGAAGCATTTTGAAAGTTTAAGAAATGTATGTCCAGTTATGAATTCCATTCCAGTGATTACTTAATTAGTATCCTCAGTATAGACACCGTGTCAGTGTATGAATTAACTATCCTTTCTGAAACCAGCTTGCTCTTCCTTCAAAGTATTCTATACCTATCCCTTAGCTCGAGAGTAGAGCCTTGTAGAATATCTTAACTGAGCGTTATCCCTACGATCTACTTTACTCCATCAAATTTATGGACAAAGCTGTGCATGACATTCAGGGAAGAGTTTCAGAAAGATACATATTTAACAACAAAATGCTAAAAAAATAAAAAGTATAATCAAATAGATCTATACAAAAAACTCAAAACAAAGAAAACTGGCTAATGCTACAAATAAGAAAGACAATTGAGATATTTTGGACACATAAAAAAGATACGAATGGCCGGAGAAGACAATCATGGAAGGAGGCATGCCAGCAAAGAGGAGAAGAGGAAAACAACGGAGAAGATAGATTCAGGATTGAGCTGGTGGCTCGAACATGGCGGCTGTAGAGGCAGGACATCTGACCTATGAGAGAGAGAATTCCAAAGAACTGTTGGGGTGGCAAAATTCTGCTAAAGGACAAACTATTTGATGATAATGAAGCTAAAAAACATAATTTAAACAAGATACGAACAAGACCATTCTCTAGTAACACAAAAACATAATTTAAACAAGATACGAACAAGACCATTCTCTAGTAACACAAAAACATAATTTAAACAAGATACGAACAAGACCATTCTCTAGTAACACAAAAACATTAAACAGCACAAAAGCACCTGCAACACTTAAAATAACTAAACAGAAGAACAACACCAATTCCAAACAAAAGAATGACGATAAACAGATCAGGCTCGAAACAGCTATTCCTAGTAACACAAACGATATTCACAAGAACGCGACCATTTCTAGACACATAATAAACATATTTAAATAAGTTGAGAATTCTACTAGTAACTATTCGAAACATTTTGAAAAGACGAATCAAGACATATCCTAGTAAACGAAGAACATATCTAGACAGTATTCGACAAACGATTACTTTCCAGACATATAATTAAGAAGATTAGACAAGATTTTAGTAACTAATAATTGTGAAATATTTTGAAAGCGTAGATCGAATAAGGAATCTTTGTACCGAAGACAATAATTTCAAGACAGGTAGATATTTTTGGATAAGTACTGAAAGACATATTACAAGATAAACATTTATTACCATAATAAGAAACTAATAGAAAACCATTCTAGAATAATACATTTCAGTACGTAAAAGCATTCAGTAAAAGATAAATATAACAAGATAGTTAAAAGACCATTCCTGCAAATTTAATTTGATACAAGATAGAAAAGAAGTGCAGAAATCAGGAAGACATGGATTAAAAAAAGAAAAGTCTTTCTAGTTGAAGACAAAAACAATAAAAGATACAAAAGTCTTGATTAGAACACAAAACATAATTTCATAGTTTATTGCAAGGACTTTCTACTTTTGATAGAGTTCTTAGAACATTAAACTAATTTAAACAATAAAAAAATTCTTGAACAACTGTTTTAGAACAAGTAAGGAACAAACCAGTTCTAGTCCTGAATTAACAAGATAAATGACTTATTGAGTAACACAAGCACCAAGAAGACAAGCGCATCAGTGTAATTTTAAAAATAATTCAATGAGTGAGAACATAACATTTCTAGTTAACAAAAAACTTTAAACAAGATAACAAGACCATTCTCTAGTAACACAAAAACATAATTTAAACAAGATACGAACAAGACCATTCTCTAGTAACACAAAAACATAATTTAAACAAGATACGAACAAGACCATTCTCTAGTAACACAAAAACATAATTTAAACAAGATACGAACAAGACCATTCTCTAGTAACACAAAAACATAATTTAAACAAGATACGAACAAGACCATTCTCTAGTAACACAAAAACATAATTTAAACAAGATACGAACAAGACCATTCTCTAGTAACACAAAAACATAATTTAAACAAGATACGAACAAGACCATTCTCTAGTAACACAAAAACATAATTTAAACAAGATACGAACAAGACCATTCTCTAGTAACACAAAAACATAATTTAAACAAGATACGAACAAGACCATTCTCTAGTAACACAAAAACATAATTTAAACAAGATACGAACAAGACCATTCTCTAGTAACACAAAAACATAATTTAAACAAGATACGAACAAGACCATTCTCTAGTAACACAAAAACATAATTTAAACAAGATACGAACAAGACCATTCTCTAGTAACACAAAAACATAATTTAAACAAGATACGAACAAGACCATTCTCTAGTAACACAAAAACATAATTTAAACAAGATACGAACAAGACCATTCTCTAGTAACACAAAAACATAATTTAAACAAGATACGAACAAGACCATTCTCTAGTAACACAAAAACATAATTTAAACAAGATACGAACAAGACCATTCTCTAGTAACACAAAAACATAATTTAAACAAGATACGAACAAGACCATTCTCTAGTAACACAAAAACATAATTTAAACAAGATACGAACAAGACCATTCTCTAGTAACACAAAAACATAATTTAAACAAGATACGAACAAGACCATTCTCTAGTAACACAAAAACATAATTTAAACAAGATACGAACAAGACCATTCTCTAGTAACACAAAAACATAATTTAAACAAGATACGAACAAGACCATTCTCTAGTAACACAAAAACATAATTTAAACAAGATACGAACAAGACCATTCTCTAGTAACACAAAAACATAATTTAAACAAGATACGAACAAGACCATTCTCTAGTAACACAAAAACATAATTTAAACAAGATACGAACAAGACCATTCTCTAGTAACACAAAAACATAATTTAAACAAGATACGAACAAGACCATTCTCTAGTAACACAAAAACATAATTTAAACAAGATACGAACAAGACCATTCTCTAGTAACACAAAAACATAATTTAAACAAGATACGAACAAGACCATTCTCTAGTAACACAAAAACATAATTTAAACAAGATACGAACAAGACCATTCTCTAGTAACACAAAAACATAATTTAAACAAGATACGAACAAGACCATTCTCTAGTAACACAAAAACATAATTTAAACAAGATACGAACAAGACCATTCTCTAGTAACACAAAAACATAATTTAAACAAGATACGAACAAGACCATTCTCTAGTAACACAAAAACATAATTTAAACAAGATACGAACAAGACCATTCTCTAGTAACACAAAAACATAATTTAAACAAGATACGAACAAGACCATTCTCTAGTAACACAAAAACATAATTTAAACAAGATACGAACAAGACCATTCTCTAGTAACACAAAAACATAATTTAAACAAGATACGAACAAGACCATTCTCTAGTAACACAAAAACATAATTTAAACAAGATACGAACAAGACCATTCTCTAGTAACACAAAAACATAATTTAAACAAGATACGAACAAGACCATTCTCTAGTAACACAAAAACATAATTTAAACAAGATACGAACAAGACCATTCTCTAGTAACACAAAAACATAATTTGAACAAGATACGAACAAGACCATTCTCTAGTAACACAAAAACATAATTTAAACAAGATACGAACAAGACCATTCTCTAGTAACACAAAAACATAATTTAAACAAGATACGAACAAGACCATTCTCTAGTAACACAAAAACATAATTTAAACAAGATACGAACAAGACCATTCTCTAGTAACACAAAAACATAATTTAAACAAGATACGAACAAGACCATTCTCTAGTAACACAAAAACATAATTTAAACAAGATACGAACAAGACCATTCTCTAGTAACACAAAAACATAATTTAAACAAGATACGAACAAGACCATTCTCTAGTAACACAAAAACATAATTTAAACAAGATACGAACAAGACCATTCTCTAGTAACACAAAAACATAATTTAAACAAGATACGAACAAGACCATTCTCTAGTAACACAAAAACATAATTTAAACAAGATACGAACAAGACCATTCTCTAGTAACACAAAAACATAATTTAAACAAGATACGAACAAGACCATTCTCTAGTAACACAAAAACATAATTTAAACAAGATACGAACAAGACCATTCTCTAGTAACACAAAAACATAATTTAAACAAGATACGAACAAGACCATTCTCTAGTAACACAAAAACATAATTTAAACAAGATACGAACAAGACCATTCTCTAGTAACACAAAAACATAATTTAAACAAGATACGAACAAGACCATTCTCTAGTAACACAAAAACATAATTTAAACAAGATACGAACAAGACCATTCTCTAGTAACACAAAAACATAATTTAAACAAGATACGAACAAGACCATTCTCTAGTAACACAAAAACATAATTTAAACAAGATACGAACAAGACCATTCTCTAGTAACACAAAAACATAATTTAAACAAGATACGAACAAGACCATTCTCTAGTAACACAAAAACATAATTTAAACAAGATACGAACAAGACCATTCTCTAGTAACACAAAAACATAATTTAAACAAGATACGAACAAGACCATTCTCTAGTAACACAAAAACATAATTTAAACAAGATACGAACAAGACCATTCTCTAGTAACACAAAAACATAATTTAAACAAGATACGAACAAGACCATTCTCTAGTAACACAAAAACATAATTTAAACAAGATACGAACAAGACCATTCTCTAGTAACACAAAAACATAATTTAAACAAGATACGAACAAGACCATTCTCTAGTAACACAAAAACATAATTTAAACAAGATACGAACAAGACCATTCTCTAGTAACACAAAAACATAATTTAAACAAGATACGAACAAGACCATTCTCTAGTAACACAAAAACATAATTTAAACAAGATACGAACAAGACCATTCTCTAGTAACACAAAAACATAATTTAAACAAGATACGAACAAGACCATTCTCTAGTAACACAAAAACATAATTTAAACAAGATACGAACAAGACCATTCTCTAGTAACACAAAAACATAATTTAAACAAGATACGAACAAGACCATTCTCTAGTAACACAAAAACATAATTTAAACAAGATACGAACAAGACCATTCTCTAGTAACACAAAAACATAATTTAAACAAGATACGAACAAGACCATTCTCTAGTAACACAAAAACATAATTTAAACAAGATACGAACAAGACCATTCTCTAGTAACACAAAAACATAATTTAAACAAGATACGAACAAGACCATTCTCTAGTAACACAAAAACATAATTTAAACAAGATACGAACAAGACCATTCTCTAGTAACACAAAAACATAATTTAAACAAGATACGAACAAGACCATTCTCTAGTAACACAAAAACATAATTTAAACAAGATACGAACAAGACCATTCTCTAGTAACACAAAAACATAATTTAAACAAGATACGAACAAGACCATTCTCTAGTAACACAAAAACATAATTTAAACAAGATACGAACAAGACCATTCTCTAGTAACACAAAAACATAATTTAAACAAGATACGAACAAGACCATTCTCTAGTAACACAAAAACATAATTTAAACAAGATACGAACAAGACCATTCTCTAGTAACACAAAAACATAATTTAAACAAGATACGAACAAGACCATTCTCTAGTAACACAAAAACATAATTTAAACAAGATACGAACAAGACCATTCTCTAGTAACACAAAAACATAATTTAAACAAGATACGAACAAGACCATTCTCTAGTAACACAAAAACATAATTTAAACAAGATACGAACAAGACCATTCTCTAGTAACACAAAAACATAATTTAAACAAGATACGAACAAGACCATTCTCTAGTAACACAAAAACATAATTTAAACAAGATACGAACAAGACCATTCTCTAGTAACACAAAAACATAATTTAAACAAGATACGAACAAGACCATTCTCTAGTAACACAAAAACATAATTTAAACAAGATACGAACAAGACCATTCTCTAGTAACACAAAAACATAATTTAAACAAGATACGAACAAGACCATTCTCTAGTAACACAAAAACATAATTTAAACAAGATACGAACAAGACCATTCTCTAGTAACACAAAAACATAATTTGAACAAGATACGAACAAGACCATTCTCTAGTAACACAAAAACATAATTTAAACAAGATACGAACAAGACCATTCTCTAGTAACACAAAAACATAATTTAAACAAGATACGAACAAGACCATTCTCTAGTAACACAAAAACATAATTTAAACAAGATACGAACAAGACCATTCTCTAGTAACACAAAAACATAATTTAAACAAGATACGAACAAGACCATTCTCTAGTAACACAAAAACATAATTTAAACAAGATACGAACAAGACCATTCTCTAGTAACACAAAAACATAATTTAAACAAGATACGAACAAGACCATTCTCTAGTAACACAAAAACATAATTTAAACAAGATACGAACAAGACCATTCTCTAGTAACACAAAAACATAATTTAAACAAGATACGAACAAGACCATTCTCTAGTAACACAAAAACATAATTTAAACAAGATACGAACAAGACCATTCTCTAGTAACACAAAAACATAATTTAAACAAGATACGAACAAGACCATTCTCTAGTAACACAAAAACATAATTTAAACAAGATACGAACAAGACCATTCTCTAGTAACACAAAAACATAATTTAAACAAGATACGAACAAGACCATTCTCTAGTAACACAAAAACATAATTTAAACAAGATACGAACAAGACCATTCTCTAGTAACACAAAAACAGACAGCCACAAAAAGGCACCTGCAACACTTCTTAAAATAACTAAACCGAGAGTAACACCATAAGCAAACAAAAGAGATGACGATAAACAATCAGCGCGTGCGGAAACAGTCTGATTCCATGTATCAATATTGATATTCACACAACGGCGACGTTTCAGACACATAATAGAACATTGTGTACTTAAGTTGAGAGTTGTACCGTCCAATATTTCTGAAACATTTTGAAAGAGCGCAGATCGAAGCAGGTAGTCCTGGCGCGAAGACCAGATTCTAGACAGGTATTCACACAACGTTGACGTTTCAGACATATAATAGAAGATTGTGTAGTTCAGATTTTGTATCGTCTAATATTTGTGAAATATTTTGAGAAAGCGTAGATCGAATAAGGGAATCTTTGAGCGAAGACAATATTCCAGACAGGTATTATTTTTGGATAAGTACTGAAAGAATATGCAAGATAAACATTTATTTACCATAATAAGAAACTAATGAGAACCATTTAGGAGATAATCACTGTCAGTTCGTATTAAGCTGTCAGAATAAGATAAATATAATAGATAGTTAAATGACTTCACTGAATTTTAATTTGATACATTAGTAGAAAGGAGTGCAGAAAATCAGGAAGATATGGAGAAAAAAAAGTGTTCTTCTAGTTGAAGACAAAAACAATAAAATGCAAAAGTCTTGATATAAGAAACAAAACAAATATGTTCATGGTTTATTGCAAGGTTTCTACTTTTGTGTTGGTTCTTAGAATTAATTGTATATAACAAAACAAAAACAATACCTATTGAACTTCTGTTTTATTGAACAAGTAAGTATGACTACAAACCAGTTCTAGTCTGATACTAGATAAATGACTGTGATGTGGATGTTAAAAGCACCAAGAGGCTTAGCGCTATCAAAGTGGTTGTTTACAAGGGTCAATGAGTGAGAACATACAACATTCAGGTGTGTGCAGAAACACTTTATGTATCAGCTTTTTCATTATGACTCTAACGATTCACCACACCTGCCTTAATACATCGGTATATTATAAATCTGGTGTATGTCGGTTTTTTTCTCATTACACTTCTGTCATCCTTAAGATTGTCGTTACTCTTTGCCACACTCCCAATTTCTCTGCCTTATGTAGCCAGGATGGAGTCGTTCTTGATAGGGAACTTGAGATGCAAGACTTCTACCACAGACGCTTAACTCTTTCCGTACGGTAAACGTTACTGAGTTCTGACGTTTTCTTATTCAATTTCCCGTAACCTTTTCCAACTTTATAGTATGAAGAGTGCCATTTCTGCTGAGAGGGACCGAGCCATATGGGGTAAAACCCGGTGCAATAAGTCAATCCTTTGGCTTAAAAACCCTTTATAGTATGAAGTGTTTGCCGCTTCACATTTCTAAACCCTAAAGTCAGGAGGTAAGAGTAGCAATTCCTTTCCTCATGTGTAGAACGTATGAGTGTATGATTGAACTCACAACCCTCTTGTGTCCTAGTCTATAGGTAAACGCTTAAGCTAATCCGTCCCACAAGAGTTCAGGTTACAATTGTTTTATAATACCAGCATGTTTGCTAATCAAAGGTTTTGTGTTTACGTTTATTAAAATTATGTATGTATTACATAAACATATATCATCTAAATTACTATTTATATGTACATTTGTTTCATTATTTATTTCTATCATAAAAACTTGGAAGATTTAATGTAATATGAAAGAAAATGCTCTATGTTAAAAGCCAATATAATGGCTGTTAGTGTGATTAGCACACATGTGTATGCCCCTATAGGGGTTAATGGTATGGAATGAGTTTAATTAATTGCCCGCCTGTCCAGCGTGTTCGTAGCGCGTTGGACAACGGGTGACAAGCCCCTGTGAGTGCGGTTCAATTTCGCGGGCTGGCAGAAAAGCCACAGGTCTACGGTGTTCGTGGCACCGAACCGAAGGGTTATGATGTCCATGGCACCGAGCCGAAGAGCTGAAAGTTCAAGTGCTTCTGGATCGGGAAAAAATGAGTTTAATTTCGTCAATATTTCTCTGATCTCTAGCTAGGATTTTCTCACAAGTAAACGAAAAAGAACAAAAAGGAATTACTTCGACAGGGTTAAACTGGTCTGAACTATTCATCTTCATAGTTAAACATTCCTAGAAATCTTGTTCTGGGATATATTTGTTTCTTCATTATGATCATGAGACTCGATTACAGCATCAAAACTTTGTTCTAGTGTCTTCCAGACGGGATAAGACTGTTACAGACATCTTGATTCACAATCGCTTAGAGTAGAACTTTCTGGGTCAACTAGACACTATTCCGAGCGGCAGTAGTGTAGTTGTTAGTGAACTTGCTTCTTAGGAGCGTGGTTAAGGTTCAATTACATAGTAGATGTGGAATATTTTTCCGACCGTAACAACTCTTAGGTGGATCCAGCCTCAATTATTTATCAGAAAAAGCATTGGGAAGTAAAAGCGGACAGCGAGATATTGACCACATCACCCATCGTGTGCCGACGTAATTTAGAAGATGATGAAAATATGTTGTACAAATTTTATTAAAAAATTTTTCTCATGAATTTTTGCACACGGGGAGCGGCTTTTCCTGTTCTTCTCAATTTCGAACTGCCAGAAGGTTTTACGTGCTTCTCTTGAATGTTATATCGTCAGTCTCCGATAGGACTGGGAACTCAATCTCACCTACACTAAGATGAGGGATCTCTGGAAAAATATCCAAATGGCTCCACGAGGAAGCGAACCTAGTAAATTTTTAAGCGAGAGCCAAGCACGTAATCTTTACGTCTCATGACCCTCTGAAACCACTCTAATTACGTCTTTTCTTTTTCCCCCCGATCCAGAAGCACTTGAGCTTTCAGCTCTTCGGCTCGGTGCCATGGACATCGTAACCCTTCGGTTTGGTGCCACTAACACCGTAAATCTGGAAAACCTGTGGCTTTTTCTGCCAGCCCGCGGAATTGAGCCCGCACTCACAGAGGGCTTGTCACACCGTCGTCCAACGCCCTACGAACACGCTGAGCAGGCGAGCCTAATTGCGGTTTTAGATGTACTGTATTTATATTTCTCTTCAACGTAACTGTATCCAATATATAACCATTATTTTGTATCCCGTGTTGTATTGTATCCTTTGATCAAATTCTTTGTTTTAAACGTCACTATGACTTGTTTTTGTACTTTGTAAAGCTACATTACTGTGTGTTTTCATATTTCCACATCATTACGTAAAACTTTCAGAGGTTTGTCTTCATTTCTGTTCTCATTTGTTCATCAAATGTACATTATTCACTGTCACGAAATGATGCTTGGTCTTGTTTAGCAAATTTAAACCTCTTTCTTGATAAAATATGAATTGTTTACCGGCAGAGATTCTTTTCATTTTTGAAATATTTGATGCCTGGGCTATAATGAGATAGAACTAAATGCTATTATTACGGTGAATTGAAAAATTAACAAGTGCAGTAAATGCAAATTCTAGATAAGAAAACTGTTAAAAAAACCGTTCTGTAACTGTTTTAGATTGGATTTTTAGTTAAATGCTGTTCATATATAAAATAAATGTAATACCCTATCACAGCGGTTCCCAAACTTTACATTACCGTTGACTCCCTTTTATATACATTTTGCTGCTATGGACCTCCAAAAGTTGCTATATATAAAAATGGACAGAAATGAATTATCTTTGTGTTACAATAGTAAACAATGTTCTCAGACTCTGGAAACTTCATATGATCTTTCATTTTGTCATGTCAGACATTTAGACTCCGGTCTAGTCCGGGTCCTTTGATTTCGCAGGGAAACTAGTTTACCACAGTTTTTATACATATTTAAAAAAATATATTTTCTATTTGAAATGTCAAAGATCATAATATTTCTTCAAGCGCTTGAGGACCTCCAGTGAGTACCTCGCGGATCCCAGTTTGTAAAACACTGCCCTAGCATGTAATATCGGATTGATATGAAGTGTTAGGTAACTTCCAATAGCAAACCGCTGTCATTGAGGGTGATATGATCATTTTCTTCTAACTTTCATTAACTTGTACAACGAGTCAGACATGAATCATCAACTTCCTGTCCAGATAGGATTGTAGCGTATCTGAGACAGCAGCAAAAGAAACCATATCTCTTTCGATTGCAAAGAAAATGCTCTAACAACTAAACTAAGCGTTCGAACGTCATTATAAACTTGAAATACATCCATTATTACTTGCTTAACTTGAATATACTTTTTAAATACATCCATTATTATTTGCTTAACTTGAATATACTTTTTAAAAAATCACCCATTGATAATTAAAAAGACGGAATAATTATATACACAACGTTGAACTATATAAATAACGAAACAAAATCGTTTTTAAAAAGTACAATAACAGACTAAATTATTGTTTCGACGAAAACAATTTTTATCAAACAAAGGATACATTGTTTGGTATTCATGTTCTCCACATTTTAATCTATAAATCAAACAAAGGATACATTGTTTGGTATTCATTTCCCCACATTTTAATCTATAAATCAAACAAAGGATACATTGTTTGGTATTCATGTTCTCCACATTTTAATCTATAAATCAAACAAAGGATACATTGTTTGGTATTCATGTTCTCCACATTTTAATCTATAAATCAAACAAACGATACATTGTTTGGTATTCATGTTCTCCACATTTTAATCTATAAATCAAACAAAGGATACATTGTTTGGTATTCATGTTCTCCACATTTTAATCCATAATTACCATTTCATACCTTTGTTTTTTTAATACCTTCAACATTTTTCACTTTTTTCAATATTCTTATTCTTATTAATAGTTTACGTCCGAGTGGTTACCGGAGCCCAAATTTGAGGTGTAAAGAATAGAACCACTGTTACCTGCCACGCATGACGCAAAAGGCGACTAAGGAGGTTTGGCTGAAATCAGATGCACATGTCCTAAACGTGTAGAAGTCTATGCGTTTAGGGGCCTAACAAACCAATGTGCAACGTATACACGTTCTTGGCAAAGATCAAACATATCACAAAGAGTGATTAAAATTGGTTGTAAAGAACGAACGCAAAGAAGAAAATCAACAGTTTAAAAAAAAAAAAATCTGAGTTCTTGTTGAAGAGATCTGTGTGATATGTTGTTTATGAACATGGTAGATGTAGAAAATTCAGAGAATAATCCACGGAGAAAATTACTTTCAACAGACGATCAAAGTTGGATATGGAGACTAAAACATATTAAAACAACATATTTATTCACTAAATTTATCGTGAAAACGACATAATATCAACATAACTAGCACCATAAAAACATATTACAAAACCACACGTACTCACTAAATTCATCATTGCAACAATACAATAAAATACAAACATTATAAAAACAAAAACTATGAAGATCAGCAGATCATCAAGCCCAATTAGCATAGATGTCAATGAACTTGAAAATTAGAAAGCTCCCAGGGTTCACATTGCAAGGATCGTGGGCCGACGATGACAGATTTGACAAGCAAATCGATACATGGTGTCGGAAGCTCAATGCAATGACATATTAAATGACAATCTTATTGAAATACCAGAATATCAAATATGGAAGTTCAAAGGTAGACTATAAATAACACTGGTAAATATTGGCTGCTTGATGTTGGTCATTAAGTTTTAGATAGAAGATATAGTTAAATATAATTTAATTTTATGCAAATAATAGCTTTTTCTGGATATAATTTTTTTCTTCTTGTTGTGAACCTACATGATACTCAGTTTAACATATTGAGAAGTACAAGACTATTGAAAATGTCACATACAAATGCCAGTAGTCAAAGGTTGGAAACGTTTCAGAAAGGTTTCAGTAGTAGTGAACGAGCTTTGTAACTCCGTTACGTTTTTCCGATGTAATTTTTGTGGCTGATTAAAATTGGTATACATTTTATTTGAACTTTTAGTGTATTTTAATAGGGCAGCTGTTTTTCAGCATATTCTTATATATTTTAAACTACTACGGGTCCTTTTAGGTGCTCAACTTGAACATGTGACCTACTTTTTATCATCCGTCCGTCATCATAAGATGTGAAACTCGATTTGACCTACATTGAGATCAGAGGTCACTGAGAAAGCGCGATCTCTTTACATGAGTAATGAACCGAATACTTATAGCGCGAGATACGAGCACTCTGCTTGCATGCCAAAGGCGATCGAAAAATTAAAGTTTAACAAATGGTAACACTCAAGAACGATAAGAAAAAATGATCACAATTATGGTGATGTGAATTCTTGATAAACAATGTATTGTATGACCGACATGTAAGATAAATCAGCTTTAATTGTATCTGTCTTATCGGGTCTATATAACAAGTACACCTGAAGTCGGAGTAACGATCGCCTGAATGGAGAGAGACACTGGTGATAAGGAAAACAAGTCTTCACTCAAAAGTCAGTCATAGGTGTTATATTAGACGTCAAAACTACATTTGGATGCATAGCGGGTGGGACAAAAAATAGTTTCCGTACTCCCAACATTTATATATCTTCCATGCTTCTATATTCTCTCCGTCTTATACCACTCCCGTCTACTTGTAACATACGATCTCATTACCTTCATAAGAACTGATTCGCTGAGCTTTTCTCTGTTGACAATTTTAATAGCTACTCTCTTTCCAGAAACACAATGCACTCCAAGCTTGACAAGACCTGTAAGGAGAATGAATATTCAACATTAACAATGTGAGATTGCTATTGTAATGGTATTGATTGCTATTGTATTTATTTAGACAAACATATAATACAAATACATTTATATAAAAGTAAGAATACAAAACATGCAGAAAATATATGAAAATCGTGGCATATCTTTTACAGGACGTAGCCATCAACTATAGTAAACGATTCGTTGATTTTCTAGGCACCACTTATACGTTCAGTAGTTTGCCATTGCTTTCTAAAAGGTGATGTCTATTTTTACCTTTTGTAAAAATCCCACGGAAACGAATTTGCTTCCAAACTTGCCCACCGTGGGGTTTGAACCAAGTACGCTTTGGTTTGTGATCGAGCTCACTACCGCTTGAGCTACAAACGCTCACAGCAAATGTATACTCCATTTTTAAAGCCTCCTTTCACTTCTGACTGTATTTTGTGAGAAAAGTGTTTGCTTTGTACTAATAATTTGGTGGTATAGGTTGATCTAAGTTCATAAACTATAGGGTTTCTACAATGTTTACTATGCATCTTGGTGTTCCTCAAGACCCTGCAACTAAATCTTCTACGTTGTGTAATGATTCCTTCCTTTCGTTCCTTTGAAATAGTGTCTATATATTCAAGATTGTCTCTTTTATAAACTTCACTGTCTATTATTGTTCACACAGAGGTACGTCCAGTGTTGTTTCACTAGGTCAGTGAGTTTGCTTCAGTGTATCATATGCGATTCAGTCTTTAATTATGTGTTCTGCGTTCTGGGGTGACTTTCACACGTACACAAAGCTGAATTGCCAATTTTTAATTTTGTATACATGTGGCTGCTGAGTTGATTGTGTCTTGTGCTTAGGCGCAAAATGACAACTTGTTCTAATCAGCTTATATGTTGATAGTTGTACTGTTTTAGTATTAGTGGCTTTATGATTGATCTTATCATCATTTTCTTTTGGTGGTAATTATATACTACATTCTGTTCCTCACATACAGCACCTTTCTTGGCTATTTGGTCTACTGTTTCATTTCCTGGTATTCCGCTCGTGTGGTGTTGGGGCCCGCAAGGGAAGCAAAGTACCACTGTAACCTACAAGGCATGTCGTAAAAGCGACTGATGTAGGACCTAGGGAAGCTACCTTAGTAAATAAAAAGCATCACCGAAATCAAATGTGCTGGCCTAATTGTAGGCGCATAACTGGCACAACGTACAATCACTCTTATGCTCAGGTCACATACAAATGATACATATTGATTTAACAAGTGATCGATATGGAAAGTTTCAAGAAGAAGAATTTCATGGTAGTCTACAGTTCAGATAGTATTCACTGTAGAACCACCCTTCACTGGATGCACAGTTCAGACAGTATTCACTGCAGAACAACCCTTCACTGGATGCACAGTTCAGACAGTATTCATTACAGAACCACCCTTCACTGGATGCACAGTTCAGACAGTATTCATTACAGAACCACCCTTCACTGGATGCACAGTTCAGGCAGTATTCACTGTAGAACCACCCTTCACTGGATGCACAGTTCAGACAGTATTCACTGCAGAACAACCCTTCACTGGATGCACAGTTCAGGCAGTATTCACTGTAGAACCACCCTTCACTGTTTGCACAGTTCAGACAGTATTCATTACAGAACCACCCTTCACTGGATGCACAGTTCAGGCAGTATTCACCACCCTGCACTGTTTGCACAGTTCAGGCAGTATTCATTACAGAACCACCCTTCACTGTTTGCACAGTTCAGACAGTATTCACTACAGAACCACCCTTCACTGGATGCACAGTTCAGACAGTATTCACTGTAGAACCACCCTTCACTGGATGCACAGTTCAGACAGTATTCATTACAGAACAACCCTTCACTGGATGCACAGTTCAGACAGTATTCATTACAGAACCACCCTTCACTGGATGCACAGTTCAGACAGTATTATTTATTGATCAAACATCTTCTATTTCTAAGTGAAATACAAGTAAGTTTCTGAACTAAAACTCTTGAAAGATAACACAGAGTGAGAATGTTAACTAATATACTTACACCTGATATCTATTATGTCAGCAATGAAAAGTTGATAGATCTGAAAACCTGAACTGAATACTGACACTTAATCACAACATGTTGATAAGAAAGAAGCATGGCTACTTTGAGGATGTAGTAAGTGGGAAAAATATGCTAGCGTTTTTTTACCTGTTTAAGTTGATTGAAACTACCACCACTATTGCACTTCGGGGAATACCCATGTGTGCTCCGATCTCTTACTTACACAGTAAGATCTAAGCCACAGTAGCCAGCTCCGTAGCATTTTGAAGATTGTGGAAATTTCTGTAGCTATTTTATTTTAATAGTTTTAATCTATTCTGAAGATTGTGGAAATTTCGGTAGCTATTTTATTTTAATAATTTGAATCTATTTTGCATGAGCGGCGGCGGTGCAGCCTATTCTTATCGATTTTCAATTGCTAATGGTTCTTCTCAGTGGCGGCTTGTAGTCATTTTTTGGCGGGCCAGACACAAATGTTCGGAAAAATCATGGTTTTTAGAGTATTTACTATTACTTGTCTATTCCGGGAAGTTTTCCCTTTCGATTATTGTGGGGCAGGCCCCACTGGCCCTAATGACGAGCCGCCCCTGGTTATTCTGCTTGCTCAATATGAACACGGGGTCTATGTTTCATCGTCCATCTCCGACAGGACTAAAAACGTGATCTCATTTACATTGATGTCAGAGATCTCTAGAAAAATATCCCGATCGCTCAACGAGGGAACGAACCGAGTACCTTTGGTGTGAGAGGCGCGAGAGTCAACCGCCCCACGCCACAGAGACATCCATCTGTTTAATTATTTGATGCTGCCTCTATATATGTGTATGTATTTGTGTGTAGTTGCTTGGTTCGTCTCTATATATATATATATATATATATATATATATACAGTGGCGGCTCGTGGTCAGTTTTCTTGGTGGGGCCAGACACACATTTTCGGAAAAATCATGGTTTTTGGAGTATTTACTATTATTTGTTTATTCCGGGAAGTTATTCTCCCTTTCGATTATTGGTGGGGCCGGCCCCACTGGTCCTCAATAACGAGCCGCCCTGTATATATATATATACATATAACGCTTAGTCTTATACTCTGTATATGTGTATGTATTTGTATGTAAGTGGTTGTTTCATCTCATATAATATACATATATACAACGCTAAGTCTTACACTCTGTATTTAACAGTGTTAGGACCTGACCTGAATTGTGTTTGTTGAGCAGCTGTCAGTGTTAGAAAGACATATCAAATAAACGCATTTTCTTTCTGTAGTGCTTAGCTGGTCATTAACCTAAAATGCTCGTCTTATAGCTGGCGGTGATGCCGTGAAGAATGCGGGTCTGGGATTAATTTCAACGTTTGACATTTGTGTCTCCCATAGAGCCTCGTATACCTGTGAAGCATTAGTTAGTTTGTTTATCTACTTATCGTCCCGTTTTCTGGTCTCGGTGCTTCCCCTTTGACTTCTTAGAACTATTTATTTACCAAGTCAAAACAATAAGTAATATAGTTTTGCAAAGCATAACATCAGGCAACAAAAGTCATTGTGAGAATAGTTAATTTTATCATAGTTTTGAAACTTGATTTTGGAAAGATTCCCCAAAAGTACTGTTCTTTTAGCGAATTGTGTCCTCTCATTGATTCTGGAAACGAAGTATACATCGCGGACAATTGGATATCTTACTACTGCCAACTCTAGCTTAAGCACAACTAACTCAGTCCAAAAATCGGAAATTTCCTTTGAATTATTCTGACTTGATAAGAAATTGGATGATTTACTTCAATTTTACAGAAATCTGAAATCTATGAGTTAATTGATGTTAATGAGTTCATTGATGTTAATGAGTTCATTGATGTTAATGAGTTCATTGATGTTAATGAGTTCATTGATGTTAATAAAAAGTGTTCAATATACTGATTTTTTTCTATAGTTCGACCGCTATAAATTCAGTCGCAGTCATGGCTCCTAATATGGTACCATCGACTGATTTTTGTGTTAAGGCTTGCTTTCCTTATCACCAGTGTTCCTCACCATTCAGACGAGCCTTACTCCGACTTCAGTGGTACTTGTAATTTAGATTCTCAAGCAAAGGATCATAGTTTCCGTAGTACAACCACGCACCGAGGGTATATAAAGAATTGTAAACTTAAGCTAGTACCGATTCCCTGAATTTTCACGGCACAGGGTCACTAGCATGTTAGTATGCCTTGTGGACCAAACGTCACATTACGTGGCCTTTGCGTTGGACGCATTTTTACCAGGAGCCACACTAAAGGGCGTCTTTTATTCTAAAAATAAATGGCTTGTAAAAATATGGCTTTTCCCCTGGTCCACTAAGAGTTAATGCTTGCGTGCATGTCTGCTAGTATGTTCATGCTTGTGTACTGTGATACAGATAAAACCAAAAGACATTTCAACGACAACAAATATCAAACTGAGAGACTAGTCATTCTTTTATTTATAAATAACATTCATAACGTCTCATCCCTCCACAAAACTCCACCCGTTTATATCAATATAAATCGCCCGAGTGGTTATCGGGACCTAAATTTTGGATTTAACGAATAGAACCACTGTTACCTACCACGCATGTCGTAAGAGGCGACTAGGAGGTTTGGCTGAAATCGGATGCATGTGTCCGCTAGGGAATGCTAACCCAAAACAAATGCTTGCAGAAAACGGTTGCACCAGGCCGTAAGGCGCATAACATGGTGCAACAACCCTCACAATGAGGAAGGGGATAACGGATTCTACGGTCGCCGATCTGTCTCGGAGATTTAGCCACGCAGTTAGAATGTCAGACCTACCATCACATGGGTGGCCAAAACTTACTGCGGGAAGAGGTCGGCACAAACGGGAAGCAGAAATCATAAGAATTATATCCTACAGAACTGCCCCCAGTATGCAGACTTGAGAAGAAAGAGGTGTCCCCTTACACCAGCATCTAAGACAAACTGGCTGATAATCTGAGGCAGACGGCTGCCTTTATTACAGAATCCGAAGTCCAAATCTAGTGAGAACGCAGAAGAAGAAGATATCAATATAAATAACATTCATAACGTTTCATCCCTCCACAAAACTTCACCCGTTATATCAATATAAATAACATTCATAACGTTTCATCCCTCCACAAAACTCCACCCGTTTATATCAATATAAATAACATTCATAACGTCTCATCCCTCCACAAAACTCCACCCGTTTAAATCAATATAAATAACATTCAATACGTCTAATACCTCCACAAAACTCCACCCGTTTATATCAATATAAATAACATTCAATACTTCTAATCCCTCCACAAAACTCCACCCATTTATATCAATATATCCCATCAAGCTGCAACTTTACTCCCTGATGGATCATAAATTATACTCAACGTGACAAAGCCCTAATTGTTCGTCTCTTCCACTTATTATTTTCATTCGTTTAATCTGTGAGAAAACTATCATAAAGCATACATATTTTTTTCCTTGTATCTTCTTGTTGAATATTAATACCGTATTAGAAAAAACGTGTATCCGTTGTCTTGTTGATGTTTGTGTTAAAGCTGTTATGTAGTGTCTTGTTTTCAGCTTCGATGATTTTTTTTTTTCAATTTGAAATTGATCCCGTTTGTATGTTTGCGCGTGTGTGTTATATGAGAGTGTATATGTCTGTGTGTGCGTGTGCCTGATTGGAATATTGAGTCATTTTGGGCACTCGTGTGTGTGTGTGTGTGTGTGTGTGCATATTTATGCGAAAGAATTGACGTGTGTGTGTAGCTGTAGAATGTTTATGTGTGTAAGCGGCAGAATCGATTTGAGAATGTAAGCGATGTAATCAATTTGTGTGTGTAAGCGGTAGAATTGATTTGTGTGTGTGTAGTGCTGCGAGTATTTAAAAAAAAGACCGAGCTAGGAATGAAAGATATCAGCAAAACAATTGGTACTACATCAGCGCTGAACTTCAAAAAAAAGCAACAAATTAAACGGTTCGGCCGCAGCAGATTCCCAAACAGACGGAAAGTCCACTAAGGACAATGATATTCAGATATAGTGGATCGCCCGAGTGGTTACCGGGGCCCAAATTGGGGTGCAAAGAATAGAACCACTGTTACCTGCCATGCATATCGTAAGAGGCGACTAAGGAGGTTGGATTGGGGCTAGCTACCCCACACCGTAAAAATACTAGATGGCTACAGAACGGAGAGCGAACCGAGTAAACGCTGGCTGAAACCGGACACATCGCCGAAGGATAAGCACCAGCGCTCTAAATGGTGCTGAAGATGTGACGTAAAACACACTAATGCTAAGGCTGCATAAATCAGATTTCCACATGAATAGAATTTATGGGGAGATCTGGAACATCAGTCTGGACAGTGATCGCGAGAGAGAGATATATACAGTGGATACAGGAAGAAAATGTCACCCCCGCAAATGAGGACCACAGAGATAATAGAGGCAGTGGAAGTCACCGAGTACTAATCTCACACAAGAGCTCTTTCTAGAAATCCCTTCTTATTCTAACGCTGAGAGTTAAAACAGGATTAGAGAAAGAAAAAGAAGTCCACTCTGTTAGCATAGCTTTTCCAGGAGAAAATGTTTCCAGTTGTTATTAAAAACAAAATGCATTGACCTTTGCTGTCAACACGATTTAGAGAGTGTATTATATCTTGTATTCTGTCACAATTCCTTTAAAGCGAATAGCTTGTGATCTCTACTGTCTCCCCGGGGAAGTGCGGCGTGCCAGTTTGGAAATAACAATGAGAGACCAGTTGTTTCTGGCAAGGAATATCAAACATGTCAGCACTCTTGGGAGATGTGGAAGTTGGTCGAGATGAAACTAGGTTTATGTATCCATATAGGGCAAGAGGGCGAGAAATAGGCTAAAGGTTGAACAATATACGATAACTAAATGAAAATACGAAGATTAGAAAACGAAAATACGAAGATTAGGAAACGAAAAGTATACCGTATACTGTGAACTTAACAGTCGAAAATATAATGATTAGAAAAAAAATAAAATCGAGGAATACAAGAACAAACATGGGAAAGAATAGAGGAAAAATAGATCAAACATCGAGGCACATTAATAAAAAATGTAATGTTCCGTAGCCTTTTCAAAACTTAGAGTATCAAGTGTTTTTCCCTTCACATTTCTAGTCCCTAGTGTGCTGAAAGAAGGAATGCCAATTCATTTTTATTCACATGTGAAACGTCGAGTGTTTGGATGAGCCCACAACTCTTTGTGTCCGATTCGATAGTCGAACGCTAGTGCATTACGCTAGTCCGTCCCACTATTGAAGCACATTAATTAATTAATAATTCCTCGTGTACCGTTATACTTTACATAGGGGCTGCAAGCAATTTCTCTATATCGTTCTATCCTGGGCAACTCGCTCAATCTCCTCCATGGGACTGAGACCGATATTTCTTGCCTTTCTCAACAAAGTTCGTTTCAGACTCTCCTTAGGTAGTCCTCTCTTTCTTGATTCCTTTGCATCCCACTTCAATGTCTGCTTTGATATTCTTTGATCATTTCTTCTCAAGGTGTGTTCAACATATCTCCATCTTCTCCTTCTTATAACAGTTGCTGCTAGTAATTGAGTTGGTGCAAAATGAAAATCGAAGCACATTCGGAAGATAAAAAAATATAGACTAAATATGATGAATAGGCCAGATAACCAAGATTGGATAAAACTATAAATAGACAAGGACTAGACTAGTGTAGTAAGAGCAGTCAAGATGACGAGGAAAAGACGGATGACTAAGACTAGATAAAGAACGATGCGTAAAGCAAGCACGAAGAATAAACAACGGGTGAGGAACAAAATTAACAAGTAAATAAAGGGGGAAAAATAAAGGATGGGGAATAGAAAGAGAACGTAATAGAAGGAATAGAAAGAGAAGAAAGAATAGACAAAGAAGAAAGAGTAGACAGAGAAGAAAGAATAGACAGAGAAGAAAGAATAGACAATGGGCGGCGAATACAAAGAACGAAAAAGAGATAAAAGAGCAAATGACCAAAAAATAAAAATAAAATGAAAATTTTACAAGAGAACTAAGATTGCACAATGGAACACAGAAAGGATACCAGAACAAGATTTGAAAAAAAGCAGGTCATAGAAAAGAGAACAAAACGAATAATTGACAATCGGTTGCAGAAAATACAGAGAAAACTAAAATTAGAAAACGTATCAAAGACGAGATTAAAGATTAGATAAGTGATCAAAGACAGGTCAAAAGGATAACGATACAATAATTGATCAAAGACAAGACAAGACAGGGGAATAAAGATTAGATAATTGATCAAAGACAAGACAAGACAGGGGTATAAAGATTAGACAAGTGATCAAAGACAAGACAAGAGAATAAAGATAAGATAATTGATCAAAGACAAGACAAGAGAATGAAGATTAGATAATTGATCAAAGACAATTCTTGTTAATTTCCTGTAAGAAGCAAACTAGTTATATTCTTAAAAGCGTTCATATTGTTGGGCTAGGCAATGGATGCCGTAATAAATAAGGGTTTCTGGTTTGAATCCTATGTTTGGCAATTTTTTTCCGAAGCCCTAATACTTATACACTGTCTATTTATTGATCCTATTCATTGGCTCCGTTGCTTCCCTGGGTTCTTTAAAAACAACTCCTTATTATCTTCAAACACTTATGACACTAACAAAAGCTAGCAATTCTTCTGTTCTTGGGCGTCCTCTGTATTGTATTCCAACTGTGGTTCATTTCAGTTTCTATTGTATCCTTCTTCTTCCAGTGGTTTTGGGTCTTACGCGTTTTCGCTTACCCTCCGGTGTCTATCTCAGTGCAGTTTTTGTCATCATAACATTCCAGATATGATTATTGCATCGGGTTTTCTTCTGAAGATATTGTAAATCACATTAAAATGACAAATTGATATTTGAGTAGGAAGTATTATTATTCCCTTAGAGAAATTCATTTTTGTTGTTGCTTTTGTTCGAAATTATTATTGTAAAAAATTATTGCAGATTATTTGGAAATATGAGCATTTTGACATTTCATTTTCTGTTGCAAACCATTCTTCTGCATCTAATTGATACACACACCTTACAGAAATATTGTATGTTTTTGTTTATCATGTAATGAAAAAATGACAATGTATTATTAAGTTTAGAATTAATTTGATTAGTCTACAACTGATGGCATAGCTGCTAGAACGCTCTAGTCTTAGCTTGTTTTATAACTATGGGAATATGATTATTGTAGCTGGTCTCTATTTTGTAAAATTTCTGATCTGCAAAATTGTAACTTTTTTCACAAAACACGTAATCACAAAGTACTGTAGTTTTACAAATTTCAAAAACAATGACAAAATACAGCAACGTTTCGACCAACAAGGCCTTTATCAAGCAAACGAACAACATGAGTTTTGTATTAAACGTTGCTGTATTTTATCATTGTTTTTGTAATTTGTAAAACTACAGTACTTTGTGATTACGTGTTTTGCCAATCAAATAGTTTTACTGCAGTCTCATCTATTTTGTGAATATTTTAACTTTTTTCACTTAGTGCTCATCCACTATTGTTCTCCAAAAACTCGTGTTCCTTAATATATTGCTCACCAAAACTAATTCTTCCACTAAACTATTGTTATTCTTCCTATTACTATATTCCACTACATTCATATTTCCATTAACTTTTGTTTATACAAACTATTATTCGTTTACTGTCTTATTTTCTAAAACTTTTGTCCCTCTAAACTATTGAATGAGAACAGAGAACTATTCATCAGCAATTCTGTGCACCCCTATTTTACGCAGCAAACCAATACTTCAAATCTAGATCACCTCTACAAGTTGTACGAGTTGTTATGGATGCTGACATAGATTCTGATCATCATTTGCTGATAAGTAAAATTAAGCTAAGGCACAAAAGATACATAGAGAGCCGCTGTAGCGTAGTTGTTAGTGAACTCGCTTCGCAAGGCTGGTGGTCTGGGTTCAGCTCCCGCAATGCGCGTGGAATTTTTCCCGACCGCGACGGCTCTCAGGTCGACCCAGCTGAGGTACTGGGTACCAGACATGCTCTGGGAAAGTAAAGGCGGCCGGCGTGATGCTGACCACATCACCCATCGTGTTCCGACGGTCAATGAAAAATACAGCTCTAACACCACGAGGTATGAATGGGTTTTTTTTTTTTTTTTTTTAAACAAAAGATACATAGTAATTCATAAACATAAACACTAACACAATATAGGGTACCTCAAAACTAAAGGAACAAGGGAATCATTTTTTGTTACAGTCTGTAAGTTTCAGCTTCTGCACCACCTAGAAGACGAGGTGAGTACGGAAGAATACTAACAGAAAGTCAACAGTATTTGGAATAAAACATGTATAGATGTATTGGGTAAAAAGAACAGGAAACATAACGCATGAATAACAATGAAAACTCTCAAAAGAATAGAAGATAGCACAAGAAAAAAGCAGATTAAAATAAACTCAAAACTAGAGTTCAAGAAAACACACAGTGGCTAAGAAAAAAATTAAGAAACAGATAAAGAAAATAAAATCAATTTTTAGATGACTTTTCTAGCGAGAAAGGAGGTAGCAGAAGCGACAGGAAACTCTAGAGAGATGCTTACACCACCATAAGAAGCTAGCAGGGAAATACAATAAACCAAGAGCGTTGATCACAAATAGTAAAGGGAAAGTTATAACTAACGTTACAAACAAAATGGAAAGATGAACTGAATACTTCGAGAAACTTCTGAACAGACCAGTTCATACAAACCTCCCAGACAAGCCTGCAGAAATGAATTTAGACGTCAACTGTGATAAACCATCCACGGAGGAGATTAATAAAGCCACCAAACTTTTGAAAGTTTGAAAAGTGGCCGGTCCAGATAGTATCACAGCAGAGGCTATTAAAGTCAATATAAACACCTCTATGGAACTATACACTAATTACATAGCAGAATCTTGTAGACCAAAGAAATATCAACAGATTAGAGAGAATGATACACAGAAAAGCTACCAAAGAAAGGGGACATGCAGGAGTGTGAAAGCTGCAGAGGCATAATGTTGCTGTCAGTTCGGAGAGAAATACCAAGCATAATCATCCTAGAGAGATTTAGAGATACCATCGATATAAAACTAAGATGAACAGGCAGGCTTTCGACCAAATAGATTCTACGCTGACCAGATATCCCCATTACGCGTAATAATAGAGTAAAGTATCAAATCATAATCCACCCTCTATATAGGATTTTTGGATAATGAGAAAGTCTTTGGCAGTATTGATTGGGAAACCCTTTAGAAACTGATGAGACTATGGTATCCCACAGAAAAGTATTAACATAGTAATGGCATATCAGCATAAAAGATACAGGTTATTTATAATGGAAAAACTAACTGACACTCTTTAAATAGAAACAGAAGTGCAACAATGATGTTTTCTATAACATTTGTTGTTCTTAATGACTATATACTACAGGATTGTGAAGGTAATAGTAACTACCACATACCAACGTATCTAGAGAAAATAATTTTCGAGGGAATGGTGCCTGGAAGAAGAATGAGAAGAAGACCTAGAAGACGATGGGTGCAAGATGCCATTGACGATCTGAGAATGACACCTGCTGACGCCGGTCAACTTGCACAGAATAGAGAGTTTTTCAGGACAGCTATCACAAGAGCCAAGTTCCGGAAGGGACACGCTACTTAATGATGATGAGTAACTATTACTAGAGATGGAATACAACGGACTCTGACAGAGCAGCTAGACCATGGGTTCCCAAAGTGGGCGGTACCCCCCCACCCACAGTGGGCGCTGAAGCCTTCCAGGGATGGGTTCAGAAGCATTGAGAGTTTTCGTGATTTCGATTAAATCATTAAATTTGAATCATTAAAATTTGAATTCTGTAATTCATCTTATGCTAAATCTTACACAATCCATTTTCATCAATTTTAATTCAAGTATATGATCATTTAAAATTGACCATGTTGACAGAATATATATTGTCATATATATATAAATTCATTTTCATGTCAAAATTGACATGTATAATATAGATAACTTAATGTAGTAATATAATTATTTCATATGTCAAAGTGAATAAAATGATTATATATATTATATATAATATATATATATATATATATATATATATATATTATTATATGAGGAGCGTTGGCTAAACTGTTGTAATGGGGTGGGGTGGTGGGGTGGTGGTTTACAAAGTTTATGTCGTGCAAAGTGGTCGGTGGGCTGAAAATGTTTGGGAATCTATAAGCTAGACGATCTGAACTTCGATGATGATGTAGCTCTCTTACCCCATGTATGTAACCAGATACAGGATAAGCTAAATTAACTTGATCGAATTCACAGCTAGGACCAAATATTCATAGAGGACATACAAAGATGTTGAGAATTAACCAAGGAAACAACAATACAATCTCCATGTTTGAAGTCCCACTTCATGAGGTAGAATCATTCACGTAACTGGACAACAATATAGACAAAGAGGGAGGAACGGACAGAGATGTCATAATAAGAATACAGGAGACAGAAGAGCTGTCACCGCACGAAGTTTTAAATTATATCGGGGACTTTCGCTGGTGCTATGGAGTTTGTAAACTGCCGCAGAGATCTTCCTGTGTAAATAAGAGATCGGAGCACACATGGTTACTCACCGAAGTGCAATGCTGATGGTGATATCAATAAGTCAAGCAATCAATCTATATATCTAAACTGTTGAGTTTGTTATCGTGTATCTGACGAAACATCGAATAAGAAGCAGACACTCACCAATAGATATATAAAAACAACCTTGTTGAACATGTAAAACTATGAAACTTTTCAAATAAGAAACAAAAATATATTTCACAGAAATGCAACTCGTTTACCAGAAATGGACCAACAAATCGAAAAAAAAAACACAACACGCCCGAGTGGTTGCCGGGGCCCAAATTTGGGGTGTAAAGAATACAACCACTGTTACCTGCCATGCATGTCGTAAGAGGCGACTAAGGATGTTTGGCTGAAATCGGATGCACATGTCCTAAACGTGTAGAAGTCTATGCGTTTAGGGGCCTTCAAACCAATGTGCAACGTATACACGTTCTAGGCAAGGATCAAACATATCACAGAGAGTTATTAAAATTGGTCGTACAGAACGAACGCAAAGAAGAAGAAAAAACCCCAGAATATTTAGGCTAATTTTAATGGGGTTATTAAAAGAAAGAAAAAATATTGACGTTGACTAACGCTGAACGTGAACAATCCTAACATTAAAACTAATAATAGTCAAGACCAAAGTTTTCCGAACGAGTGAGGAAAAAAAAACATGAGCATCGATTGCTTGGTCCCTGATGTCCATTCATCGATTTCTTTCAGCTTTATACCTTCATAGGAATGAGAAGTTTAATAGTAAGGAATAGAACATTGAGTTCTGTGCATCAGGATGGATATTAGCAAAGCTAATGTGCAATGCCAACGTTAGATACAAAATGTCATGCTTGAATATGCAGTAGAAGGAATACGCTGACTAGCAGATACATAATAAGCCAGAAAAACACATTGTTTTTTGAGTTGTTTATATATATATATATATTTATATTGTTTGCTTGATAGGACCATTATCATTGTACTTCGGTGAGTAACCATGTGTGCTCCGATCTCTTTCTTACAGTGGAAGATCTCAGCTGCAGTGCACGAACTCCGTAGCACCCACGAGGTCCCCTATGTAATTTTGAAGATGGAGAAGATACTTTTGTAGAAATTTTTATTTTTAATCTATTCTAATGAATTTAGCCAGGCAGCTGCTTTCCAAAATGCTCTTCTCGATTTTAAACTGCCAAGGGTTCTTTTACGTGCTCAAATTAAACACGGAATTATGTTTTATCGTCCGTCTCCGATAGGACTAGGAACTCGATCTTACCTACACTGAGATCAGGAATCTCTGGAAAAATATTCAGACGGCTCCACGAGGGAGCGAACCTGGTACCTTTAGCACTAGAGACGAGCACCCCAACCTCTACGTCCCATAGATCCCTATATATATATATAAATAAGTATGTAACATGCTTACATTGGAAAACATCGATTGTTGGAGAGTGTAGGGTAGATAAGGGAAACGTTCTTCGGTCTGTATATATATATAGAGATAGTTGGTGACCCACTGTTGAATGAGGCCACTAACATTGATGTTGAAACTAACCCTTTCGCTGCTACATACTTTCTGAAGGCTGAGCTAAAAATAGCTACTCTTTGTTTCTAGGTCACAAACGTGAATGTACGCCTATAGCAGTGACAGTAGCAATGTATAACGTGTTAACATGTCTTTAGCCCACAGAGGAGAGATAATAACAGACGTGTTAAAGCGTCTTTAGAAGTGAATGGGGAAAACGTATATATACGTCCTTAGCAGCTAAAGGGTTAATAGAGCAATTTACGGAGTTTGGAATTACACTTTGTACAAGTAGAACTGGGTGATTGAGGGGCAGAGAAAGAGAAGTGTGTTTAACCTGCGAGTCACATAAATCATCAGTATGCATACACTTCGAGATCTGTTGGGGAAGACTGAGCACATATGGGTCTGCCCGGATTGCTGTAACGTCAGTTTAGTAACCAAGATTCAATAACACACACATACACACCCTTTACGCAAACACACCCACACACCTGTTAATATGTATATATAACATATATATATATATATATATATATATATATGTGTTTATATATATATAAACGTTATATATATCTTTATGCTTTCAAATCCGTCTGTTTGAAAAATCTATAAATGTATATATGTATTGTATATGTATCATAGTAAGTGGACAGACATAAATAAATAAAACATAGGGGAATAGCAAGATAGACTAAATACGTAGATCTAAACAGAAGTAACTCATCAAAGAAAACAGGTTGATGCTACAAATAAGAATGAGAACATTGCAGTACTTTGAACATATAAAAAGACACGAAGCATTGAGGAAAACTATTATGGAAGGAGTGAGACCAGAAACAGAAGAAACAGAGGAAGACCACGGAGAAGATGGATTCAGGATGCAACTGAGGATTTGAGCATGGCGGCTACATATGCAGAACATATGATATATGAGAGGAATTTGGAAATACTGTTAGGGTGACACAGTTCTGCTCATGACAATCTATTTGAACCTTCAGCTGGCTATTTCATTTCGTAGAGTTATTATGTGCACGTTTAAGATCAGGCAGAAGAATCTAAGAAATACACGAAGACGAGATTTGGAGGCAGAGATCAACAATATAAAGAAGAGATTGAGGGAGCTGTAGGAGATGGCTAGAGATGGTTGGAATGAGTTGGTTGAAGGCCTATGCCCCAATCCAGTTTAAAAAGGCAGAGAGAGAGAGAGAAAGAGTACAGAATATACGTTTCCTCCCATTTTCAGTGTTATCTTCGGACAGAGTTTTCGCTAAATTCAATTTCTTGCTCTTTGATCATCTTTTCAAGCCTGTCTGGTTTTTTAATTTATGTTATTGAAAGCTAGCGGGGATTCTAAGTGTATACGTGTAAAATCGTTGCTGGTGAAAAAATGGCGTAATACAATGGATATAATCTACACCAACGCACCATATTACACTGCTACACCAACGCACCATATTACACTGCTACACCAACGCACCATATTACACTGCTATTTAGTCACACATTTTCATTTTAGGGCACTTATGAATTTATTGTTATATTTTATATGTAGTGTGTTGTTGGATGGCCTAACATCATGGTTCGACACAAGATCGACGTCAGAACTGATTACATGCACCAAGCAGAGAGAGTTGTGGAGAGACATGATCGCCTACGCCGGCAGGCATGGCACTTGATTGAGTGTGCTGTGAAAGAAGTGCAATTCTTCACTCTTGTTGTATCCTTTGCTTGATAAAGACCTTTTGGTCGAACCGTTGCTGTGTACTGTTATTATTTTTGTTATTGGTTATTGGTTACTAAACTGACGTTACTGCATTCCGGGCAGACCCATAGGTGCTCAGTCTCCCCAACAGATATCGAAGAGTATGCATACTGATGGTTCCTGTGGCTCGCTGATTAAACACACCTCTCACTCTGCCTCTCAGGCATCCAGTTCGACTTGAACAACGGGTAACTCCAATTTTGTATTTTGTAAAACTACTGTACTTTGTTATTACGTGTTTCGCCACATGTATGATGTATGAACGTATCAATAAAGGGAACTATGATGTATAAATATCAATAATAATGAACTTGGTATGAAATATCAATAATAATGAACTGTGTTGTATGAAAATATCAATAATAATGAACTATGATGTATGAAAATATCAATAATAATGAACTGTGTTGTATGGTGTATGAAAATATCAATAATAAGGAACTATGATGATAAATATCAATAATAATGAATGTGATGTTTAAAAGTAATGATATTGAAGGACATAATATTGGGTAGGGGTTATAGAATTGAAATGGAGGGTTACAAAATTAGAAACGAGAGTGGATGGGGGTTAAGAATTGAAAAATCAGCTGCCTGCTCACACAGAGAATCTGAACAATAATTTCGATCTCTTTAGCAGCCGAAAGCAGACAACAGAATTTCTATGCTGTATATCGAATTTCTAATAACCTATTTTTTGTCATTGTATTTCTTGGATTCCTCGTCCAGTGTTCGATCGAAGGAGGATGTTAATGGTCCTGAATAGATTGTCTAACAAGATGCTCCCTCTTTACGCGCGCTGTTCAAGTGAATCCTATTTGAGAGTGTTCGATTTTGAAATGGAAGGGAGAGAGTAGGGTTCATTTCAAGTCTTTCAGCAATAACTGGATTGTGAGAGATAACAAAGATTTGCTGGAAGTTTTTCTATTGTGTTCATTTTGTCTGCTATGTCCACAGGACTGTTGTCGCTGCACGAATATATTCGCATTCATGGAATTTAACACATGCCTAGGGTCACATACGATGTGCTTTTTTTTAAAATGGGTGTTTTTGTTCCTGTAAGTTTTAAAAGAAACTTTCGAGGGGGACCACAGAATTAACAGAGACAGTGAAAGACACCATGTCCGAAGCACACAAAAGAACCCGTTCTAGAAATCTTATCTTATCCTGACGGTGTGAGGCAAAACAGAATTAACAGAGGCAGTGAAAGACACCATGTCCGAAGCACACAAAAGAGCCCGTTCTAGAAATCTTATCTTATCCTGACGGTTGAGGCGAAAACAGAATTAACAGAGGCAGTGAAAGACACCATGTCCGAAGCACACAAAAGAGCCCGTTCTAGAAATCTTATCTTATCCTGACGGTGTGAGGCAAAACAGAATTAACAGAGGCAGTGAAAGACACCATGTCCGAAGCACACAAAAGAACCCGTTCTAGAAATCTTATCTTATCCTGACGGTGTGAGGCAAAACAGAATTAACAGAGGCAGTGAAAGACACCATGTCCGAAGCACACAAAAGAGCCCGTTCTAGAAATCTTATCTTATCCTGACGGTGTGAGGCAAAACAGAATTAACAGAGGCAGTGAAAGACACCATGTCCGAAGCACACAAAAGAACCCGTTCTAGAAATCTTATCTTATCCTGACGGTGTGAGGCAAAACAGAATTAACAGAGGCAGTGAAAGACACCATGTCCGAAGCACACAAAAGAGCCCGCTCTAGAAATCTTATCTTATCCTGACGGTGTGAGGCAAAACAGAATTAGCGAAAGGTCATAAGTAAAACATAAGTTGTTGAACTGGAACATTAAAATGTGCCAGAAAAATGGATTCAGTTCATATTCTCGGCAGGTTGCGTGCCATTTCTGTGGAGAGGGACCGAGCCATATGTGGTTAAACTCGGTGCAATGAAGTCAATCCTTTGTCTAGCCCGTGTGATGCTGGAGCTCGCAAGAGGAGCAAGAGAATACTAACACTGCCACCGACAAGGCATGTCGTTAGAGACGACCGAGGTAAGGGCCTACAGAAGGTACTCTAGTTAATAAAAAGCGTCGTTGAAATCGGATGTGCTGGTCTACTTGTGGGCGCATAACTGGCACAACGTACAATCGCTCTTTGGCTCAGATCACATAGAAATCACAAAGAATGTTTAATCGATTTGGAGCGTTCGAAGAAGCAGTTTCGTTTGTCTTTACACTTTATCTCTATCTGTAAACCGGGATATGAAGATGGTGTGTAAACATATGACACGAATGGAAGTGTCGGGGACAGGTAATATGCTTCAAATTCTGCCGGGGACTTCATAAGACTAATACAAAGCTTGTATAGCAGACAGTTACAGAAACCCTAAATATACATGATCTTCGTCACCTTTTGAAGGAGAGTCGGTACCTATGAATCTGCATCGAGTTGAGTGAAGTTTGTTCTGTGAACACTTAACTTGAAGAGAATGGATGGCATACATATAACCAGTGGCGGCTCGTCATTAAGGGCCAGTGGGGCCGACCCCACCAAAAATAATGTATAACGTGTATTTATTATTTTTAAAATTAAAATATAGCAACCAAAAACTATGATTTATCCGGAAAAAAATGTCTGGTCCCACCAACAAAAATGATCACGAGCCGCCACTGCATATAACTGTTCTGACACTGATTCGAGAACAACAACAGTAGAGTGTGCTCATATTCGCACATACTCATACAAACAAATATGTACATACACACACACATGCACGCACACAGACTCACACACAGAAAACGTGAGAGGGACAAATATATTCGCTTTCAAATAAGTGCGATCAAAGAATTCACCAATTGCTTTGGTATGACTGTCATCAAAGTTGATATCACACTGTGCTAGTGACCGTTTGCCGTAGAAATTATGTAGCTAGAAAGCCAGCATAATTTTCAGTGTGCACACGGTACGGAGTTGAGCTATAGGAGACCCTGATCCTTTACTTGAAGATCTAAATTACAAGTGCCTCTGAAATCAGAGTATGGCTCGCCCGAATGGGGAAGTACATTGATGATACATAACGAGAAAGCATTCAAGCAAAAATCAATAAGAGGCGCCATATTAGGAACCCCGACACCTCTGAAATCGGAGAGGGCACGCTTGTATACTGGGGGCACTGGTAATAACGACAGTAGACATACACACAAAAATCAGTCAGAAGTGTCATAACAGGTGCCCCGACTATGCCTGTATTCACAGCGGACGAGCGTAAGAAGAGGAAAGCCACGACTATGCCTGAGATCACAGCTGGCAAACGAGGCCTCCAAAAAAAAAGCAATTGCTTCTCTTCGGAAAAAAAACAAACCCATAAATAAACCAGTGATCTCGCCCGAGTGGTTACCGGGGCCCAAATTTGGGGTGCAAAGAATAGAACCACTGTTACCTACCACGCATGTCGTAAGAGGCGACTAAGGAGGTTTGGCTGAAATCGGATGCACGTGTCCTAAATGTGTAGAAGTCTATGCGTTTAGGGGCTTATCAAACCAATATGCAACGTATTCACGTTCTTGACAAAGATCAAAGATATCAGAAAGAGTAGTTAAAATTGGTCGTAAAGAACGAACGCAAAGAAGAAGGAGAAGAACCAGTGTTCTGATATATTTTATATCGTCATAAACAAGCAATCATATCTTATTTTAAATACAATCTAACAATTTCTGTGATCTTGTCTGTCTACATCTCAAAATACTTCGAGCGCACGATCTGAACATTTCATCCGAACTTCAAATCAACTTAATTATAAGTTAAGGTCAGAGCTTGAGAGAGAAGACCCGCAGGCATGTGGGAACTGTATTGTTAACATCGCCTTTGGTGTTGGAATCTCTACTAGTTAAAAATTCTTTAGCTATTCGAAAAGACGGAAGTTGTTAATATCAGACCGGATTGTAGATAGAAAGTCGGAGAATTTGCGAACCGCTTGTCTTCCACCTGTTTCTATCTTTTTCTTATCTTTCTCTCTCTCTTTCTCACAGACATACACACATGCTTCATATAAATGTCAAGAAGAAAAATGCTAACTTATGTTCGCTGTAGATCATTGACAGCATATGACTCCATAACTAATGGACACCGACGAATTCCGCATCGAATGTGTGACACACTCCGCAGATAGTAAAAACATGTTAACCAACTGATATCAATACACAGTCAATAGAAACGGAATAACACCAGACATCAATGATAGAATTGACTGGTTGTCAACGTAAGCAGAAGAGATCTCTCAGGAACTCAACCTGGAAGTTACTAGTAAAATCAATTGTGTGGTTGAGCAGCAGGCTTGGTAAATTGAGCGACGGTAATTAAATAACATTTGCCGTGCAACGATTCGATGCGTGACTCACTGAGTCATGCATGAACAGGTAAGGGAAGGAGAATACAGAGTGTAGTGAGCATCTGTGTACATTAGTGCAGAAACCTAGTCACACGGTCAACATTTGGCTAGATGGAGGTCAAGTGTGTTAATTTGTTCTAGGTCACCAAAATGCTGTGTTTAATCTTAGTATTCGCCCGTCTGCCCAGCCTGTTCGTAGCGCGTTGGACTACGGTGACTATCCCTCTGTGTGTGTGGGTTCAATTCCGCGGGATGGCAGAAAAACCACATATTCCAAGATTTACGGTGTTCGTGGCACCGAACCGAAAGGTTACGATGTCCATGGCACCGAGCCGAAGAGCTGAAAAGCTCAAGTGCTTCTGGATCGGAAAAAAAAATCTTAGTATTTCATTTTTTCGTGTGTAAAAATTTGTTCGAAAGTGTTTCTTGTTATTGTGTCTAGTTGTTGTTTCTAGTTATTGAGTGAGTTTTAGACTTACGTCTAATAAAATGTAGTAAAGGCCAAATATTCATGTAACTGCACCGGTTCCCATATGTTTCGCCCATGCCGTCAGAATTGACACGCTATCTGCCGAGGTGTTACACGAACTTTGTAGCTCCAGCAATAATTCTAGGGATCTCATGAAATAATTGCACATGTGACGCAGTCCGTATTCAAACCAACAACTTTTAGAACAATAGGCAAACGTCTTAACCACTTCGCAATAGAGACCTCCAAGACTGAAGAATCAAGACTTTTGCTAAGACTATAGTCATGTAGAGTGTAGATTCCATATACTGTAGTCACAATGATTTAGGATTTACTTTGATGTAGTCACACAGTGTTAGATTACCTATGTCAATAGTCACACAGTGTGTAGATTACCATAAGTCAGAACAAGATGAGATTATTGTAGTTAGTCATCAGTGTGTAGATTACCTATGTTGTAGTCACACATTGTGTAGATTACTTATGTTGTAGTCATACAGTGTGTAGATTACCTATGCCGTAGTCACACAGTGTGTAGATTACCTATGTCGTAGTCACACAGTGTGTAGATTACTTATGTAGTCACACAGTGTGTAGATTACTTATGTTGTAGTCATACAGTGTGTAGATTACCTATGCCGTAGTCACACAGTGTGTAGATTACTTATGTTGTAGTCATACAGTGTGTAGATTACCTATGCCGTAGTCACACAGTGTGTTGATACGTATGTTGTAGTCACACAGTGTGTAGATAACCTATGTTGTAGTCACACAGTAGATAACCTATGCCGTAGTCACAGAGTGTGTAGATTACCTATACTGTAGTGGTAATGAATGTAGATTTACTTCTGTTGCAGTCACACAGTGTGTAGATTCTATTGTCCCCATCCCGTCTAGTCCTTGTTGCACCGATGATCAAACCACAGAACATGTCCTTCAAGACTGTCCTTGTATGTCGTCATTAGGAAGGGATGCTGGCTCTACAACACAACATTAGAGTGTACAAAACTATATGGCACCAGAGATGAGCTCCAGACACCAGTTGACTTCATCATAAGAACGCGTCTGACGGTATAATCATCAACATAACGACAACAAAGAATAGAAAAGACATCTGATGTATTCACACAGTGTGTAGGTTACCCATGCCATAGTCACAATGAGAGCAGATTGTGCATTTTAATTTCAGTATGAAAATAAGAAGAAAATTGTTCTTGTGCTGGGACAAATATTGTCATTCTCAAGAAAAACAAACAATTGTCTTAACGGCTCAATCTACCGATGATTTTATTCTCCTTGTGTACTGCACACAAATTATAGAAGGTGCCTCCTGCCTCAGCCCCATGTCTACTTTTGCACGGCTTGTATGTTAAAGTCTACACCAGAACACATAGCCACGCAAACACACGTGGTAATTTCAGCTAAGAAAGGTGACAAACATATACAAGAAAGTTCAGGTAAACACTGGAGCACACGGAGATAATTGAGGGCAAGACTTGCGAATGCGAAGGTAGACAAAGAGAATATGTCTCGTAAAAAGCATAGCAATATTGGTGAGAAATAACGGGTCAATGAAGCACTGAATTATTCATATAATTTTATCTGGAAATGATATATTGAGAAACATTGGCTTATAAATAACATCATGTTCCGGGAGATAAAATATTTTGGCCACGTTGACCATCACAGTGGTTTGTAGAGAACAGTAATGAAAGTCATGGTTCCTAGAGTACGAGGCATGGGACGACCAAGATGAAGGTGGCAGCAGGACATCAAAGAAACTTTGAATATGACGCTGGAAGAGGCAGGAGAACTTGCTAGAGAGAGAGAGTTTTTCAGGCAGGCTGTGATGAAAGAGACGTTCCGCAAGGGACATGCTACTATTTTTATAAATGATTATGTGAAACCAACATGCTTGAGATAGAGGTATGTGTCCCTCAAGATAAACATATCAACACGTGACTGCTGTCCGAATTTAGTTACGTAACACCAAAGAACATGTTAGACATGTGTGGGAAAATCTCGGAACATATACATACACACACAAAATAAACCCTCAGAAATATGCAGCCTGGATAGTTCACTGGTTTGTTAAATCGACGGTAGTGCTCTCACAAGAAAAATGCATGTTAGCAAACTTCACCAAAATAAGAATACCAAAAATAAGTGCTATCATTAGTCAAGTCATTTAAATTATTAAAAAAAACCTCCAGAAAAGGAAAATGGACTTCTCTCATTCCAATAAATCTATACACACTATATTTAACTTCTATAAAAATGTGTTGTTCTTCATAAAATATGCTGGTGTTTTATGTCGTCTTATAATAAGACCAGGACCACATCAGACTAACAGCATAACAGACCAGAGCACATCAGAGTACCAGCATAACAGACCAGGACCACATCATCCTAACAGAAACAGACAAGGACCACATCAGACTAACCGCATAATTTACCAGGGCCACATCAGACTAACAGCATAACAGACAAGGACCACTGTAGACTAACAACATAACAGACCAGGACCACATCAGACTAACAGCATAACAGATCAGGACCACATCAGACTAACAGCATAACAGACCAGGACACAGCAGACTAACATCATAACAGATCAGGACCACAGTAGAATAACAGCCTAGCCGACCAGAAAAACAACATACTAGCAGCATATTAGATTAGCCTCAGAACAAACCAGGCGTATAATAGACCAAGGTACAAGCCATCAGGAATAACACAACGTGATAATTAAATCAGGAACGTCAACTAATCAAACACATCAGTACAATCAAGCACAAAATTATCCACACATCATCGACTAATCAGCACATACAATAGCCTTATTACCTCCAACGTTATCAATATCGTTACCCATTTACTCAACAAATCTGCTTTAGTACTGCACTATTCTCTACACCAGCGTTTCTCACACTGAGGTCCGCGGATCCCCGGAGGCCCGCGAGGTACTCACAGGAGGTCCTCAATCGCTTGAAGAAATATTATGATCTTTGACATTTCGAACAGTAAAATTAATTTTAAGCTTTATTATAGGCCGAATGTTTCTGTTTATTAAAATATTAAATTGCAGACATTGTTTACTATTGTTACACACAGGTAATTCATTCCAGTCCATTTTCATATATAGAAACATTTGGGAGTCCGCGGCAGCAAATTTATTTAAAGGAGGGAGGGAGGTGGGGGGTGGTCCGCGGTAATGCAAAGTTTGGGAACCGCTTTTCTACACTCCCGTCCAAGGGAATTGGCTACTATTAGATAGAGCAATATGCTCACTCGCATTGACCCGTTACTGTTCTCTGAATATTGTGTCAATCATTCGTAATGACCTATTTGCATATAACATCAACTGTGATTACTGGTTCGATTGTTCCCTGCATCATCCGTGACATTCCTCTCTTGAAGCTCATGCCCTTAATTTGCATCATTAATACAAAAAGGGTTATAGCTTTTAACGTTAGTTTGAATTTATTCGGTAGTCTGACCAGTCCATGCCTGGAATATATATATATATATATATATATAGACATAATTTCAAGCGTAAACACTATCCTAGTAATCGATTTCTTATGCTGCAACCCATTACTATTCACATTATTTACAGACAGAAAACCTCACTTTAGAGTATCGAATTTGCTCAGTTATATCGTGTGACAGTATAACTGAGTAGATGTGGTAATATCTTCTTCTTCTTAGAACATTCCATATCGACCTCTTGTTAAATTTCTCATTGCGATCTGTATCTGCTCCGAGTCTAAGAAAGATTGCACTTTGTGCCAGTTAGTTGCCTACAAGTAGGCCAGCACATCCGATTTCTGCGACGCTTTTTTTTTACTAGGTAGCTTCCATAGACCCCTACTTTAGACGCCTCATATGGACATGCCTTGTAGGTCGCAGTTCTACTGTTCTTAGCTGCCCTTGCGAGATCCCGACAACACACAGACGTGTGAAGCAGCTAGTGCATGAGTGTTGTAAATGTTTCATTGAATTCTATATATTTTCTATGTTAATTGCTAGAGCGACGGTTACTTTCTTGGACTAGAAACTCTCACACACACATCATACACGAACGTTCAAACATCACAGGAAGTCTTTTAAATTAGTCTATAGTTACCAAGTGTTCCATGAAGAATTGAAATAGTCTCTATGTAACATACGTTTCCCTTCTTCTCTCTCTTTCATTTCTTTACGTTTTCAACTAAAATATAGAGCTGCAATTTTGGACTAATATTTAAGTAACATTTAATTTCAGTTTGTCTAATTGTTTGTTTCATTCACCCATTGTGAATACAGACGTAGTCATGGGTCCCAATATATCATCACTGATTCATCTTTGCGTGAATGTTTGCTTCCTATGTCACCAATGCCAATTATCAACATTACTTCGACTTCATAAGAACTAGTAATTTAGATCTTGAAGTAAAGGATCAGGGTCTCCTGTAGTTCAACCGAGTACAGTGTGCACACCAAAAGTTTTTTTTAAGGTGTCAAGGGTTCTCGAACCCCAGAGTTTCTACGGAACGTTGTCACTAGCGCAGGATATTATCAATTTCGTTATCGGCGACAAAAGTTTTTCTATTAAAGGATGAGTGATACAATTATTCTTAATACCATGTCAGATTTCCAATACAGTTTCTGTAAAAAAAATCAAATATTATAGATGTGTGTCTTCTTCGAACGCTCCATATCAACCAATTATTAACCATTCTGTGTGATTTGTATGTGATTTGAGCCTAACAGCGATTGTACGTTGTGCCAGTTATGCGCCTACAAGTTGGCCAGCACATCCGATTTCTGCGATGCTTTTTATTTACTAGGTAACTTCCTATTTGATATACTATATCAATAGCCTCTTACGACATGCCTTGCAGCTCGCAGTGATGCTATTCTTTGCTCCCCTTGCCAGCCCCGGCACTACACGGGCGATAGATGTATGTTACCAGCCTAATCCACAACATGATAATCCACAACATGATAATCCACAACCTGATAATCCACAACATGATAATCCGGTTGAACATCGTCAAAGACGACACATTGTACACATGTGTTACTGATAAGATTTTAGGAACACGAAGTTAATAATACCATATCTAATGAGTGGTACTATTGTAACCAGCCAACCAACTACTGGTAACTAATTAATCAACTGCCCCGCCTGCCCAGCGTGTTCGTAGCGCTTTGGACGACGGCTGACAAGTCCCCTGTGAGTGCGGTTCAATTCCGCGGGCTGGCAGAAAAGTCACAGGTTCTCCAGATTTACGGTGTCCATGGCACCGAACCGAAGGGTTACGATGTCCATGGCACCGAGCCGAAGAGTTGAAAGCTTGTGGATCGGGGGGACAATAATTAATCAACTATGTTTCATGCTGCAAGTGTGACTCGAGTTTAAAACGAACGCAAGTATAATTCCGTGATACCGTTTATAATACAACTCTTACTATAAAAATGGCATGAGTCAGCTCAGATGACATCATATGAACAATATGGTGGTCTCCATGGGAAGTGATTAAGACATTTGCCTGTCGTTCTGACGGTTGTAAGCTCGAACTGAATCACAAGTGCACTTGTTTCAAGAGATCCCTTGGAACTACGGAGTTCGTGCTGTGTGCAACACACTCGGCAGATGGTGTTCCGTTTCTGAAGTCAGAGACTGCATGATATGAGAAAACCAGGTGCAATGAAGTTAGGTTTTAACTTTAGATTTTTAATTGAACAATCGGATCTGGCACCGTGCTATGCTATAACCCCAGATGTGGTATTTTAAAGTTGGAGATTTCTTTGTGTACAATTTTACAGTTGTCTGTCTTTACAAATGTGTGTGTGTCCTGCTGAATAATATGCATACACTGTGGCAGAAATTAGGATGTACCGTAGGGGCTTACCGTGCTCATGTTCTTGGTCCATCATCATCAGGTGCCGTGCCGGTTGGCGTAGGCGATCATGGATCTACACAAATCTCTGTCGTTGGTGTTTGCTATCAACTCAGATGTTGACGCTCTACCGTGCCATGAAGTCAGGCCATCCAACATTTTCTCTCTGTCTTCCCTGTCTCGTCTACCCTCGATTTTACCGGTTGTCACAATGTGTTCTAAACCTCCTCCTCATCACATGCCCAAAAATGATGACTGCCTCTTTCTTATATTGATGATAAGCTTTCTCTGCGTCTTGATCTCATTCAGCACCTCAACATTAGTCATTTTAGCAGTCCATGGATTCTCATCATTCTTCTATAAAACCACATTTCTGTGGCCCTCAGATATTTTTTGATCTGTGTGTTCATTGTCCATGACTCGCATCCGTATGTCAGTATTGATTCTATGTAGCACTGAATAACTCGCATTCTGGTCGGGATTGACAAAGACTTGTTGCAGATAATGCTTCTCATTTTCAGGAATGATGTTTTCGCTTGTCATATTCTGCTCTTTATTTCTGAGTTCTTGGTCCACACAACATATATCACTAAGGGTTAACTTGATTGATAATTTATTGATAGACCATCATCACTGTACTTCATTGAATAACTTCATGTGATCCGATCTCTTTCTTACACAGGAAGATCTCGACTGCAGTTCACAAACTATGTAGCATCGTCGAGAGTCACCGATGTAATATAGAAGATGGTGAACATATTATATAGGAATTTTATTTTAAAAAAATCTTTCTAATGAATTTTGTCTGGACAGCGAATTTTCAGCCTGCTCTTCTCGATTTTGAACTTCCTTGGGTTCTTCTACGTACTTAACTTGAACATGGAACATAAGTTTTATCGTTCGTCCCCGATAGGACTAGCAACCTGATCTCGCCTACACTGAGATAACAGATCTCTGGAAAAATATCCGGATGGCTCCCCGAGGGAACCGAGTACCTTTGAAACGAAAAGCGAGCACATAACATCATTGCCATAACAACAAGCGCAAACAAACAGTTATAAAGTCAGCATTCTGAAAACTTTAACTATAAAGTCAGCATTCTGAAAACTTTAACTATAAAGTCAGCATTCTGGAAACTTTAACTATAAAGTCATTATTCTGAAAACTTTAACTATAAAGTCAGCATTCTGAAAACTTTAACTATAAAGTCAGCATTCTGAAAACTATAACAACTGATTAGAATGGACAAATCTACACTCAAGGCAACCTCACACATATGCCCAACACTTCAACTTGAAAAAGCAATGTCCAGCATAAGAGCATTAACACTGTATTTCCGGCGATAATTATTATTTGTAATTCAATTCAGAAGATCATGGTACACAGCTGAAGGAACCATGGAATTGACAATACAAATAATTGAACCCACGTATGTTGATGATTGAATCACTATGATACTGCGCTATCTTGACTATTGAAGACGTTAAAACATGCTACAACACGTTACGTACTGCTTATTTCAGATCAGCTAAAACATACACATACACAGTAAAACAAACAACGACGACACTGGGAACAGACAAAGTGGATTACTCCTAATGCATTCACTATATTATTTTGTATCATGCTTAATGCCGGTATCGATAATTGTCTCCTCACAAACATAAGTCCCTTGAGTAATTTAGATGCTACGTGGGTTGCTAACCAACTTCCCAGTCAAGAGCATCTCTCTCTCTCTCTCTCTATATATATATATATATATACCCTTCCAAAGACTGACGACAGTGGCGATTAGAGCTGCAACAAATACGATCCATTTTTCTCTGTTCTATTTATTATGCTTCCTTTGCGATTCATTTCTTAAGATCCTGTTCTACTGTTCTCCTCTAGGCCAGTTTGGGTTGTTCACTGTTTTTTACCCTCTACTGTCCATCTCAGTGCATTTTTCGTTAACGAGTTAGTTTACACACAAACCCATATTTGATCCATCTTAAACATTTCTTTTTGATGATGGTGTTCATATTCTCTTGCTGACAACTTGTTAGCATTTCTTGATTAGATATAATTCTTGGTCAGAACACGCATGCAGACTAGATGTATGGAAGGTGGAATGTGTGGACATGTCTTGTTTTGTCATTCTCCAGCACACTGGACTGAAGTTAATATCACACAGCTGCAGATATGTTAATTTTTTGTTCTGATCAAAGCCGGACCGTGCTGTGATACAGAGAGGCGGCAGCATGAGGCGGTTCCGTAAGGGGCCAGTATAAGCAGTGAAATCAAAATACAATTTGAAACAATTAAGTGGCGACATTTCGAAGACTTGCATCATACTGAGAAAATATACAGCACGGCTCTAGTTCCGATGCTGTATTGAGTTGATTTTCAGAAGGATCTGAAGTAGCATAAATGCATGGAGGCATGAATCTTGCTCAATCTGCTTTTAATGTCAGATCCAGCTCATTATTTGTGGCTAAAAACACTTCTAAGATCATTCCACTCTAGCTACCTCTTTTTTTTCTCCTGGATTTTCCCATTATTTTGTTCGTTATACCATGGTTTTCAGTGTGTTATTTTCTATCTATCTAATATATAAAGTAGCAGTAACAATCATATTTTCATATCGTATTGAGGAATACAATGTAAGAAACAAGTAAAACTTCCCAGGACACTAACTTTTTTTTTTTTTTTAACAACATATGGATGTGAATCATGAACAATAACATAGGCATTAAGAAAAATCGAATCTTTTGAAAATCGAATCTTTTGAAACAAAGTGTTATATGATTATTCTTAGAACAGTCTGCGTAAAGAATATGAGAAATATTTCATTGTTATGAAATTGTGTGTATGCATTTTTCTTGTGTTTCTAGAACTCTATTTTAGATTTTGTAATCATGCTCATTATTTCTGTTATAAATTTTCTGTCATTTTTATGACGGTTCATAGAGATCTGAATCTGACTAGATATGATTGTAGCGAACCAATATTTGCAGTTTTCTGTTGACCAACACACACGGAAATGCATATGGTTGGGATTTCGGATTCTCTAATAACGGCAGCCGTCTGCCTCAGATTATCAACCACGCCATACAGTTTGTCTTGGACGCTAGTGTAAGAGGGTCACCTCTTTCTTATCAAGTCTGCATACTGGGTTCTGTAGGATATCATTCCTATGACTTCTGCTTCCCCGTTTGTGTCGACCTCTTTCCGCAGTAAGTTTTGGTCACCCTCGTGATGGTAGGTCTGACATTCCTACCGCAAGGCTAAATATACGAGGCAGATTGGTAACCGTAGAATCCGTTATCCGATTCCTCATTGTGAGGGGTCGTTGCACCATGTTATACGCCTTACGGCCTGGTGCATCCGTTTTCTGCAAGCATTTGTTTCGGGTTAGCATTCCCTAGCGGACACATGCATCCGATTTCAACCAAACCTCCTTAGTCGACTCTTACGACATGCGTGGCAGGTAACAGTGGTTCTATTCTTGACACCCCAAATTTGGGCCCCGGTAACCACTCGGCGGAAGATATATATAAAATGTTATATTATATATATCTTCGTGTTTTGATACTTTCCTTTTTCCTGGCGTCTACCAGATTCTGAAGATATTAAGAACGTTTTTTTAAGCCGAAGATTGACTTCATTGCACCGGGTTTATCCCATATGGCTCGGTCCCTCTCCGCAGAAATGGCACACACCTGCCGAGAGTATTGCACAAAACACGAACTCCATACCTATAGCAACATTCCTAGGGATCTCAAGAAAAATTGCACATATGTCTCAGTTCGGATTTGAACATTCAACCTTCAGAACGACAGGCACACGTTTTAACCACTTCCCATAAAGACCTCCAGATTGTTCATAAGATCGATCCTAGGGGTGTCTGTAAAAAATGCACTAGCGAACAGAACGACGCGGTCCGGATTCGAACCCACGACCTTCCACCCGTAAGGCAAAGGCTTAACCACGTATCCACAGAGACCACCCTGAAGATGTTCATATGTTTTATGTAATAATTAATGCCTCGTAGACATCCATAGAATGTTGATCGAATAGAAGACATGAGTCGCTTGTCAACATCGATAGTAGGAGACACTGACATTTGATATCACTGTTCAGGTGAAAATTACGGTGACATAATGTCAATGTATATCTCAAGGTAAAAACACTATTTCCAAACAACATTACATTCTTTCTATTGCGCAATAGCTCAAGTCTATGACACAACTCGATTTCTGAAGTAGTAAGCCTTTGGCTAAAAGAAACAATTACATTTGGATTGTATACAAGAGTGGTTTCATAGCAAGAACCCGCGGCAAACCATCTGTGGAATCCGTTACATAACGCTGAAAAAAAACACCATATCGTTGGCATATGATTAAATTGTTCACACATTGCGTAAGGGTGTGTGCGCGTGCGTATTTAGAGTGGGGTTTCTTTGTATAATATAAAATTTGTAAAAGAAGAATAAGAAGGAATGACTGTAAGATTGTAAATCTACACAAGACATATAGTGTATGTAGCAATCACAACAAACATATATATGTTTATACTGATTGATTGATAGTATAATTCTTAACGCACTTCGGTTGATAGCCATGTGTGCTTGAATGTGCTTCACACATACAGATTTCACAGGTAGGACACGAAAGCAACAAAAATAATAACGCTAAATTGCAAACATTTATCAACTGATGTCTGCGCAGAATAGAGGGACTGAGATGGTATGATAGGGTCACAAATGAGGAACTTATGGAAAGAACAAGACAGTTTTCAGTGAACCAAGAGGTTAAAAAAAAGAAGATGGCGCTGGATAGGACACACGTTGAGAAAACCAGAGGGAATATAACAAAAGGGACCTTCCTGGAATCCACAGGTACAGGGAAAGAAAGGGAGACCTAGAAATACACGGAGACGAGATTTGGAGGCAGAGATCAACAATATAAATAACAGCTGGAAGGAGCTGCAGCAGATAACTAGAGATAGGAAGACTTGACATGAGTTGGCTGAGGGCCTATGCCCCAATCCAGGCTAAAAAAGCAGAGAGCGAGAGAGAGAGAGAGAGAGAGAGAGAGAGAGAGAAAGAGAGAGAGAGAGAGCACGAACGTGATAGAACCGGTGAGTGCTTTTGAAAACATTTTGAAGGTGGTGAAAATTTGTGGAAATTGTATTTCAATTTGTAATGAATTTTGTCCCATGTATGACTTTCCAGACTATTGGTATCGATTTGCAACTGTCAATGATTCATTGACGTGCTTAACTTGAATATGGGAGCCTACTATTTAAACTCAATCTTTGAAAGAACAACTCGATCAAACCTGTATTTTGATCATTAATCACTGGATAAATAGTCTGAACGTCTAATACGCTAACTAATCCGAGTACTTTTAGAGCAAGATTTAAGTACTATATCTCAACGCAACAATTAATAATGTAATAATAATTCATCTCGTACCGTTATACGTTACACAAGGCCTGCACGCAATTTCTCCATACCGCTCTATCCTTGGCAACTCGTTCAATCCTCCATAGAACTGAGACTGATATTTCTTGCCTCTCAACAAAGTTCGTTTCAGGGTCTCCCTAGGACGTCCTCTCTTTCTTGAACACTTTTAATCCCACTTCAATGCCTGTATTGATATTGAGGCATTGAAGTGGGATGGAAAATTATAAATTTTATATATATATATATATATATATATATATATATGACTTTTGATATAGAAATCAAGTTGAATGCATTTGAAAATAGATGTCTGGGGAAAATAATGAAATCAAAATGTAACGAATTCAGAAGTGATGAAATCAGAGAAATGTCTGGTCAACCACTAGTAATCAACTGTTATAAGAAGGAGAAGAAGGAGACATGTTGGGCATACCTCGAGAAGATATGATCAAAGAATTCCAAAGCAGACATTAAAGTGGGATACAAAGGGTTCAAGAAAGAGAGGTCGACCTAAGGAGACTATGAAACGAACTTTGCTGAGAGAGGCAAGAAATATCGGTCAGTTCATTGGAGGAGATTGAGCGAGTTGTCCAGGATAAAGACGTATGGAGAAAATTGCTTGCAGGCCCTATGTAACGTATAACGGTACAGTGAATTATTATATATATATATATATTTTATATATATATATATATATATACAAATAAGCCGAAACAAATGTTGTTCTGTGAAGTTTCGGAAGGGAAGAGGCACCAGGGCAGACCGCTGCTCATATATAAAGATGTATGCAAAGCCTCAATGAAAAACTTTTCCATAGGTCCCAGCACATGGGAATAACTAGCTGATGACAGAGTTGTGTTGAAAGCCAAATTGCGAAAGGGCGCAGTCTTTTGAGAAGAGACTTATGTATGAGCTGAACGACAAGAGAGAAAACGAAAACTCAGAAGTTGTCAGAGTAAAACACTTGCCAATTGACCGTCTGTAAAGACGAAAAAGGCCATGTTATATATGTATATTTATATATATATATATATATATATATATATATATATATATATATATATATATATATACATTCATTTGTATGTTAATTATGGTAATTAGCACCGTCCTTCTTTATAAATGACAATGTGTAAGCATTGTTCTAAAGAGAGAAGAGAAACCACAATCAATGATAATGAAGCATGTGATTTGCAAGATCAATCTTCACTTTGAATATTCTTCCCCATTTATTGCATGGGATTCCAATGATAATGGGTTCCAGAGATCCCTGATTTCAGTGTAGGTGAGATGGAGTTCGTAGTCCTATAGGAGACAGACGATAAAACGTACTACCCGTGTTAAATTTGAACACGTAAAAGAACCGTTGGCAGTTCAAAATCGAGAAAAAATCAGGCTGGAAAGCCGCTGCCCTGGCAAAATTCATTAGAAAAGATTAAAAAATAAAATTCTCACATAAAATATTCTCACCATCTTCAAAATATACACCCTTGGGTAAGGTGTCGCCCAGTAGAACAATGTAAGCACAGTTGACGAAAGAAAAGGGCGGGCCCAGTCGGTGGACGGGTCACAAGCAGAAATGGGCGAAGGGGCACCAATAAGAAACGCGAGGTGGACAAAACGGTGGTGAGCCTCGAAGATGGGGTCTCCATCCCGAGAACAATAACCACGCTTCCCTTGCAGAGTACTACTACTGCCTTGTAGTTCGATTGGGGACAATCAAAGTCTAGCGGAGCAAACCGTACACAAAACTGGACGGCAGGCAAACCAAGTAGTCCAAAAAAAGACTGGTAACCTGGGCAGATGATGCTCAACAACCCGGGAGGGAAGGTTGTCTAAGAGTAGCATGGTTACTCACCGAAGAGCAATGATGATGGTCCTATCAATCAATCAATCAATTAATCAATCAACCAATCATAATATTGTCACACCAGTAACAATTTGTATTTACTGTAATGAAATGTACCAGATGGATTAGAGTACGATGAAGGTGAAAAACGGTGAAAATTTAAATAAATAAAACATGAAAAAATGTATTCGCTTTCTCCATCGCAAGCCCACATAATCGCATCTTTTAAAAATCTGAGGACTTACCTTGTATAACATTTGTCTACGCCATTTGTTTATATGTATGAACTTTATTTAATTCTTTCGGTATCATGAATGTTACTGAGTTATGACCACAAATATGACGTTTTATGATGTTTTATGACACCACCATTTTTATCACACTAAGATTTTGTGTTCATGTTGTTTGAGTGTATATCACAATAATATATATATATATATATATATATATATATATATATTAAGTATAACTACAATACAAAATTAAACAGATTTAGAAAAAGGAAGAGAGTGCTAAATGTGAAAGACAACAAAGGATGATATATGTTAAAGAAACAGAAATGACATCAAATTAAAGAACAAAAGGAAAGAGAGTGCTAAATGTGAAAGACAACAAAAGGAATAGTAAGAGCATAAATGTCCATAGCAAAAAAGGAAAGAGATGCTATGAATGTGAAAGAAAACAAAGGAAAGAAGAGTGCTAATCCGTACAAACGTAATAATGTGAAGCATGGACATTTAACAAGATAGTGGAAAAACTTATCTGTTTTTAAAAAAAAATATAAGTGTTACAGAAGAGTCCTCTGTGAAGAGTACTATGGACAGAGAAGAGAACAAATAGATGTATCCAGAAAGAACTCAAAATCAAAGACAACTGGTTGGTGCTACAAATAACAATGAGAATATTGAAATACTTTGGACAGATAAAGAGACACTTAGGGTTGGAGAAAACCATCATGGAAGGAGACATCCCGGAAAAAAAGGAGAAGAGGAAGATCACGGAGAGGATGAATTCAGGATGTAATTGATGGTTTGAGCATGATGGCTGCAGAGGCAGAATATCTGTCTTATGAGAGAAATTTCGAAAGTCTGTTAGAGTGACAAAGTTCTGCTCAGGACAGGCTACCAATGACGAGAGAGTGATTGGCGTACATTTTTAAGCAGATATAGTGGTTAATCGAATTGCTATATTGAATTGATGAAATTGATAGGACCATCATTATTGCACTTTAGTGAGTAATTTCTAGCTAGCCATTTCTAATAACTCACCAAACCAAGAAGCATTGTTTACAAGTGGAGATGATCCCAAAGTTATAGCACACTTGACTAATATACACACTAAAATTATCTGATCGTTTCTTCATTCTAACCGTCTTCGACCCGTTCCCTAGTTTCTGAACACCTGTTATATGTGTTATTTTGTCAGTGAGTTGCCAAGATCAGCATCTTCAGGTTTGGTAGAACGAAGATAAAGTCAAAATGCGAAATTCATCTGATCCTGTCTTCTCCACTGCATCCTGTCCCTACCGGCACTCGTTAAGTCGGTCTAATTTTGAATCACGATGACACTGATGTTTGTTCAGTGTGCTTAAGCCTAGGGCGTTATCATTACGTTTTCCACTGTATTTTAAGTTAGAATATATTTTCTGCAGCAGAAGTATGTTTCATGAGTAAGCCAGAACAATCTATATTTTCTCATTCGTTTATGTATCGTTTCGTTATATCTTTAAGACCCGCATGCCCGGCGTGTTTGTAGCACGTTGAACGACGGGTGACAAGCCCGCAGTGTGTGTGGTTCAATTCCGCGGGTTGGCAGAAAAACCGCAGGTTCTCTAGATTTACGGTGTTTGTGGCACCGAACCGAAGGGTTGCGATGTCCATGGCACCGAGCCGAAGATCTGAAAGTTCAAGTGCTTTTGGATCGGGGAAAAAAATATCTAAGAACTTGGTCATTTGATTTGTTTTAAAAAAAAAAAAAAACAGACGTTGACGAGTTTCAGCTGGGACGTGGTGCAGACGGTGGTATCCGTGCATTCACTGCTATCTTGCTTGCTAGTTTACTGCGTTTCTCCAAATATATACGATCTGTGAGCAAATTTAATTAGCCAAATGGAAGCAGGTATTATACAACATTTGCATACACATTTAATTTGATCTGAAACTAAGAATTCGGAAATACAATTCAGTACAAAAACAAACTACTGTAAGGAAAATCATCGCCAAACCAAGAATACACAAAATAAACACCAAAAGTCTGTGATTCAACCATGACGGTGGCGCCTTTGTTCGCGTAGTTTCGATTAGCGCACCTTGTTGAAATCAGATTCGTCAAATTCAGTGCAAGTTCTAATGTTATTCCATAATGGTGTTTTACAAATCTAACAGTTACAAATGCAGAAAGTTGTAAATGAAATTAAAAAAAGGTAACAGAAGTCAGTAAAGCGAAACGGAGATTTTTATAAGAAAACTTTATTTAAAAAAACAACAGAAAATAAATTGTTTCTACTTATAGCATCGTTAGCATAAACTTCGTTACGAATACCAAGCGTCTGGCCACACTAGAGCACGGCTCCTATGCAGGAGATCTGTGTTCAATTCACGGTAAGGCCAAGGATTCTTATTTATTTTTTAAACGACAAGTACAAAATTGTTGTCAATTCTATTATCTATTTCGATAATCTATGATAGGGATTTGTCATCTGACTTTGTCTGTGATGTCTGGTCTATAGAAAAACTCTCAATTTCTTCGTTTGTTTTGTAAAAGTTTTGTTTTGGTAGAAACGTCACTGTATTTTGTTTTTGTATTTTGTGAAATGACATAAATTCGATTTTTTTACGTGTTTTGCCTTTTTATGAAGATGACTTGATAATATCAAACATTACATATATTATACTGATAAAACTGTTAAGGAAAAACCATTTTATGCAAGAGGTTGCAGAAGCTTATTTTTCTGTCGTAGAGTTAGTTCAAAAACAGACAAATAAACAAGTTTTAGGAAAACTAGGCATGAAGTTACAATTATTAAGAGAAATAAAATTCAGACAAGTATTTTGGGCACATAAAAAACATGACACCATGATAAAATATTTACTAGAGGGAAAAGTTGAGAGGGAAGAGCAAGAGGAAAACCGAGAGATAAGTGGGAGGGAAACTTTAAGAAATTGACAGGTTACAGTCTGGAACGTGTGCAACACCAAGGCGAAAGACAGAGGATGTGGAGACTGCACCTGTTGATGATGATGAGAGTTAGTTCTCTTGTGGAAACATGCTTTTCAGACTACCTTTCCCCTAAAAAATTATTACCAAGTTTTAAATTCTCTTTTAAATCCACTTATATAAACTAGAAATATGTCAAACAGCTTTCTGCCAGTGTCAGCAGGCGGAACAGACACCGGGGCATGTCCTGCAAGAGTGACCTCTCCTTTGTGATCTGAGAAGAAACGTATGACCACACCCAGTCGACCTGAAAACTAAGCTTTGGGGAACCTGACAGACCTGAAGCTGACTGCCCAGTTTGTGGTACACAGTAAATTAAGCGCATGACCAGAGATCGCTGAAGAAGAAGAAATCCTCTTTTCAGCTCACTTGCTTCATTCTTCGACAGATTCTTATTGAGATTTGTTCCTAGCAATCATATTGTATATTACTTCTTTTCTACCTGTTCTGTTTCTTTGTTATATGTATTAATCACCGTACTTGATTGTGTGCATCTCTCTGACTGTTACCTTCATTATGACTTTTAGCTGCGTTTTTTATTACTGTTCATTCTTATGTAAGATCGTTATGAAAGGCGCATCCCGGCAAAGAGGGGAAGAGGAAGACCACGGAGAAGATGGATTCAGGAAGCACAGATGATTTGAGCTTGACAGCTTCAGATGCATCCCATCAGGCCTATGAGAAAGAGAGAGAGAGAAATTCCGAAGGACTGTTGAGTTGGCATCGTGCTGCTCAGGGCAAGCTATTTGATGACCATGATGATTTAACAATCTACTTGTTCTCTCAATTTTTCACATTTATGTTCAGTTTTACTGCTGTAATTTATTCCACATTGGTTGACGTTGATTGTTTCAATCAGTTGGATTGTGCTAACGATGGAACACTATCTAACAAGAAACATCAGATATATATATATACCACTGCTAGTTCATTTTTTACAAGATTTTTTACTGGAGTTAGCGTTGATGACTGGTGACATATATGTTAAGTACCTGGCTGATTTTAAGTAGAACGATTAGAGTCTTGGTACTGTCAGTTTTTACAGGTATGTGATCTTTTCATTTACGATCACACCTGGTATGTATATAGAGGTGAAGCTGTAAGCAAACCAATTACGAGCCAGGGTCTGTTATTAGTCACATTCAGGTAGATTTAGTTTGAAACGGGAAATAGTAAAGAACATGGTAGACAGAAAACTGTAGGTAGAGATATATGCAGGGTCGGTACCAGTTTATTTGAAGATATTTCTGGGAAAAAATGTAAAGTTCAAAGTTGCTTTCTGCTAAATTTAGTTTCAATAGCAAGAATATGTAGTACACAATTCAGGACCTTGCGGAATATTTCTCAGTATGATGCAAGTCTTCGAAATGCATCCACTTAAATGTTTTTTCTTTAAAATAACCTCCAATTGTTATTTAAAAAAAAAATTCTTTTGACAAGTTCTCGCCACCGATGCACCTGCACCAGAAACCGAAATCAAAGGGTACAAAAAAAGCGCTTAGGCAGAGGCGTGCGATACACTATACATCATATACATTAAAATCGGAATAACATAGACCAATATGGTAAAGCGTTGCGTATGGTAAATTTTTTCAATTATTGAATGATTCAAATTGTATTTTGATTTTGCTGCTTATGCCGCCCCTTTATGGTCCGCCTGATGGGACCGCCTCTCTGTATCTTAGCACAGCATGGACCTGACACAATTCTTGTCATATCTTTCTCAAACAGAACAGAAAATATTTTGACACACAAATCATTTTGAAATGAAAGGGCGCGTGGTAGAGCGTATACATTAAGGCAATAGCAAAAACAATCCTCAACATCGCATCAAAATCGCAATATGTCTACATTTGCTTTCTTAGCAAAAAACTGACACCTGTCCATTTACTGACTATTTATGCCATTTACTGACTAACTGTAGAACACTAAGAGCATGCGTATTTCCTGGGCAACGTATGAGTGGGAAACATGGACATTTAACAAGGCAGTGGTAAAGCACGTATGTGCATTTGAATATAAATGTCAGAAGAGTCCAGTATATCATGAACAGAAAATAAAATAAATAGCATTATACGGAATGAGCTCAAAATTTAAAAAAAAAACTGACTGGTGGTACAAATAAGAATGAGTAAAAAGAAGTATTTTGGACATAGAAAAAAAGGAAGCGTTGGTGAAGATCACTATGTAAGGATGTATACCAGCAAAGAGGAAAAGAGCACGACCCCTGAGAATATGAATTCCGGATGAGACCGATGATTTAAAAGTGCCGGATGCAAAGAATATCTGGTCTTTGAGAAAGAGAAATTCCGATTGACTGTTAGGGCACAGTCAACTCTAACTATGTCTGATAACTGACGGGAAAATCCCTTACCTAGTTTCAGTTGGGGGCTGGAATATATATATATATGTTTGATAGAACACTGAAATTTTAAAAAAAATTGTACTCAATTCTGTAGTCTATAGTTATTTATTGGTAAAAATATTCATAATATTGATATTCCTTATTGTTAAATTTAACTTGTTACATAATATAACTTTGATGTAGCATTTTGTGTTGATTTTAAAACGAATTCGTCTATATAAAACAATACTGAAATGCGAGGTCACGTGGTGTAGCTGGGGTCTAATTTCCTATAATTCTAACCTGAGTCCGCAGGCCCATAAGTTTATAGTTGGTGGCTCAGTTTAAGGTCATAAAGTTCTTCTCGGGACAAGCAATTGGACGATTAATATATCATTACTGAGTGAAATATTTCCCCACTGTAACGGCACTCAGGTCGACGCAGCCTCAATTGGGTACCAGAGAAGCATTGGTGAAGTAAAGGTGTTGCCTGAGTCTGACCACATCATCAATATGGTACTATAATCAAAACAAAATACCGCCCTAGCACCGTATTCCTGAATAAACCTCATGGGATGAAATCAAGTTTTTGTTTTGTTTTAATGTTAAATTCATCTTTGACAAACAGAGACAGATTTAGTTTATTTCAAGTTTAATAAATGTTCCAGCACTAACAGAGAAGAGAAAAAAATATTCATGGAGAGAGAAAAGAACACATAATTCTGTTCTGTAACAGCTTGATATTAAAGAAATTTGATTATTAAAGAACATAAAAACAACGGAAATTAAATATTTCGGACACATTAAACGACATGAGAGACTGGGGAATGGTGCCTGAAAGAAGAGCGAGAGGAAGACCTAGACGACGATGGGTGCAGGATGTCATTGTCGAGCTGAGAATGATTGCTACTGACGCAGGGCATATTGCACTGAATAGAGTTTTTCATGACTGCTGTCAAGAGAGCCAAGTTCCAGAAGGGACAAACTATTTGATGATGATGATGATGAATCAGATAACATGTTGCTCTACACATGGTAAATGGTATGATAACAAGCAGTAATAATTTTCAATTTAGCTAAATTTCCGTATCAAAGGTCTTCAAAAAACATGCGATACTTTTCTATCTTCATATATTTTTTGCCTATCTTTCAGAATCTTTCAGATTGTATTGCACGATGGTACCGTTATATAAATGATCACATAGACATACATATTTTAAGTTCAGTAATGAAAACTCCTGTAACAGGGAAGAGGCACCAAGATAGCTAAAGGCTAGACATCGATCATTATTTAATTTTCTTACATTCACTCATTTACTACTTTAAAAAAAGGGGGTTGAAGGCGAAGAATCGATTTTCTTGCACCGGGTTTTCCTATGTGACTTGGTCATTCTTCGCAGAAATGACACACCCTCTTCCTAAAATATGTGCACAAAGCATGAACTCCGTAGCTCCTAAGGGCTCTCCAGGGGGAAAAACGCACTCCTGAGTCGAACCACGCTGTCAGTATTCAAACTCACAACTTTCAATCATAAATGATGAATGCTACTACTAGACCCTACTCTGGATTATACACAGATAATTCTTTCGGGTGAGCAGTGTCCTGCATTCGATCAAGATTGATAAATGGCTACACATTTTAGAAGGTCATGAGCTTCTCAGAACTCTCATCAATAGTTGTTATTAATGCATCTCTGGCTACTTAGTGGCAACTTGCTAGTCTCTGTAAACCCAAGACTCCTGACAAAATCTTCAACTGGGCAATATATCATGCAAGCAACAATGTGGACATTCTAGCCTTGCTCCTTCCTTAGTGGACCAGGGCAAAAGCCATATTTTTACAAGCCATTTCTTTTAGAATTAAAAAACGCCCTTTAGTGTGACTGCTGGTAAAAGGTGTCAAACCAAAACCACGTAGTGTGGCGTTTAGTCCACAAGGAGTTAGACAACTGTATCCATAGCCAGTTCTATCATCTAAAAATTAGACTACTGCTTAGGGCGCAGACCTAAATGGAGCGGAGATTTTCAAGTATCTCATTATGTTATATGATTAACTGAATACTGTTACATTATGTTTCGGTATTTTAGTTTGGTTTTGTATTTGTATTCTGACAAGAATTTACTCATATTCAAAATTCAAGTTTTATTTCCCATATATGACCAAAGTGGTATGTTAAACATTTAGTTTGGGAGATAAATATTATATTAAAAGTCATATTAAAGAAATAGTAACGAATGTACGTTTTACCAATATACATCAGAAGACAATAAGAGACAAAATTAGAAATGAAGAAATCAGAAGAAGACTGGATGTGAAACCAGTCATGCAATTTATAAAAAAACAACAGATTAAATAGTTTGGACACCTAACAAGAATCCCCTGGTATCGCCTACCAAAGAGAGCCACACAGAAAATGTATAATGAGTACAAAGCAAGAGGAAGACTACGCAAAAGATGGAGCGACGGCATCAAGAACAACCTTACGAAAATGAATATCAGCTTACACAGTGCCTTAAAACAAGCACACAGAAGATCACTAACCCCCACCCCCAACACTTCTATAACGAAATAAATGGCGGAAGAGAAGAAGAAAATAATATGTCTAGAAGTTACTGGAGAATATTTTTATTAGATTTATTTCACTAAAGGAAAAACCATATGCCTTTATTACAGAATCTACATAATCCAAGTTAATATTGCTAAAGCAGACAATCGAAAGCGATGGTGACAACAGCCTCAGACGTGACTTGTTGCACTTCTCTTATATGTGCGGAGATGAGGCGTTAAATCTTGAAAGACAATCACCTACAACAGATGTGACATACATGGTCAGGGTTTGACATGTGAGTATTGTTTTCTCTTTGCGTTCGTTTTCGATCCAATTTAAGTCCTCTTTGTGATATGTTTGATCTGTTCTAGAATGTATCTCACTTGAGGCCCTAAACGCATAGACTTATACATATTTAGGACATGTGCATCCGATTTCACCCAAACCTCCTTAGTCGCCTCTTACGACATGCGTGGCAGGTAACATTGGTTCTATTGTTTGTTCCGTCTTCTCGTGCGGCTCGTTATAATAAAGATTCTCAGATATACGAGTCCCTCTTGTATTGTTACAGCGCGACGTCTAGCTTTCTTTATAATTATTCTATTGAGCTTAAGATAACATGAAAAGCAACAAAAGAAAGAAAAAAAAACGGCGCTCGTACAAAAGACATCAGTTCCAGACATAAATACACTTACATTATCGAGTCATACAATACACGCTGGTTAAACGTGTGAATCAATGATACTGCCAAGTGATGTCTGAAAGAGACTATTTGCTCAGTTAGGTTCAACAGATATTTAATTACTTCTCTGCATCGACTTGCCGTTGACAAATTATAACAAGCTTTACATCACACTTAAGCACATCACACTGTTAAGCCATTACTGAATGGGAGAGTCAGATCCATACCTTGAAATCATTGATAATACAATGAACTTGATAACATATTGTTCATTTGAGCATCCTCTTCATATTGGACATGTCGATTATTGTTCTGATCTTCTTTTAAGTATGTCTTTCAGTGTGTTTAGATCATAGGTTCCCAAACTTTTTCGGGCCACCACCCACTTTGCGAGGCATAAATTTTGTAACACCCCTCCTCTTCCGCCTCCCTCCTCTTTTGCCCACTTTGAGAACCTGTGGTTTAGACCATAGATTCCCAAACTTTTTCGGCCCATCGCCCACTTTGCACGACATAAACTTTGTAACGCCTCCCTTCCCATTATAAAAGTTTGTCAACGCTCCCCCAACACACATGGTCAATTTTCAAATGATTATTTACATGAAGTAGAAAATTGATGACAAAATGGATCGTGTAAGATGGGCATAAGATGAATTAAAATGCAGAATTCAAATTTTTTTGGATTATTCAATAGCAAAATCACTAAAAAAAAACTCACACCAAATGGTTCTGAACCCACTATCGCCCTCCCCACCCGAAGACTTCAGCGCCTACTGGGGTGGTGGTACCGCCCATTTTGGGAACCCATGGTTTAGACTAACAACTCTCGTTATGTGCTGCTTGATGTATCTATTGAGATTGTTTGCATAGTTTTCCCATCTTGTCACACCAATAGTTATGCAAACACCAACCATTAGGCGACCGGCGTGATGTTGACCACGTCACCCATCGTGTGCCGACGGTCAATGAAAAATGAAAAATACGGGTGTAACACGGTATTACCCAAATATCTCGAAGTACGACAAAAGGTTTCTTTATGGATTGGGGGAAGGGGAGAAACACAATCTCGGTGAATGACTACGAGTTCACATGACCAAATGCTTTACCTGTATTTGGTTCATGTTAAAGAGAAGAACATTAGTCAAGTTGAAATGTGTCATGCTGAAGGTATTATCAGGTAAACCGTTATCACATGTGCAATATTTCTGATGTATCTGGTTCTATAAACATTTCTGATATTCGTTATTTTATTTTATCTTCCACATCTTTTACCCCTCAATTCTGCTGTATAACTCGATTACTGTATCATCCTTTCATTCGTTTTCACGGTCGTCGAGTTCCACCGAATATAAATACAACATATGGTCTCCCTATGAAGCACAGCTATTTTGAGATGTTTAACCTATAAAGCTGCTTTCTATATTCATTTAAACACAATTTCAGATTCCGATTTACCTTGTCAAATTGTTTTTTTTTTTCGTCTTTCTCTTTATCTGACTATCTTGTATCCAGTTACAAATATAAACCCTCACACTCATTCATTCCTTTAATATGTAATGCTGTAATACTGTTACATTTTGTTCACTCTGATATAGAACTTAATGGCAGTTCTTTTTAAATTTTTTACGAATCTTCTCGAAGACATATTTTATGCTTTTGCATTATAGTTCTCTTCCTTATCAAAGTAATTTCTTTCTCTTTGTTGCATGTTCTCAATGAAGTAGATATCGTTGTGAAATCTTTTTACGTAATAACGTTTGAGATTTTCTTAGATTTAGTAAATTTGTTTTACGGCAATACACATACACACACACACACACACACACATACATACATACAACGCGCGTACGAACGAACAATTATGTATGCGCAAACACAAACACACATACGTCAATAGTTCATTAAAAAACTACACATTCATACAAACACACAGACCGACAAACAGAGAAAGAATCATAAAAAGAGAAGAAGTAATAAAAAAGAGAGAAAATGCAAGAGATTGAGAGAGAAGCAGAAACAGTGCAGAGAGAGAGAGAGAGAGAGAGAGTGAGCTAGATAAGCATTAGTGCAGAAGAGAAACGCAAACCAAACAAACAGAGAAGTAAAAGATAAGAGAAGTGGATTAGATAGATTAGATAGATGAAGATTAGATAGATTAGATAGATATAGATAGATATATGATAGAATAGGATATAGATAGATAGATAGGATAGATAGGATAGATAGATAGATAGATAGATAGATAGATAGATGGAGATAGATAGATAGATGGATAGATAGATAGATAGATAGATAGATAGATAGATAGATAGATAGATAGATAGATAGATAGATAGATAGATAGATAGATAGATAGATGATGGATGGATGGATGATGATGGATGATGATGATGGATGAATGGATGTGATAATAGATAGATAGATAGATAGATAGATAGAGAGGAGACAGAGACAGAGAGAAAGAGAGAGAGAAAACGAGACGTCTGGTCTGAAAAATATAAACACATCAATAGAATCAGAGTAAAAAGGGGAGAGTGGGAGGGTAGAGACAGCGAGAGAAAAGAGAGAGAGAGAGAAGGATAAAGAAAGAGAGAGAGTATACATCACCAAAACCAGATCAATAGGATGACTAAAACCTGATGGACATCACTATGTTTGTACACAAGCTAGTTAATAGTACTAATTCACAAAATGATACTAACAATGAGCTTTCTAATTTCAGATCTGCCATGTCTCATCTAATAGAGCACTATCTCGGACACTCAGTTCTTCAATGATACATAATTATAGAGAACATACATTTGCTGATATCATTTGCGTAAATTAGAACTTAAAAAGAAAAAATGCCGCAGATATCAGGGCAACTGTCAGGACATCTTGTCCATTTCTCGTCTCTGATCGATTGCTTCTGGGTGACGTAGGGTTAAGTGACCACTCGTATAACAAAGCCTTTGCTAAAACTTGACATTGGCGGCATCAGAATGGGGTTCTTGTCGACCGCAATGATGGTCGGAGTAAAGGAACAACTAACTGATCACGATAATGATAGTGATCATTGCACATCTGACTGAGCACTCAAGTGGGAATCTTGCATGACCACTAGAAAAGCAATGATATCAAAAAATATAAATTAGTACGAAGACGTTGAGATAAAAGTCGTACGGGTCAATGAAGCAGAACTGTTGAAGATAGTATTCCAATTAGTATATAGTTATAGTATACAATATACCAGTATAAGATAGTATATCAATTGATGACATTGGCTACTTTGAATGACTAGGGGTTAGACTGAAAGAATGTCAGAACTATGAATGACCAGGGACTAGACTAAAACAATGCCAGAACTAAGGGAGACCAGGGACTAGACTAAAACAAGCAGCCCTAGAACTAAGCAGAACTGACCAGGGACTAGACTAAAACAATGCCAGAACTAAAGGCAGGATTAGACGAACAATGTCAGATAAAGATTAGACTGAAAAATGTCAGAATGAATACCAGGAACTAACAATGCAGAATGAGACCAGGGATTAGACTGAAACAATGTCAGAACTATGAATGACCAGGGATTAGACTGAAACAATGTCAGAACTATGAATGACCAGGGATTAGACTGAAACAATGCCAGAACTAGTGACCAGGGATTAGACTGAAACAATGTCAGAACTATGAATGACCAGATAGCTAAACAATGCAGAACTAAGAGTGACCAGGATTAGACTGAAACAATGTCAGAACTATGAATGACCAGGGACACTAGACTAAAACAATGCCAGAACTAAGAGTGACCAGGGATTAGACTGAAACAATGTCAGAACTATGAATGACCAGGACGCTAACAATGCAACTAAAGGACTAATGAAACAATGCCCGAACTTGAATGACAGTAGCATGCCAAGGAGGTTAGACTGAAACAATTTCAGAACTATGAATAACCAGGAGCTAGACTGAAACAATATGTCAACGGCCACAAAATCGAAAGAGTCCACAACTTTGAATACATTAGGGCATGGGTTCCCAAAGTGGGCGTACCCCCACTCCCAGTGGACGCTGGAGCATTCCAGAGCAGGCGATAGTTGGTTCAGAATCATTTGGGGAAGATTTTCGCAATTTTGCGATTTAATAATCATTAAAAATGTGAATTCTGCATTTTAATTCATCTTATTCTCATCTTACACGATCCGTTTTTTTCTCAATTTTCTATTTCATGTATACAATCATTTGAAAATTGGCCATGTATGACAGAAATATATACCAATTTTCTATGACAAAGTGAAAATAGAGCATGTATATATATATATATATATATATATATATATATATATATATGGGGAGGCGTTTGAAACTGTTATACTGGGAGAGGTGCGTTACAAAGTTTATGTCGTGCAAAGTGGGCAGTGGGAAGAAAATGTTTGGGAATCTATGCCTTAGGGCATTGCTGACAAATGACGGAATGCTATAAACAAATTAAAAGAAAGTTGAGCATTGCTTTGCAAAAACTAAAAAAACTAACTTACCTATGAAAAGAAACTGACAAAAGAACAAAAATCACTTGTTTAAGAGCCTGCAATTTTCCCCTGGCAACATATAATTGTGAGATATGGACCATTGACAAAGCGGCGGAGAAGATCAGTAATGCATTTGAATACAAATGCTACAGAAGAGTACTTAGAATATCATGGACAGGGAAAAGAACAAATGCTTCTGTTCTGCAACAGCTTGATATTAAAGAGAGATGGCTATTAAAGAACATAAAATCAAGGAAAATTAAATATTTCGGACACATCAAACGATATGAGTGACTAGAAAACATAATTTTGGAGAGAATGGTGCTTGGAAAAAGAATGAGAGGAAAACATAGAAGACGATGGATGCAAGATGTCATTGACGATCCGAGAATGACTGCTGCTGACGCCGGTCAACTTGCACAGAACAAAGAGTTTTCAGGACTGCTGTCATGGGAGCCAGGTTCCGGAAGGAACAAGCTACTTGATGATGATGATGAGACTGAAACAATGTCAGAACAATGAATGACAAGGAACTAAACTAGATTGTCTCTTGTCGATGGAAATAGAATAGAATAAAGCTGAGTTTTCACATATGTATATCTAATGTATTACGTTTCTCAAAGTATACTGAATTCTTAATTTATATTTTCTAATCATGACTCGTTCCTTTTCGTCTCTCCTGTCTCCAATAGACAAGGAAAAAAGGAGAGAAATAAAGAGAAAATGTGTCATATCGTTTACTGCACCCTTGCCAGACAATGAGATGGACCGTGGTCTGGTCTCCATCACAGTCAATCACCCCAGATATCGACCGGGTGTAATAGTTGGGATGTGTAGCCTTCTTATCCTGCTATCTCTATTGATTGTCACAACATCCAATACAATTTCTGCCTGCACAAATGACGGGTTTGACCTACACATATTGGTGTCTGCTTGTGTGTGGATGCTAGCGTGTGTCAGCGTGTAAATGGGTATGAATTGGTGCAATGCTGGAAGCGTGGTATTTGTAATAACTTGGATTCTCCTGAAAATCGTGGCATATACTTTACAGAACTTGGCCTTCTTCTTCTTCTACTTTTGTCGTCACACTGCTACCGGGTTGATGCCCAGTGTCGTGGTTTTCTGTTTTTGTCTTGCGCTGTTCTACATCAACCACAGTAAACATTTCGTCTATTTTCTAGACGCTACTTATACTTTCAGTAGTTTGCCATTTCTTTCTGAAGGGTAGTCTATGTTTTTACTGTTCGTACAAATCCGAAGGAACGAATTTGCTTCAAATTGCCCGGGAGTTTGAGCCAGGTACGCCTGAGTTGTGATCGAGCTCACTACCTCTCGTTTACTGTGGTTGATGTAGAACAGCACAAGACACATAAATAATAATAATAATTCCTCTCGTACCGTTATACGTTACATAGGCCTGCAAGCAATTTCTCCATACCGCTCTATCCTGGGCAACCGCTCAATCTCCTCCATGGAACTGAGACCGATATTTCCTGCCTCTCTCAGCAAAGTTCGCTTCAGGGTCTCCTTAGGTCGACCTCTCTTTCTTGAACCCTTTGCATCCCACTTCAATGCCTGCTTTTATATTCTTTGATCATTTCTCCTCAAGGTGTGCCCAACATATCTCCATCTTCTCTTTCTTATAACAGTTGTCACTAGTGGTTGACCAGACATGTCTCTGATTTCATCACTTCTCCTGAATTCGTTCCATTTTATATTCATTATTTTTCGCAGACATCTATTTTCAAATGCATTCAACTTGCCTTCTATATCTTTAGTCATTTTCCAACTCTCGCTGGCATATGTTAGGATTGATACAACATTTGAATTGAAAATTCGTAATTTAGTTTTAATACTATATAACTTGCAGTTCCATATTTTATTTAGACTTTTAAAAGCTGATGTTGCTTTGCCAATTCGTATCATAATTTCTTTTTAACAAGACACATACAGACGCTCAATTCTCCCAACAAGTTTATTCCTATTGATCATGTTTATTGACATACACGTTCTGATATAACCAAAAAAACAAGGTTCGTCCTTAGGTTGAAAAGAACGTGCACATGCTTAAAGAGGCCTTAATCCCCTACATAACAAACAAACAAAGCGAGCTATTTTATTTTTAACAAGTGGTAGTGGACGGTGAATATTACGGAAATCTGAACAGAGGTGGAAAAACCTGTTAGTAAGCTGCCATGGTCTTTGAGAAAATACCGTACGTGTTCAAGTGTGAATATGAAAGACGGTGTCTGATGCCGGATAGCAATAAGATCACTATGGTTACTGTAAACTGAAAAAATCCATAATAGCTAACACCAACAGGCCCGACACTTAACAATAATGATAGTGAATACAGGGGTCTCTGCTGGTAAGTGGTTAAGCCATGCCTTGCGTTCCGGAGGTCGTGGATTCGAATCCGGACATCGCCGTTCTGTGCACGAGTGTTTTTCCCCAGAAACCCATAGGATTGTTGCTACGGAGTTTGGGTTTTGTGCAATACTCTCGGTAGGTGGCCTGCCATTTCTGTGGAGAGGGACTGAATCATCATCTTCTTCTTCTTCTTTGCATTCGTTCTTTACGACCAATTTTAATCTGTGATATGTTTGATCTTTGCCAAGAACGTGTTAATGTTGCACATTGGTTTGGTAGGCCCCTAAACGCATAGACTTCTACACATTTAGGACACATGCATCCGATTTCAGCCGACCTCCTTAGTCGCCTCTTACGACATGCTTGGCAGGTAACAGTGGTTCTATTCTTTACATCCCAAATTTGGGTCCGGTAACCACTCGGGCGACTGAATCATCAATTTTGTCCATCTTGTCTGTGTATCCTCATATAATTAGATGTTAGATTTAAAGAGAATAAGGGCGTGATAAATAGTGTTCAGACAAGCAACGATGCCTTCTAGAGCTGGCATAGACTAGATTCTCTAAGTGGGAGTCTGTATGACTAAGTGGTTAAGTGGTTGCCTTGCGTTCCAAAGATCACGGGTTCGAGTCCTGATCGCGTCGTTCTGTTCAAGCACATTTTGTTTTCCATAGATTCCTAAGATTTTTGCCATCACTGCGGGTTCTTACTTTGCGCAATATTCTCTGCAAATGGCGTTCCACTTCTGCAAAGTTACCGAACCATGTGGGGTAAAACCCTGTTGTAAACTGTAGTTACTGTATGTAATACTGCTTTCTAAGCGGTGTAGGACAAGGGGGACGTGAGTATAGAATTTAATGGCCCCATGGCTAGTGCAGTCGCTGTGAAACTGTTTAGGTTATGAATTTTTCCGTTATGCTCCCGACAGAAAAAAAAATGTTTGGCCTTACCGGGGATTGAACCTGGATTTCCCGAATCTCTAACCCATTCGAGCAGACGCTCCACAAATCAGATGTATTGAATTCAACCCATTTTCATTATACCATAGATTTTCAAACTTTTTCTGCCCACTGCTCACTTTGTACATCATAAATTTTGTATCGCCCCTCTCCCCATTATAACAGTTTGCCAACTCCCAGATATATATATATTTTTTTTTCGATCCAGAAGCACTTGAGCTTTTCAGCTCTTCGGCTCGGTGCCATGGACATCGTAATCCTTTGGTTCGGTGCCACGAACACCGTAAATCTTGGGAATCTGTGGCTTTTCTGCCATCCCACGGAATTTAACCCGCACACACAGAGGGATAGTCACCCGTAGTCAAACGCGCTACGAACACACTGGGCAGACGGGCCTCCACATATAAATGTTAATTGCATATCCTTTACAGGACTATGCGAATCAACTTTAGGCATTATTACGTTCAGTAGTTTGCCATTGCTTTCTGAACGGTGGTTCCATCGTTCTTTTGTAAAATCCAGACGGAACAATTTGCAACCAAATTGTTCGCAGCGTGATTCGAACTCAGAACGTCGGGTTTTATAGACCGAGTCACTATCCCCTAGGCCACAGACGCCACTCCCACATATATATATGCTCTATTTTCTCTTTAAATAGAAAATTGATATATATTTCTGTAATACATGGTCAATTTTCAAATGATTATATGCATGAAATAGAAAATTGATGAAAAATGGATTCTGTACGATGGGCATAAGATGAATTAAAATGCAGAATTCAAATTTTAAATGATTATTCAATCGCAAAATCACGAAAATAATTTATATTAAAATATTTATTAATAATTTCTTCTTTAAGGTGCCACCGACCCGTAATCGCCTGAACACGCCCCAAATTCTTCTGAACCAATATCGCCTCCCCCTAGAACGCTTCAGCGCCCATTGAGGGCAGTACTCCCACTTTGGGAAACGCTGCTTTAGACCCTTTCGATTCTCCAGGTATGCAAAATAGGACACGTTAAAACTTCAGATGTCAAATTGTATGGTTAATGGAGGACGATAGATACATCACATGTTCTGAATCGATCGTCAATGAGTGGTCACGTGCATGGGATACGGTTCAAGAGAAAGGGGAAAAATAATATAAAGGGATTATTAACTCGTTAAATATGTAACGAATAACACAGATGAACAAACAACATATTGTTGTCCTCATAATAGCGAGATTGTGTGTGTCCGGGGTGTATGTCTGTGGCTGTACATCTTTTGTTTATACAACGGTCTATGTATGTTATTGTATGTGTCTATAAGTGCATGTTAATGCGTATGTATACGTTTATGTAACATATGTACATGGTTGAAGAGGGTAGTTCAAGTAATTCGTACGCGAAAGGAAGACACTGAAACGAACTTTACTGAGAGAAGCAAGAAATATGGGTCCGATTTCTGCGATGTTTTTTATTTACTAGGGTAGGTTCCCTATGCCCTACATCAGCCGCCTCTTACGATATGCCTTGTAGGTCACAGTGGTACTATTCTTTGCTTCCTTTGTGGGGGGCCGGAACGACATGGATGATGTATTGCACGAAAGTATGTATCTTTGTATGTGTGTGTTTTTATACAGAAATCGGTGTCTTTATCTACACTATCATTATACGCCTCCAATAGGCGTCATCATTTCAGATATAATATGAATCATGATATCGGAGAGGATATGAGTCATCATTTCAGAGACATGTATTTACAACATATTTATACACAAATCTGGTTAAAAGAAAATTAACTTTGCTAAATAGAAAACATAAAATATATCTTTGCCTATTTAAAATAGTAGACAATGAACACACACACTTTAAAGTAGGCAATATTGAGAAAGAAAGTGCGAGAGAACCATTCAATAACAAAAACCATGAACGTAAAATACAGCAATAAGATATAAATATTGGAAAATATGAATAGAATGTACAAGTCAACTAATATAGGAAGGGACAAAGATTAAGAGACTATCGTAAGTAGAATATTTGAGAGCCGCAATAAGGTTGGAGCCCTTTGCTACGGATGCGCGCTCTCTCTCTCACTCTGCCCGTTTAACCCATATTTAGGTATAGGACCTCGACCAACTCATGCGAAGTCTTCCTATATCTAGCTATCTCCTGCAGCTTTCTGCAGCTCTTCTTAATATTGTTGATCTCTGCTTCCAAATCTCGTCTTTGTGTATTTCTCAGCCTCCACTTCTTTCGTTGTCCCTGCGGGTTCCAGGAAAGGACCCTTCTTGTTATATTTCCCTCAGGTTTTCTCAAAGTGTTTCACAGGAAATGTGAGATTTTTGTCCCCACGGTAACGACTCTCAAATCGACTGAGACTCAATTGGGTGCCAGTTTGTAAAAACGGGCGATGTTATGTTGATTATATATCACCTATCGTGTGCTGGTAATGAAAGAAAAATAAATGGCAAACAAAGTAATTACAAATATACTTCACAATATGAACACGCGTCCTTACTTATTTTGTTTTAAATAGCATGTTTAACATTTTGCAGAGTCATGATGTTGACTACAAGTAATAGATCAAATTAAAATCTATTAACATGCCATCTATGTAGGGTTTGTCATCGTTCGCAGCTCATGGAGTCGACATTAGTCACCTCTAACAACTTTCTCTTGGACCAACCAGACCTGACACAATACTACAGTATATAGTTATAGATCGTGTATTTTTATGTTCATAAAATGTTATCAGTAATATATTTGTATAAATGTATTTCTTTTTAAACAATATTTTTCCTGGTTATTAGTGGCCGTATTAGGGCTAGCAATTACAATCTATCAAGAAGATTTGATTGGATTAGAGCGAGGAAACCCATTCAGGAGAACCGGGTTCGATCCCCGGTAAGGTCACTGAGTTTTTTTTTCTGTCGGGACATAATGACAAACCCCAACTTGAAGAGTTTCGCGGTGACTGCACTAGCCATGGGGGGCGGGGGTCATTAAATTCCTCAGACATGCCCTCTGTCCAGCATTAAATTTCTCAGACTTATGCCCTCTGTCCAGCATTAAATTTCTCAAACTCATGCCCTCTGACCAGCATTAAATTTCTCAAACTCATGCCCTCTGACCAGCATTAAATTTCTCAAACTCATGCCCTCTGTCCAGCATTAAATTTCTCAAACTCAAGCCCTCTGTCCAGCATTAAATTTCTCAAACTCATGCCCTCTGTCCAGCATTAAATTTCTCAAACTTATGCCCTCTGTCCAGCATTAAATTTCTCAAACTCATGCCTTCTGTCCAGCATTAAATTTCTCAAACTCATGCCCTCTGTCCAGCATTAAAAGATCATTAAAGAGTGCCTATCATACGATGCAAAAGGAACGTCACACTCAGTCAGAAAGGTTGCAGTACAAAAGGCTCTTTGGCGCAGATCCAAGTAAAAAAATACTGCACAACGGATCGTTAAAGAGAACTTGTACAGTTAAGGGGAAGTGTTAGGGACTGGCTGTCACCGAGATAGACTCACAACACTTCCCTTATGAGAAAACTGGTAGCCCTGACCTACACCGTATATGGTACCATACACAAAGTGGGGGCCTAATTTTAACAGGGATTCAACGTCAGTCGTTCTTGTCAAAGATCAATTTCATATCACAATAAGAATGATAAAATTGGCTGCGAGAAATGAACGCTAAGAAGAAGAAGAAGATGCCGACTGTCCTCCACCTCCCTAAAAAAGCGGCATTACATGCAGTAAATGCAGTTTAAATGTCGTTGTTACAGAAGTTGCAGTGAAATACTGGCATAGAGTTGGGAACAATTTCAACATCAAGTTCCATTATGAACGTTATACTGAAAGACTAATATATATGTCAGTGGCAATTTAGTAGATCTATATCCCATATAAGAACGGACAGGAATTAGAGATTTAGAAACAAGACATATCAAAGAGTAGGAAGACCTACTGTTCCTTGACAAGTGCATGGGCATTTGAGTAGAGTAATGCAGGAACCAAAGAAATGATGTGATTTGGCCACTAAATAATAATGCATTCAAACTCCGCAATAAACAAAGTCTTCTACAACAGAACACCAGGAAAGAAGGTGAGAGGAAGTCACGAAATAGATGGTTAGATGGCATAGCAGAATCCTGTCAAAGAGTAAAAATAGCTATCATCCAATTCACTAGAGCAGCAGAAGACAAAAACACACAGAAAACTACGACAATGTGCAACAACCTGGTATCAGTGTGACGACAAAATAAGCAAAAATGCAAGGTTGGTACTGAGAGGAAGAATTTTTCTTTGGGAAAGGGAATAGTGAAGGGGCGCGAAAAATCAGCAAGTTTCTTTGCCACATCTCGAGAAACGTGTATTTCCTAAACACAAGAGACTGATTCCAAGCAATGATTTATTTTATGAGATCCCTGCGGCTTAGCACAGTGTAATATTACATTTATTCAACATTACTGAACTGTGAAAGAGCAGGAACCTTATTTGTGCTCTCCGCCTGTGTGGTGCCATGGCGTGTAAGGGGAGCAAAGAATAGTACCACTGCGACCTACAAGATATGTCGTCAGCGTCAACGATTGTAGGACCTAGGGAAGCTACTCTAGTAAATAAAAAGCATCGCAGAAATCGAATGTGCTGGTCTACTTGTAGGCACATAACTGGCACAATGTACAATCGCTGAAGAAGGTTATTTTCTTTCCTCATGTGTGGAAAGTCGAGTATGGAATTAAACCCACAATCCTCTTGTGTCAGAGTGGATAGGCGGACGCTTACGTATTAAGCTACTCCCTCCAACGCTAAAAATCTACGACAAATAAATCTATAACTGCGTGCTCAATCGTTATTTCATGTTAATTTCACTATTTCTCCAACGCTCCATGCTTCTATCATTAGTTTTATTCATTATTTTATTTTGTACTCAATAGCAGACTGGTGTACATAAATCTAAGTAAACATGATTGAGTCATGACCTAAATGTAGGTGAAATCGAGTTCCTAGTCTTATCATAGACGGACTATGAAACATATGTTCCTTGTTCAAGTTTAGTAGCTAAATGAAATATTGACAGTTGAAATCAATAATAGTAGGCTGGAAAGCCGCTGCATGTGCAAAAATAATTTAAAAGACATAAAATCAAGCTTCTAAAAATGTTCAGTATTCTCAAAATTACATTGCATACATTCATCTGTGCTACGGAGTTCGTGCTCTGTACTGAGATCTGTCTAAAAAACGATATCAGAGCATACATTGTTACTCACCGAAGTACAATGATGCTAACCCTATCAATCACTCAATCAATCAATCAATCAAACATATATATATATATATACGAGAAAGTTCAGAAACAATGATACAGACAATCCAGACTGAAACATCAAGCTGTATTCTGTCCAAATATGTTAGGTTACAATGAATAAAGCAACAACTACAGCTCAGACAAGAATATTAATTCGCTTCTAGCACTGGACAGATAAACAAGTAATAATGATGTGTCTCAGAGATAGTGAGAACGTGTATCTAGTGGCGTTATCATACGATTTAGTTTCAGCTATTCCAATTTGTCGTCTTTCAACGACGAATGCTAAAATCAATACTTGGTATTAAGTAGCCAGAAATGATAACAAACATGAACTGGTGGAGGGGAGAAAGAGAATAGTCAATACAACTTGGAATTAGAAAGAAACAAGACGGAGAATTATAAAATACAATATTATGGAGAAACGCACAACATTACTATACATGTACTTGACTGGAAGCCACATACAAATATGGAAAATGAAATAGCTCACGAAGAATAGAAGAAGAAGAGAGCATTACAGTCCTAGTCTATTCAAAAGATGGTATAGAAAAGACAATCAGCATCGTTATCAGTTTCTGCTGTCTCCAAGTCGATGCTCTTTCTGCAGTGAATTTCCAAGAAATTCAGATCTTTGCTTTGATGATACACTCCACGGACTACTTATTGCCTGTCAACTTATTCATGTTCCCCTTCTAGTTATTTCTTTGTCTTCCCTCTTGCTATCTTGCGCTCAACTGTTCCCTCCACTCTCGTCTTCAGCAATGTGCCGTGCCTTTTAATATGACAAATCGATCGTATTTATGTGAGCTATTGTGGTTTCTGACTCTTAGTCGATACTTCGGAAGATCCAGAATGACATGTTACGGTATGAGTGGATGTCGTCTGTAGAGGTTTCCAACCTCCAGAGACTAACGCGGATTTACTGTCCTGGACATGCGGGTCTTCATGGCAACGAGAGAACGGACAGGCTTGCCCCAAAAGCATCTAAATTTGGAGAGTTTAGGATGAATAAAGAGGATGTCTCTTTGCGAAATATTGTTGAATGGGAGCACAAGCATTGATGTTGAATCAATCCAGCGCGATTTAATTAGTTTGAAATTACATGTTGCACATGTAGAGCTGGATACTTGAAGGACAGAGAGAGAGAGAGAGAGGGAGGAGTGGGATAAATAAACATTTATATATTTTTATGTACATAAACATACATACAGAATAAGAGAGAAAGAGAGAGAGAGAACGTACATACAAACATACATACAGAATAAGAGAGAAAGAGAGAGAGAATGTACATACAAACATACATACAGAATAAGAGAGAAAGAGAGAGAGAATGTACATACAAACATACATACAGAATAAGAGAGAAAGAGAGAGAGAATGTACATACAAACATACATACAGAATAAGAGAGAAAGAGAGAGAGAATATACATACAAACATACATACAGAATAAAGAAGAAGAGAGAGAGAATTACATACAACATAAAAAGACATCACACACATACATATATTATTTCTTCGTCATTTTGCTAACATAAATAAATGTTGACACGAATGTCATTTTTCCTCTTTCCATATGCCCCGCCCTTCCCCAGCTCCCTAATTTCTCCAGCTCTCTTTGTCGCAAGACCACTGTCAAAGAGTTATTGTCATAACAAAATATATGACAGCACGTAGCTCCCGAAAATCTATATGTTACATCTGTTCTACTTGATAAAGATACAAACTGACTAGACACAACTGAAGAGTCATCTTCAACTTGTGAACAGACGTCAGACCTATGGGCTTACATCAATGAGATTATCATTGAAGAAAGAAAAATCAATAATATTCCATCTCTCATAGACAGTTATGTCAGACTGGACTCTTTGAGTGCTGAGAAAATGTGTCATTGTTAGCCATGGGCAAGTTGTAATTCATGTTTTAGGTATTCTTCCTTGGAATGTATACGGTTAGAGTGTATCCGATTTGAATGTATATGGTTGAAATGTATGTAGTTGGAATGTTTGAGATAGAAATGTATGCATTTGGAATGTATTCGGTTGGAATGTAGAGCGTTTTGGGGTTTTTTGGTTCCGATCCAGAAGCACTTGAGCGTTCAGCTCTTCGGCTCGGTGACATGGACATTGTAGCCCTTCGGTTCGGTGCTACGAACACCGTAAATCTGGAGAACCTGTGGCTTTTCTACCAGCCCGGGAATTGAACCGCACTCACATGGGGCTTTTCACCCGTCGTCCAACGCGCTACGAACACGCTGGGCAGGCGGGCATGTATAGCGTTAGAATGAGTAATGTGACAACTAGTATTGTTAGTTAGAAGCACTCTGTATATATCTTATATTTTAGTTCTTCATGGTAGAAATCTAAACAGTTGAATTGTATACGTTTGAAATGTGTAAGATTGAAATGTATAGGCTAGAGTGTCTAGTATTAGAGTGGACAAGATTGAAATTTATAAGGTTGATATGTATCAGGTCGGAATGTATATAGCTGGAATGTATATGGTTGGAGTGTATACGGTTGGAATTTATACGGCGGAAGGTATATAGTTTAAATTTATGTGTTTGGAATGTATATGGTTAGAATGTATACGGTTGGAATTTACACTGGGGGAATGTACACGGTCTGAAATTTATACGGTGGAATGTAGATAGTTTAAATTTGTGTGTTTGGAGTGAATATGGTTTGAATGTAAATGGTTGGAATGTAAACGACTGGAATTTATACGATTTAAATTATGCGGTTCGAATCTAGAAGGCATGAATGTATACGGTTAAGTTCTTCAATTTTAGAATTTAAAAATTAGGAAATTTGTATTTTTGAAATCTATACCTTTAGAATGCTGTACACTTCGGTTAGAATCTATACCTTTAGAATGCTGTTCACTTCGGTTAGAATCTATACCTTTAGAATGCTGTACACTTCGGTTAGAATCTATACCTTAAGAATGCTGTACACTTCGGTTAGAATCTATACCTTAAGAATGCTGTTCACTTCGGTTAGAATCTATACCTTTAGAATGCTGTTCACTTCGGTTAGAATCTATACCTTTAGAATGCTGTTCACTTCGGTTAGAATCTATACTTTAGAATGCTGTCACTTGGTTAGAATCTATACCTTTAGAATGCTGTCACTTGTTAGAATCTATACCTTAGAATGCTGTACACTTCGGTTAGAATCTATACCTTTAGAATGCTGTACACTTCGGTTAGAATCTATACCTTTAGAATGCTGTACACTTCGGTTAGAATCTATACCTTTAGAATGCTGTTCACTTCGGTTAGAATCTATACCTTTAGAATGCTGTTCACTTCGGTTAGAATCTATACCTTTAGAATGCTGTTCACTTCGGTTAGAATCTATACCTTAAGAATGCTGTTCACTTCGGTTAGAATCTATACCTTTAGAATGCTGTACACTTCGGTTAGAATCTATACCTTAAGAATGCTGTACACTTCGGTTAGAATCTATACCTTTAGAATGCTGTACACTTCGGTTAGAATCTATACCTTTAGAATGCTGTACACTTCGGTTAGAATCTATACCTTAAGAATGCTGTTCACTTCGGTTAGAATCTATACCTTAAGAATGCTGTTCACTTCGGTTAGAATCTATACCTTAAGAATGCTGTTCACTTCGGTTAGAATCTATACCTTTAGAATGCTGTTCACTTCGGTTAGAATCATTACGAGTATTTTGGTATTAAACTTCTTCTTCTTCGAACGGTCCCTATCGACCATTTGTTAACCACTCTTTGTGATTGGTATGTGATCTAAGCCTAAGAGCGATTGTACGTTGTGTCAATTATGCGCCTACAAGTAGGCCAGCATATTCAATTTCTGCGACGTTTTTTATTTACTAGGGTAGCTATCTTAGGCCCCTAACTCAGTTGCCTCTTACGACATGCCTTGTACATCGCAGTGTTACTATTCTCTGCGAGTCCCGGAAACACACGGGCTGGGGTTAAACTAATTACTATTTCTGCATAGAATCTTGCTTGAAATGGGTCTCCAACAACTTTATCTTTGACACATACGGTACTGTCTGGTAGGATGTTCCTTGTTCATCTCTACCAGGGATTATAAAGAGGGAAGCACGAAAAATCATACGTTTAAAATGTCCAATACCAATGTTTAAAGTACAATATTGGTATTAAATTACCCAGTGAAATGTACATGACTAGCCAGTATATATTGTACGTGTTTAATATGTCCACGTTTATGGCATATAACCTCTTCAAGACAATGACACATTTTCTCAGCACTCAAAGAGTCCAGTCTGACATAACTGTCTGTGAGAGATGGAATATTATTGATTTTTCTTTCTTCAATGATAATCTCATTGATGTAAGCACATAGCTCTGACGTCTGTTCACAAGTTGAAGATGACTCTTCAGTTGTGTCTAGTCAGTTTGTATCTTTATGAAGTAGAACAGCTGTGACATATAGATTTGCGGAGCTACGTTGTCATATATTTTGTTATGACATAACAATAACTTTACGAGGGTGGTCTTGCGATGAAAAGAACTGGAGGAATTAGGGAGCTGTGGAAGGGGGGAAAATGGAGAGAGGAAATGTGACATTCGTGTCAACATTTATTTGCGATCAGTAAAATGTCAAAGAAAAAAATATGTGTGATGCCTGTATGTATGTTTTTTCTCTCTCTCTCTCTCTTTCTCTTTCTATCTTTGTCTGTATGTATCTTCTCTCTCTCTCTCTTTGTATCTTAGTCTGCACGTATGTTCTCTCTCTGTCTCTCTCTCTCTTTATATCTTAGTCTGTATGTACGTTCTCTCTCCCCCCTCTCTCTCTTTCTATCTTTGTATGTATGTTCTCTCTCTCATCTTAGTCTGTATTTATGTTTTCTCTCTCTCTATCTTAGTTTCTATGTATATGTATGTACATTTATAAATATATATATATATATATATATTTATTTATCGGGGTTTTATTTGTTTCTCGCTCCCTCTCTAAGCATCTATATGTGTTTATGTACATATATATATATATATTTCTTGTGTCTCTCTCTCCCTATGTTTGTGATAACTTTAAGACACATTTCCTCTATCAATCCAGAGAAAATAAATCACGGCTGCAGCTTACATTTACAATTCACTGTCTGATATTTTATGGAAGATACTCTCCTTCAGAAATCTCGACAAAGAAAGTTGAGAGAAAGAAACTAAACATTTTGATTCATATTTTCAGCGTATGATATTTCGTGCGTTCTTATTGACATTAAGAAAACGAGGAAGACCAAGAGAGACTCTGCGTAGAACCATAACCAGAGAAGGCTCAACGATGGGCCTAGTAAACATTAAAGACCTAAAACAGATAGCAACGAACCGCAAGACATGGAGAACTATGACCTCTGCCCTATGCGCCACCCACAGGCCCAAGAGGAAAGACTAACTAACTAACTATTGACATCATTCTCATCCTTACGCTGTGAGGCAACCCAGGATTAGATAAAGAGAAAGAAGCCTTTCGTGCACCTTCATGCACGGTTTGTAAGACTTCTTGTGTGTCAAATCTTCAAATAAAAGCATGACGACCGATGCGCTTGTTAAGTGTTTTTGTGTTATATTATATAACTGTTCCTTACTGTGTCATGAAATTTTCGAACAATTATGTAGAAGAAGATAATTGTATGAGACAGTATTTCAAGATTACTGGTCGCAGAAGTATGCTGTTACAGAAATGGAAAGTTACTGTGAGGAAAGTATTATTTATGTTTCTATTGAGCGAGTCACGAGCCTTACGAGGACAACAAAGAAAGCGGAAATGTGTGTAAAATTAGGAAGATGAGATGCTGCGCTTTGTTATGACACAGTACAGATCTGACTCATTCTCTGCTCACTCTCCAAGGCCGGAGACATTATTGATCGAAGCACTCTTCCTTCTGTCACTTGAACTCTAAGGATAAGATAGACTAAAAAGGCATATGACATGTAGGGTGACTACAAAATAGTAGAGGATAGTTTGACACCAAAGTAAAGGATAGTTTGTACTACCATACAGATATTACAGGATAGTTTGTACTACCATACAGATATTACAGGATAGTTTACTACTACTATATTACAGATAGTTGTACACCATACAGATATTACAGGATAGTTATATACTATACGAATATTTGTACTACAAGATAAATATTACATAAAACAGTTTAAAAGCCGAAGGATTGATTTCATTGCACCGGGTTTTACCGCATACGGCTCAGTCCCTCTCCGCAGAACTGGTACGCCACCTGCCGAGAGTATTGCACAAAACACGAACTCCGTAGCTCCAGCAACAATCCTAGGGTCTCTGGAAAAACTGCACTCGTGAACAGAATGGCGCGGTCCGGACTCGAACCCACGATCTTCGACTCACAAGGCAATGGGCTTAACTACTTAGCCACAGAGACCAAATATTACCTGGTAGTTTGTAATACAAAATGGGATATTATTAAGGGACGTGGTGACTGAATGTAAGACATATTGCACTACATAAGAACTATTATTATAGTGCAGAATTATTCAATGTCATGACTGAATGTAAGACATATTGCACTACATAAGAACTATTATTATAGTGCAGAATTATTCAATGTCATGACTGAATGTAAGACATATTGCACTACATAAGAACTATTATTATAGTGCAGAATTATTCAATGTCATGACTGAATGCAAGACATATTGCACTACATAAGAACTATTATTATAGTGTAGAATTATTCAATGTCATGACTGAATGTAAGACATATTGCACTACATGAGAACTATTATTATAGTGCAGAATTATTCAATGTCATGACTGAATGTAAGACATATTGCACTACATAAGAACTATTATTATAGCGTAGAATTATTCAATGTCATGACTGAATGTAAGACATATTGCACTACATAAGAACTATTATTATAGTGCAGAATTATTCAATGTCATGACTGAATGTAAGACATATTGCATTACATAAGAACTATTATTATAGTGTAGAATTATTCAATGTCATACTGAATGGACATATTGCATACAAAGAACTATTATTATGTGTGAAATATTCAATGTCATGACTGAATGTAGACATATTGATGACACATAAGAACTATTATTTATGCAAATTTCAATGTCAGACTGAATGAAGACATATTGACTACAAAGAACTTTCTCATGTGCATGAACTCTAATGCGATGAGAAGATCTTTGACTACTAAAAATATAGTGCAGAATTATTCAATGCAGACAATGTAAGCATATTGCACTACATACAGAACTATTATATAGTGTGATTATTCAATGTCATGACTATTAAAGGGATAGTTTACTACTATACAGAACTATTATTAGTGCAGATTTTAATGTCTACTAAGATAAACTATTCATACATAAGAACATTATAAAAGTGAAGGGATTATTCAATGCATGACTGAGTCTTTGCACTACATAAGAACTAGTTCTCGCAGAACTGGTCACTGCCAGCTGCCGAGATATTGCAACAAACAGAACTCATATGCTCAGAATAATTCATGTCTCTGAAAAACAATTGTACTCTGAACATTAATAGGTCGAAATCATACCACGTCTTTGACTCACAAGGACAATTGCTTAACTATTATTAGCCAGAATATTCAAATATATGACTGAATGTAGACTTTAATACAAAATTTTATTATAAGGGACATGTCATGACTGAATGTAAGACATATTGCACTACATAAGAACTATTATTATAGTGCAGAATTATTCAATGTCATGACTGAATGTAAGACATATTGCACTACATAAGAACTATTATTATAGTGCAGAATTATTCAATGTCATGACTGAATGTAAGACATATTGCACTACATAAGAACTATTATTATAGTGCAGAATTATTCAATGTAAAAACAGTTGTAATATGGAAAAATATTTTAGGGGACATAATGCCTCATTGCAAGACAGGAGAAATATTGTTACCAACGGGAGCTGTGCTCAAGGGTTGAAGATGAAGAGGAAAATCGAACAAAAGAATATTAACGAAGTTGAAGAATAAGAGAAGGTGGAGAAAATAGACATTGAAACGAACCATAAAAGGAAAAATGTTGTAGAATGAGAAATTAATAAAGAGAAAATAGTAAGAAATGAAGAAATAAAAAAAAATTATGAAAAGAAAAGTAACGTGAAAAATAAGTAAAAAAAGAAGAGATGTAAAGAAGCAAATGGAAAAGAGAGGGTTACACGAAGAAGACAATTGTTCAATGAACAAATGTATGTAGAAATAAGAAATGATATAATGCTCAATGATAGTGTTTGATCACACGCTGTGATTATCAAACTCTCAGCTGTTCCTGTCTAGATGAGATATAAAGACAGTTACCGAAATATAATGTCTATTCATACATGTATCAATAATTCTGATAATAAATGACTTACCTGTCTGTCCCTTGCCCAGCGTTTTTTCCAGTCGATAAGGTCCCACGTGTAGGTCATCCTTGTGCGCGTGAGACATTTTGGCAGTGGAAAGTGGGCTCATGTGTAGCTCAGACAATACTGCCTGGCTAATGGTGGAAAGTAGTCTAATATGTAGAGCTTCAGATCAACACTTCTATAACAAAAGGTATAAATGTCGATGAAAAAGTTGATGATATTTCGACTTCTACCTGTACCTAAGTCAAACGATGAGAGTTTGGGCTAGATGATTCTTCTAAAATTACCTCTTTAGCGTTTAGTCTTCCAAGAAAATGATAATAAAGCAACGTGCTTTCGATGTTCATTTTTAATGTGAAGGTGAATAAATGAACACAGTACAAAATGTAGATCTCGGAACTCTCATGAGCTCAATTATATGTAGACTATTATACGTTTTCGTCAAGTCTGATTACGTTCTCCTTTATATGATTACGTGTTCATGAAGTATAACCAGGTTCTTATTTATATGACTACGTGTTCATGAAGTCTGGTCATATTTCCATTTAGAAAACGAAGTGCTCATGAAGTATGGGCATATTCTCATTTAGACGCCTACGTGCTCTTTAAGTCTGTGCATATTCCCATTTAGACGATTACGTGCTCATGAAGTCTGACAACGTTCTCCTTCAGATGATTAGGTTTTCATTGAGTCTAACATCCTCTCCTTTAATAACACCAAACCTAAATACCATCAGATTGGAGAGTTATAGGGCAAATTGGAAGATCAAATGTAACTAAACTAGCGTGAAATCCTCCTGAAACCTAACAATTACACCATTAAGACCGTAAGTTACGGATGTACAAAACATGTCAGGACAGTCCACATGAATAGATTTGAGACTTGGTAAACGGATAGTGTAATAGAAAGTATGTTAGAGGATTTAAAGGAAGACTTCTTAGAAGATGGAAATATATTGGACACACCTTGAGGAGAAATGATCAACGAATATCAAAGCTGGCATTGAAGTGGGATGTAAAGGGTTCAAGAAAGAGAGGACGACCTAAGGAGACCCTGAATCGAACTTTGCTGAGAGAGGCAGGAAATATCGGTCTCAGATCCATGGAGGAGATTGAGCGAGTTGCACAGGATAGAGCGGTATGGATAAATTACTTGCAGGCCCTATGTAACGTATAACGGTACGAGAAGAATTATTATTAATAAGATGAAAAAGAAGTCAAAAAGGATAAGAGGAATCGCACTGATAAAGTAAATGATGAAAATGCACTAATATTAAGAGACTCTTGGACACTGTACGATATCATTAAAACTCCATACATTACTAGATATGAAGTCACTCGTGTGATGCCGCAAGGTAAGCAAAGAATAGTACCACTGCAACCTACAATGCATGTTGTAAGAGGCGACTGATGTAAGCCCTAGGGATGCTACCCTAGTAAATGAAAAGCAGCGAAGAAATCGGATGTGCTGGCCTACTTGTAGGCGTACAATTGCTCTTAGGCTCAGATCACATACAAATCACACAGAGGGGTTAACAAGTGGTCAATATGGAGCGTTGGAAGAAGAAGAAGAAGAAGATTAGATGAAGTGTCTATGTAGAGTTCTGGGAGTATAAAACAAAAGATCGGTTTAGAAATGAAGACATGAGGAAAAAGTGAGTATGACGTTACTAAGAAACAGCAACTTTAATGGTTTAGCTATACAGATAGATTACCAACAGACAGTGAGCCTCAACGAGAAATGTTATTCCGATATAGTGGATACTAGGCAAAAGGTCACAAACCCAAAAGGTGGAAAACAGAAATAACAGAGGCAGGGAAAGACAACATGTACAAAGCACATACAAAAAATCCATTCTATAAATCTATTCTTATCCGGACGCTGTGTGGTAAAACATAATTAGAGAAATAGAAAGAATGCTTTCAAGTGAACAGCAGAATCACAAAAGACCAATGATAGACAAATAAGATCAACAACAAACAAGAAGGACAGCCCAACATATGTCTGTATTCATTTAAAGAAACATTAAACACATAAATTTATCTACACATTATAGAAACATAGAAACAGTAAAGGAAACTTTGAACATAAATGTAAACTCACGAATGAAACAAGAGAATATTCAGACACTAATATTACTAATATCTGACAAAGCAGCAGAACCATACGCACCTTATCCCTTCCCAGATACTGCTAAAGAAGATATTCCGTCCAAAACAACAGAGATGGATCATTCAAGAACACATGCGAGCATGAAAACATTCCTCCAAAATGGAAGGGAAAGGACACCTAATTAAACTGCCAAAGAAAGTATTCATTTTGGAATGCAGGAATTTACTAGGTATAACACTTCTACCTGTGATCGGAAAAAGATTTCTAACAGTAATTGTAAATCTTATTAGGAAAACTGAAGGTTAAACATTCATAGAAAACAGCAGGTAGGATTCCAGCTGAAAGATCATTAACACTTCAGATATCAACACTCATAATTATCAAAGAACGATTAAAAATAGGAAAGGAAAGAATAAATAAACATTGTGGTCAGTGGCGGCTCGTGATCATTTTTGTTGGTGGTGCCAGACATACATTTTCGAAAAATCATGGTTTTAGGTTGTTATGTTTTAATGTATAAAATAATAAATACACGTTACACATTATTTTTGGTGGGGCCGGCCCCACTGGCCCTTAATGACGAGCCACCACTGATTGGGTGCTTTAAATTTGATAGTATATACCAGTACAATGATATGGAAAATACTGAAACATTATAAAGAGAAAATTGTTACAAGTATACCAGAAATACATGTAAAGTATAAAAAAAACACAGATAAGATATAAGAATCTTTAGGATTTAAAACGGGCGTCAGGCATGTATGTCTACTGTTCACAACCATCGCTCACGTGGTTATAACCTGCGTCAGGCAGGTACGTCTGCTGTTCACAACAATTATTCGCGTGGTTATAACCTGCGTTAAGCATGTACGTTTGCTGTTCACAACAATTATTCACGTAGTTATAACCTGCGTCAGGTATGTACGTCTGCTGTTCACAATATTAATTCACGTGGTTATAACCTGCGTCAGACATGTACGTCCGCTGTCACACAATTATCGTGGTTATAACTGCGCAGCATGTCCTGCTGTTCACAACAATTATTCACGTGGTTATAACCAGCATCTGGCTGTACGTCTGCTGTTCACAACGATTATTCACATAGTTATAGACTGCTTATTATAAGCAATACGTAGCACAGACAAATGACATTTTGCAGGCGAAAGAAAATGCAAAATGCTTTATTGATTACGAAACGTTTTCTGCTAATGTACGTGCAATCGATACTACGTTATATAATACAAATAACACTCGATTACATTTTATACCTCAGTAAAGCTCATTAAAATCTGAATCTTAGTAAACATCTAAGAACCAAGGTCGCATTAAAAATCGTAGCAAATTTTCTTTCGTTAGGAATGTGTAATAAACCCACCATACCCAGATTGCAGGTCTGTCCAAATCTGCACTATACAGTTTCCATGCTCATCTATTTCGTGAAGAAGTTTTACTTTTAATACATTTTTTGCTTTCTAAAACTATAGGACACTGCGGTTAATGTTCACAATGAGAAGCGACCCGGGGCGTGTTTGTTAACTTCGTTATTACGTCACATGTTTACATGCTAAATATACTTCCCGGATAAGTCACGTGGAGTTTGTAAGATTTCCGTCAAAATTAATACTTTGTTGCACAACACTATTTTGACAAACAAGAAAATAATTCTGAACCTATTCAGCGAATTAACGTTGTCCAATTCAACTATAGGGATCTAATGACTACATTGCTTTAACTAGAACATGACAGCCACAGATGAGAGAGAGAGAGAGAGAGAGAGAGAGGGGGTAGCATTTAATAACTAATATGGTTGTCAGCCATGGGAATTAAAAGCTAGTGAACTATTAATAGAATATATTATACATATTAGTTTATACCACACACATTATGTACAACATCAGAAGTAATTTAGCGTGTTACATTAATATTAGTGTTATACATTATTACATTAATAATAGAAGAGACCAGCTTAGAAATGAAGACATCAGGAAAAAAGAGGGTACAACATCAGTACTCAACTTTATCAAGAAACAACAAATTAAATGATTTGGCCACATAAGCAGATTACCAACAGACAGTGCACCACAGAGAGTAATGTTGCTCCGATATAGTGGATACAAAGCAAAAGGCTGGCCATGCAAAAGGTGTACCTCAGAGATAACAGAGGCGACGAAAGACACTATTTATGAAGCACACACAAAAGCGCGTGCTAGAAAACTCTTCTTACCCTGAAGCTGTAAGGCAAATCAGGATTGGAGAAGAGAAAGAAAGACAAGGTGCATAGAGAGGCTCGCTCCAGGTGTCTTCTTTTTCGACCTGACGCTGGAAAGCAAACATGATTATGGAATAGATAGATTAATATTAATGCCTAGAGTAGGCAAATGATGTTATGTTATGTTATGCGATCGACATCGTTGCACATTGGGCATTTCCATGCGTGCTCTGTCCTCCTCTTCAGCAGTAATCCCAAAGTCCATCTGCTCACCATACATATGAGAAGTTGATTAGTATATCTTCTCACTATACCACGAAGACGATACTGTCTGACCTGTCCAAACTTAACTCCTAATTCTCACACTCGTTCCAGTGTCTGAGACTCGCCCAAATCACATAAATAAGAGCTACCGCATTGTTGACGTCGATTCTGTCCATACTTCTGCGCACGCAAACGATAACATTGTGTATGCGTTATCTAACGGAGGAGAACGAAGAAGCATATATTCAGCAAATTTGTAAAGTTATCTGTGACTCACTTGTAGGAATTCTATAGAAGATTTCTGAGCCTAACATGAAGGACTCTCATTAAGCGTTTGAGTGACTTTCATTTATGAACTCTGTAGAAGATATGTGAATGTGAAATGTACTATTCTCAGGGACGGCATTGAAGCTGACATGTATGAATTCTGTAGAAGATATGTGAATGTGAAATGTACTATTCTCAGGGACGGCATATGAAGCTGACATGTATGAATTCTGTAGAAGATATGTGAATGTGAAATGTACTATTCTCAGGGACGACATATGAAGCTGACATGTATGAATTCCATTAAAGGTGTGTAAGGTTGACTAGCAAGAACCATACAAAGGTTTGGAGTCGGACATGTATGAATCCACATTAGGCTTGAGTGGGCACATGTATGAATCCTACAAAGAATTGTGAGGCTGACATGATGAATTCCACATAAGACATGTGAGGCTGACATGAATGAATTCCACATAAGACATGTGAGGCTGACATGAATGAATTCCACATAAGACATGTGAGGCTGACATGAATGAATTCCACATAAGACATGTGAGGCTGACATGAATGAATTCCACGAAAGGTTGGAGGCTCACATGAATAAATCCAACAAAACCCGTGAGACTGACATGAATGAATCCAACATAAGACATGTGATGCTGACATGTAGAATCCCCAAAAAAATAAAAATAAAGTAAGGCCGACATGTAGAAATCCCATATAAAACAAATACGACTGACATAAAAAAAGATTGACTAGAACTCGTTGGAGTAATAATTAAAACAATTACCTCTTGACAGCGGGACAGAAAATAAATCGAGAATATCATATTACATTCCTCGTATTAATTTGAATTGTGCGAAACAAAACAAATGTACTTTATGTGCTGCTGTGGACAAAGAAGAAAATGTCAGAGCAAAAACTAAAGTTTCATAAATAATTCTTCGATAACGCTTTGCTAACCTTGGAGATGTCATTGCTACATATCACAATCTACTTCTGTCACAAGATTTGGATTGTATTTTTATAATTGCATAATCACAAACACTATATACAACGCTATAAAACAGTTGTAAAACAGACAATTTTCTTAACTTGTCATCAGCTGCGAATTGTCTTGTATATGATGTGGTCCGTAGAAATAAACAAGAAAATCTGGTGACATTGAAGATATCTATAAAGAGATACAATCCATAGTCTCTATAAAATTTGCTGAGAGTGTTGAACAAAGCGCTAACTCCGCAGCTCCAGCAAAATTCATAGGATCTCATGAAAACCTTCAGGCAACAGGCAACCACCTTAACCCATTCACCATAGAGAATCCCCATCCCAACCAATTGTTAAGAGAAAGTGTTTAATCTATGCCCGATAAAAGATCGACATTCAACACTTGTACATAGTTCTACTACTGCCTTGTAGTTTGATTTGGGACAATCAAAGAATAGCGGAGCAAACCGTACACAAAACTGGATGACAGGTAAACCAAGTAGTCCAAAAAAGGACTGGTAAACTGGGGAGATGACACTCAACAACTCGGGAGGGAAGATTGTCTAATGGTTAAGTTAATTGCATATCCTTTACAGGACTTTGCGAATCAACCCCAGCTTTTAAACGCTGTTGTGATTTTTCTAGGCATTATTACGTTCAGTAGTTTGCCATTGCTTTCTGACTGGGTAGTGCCATCGCCCTTTTTGTAAAATCTACGCGAAACAATTTGCCACCAAACTGTCCGCAGCGGATTCGAACTCAGAACATCGGGGTTAATAGACAGAGTCACTAACCCCTAAGCCACAGGCTACCCTAAAAGAAAAGAGCAGCCTGCCGCCTTGCAAGTCGGCTGGGGACAGCCCAAGGCTGACGTTGATCGAACCCAGTAAACGCTGGCTAAAACCGGACACATTGTCGAAGTATAAGCACCAGAACTCCAAATGGCGCTAAAGAAGGAAATAACAAGTCGGCTATATTTGCAGATAATTTGGAAACATCCACACAAATAAGAATACTCCCTAATTGAGAATCGCAGTAGTGTAGTTGTTAGTGAACTAGCTTCTTATGGTAGTAGTCCAGATTCAATTCTACAGTAGGCGTGGAATAGTTGTCCGACCGTGACGGCTCTCAGGTCGACCCAGCCTCAACTGGGTAACAGGAAATGCACTGGGAAGTAAAGGCGCCAGCGTGATGTTGACCACATCACATATTGTATGCCGAGAGTCAATCAAAATACGGTCCTAACACCGTTTTACCCAATATATATCAAGATACAAAATAGAGTTCCTTTATCTTTTAAATATCTCTAATGGCTAGAAAAGTAGATGGTGATGTCAGATGATACAGCGATGTAGTTTTACAGAAAAAAAGGAAAAAGGAACCCTTTCATACCTCGTGGTATATAGGTCAATACAGTGTTAGGCCTGTATTTTTCATTGACCGTCGGCACACGATGGGTGATGTGGTCAGCATCACGCCGGCCGCCTTTACTTTTCCAGAGCATGTCTGGTACCTAGTTGAGGCTGACCTGAGAGCCGTCGCGGTCGGGAAAATTCCACGCACATTGCGGAGCTGAACCCAGACCACCAGCCTTGCGAAGCGAGTTCACTAACAACTACGCTACAGCGGCTCTCTACAGAAAGTTTTACAGAAAGATGTTTAGAAACTCATGACCAGGGAATGAAACTAATGAAAATTGAAAGCACAAAAATGTTTTAAAAAAAATATAACAAACAAAGGATTGTTTATTGTGTGTGCATGCCCTGAGAAGGATTACAGAATGTCGGTGTAACTGTCGCAATTAACAAAGTGTTACTCAAAGAGAAGATGTGACCTAGTGTAGTCATTGATACAATTGTTGGCTAACATTGACTGAGTACGATCAAGAGATAAGATGACATGATTGTGCAGTAATTGACACGACTGATGGTAAACATTGACAAAGTGCGTCTTCGTAATAACTGACACAATTGTTGGCTAACATTGACATAGTGCGTCTTCGCAGTAATTGACACAATTGTTGGCTAACATTGATATAATGCGTCTAAAAGAGAAGATGAGATAAATTCGTAGTAATTGACACAACTGTTGGGAAACATTGACATAATGCGTCATCGTGTTTAAATTTAAAGCAACTGTTGGGAAACATTGACAGAGTGCGTCTTCGTAGTCATTGAAACAATTATTGACTAGCACTGACAGAGTGCGTCCTTCGTAATGAACCTATGGTTGGAATACTAATTAATTAGCAACTACTGCATGACAGAGCGCCAAAAGAGCACAGAATGACGCAACTGTGAAACATTGTTCGAGGAGAAATAGTGGCATTGACACATATTGATAAACATTGACAGATTGGCCAAAAGAGAAGATGATATAACTTAGTGATTTGACACAATCCTTGATAAACATTGACAGATTCGGCACAGAGAAGATGATAAACTTTGGCATTTGACACAACCTTGATAAACATTGACAGAGTTCGGCCAACAGAGAAGATGATATAACTTAGTGGCATTTGACACAATCCTTGATAAACATTGACAGAGTTCGGCCAACAGAGAAGATGATATAACTTAGTGGCATTTCACACAATCCTTGATAAACATTCGATCGCAAAGGGAAGCTTGACAACTTGTAAACATTGACAGAGTTCGGCCAACAGAGAAGATGATATAACTTAGTGGCATTTGACACAATCCTTGATAAACATTGACAGAGTTCGGCCAACAGAGAAGATGATATAACTTAGTGGCATTTGACACAATCCTTGATAAACATTGACAGAGTTCGGCCAACAGAGAAGATGACAGAACTTAGTGGCAATTGACACAATCCTTGATAAACATTGACAGAGTTCGGCCAACAGAGAAGATGACAGAACTTAGTGGCATTTGACACAATCCTTGATAAACATTGACAGAGTTCGGTCAAGATATAAGATGGCGGAACTTAGTAGTAATTGACAAAGTTATTGGTAAACACTGACAGAGTACGGACAAGAGAAACGATGATAGCGACATTAATATTAGTATATCAAAGAAAGCCAACAAGAGACTGATAATCTACATTGTGGGTATAATGGTGTAGTAGAGTTTGTAATGATCACATAAGCCAATATGTACACTAACTGAAGGACAAGACAAGGATGCAATATATTTAGTAAAATATATTTAGTAGTAACGCAAGTTTTAAACGTTGTTGTTTATTCAATTACCATGGTAACTCTCTTGTGTTAATATATTTGGCAGCCGCACAATTTCATCCATGGTAGTACAAAAAAGCAACGTAATCAAAGATAATAACAGGCTTGATGTGTGTGCATTGGAGGATCGATGCTAGCAAGATATGCACTGAGTGAGTAAACAGTATTCTACAGTACATTCTCAAGACACAACCTGGGTTCTACACGCCTGGATATGCAGGGGTGAAGGGTAGATAAGATAACTGTAGCAGCATCTTTTGACAGTGGAAAGAATATGGACAGGACAGATATTCTTACATGAACTATAATGCACATATGTGGGAAAAGAGGCATTGAACTGTGTGAATGACGTGGAGGTTATATGCTGGCAAGTACGTGGGTTTCTGTCCACCAAGTGGGTTGTTTGTCCATCACAAATAACGATGACCATTCCGTACATCATATTTTTTTTCATCAGATCTTCAGGGAAAGTTGATATGTTTTTGATGTATGCAGAGATGACAGGCAAGTTCGATCTAGAAAGGCAAAAGCTGTGAACATTTTGGGCACATAACTTTTGCTGATAACAGAGATCCCTGCTCGCTGGCCATTCTAGTCTGTTTTTTCTAATCCAATACAATTTTTCTTGAAGTCTCGCACACTGCTGCACACTTACACGCAGATCCTGCAGGTCAAGTGGAGCGATCCTGCGTAGTTATCTCCCATGTGCCATAGTCAATATCTAATGCTTTCAGTGAGATCTTGAACCTGTTCTTTAAAAAAAATAAGAGAAAGGGGGGCATGATTCCTAAAAAGACGAGACAAGGGGGCGACCAAGACAACGGGACAATAGGACATTAAATGAAAGCGATGATGAAGTAGGCGGCAGAGAAGGCTAGAGAGTAAGAGTCTTTCAGGCCGACTTAAAGAGAATAACATTCTGTAAAGGACAGGACATATGATATACTGCATGGGAATGGACTTATGTAACGTTATTGTGCAGTATTTGAACTCCTAATTGTTTCTGCGTGGAACATCCAATTAAAAGTCTACTAATATGTATATTTAGAACTTGGTTTTAATCTAATTATAAACTTGAATTCTTCGAAAAGTGTTAGTTCTTATTTGTAATGTTTGTTGGCATACACGCTATGATATAACAAAAACAAGATTCGTCCTTAGGTTGAAAGGTACATGTCTCGGCTTAAATTCTCTACAAAACGAACACACAATGGTTTGACCTCTTTGGAGTTATCATTGCTACATTACAGACACAGTCAATACAGTGTATCATTCCATTTTCTCAACGTTTAGACCAAGCAAGCGATATTTCTCTATCTACAACTCTATCCCTACTCACTCGTATCACACGAATGCAGTTCAACGCCATTATTGATCGTTCCTGCCTGCTTGCCCTCGTCGTTTTAATAAGACTATCGTGCACTCGGGCTATTGCTAAACGCTTGTTCTATTGACGTACGAGTAAGAAGGGAAAGCAGATCTGGCTTCCATTACGATGTGAGCGTCAACCGAGGGCACTCTGAGCGGAGGAGGATGAGGGTGTAGGAGGAGGGAAAGGAGGAAAGCAGGGACAAAATACCGATCGAGTATGACAATGAAGACTCCCCTCTTGGGAATAATCGATAACTGGTGTTATAGAAAGAAGCCACAAATTTCCTCTGAAACACATTACCAGCCTAGCTATGGTTATGGTACGTTAGGCATAGATCAGGCATAGATCAGGCTATTTTGATATCGATTGAAATCTGAGATTCTTGACTGAATAAATGCTGGTCGTGTGAATTAGTTATTTCATTAACTAATATTAATATGTACGAGTGAACAAATATTTTACAATTTAAACCTCTCTATTGTATAGTGGTGCGTCTGGTTGAATGGATTAGAGCGCGGGCTCTCATTCGGGAAACCCGTGATCAATACCCAGTAAAACCAATGCGTGTTTTCTGTCGGGGCATAAAGAAAAAGTTATAATAGGACATTGCGATTGCAATAGTCATGTGACCATTAACTTCCACAGTCTCACGCCCCCCTGTTCTACACCGCCCTAAAAAGCGGTATTACAGGGAGTGAAGACAGTATGTTTTTTTATTGTGTTGAGACTTTTCCTTTACACAATTTGAAATTAGGTATACTATTACATCTTATATTTATTATTAAGGAGAGAAAAAAGCTGTTATCAGGGCTTTGGTATGGCTTTCTGAAACACCACTACTAAAAGATAATTAAATGTTCGAAATGATATGATTTACACTTTACAAACACTTTTAAAGTGTCTCTAAAATGTTTTGATATAAGTACCACGTACTGGGAATCCATTGCGTTAGATCGCCAAATAGGACATTGCAGCAACACTAGAGGAATCAGTTCTTGAGAGAAAAAAATATGAGATATCGATATATGATCAACTAAGATTTTTCATGAACTTTTGGGAATGTATACTACCCGTCACCACACTCACCACGTGTGAAATGAAATGCTCGAGGAAGGCAGTGGGGTCACCAGGAAAGATAGACTACGAAATGAGAAAATCAGAAGCGGAGTCGATATAATTTCATGCACTGAATACATTGAAAGACAACAAATGCAGTGGTTCCTACATTTAACGAGAATAAAATACAACCAATAACAGTATACAATAAACAGACATCATGTACTAGAGCCAAAGGAAGACCAAGAAAAAGATGGTTAGACAATATCAAGACTACACTAAATAAATAGGGATATAACACGACAAGGGCGACTCATCTGGCCCTGGAACGCAAATTAAAGCTCCCACACCAATGCTTAACGGCAAAGTGGACAACCAATTCCATCATTCCCCTGGGGAAAGACAATAGACAAAAAATACCCGTCACCATCTGCTGAAAGAGATTGAACAAGGGTTCTAAGTAAAGTCAAACTGACAAGACTGTGGTCATTTCTGACAAAATAATGAATTCGACCTCTACAGCCATCTTATGGGTCTAGAGACAAAGGATTGACTTTACTGCACCTGGGTTTGACCCTATATGGCTCGGTCCTTCTTCGCAGAAATGGAACGACATCTGTCGAGAGTATTGCACAATGCACAAATTCCGTAGCTCCGGCAACAAACCTAGGGTTTCTGGATAAAATACACTCGTGAACAGAACGTCGCGATCCAGACTTGAATCCACGACCTTCGGAAAGCAAGGCATAGGTTTAATCTCTTAGCCACAGAGACCCCCGCCTCTACACCCATGAATGTCAACAACTCCGATAGTCTAGTTGCAAGTGACATCCAACCAGGTCAAAGCAAAACTTTCAGTTTCTACTGTCCATGAAAATAATGTAATTTATCTCTTCGAATCTGTTAATTTTCATGATCTTAACACCTATAATATAATTTACCTGCAACATTGTGGGCTACACGCTATGTATTCTTTTACCATAGTCTTTTATTTTCATGAGTTTTTTCCCTATACATTTGCTATATACTATTGTAAACTAAGATCTAAAAAAATGCTACGTCAAATTTTCTTTTATTTTTAACCTAGATTAGTACATGGCGGCGGATTTAAAGTGTTATCCTGTTGGTTTTCGACAGGTAGGCTAGTAGTAGTGGTGACTCAGCGGGCTTTGTAGTTAATTTTTTGTTTAAAAAGCAACTAAAGAACAGCTTAAGACAATCGAGAACATAAGAAAAAAATAGTACAACGCAAGAGTAACCCAACACAAAAAAGTCAATAAAACAATAAAACTAACACCTACAGTTCATAAACAAACGTCAAATAGACAGTATCACGGTATACAATATTAATAGGTCAGCCTAGAGAAGTTTAGGACAAGAAAAGGGAAAAATATGTCCTGCTGATGACCTAAAGAACACACAAGCCAACCCTACTTTCAAGGGGATTAAGCTCAGAAACTTTGACCGCGATGTCAAAGACTAACCGGGCTCTGGTTCGTAAAGGGGAATAGAACCACATAGGTCAGTTGTTTTTTTTCATAAATTGTGTTTAAATAAATATTTGTTTTCTTCCATGTAGGGATGCGAACCCGAAAAAAAGAACGCAGAAACTGGGCCTACGTTCTGTAGGCGCCTAACTGGCGCAACAAACGCACGTTATAATATCGTCTCTTACAACATGCCTTGTAGGTGGAAGTGGTACTATTCTTTGCTACCTTTGTGGGCCTCGGTACCACACGGGCGATAATGAATGGAATGTTGATAGAAGAAATGACGGGAGTTGCCAACAACAGCTGCGATCATATGATTCCCCTCATTTTGTGCATAGTGAAAGTTAATCAACATCTAAATACGTATCAATAACAAACCATCAATCAATAATATACATTATCTAATCATTCTCTGACTAGACCTTGATTTCATCACATACATCATCGCCGTCTAATTATTCTCTGACTAGACCTTGGTCTCATCACATACAGCGTCTAGTCATTCTTTGAATACATCATTTTCATCACATATATCATCGCCGTCTAATCATTCTCTGACTAGACCTTGATTTCATCACATACAGCGTCGCATTCTTTAACCATGACTCCATCGAAGACAGCATCTAACGTTGCTTACCAACCGATATGAAATACGGTTTGGTCATGGCGCCTAATGGGTACAAATGACTAATGTTTGCGTGATGGCTTGTTTTACTTATCACCGGTGTCCCTCGCCATTCAGACTAGCCCTATACCCTATACAGAGGTAACATGTACTCTTTCGTTAATAATGATCTAATCTAAGACATTGATTGATAGGACCATCATCATTGCACCTCAGTGAGTAACCATGTCTGCTCCAACCCTTTCATACACATGAAGAGCTCACCGGCAGTGCACGAACTCCGTAGCACCGGCGAGGTTCACCTATATAATTTTGAAGATGGTGAAGAAATTTTGTAAGAATTTTAGTTTTAACCTTTTCCAATGAAGTTTCTGGACACGGCTTTCCAGCCTGCTATTCTCGATTTGAACTGCCAAGGATTCTTTTACGGGCTCAAACTGAACACAGGACCTACGTTTTATCGTCCGTCTGCGATAGGACTGGGAACTGGATCTCACCTACACTGAGAACAGAGATCTCTGAAAAAAATTTCCAGATGCCTCCTTGAGGGAGCGAACCATTACCTTTGAAATGAGATGCGAGCATCTAACCTCTTCACCACAGAGACATCCTTAAGACATCATCTAACCATTCTGTATCTAGAGTTTGATAGCAGACAGTGTCTATTCAATCTGACTGTACCAAGGTTTCATCCAAGACAACATTTAATCATTCTTGTATCACAACTTCCTCACAGACATCATCTAATCATACATAATTTGCAATCCTTCAATACTTATTTCATGACATACATTGTGGACACCAATAGTTGAATGGAATCTAACACTGCTAAAAGTTAATTGCATATCCTTTACAGGATTTTGCGAATCAACCCCAGCTTTTAACGTTGTTTGTGATTTTTCTAGGCATTATTACGTTCAGTAGTTTGCCATTGCTTTCAAACGGGTGGTGTCATCGTCCTTTGTAAAAATCCACGCGAAACAATTTGCAACCAAACTTTTCGCAGCGTGGTTCAAACTCAGAACGTCGGGGTTAATAGAGCGAGTCACTATACCCTAGGCCACAGACACCACCATTACAAGTATTACATTACAAGTTCATGACATATACATTGTGGACACTAACAATTGAATCTAGTTGAATAGAATCTAACACTGCTACACAAACTAAACGAAATGTGGATTTAGCCTTGCTAAACTAACCTTGTAAATAAACTAATATTGTACCATAAAACTAGTATTGTAGATGTCAACAGTAAAACAAAATGTGGAACTTGTGCATATAGAAACTCAATACAACATGCGTGGTCTCTACTCGATCAGTGACAGATGCAATCAACCCCATAATACACAGATACGACAACAGTGCGTTTCTAATCGGATCATTGTGTTACAATATGCAATACTATTACTGAACCAGAAATCCGAATAAAACCGCAAGTGAACTATATTAGATCCAGCTTCTGGAAAAAAATTATAGCTTGACTCATAGTAACACATTTACTCACACAATATCCACTGAATTCATTTAAATGGAATTATTCATAACAATTCTTGCATCAAAGAAACATTGTTGATAGTCTCCGCAAGATGTGTGTGGAATAATGAGCACAGGACGCTGGCTGGCTGGTCTGCTCACACAGACAAAACTCAAATAAAAGATAGCCTTCTCACTATGGGTCCCAACACAAACGAATAGCTACAACAAGCGCTCACAGAAAATAGCAGACGCCAGTCGATCGGACGTTCCACAAACTTGCCAGCATTAAAACAAAATTGTGTGTCAAATTCAATATTTGATTCGCACTTGATCTATATTCGTAATCTTCGTATCTTCTAACTTTATTGCATAAATTAAACAAATATAAATATTTAAAGCTTGTACTAGTATTGTTAAAGAACATAGTGGACGGCACGCTTAGTGTATTGAGACGAAAGACTAGAGCTTCCAGTGAAAATATGTAATGAAATTCATTTAGTTATTGATACAGAAAAAAGGAAAACCTTTTATAAAATAAAGTAGCACTTAAAGAAATATAATCATAAAGTTTCAAACAAGAAATCTTAGATTAGATTCTTCAGAATTGTAAAAATTATTAGAGAAGTTAAAATATATATTAGTTGGTACGAAAAGGCCAATCTGGCATGAATATTTGTCTGGAATCGCACGATGAATCACGCGCGTTGGGCAAGGCGGGTGTGATATTGGATTCACGTTCCGGCTCCAGGTCTGTGAGAAAATCGAGAAAACTGAGATGCCTTGTTACTGCTGGAGGTCGATAATACAGAAGCAAGGCAACATTTCGTTAGTGTTAACAGTGACATCTGAATATTTGTACGGAATATGCACAAGGTTCATAATGTAGAAGCTAAACCTAACATAACATGCAAATAATGAAAACATTGAGAAACCTTATCCTTCTTCCTCTTCGTCTTCTTTGCGTTCGTTCTTTACGATCAACTTTAATCACTCTTTGTGATATGTTTGATCTTTTCCAAGAATGTATACGTTGCACATTGGTTTGGTAGGCCCCTAAACGCATAGACTTCTACACGTTTAGGATACGTGCATCCGATTTCAGCCATACCTCCTTAGTCGCCTCTTACGACATGCGTGGCAGTAACAGTGGTTCTATTCTTTACACCCCAAATTTGGCCCCGGTAACAACTCGGGCAGAAACGTTATCCAAAAAATAATACAGTTGGTGACATTATGGCCTATATATAAAACGGTGTCATAGTAATCTATTTGAAGATATAACTTGGAATGGGGTTATTAATTTAAGATTCTCTGCACGAAGTGCATTCTTATTTTTCATGTTTGTTGGCCTACACTCTCTAATATAACCAAAATATATCAGTTTCAGTTTGGAATATCTTCATTGCACTCCGGACTTGTCCATAGGTACTCCGATCTCCTTCTTAATATCTCCAACAGCGTCCACCGACTACCGTACCAGTTCGATTTTGATTGATGAGCCTACTCATACCTGTCGTCTGTTCTTTTCTTGCCGCACCAATCTTCAAACCCAGCTGCTGAATCTGGTAGTTGAGTGGATTAGTTCAGATGAAAATCTTCTCTGCGACCATACTCTATGATGTTCAAGATGTCAGCTCTGTCCATTGGCTGACAATCTGATATAGCTGCAGAGCCAGTCAACCTGTCTGCTCTCTCATTGCCAACGACACCCATGTACCCCGAACGAAGACAAGTGTAATTCTGCAAATTGTTGACGCCTACAGTGATAACCATAACATAGTTTGTCGTTAGGTTGAAAGAGTTGTGCCTCGGCTTAAAGAGGCGTCAATCTCCTGCATAACAAACAGACAAACAAACAAACAAACAAACAAACAAACATAAGAGCAGCAGTAGGTCAATTGTTAGTGAACTCGCTTATTATGCTAGGGGTCGGGGTTCAATTCCACAGTTGGACTGGAATGTTTTCCTACAGTAACGGCTCTTAGCTCGACCCAACCTCAATTAGGTACCAGGACAAGAAAAACACTAAGAGGTAAAGGTGGCCGGTGTGATGTTGACCACAGCACCCTTCGTGTGCCGACTGTTAATGAAAAATACGAGCCTAACACCGTATTACCAGGTGGTTCCCTTATGAGCATTACATAAACTAAAGATAGACAGAGCGCACAAACCAGGGGCGGCTCGTCATTAATGAGGCATGAGTGGGCCTGGCCCCACCAATAATCGAAAAGGGAACTTCCGGAATAGACAAATAATAGTAAATACTTCAATAACCATGATTTTTCAGGAAAATTTGTGTCTGGTCCCACCAAGAAAAATGACTACGAGCCGCCACTGGCACAAACCGTTGTTGTGTTTCCATGATATGAATTAATTTGTTAGAAGATGAGATAAATGATTAATTAAATATGGTGGTTATATAGAAGTTAACCACTATCCTACTCATCATCATCAACAACTGCGACTGTCACCACAACCATCATGATAATTATCGCAATCATTATTATTACTATCACGTTCATTGTTTTATCATCATCATTATCATAGTCATCGCCGTCATCCTCAACATTATCAACATCTTCATCACTATCAACAAAGTTAGCATCAACAAAATCATTATTATCGTTTTCCCTATCTTCATCCACGTCATCATTGCCATCATGCTTATCAGCATAATCATCCATATTATTTTTGTTCGGAGTATTTATTATTTAAGAGTATTGCACATAGCATGAACTTTGTATCTCCGTCAACAATCCTACGAATATCTGGAAACAATGCACTCGTGAACAGAACATCACGGTTCGGATTTAAACCCATGACATACAAAACGTAAGGCAACAGCTTAACAACTTAGCCACCTAAATAATTCCCCATCCCCAACCACTCTTTGTGGTCGGTGTGTGATTTGCACCTTATAGCTTGAGCTTGTTGATACACCATCTTCAATCATTCAGCAATACCTAATCCTTGTTTTACTGTACTATATGATAAACCTAATCCTTGTTTTACTGTACTATATGATAAACCTAATCCTTGTTCTACTGTACTATATGATAAACCTACTCCTTGTTTTACTGTACTATATGATAAACCTAATCTTTGTTTTACTGTACTATATGATAAACCTAATCCTTGTTTTACTGTACTATATGATAAACCTACTTCTTGTTTTACTGTACTATATGATAAACCTAATCTTTGTTTTACTGTACTATATGATAAACCTACTCCTTGTTTTACTGTACTATATGATAAACCTACTCCTTGTTTTACTGTACTATATGATAAACCTACTCCTTGTTTTACTGTACTATATGATAAACCTACTCCTTGTTTTACTGTACTATATGATAAACCTAATCTTTGTTTTACTGTACTATATGATAAACCTAATCCTTGTTCTACTGTACTATATGATAAACCTAATCTTTGTTTTACTGTACTATATGATAAACCTAATCCTTGTTCTACTGTACTATATGATAAACCTAATCTTTGTTCTACTGTACTATATGATAAATCTACTCCTTGTTTTACTGCACTATATGATAAACCTACTCCTTGTTTTACTGTACTATATGATAAACCTAATCCTTGTTCTACTGTACTATATGATAAACCTAATCCTTGTTCTACTGTACTATATGATAAACCTAATCTTTGTTCTACTGTACTATATGATAAATCTACTCCTTGTTTTACTGCACTATATGATAAACCTACTCCTTGTTTTACTGTACTATATGATAAACCTAATCCTTGTTCTACTGTACTATATGATAAACCTAATCCTTGTTCTACTGTACTATATGATAAACCTAATCTTTGTTCTACTGTACTATATGATAAACCTAATCTTTGTTCTACTGTACTATATGATAAACCTAATCTTTGTTCTACTGCACTATATGATAAATCTACTACTTGTTTTTGTCTATTGTCTATTCCCAGGTGGAAGATGTAGTTGGCTGTCCACTTGCCGTTAAGCGTAGGGATGGAGCTTTAGTTTGCGTTCTAGGGCTAGATGAGTCGTCCTTGTTGTGTTATATCCGTGTTTATGTAGTGTGGTCTTGATATTGTCTATCCATCTTTTCTTAGTCTTCCCTTAGCTCTAGTACCCAATCTCTTTTTATTTTATGCTGTTATTGGTGGTTGATTGTATTTCATTCTCATTAAATGTCCAAACCACTGCATTTGTTGTCTTTCGATGTATTCGGTGAATGAAGTTACGCCCACTCTGCTTCTGATGTCCTCATTTCGTAGTCTGTCTTTCCTGGTGACTCCATTGTCTTCCTCAAGCATTTCTTTTCCCACGTGGTGAGCTTTCTGTGATGTGTTGCTGTGAGAGACCAAGTTTGGCACTTGTAACAAAGTGTTGGTAGGAAAATACTTTTTATCATCGTGTCTTTTCACTTCTTGTTTTACTGTACTATATGATAAATAAGCCATACCTACTCCTTGTTTTACTGTACTATATGATAAATAAGCTATACCTACTCCTTGTTTTACTGCACTATATGATAAATAAGCTATACCTACTTCTTGTTTTACTGTACTATATGATAAATAAGCCATACCTACTCCTTGTTTTACTGTACTATATGATAAATAAGCCATACCTACTCCTTGTTTTACTGTACTATATGATAAATAAGCTATACCTACTCCTTGTTTTACTGCACTATATGATAAATAAGCCATACCTACTTCTTGTTTTACTGCACTATATGATAAATAAGCTATACCTACTCCTTGTTTTACTGCACTATATGATAAATAAGCCATACCTACTCCTTGTTTTACTGTACTATATGATAAATAAGCTATACCTACTCCTTGTTTTACTGTACTATATGATAAATAAGCTATACCTACTCCTTGTTTTACTGTACTATATGATAAATAAGCCATACCTACTTCTTGTTTTACTGCACTATATGATAAATAAGCTATACCTACTCCTTGTTTTACTGTACTATATATATATTTATAAATATATCATTATCATCATCAAATAGCTTGTACTGAGCAAAACTTTGACACTCAAACAGTCCTCGAAATTTCTCTCCCATAGGCCAGATTTCCTTTTCTACAGCCGCCATGTTGAAACCATCAGTTACGTCCTGAATCCATCTTCTCTGTGGTCTTCCTCTTCTTCTCTTTGCCGGTATGCCTCCTTCCATGAAGGTCTTCCTCTTCTTCTCTTTGCCGGTATGCCTCCTTCCATGATGGTCTTCCTTCTTCTCTTTGCCGGTATGCCTCCTTCCATGATGGTCTTCCTCTTCTTCTCTTTGCCGGTATGCCTCCTTCCATGATGGTCTTCTCTCTTCTCTTTGCCGGTATGCCTCCTTCCATGATGGTCTTCCTCTTCTTCTCTTTGCCGGTATGCCTCCTTCCATGATGGTCTTCCTCTTCTTCTCTTTTCCTGTATGCCTCCTTCCATGATGGTCTTCCTCTTCTTCTCTTTGCCGGTATGCCTCCTTCCATGATGGTCTTCCTCTTCTTCTCTTTGCCGGTATGCCTCCATCCATGATGGTCTTCCTCTTCTTCTCTTTGCCGGTATGCCTCCTTCCATGATGGTCTTCCTCTTCTTCTCTTTGCCGGTATGCCTCCTTCCATGAGGTCTTCCTCTTCTTCTCTTTGCCGGTATGCCTCCTTCCATGATGGTCTTCCTCTTCTTCTCTTTGCCGGTATGCTCCTTCCATGAATGTCCTTTGTACTCCCTCCCTCCCCATATCTCCCCATATGCCCAAAATATCTCAACTTTCTCTTTCTTTTTTGTAGAATCAGCCAATTTTCTTTGATACTGAGTTCTTTCTGTATTGGCCTATTTGTTCTCTTCTCTGTCCATGACCACAGAGGGCCCTCTGTAACGCCCATATTCAAAAGCACATATATGTTTTTTCCACTGACTTATTAAATGTCCATGCTTCACACTCATAAGTTGGGAATATGCATGCTCTTAGTATTCTGATCTCTGCTTCCCCACCAGTTCCATTCCATACTGTTTTCAGTTGTTTAATTTTTTGTAAAGCCATGTTTGTTCTGCTTTTAATTTCCTTCATCCAATTTCCGTCTGTTGTTAGCAGTGAACCAAGATATTCAAAACTGTTCCCATTTTCTACTTTCTCTCCATTGATAAAAGTATATTTTGTCATGTTCGTTTTATCTGTTGTCATTATTTTTGTTTTTGCCACAATGAAATATAGATTTTGTTTTTCGCTTTTATCTTTCACTTCCCTTAATAATTTCTCAAAGCCTTTTGTGATGTTGATAGTAACACTGTATCATCAGCATATCTTAGTTCTCCGATTGTATTGTTCTTTTCCGCTATATTCTGTAACATTCCTCATGATGTTTTCTGCATTTATGTTAAACAGACAAGGCGACAAACTGCAGCCTTGTCTGACTCCCTGCCTTATGTCAAAGCAATCTGGTGTATCATCACATGTTCTTACAGCCGTCATTTGATCACTATATATATATATATATATATATATATATATATATATATATTATATTATATATATATATATATATATATATATATATATATATATATCATCATCATCATGCCGGCTGGCGTAGGCGATCATGGATCTTCACAAATCTCTGTCGTTGGTGTTTGCTGTCAACTCAGATGTTGACTCTCTACCGTGCCATGAAGTCAGGCTATCCAAAATGTTCTTTCTATGTCTTCCCCTGTCTCGTCTACCCTCGATTTTACCTGTTGTCACAATGTGTTCTAAACCTCTCCTCCTCATCACATGCCCGAAAAATGATGACTGCCTCTTTCTTATATTGATGATAAGCTTTCTCTGTGTCTTGATCTCATTCAGCACCTTAACATTAGTCATTTTAGCAGTACATGAGATTCTCATCATTCTTCTATAAAACCACATTTCTGTGGCCCTCAGAGATTTTTCGATCTGTGTGTTCATTATTCATGACTCGCATTCGTATGTCAGTATTGGTTCTATGTAGCACTGAATAACTTGCATTCTGATCGGGATTGACGAGGTGTTCATTGTCCATGACTCGCATCCGTATGTCATTATTGGTTCTATGTAGCACTGAATAACTCGCATTCTGATCGGGATTGACAAGGACTTATTGCAGATAATGCTTCTCATTTTCAGGAATGATGTTTTCGCTTGTCCTATTCTGCTCTTTATTTCTGATCGGCATCTCCCATCTGATGTTACCAAGACTCCGAGGTATTTAAATTGCTGCACTTGTCTTAGATCAGTCCCAGTTACTGTGATGGTGCTATGTATATATATATATATATATATATATATATATATATATATATATATATATATATATAGATTATACATATATACAATAACAGTTAAGGAAAGACGTGAAATCAAGGTCAGAAAAAGAACAAGAATTATAAAACTATATTTAACAATATAAGACAGATATTAATATTCAAGGAAACAAAAACAAAATCGTTTGTCATATATTTACAAATTCTCTCTGGACTTCACAGTATACATTCCTCTACAACATAATATCAGGTAACTATCGGTACAATATCAGGTAAATAATATCAGGATAGTACATAGGTCCAGGTAACAAATACAACATAATATCAGGTAACATAATATCAGGTAAATAATATCAGGTAACAAGTCGACTCAGGTAGACAGGCGAGGTAGACAGAAAAGCAGAACTGTAAGAGCAGAATCGTCAAAGAGAAAAATCAGCGCAAGCGACAAACAGCAGAAAAAGAAAACACGACACTGGGCAACAACCCGGTAGCAGTGGAACGACAAAAGAAGAAAAAGAAGAAGAAACATGGACAGTGAGCAGACGGAGAATAAAATTGCAAACTTTGAGTAGTGAATTTATAGAAGGATTTGCTATATTTCCTAAACAAAGAAACAAATGTATAAAGTAATCCTAAAATAGAGATGAAAATGAAATACTAAAATATTTGAGACGCATAAACATGGCACTATTAGACACCATACGTGGGTAATGGCTATAGGTAAGCAGACATGCATATTCCCAGTGGCAACGTATGGGTGTGAAGCATGGACATTTAATAGAGCAGTGAAAAAACATATATGTGCTTTTGAATATAAGTGTTACAGAAGAGTTCTTCGTATATCTTGGACAAGAGGATAACAATTAGATCTATCCAGAAAGAACTCAAAATCAAAGAAAACTGGCTGATGCTACAAATATAAAATTGAGATATTTTGGACATAAAAAAAGACATTTAGGGCTGGAGAAGACCATCATGGAAGGAGGCATACCGGCAAAGAGAGAAGATGAAGACCACAGAGAAGATGTAATCAGGATGTAACTGATGGTTTGAACATGACGGCTGCAGAGGCAGGACATCTGGCCTATGAGAGAGAGAAATTTCGGAGGACTGTTGGGGTGGCAAAGTTCAGCTCAGAACAAGCTATTTGATCATGATGAAACGGACATGAGAAAAAATTGAGACAATTTTAAGGAAAAATAGAAAGATAGAAAAGAACAGTTCGAAAAAATGCACCATTATGGTAAGGTATAGAAAGTTGGAGTGTTAACCCATTACCTTTAGTGTTAAGAGCGTCATGTCGAATAGATTAGAGCGTAGCTCCTATGCCCGGAGACCCGTGTTCCATTCATGGTAAGGCAAATGATATGTTTCTGTTCTGGGCATAAATGAAAAATCATAACCTGAACAGCTTCGCGGCGATTGCACTGCGGCTATTAAATTCCGCAGGCTCTCGTCCCACCTGTCCTACACCGTCCTAAAAAACGGTGTAACGGCCAGTAACGACAGTTTTTTTGTGTGTGTGCTTTTTTTTCTTCTCAGACATAACCTACTTTTAAGCAAAGGAAATTGTGGTAAGCAATTATTAAGTGTTTTACTTATCACATTACTTTGTCAGATTTCTGAATAAGTTGTGTTACACATCGCAAAATTAATCTATTAATTCCCTGATATATTCATACAATTCAGTATCGACTCGTGATCGTTTTTGTTGGTTGTGCCAGACACAAATTTTCGGGAAAATCATGGCTTTGGGTTAGGTTATAATTTAATTTATTAAATAATAAATACACGTTACACATTTTTTGGGTGGGGCCCGACCCCACTGGCCCTTGATGAGGAGCTGTCACTAATACAATTATCAACCACGTCAGATGAAACAATGCAGACGACTCCTGAAATCAAACTTACTTTGGTACAAGATGTTTTTCTTTGACGAAGGGATGTAACAACATAATAATTTTCCGATTATTTTGGACGGTAGTTTCCCTTTATTGATTTTACAAATACCGAACGAAAAATATGTCTGTATGGAAATTCATATTTCAACATCTGCATAAATAATGAATATTATTTTAAATAAAAACCTTCTTCCTCACTCCATGCTCAATTTGTAAAACATTTTCTTTAACTTGGTAATAATTTTAGTACATGTCTATCATTTTGGCTGCAATCTGTTAGTGTTAAAGACACATAAATTTCATTAAGAATCACAATACTGTTAAAATTAAACATTTGGCTTCATACGCACATTCATATTTATATGTAGCAGCAGTGTACAGTATACTGTATGGAATGAAACTCTATGGAATGAAACTCTAAATACAAAATCTATGTTGGATACAAATTCTGGTTACAAAGAGTTCTACTCAAAACTCAGAAAAACATAAATGGTATAGAAATAATTCAAGTTATCACGCAAGTGTACACCTACAATTTTCTTTTCAAATAAACACAGCATGTGACCCCCCGATGTGTAGGAATCTTGAAATTTACCAAGGGGCATGTTACAAATGTGCTTTCTGAAGCGATCTATTTAGTATAATGTAATAATTTTCATACTGTTCGTGAACTTTAATGTTCGTTGAACGAAAGACTTGGTAAAGATGTGTGATTTCATTTATTTGCTTCACTGACGAGCTAACACTGTGCTCTAGTTGATTCATTTATTGTTTCACTGACGAGCTAACACTGTGCTCTAGTTGATTCATTTATTTGCTTCACTGACGAGCTAACACTGTGCTCTAGTTGATTCATTGATTTGCTTCACTGACGAGCTAACACTGTGCTCTAGTTGATTCATTTACTTGTTTCACTGACGAGCTAACACTGTGCTCTAGTTGATTCATTTACTTGTTTCACTGACGAGCTAACACTATGCTCTAGTTGATTCATTTATTTGCTTCACTGACGAGCTAACACTGTGCTCTAGTTGATTCATTTATTTGCTTCACTGACGAGCTAACACTATGCTCTAGTTGATTCATTTACTTGTTTCACTGACGAGCTAACACTGTGCTCTAGTTGATTCATTGATTTGCTTCACTGACGAGCTAACACTGTGCTCTAGTTGATTCATTTATTTGCTTCACTGACGAGCTAACACTGTGCTCTAGTTGATTCATTTATTTGCTTCACTGACGAGCTAACACTATGCTCTAGTTGATTCATTTATTTGCTTCACTGACGAGCTAACACTGTGCTCTAGTTGATTCATTTATTTGCTTCACTGACGAGCTAACACTATGCTCTAGTTGATTCATTTATTTGCTTCACTGACGAGCTAACACTATGCTCTAGTTGATTCATTTATTTGCTTCACTGACGAGCTAACACTGTGCTCTAGTTGATTCAATTACTTGTTTCACTTAACCATCTAAAACTGTGTTTTAGATAAACAGTTATATTTTATTCAGTTTTAATGCTTGGGTTCTATAATCATAGTTACTATTAAAATGTATAAATAATTCTTCCTGGTTAAATTTGTGGTAGCGTAGTTGTTAGTGAACTCGCTTCTCAAGGCTGGTGGTCTGGGTTCAACTTCCGCAGTGTGCGTGGAATTTTTCCCGACCGCGACGGCTCTCAGGTCGACCCAGCCTCAAGTGGGTACCAGACAAGCTCTGGGAAAGTAAAGGCGGCCGGCGTGATGCTGACCACATCACCCATCGTGTGCCGACGGTCAATGAAAATACAGGCCTAACACTGTATTGCCCTATATGCCACGAGGTATGAAAGGGTTCCTTTACTTTTTTTACCTGGTTAAATCTGATATTCTGATATCATCTCTTTTTTTTTTAATCAGTAAGTAATGGCTGTCATGTGTGGGTTCATAGTTAGTTAAGAAAATAAAATAACAATTCAAGATTAACTTTCTGTTTCTGGTTTACATTTTTTTCATGTTTTATCTTCAAGATTCTTCTTCTTCTCGTTCTCCTGCTATCAGTTCAAGTGTAGTCAGGGCAACTAATATGGCCTCTGACTGATTTTTGTGTGAAGGATTGCTTTCCTTATCATCAGTGTCCTACGCCATTCAGGCGAGTCTTCTCCGACTGTAGAAATACTTTAAGATTCTAATTTTAACTGAATGTCTTGTTTAGCATGATGAAGATAGTTTAAGCGCTACTTCGCTCTGTTGCAAAAAGTTTAGATATATTTATTTCATTATTTATTCCATTTAAAAATCAATGTGACATAATAAGAATGATCAAGTAGTAGCATGTCCTTTGTGGAACGTAGCTTTCATCACAGCCTACCTGAAAAACTCTCTGTCTCTAGCAGGTTCTCCTGCCTCCTCCAGCATCATGTTCAAGTAGTAGCATGTCCCTTGTAGAACATCACTTTCATCACAGCCCACCTGAAAAACTCTCTGTCTCTAAGCAAGTTCTCCTGCCTCCTCCAGCATCATGTTCAAGTAGTAGCATGTCCTTGTAGAACATCACTTTCATCCAGCCCACCTGAAACTCCTGTCTCTAAGCTAATTCTCCTGCCTCCTCAGCATCATGTTCAAGTAGTAGCATGTCCTTAATGACATCACTTTACACAGCTACCTGAAAAACTCTCTGTCTCTACAAATTCTCCTGCCTCTCCAGCATCATGTTCAAGTAGTAGATGTCCCTGAGAACATCACTTTCACACAGCCTACCTGAAAAACTATCTGTCTCTAACAAATTCTCCTGCTCCTCCAGCATCATGATCAAGTAGTGCATGTCCTTGTAGAACATCACTTTCATCATAGCCACCTGAAAAACTCTCTGTCTCTAAGCAAATTTCCTGCCTCCTCCAGCATCATGTTCAAGTAGAGCATGTCCTTGTAGAACATCACTTTCATCACAGCCCACCTGAAAAACTCTCTGTCTCTAAGCAGGTTCTCCTGCCTCCTCACATCATGTTCATAGTAGCATGTCCTATGAGAACATCACTTTCATCACAGCCCACCTGAAAACTCCCCTGTCTCTAAGCAGTTCTCCTGTCTCCTCAGCATCATGTTCAAGTATAGCATGTCCCTTGTAGAACATCACTTTCATCACAGCCCACCTGAAAAACTCTCTGTCTCTAAGTAAGTTCTCCTGCCTCCTCCAGCATCATAGTTCAAGTATAGCATGTCCTGTAGAACATCACTTTCATCACAGCCCCACCTGAAAAACTCTCTGTCTCTAAGCAAGTTCTCCTGCCTCCTCCAGCATCATGTTCAAGTAGTAGCATGTCCCTTGTAGAACATCACTTTTATCACAGCCCACCTGGAAAACTCTCTGTCTCTAGGGTTCTCCTGCCTCCTCCAGCATCATGTTCAAGTAGTAGCATGTCCCTTGTAGAACATCACTTTCATCACAGCCCACCTGAAAAACTCTCTGTCTCTAGCAGGTTCTCCTGCCTCCTCCAGCATCATGTTCAAGTAGTAGCATGTCCCTTGTAGAACATCACTTTCATCACAGCCCACCTGAAAAACTCTCTGTCTCTAAGTAAGTTCTCCTGCCTCCTCCAGCATCATGTTCAAGTAGTAGCATGTCCCTTGTAGAACATCACTTTCATCACAGCCCACCTGAAAAAATGTTTGTGCCACTAGTAAGTTCTCCCGCCTCCTCCAACGTCTTGTTTTCTTTTGATGTCCTGCTGCCACCTTTGTTTTGGTCGTTCCCCTGTCTCGTACTCAAGGATACATGCCTTCTATTATCGTTCTATCCAAACCAATGTCACGTTTAAAAAAAAAGAAATATTGTCGTTACTGCGTGTGGTACCGCTCTTTAGGACGGCGTAGGACAAGTGGAACGTGAGCCTGAGGAATTTGTGACGTTTAACGGTGGCAAAATATTATATCTTTCGGGACAGGGTGGTATTTATGAGCTAATGCTCCTCGGTATGCATCTTGCTCAGGACAGATTTGGTTTGAGAAAATTAGTTGATACCTTACAAGGAGTTGGTAACTCAAGAGGAGTTAATAGAAGAGGAAAGAAGAGGAAATATATATTTCTCTTGAAGATATAGAACTACTAAACTATATATATATATCTATATATATATATCTATATAAAACCAAGGAGACATATTTAATGTTATTTCAATACAGTCCTCTATTTAACTTTCAATGTTGTCACAAATATGTAATTATATATTTGTTACACCCATCTGTTACGCATGACAGAGCAGACTACCTGATCTATACCTGAACAAAATACAATCTTAGTTAATACTAGGATTTAGCATCGGATAGTAATGAAGAAATCTTTGAAAGTGTGCACAAGTATTCTGTATAATACTTAGTAATTCAATACTTTTATCTGAGAGGATCATGCATAGGTAAAATAAGTGATTATTCACATAGGGTGGACTAATCTTAATGTGCACCAGCGATGCAGGTATGAAATTTTAAAGATTATATATCGTTTGTATGAGATTATCATCATAGCACTCCGGACATGTCCATAAGCGGCCCAACACGCCAGTTCGATGTTAATTAATCAATTTCTTTGCATATTTAGTATGTCGTTCTTTTCGGGATGCACCAATATTGACACTCATCTCTCTCAATCTGGTCAGCGAGTGGGATTCACAGCCCTGAAAACTCCTCTGTTCGGAAAGACTCTCTCAATGCGCGAGGAATGTCATTTCCATAATATATGTATATGTATGGGGTAGCGAGGTAGAGGGGATGTAAGGTGCCCCCTTTACTCCGCAAGTCTAATGGACTCCTTCGGCAAGGTGGAGTACCTGCTTAGCCCTTTTCCTCCCTGCAGGTTAAGGGAAGTTATCAGAAGTGCATGTCGTGGATGAGAGCGGTAAAGGCCGACAGTGTCAATAGTAATGATTTTTTTTTCTGATCCAGAAGCACTTGAGCTTTCAGCTCTTCGGCTCGGTGCCATGGACATCGTAACCCTTCGGTTCGGTGCCACGAACACCGTGAATCTGAAGAACCTGTGACTTTTCTGCCAGCCCGCGGAATTGAACCCGCACTCACAAAGGCTTTTCACCCGTCGTCCAACGCGTTACGAGCACGCTGGGCAGGCGAGCATAGTAATGATCTAAAAACTCACGAGGTTAGGTAGGGGATCTCTGTAATAGAGACAATGACTACGGTCGTGGACCAGTATGGTCACTGCCAGGAATGAAAGCAACAGCAGACTACCTTTCAAGAATATATCTAGATAGTCTTAACCCTTTGAACCCTAGCCAACTATACCTTAAAAACCCTCGCCCCTGGGCTCCTGAGCAAAAACAGCACAATCAGAATTGTTTGAAAAACAAGATAGATTGGCAGAATTAAGTGTCCTATAATTTTTATCGACTTACCCCATCATCTACAGTATTCATGCTTACTATGCCAGTCTTCCCAACATGTAGATCCTTCCTTTAGACACAGGGAATTTTGACAAAATGTGCACCAAAATTGTGTCTTCACTTTCTTGACTGGTCTGTCTTTGTAATCCATGTTTGGAAAGTCACTGACATGTTTGAACATCAGTCGGTTCAAATAATTCTTCTAAATGTTCATCCGACTCACTTTCGATTTCGTTATCAGAATAATCATATTCTAAGTCTAATTCATCTTCAGAATCGTTTAAAAGAAGTTCAACAGCTTGCTCTGTTGTTATCCTTTCGAATGACCATTTCCGAAATTTTCAGCGTGTCGTTTAATCTTTTTAAAAATAATAAACAATTATGAAATCACTAAGTATCAAAACACGATGCAATTCACCATTTAGATAAACCTTTAAGGGAAGCATTTCCTGTGTTTGACGTCACACTAGTACACAAGTTATCGCTAAACACCGACAAATAACGAGGAGGGTTCTCATCCGATATGTAGGCACCCCGGGCATACTGTACTAATGCTAATACCGTAATATCGGGAGGGCGGGTTTAAAGGGTTAACAGTAATATGGGATACAGAACCGATAGAAAAATTAAGATCAGAATACTAAGAGCATGCATATTCTCAGTGGCAAGTTATGGGTGTAAAACATGGACATTTAACAAGTGAGTGGAAAATATATATATTATTTTGAATATAAGTGTGATAGAAGGGTCATATATATACTATGAACAGAGAAGATAAAAAAAATAGATCTATCCAGGAAAAAATAACTCAAAATCAAAGAAAACTGGTTGATTCTACAAATAATAGTGAGAAAATTGAGGTATTTTGAACATATAAAAGACACAAAGAGTTGAAGAAACCCAATACGGAAAGTAGAATACCGACAAAGAGGAGACGAGGAAGACCACAGAGATGATGAATTCAGGGAAAAGACTGATGTCAAATCAGACTTATGTGAGAAATTCCGAATAACTGTTAGAGTGGCATAGTTATGCTCAGAACAAGCTATTGGATGATCTCTAGATTGTTTGATAGTAGTAAACGTTTGTTAACATATCAAGATATAGACTTACTTGTAATAATTTAATACTCGTTGCTAATAGCTAACGATCACTAAGTAACGATTACTAAGTAACGAATACGTGTTGCAGCTGTTGTTATTACGCACCATTGTGCTGTTCTGCTTCTTTGACATCAAAGCGTTGCATTCGAATGGGTCTAATGGTGAAGGGTTAACTTCATTGTACAGGTTTTTTTTTATATGGCTCTGTCGCTGCTGGTAGAAATGGCATGCTACCTGCCGAGAGTGTTGTATAAATCACGGTCTCCGTAGCACAGACAACAATCCTAGCGATTGAAATATATTGCTGGGGAGTATACTAATCCATTTCCTGCTCATCCATTAATTTTTTTCCCACCATTAAATGTTGAATATGTTATTAATTGTTTACGATTTTGAAAACTATATTTTTATGAATTTTGATTGTAACGATTTACAAGAAAGACATAAACTCACATGATGGACAACATTACAATAGAAACATGAATAGACAACATTGCAGTAGACATATGGATAGACAACATTACAGTAGACATATGGATAGACAACATTACAGTAGACATATGGATAGACAACATTACAGTAGACATATGGATAGACAACATTACAGTAGACATATGGATAGACAACATTACAGTAGTCACATGGATAGACAACATTACAGTAGTCACATGGATAGACAACATTACAGTAGACATATGGATCGGCAACATTACAGTAGTCACATGAATAGACAACATTACAGTAGACATATGGATCGGCAACATTACAGTAGACATATGGATAGACAACATTACAGTAGACACATGGATAGACAACATTACAGTAGTCACATGAATAGACAACATTACAGTAGACACATGGATAGACAACATTACAGTAGACACATGGATAGACAACATTACAGTAGTCACATGGATAGACAACATTACAGTAGTCACATGGATAGACAACATTACAGTAGTCACATGGATCGGCAACATTACAGTAGTCACATGGATAGACAACATTACAGTAGACACATGGATAGACAACATTACAGTAGTCACATGAATAGACAACATTACAGTAGTCACATGGATCGGCAACATTACAGTAGACACATGGATCGGCAACATTACAGTAGTCACATGGATAGACAACATTACAGTAGTCACAAACCCCATTAATCACAGAAATGTTGATCAGGTATAATTTTTCGAGAACAATATGAATTTCGGTAACATTTACAAAAAAGACTAAACTCACATGGATGGCAACATTGCAGTAGTCACATGGATAGCAACATTCAGTAGACACATGGATCAGCAACATTATAGTAGACACATGAATAGACAACATTACAGTAGTCACATGGATAGACAACATTACAGTAGTCACATGAATAGACAACATTACAGTAGACATATGGATAGACAACATTACAGTAGTCACATGGATAGACAACATTACAGTAGTCACATGAATAGACAACATTACAGTAGACATATGGATAGACAAAATTACAGTAGTCACATGGATAGACAACATTACAGTAGTCACATGAATAGACAACATTACAGTAGTCACATGGATCGGCAACATTACAGTAGCACATGGATAGGCAACATTACGAGTAGCACATGGATCGGCAACATTACAGTAGACACATGGATCGGCAACATTACAGTAGACACATGGATCGGCAACATTACAGTAGGCATATGGATAAACACCATTTTTTTCCCGATCCAGAAGCACTTGAGTTTTGAGCTCTTCGGCTCGGTGCCATGGACATCGTAACCTTCGGTTCGGTGCCACAAACACCGCGAATCTGGAGAACCTGTGACTTTTCTGCCAGTCCGCGGAATTGAACTCGCACTCACAGGGAGCTTGTCACTCGCAGTTCAACGCGCTACGAACACGCTAGGCAGACGGGCGATAAACACCATTACAATTAACATATGGATAAACTAAATAGCAGTTGGTACATAGATAGATAACATCACAGTAGACACGCGTGTAGACATTATATAAATGCAATTATTCAGCCAGCTTCTAGCTAAAAATTTCAACACAGCTGAGAGCTGACAGTGCACCCCCATCCTAAAGCCTCCTTCTATGATGACACTTAGTGTGTAGTATGATAATTATATACATGTTTGTATACTGAACTTTGTCACTATATTTGCCATTGCAGGTTCTCAATGTTGGGTGCTTCCGAACAAAGAAAAGAACATTTCTACTTACAACTATTACTCTGATGTCCGTCTTGGTGGTTGTTTATTTTATTATTGCTGCGGTTGGTTTCAGAAAAAGTAAAAGAAATGGAAGCGGCCGAATAGAGAAACTGAACAAAGATGTTCATGTAAATCGAATCTCATTTAACGAAACTGACATGACAGATGTCACTATTTCAACGACAAGGTATGAGAACACGACAATAATTAATTGGGAGAAACCGACCAAGTTACAGAAGAAAAAAGTCCTCAATTTACAGGACAAATTTTTTGAATGGCAGGATTCCAAATCTGTTATAGACTCTAAGATTGGACCAGATCATGTTCTTAATGCCAGCAAGTATTTCATTTATAGATGTGATATGCGGAGCATGCATTTCTGTGGTGGTTGGGCTGACAGGATTAAAGGCATCGTTGCTGCTTACCTTATTGCTAATTTAACAGGTTGGTAAATGTTGATTATGAAATGTTAAACACAAAATTCACAATATTGAGTGTATGTAGCTCAAGTGGTAGTGAGCTCGATCTCGAACTCAAGAGTACCTGGTTCAAACCCCACGGCGGCAAGTTTGGAAGCAAATTCGTTTCCGTGGGATTTTACAAAAGGTAAAATAGACCTCACCGTTCAGAAAGCAATGGCAAACTACTGAACGTCATAAGGTGCCTAGAAAATCAGCTACTCGTTTACTTGGTTGATGGCTACGTCCTTTAGGATATGGTCCACGATTTTTATTTTCAAACACAAAATATCAAAACGAGAAATAAGGTAGTTTTACAAAATTTTAAAAAGGCTTAATCGAAGTTTCAGTCAAAAGACCTTCATCAAGCAACGGATACAAGACACATAGATATGTTATTGCATTTATATTTTTTATAGCGAAATAGAAAGGGACACAAGTAACAGAGCAGTTCAACCTACTTCGGTAGAAATTTAGACAGCACGGGATTTACTAACAAAGAAATTATGCTACGAATTGTTAAAGCAACATCAGTTCTTAAAAGTATTAGCAGAATATGAAACTAAAGTTATTTCCTAGTTTTAAAACTAAATTGCAAATTTTCAATTCAATGTTTTATCATTTCTAAAACATATCAACGAGAGTTGGAAAATCACGATAGAAATAGGAAATACGTTGATTGTATTTGAAATAGATGTCTGCTAAAAGTAATGAGCATAAAATGGAACAATTTCAGGTCAAATTGATGAAATCAAAGAATTGTCTGGTCAACCACTATTAACAACTGCATAAGAAAGACAAGATTGGTCCCACTGATAAAAAGTACTCAAATAATCACAAAGCAGGCATTGATGGGGGAGAGCAATGGTTCAAAACAGAAAGGACGGACTAAGAAAATCTTGACACGAACTTTACTAAGAGAGGAGAGATATATCAGACCCAATTCCATAGAGGAGAGTGAATGAGTTGCACAGTATAGAGCGGTATGGAGAAATTCTTAAAGGTCCTATTTAAGGTATAACGGTATGAGAGGAATATTATAATATAGTTTTAAAGCAGTTAGTCTTATTTTTATGACATGCTTCTATTTATTTGTCGATACTAATTACTGTCATCATCAAATAGCTTGTCCAGAAATTTGCCACCCAACAGTCCTTCAAAATTTCTCTCTCTCATAGGCCAGATGTCCAGCCTCTGCAGCCGCCATGTTCAACCCATCAGTTACATCATGAATCCATCTTCTCCGTGGTCTTCCTCTTATTCTCTTTGCGCGGATGCCTCCTTCCATGATGGTCTTCTCCAGCCCTTCGTGTCTCTTTATATGTCCTAATTATTGTAATTTTCTCTTTCTTATTTGTAGCATCAGCGAGTTTTCTTAGAGTTCTTTCTGGATAGATCTATTTGTTCTCTCTCTGTCCAAGATATACGAAGGACTCTTCTGTAACACTTATATTCAAAGCACATATATCTTTTTCCACTGCCTTGTTAAATAGCTATGCTTCACACCCATATGTTGCGACTGGGAATGGCTACTGCTTATGAAAAATCATCATCATGAAACATACCTGCTGGTGATGGTGGTCATGTGTCCTCGTAATCTTGTCCTGCGTACTATTAGTTAATAGTCTGACACTCTTTCGCCCCATGAAGGTATGCTGTGGACGCTGACATTTAATGACATAAGAAAACTAGTCATGACAGAGATGAAGCATCTACGCAGAATGCTTGGAGTAACAAGAAGAGACCAGTTTAGAAATGAAGATATGAGGACAAAATTGGGTGCAACATCAGTGCTGAACTTCATCATGAAGAAAAAAATTAAATGGTTCAGCTACATAAGCAGATTACCAACAAACAGTGCACCTCAAAAAGCAATGTTACTTCGATACAATGGGATACAAAGTGGTACAACATCAGTACTGAACGTCATGAAGAAACAAAAAATTAAATGGTTCAGCCACATAAGCAGATTACCAACAAACAGTGCACCTCAAAAAGCAATGTTACTTCGATACAATGGGATACAAAGCACAAGACAGGCACGCAAAGGTGGACCTCGTAGATAACAGACTTGGCTAAATACACTATTTATGAAGCGCACACAAGGGCTTGTTCTAGAAATCTTTTCTTATCCTGACGCTGTGAGGCAGAGCAGGATTTGAGAAAAGAAAAAGAAAATCAGTTTTTCATTGCAGTTTATGCAATAATGCTATTTTTATAGATTTGGTTGCTATTTCTAGATTAACCCGTAGAAAACCTGGAGAAATATTGTCTAACAAGACAGACATTTGTTCAGATGATTTACTGATAAGATTTTATGAACATAATACCATACTTTATAGCATCACAGCTACTGAATTATACTATAGTATGTTGTCAAATATTATTGGTCATATAGAAGACCGTCAGAACTGTCTCATGACCACCCATCATTTTATAATAAATGTACTGGTTTTTTCCAACAGGGCGTGTCTTCAAAATAGAACTGTCCAACCCTCCATGCGAGATGACTGACCTACTTGTTCCCAATTTAGTCAACTGGAGTCTTCCAACTACCTTTCACAAGGTAGTAACAAATGATTTACCCAGTGTTCTCAGATTTAATATGGTTGGTAACGCAACCTTTATTCGTGAGATTCAGTTTATGAATTTCACAGAATGGTTAGGAACAGAATCAGATTATATCTATTTCAAAGCAAACACATATGGAATACAAGAATTACGCAATTCAAAAATTTATCAACATCATTTGTCATGGATGTCTAATCTCAGCAAGAGTGGTATCGTGTCTAAGATTTATAAACGCCTTTTCAAACTTTCAAATCGGTTAAAGAAGAATTTGAAGTCATTTCTTGCGAGAATTAAACCTACACCTAGGCACAAACTTGTGTGTGCACATATCAGAAAGGGTAGGAATCCGTCTAACCCACAAGATAGTTATGTTAGAATTAAAGATAGTGAACTTATTCGATTTTGGGATTTTCTAAATCAGGAGTCGAGAACAGATTTCCAGCCTGTGTTTATTATGTCAGATTCTGAAGCTGTGATAGCAGAGGCTAAGAAGCAAAATTTTAGCCAGCGATTGTTTGTGACGAATGGTCCTGTTATTCATGTTGATCGATTCAAAGGTGTAAACACCGATCAGCTTTGTTCGGGTCTAGAGAAGTTGATATTTGATCATCATGTAATGATGACTTGTGATGTCATTATGGTAGGTAAAAGTGGATTAAGCAAAATAGTTGCTAGTGTACGAGGAGAGAGTCGAGGATTTTTTATTTTCTAAACTTGTAGCAGATAACGCAAGCGATGATTATATTGTTGTATGTAACGATGGTTGATGTGCATCGTGGTAGAAGTCAGGTTGGAGTGTCATAGCAAGCATGTGTGGTAGAGCCCATGAAGAGAGGGACGGGTCATATAGAATAACTACTTCTGGTATCATGGAACGGATTATCGTAATATATAACCGTTCGTCTATCGTCTAAGACACGAGAGTTGTGAATCCCACACTTGAAGTTCTACAAAGAGAAAAAAAAAGTATCCTCCCACCTCTAGTACACTAGTGTTACTGAATGTAAAGTGACATGCATTTGATACCCTAACGTCTGAACAGACTATGGGATATTTTAACTTTCTAACTTCCAGTATGAGAATGGATGTTGAGGCCGCTATTACTGCCTTCCATGGACTCAAGGACTACGTTCACTGGGGCCGTTGGTGTGTCTGATTCTCGACGGATGTTTCGAAAGGTCTCTCTCTCGATCCCCGCCTAGACTGATGAACCAACTTTATCATGAATTTTACTGTTGCTTTGAGGGACTCCGTCCCTCCGTACAGCTTCTCACGAAGCTCTGTGTTAACGGGACAAGTTTCTTTTCTCGAGGCTGCTAACCGCTGGCAGTCTTGCAGCATATGCTCTGCAGTCATGTCCGCCTTTTCACAGTGACACGGGCTAGTTGTGCCAATTTTAAATTTCTAAACATGTGGGCTCGAAGTTTGTTATGGCCGATACGGAGGCGCGAAAGATCTAAAACGTCAAGTTTCTGTATCAGTTGATTTTGATTTCTATTGAGGCTTCTAACCTACAGAGGCATCTACTATCATGGACATGCGTGTATTTGCGGCAATGCGAGAACAGACATGCTTGCATCAACAGTATCGTTCGTCAGAAAGTTGAGAATGGATAATGACAACGTTCTTCGGTTTTTCGGTAATCGTCTGTGAGATGAAGACACTCAAATTAAATATATCCAAGCATTTCATGAGTTTGAATGTATACGTTGTACCAGCATTACACGTTGTACCAGCATTACACGTTGTACCAGCATTACACGTTGTACCAACATTGTACATCGTTGTACCAACATTACATGTTGTACCAGCATTACACGTTGTACCAGCATTACACGTTGTACCAGCATTACACGTTGTACCAGCATTACACGTTGTACCAGCATTACACGTTGTACCAGAACCGACAATTACCTGTAGGGGCAGAGTAAGAGGTGTTTTAACAAGCGAGCCAAAGGAACCATCAGTATGCATTCAATTCGACATCTGCTGGGGAAGACTGAGAACGTTTTGGTCTGGCCGAAGTGCTATGGCGGCGGTTGAGCTAAGAATAAACTGGTGAAAAAGTAGTTTAAAAAGACATCTGCTAGTGTAAGAGGAGAGAATCAAGAACTTTTCATTTTTCAAACTGGTGAAAGAGTCATTTTATTCAGACTACTAAATTTATGTGGATGTAACATGTACTTTGCAGAACGAATGTCTCGTTATCAAGTAACAATATCTTTCATTATTGTTCTCTCAATACCATTGTAATGTTTAATGTCACCAAAATATATGAGTATCAGAGTCAAGATATTGTTTTTAGTCATTGCTTCTTGACGATCAGATCTTGTAAGACTCTGTTAGTCAATGTTCCTCGATGGTAAGATCTTGAAAGGATGCGTTTATGTTTGATATTCTGAGTTCAATATGTTTAAGAAATGTTTCTGCAGAACTTTTTCAAAAGATTTTTTTTTTTTATTATTGCGTTTATGATTCATGAAAATATATTGCCACAGAAAAAATACATGTCTTCAGAAGTTTTCCTATTGTAATCTTGTCTGTGTTATATTCATACTATTTAATCTTGTCATTTTATTTCTGATTTCATTTGTACAGATCTCATGTTTGTTAATATAGGAACTAAGATAGTCAAAATATGTTAATTCCCCCATCGCTACTTTCTCTTTCTCATTTCTAACGGTATTGATTTCTTTCGGCATCTCTTTACAATTCTTTATTTGTTTTCACTTCTGACTATTATGTAGGAAGTATGCAATGCATTTGTTGGTAAAAATATCTGCAATTTGAATGTGATAATTTTGAGTACATTCCATCTCGGAGAGAAACAGTAGTGTAGTTGTTAGTGAACTCGCTTTTTATGCGTATGGTCCTGATTCAATTCCACAGTAGTGTAGTTGTTAGTGAACTCGCGTTTTATGCGTATGGTCCTGATTCAATCAGTGTAGTTAGTGAACTCGCTTATGCGTATGGTCGATTCAATCCACAGGCGTGAAATTTTTCCAGCTCTCCGGTCGACCCAGCTTGAATTGGGTACTAGGCAAAGCACTGGAAGTAAAAGCGGACGATGGGATGTTGACAACATTACATTTAATTTTTTGTTACATTTCATCTCTCAGATTTATAGAAGAGAATAGTTTATATATCTGTAGTGAACACTTCAACCATAGTTTCCAGAGTGAAAACTGTCGAGTTTCGTAATGAGAACAGAAAATTGAAAGCAAATCTGATTTTAGTAATCAGTACCTTGACATCTTAGCATGTTCCTCCATCTTTAATAAGAATACAGCATTGTAATGTGGTCGTTTTATTAGCGCTTGATATCATATTTCGTGTCTTGTTCACATTGATATGGTAATATATTTAACTGTTTCTACTGTTGGTCTATCTTTCACTGTATATCTTTTTGTTTAAAAGACGAAAATCGAAAATCGTGGCGTATCTTTTACAGGACGTAGCCATCAACCACAGTATACCATCAACGACTCGCTGATTTTCTAGGCACCACTTAAACGTTCAGTAGTTTGTCATTGCTTTCTGAACGGTGAGGTCATTTTTAAGATAGAAATTATAAATCGTCACTAAAATTTAGATCTTCCATCTGGTAATTTAATGTGGTATTTTCTTCATCCATGGTCTCTTACTTGTTCAATCATCAAGCATGTAGCTGGGAAAAAAAGATCTTTTGGACAGTAGTCATCTCTATCTGCTGTCAGTTTTAATGTCGACATGTTCTAATATGGATATATGGGAAGACTGCAGTAAAACTATGTAGCAATTGCGAAACACGTAAAAACGAAGCACTCTAGTTTTACAAAGTACAAAAACAATAACAATACAAGCCAAGTTCGACCAAACGGCCATTATTAAGCAAAGGATCGCCCGAGTTGTTACCGGGGCCCAAATTTGGGGTGCAAAGAATAGAACCACTGTTACTTGCCACGCATGTCGTAAGAGGCGATTAAGGAGGTTTGATTGAAATCGGATGCACGTGTCCTAAACAAGCCTACCAAACCAATGTGCAACGTATACACGTTCTTGGCAAAGATCAAACATATCACAAAGAGTGATTAAAATTGGTCGTAAAGAACGAATGCAAAGAAGAAGAAGCAAAGGATACACAAGAAGGAAAGAAATTCACTACTTTTACGGCAGACATTATATTGTAATGTTTAACTGTATAATGTCTGCCATATTAGAAGTAAATTTTTCCCCTTCTGGTGTACACTTTGCTTTAGAAAGGCCTTTTGGTAAAAACGTCACTGTAAATTACTATTGTTTTTATAATTTGTAAAACTACAGTACTTTTTTTTACGTGTTTCGACATGTCCTAATAGAAAACCGTGAGTCTGTGGCCTAGGGTTAGTGACTCTGTCTATTAACCCCGACGTTCTGAGTTCGAATCACGCTGCGGACAGTTTGCTTGCAAATTGTTTCCGTTGATTTTAACAAAAGGACGATGGCGCCACCCGTTCAGAAAGCAATGGCAAACTACTGAACGTATAAGTGGTGCCTAGAAAATCAACGACTTGTTTACTGTGGTTGATGGCTACGTCCTTTGGGATATGCCACGATTTTCGATTTTCATAATAGAAAACCAGACCTTTCTATCAGCTTATCCAGATCTTTTAATATGTTTATAACAAATGTGGTACATGTGTAAACATTTGAGTAATAACGTAAATGTTAAATTGTTGGTGTGTTATTGTGTTTTCACATCCTTATTTTTGGATATACTACCAGACAGTGGCGGCTCGTGATCATTTTTGTTGGTGGGGTCAGACATTTTTTCCGGATAAATCATGGTTTTTCTTTTCTATATTTTAATTTATAAAATAATAAATACACGTTATACATTAGTTTTGTGGGCCGGCCCTACTGGCCCTTAATTACGAGCCGCCACTGCTACCAGACTATTATAAGGTAACATGTATTAAATATGTAATACTTTTATTTTCTGCTTTGCTTTTTTTCTTATTAACCAACTTAATAATGTTTTTCTTCTTTTGCTCACTATGAATTCAAGCGTAATCATGGTATCTCTGACTTATTTTTGCATGAAGACTTGCTTTCCTTACCTTAAGTGTCCCTTGACATTTAATCGAGACTTATTCGACTTCAAGGTATTTGTAATTTAGATCTCCAAGTAAAATATCATAGTTTCCTGTAGACCAACTGCCTACCTTGTTCATATCACACATTTTTTACTCAAGCTGACCTCGCATCGAAAAACTTCTACGGCACGAGATCACTAGCGCAGTGCGGTATTAACGTTGCTATTCGAGACTATTTGCATTCTCTTTGATTTCCTGCATGATTATGTCACCTCTGACAAAAGTATATTTCAGACACACTCAAGTCTGCTCTTTCACTATATTTGAGAACTACGCAAGTGTTCTGTGAGAGGGCTAAAAAATCCAGCACTCTTTTGTGTAGAATAATTTAGTCAATATGAGACAAGTGCATATTAGTTTCAATAAAAACTCCTATGCTCAGTCTGGATGATATGGACGAGTTACGTAAAATATTCTTTTATGGCCGAGAACTCCTTAACGAGTGAAGTAAAAATAATATCTGCATTACTTCCCTTTGTTCAATTTATCCGTCAAAGTTTAATAATTGTCGTTAGAGAAATATCTATTAGAAATCAAGTGAAAAGCGTTCATGTATGGAAATTCTGAATATATTTATTCAGATACCATTTATTAACAGTTTTGTACAATCTTGTTCTTCTTCTTCTGCGTTCTCACTAGATAGGGATTTCGGATTCTCTAATAAAGGCAGCCATCTGCCTCAGATTATCAGCCACGCCATACAGTTTGTCTTGGATGCTAGTGTAAGTGGGCCACCTTTCTTCTCAAGTCTGCATACTGGGGACATTTATATAGGATATAATTCCTATGATTTCTGCTTCCCCTTTGTGCCGACCTCTTTCCGCAGTAAGTTTTGGCCACCCTCGTGATGGCAGATCTGATATTCTTACTGCATGGCTAAATCTCCGAGACAGATTGGCGACCGTAGAATCCGTTATTCCCATTCCTCATTGTGAGGGTCGTTGCACCATGTTATGCGCCTTACGGCCTGGTACATCTGTTTTCTGCATTTGTTTCGGGTTAGCATTCCCTAGCGGACACGTGCATCCGATTTCAGCCAAACCTCATTAGTCGACTCTTACGACATGCGTGGCAGGTAACAGTGGTTCTCTTATTTACACCCCAAATGTGGGCCCCGGTAACCACTCTTGCGGTTTTCTACATTCAAATGACAACATTAAAATATTGACATATCCTTTACAGGACGTCGCCATAACCACAGCAAACGAGTTGCTGATTTTCTAGACACTACTTTCACGCGCAGTAGTTAGCCATTAGATGGTGTCTGTGGCTTAGGACATAGTGTCTCGGTCTATTAAACCCCACGTTCTGAGTTCAAATCACACTGTGGACGGTTTGATTGCAAATTGTTTCAGGTTGAATTTTACAAAAGGAAGATGGCACCACCCTTTCAGAAAACAATGGCAAACTACCGAACGTAATAAGACCTAGAAAAATCACAAACAACGTTAAAAAGCTGGGGTTGGTTCGCACAGTCCTGTAAAGGATATGCAATTAACTATTTAGTTAGTCATTGCTTTCTGAGCGACGAGGTCTATTTTTACCGCTCGTAAAAATCTACGGGAAAAAATTGCTTTCAAACTGCCCGTTGTGGAGTTTGAACCAAGTACTCTTGGGTTGTGATCGAGCTCACTATCGCTTAAGCTACAGACGCCCAAATATTAACATATCTGATTTTGTTTGTTAGTCCAATAAACATAAACACAAAATAACGACTCTCTTTTTAAACATACACAAGTGTATTTTTTTCAAGTTAACAATACTAAACACAACCAACAAATTGTTCCAAATGTCTATAAACATTCTATGTGTAATTATGTTAAACACAACAAACAAATTGTTACAAATGTCTGTAAACATTCTATGTGTAATTATACTAAACACAACAAACAAATTGTTACAAATGTCTGTAAACATTATAGTGTAATTATATTAAACACAAAAAATTGTTAGAAATGTCTGTAAACATTATATGTGTAATTATACTAAACACAACAAACAAATTGTTACAAATGTCTGTAAACATTATAGTGTAATTATATTAAACACAAAAAATTGTTAGAAATGTCTGTAAACATTATATGTGTAATTATACTAAACACAACAAACAAATTGTTACAAATGTCTGTAAACATTATATATGTAATTATACTAAACAGAAAGAAATTGTTACAAATGACTGTAAACATTACATATGTAATTATACTAAACACAAAAATTGTTACAAATGTCTGTAAACATTATATATGTAATTATACTAAACACAACAAACAAATTGTTACAAATGTCTGTAAACATTATATATGTAATTATACTAAACACAATAAACAAATTGTTACAAATGACTGTAAACATTATATATGTAATTATACTAAACACAATAAACAAATTGTTACAAATGTCTGTAAATATTATATGTGTAATTATACTAAACACAATAAACAAATTGTTACAAATGTCTGTAAACATTATATATATAATTATACTAACTGTAAAAGCATAGTTCAATTTTCACGTTTGAAAGGTTTCCCTCAGGATGGTAACCATTTTCATAACTGTCATCATTACCATCATTCTCAGTGTCGAAGATCACGAACTCCTCAGTAACGATCATACCGTATACCTCCTGACAACGCCCTTTATATTTATATAAATAAAATGGCGACGAAGTTGGGAAAACTGTCGGTATCTCGGGAGCTCCATCGTCTCGACAACAGTAATATATTTCTGTTAAGCTATAACCGTCAGTTGTGAGATCAGGGATGATCCCTCCCGAAGACGAGTTGTAATTTCCATCTTCTTCGTCGAATCTAATGTAACCAGATTTGAATCTATTAGGACATGATCCCCCCTTTCTGTTTATACAGTAAGATCCTGGTGGCCATGTATGACTATTTGAATTGACGGAAACAACACAGAAGGTCTGATTAATAAGCCTATCATTTCCATTCTGAATTAAAACGGGTTTCTCCAAGTGTATGATGGTCGATGTGTTGTCAACGTTATCGACTCCTGACTCTGTGTGAATTATAACAGATCCTTCTTGCCATTCAGCACCTAGAGGGCATCCTGTGTCTGCCTTGGGTAGTCCATAAACACCACCTGGCCATGGTAGAGTTTTACTTAGAATATTTAACGTTTGACTTAAACTTGCTTTTGTTGTGTTACAACAATCCGAAACCTGTGCAAGTTTTAAGTCAAGCTCTGCGATTTTCTCGCTCTGTATCAATACGACTGGTTGTATATTCGTCAATATTTTCCCAATTTCCGTTATCTTTTCTAAATGCTCCATTTCTGTTCGATTCATTTCTGCAACTGCTAAATCTAACTTGTGGTTTTGCTCTTGATTCTGACGTTCAATCTCTTGCTTAAAATACTCCCTCTCAGTTAACAGTAAAGCAAGCACTTCACGGGCTGTAATGTTATGCACTACAATTACTGCACTCAATGTTTTCTCAACTATAATATTCTGATTATTATCAAATCCTATAACATCACATCGGTACTCCCCAAAAGTCTGGAAACTGGCTTTTGCCCACGTTATTCTAATGAATGTTTCACTATTACCATCACTGATTTGACCTGTGGCATTGACATTTCCATATATGTCTACTGTGTTCTCAATATCTCTCATCTCAGCAAGGGGAATCCAACGATACGATTCATCTCTTCGTAGTACCCTAATGATGGAGACATGTGATATGTTAGTAGGTACAGAGCTATTACTAGTACATTCTAATGTAACGTTTTCTGTCACAGCCAGCTCTACAATTTCGGGACTGTATTTGAGTGTGAAGGTGTTTGTTGTGCCCGCAACACTAGGAATATTTACTTGACATCTGGAGTTCGTGATGAGAATTAATAACACGACGATTTCTAGAAGCATCTGTGGGAAAAAAAAGAAATGAACTTATGACACATTTATCTGACACTCCTGCAGGATTCATCGAAAAGGGCACAGCAGGCTAATGTACCATCTGTTTAACAAGTACAAAACATGCTCTATTGATACATACACATGTAGCACCAGCAATATGACAGAGGAAATGTGTACTTCATAATGTTAGTATACTAGCTTTCTATCATCTGAAAAACTACTGCAAGTCAGTATATGGGCTCATAAGTGCGAAGGAGTTAATGACATTGAGTTCTAAATAATAAATCACTAAAACTAGCTGTCTTCTCGCCCAAGCAAACATAAACTCTTTTCTAGTCCAAGCAAACATAAACTCTTTTTTATCCATGCAAACATAAACTCTTTCTCCTAAGCAAACATAAACTTTTCTAATCAAAAACATAAACTCTTTTCTCGCCCAAGCAAACATAAACTCTTTTCTCGCCCAAGCAAACATAAACTCTTTTCTCGCCCAAAAAACATAAACTCTTTTCTAGTCCATGCAAACATAAACTCTTTTCGCCAAGCAAACATAAACTCTTTTCTAATCCAAGAAACATAAACTCTTTTCTGCCAAGAAACATAAACTCTTTTCTCGCCCAAGCAAACATAAACTCTTTCTCGCCCAACAAACATAAACTCTGTTCTAGTCCAACCAAACATAAACTCTCAACTAATTTCATTAAAAATTAATTTTTTTCTGACCCTATTAAACATAAACGCTCTAATAAAAAAACATATTAAATATAACCTCTCACAAAATAACCTCTCGAAAAAAAAACAAGAGGTGAGATGAAAGAGAGATTGACGTATATTAAAAAATGAACAGCTTACCTTGCAATCATAAAAGACCTTCATTCTCCGACAGTGTTAGATAACTGGCATGAAAACTTGTCCAGCAACCCCTGTAGTAATGATGTATAAAAAACATATGTTTCTAGTTTGAAAATCGTGCATTGATGTCAAGGTAGATAGTAAGTAACTTGACACTAGATAGATAAGTGAGACACCAGGTAGATAAGTGAGACACTAGATAGATAAGTGAGACACACCAGGTAGATAAGGAGAAGAGAAAGATTGGCAGAAATATAGGTTGATGAACTTGTGATTATTGTTATGATTTTAAACGTATATTTGTATGTATCACAAACCCAAGCGTACCTGGTTCAAACCCCACGGCGGGCAAGTTTGGAAGCATATTCGTTTCCGTGGGATTTTTACAAAAGGTAAAAATAGACCTCACCGTTCAGAAAGCAATGACAAACTACTGAACGTATAAGTTGCGCCTAGAAAATCAGCGACTCGTTTACTGGTTGATGGTTACATACGTCCTGTAAAGGATAATGCCACGATTTTTTTTCATTTCTTTTCATGTATGTGTGTCATGTTATATGCATGTGTGTGTGTTTGTGGTATGTGATGTATAGCATGTTGTGAGTAGTACATGTCGTTGTACATGTATGTATGTATGTATGTATGTATGTATGATGATGATGTTTGTACGTGTGTATGTATTATGTATGATGTATGAATGTTCAATGTACGTAGTAGTGCATGTATGTATGTATGTATGTATGTATGTATGCATGATGTTTATTAGTATTTGATATGTATGTATGTATGTGTATGTATGTATATGTATTATGTATGTATATGTATGTTGTTGTATGTATGTATGTATGTATATGTATGTGTATGTATGTATGTATGTATGTGTATGTATGTATATGTATGTATGTATGTATGTATGTATGTATGTATGTAGGTATGTAATGATTATGTATGAAAATTATTATGTATATGTATGATGTATGTATGTATGTATATGTATGTATGTTGATGATGAGTAAATGTATGTAGATTATGTATGTATGTATTTTTGTATGTATATGTTGATGTATGATGTATGATTGGTTTTCAACTTGCTGGGGACCCATGTTCATTTGAGAAAGGAAAATTTTTTAAAATTTTAATTTTTATTAACACATTTGATAAGTTTTTGTAGGTTTTTTTATTTAAATTGGTATTTCAACACGTCTAACAATTTTTATAAAATTCTCCATCGAGTCAAATAATGAGAACTACTGAAATTTCATTTGCAACGATAGAACTGACTCTGAATAAATTCCATTTCCAAATTATTTGTCAACTTTCACGGGAATTTTATTGTATCAGGTTTTACTAGCAATCGGAATGAGCGACATTTTAATCTTATGTGGTTAACCGAAAAGTTTCCCACCAAGCTTGGACAGAAAACGTATTGTTTTTAATGATAAAGAAACCGATTTTGATCCAAGGGGAATTTCTTTGAAAGCTTCAATCTCGTACTGTATAGAACCTTACAACTAGATTTAAACTAAATTTCACGTGCGCAGAACGGGTAAAACTGCTATTGTATGTATTATATATATATATATATGTATATTTGTATGCATGTACGCGAGCATGCAAATGAATGTGTACAATATATATATATATTTTTCCCGATCCAGAAGCACTTGAGCTTTTCAGCTCTTCGGCTCGGTGCCATGGACATCGTAACCCTTCGGTTCGGTGCCACGAACACCATAAATCTGGGGAATATGTGGCTTTTTCTGCCATCCCGCGGAATTGAACCAGCACACACAGAGGATAGGTACCCGTAGTCCAACGCGCTACGAACACGCTGGACAGACGGGCGTGTACAATATATATGTATGTTTATACGAATTTATATGCGCATGCACATGTGTGTATGTATGTAAGTTTATATACATATATAAGTATATGTATCTGTATATCTTATGGTACGCCGGTATATATTAGTTGTTTTTTAAAACATGTACGCTTACACTGTTGTATTATTTCATTAAGATACCTGGTCGAATATACTGGTTCTAACGGCACAATATGAAGTGGATGCTTCAAAGTCAGAACCAGGTAATATGATTCCTAAAAATCCGAAGATCAAACTCCAAAAATAAAAAAAATGTAAAATGCATAAATACGTAGAAAGTTAATTTAACAACAGCAATAGAAGAAAAAGAAGAAAAACAGCAATGATCAAGAGGTCGCCAACAGGTAAACAAGACGCAAACAAAAAAGAAATACTTGGCTTGAGTGTTACTCCGTATAAAATTTGTTCTCCACTTCTTACATAATTTCTTCTTCCCATATACCTCTAGCATTTTTGTTTATCGTTTCCTCCCATTTGATTCCAGCACTTAGTGAACTTATTGTGTATACGTTGAGTCCTTGAAACTATTAATAGGAATGCACCGTTTAGCTGCTTTCTGCGTAGGTATTTTCTGATGAAACATGAGGATAAGTAATATAATCTCGATATAAAAAATTATATGTCCGCCTGCCCAACGTGTTCGTAGCGCGTTGAACGACGGATGATAAGCCTCCTGTGATTGCGGTTCAATTCCGCGGGATGGCAGAAAAGCCACAGGTTCTCCAGATTTACGGTGTTCGTGCCACCGAACCGAAGGGTTACGATGTCCATAACACCGAGCCGAAGAGCTGAAAGCTCAAGTGCTTCTGGATCGAAAAAAGTGTTTTTAATATATAAATTATATTACAATCATGGCAGTTCTTTATGTCGAGACGATACGCACATAAAACGCACAGTTTCAACCATATATATCTAGATCATGAGTTCCCAAAGTGGGCGGTTCCGTCCCCCAGTGGGCGCTGAAGCCTTCCAGGGGGCGATAGTGGGTTCAGAAGCATTTGGTGGAGTTTTTCGTCATTTTGTGATTGTTGAATTCTGCATTTTAATTCATCTTATGCCCATCTTTTCATCAATTTTCTATTTCATGTAGATAATCATTTGAAAATTGATCATGTATGTATCAATTTTCTATGTCAAAGTGAAAAAAGAAAATGTATATATAGTGGTGGGGTGGGGGTGTGTTGGCAAACTGTTATAATGGGGAGGGGACCGTTAGAACGTTTATGTCATGCAAAGTGGGCGGTGGGCCGAAACATTTTGGAAATATATGATCTAGATGGTATGATCGAGTGTCACTCTTATGCAAGTTTTCAAAACGTAAATTATGCTTATCATAACAAAAATCTAAAGCCGAAGGATTGACAACATTGTGCTGGGGTTTATCCTATATGGCTCGGTCCCTCTCCTCATAAATGTCACGCCACCTGCTGAGAGTATTGCACACAGCACGACCTCAGTAGCTCCACCACAATCCTAAGGGTCTCTGGAATTAACTTCAATCGTGAACAAAACGGCGAGGTCGGATTCCAACCCATTATCCTCTAAACGCAAGGCAAATGCTCAACCACTTAGTCACAGAGGCGCCCTATGCTGATCAAATATTAAGGATTACAATTCATTCAATATAATCAAACCGTTTAATATTATTTCAATTAGTGTTTCACTTTAGAAGGCAGATGTTCTTAACACATTGTTCCATATCCTTCACAGGACATTGCCATTAACCACAGTAAAATAGTTGCCGATTCTATAGGCACTGTTTATACGTTCAGTAGTTTGCCATTGCTTTATGAAGGGTGAGGTCCATTTTTCCCGTAAAAATTCACTGCCAAACTGCTCGCCGCGGAGTTTAAACGAGGTACACTTGGGCTGGTAACAATAATGGCGACTACTCCCAAGAGATCTCAAGAAGATTGGCAATAGTAATCAAGAAGTTAAACACAATGAAGAACATGTGGCAAAGCACCAGCAAAATATTACAATTAAAAATATTGAGAACATGCACTTTTCCAGTGGCTACTTATGGTTGTGAATCATAGACCATTACACAAACAACAAGAACGAAAATCCAGTCCTTCGAAACTAAATGCTACAGAAAGATCCTACGAATACCATGGACAGGCAAAGAAAGAACACTGATGTCCTGAAAGAACTGAATGTTGAAGACAATTGGCTGATAAACAACATACTATACAGAAAAATTAGATACTTTGGTCACATCAAGTCACGATGGTCTGAAGAGAACAATATTAGAGGGCAGGGTCCCAGGACGCAGAGGCAGACCACGAAGAAGATGGCTACAAGATATTAAAGAAACCATGAATATGACCATCGACGTAGTGGGGGAACTGACTAGAGACAGAGGGAATGTCAGATACGCTCCAAAGAGCGTAAAGGACACGCACCTTGATGATGATGATGAAACTTGGGTTGTGATCGAGCTCACAACCGATGAACTGCAGACGCCCACTTTAGCATATTAGCTACAAAAGATAGCAGTCTGCACCAATTTGTGTATACGACTTGACCATATGCCGTGAACTGCGCCATGATTTATTACATTATCACATAAGCTTTAAAATTACATTAGCGTATTCTGATTGTTACCTGTTTTCAATTCATTCTTTCACATTCTGTGAACTTTTGATAAAGATATATTGATTTATTTACAAAATTACCTGCTATTCATCAACAATCAAATATTGTAAGATAATAAAGAAGATAATTACAACTTAATAATTACATATAGAGATGATGTTATAAATTCTTATAGATATGATGAGCCAGATGTCATCTTAGAGAGTTTTTTTTCTGTCGGCAGCTATAAATTCAGGCGTAGTCATGTCGCCCAATGTGGTGTCTCTGACCGATTTCTGCGCGAAATCTTGCTTTTCTTATCACTAGTTTCCTTCGTCATTCAGACATGCCTTACTTCGACTTCATAGGTACTTGTAAATTAGATCCCCACGTAAAGAATCAGGGTCTCCTATAGTCCAACCGTGTTCCGTGTGCACACCAACAGTCTTTAGTAAAACTGGCATAGAACCTCAGAAAATTCACGGTGGTCACTTGCGCAAAGTGTTATCAACTTCGCTATTGGTGACCTCGCAGTGACATAATGATATAATGATTGGCGACCTCGCAGTGACATAATGATAGACTGGCGAATAATATTTTTAACACATTTTTCTAATGATTGTCATTCGATGTCATATTCGCACCTACCTTTCACTAATTGAGACTTCAATGTCAAACTATGGTATTCACTAAAATAGTCATAAGAATAACAGACTACGCGATGTACCAGAGAAAATATTTTTTGAATTTTAGCAGAGGACAGAGAAGAGAACAAGCGATGAGGTTTAAAACAGTAACTCTTAGGAAAATGTGTGATCCTTCCGGAATTGAAACAGGAGAGGAATGGATTGCTGTGCCACCTCAATTTCAGACTGCTTTCACAGCTATTACATCTATTAAGAAAAACTGCGAACAAAATAAGCTATCACTGATTAACGTAGAGGTGGAGGCCCTCTTGAATGACATCATCAATGATACAGATGTGGTTATTTACACCGATGGTTTAGTCATTCGCCAACAACGCTGTGCGTGGGTTTTTCAGCACGCTCAGGAGGAAAAATAATAAGAGAGGCCAGTGGGGCCTACGCAACAACCACAAGTAGTTTGATAATGGAGGTTCGGGCGGTTACGGAGGCGGTAAAATTGTTGGCATCTCACAACTACTCTCGTGTTTTCATACTCAGTGACTCCACGAGCATGATTCGTAAAGTCGAATCAGGAATGGTGAGACGCAACTGGGTGGAAGTACTGGTAAAGACAATGATAAGATAAATCACCTTCATTTTTGTCCCTGGGCACGCAGGAGTTAGGGATAATGAACAAGCTGATAGATTGGCTGGTTTTTCTACAGTATCAGAGGGAGCTGCCATGGATCGAAATGACATTCTTCACGCATTGAGAGAGTCTGTCCGAACAGAGGAGTTTCAGGGCTGTGAATCTCACTCGCTGACCAGATTGAGAAAGATGGGTGTCAATATTGGTGCAGCCCGAAAAGAACGACATAATAGGTATGCAAGGAGATTGATTAATCAACATCGAACTGGCGCGTTGGGCCGCTGCATGCTGCTGAATTTGCTGAGGCGGAGATCGGAGCACCTATGGACATGTCCGGAATACTATGATGATATTCCTCATATAACTGATAACTGAAACAGACCTGCACACAAAGAAACTTTAAAAAAAAAGTAGAATCAGACAATCAAGGTTCTTCAGACATATAGTGCGAAGAGTAGGTTTAGAGAATTTGAAGAGAAAAGATAAAATTCAGGGACGAAGAGATCGTGGAAGACAAAGGGAGAAGATGTTGGATGTTCTACCATCGTTGTTCGACAAAAGATCAATGTTAGAACTGATTAACTGCACCAGGGATTGAAAGCTGTGAAGAGACATGATCTTCTACTCCGGCAGTCATGGAACCTTATTGAATGAATATTAAGAAAGAAAACAGTCAGAAATGAGCCATAACCAAGCACATAAAGGAACAAATCACTAAGAACTTGATTGATTGATTGTATGATTGATTGATTGCATGATTGATTGATTGATTGATAGCAGAGACATGGGTAATAATCGAGTAGTTTATATTGACGCTAAACTTGTCCAATAAACATTGTTGATTTCAGCAACAGACTACAGACATAAACAAGTACACTATGATTCCACCTTGATATAGTATTACGCTTCCGACACTGCTGTTCTAAATACCTCACATAAGTTTCTACAATGTGCCGGCAAATATATGAACTATACATAACAGAATGTGCGGTGAGAATGCAACGTAGGACCAAAATATTACACCTACAACTAACTCTGCAAGCGTTCTTCTTGTAAGCTGTGTACGAGCAAAATCATTCCAGAACAGCAAGATTGTGCGAACCATACTTATCAATAACTACGCATATACCATTTTAAGAATGTTATTATCGTTTTGTGGTTTTCAATAATTTCAAAACATTCATCGTTTTAAACAAACCATTCCATCAACTGTTTCATCTTTATTTCGTTGAAGTGTTTATTTTGTTTAAGAAAAATGATTTATTATATCTACTTTGTTCTTATATTTGCAACCAGTGGAGAAACCCTTTCCGTTGATGCCAGACACGGTAAGATTATTATTGCTACTTCTAAATTATGTTTTGTGTGCGTTACTTTCTTAGTGAAACAAAGCTTCAACAGAATAACATTTGATAACTAGTGTGTTACGAAAGTAAATGAGGGAATGAGTAGTTTGAAGAACCTCAGGGGAAACAAATGAGTCAATGATTATCGTAAATAAACAGAGAGTAAACAAGTATTACGGGATTCGGGAAAAAACCCAATATACCAATATTTGTTTTATGTCTATTAGAAAATGAAGTACGTTTATCAAGGCTGTTTCGGTAGTTATAACGGCTGCTGAAATAACTGACTAAACCAGATAACAATGATGATTGACATCATTATCTTGAGGTTAGAAGGAACAAAAACTGTTATGAATAACAACTGATCAAACAAAACGAAATAACAATTAAGTATATCTTCATTGTCTTGAGGTTATAAGATTGTTTTTTTTCCGATCCAGAAGCACTTGAGCTTTCAGCTCTACGGTTCGATGCCACGAACACCGTAAATCTAGGAAACCTGTGGCTTTTCTGCCAGCCCGCGAAATTGAACCCGCACTCACAGGGGGTTTGTCACCTGCAGACCAACGCGCTACGAACACGCTGGGCACGCGGGCAGGTTAGAAGGTTTAAAGACTGCTGATAACATTGTCTGAATATGGCTCTCTCATCTGTATGTGCTATCCATGGCTTCTTTAATTAGGCCAGTGTATGTCTCTTCATTACTGCACAATAAAGGTCGTCCTCTGATATTTCGTTCCATTTGTATCGTTCTTCTCTGAGATCAAGTTTCTATGCTCAAATGTCTAAAGAGTGAAATAAGTTTCCTCCATGAATTTAGTCATCAGCAGGAGGTCCTCACGAGTGTCCAACAGTTTCTCATTCAAAACTGGTCACATGAGGGCAAGATTGAGATATCCAGCTATTGAAAATGGTGCATGTTTCCAGAATGCATTCAACATTTTTCTATACCTTTAGTCCTTTTCCAACTCTCGCTGGCATATATTAGAACTGATACAACATTGGAATTGAAAATTCGTAATTTAGTTTTAAAACTATATAACTTGGAGTTTCATATTTATTTAGATTTTAAAAAACTGGTGCTACTTTGATAATTCTTTGCATAATTTCTTTGCACGTATTTTCAGTGCAATCAAAATTACTACTAAAATAAGTGGACTACTCTGTTATTTTTATCATTTTGGATTCTAGAGTGATATCTGCACTACTTTCCATAAGTGTCTTCATAATAATTGTCTTTTTATATCTTGTCTGCAGTCTTTTGATGCTATAGATGACAAATTGTCTGTTTTTCTTTCCATATCTTGGTTGTTTTTCATGACATCATCATTGACCTCTTTGTCTCAGGAGACAATAGGTTTTGCGTCACGTAGTATGTTTTGCGCTGAAACACAGCGTCTGTTGTGGCTGTAATCGCCTATTCTGGAGTGACAATCCTTGCCACAGTTGCTGCGGGTGAAACTGGAGACTGGAGCTGATACATCGGATGCTCTCTCTGCCTTCTGTGCTCTCTTATGCCTCCATATGTGATGTGTTTTTCTTCCTTTCTTTTTGAGTCATCCCTCACTGCCGCTCGCCATGCTTGTGTTCATGAACTATCATTTGTAAAAATACAACTCTTCCAATTGACTAGTTTCTACCTAATCGATGCAAGTTTCCTAAGTCAGATGCATGTTAATGGATAATGCATATTAATGCGATACCTACTGACAAAAAAACTCACATAAAATGAAAGCTTTACGACAGCCAATGTATTGGAATAACAGACCAATATAGAAAAGCGTTGCGTAAAGATTTTTAATTCTTCTTCTTTTGTCGTCACACTGCTACCGAGTTGTTGCAAAATGTCGTGGTTTTTTGCTAAGGTTTTGCGCTGTTCAGGTGGCTTGTGTGATTGTTATTTTTGCTCTTTGACAGGATTATGCTATGCCATCTAGCCATCTTTTTCGTGGTCTTCCTCTTGCCTTTTTTTCTGATGTTCTGCGGTAGAAGACTGTATATGAAGAGTTTGGATGCATTCTAATTAAGTGGCCAAACCACTTCATTCTTTGTTTCTCAATGTAATTCAAGCAAGGTTCTGTGCCAACTTGCTTTTTTATGCTGATGTTGGTGACTCAGGCAGCACATTTCACTTGTAGCTATTTTTGTGACAGTGCTTTTTAATTATAGAATGGTTCAAATTGTATTTTGATTTCTCTGATTATACAACTCCCTTACGGTGCTGCCTGATGCGGCTGTCTCTCTTTGTCATAGCACAGCAGAGTCCTTAAGGAAGTAGGGGCCTAGGGTAGCTACAGTATTAAATAAAAATCATCGAATAAATTGGATGTACTGGCCTACTTGTAGGCGCATAACTGGCACAACGTGCAATCGCTCGTATGCTCGGATAACATACAAAATCACAAAGAGTGGTTTAACAAGTGCTCGATATGGAACATTCGAAGAAGAAGAAAAAAACAGAAGTGTTTGAGGAAAATGACATTTGTTCCGTTTTTCAATTCACATTCCACGGTCATGTCAATCATACATACATCAAACAAATGAAGCACGTCCTCATGTCAATCATACATACATCAAACAAATGAAGCACGTCCTCATGTCAATCATACATACATCAAACAAATGAAGCACGTCCTCGGTGAACGACGCTTACAGAGCAAGCTATAGAGAACTCATGAGTTAAAGTTACAGAAAGAGTAATGGGGGTAGTGTTATCTTAGTCGTCCTTGTTGTTTTGTTTACTACTTGTTTGGTTTATGAGCTCTTAATTTCTTGTTTGGATTGTTGAGTTTGTAGTTTTGTATGGTGGGGGTGGTGGTGAGGGTGGGGGTGGTGGTGGTGGTGGTGATACTTATTAATTTGCTCTTTGTTTCTCACTTTATCTGCATAGTTTGAAGTTGTATTTGTTTTTGTGAATTCTTTTCAATATTAGCTGGTGATGTCGCTCAGACATTTGCTTGGCGATTTGAAGGTTAAAAGTTCAAATCTCACAGTAGTTTGATGGTCAATTTTTTTTCTCTATTTAGATTGAGATTTGAATGAGATTAAATTTAGGGCTATGAGTAGGGTTATGTGGTGGTAGGGGTGTGGTTGATGGTCGTTTTCGCCTACTTTTTCTTACCATGTTTTCAAGTAGGTTCTTTGTTTATACCGCTATTTTTAGCAGTGAATTTTATTTTGTTTATGATTGATTTTTGCTGTTATTCTTTCATTGTATAGGAAGTTGACTAATTTGTTAGTTATTTTATTTGTTAATTAATTCGTTGTTCTGTCTGGTTGTTTTTTTACGATTGGTTTACTTAGAATCACATTTATTTGATAGTTATTTTTATGAGCTTCGTCTTCTTTTCTATTTGCTTAGCAAAATATTTGATTGTATGGTTAGTGTTAGGTTTAGTCAGAATTGGACAACACTATTACTAACGGACGAGGAAGTTCTCTGTACTGCTCAGTGGTACAGAAGCCAAGGTAGGGTTCACTGCGATCATTACACGCAGCAGATTGTCTGCAGGTCATGCCAAGTTTTACTATACTGTAGGCATGTTTCTAAATGTTGTTTGCTGCTTGTGTTTTTCTTCCACTTTGTGATCTGTCTGATTTGCGTAGAGAACGCGAGTACGTTTCGTTCCCGTTATTCATTAAGAACAGTCGCGCCGTTCTTCGACCTAATCACGTCCTGAGTCACAACGCCTTTACGATGGTTGTCATTCGTTACAAATCTACACATTTTGGTTTTCTGTTCTTAACGTCTAGTGCAGCATGTCCCAAAGTGGGTGGTACCGCCTCTCTCCAGTGGGCGTTGAAGTGTTCATGAGGGGAGATTGGATTTAGAAGAATTTGGGGGTAGTTCAGGCGATTATGGTTCGGTGGCTCATTAAAGAAGAAATTAATAAATATTTTAAAATAAATTATTTTCTTGATTTTGCGATTGAATAATCATTTAAAATTTGAATTCTTCAATTTTACTTTATCTTATGCCCGTCTTACACGATCCATATTTTCATCAATTTTCTATTTCATGCATATAATCATTTAAAATTGACCATGCACGACATAAATATATATCAATTTGCTATGTCAAGGAGAAAATAGAGTATGTATATATGTGGGGTGGGGAGGGGGCGTTGTCAAACTGGTATAATGAGGAGGAGGGGGTTACAAAGTTTATGTTGTGCAAGGTGGGCGGCGGGCCAAAAAGTTTGGGAATCTATGGTCTATCATGTGCTTTTTGTGCATTTGCAACGCCATTCACAGTAGACGTGAGTTTATTACTAGGAAAATTACAAATGGAACATTGTGAAATGTGTTGTGATACACAGTTAAAGGAGAAATTCTATCAAGTTTGATTTGGAAGAGTTCTATAAAACGTATTTGGACAAGGATAAAATCCTGCGTTTTACAAACATTCTCTGTTCGATGGTTTTGCTATTTGGAAACACTTATGCACTTGTGAACAGCTTTTTAGTCGCATAAACCACATCAAATCACAAGTGAGAACACGAATTATTGATGTTCATTTGGAAAAAGTATGGGCTTGTAGCAACACATCAATCGAGATCGATTTTGTTCACTTAGTTCTGCAAAACAAAGTCAGATGTCTCACGTTTAAATATTTTTAAATTCTCTAATAAATATATTGATTCTCAGATTTGTTTTATTTCTTCGCAAAAAAATTAATATACATATTTCTTGTGTTGTTTTTAACATTAAACCAGGCACGCATTTGACCATGATCTCACCTACTGGGAAGCGACGATATGGTCGAAGCTGTAGCGGGTTTGTTTGTTTACTTTACTTTTTTTTTTTTAAAATTAGTGCATGGCCCGGCAGGAAATATTATTTCTGAAATTTGAACCGCCTGCTGAAAAGGTTGGCCACCCCTGCTTTATATGATAACAAACTGTACTGTTATAAAACAGTTGCGGTCAAAATAAAGTAACATGTATTTTGTGGTAACTATTAACTAGAATGGAGAAATTTGATAAAATCGAACAATTGTAACCACTTAACTTATTTATTATGTTCAACTGTAGGAAGACAACATACGCACAAGATTAATCAATCCCTTGTACATCTCTCTGGACATGACTCATTGACAAGCACAAATCAGTCTTCTAGACGTCATACTGGAGCATTAACAAGAATGAAGTTTCAGGTTCAGAACTGGAGACGAAAACAAGGCAATATTATGACTATAGTTCTGGCAGTGATAGAAACATGATATCGGATATGGGGGAAGCATTACAAGACCAACCAAACCAACCACAAAATGTTAATACTGAGGCTGCGTATGAGAAAGAGTTAAGAAGAAGAATAGATTTAAGACGGAGACATGAGGAAGAAAGACGAAGACGTATAGAAGAAAGGAGAAGGCTAGATGAGAAGTCCAGACAAGAAATTATCAGAAAGCGATTGGAAGAAAGGAGGTACCCACGACAACGCGAACAACAGGAACGAGTTAACGAACAACATTCGCAGACAACGGTCGGACATTCAGATTTGCGCTCACACGTAACACGTAGTGATAATATGGACAACAGTAGAAGACAGCAACAACCGAGTTTTACGTCCCGTAGTCAGCATCTACTGGTTCCAAGCAAGACAACCAACACTGAAACTGTACCCAAAACAGGAACACAGTACCAGCACGGTTATCGTCATGCAACCGTTGATCAGCAGTTAGTTGATAATGACAGTTCACGTAGTTCCTATCAGCCAGATCATAGATCAAACGTTGGCCAGCGCCCTGTATCTGGAACAGATCGCGAACAAGGTCATCAGATCATATCTAATTATAGATCAGAAACCATTGATCTTCAACCTCCAGATGTTATACTTAATGGTCGACATGAAATCCCTAATCAACAGAGTTCACGTATTGCATCTACCCAGAGTCCAGATTTAGCACAGTCGTATTATGGACAGTCTGGACAGGTAGATCCTCGTTTACCACTCACGTCACACACAGATAACCATCCTGGTTTCAGGAGACATCACACAATTGAAAGCCAAAGACAGGGACAGTGGTACCCCTACCAAAGTGCAGGAGCAAATCTCGGCTCTTATCATGATTACAACGAACCGCGAATGTTCTCGGTAAGTATACATAAAATGTAGACACTATAAAAGTCTGTCCATTAATTCGTGAGCACGTTTGAAATTGATTTTCTCGAAAACTACTTGTTGGATCTCAGTGATTTTTGCATGCAGCCTTAGAATATCCATGACGCTAAAATAAAGCTAACCAGTAGTTCATAGATGCTACGGATTTTGCACATCGGCGAATTCCTTTGATCTTTTATGACAATTGCAAATAGGGGGCTCAAATTTTAGATTTTACAGTAATCCCAGAATTTGTCCATGTCAATTCTATTCATAGGTGTATCTCCATATTAACTTGATAGGTCAAGTAATTAATTGTGTTGCCTTTATGTGCAATCGTGAACTTGGATACAATATGCAACAGTTAGTCCTCCTCTTCGGTCACCATTAGACCCCAGGGTGTCTTAACTTCACCACAAATTGTATGATGGTAGACGCATTTGGATATGGAAATGTATACGTTGCTATTTCTCAGTCTGTAATCAAAATATGATTTGTATCATCCCGAATCTGACGATTCCATGAGGTTGATAACTGTTACTGGCTGGACAAATTGTAATCCATCTTGGTGCCAGTACTCGTCTTCCTCTCGAGCACATGTTCAACACACTTCTTCCAGAACTGCATGTCTATCATTGAGAGGGACTCACGTGTCAGAACTTCAACATCACACATTTTAAACGTCCTGTTCTGTTCGGCAACTTGCCCTTTACTTTAGCCCAGACAAGCTCTATCGGATTGAGGTGAGTATGATATGAAGGTAGTCGCAAAGACGTGTGGCCGTATTCCGCAATGATTTTGTCAATATGAAACACCTTTGTCTTATTTGTCATCCTCACCAGGTGCAACAACTCGGGTTTCAAATATGTATCATCGAAGCTGACATTTTCCTTGGCAAGCCAAGTCCTAATTTGATCTTTTTGTATTTGATGCAGTTGGTACTTTGTCTTCCGCTGATACTGCGTTGTGATAGGATGCATTATCCATTACAAAGCATGATGGTCTGTTTAGAATTGGAAGTAGATCTTTCTCCATCCAGTGCCTGAAAATATGTCCATTCATTTCTGTGGTAGTCCCTACCGTCGGTACTTTTTGATTGGAAAATAAGTCCAGCGTCATGGACAAGACCTTCTTCACTGCTTCCTGCATGTGTTAGTATAATACGCTGACCTTTGCTGCTTGGTATTTTTCTTTTCTGTTCACCGTCTACCGATTGCCATTCTTTAGCATTGGTGTGGTGAGCATTGACCAGGATTCGTCCAAATATACAATATCATAGCCTTGCCTCCGCCGCTCACGGAATGCCTCAGGTATTTACTTCGGGCAGCAATTAAATGTGGCTTTTCACAATAATATTCCTGCCGCCTATAGTTTTCTGAAGGTGAAGCCGGCGGCTCTTACAATTTTCCATAGAGTACTTTTAGAAATGTCTATGCTGCAATCTGATTGCAGTTTTAATTTCAGTTTCTTGAGAGTAACAAGTTGATTTGTCGCAAACATTTTCAAGAGCTCCCGTCTTATGACATCTATGTCAAAGTCGTCAATTGTTCTTTTCCTTTCTTGCTTGACATTAGTGCACTTTGTGTCCTGTTTAATCCATCGGAAAAGGATTCTCTATTCAGACCAAGCGCCAGTTGCGTTCGTTTCTCAGGGTTATGAATATCGCAATATAGATGACCTCTCTTAGATTCCCTACGGAAGTGTTGGTTTAGTAAAACTATAACCTTCTGCATTGTTATAAATGTGCACTTCAGACTCATTATGAATGTGATATCAATGTCAGTTTTGATAAGCCAACAAATATGATACAATAGCTTCATACAAATAGCGAGATACACCTATAACTATACAACGGTATCCCAATTATAACGTCATATGCTTTCCGCGTTCAAAGTCGACTGGGTTAGGTGCACGGAAATTCGTGAAATTGTTGTCTACTCACGATATTTCAATGTTACCATAATGTATTTTAGAACAACGCGTCTGTGTACCGTAGATCTGTTACTATTGTGTACAATCCGGTGAGGTTGATTTTAATATAACCTGAAGAAGAAATATTTCAAACTACATCAAATTTTCTTGGGAAAAAATATGTCTCTAGCGTCATGGATATTCTAAGGCTTCTTGCAAAAAATAACTGAGATCCAACAGGTAGTTTTCGAGAAAATCAATTTCACACGTGCTCACGAATTAATGGACAGACTATAGTTTTACTTTTAGGATACATATCTGCTGGACGATGACATCAAACGATAGAAGAAAACTAGTCACGACAGAAAGGAAGTGTCTACGATGAGTCATGGTAGTATCTGTAACAACTGGTTAGGGCGGGAAAAGAGTGCTAAATGATGTAGATTAATGAAAAACTTATTTTATTAGTTGTAGGTAGGTGTATGTGTGTATTAATGTATGTATGTTAGAATCTGTGTGTTTGTACAAACTTGTATGCGAAAGTGTATGTTCGTATATTTGATTTGTTGTGTATACATATGTACGTGTATGTATTAGTGTATTCAGACACTGAAACGAGTGCAAGAATTATGAGTACGTTTTGACATGCTAGACAGTGTTGTTTTCGTGCTAGAGAGAGAAGATATACTAATTAACTTCTCATGGGTAAGATGAGCAAGTGGTCTTTATGATGGCTGCTGCAGCGGAGGACAGAGAACGCATAGGAATGCTCAATGGGCCATGACGTCGATCGCATAGCATAACATAACATTGGTGTTTTTATGTAAATGGGCGTCGTCATATATGTGTGTATGGATTTATTCTCCCTTGACGTCTTGAAGTCATTTAATAGGAATCATACATCTTTCTTCTTTGTTTCTGATTTTAGAATTGTCCAGATACGGGAATCGAACTTCGAATAAACGGATTGAGTTGTGAACTAGCGGTTCAACAGTTAGGTGCGTGCGTGTGTTACACACACGAATACACATCCAGACTTTGCTGTGAAACATGCATACCATTGAAAAAGCCTTCGCGAATAGGTAAGTAAAGGTCATGTTTTTTTATTTTATTTCTGGGCAAGATATGATGCTCGTTTTATGTGGTTTTGTGTTTGTACGTACATGTGATAGTTGTTCTGGAGCAGGCCATATGGTGCTCATTTACACTCAGGTAACAGAAAGGGAAATCAGAGCAGCTGTAATACGGTAGCGTCGGCAGTGGTTTGGAATTTCTATCAATATAGATGGAGACTGCAGTAAAACTATTAAATGGCGAAACACGTAATACAAAGATGTAGTTTTACAAAATACAAAAACAATGACAATACAAGCAACGTTTCGACAAGGCCTTTATCAAGCAAACAGGGACGATTTCACAGCACACTACATAGACTTTGACAAAGATTATGCAATGGTCAAAAATACTCACTGACAAGAAAATCTGGACATATTAATACGTTGTAATATCTTTGTCAAAGTCTATGTAGTGTGCTGTGAAATTCGTCACTCCTGTTGGCTTGCTTGATAAAGGCCTTTGGTCGAAACGTTGCTGTGTGTTGTCATTGTTTTTATATTTTGTAAAAATACATTACTTTGTTATTATGTGTTTCGCCATTTGGAATTTCTACCAATTCAAAAATTGTTGCAACCATTTTGAGCTGGATAGACCAGAGAATCAATCTACCGGGAGTTGAACCTTTAATTATAGTGTTTTGATTCAGCACACTGCTGCTGGGCTATGCCAATTTCCCATAAGAGTTGGAATCTATAGGCTCAAATGTTTTCAAGTATTAAAAAAATAGAGACTGATTTGCACTGGTTTAGTTGAAAAATAAATAGTACCTGGTTCCAAGGCGTCCGTCTCTTAAAGCCACTGACCATCAAGTCCAGCTCCTGACCTTCTCGTGAGGGAACTACTTTTAACACACAGAAGAATGGAGAATGACCAGTAACTTGAGCAAGAAAACCAGTAACTTGGGGTAGATAGAGTTTGTTAATTCTACCTGGTAGAATGACTTATCTAGGAAAAGGTAAACGCTGATTTTAAGTCTCTACTGGCTTGCAGCTTTACACATTCGATGAAAAGGTTTGGTGAGTAAACCCATAAACCAAATTCAGAGAAGAATTCCCTAAAGCAGGTTGTCACTGTACAGGTATACCTGCGGAAGACACAGTCGAGTCTCACTAGACAAGCAGCTGGGTGAAACCCATAAGAGAAAGTGGTCTCTGTGGCGTAGATGCTAGGTGCTCACTTCTCGTTTCAAAGGTAATTAGTGCGCTCCCTCGTAGAGCCATTTGGGATATTTTTCCTAGGGATCCCTGATCTCAGTGTTGATGAGATAGAGTTCCTAGTCCTATCGGAGACGGACGATTAAATGTAGGTCCCGTGTCTAAGTTGAGCACGTAAAAGAACCCTTTGGAGGTCAAAATTCATTAGAAAAAGATTAGTTAATAAAATTCCTACAGAATTTGTTCACAATCTTCGAAATTACATCGGAAACCTGATGTATTATGGAATTCGGAGTTACACGGAGTTCTGGACTGTCCCTGAGATCTTCCTGTGTAAGAAAGAGATCGGAGCACACATGATTACTCACGGAAGTGCAATGATGATGATCCTATCAATCAATCAATCAATCAATCAATCAATCAATTGAAACGGAACTAACACCTCAAACAGATCTGTAGACGACGTCTTCTTGAGGAGTAGAAAGATGCTTGATTATCATGTTAAGCCATAAAGAAAAACAGCCAGAGACAAGGAAAAGTAGAGAACTACAGTTGAGGCCCATGCTCCACGAGAAGTGGAGAAGAATAAGCACTGACTAAGTATTGTCTGAAGAGACGAATGTGGTGGATAGGACATACATTGAGGAGACCGACCAGAAGCATTGCAAGACAGGCACTGTTTTGGAACCCACAGGGAAAGAGGAGTAGGGAAGGCCTAGACGGACCTGGAGATGAGTGCTGGGGATATGTAAAACATGGAAAGAATTGGAAAGGATGGTAGGAGAGAGGAAGAGCTGCAAGAAGTTTGTTGAAGACCGTGTCCATTGAGTTGAAAGTTGAAGAAGATATGAGCTGTGCTCCGTTGTGAACTGAAAAGGGAAGAAGAACTATTGCATATACCAGTGCCTGACTATATTATATGTAAATGTGTATAAATGATATGTGTATGATTATATGTGTATGTATATCTCAGCGTTAACGTATAAAACTAATTTTGATCTTGTTGCTAAACTCGTATAACGTTGTTACTGCAGCTCGTTAGTTTCGGTTTAGATAGACATTGAACAAATTAATCTTAAATGAAGCAAATTTTAACATTTAGCATTTACTGCCATCATTTTGTGGCAGGACGAGCACTGTTTACATAAATAAGTCACAGGACAGTGATCTAGTCAGGGGCGGCTCGTCATTAAGGGCCAGTGTGGCCCGGCCCCACCAAAACCAAAGGGAATAACTTCCCCGGAATAGACAAATAATAGTAAATACTTAAAATACTCAAAAACACCCATGATTTTTCCTAAAATTTGCGTCTGACCCCACCAAAAAAATGGCACGAGCCGCCACTGGATCTAGTTATTATCTTGGATTCTCCGAAAGGAGTTAATTCTTATTTTTCATGGTTGTTGGTTTACAATCTATCATATCACTAATAAAAGGCTCATCCTTAGGTTGAAGGAGTCGCGCCTCTGCTTAAAGAGGCTTTAATCCCCTAAATCATCATCATCATCACCATCATCAAATAGCTTGTCGTATAACGGTACGAGATGAATTATAATTATAATAATAATTATTATTATATTTGAACTAGTCAGTAATAAATATTGTTACTGGTGCTGATACACAGGTTGTGAGTATGGTGACCACTCTCAGCAATGCTCCTCAATAAGTGCGTCTGACTGTTACGATGTGAAGAACAGGCAGACTTGCTGTGAAACATGTGAGAAATTGAGGAGAATCAGTGAGTGTCATCATCTTCTTCGTCATAATCATTAATTTACAACATCTTTAATTATCAATTTCCATTCTGTTGACCTCTCTTCTTACCATCCAAAAACATCATCAATTGTCGTAAAGTTACTGTCAATACACGGAACCGTAGTAGTCTAGTGGTTATTACGCTTCAATCTTAGACGGATGATCTTGGTTCAATCACAGGGAGGTTTTTTTTTACCACAATCGGATGTATCTCGAGTCCCAACTCAAGTGAGTACCAGGAAACCTCTCAGAAGTAACCACTATTCTATTCTATTGTCTATTCCCAGGTGGAAGATGTAGTTGGCTGTCCACTCTTGCCGTTAAGCGTAGGGATGGGAGCTTTAATTTGCGTTCTAGGGCCAGTGAGTCCCTTGTTGTGTTATATCCTTGTTTATATAGTGTGTCTTGATATTGTCTATCCATCTTTTCTTGGTCTTCCCTTAGCTCTAGTACCCGATCTATTTTTACTGTATGCTGTTATTGGTGGTTGGTTGTATTTTATTCTCAATATAATGGAAGTAACCACAACCACTATCATGTTTACCCCAATCACCCATTGTGTGATGTTTATCAAAGATATATACTTGTCTAAAACAGTATTCTACAATATACCTCATGGTATAAAAAACGGGTTGCTTACTTGACTTTACTGTCAATGTAGAAGTATGTCCTCGGCATGAACAGGACAGTATTAACATATGAACATAATAATATGTTGACTACATTGTTTGACCTGAGTGTGTTCTGTTGAAAGAATCAAAATGCTCGCGAAGTTATCGACTAATAAACCATTGCAAACACGAATAGTCTGTATTGTAAACAACAAATGGAAAATAAATACAAATAGCAATAAAGTCAACATTACAAATTGGAGATTCGAATCAACTGTATAGGGAAATGAACATCCTACTATATATATGTTAATTGCATATCCTTTAAATGACTTTGCGAATCAACCCCAGCTTTTTAACGCTGTTTGTGATTTTTCTAGGCTTATTACGTTCAGTAGTTTGCCATTGCTTTCTGAACGGGTGGTGCCATCGTTCTTTTGTAAAAATCCACACGAAACAATTTGCAACCAAATTGTCCGTAGCATGATTCGAACTCAGAACGTCGGGATTAATAGACCGAGTCACTATCTCCTAAGCCACAGACGCCACCATCCTCCATATGAAAATTAAATCGTGGCATATCCTTTACAGGACGTAGCCATCAACAACAGTAAACGAGTTGTTGATTTTCTAGGCACCACTTATACCTTCAGTAGTTTGCCATTGCTTTCTGAACGGTGAGGTCTATTTTTACCTTTGTAAAAACACCACGGAAACGAATTTGCTTCCAAACTTGTCCACCGCGGAGTTTGAAACAGGTACGCTTGGGTTTGTGATCGAGCTCACTACCGCTTGAGCTACAGATGTTCACTTCTTCTATATACATCAGTGAAATGTTATATATATATAGGATACGCTATTTCGGAAGTTACAACTTGTTGCTTGTAATTACTGCTCGCTACCGGTCAAATTTTCAAAACCATCATCTCTAAGTTTATATCTTTATTTCATAACATGATCTCCAAGACTGCTTGAATAATTGCTTGTTATCCTTCATCTTATGGTAGATGCACTCTAGGGTGCAGTATGGAGACAGGGCTATCAGCTGTGAGACTGTGAGACAGACTCCTGGACTTTGCTATAGACCAGATAACCAGAGAATATGCTGTGAGACGTGTAGTCAAGCGAGAAATGTTTCTAACCATGGTAGGACAATCAGGTTCTAATCTGATCAAATATTGTATTATTGAAGTTTTTGGTACAATCTATTTCTGTGAATTCTTACTCTCTATAAACATTATCCACAAATCAACTTCAATCTGGGCTGGTGGTACAGGCGAAACAAAATAAACACCACACTTTAAAGCTTGGCAACACTCAACAATGAATAATTAATTCATAAGTAACTCAGATTTTTTCAAAATTATCATATTTTTTTCCCTTACTTATTTGTTAACTGAATCGTAAGAGAGAAAGATCACAACTTGTGAAATGAAATGTTTATAAGCCGTCGTCAATGTAACAAGACTGTATAGATTGGGAAATGGGAACATTATAAATGTCGTTGGTATCACTCATATTAGAAAACAACAAATAAAATGGTTCGGTTACCTAATGAGAATGAAACCCGATCTACTACCATCTCACGCCTATAACAACCGACAACTCAGCCACAGAGCACGAGGACAACCAAGAAACCGATGGATAGATAAAATCACAGATATCATGCGACATCAAACACTAACAACTACAAAAATGCAAAACACTTGGCGCACGATAGAAACTGAAACTCCCTCGCCGCTTCGCGACCCTGTGAGTGCGGTTTAACTCCGCGGGCTGATAGAAAAGCCACAGGTCCTCTAGATCTACGGTGTTCGTGGCACCAAACCGAAGGGTTACGATGGCGCCGAACCGAAGAGCTGGCAGCTCAAGTGCTTCTGGATCGGGGAAAAAAAGCATATGGGGATAAGACAAGACTTAGTTAGTGTTAAAATAATATGTTTCTATAGGAAATACTTTTCTTGCGGACTAAAGGATGTCGGATTTTCCCGAGAATCCATAAAGAGCAGGGTCAGAGATCGTGGAAAGAGTAATGCAAATATAAGTCATATATAATTCTCCCCAAAGTTCAGAGAGTAATAAACAAGTCAAGACATTGAAAAGACATGTACTAAATGTATATTAACTACATATTGAACACATTTGATCATGATATTAAATAAAGATAAAATTTAGATGATGTTTTTCAAAACTGGACCGGCAGGGAGCAGTAATTGTAATCAACAAATTGTAACTTCTGATAGTCTAATCCTGGTTATGGGGTTGTTAACGACTCCTTTATAAGCTGAGTTCTCAAGTTGTTTATAAATACCAGAAAAAATGGGATCGGGAAAACTGATTTTGGAGACTAAACAAGATTGCGAGATTCTTGTACATGGCTTGCAGTAACGTAAAGTAGAACCAACACTGACATATTAGACATCTTCTTCTATTTTCTTCTTCTCTTTAGTTCTAGCATAAGAAATCAATAAAGTTCCTCCAACCAGATTTGTTTTAAGCATGCCAGTTTAATTCATTCCAGATTATTTCTTCTATTCTCTTTCTCAGACTAAAATTCGTCTCCATGTGTCTGTAGGTCTTTCCCCATCCATTTTGCAGCTGGGATTCAGTTTTAGAGACCCCTGTGGTGTCTGTTCTTCTACATTAGTAAATAAATACTAATTTACATGTATAACTATTTATTATCAGATTGTTCAGAATTGAATTCTGCATCATTTGATACCAACATTTTAAATTTAGTTCACACAGAACTGAAGTTATAGGCATATTTCCAAGATCACTCCATTTTGAAAAATTTTGCTAGAAATATGTTCTGGCAGAGCGGGACCAGCAACCAAAATTTTCTTGGAGATAAAGAGTTAATGTATGCGCCAACCACTTCCATCTCCTCATTTTCTAAACGTGTTGATGTGTTTGATGTATGTATGTTGTGGGATCTCAGTATTAGGTATTCTTTGATCTCAAAGAATATTCTGTTGAGTCATCTTCCATCACAGCCTCTTATGCGACTTCTTGTCTTGGTACTTGATTTCCATGTACCTAATCAATACAGTAGGACTGAGCGCACATCTGATTTGTATGCAGTCGCGGCTCGACATTAAGGGCCACTGGGGCGGCCCACCAAATATAATGTACAACGTGTATTTATTATTTTATAAATTAACACATAACAACCCAAAACCATGATTTTTCCCAAAATATATGTCTGACACCACCAACAAAAATGATCACAAGCCGCCACTGTTTGTATGTATCGTGTTTACTCTGCGTCCTGTATGCTGATGCTCTCTATATGTTTGTATGTATCGTGTTTACTCTGCGTCCTGTATGCTGATGCTCTCTATATGTTTGTATGTATCGTGTTTACTCTGCATCCTGTATGCTGATGCTCTCTATATGTTTGTATGTATCGTGTTTACTATGCGTCCTGTATGCTGATGCTCTCTATATGTTTGTATGTATCGTGTTTACTCTGCGTCCTGTATGCTGATGCTCTCTATATGTTTGTATGTATCGTGTTTACTCTGCGTCCTGTATGCTGATGCTCTCTATATGTTTGTATGTATCGTGTTTACTCTGCATCCTGTATGCTGATGCTCTCTATATGTTTGTATGTATCGTGTTTACTCTGCATCCTGTATGCTGATGCTCTCTATATGTTTGTATGTATCGTGTTTACTCTGCATCCTGTATGCTGATGCTCTCTATATGTTTGTATGTATCGTGTTTACTCTGCGTCCTGTATGCTGATGCTCTCTATATGTTTGTATGTATCGTGTTTACTCTGCGTCCTGTATGCTGATACTCTCTATATGTTTGTATGTATCGTGTTTACTCTGCGTCCTGTATGCTGATGCTCTCTATATGTTTGTATGTATCGTGTTTACTCTGCGTCCTGTATGCTGATGCTCTCTATATGTTTGTATGTATCGTGTTTACTCTGCGTCCTGTATGCTGATGCTCTCTATATGTTTGTATGTATCGTGTTTACTCTGCGTCCTGTATGCTGATGCTCTCTATATGTTTGTATGTATCGTGTTTACTCTGCATCCTGTATGCTGATGCTCTCTATATGTTTGTATGTATCGTGTTTACTCTGCATCCTGTATGCTGATGCTCTCTATATGTTTTTATGTATCGTGTTTACTCTGCGTCCTGTATGCTGATGCTCTCTATATGTGTGTATGTATCGTGTTTACTCTGCGTCCTGTATGCTGATGCTCTCTATATGTTTGTATGTATCGTGTTTACTCTGTGTCCTGTATGCTGATGCTCTCTATATGTTTGTATGTATCGTGTTTACTCTGCATCCTGTATGCTGATGCTCTCTATATGTTTGTATGTATCGTGTTTACTCTGCATCCTGTATGCTGATGCTCTCTATATGTTTGTATGTATCGTGTTTACTCTGCGTCCTGTATGCTGATGCTCTCTATATGTTTGTATGTATCGTGTTTACTCTGCGTCCTGTATGCTGATGCTCTCTATATGTTTGTATGTATCGTGTTTACTCTTCGTCCTGTATGCTGATGCTCTCTATATGTTTGTATGTATCGTGTTTACTCTGCGTCCTGTATGTTGATGCTCTCTATATGTTTGTATGTATCGTGTTTACTCTGCATCCTGTATGCTGATGCTCTCTATATGTTTGTATGTATCGTGTTTACTCTGCGTCCTGTATGCTGATGCTCTCATATGTTTGTATGTATCGTGTTTACTCTGCGTCCTGTATGCTGATACTCTCTATATGTTTGTATGTATCGTGTTTACTCTGCGTCCTGTATGCTGATGCTCTCTATATGTTTGTATGTATCGTGTTTACTCTGCGTCCTGTATGCTGATGCTCTCTATATGTTTGTATGTATCGTGTTTACTCTGCATCCTGTATGCTGATGCTCTCTATATGTTTGTATGTATCGTGTTTACTCTGCGTCCTGTATGCTGATGCTCTCTATATGTTTGTATGTATCGTGTTTACTCTCGTCCTGTATGCTGATGCTCTCTATATGTTTGTATGTATCGTGTTTACTCTGCGTCCTGTATGCTGATGCTCTCTATATGTTTGTATGTATCGTGTTTACTCTGCGTCCTGTATGCTGATGCTCTCTATATGTTTGTATGTATCGTGTTTACTCTGCGTCCTGTATGCTGATGCTCTCTATATGTTTGTATGTATCGTGTTTACTCTGCGTCCTGTATGCTGATGCTCTCTATATGTTTGTATGTATCGTGTTTACTCTGCGTCCTGTATGCTGATGCTCTCTATATGTTTGTATGTATCGTGTTTACTCTGGTCCTGTATGCTGATGCTCTCTATATGTTTGTATGTATCGTGTTTACTCTGCGTCCTGTATGCTGATGTCTCTATATGTTTGTATGTATCGTGTTTACTCTGCGTCCTGTATGCTGATGCTCTATATATGTTTGTATGTATCGTGTTTACTCTGCGTCCTGTATGCTGATGCTATCTATATGTTTGTATGTATCGTGTTTACTCTGCGTCCTGTATGCTGATGCTCTCTATATGTTTGTATGTATCGTGTTTACTCTGCGTCCTGTATGCTGATGCTCTCTATATGTTTGTATGTATCGTGTTTACTCTGCGTCCTGTATGCTGATGCTCTCTATATGTTTGTATGTATCGTGTTTACTCTGCGTCCTGTATGTTGATGCTCTCTATATGTTTGTATGTATCGTGTTTACTCTGCATCCTGTATGCTGATGCTCTCTATATGTTTGTATGTATCGTGTTTACTCTGCGTCCTGTATGCTGATGCTCTCTATATGTTTGTATGTATCGTGTTTACTCTGCGTCCTGTATGCTGATACTCTCTATATGTTTGTATGTATCGTGTTTACTCTGCGTCCTGTATGCTGATGCTCTCTATATGTTTGTATGTATCGTGTTTACTCTGCGTCCTGTATGCTGATGCTCTCTATATGTGTGTATGTATCGTGTTTACTCTGCGTCCTGTATGCTGATACTCTCTATATGTTTGTATGTATCGTGTTTACTCTGCGTCCTGAATGCTGATGCTCTCTATATGTTTGTATGTATCGTGTTTACTCTGCATCCTGTATGCTGATGCTCTCTATATGTTTGTATGTATCGTGTTTACTCTGCGTCCTGTATGCTGATGCTCTCTATATGTTTGTATGTATCGTGTTTACTCTGCGTCCTGTATGCTGATGCTCTCTATATGTTTGTATGTATCGTGTTTACTCTGCGTCCTGTATGCTGATGCTCTCTATATGTTTGTATGTATCGTGTTTACTCTGCGTCCTGTATGCTGATGCTCTCTATATGTTTGTATGTATCGTGTTTACTCTGCGTCCTGTATGCTGATGCTCTCTATATGTTTGTATGTATCGTGTTTACTCTGCGTCCTGTATGCTGATGCTCTCTATATGTTTGTATGTATCGTGTTTACTCTGCGTCCTGTATGCTGATGCTCTCTATATGTTTGTATGTATCGTTTTTACTCTGCGTCCTGTATGCTGATGCTCTCTATATGTTTGTATGTATCGTGTTTACTCTGCGTCCTGTATGCTGATGCTCTCTATATGTTTGTATGTATCGTGTTTACTCTGCGTCCTGTATGCTGATGCTCTATATATGTTTGTATGTATCGTGTTTACTCTGCGTCCTGTATGTTGATGCTCTCTATATGTTTGTATGTATCGTGTTTACTCTGCATCCTGTATGCTGATGCTCTCTATATGTTTGTATGTATCGTGTTTACTCTGCGTCCTGTATGCTGATGCTCTCTATATGTTTGTATGTATCGTGTTTACTCTGTGTCCTGTATGCTGATGCTCTCTATATGTTTGTATGTATCGTGTTTACTCTGCGTCCTGTATGCTGATGTCTCTATATGTTTGTATGTATCGTGTTTACTCTGCGTCCTGTATGCTGATGCTCTCTATATGTGTGTATGTATCGTGTTTACTCTCTGTCCTGTATGCTGATACTTCTATATGTTTGTATGTATCGTGTTTACTCTGGTCCTGAATGCTGATGCTCTCTATATGTTTGTATGTATCGTGTTTACTCTGCATCCTGTATGCTGATGCTCTCTATATGTTTGTATGTATCGTGTTTACTCTCGTCCTGTATGCTGATGCTTCTATATGTTTGTATGTATCGTGTTTACTCTGCGTCCTGTATGCTGATGCTCTCTATATGTTTGTATGTATCGTGTTTACTCTGCGTCCTGTATGCTGATGCTCTCTATATGTTTGTATGTATCGTGTTTACTCTGCGTCCTGTATGCTGATGCTCTCTATATGTTTGTATGTATCGTGTTTACTCTGCGTCCTGTATGCTGATGCTCTCTATATGTTTGTATGTATCGTGTTTACTCTGCGTCCTGTATGCTGATGCTCTCTATATGTTTGTATGTATCGTGTTTACTCTGGTCCTGTATGCTGATGCTCTCTATATGTGTGTATGTATCGTGTTTACTCTGCGTCCTGTATGCTGATGCTCTCTATATGTTTGTATGTATCGTGTTTACTCTGCGTCCTGTATGCTGATGCTCTCTATATGTTTGTATGTATCGTGTTTACTCTGTGTCCTGTATGCTGATACTCTATATGTGTGTATGTATCGTGTTTACTCTGCGTCCTGTATGCTGATGCTCTCTATATGTTTGTATGTATCGTGTTTACTCTGCGTCCTGTATGCTGATGCTCTCTATATGTTTGTATGTATATCGTGTTTACTTCAGTCCTGTATGCTGATGCTTCTATATGTTTGTATGTATCGTGTTTACTCTGCGTCCTGTATGCTGATGCTCTCATATGTTTGTATGTATCGTGTTTACTCTGCGTCCTGTATGCTGATGCTCTCTATATGTTTGTATGTATCGTGTTTACTCTGCGTCCTGTATGCTGATGCTCTCTATATGTTTGTATGTATCGTGTTTACTCTGCGTCCTGTATGCTGATGCTCTCTATATGTTTGTATGTATCGTGTTTACTCTGCGTCCTGTATGCTGATGCTCTCTATATGTTTGTATGTATCGTGTTTACTCTGCGTCCTGTATGCTGATGCTCTCTATATGTTTGTATGTATCGTGTTTACTCTGCGTCCTGTATGCTGATGCTCTCTATATGTTTGTATGTATCGTGTTTACTCTGCGTCCTGTATGCTGATGCTCTCTATATGTTTGTATGTATCGTGTTTACTCTGCGTCCTGTATGCTGATGCTCTCTATATGTTTGTATGTATCGTGTTTACTCTGCTTCCTGTATGCTGATGCTCTCTATATGTTTGTATGTATCGTGTTTATTCAGCGTCCTGTATGTTGATGCTCTCTATATGTTTGTATGTATCGTGTTTACTCTGCATCCTGTATGCTGATGCTCTATATATGTTTGTATGTATCGTGTTTACTCTGCGTCCTGTATGCTGATACTCTCTATATGTTTGTATGTATCGTGTTTACTCTGCGTCCTGTATGCTGATGCTCTCTATATGTTTGTATGTATCGTGTTTACTCTGCGTCCTGTATGCTGATGCTCTCTATATGTTTGTATGTATCGTGTTTACTCTGCATCCTGTATGCTGATGCTCTCTATATGTTTGTATGTATCGTGTTTACTCTGCGTCCTGTATGCTGATGCTCTCTATATGTTTGTATGTATCGTGTTTACTCTGCGTCCTGTATGCTGATGTCTCTATATGTTTGTATGTATCGTGTTTACTCTGGTCCTGTATGCTGATGCTCTCTATATGTTTGTATGTATCGTGTTTACTCTGCGTCCTGTATGCTGATGCTCTCTATATGTTTGTATGTATCGTGTTTACTCTGCGTCCTGTATGCTGATGCTCTCTATATGTTTGTATGTATCGTGTTTACTCTGCGTCCTGTATGCTGATGCTCTCTATATGTTTGTATGTATCGTGTTTACTCTGCGTCCTGTATGCTGATGCTCTCTATATGTTTGTATGTATCGTGTTTACTCTGTGTCCTGTATGCTGATGCTCTCTATATGTGTGTATGTATCTTGTTTACTCTGCGTCCTGTATGCTGATGCTCTCTATATGTTTGTATGTATCGTGTTTACTCTGCGTCCTGTATGCTGATGCTCTCTATATGTTTGTATGTATCGTGTTTACTCTCGTCCTGTATGCTGATACTCTCTATATGTGTGTATGTATCGTGTTTACTCTGCGTCCTGTATGCTGATGCTCTCTATATGTTTGTATGTATCGTGTTTACTCTGCATCCTGTATGCTGATGCTCTCTATATGTTTGTATGTATCGTGTTTACTCTGCGTCCTGTATGCTGATGCTCTCTATATGTTTGTATGTATCGTGTTTACTCTGCGTCCTGTATGCTGATGCTCTCTATATGTTTGTATGTATCGTGTTTACTCTGCGTCCTGTATGCTGATGCTCTCTATATGTTTGTATGTATCGTGTTTACTCTGTGTCCTGTATGCTGATGCTCTCTATATGTTTGTATGTATCGTGTTTACTCTGCGTCCTGTATGCTGATACTCTCTATATGTTTGTATGTATCGTGTTTACTCTGCGTCCTGTATGCTGATGCTCTCTATATGTTTGTATGTATCGTGTTTACTCTGCATCCTGTATGCTGATGCTCTATATGTTTGTATGTATCGTGTTTACTCTGGTCCTGTATGCTGATGCTCTCTATATGTTGTATGTATCGTGTTTACTCTGCGTCCTGTATGCTGATACTCTCTATATGTTTGTATGTATCGTGTTTACTCTGCGTCCTGTATGCTGATGCTCTCTATATGTTTGTATGTATCGTGTTTACTCTGCATCCTGTATGCTGATGCTCTCTATATGTTTGTATGTATCGTGTTTACTCTGCGTCCTGTATGCTGATGCTCTCTATATGTTTGTATGTATCGTGTTTACTCTGCGTCCTGTATGCTGATGCTCTCTATATGTTTGTATGTATCGGTTTACTTGCGTCCTGTATGCTGATGCTCTCTATATGTTTGTATGTATCGTGTTTACTCTAGTCCTGTATGCTGATGCTCTCTATATGTTTGTATGTATCGTGTTTACTCTGCGTCCTGTATGCTGATGCTCTCTATATGTTTGTATGTATCGTGTTTACTCTGCGTCCTGTATGCTGATGCTCTCTATATGTTTGTATGTATCGTGTTTACTCTGCGTCCTGTATGCTGATGCTCTCTATATGTTTGTATGTATCGTGTTTACTCTGCGTCCGGTATGCTGATGCTCTCTATATGTTTGTATGTATCGTGTTTACTCTGCGTCCTGTATGCTGATGCTCTCTATATGTTTGTATGTATCGTGTTTACTCTGCGTCCTGTATGCTGATGCTCTCTATATGTTTGTATGTATCGTGTTTACTCTGCATCCTGTATGCTGATGCTCTCTATATGTTTGTATGTATCGTGATTACTCTGCGTCCTGTATGCTGATGCTCTCTATATGTTTGTATGTATCGTGTTTACTCTGCGTCCTGTATGCTGATGCTCTCTATATGTTTGTATGTATCGTGTTTACTCTGCGTCCTGTATGCTGATGCTCTCTATATGTTTGTATGTATCGTGTTTACTCTGCGTCCTGTATGCTGATGCTCTCTATATGTTTGTATGTATCGTGTTTACTCTGCGTCCTGTATGCTGATGCTCTCTATATGTTTGTATGTATCGTGTTTACTCTGCGTCCTGTATGCTGATGCTCTCTATATGTTTGTATGTATCGTGTTTACTCTGCGTCCTGTATGCTGATGCTCTCATATGTTTGTATATCGTGTTTACTCTGCGTCCTGTATGCTGATGCTCTCTATATGTGTGCATGTATCGTGTTTACTCTAGTCCTGTATGCTGATACTCTCTATATGTTTGTATGTATCGTGTTTACTCTGCGTCCTGTATGCTGATGCTCTCTATATGTTTGTATGTATCGTGTTTACTCTGCATCCTGTATGCTGATGCTCTCTATATGTTTGTATGTATCGTGTTTACTCTGCGTCCTGTATGCTGATGCTCTCTATATGTTTGTATGTATCGTGTTTACTCTGCGTCCTGTATGCTGATGCTCTCTATATGTTTGTATGTATCGTGTTTACTCTGCGTCCTGTATGCTGATGCTCTCTATATGTTGTATGTATCGTGTTTACTCTGTCGTTATGCTGATACTTCTATATGTGTGTATGTATCGTGTTTACTCTGCGTCCTGTATGCTGATGCTCTTTATATGTTTGTATGTATCGTGTTTACTCTGCATCCTGTATGCTGATGCTCTCTATATGTTTGTATGTATCGTGTTTACTCTGCGTCCTGTATGCTGATGCTCTCTATATGTTTGTATGTATCGTGTTTACTCTCGTCCTGTATGCTGATGCTCTCTATATGTTTGTATGTATCGTGTTTACTCTGCGTCCTGTATGCTGATGCTCTCTATATGTTTGTATGTATCGTGTTTACTCTGCGTCCTGTATGCTGATGCTCTCTATATGTTTGTATGTATCGTGTTTACTCTGCGTCCTGTATGCTGATGTCTCTATATGTTTGTATGTATCGTGTTTACTCTGCGTCCTGTATGCTGATGCTCTCTATATGTTTGTATGTATCGTGTTTACTCTGCGTCCTGTATGCTGATGTCTCTATATGTTTGTATGTATCGTGTTTACTCTGCGTCCTGTATGCTGATGCTCTCTATATGTTTGTATGTATCGTGTTTACTCTGCGTCCTGTATGCTGATGTCTCTCTATATGTTTGTATGTATCGTGTTTACTCTGCGTCCTGTATGCTGATGCTCTCTATATGTTTGTATGTATCGTGTTTACTCTGCGTCCTGTATGCTGATGCTCTCTATATGTTTGTATGTATCGTGTTTATCTCGTCCTGTATGCTGATGCTCTCTATATGTTTGTATGTATCGTGTTTACTCTGCGTCCTGTATGCTGATGCTCTATATATGTTTGTATGTATCGTGTTTACTCTGCGTCCTGTATGCTGATGCTCTCTATATGTGTGCATGTATCGTGTTTACTCTGCGTCCTGTATGCTGATACTCTCTATATGTTTGTATGTATCGTGTTTACTCTGCGTCCTGTATGCTGATGCTCTCTATATGTTTGTATGTATCGTGTTTACTCTGCATCCTGTATGCTGATGCTCTCTATATGTTTGTATGTATCGTGTTTACTCTGCGTCCTGTATGCTGATGCTCTCTATATGTTTGTATGTATCGTGTTTACTCTGCGTCCTGTATGCTGATGCTCTCTATATGTTTGTATGTATCGTGTTTACTCTGCGTCCTGTATGCTGATGCTCTCTATATGTTTGTATGTATCGTGTTTACTCTGCGTCCTGTATGCTGATGCTCTTTATATGTTTGTATGTATCGTGTTTACTCTGCGTCCTGTATGCTGATGCTCTCTATATGTTTGTATGTATCGTGTTTACTCTGCGTCCTGTATGCTGATGCTCTCTATATGTTTGTATGTATCGTGTTTACTCTGGTCCTGTATGCTGATGCTCTCTATATGTTTGTATGTATCGTGTTTACTCTGCGTCCTGTATGCTGATGCTCTATATATGTTTGTATGTATCGTGTTTACTCTGCGTCCTGTATGCTGATGCTCTCTATATGTTTGTATGTATCGTGTTTACTCTGCGTCCGGTATGCTGATGCTCTCTATATGTTTGTATGTATCGTGTTTACTCTGCGTCCTGTATGCTGATGCTCTCTATATGTTTGTATGTATCGTGTTTACTCTGCGTCCTGTATGCTGATGCTCTCTATATGTTTGTATGTATCATGTTTACTCTGCGTCCTGTATGCTGATGCTCTCTATATGTTTGTATGTATCGTGTTTACTCTGCGTCCTGTATGCTGATGCTCTCTATATGTTGTATGTATCGTGTTTACTCTGCGTCCTGTATGCTGATGCTCTCTATATGTTTGTATGTATCGTGTTTACTCTGCATCCTGTATGCTGATGCTCTCTATATGTTTGTATGTATCGTGTTTACTCTGCGTCCTGTATGCTGATGCTCTCTATATGTTTGTATGTATCGTGTTTACTCTGCGTCCTGTATGCTGATGCTCTCTATATGTTTGTATGTATCGTGTTTACTCTGCGTCCTGTATGCTGATGCTCTCTATATGTTTGTATGTATCGTGTTTACTCTGCGTCCTGTATGCTGATGCTCTCTATATGTTTGTATGTATCGTGTTTACTCTGCGTCCTGTATGCTGATGCTCTCTATATGTTTGTATGTATCTGTTTACTCTTCGTCCTGTATGCTGATGCTCTCTATATGTTTGTATGTATCGTGTTTACTCTGCGTCCTGTATGCTGATGCTCTCTATATGTTTGTATGTATCGTGTTTACTCTGCGTCCTGTATGCTGATGCTCTCTATATGTTTGTATGTATCGTGTTTACTCTGCGTCCTGTATGCTGATGCTCTCTATATGTTTGTATGTATCGTGTTTACTCTGCGTCCTGTGTGCTGATGCTCTCTATATGTTTGTATGTATCGTGTTTACTCTGCGTCCTGTATGCTGATGCTCTCTATATGTTTGTATGTATCGTGTTTACTCTGCATCCTGTATGCTGATACTCTCTATATGTTTGTATGTATCGTGTTTACTCTGCATCCTGTATGCTGATACTCTCTATATGTTTGTATGTATCGTGTTTACTCTGCGTCCTGTATGCTGATGTCTCTATATGTTTGTATGTATCGTGTTTACTCTGCGTCCTGTATGCTGATGTCTCTATATGTTTGTATGTATCGTGTTTACTCTGCATCCTGTATGCTGATACTCTCTATATGTTTGTATGTATCGTGTTTACTCTGCATCCTGTATGCTGATACTCTCTATATGTTTGTATGTATCGTGTTTACTCTGCGTCCTGTATGCTGATGCTATCTATATGTTTGTATGTATCGTGTTTATCTGCAGTCCGTATGCTGATGTCTCTATAGTTTGTATGTATCGTGTTTACTCTGAGTCCTGATTTGATACTTATATGTTGTTCAATGTTCTAACCGTTGCAGCTGCCAGTCCAATTCTTACATTGATTACTTTTCCTATATCCCCATCTATAGTTACACTGCTGAGCAAATATTTGAGACATAAGACACATTGTTGATAAAGTACGTGCGTGCGATACACTTTCCACCTACACAGCACGCACGCGAACTCATTCTGCGCACACATAAGTATATGATTATTTGTCGAAGGTTGTCCTGGGGTGACTTTAGCCACAATGTTTGTCGAAGTTCTGACGTTCACACAAACAATATCAGAATCAACTGCTACTCACTTGAAAAGACAGTTGTGTTGTCAGGCTTGTGAAAAGTTGAGAGAACAGCTCCCAGGCAATCTGTCCGAAGGTAAGAAACGCATTTAATCAACTAGTAATGGATTAGAGCGAGGCTCCAATGCGGGATTGTCTATTGTCTTTCCCCAGATGGAAGATGGAATTAGTTGTCCACTATTGCCGTTAAGCGAAGGGATGGGAGCTTAAATTTGCGTACTAGCGTCAGATGAGCTGCCCTTGTTGTGTTATATCCGTGTTTATGTAGTGTTTTCTTGATATTGTCTATCCATCTTTTCTTGGTCTTTCCTTGGCTCTAGTACCTGATCTCTTTTTATTATATGCTGTTTTTGGTGGTTGGTTGTATTCCATTCTCATTAAATGTACAAACCACTTCCTTTGTTGTATGTCGATGTATTCGGTGCAGGGTACTCATGTTCAATTCACGGTAAGACCAATGTTTTTTTCCTTTGTGGTCATAAATGCACCATTATGCAACGTGTTTATCACTTTATTTGTTAATAATTACTTTATTGGCATGTTCATTATTTTTCGATAACTTTCTTAAAATTCAAAATTATTTGTAATTGCTCATATTTTCTTTAATATTATCTTTTAAGATACCAGTTGCTATCTTGTTCACATCCATTTCTAGATTACGATGGATTTTCTTCCTGTATGTTAATTTGATTAGAAAAATTTTTTTAATTTTTTAATTTTTATTAAAAACATTCTACCTTCATCTATATAAATTTAGAACATTCCAGTCATTTTTAACTTCTTAACTCACACAAGGTCACAGTCATGTCAAATTCCAGCAACTGTTAAACAAATTTTACCTTTTTCATTGTTAAATTTTCATGGTTAAATTTTCATTGTTAAATTTTAATGATTTACATATTCCTTCCCAATTCTAACCGCAGATTGCAAGTATGGAGACAGACCAGTAATCTTTAATACCAGCCACTTTGGAAAATTAAACTGCTCCAACATTTTGAACTATTTCAGTAGTGATGAATGTTATACCAACCCGGCGGTGTATACTAACTGCTGCTATACTTGCCATAGATACTTGAATAGTCAGGGATGATTTCTTGATGAGACACCGGTAAAGCCTTAGATGTGTTGACAATAAAAATGTTGAAAATTGTATATTACTTTCTGAAAATGTTGGTTTTATGATATATTTACTTAACAATAGCAGTCCGTTGCAAGTGACGATGATAACAGTCCCAGACGAGATGTACTGATGGTTCACGTGGCTCGCTGGCTAAAGACACTAATGTATCTGCCCATCAAGCATCCAGCTCTAATTGTACAACGCGTAATTCAAAACTCCTTAAATGTATGAATTTATTCAACGTCAATTTTAGTGTCTTCATTCAACAGTAGGTTGCCAAGAAATAGAAGAACATCTCCCTTATGTATCCTAAACTAGTCAACAATCGAAGATATTACGATCCAAGTCTATCTGTAGTAGTTTCCTTTTCGATCTCTTTAGCTTCTTGATACTTGGTGGTTTAAATTTGTCTTTATTGTAGTTTGATAATGATGTTAGTTATAGTGTTCAACGATGTTACAAAGTACGAACTCAAGTTGGTAGACTTCATACAAGTTTTTATTTATGGTACTTATGGTCAGACAAACAGTCTGTCCGGTTTCCATGTTTTATGTTGGTCTCCTCTGTTTACTAATCGTCAAGCAGTACATCACAGCTACGTCGATAGTTTCCATGTCAGATTTTCGTTTTAGTGTCATTCTGGTTAGAAGTCAACACTAAGTCTGCTAATAAATATTCAAATTTACAAGCTACACACTAAGAGTAACTGTCTGGTTCCTCGGCTGATGAGGGGGACTGACTACTACATATCCACGATCTCGTTGCCGCGAACACCAGAATGCCCAGAACAGTAGATCCACGTGACATGCCAAGGACAGTAGATCCCGTGAGTTTTGGAGGTTAGAAACCCTATAGACGACATCCATTCATACCGCAACCTGCCATTCTGGATTTTCCGAAGCATCGACTTGGTCCCCGAGAGTCGTTGGAGGATAGCAAAACGGTCTCAACCTCAAGCAGCATACTGGAAGTAGTTGTCCCGTATGCTTCACTTCGTTCTTCAACAACACTACCATGCGCGCTAGCCAAGAAACCCCTGCCTGACTTCTCACCACGATGCATCAACCCGTCGGTGTAAACAACACTATCCTCACCAATTGCATTATCTTCTATCAGCCGCTTAATTGTGAGTTCATTCTTCAGGTTCAGTTAGGAATATCTTCATTGCACTCCAGGTATGTCATTAGGTACTCCGATCTCCTTCGCAATATCTCTAACAGCCTCCAGCGACTAACCGTACCAATTAGATATTGCTTGATGAGCTTACATGAGAGTTCAACCTTCGTGTTTCCTTACACTCTACTTTCTCTTCAAAGAGTAATGATAACGTTGCGGTAGTCGAACATGTTAACGTCAATTAGGATCCAATCTTCCTCTTATGGTAGGGTTGCAACCAGTGGCGGCTCGCCATCGTTTTTGTTGGTGGGGCGAGAAACAGATTTTCGGGAAAATCATGGTTTTGGGTTTGGTTATATTTGAATTTATTAAATAATAAATGCACGTTACGCATTATTTTTGGTGGAGCCATGCCCCTCTGGCCCTTAATGACGAGCCACCACTGGTTGCAACTATGATGAGCATGCTACTTGTTCTTTCAGCTTTCTTTTTCCAAATTGACCTCAAGATCTGTACATATATATATGATGTTGTGCTTTATTAAAATTATGTTAAACCCATGTTCCTAAATTATACATTCTTCTTCTTCTTTTGTCGTCACACTGCTACCGGGTTGTTGCCCAGTGTCGTGGTTTTCTGTTTATGTCTTGCGCTGTTCTGATGGCTTGTGTGATTGTTATCTTTGCTCTTTGACAGGATTCTGCTACCTCATCTAACCATCTTTTCCGTGGTCTTCCTCTTGCCTTCTTTCCCGATGTTATGTTGTAGAAGACTCTGTATACTGTGGAGTTTGGATGTATATATTGTACATGAATTGTACATGAATTATACATTGACAGTAAAAAAAGTTATCCAACATGTTGCTATATAAGTACATTTTATTCTTTAGTTTGCAAACATGGTGTCTCTTTGTAAGATGGCAACTGCACTAGAACTAAAAAAGGAAAGTATGTCTGTGATGATGTCAAGTTGAATTGCAGTTGTTCATATACAACTTTCAGCAGTAAAAGATTTGCAGTGCATTGGGCTTCATTGCTGACCATTGTGATTATTTCTGTGTGGTCACTATAAATAAATAACAAGTAATATTGTTATAATGTGTCATGTAAATAAATTATTCAACAAATTAAAAATATATAAAAACTGCAATTTGGTGTTTAATTTCCTTTAAAATATTGATCAGAAATGTATTTTTCTGAAGAGCTACAAAAGCTACAGTAGTAATGGTATCAGACAATCTGAAGACTTGAAATTAAATCCTATGAGTAGGTGTTTTTTATGTACTACAGCCCGCTTACTCAGCGTGTTCGTAGCGCGTTGGACGATGGGTGACAAGCCCTATGTGAGTGCGTTTCAATTCCGTGGGTTAGCAGAAAAGCCACAGGTTCTCCAGATTTACGGTGTTCGGGGCACCGAACGGAAGGGTTACGATGTCCATGGCACCGAGCCGAAGAGCTGAAATCTCAGATGCTTCTGGATCGGAAAAAAATGTACTACAACATAATAAAAGACAATAGGCGTGATAACATGCTGTTGGCGTCTCTATTAATGTGTCTTTACTGTCCTCTATCATCATCATTACGTTAGGCAACTGGAAGGAAGACTGATGGTACAGTCGTCTAATTGTGTCTTTATTGTGCGTTGTCATCATTGTAACGTTAGACAGCAGGACAACTAGTGGTACAGTCGTCTAATTGTGTCTTTCTATTGTACGCTGTCATCATTGTAACGTTAGACAGCAGGACAACTAGTGGTACAGTCGTCTGATTGTGTCTTTCTACTGTACTCTGTCATAATTATAGCGTTAGAACACTAAAAGACTGTTGGTACAGTCGTTTGACTGTTTCACTACTGTACTCTGCCATCATATAACGTTAGTCAACTAGGCGACAGATGGTACAGTTATCTTATAGTGTCTCTCTACTGTACTCTATCAAAATCATCATCATCATCACGTTAGACAGCTAGAATACTGATGGTACAGTTGTCTGATTATGTGTCTCTACTTACTCTCTCATCGTCATGGCGATATACAACTGGACGTCTGGTGGTACATTTGTCTGATTGTGTCTTTGCACTGTACTTTGATATAACAGGTTTCAGAGTATACAGTGGACCAGTGGCGGCTCGTGATCGTTTTTGTTGGTGGGGCCAGACATTTTTCCGGATAAATCATGGTTTTTGGTTGCTATATGTTAATTTATAAAATAATAAATACACGTTATACATTATTTTTGGTGGGGCCCGACCCTCTGGGCCCTTAATGACGAGCCGCCACTGCAGTGGACCCTACCCATCCCTAGAGGGGTTCCATGTTTGTTTTGTTACGCCCATGTACTGGTATTTCCGATAGGTAAACAAAAATCTCACAAGATTTAAACTTGATTTTTACGTAGACGTACATTTTTTTTTTTATTATCCAGAAGCACTTGAGCTTTCAGTCGCTCGGTGCCATGGACATCGTAACCCTTCGGTTCGGTGCCACTAACAACGTAAATCTGAAGAACATATGGCTTTTCTGCCAACCCGCGGAATTGAACCGCACTCAAAGGGGTTTGTCACCCATCGTCCAACACGCTACAAACACGCTGGGCAGGCGGGCAGACGTTGTAATAGTGCACTTTCTTTTCTACTTCCATGTTACACTGTCAGGGTCTCTGTAGCGTAGAGGTTAGGTGCCTGCCTCTCGTGCCTAAGGTAACCGGTTCGCTTCTTCGTGGAGTCGTCGGGATATTTTTCCAGAAATCTCTGATCTCAGTGTAGAAATCTCAGTGTAGGTGAAATCGAGTTTCAAGTCCTATCGGAGACGGACGATAAAACGTAGGTCCCGTGTTCAAGTAAAGCCCGTAAAAGAGCCATTGGCAGTTAAAGATCGAGAAGAACAGGCTGGAAAGAAACTGCCCGAGCAAAATTCATTAGGAAAAAAAAAAGATTAAACATAAAATATGTACAACATATCGTCACCGCCTCAAAATTACATCGGAACCCTCGCCGGTGCTATGAAAGTCGTGCACTGCAGCTGAGATCTTCCTGTGTAAGAAAGAGATCGGAGCACACATGGTTACTCGCCGAAGTGCAATGATGCTGGTCCTATCAATCAATCCATGTTACATCGGCGGATATAATGTGTTTTGTTCTGAAATTTGTTGAGCTCCGTTTATTTTAGAAAGAAAATAGTGGAGGGAGAGAAAGGTGTGAGAAAATAAAATAATAACATGTAATAAACTGCACACAGAAAATAGAAACATAATATCTGAACTTGGAACAAACTAGAATTCTGTTTGTATGGTTCTTTGTGGCTGATACTTTTTTCTAATTAGAAAAGCCTGGAATTCTGAGGTATATACGAGTATATATATATGGTTAGGTAATCTAAATATATTCATTGCTCAAGGACGTGACTATGGGGATTTTACAATACTGACCACATAAGGTCTATGTGCAAAGTGCAGTAGCAAAAAATAACTAAATGTGAAATGCGGTGCCTGCGAAAAGATACCAACAACACCAGAAAAGACAGTCACCAACATCAGCATAAGAAAGAAAGTATGCGCAAAACATTGCTTGAATTACATTGAAAAATGAAAATGAAATGGTTTGGCCACTTAAAAAGAATGCATCCAAACTCCACATTATACAATCTTCTACAACATAACATCAGAAAAGAAGGCTAGAGGAAGACCACGATGGCCAGAAAAAGAAGGCTAGAGGAAGACCACGATGGCCAGAAAAAGAAGGCTAGAGGAAGACCACGATGGCCAGAAAAAGAAGGCTAGAGGAAGACCACGATGGCCAGAAAAAGAAGGCTAGAGGAAGACCACGATGGCCAGAAAAAGATGGCTAGAGGAAGACCACGATGGCCAGAAAAAGATTGCTAGATGGCATAACAGAATCCTGCCTCACCCAAGTGGTTACCGAGGCCCAAATTTGGGGCGTAAAGAATAGAACCACTGTTACCTGCCGCGCATGTCGTAAGAGGCGACTGAGGAGGTTTGACTGAAATCTGATGCCATGTCTAAACGTGTAAAATCTATTTGTTTAGAGACCTACAAACCAATGTGCAAGTATGACACGTTCTTGGCAAAGATCAAACATATCACAAAGAGTGATTCAAATTGGTCGTAAAGAACGAACGCAAAGAAGAAGGGAGAGAATCCTGTCAAAGAGCAAAAATAACAATCACCCAAGCCCCAGAACAGCACAAGACAAACCGAAACCACGACACTGGCAACAACCCGGTAACAGTGTAACGACAAGAGAAGCAGACCACAAGGGGGAGGGCATCATCAAAATGTTCGACAATTAATAATCTTCAATAAAATTTGTAAGCAATGCTCAACAAATATTATTGTATATATTCATGTAGTTAGTTATAACCAAATTTTATTTAACAGAAAATTGTACAATAGTAAACATTTTGACTTTCACAGCTGAATGGAACCTTGTAGAACATCTCTCGAATTTCTTACTAAATATAACATTACAAGCGTGTATTTCTGGTAAACTGTCTTGGTGGTTTTATTTCAGAAGTGCTTTTTAAATATGAAACTGATACCAAATCTATTTGCTTTCTACCAGCCAACAGTGAATGCTTTACTATTGTATATTGCATTCAACTATTTGCATTATACCAGTCAGCAATGAATACTTTACTATCTTTACATATTATCAAGTGTAAAGTGAAAGTGAGTGGACAAAAGACATTGATTTCGATGAAATGATTCACATGTTCCCTGCTCTAAAGGATAGAAAAGTTTTGATTATTCAATATGTTCACTTAGTGCCTCAGATGCTTGAATATTTGCTTCATTTGCTAAGGATTACGTGTCCTCTGGTACGGGTACAGGCTTATGGAGATGATATCACGAGTTACCATAATATGGGACATCAACGCTAATTATTGATACCTTTACTTCTTCTTCTGCGTTCTCACTAGATTGGGATTTCTGATTCTCTAATAAAGGTAGCCGTCTGTCTCAGATTATCAGCCTCGCCATATAGTTTGTCTTAAACGCTGGTGTAGGAGGTCCACCCCTTTCTTCTCAGGTCTCCACACTGGGTCAGTTCTGTAGGATAAGTATGTTTTCATACTCGCCAAGCCACAGGGGCACAGGTCGTTGGTGCCTATCTTGAATTTAGTGTACATGTGGTGTCTCATTCTGTTGTGATTCGTCCGGAGACGAAGTATGACTATCTGGTCCCTTCTGGACAGTTGGTAATATCCATTGTCCTTGTTGTGTTTTAGGTTTTATTTATCCCACTTTTCTTTGTAATGCCCTTTGGTGATGGTTTTTACTTCATCATAGCTGACCAGATCAATTATTGATACTGTATGTAGCGTAGTTGTTAGTGTACTTGCTTCTTATGTGTTTGGTCCGGGTTCAATTTCACAGTGGGTTGGTATATTTTTCTCTCAGGTCGACCCAGTCTCAAAATTTGCTATACATTGGACGTTACTGCTGACCATTACGATTAACTCCTTGTGACCATCCTATTAAAAAAGTAATATAGTTATAATGTGTCATGTAAATAACTTGTTCAACAAATTTTAAAAAATAGAAAATTTACATATTTAAAAACATTTCTTAAAAGTTTGGATCAGAAACGCAATTTTACTTAAAGGCATGATAATAATAATAATTCATCTCGTACCATTATACGTTACATAGGGCCTGCAAGTAATTTCTCCATACCGCTCTATCCTGGGCAACTCGCTCAATCTCCTCTATGGAACTGAGACCGATATTTCCTGCCTCTCTCAGCAAAGTTTGTTTCAGGGTCTCTTTAGGTCGACCTCTTTTCTTGAACCCTTTGCATCCCACTTCAATGCCTGCTTTGATATTCATTGATCATTTCTCCTCAAGTGTGCCCAACATATCTCCATCTTCTCTTTCTTATAACAGTTGTTACTAGTGGTTGACCAGACATGTCTCTGATTTCATCACTTCCCTGAATTCGTTCCATTTTATATTCATTATTTTTCGCAGACATCTATTTTCAAATGCATTCAACTTGCTTTCTATATTAAAGACATACAAACACCTTTATACTGCTCTCGTGTTGACCAAGCCTTAGATGGATACCACTGCACTATGGAACATACGATGTGTAGATGATTGTGAGAGTATAGAAGAGAGTCTATAACCTTAGCACTAGTAATCTATCACGTGCTGAGAATGATGGACTCTCAACTTATCTACACAACAAATATACTTGGCAGTAGACTTTGATGTTATCAAACATATTCTAGCTCCACTTACGTCGCGAGATCTGATAAAAATATAGCTAAACATGTACACATAAAGTACAGTGGTTTTACAAAGAGATAAAATTTATACAGCGACGTTTCCAACAAAAGGCATTTATCAAGCAAAGGATACAAAAATAGCGAAGAAATGCATACTTTCTATCATCATCAAGGTGCGTATCCTTTATAAGACGTTGCTCTCTTTGCAGCACATCTGAAATTCACTCTGTTTCTAGCCAGTTCACCCACTTCGTCGATGGTCATATTCATGGTTTCTTTAATATCTTGTAGCCATCTTATTCTTGGTCTGCGTCCTGGGACCCTGTCCTCTAATATTGTTCTCTCCAGGCCTTCTTGACACTTGATGTGACCAAAGTATCTATTTTTTCTGTATAGTATATTGTTTATCAACCAATTGTATGTAACATTCAGTTCTTTCAGAACATCAGTGTTCTTCCTTTTTTCTGTCCATGGTATTTGTAGGATCGTCCAGTAGCATTTAGTTTCGAAGTACTTAATTTTCGTTATTGTTGTTTGTGTAATTATCCATGATTCACAACCATAAGTAGCCACTGGAAAAATGTATTTTCTCAATATTTTTTTAATTTTAATATTTTGCTGGTGCTTGGTCACATGTTCTTCATAGTATTTAACTTCCTGATTGCTAATGCCAATCTTCTTGAGATCTCTTTGGAGCAGTCGCCATTATTGTTGACTATTGTTCCCATGTATTCGTAGCTCTCTACACATTGAAGTTCTTCATTGTTTATTTGGATGTTAGGTGAGCATTTGTTTGTCAGTTACCATTATTTTTGTTTTTTGTGTGTATTCAAATATAGATATTGGTCTTCACTGTGTTTCTTGGTCGTCATGATCAGGTTTTCCAAACCCTCTTTGCTGGTGGATAATAATACTGTATCGTCTGCGTATCTAAGCTCTGGTATGGATTTGCCGCATATAGTGAAAGGGTCGTTATTCACATAGTTGGCATTGTCTTTTACATTCCTCATAATGTTTCGGCATATATATTGAATAAGTATGAGGACAGAATACATCTCTGTCTTACCCCAATTTTGAATCTCGAAACATTCAGCTATTTCACCTCTTATTTTAATAGTTGCCTGTTCTTCGTACTTCCTATACGGCAGGCATAAAACATATATAAATTAAAAAACTTTTAAAAAATCTCGTTACTACCTGTAATACCACTTTTTGGACGGTGTAGGAAAGGTGGTACATGAGCCTGTGGAATATCATCATCATCATCAGGGGCCGTGCCGGCTGGTGTATTAGATCGTGGATCTCCACAAATCTCTGTCGTTGATGTTTGCTATCAACTTAGATGTTGACGCTCTACCGTGCCATGACGTTAGGCTATCCAAAATTTTGTCTCTCTGTCTTCCTCTCTCTCGTCTACCCTCGATTTTACCGGTTGTCACAATGTGTTCTAAACCTCTCCTCCTCATGACATGCCCGAAAAATGATGACTGTGGAATATACAATGATATAAACCGCTCGAGTGACGGATTAGCGTAATGCGTAAGCGCTCATCTATTGAATCGGCTACAAAAGGGTTGCGGGTTCAAGCCCACATAGACAAAATAAAGAAGCATCAGTCTACAAAGACCAAAGACATGCAAAACAATGACTTAACCATTATATATGTAACATAACAACATTGACATTATTATCAACGTACTTGAAACAGACAAGTAACTGAAATATTCAATGAGAATAAAGATATCAATAAAATATACTCACAGTAAATATGGCTCACTGGTGCGAAAACTAGTCAAAAGTGTACAAATTAAAATGTTAAGTTTCCTGGATGTCTTAAATGTAACGTTGTTAACTAACGACTAACATGGTTTATGTAAACAAATATCATGATCTGGTCTAACTTTAGAATTGTGGTAACGCCTATAGAGTATTGAGAGCCGCTGTAGCGTAGTTGTTAGTGAACTCGCTTCGCAAGGCTGGGGTCTGGGTTCAGCTCCCGCAATGCGCGTGGAATTTTTCCAGACCACGACGGTTCTCAGGTCGACCCAGCCTCAACTGGGTACCAGACATGCTCTAGGAAAGTAAAGGCGGCCGGCGTGATGCTGACCACATCACCCATCATGTGCCGACGGTCAATGAAAATACAGGCCTAACACTGTATTGACCCATATACCACGAGGTATGAAAGGGTTCCTTTATTTTTTACTTAAATATGGCTCACTGGTGCGAGAACTAGTCAAAAGTGTACAAATTAAAATGTTAAGTTTCCTGTATGTCTTAAATGTAACGTTGTTAACTAACGACTAGCAAAACACGTAATTACAAAGTACTGTAGTTTTACAAATTACAAAAACAATGACAAAATACAGCAACGTCTCGACCAACAAGGCCTTTATCAAGCAAACGAACAAACAGGAGTGACAAATTAAAATGAAACACAAATGGACGACCAAATACAAACGTATCTAAGGAAAATCTGGAATAAAAACGAATAACGAAATAAATGTAACACAAAAACACACATAAAAACTAGAAATAGAAAGGAAAGAAACAATGAAACATCTAGTAAATATATAACTTGAATACATGCAACATATACCCATATAGATTACAAAGCATGGGAAGAGAAAGTACTAAGAAGCATAAGAATGGAATATAACATGAATACATGCAACATATACCCATATAGATTACAAAGCATGGGAAGAGAAAGTACTAAAAAGCATAAGAATGTAATACGTTGAGCCCGCGTGGTCGCAAGGTACCATACAAATTTTCCTTAGATACGTTTGTATTTGGTCGTCCATTTGTGTTTCATTTTAATTTGTCACTCCTGTTTGTTCGTTTGCTTGATAAAGGCCTTGTTGGTCGAAACGTTGCTGTATTTTGTCATTGTTTTTGTAATTTGTAAAACTACAGTACTTTGTAATTACGTGTTTTGCCAATCAAATAGTTTTACTGCAGTTCCATATATATATACTGAATAACTAACGACTAACATGGTTTATGTAAACAAATATCATGATCTGGTCTAACTTTAGAATTGGGGCAACGCTTATAGAGCATTAATTAAAAATTGGACCACGACAATCGGAACAGCGAAAATATATTGCCATCACCAGAGAAGCGTCTGGCCGAATGGATTAGAGCATGGCTCCCATACAGAAGACTCGTGTTCAATTCACGATAAGGCCAATGATTTTTTATGTTGTAGGCATAAATGAAAATCCTAACCTGAACAACTTCACGACGACTGCACTAGCCATGCTGTCATTAAATTCCTCAGCCTCTCGTCCCACCTGTTCTACAGCGCCCTAAAAAGCGGTACTACAGACAGTAACGATAGTTTTTTTTTAAATCACCGATACCGTTTTGGTACACATTTTTTGCAGGAGTTAAGAGTATCATTCTGGCCAAAATTTTGTTTAAATATATTCACGCTGACACATGAAACTGTACTCAGAAAAAGGAAAAATAAACAACTGAACGAATATGAATAAAGTGTATGTATGACGGTCAAGACTGTTTCGCGAGTCAATGTACTAAGCTGGAATCGTCTGGACACTCAAGTTCATTTTTTTATTTAAAATATTATATAACTATGCTATTTACAATGCGCGTTTTCGGTATACTAAACAGCATCGAACACGGACATTTTCAACCTCACCATTTTAAATGATGCGTCACAGGAACCATAACTTATTATCTAATTTTTGATATCTACAGAACAAATTAGTATGAGACAATTAGAGACAAGTTTTACATAAAACTTTCCACCTGACCAACTTTCCAAAGTGATATGTTAAATAAGCTACAACTATATTAGCACATATACATGTACATATAAAGAGCAAGTTGTTTAGAGACGACTATAGAGACTAAAAACTAGTACATATAAAACTTTCTCTCCAGATCTGATATGATCTGGTCTGATCCCCTCAGAGATGTAGGTTGTCGTAGACCGTCCATCTTGTAAAATGACATGTTAAAAAAACTACAACTATATTAGCACATTTAATTGCAGTAACACAGATATCTTGAAATTGGTCAACAAACTACTATAGAATAACATCTTGCGCGGCTAATTTAAAAACAGATGAAGTTCTAAGCTACAAGTTGAAGATGAAACTACTATAGAACTACATCTTGTGAGGCTAATATAAAAACAGATGAAGTTCTAAGCTACAAGTTGAAGATGAAACTGCTATGGAACTACCTCTTGCGCGACTAATATAAAAAAGATGATGATATAATCTATATATTAAAGATAACACTACTATGGAACTAGCTGTTGTCTGGCTAAAATTTAAAAAATATGAAGTTCTAATCTATATATTAAAGATGAAACTGCTATAGAACTACCTCTTGCGCGGCTAATATTAAAAAAATATGAAGTTCTAATCTATAAATTGAAGATGAAACTACTATAGAACTACCTCCTTTAGCAACTTGGCTAATATAAAAAAATGAAGTTCTAAGCTAGAAATTGAAGATGCTACTTTCCTTGTCTAAGTTGTCTAATCGTCTAAGTCACAAAAAACGGACTAGGTAAATAAAAAACATGAAACGAAACAATCCTTTCTAACCAGACATTGCTGGTAAAAATGTCCATCTATTTACAGAAAACTACCATCGTCATTTAAAATTAATAATTCCAGTTTTCTTTACTATGTTATAATAGTTTAAATCATTTATTCACGTATGTATTATGACATCCTTACTTAGCTCGACATACAAGATACATACTGCAGGTTAGTTAAGTAGTCGAAACAGTTATGCTTTTTTAGTCATGGAGGAAACACCACTGTTATATATTATTGATCTAGCATAGGCGTATCCGTTCTGTTGGTAAAGGAGGGTAAACAAAAAATTGTTACGCGTTAGACGGAAACAAAGAGTGAATTTTGTGACTAGCTCATTTTGTTTTAAACACTGGAGCAAATTTTTGGTATTGATAGTATTTGGGAATTCAGAATTCAAATTTAACATTTTACATAAAACAGAAGAAAGAACACACAGATTGGTGAACATTCCAAAACAAATGACAAAAGTGGAATAAGGCTTGTTTGAATGGCAATGGACACTAGGGATAAGGAACGCAAGCCATCATGTACAAATCAGTCAGAAAATATTAATAAAATATATTAGGCACCATCATCATCAGGTGCCGTGTCGGCTGGCGTAGGCAATCTTGGATCTCCACAAATCTCTGCCGTTGGTGTTTGCTATCAACTCAGATGTTGACACTCTACCATGCCATGAAGTCAGGTTATCCAACATTTTCTCTGTCTTCCTCTGTCTCGTCTACCCTCGATTTTACCGGTTGTCACGATGTGTTCTAAACCTCCCTCCTCATCACATGCCCGAAAAATGATGACTGCCTCTTTCTTATATTGATGATAAGCTTTCTCTGTGTCTTGATCTAATTCAGCACCTCAACATTAGTCATTTTAGTAGTCATCATTCTTCTGTTCTGGAAATCAACAAAGAAAATTGATAGGAAACTGGACCGCTTTGAGAATAAATGTCTCCGAAAATTATTAAAAGTAAAATGGCGTGATTTCGTTTCTAACAACACAATAAGCGATAGAACACACCAACAACCCGTATCAAATATTATAAGGAACGAAGGTGGAAATATTTAGGTCATGTTCTTAGATCAGACGAAAAGAGACTAAATCGACAAGTCCTTATGTGGTCACCAGTTGGGAAAAGAAAACGTGGAAGACCAAAGACCACTCTTCGAAGAACCATCCAACAAGAAAGTAAACTATTGGGATGTAAAACCATACAAGATCTCCAGCTGCTAGCAAAGAACCGCATCACATGGATATCTTAAACCTCTGCCCTATGTGCCGCCTTTGGCACGAAAGAAACAAACTAACTAACATTCTTCTGTAAAACCACATTTCTGTGGCCCTCAGAGATTTTTCGATCTGCGTGTTCGTTGTCCATGACTCGCATCCGTTTGAATTAGGCACTATGGCTATGCCTAAAATTCATTGCGGACGAACGACAAAGAAAAATGCCTTCACCCAGTGTATTTACACCATATATATATATATGCAACTTCAGCATATTTAAAATCTTGAGTTGATCTATGACTATAATATGGTATATATCTAAGAATATTGTATACCAGCTTGTATACTATGTATCAGATAATTAGAATGGATCCAAAATATAGACTTGTATAAATGAGCAACACATACACCAAAATAAATGCAGGATCAATAGAGAAAGTGGTGATGGAGTAGACACATCCTCCAGAAACGACAACATAATCAAACATGCACCTCATTAGAACCCATAGGGAAGAGCTGGAAGGCCAAGTGATGTCTGGGTAAGAACAGTAGAAGAGAAGGTCGGTGAGGTTGGAGTTTCATGGACACAGCGGAAGAAGTCGGCGCAGAATTTAACTTGCCGGAGAGCCACAGTTACAGCACTATACTCCACTGAGAACAATTAGGTGTTGCAGTAGTAGTAGAAGCAGTAGTATCAGCAGTAGTAGTACTAGCAGTATTAGTAGCAGAAGTACTAGTAGTAGTTGTAGCTGTATTAGTAGCAATAGTAGTATTAGTTGTAGTAGTTTAGTTGTAGTATTAGTAGTAGTAGAGGGAGGGAGGAGAAGAGATGGTAAACTAGCTCCACATAGTTTTTAACTTGGTGTGGAACAGAGAGGAGATCCCAACAGACTAGAAGAAAGGCCTCCTCGTAAAACTGCCAAAAAATGGAGATTTATGAAAATTTGACAAGTGGAGATTGATCATGCTGTTTTCCATTCCCAGCACAGTCCTCACTAGGGTTATCCTGGACAGGAGGAAAGACACCATTGATCAGAGGTTTAGAGATGAACAGGCTGGATTCCGGAACGATAGATCTTGCAATGACCAGATAGCCACCCTAAGAATCATCGTAGAACAAACAATGGAGTGACAGACTCCGCTCTACGTGTGCTTTGTTGATTTTGAGAAAGCATTTGACAGCATAGATAAGAAATCAATGTGGAATATACTGAGAAACTATGGAGTGCCAGAGAAGATTTTTGACATCATCTGACAATTGTATAGGGGGTTTGCCTGCCAGGTTATCCACGATGGAAGACTGTCAGGGAGGTTCCAGGTCCCTATTGGTGTTAGACAAGGATGACTGCTGTCCCCCTCCTCGTCTTGGTGTTACTTGATTCGGTTAAACGCACAGCATATGTCAGGTTGGAAAAGGCATTCAGTGGACACTTATGTCTAAATTAGAAGACCTGGACATATGGTCTCACAGGATAGTAGAGGAGTCTTCAATTCCTCAAGAAGACTTCGTCTCCAGGTCTGTATAGGGCGTCCTCTTTTTCTTTTTCCTTGCGAGTTTCACTCAAGTGTTTGTCTAGTGACACTCGACTGTGTCTTCCGTAGGGTAAGCCCGACCCATCGTCATTTTCTCCTCTTGAACTGGGTCACCATGGTTTCTGTCCGGTTCTTATCCATATGTATGTGTTATTAGTATTAGTTGTAGCAGTTTAGTAGTAGCAGTAATAGTTTAGTAGTAGTATTAGCAGTAGATGTAGTAGTTTAGTAGTGGTAATAGTAGTAGCAGTAGTACTTTAGTAGTAGTATTAATAGTAGTAGTCTATTTGTAGTAATACTAGTAGAAGTAGTAATAATTTCGTAGTAGTAGTAGTAGTCTTTCTTCTTCTTTGTCTTCGTTCTTTATAATCAATTTTAATCACTCTTTGTAATATGTTTGATCTTTGCCAAGAACGTGTATACGTTGCACATTGGTTTGTAGGCCCCTAAACGCATAGACTTCTACACGTTTAGGACATATGCATCCAATTTCAGCTAAACCTCCTCATTCGCCTCTTACGACATGCGTGGCAGGTAACAGTGGTTATATTCTTTACACCCCAAATTTGGGCTCCGGTAACCACTCGGGCGAGTAGTAGTAGTAATAGTAGTAATAGTAATAGTCGTAGTAATAGTAATAGTAGTAGTAGTAGTAATAGTAATAGTAGTAGTAATAGTAGTAGTAGTAGTAATAGTAATACAAACTTGTCACCGACCATGTGTTGCCATTGATATTTTGAAGTAACATGTATCCCAAAAATTACTATCTTCTATATATAATAGACTGTGGTTGATGGCTATGTCCTTTAGGATATGCCACGATTTTCATTCATATATAATAACGACAACTCGATCTCTCTGAGTGAAAACCCACTTCAAGAGGTAGAATCATACACATATTTGGGCAGCAATGTAGACAAAGAGGGTGGAACAGATAGAGATGTTAAAATAAGAATACAGAAGGCAAGAGTAGCTTTCATTGCACTGGGAAACATTTGGAAGTCTAAAGAAATCAAATCTAGAACAAAAATGTGGATATTTAACTCTAATGTTAAAGCAGTTCTACTGTATGGGTCAGAAACATGGAGAACAACTAAAACAATAGCGCATAAATTGCAAACATTCATCAACTGGTGTCTGCGCAGAATAGGAATAGATGGTATGATAGGGTCACAAATGAGGAACTTATGGAGAGAACAAGACAGATTCCAATGAACGAACAGGTTAAAAAAAGACGCTGGCGCTGAATAGGACACACTTTGTGAAAACCGGAGGGGAACATAACAAGAAGGGTCCTTGCCTGGAACCCGCAGGGACAGCAAAAGAAGGGAGGCCGAGAAATACATGGAGACGAGATTTGGAGGCGGAGATCAACAATATAAATAAGAACTGGAGGGAGCTGCAGGAGATAGCTAGAGATAGAAGACTTGGCATGAGTTGGTTGAGGGCCTATGCCCCAACCCGGGGTAAAAGACAAAAAAGAGCGATATATAATAAGTACATAAGAAATATATTTGTCCATTTTCCTTCATATATGAATGAACTTTACATATTCTCTACCTTACATGTTCCATACATAGGATACACCTCTGAACTGGAATCACAAGTAAAATAAAGTTGATCTAGGGAACTTAGCACGAAACTTCATACATCCCCATATCACACGCCCATGACTACGTGATCTTGAAACATATACTACTTAGAAAACGGGAAATATCAACTGACTCTTTGTTAGATTGAACACAAATACAATTGTATCCTTAAGCAAACTCATATACATATAAATTAGCAAGTTTAAACATACATGAATTAAGACGTTTATATATATATATATATATATATATATATATATATATATATATATATATATAAAGTAGTAACATCTACCGTGCTTTCTTCAAAGCACACCTGAAAACTTTCTGTCTAGCACGTTCTCCGGCCACTTCTTGCGTTATGATCAATGTTTCTTAGATGTCCTGCTGCCATCTTCGTCTTTGTCGTCCCCTGCCTCGTACTCCTAAAACCATGCCTTCCATTACCGTTTTCTCATAACATGGATTGAAGTAGTCACTTTTTCCAAGGACACATATACTCGTACATTTGGAATATAAAACTAAGATTGCACTCAAACGTTGATAGTCCATGCATATTTTAGACACTGATTCTTGGCATAAATCATATTCTTCTTCTTCTTCACTCTTCGACCCTAGGGAGGCATATATCCGCAACCAAGGCCTTCCAAGTCCTTTTGTATTCTAGCCCTAACATCTTCATCTGTGTCACTAACACTTCACAGTTATGTAAATGTGTCCACCTCTTTTAATGGTGCGCCTCTAAATATGATCGGGTATCTGGGAATTAGCATTTAATCTCGTGATCTTTGTTTTTTCCCTATGAATAATCAGACCAAGCTGTCGTGAGATTGTTTTTAGTTTTGTTGTTTTCTCTTGCATCTGTTGATGGCTGTGAGAGAGGAGTGTTAGATTGTCGGCAAAAAATAAATCCTCCAATTGACTCATATTCAGTAGATAAAGAAAGACTGTATAATGAGATCAACAACAGCCAGGGAGAGAAATGGAATACAGTGGACCATGATGAGTCAATTGAAAGATTTAGATTTTGCAGACGATCTTTGCCGATTTTATATGTTATCTACTGTTGACTCTGATAGACATTTCTTGTGGTGGTATATCTTTTTTCCAAGGGTAGTCTCGCATGAAGGTCTACTAGTCCAGGCGTCTTTAACTTTATGCCAGTGGTCTTCTTCTTCTTCTTCTTTGTTTTCGTTCTTTATGACCAATTTTAATCACTCTTTCTGATGTTTGATCTTTGCCAAGAACGTGTATACGTTGCACATTAGTTTGGTAGACCCTAAACGCATAGACTTCTACACGTTTAGGACATGTGCATCCGATTTCAGCCAAACCTCCTTATTAGCTTTTTACGACATGCGTGGCAGATAACAGTGGTTCTATTCTTTACACCCCAAGTATGGGCCCCGGTAAGCACTCGGGCGCAGTGGTCTTCAATACTTCCTTCATCTACTTCTAGCGCCTCGAATTTGTTGGAAATCGTGACACAAAATGTTTCCTTTCCCTTCTGCTCTTTCAGATGTCCACATTGTTACTATGTGTGGCCGTCATGAATCTCTTTAGTTTCACTCTCATCTTAGCTATTACAAGGTGGTGATCAGAGGCCACATCTACTCCTATATAGACTTTACATCGTAAACTGACCTGTATTTATGTGCTCTGTAATGGCTACGTGTAACCGTATGAAGTGGGGTTGAAGATAAACTCTTTGCTCAAACTAACTTCTCATAAGACATGCGTCTCAAATAGCTTCTTCCGACAACAAAGCTCAACTATTGGTCAGTTCGGTTTCTTGCTAACATTAGTTGAAGCCTAAAGACAAATCTCCAGAGCATCTGGCATACTATTTGAAATGACAGGCTTCTAAAGTACATCCGAGAAATTGAAGTACTAATCTTCAAAGTGGCCTTTGTATTCCCTGACACTTTGGTAACTGCTGCTATGCCAATATAATAGTAATATATACATAAAAAAGACACTAGAGAGGACACTATAAAAACACTTCATGACATCGACACAACACGGGAAGCGGCAGTTATACAGAAATTCTAACAAATCATTCGTCAATCGCGACTAACCGCATGTCAGCAATATATATATATATATTCTCCTCTCGTACCGTTATACGTCACATAGGGCCTGCAAGTAATTTCTCCATACTGCTCTGTCCTGTGCAACTGGTTCAGTCTCTCACATGGGATTGAGTAGAATATTTCTTGCCTCTCTCAGCAAAGTTCCATGTCAGCAATGACTACAGTAATTTCTCAAGTTTATATAGACAATTTGATCAACTAAGATGCTGCACAATTTAGTAAATTCTGTTTAGCGTAGTACTGACTACAATCACACGTAAAACTAAATTAAAATGATTATGTCTTGCTGGGTCCGAGCGTCCTAATGGGGTGAGAACCACCGATGCAAGCTGTATCAGCTTACCATAAAATCCTGACCTTACAATAATTTCGTGGCATGTTGGTGAGCTTGAGAATTCTGTCAGGTGTTCTGTTGTTTTCTCCATGAAGACACCCGTCTATTGTTGTATACATCGATCTCAGCTATTCAGGAAACACGAGACTTGAAGTTAAACATTGCCATCATGAGAATGGAACATATGATAGTTAAAACAATAAACAGATCGTACTGGGCCTCTCTGACAAGTTTCGGTTTTTTTCCCATTCAGTTCATGTTGTTAGCGTGGAAATGAACGTGTGAGTGTCAGTTGCATGGCTACAGAGTCTATGGCTACATTGTAATCTGCAAATCATGATCAAGAACATCATGGATTCACTTAGCCATTTTTGTTCCCAGCAGAGCATAGAGTTGCAACTGTCCCCAATCACAAATGACCTATTCATGACGGTTGTCTTCACCTCCTGCAACAAACCTTTCATTTATCAGATCTCCTCCAAATTGTTTTTAAACGTGTATTATTTCTTTCCGCACGTCTCTTACATGTGAGTTCTATTCTAGTACATACTGTGTCAGATTAACACATTACTCAGGTCTCCTCCAAATTGTTTTTAAACGTGTGTTATTTCTTTCTGCACTTCACTTACATATGAGCTCTATTCTAGTACATACTGTGTCAGATTAACACATTACTCAGGTCTCCTCCATATTGTTTTAAAGTGTGTTCTTTCTCCCCGCTCTTCTCTTACATGTGAGTTCTATTCTATCTAAATTAACTGTGCTCACCTTTTCTATCTTCGTGTGTTTTTACAAAGTAGTTTATCGTTTTCTTATTTTGTGTTTTTACAGAACGGGATAAAAATTATGTAATTTTGTAGAGGAATAAGTTCACTATCATGCAAAACTGAAAACATGTGAAAGAACACATTAAAAACCAGCAATGATCGAAATCTTCTTCTTCTTTCCTTTTCAACTCCCAACGGAGTACAGATCTTCAACAAACTTCTTCCAGCTCTTCCTCTCTCCTGCCATCCCTTTTAATTCTTTCCACATCTTGTCTACCTTTTCAATATCAATATCCAGTTCTCTTCTTTTTGTATTTCTAGGCTTTCCCATACTTCTCTTTCACTGTGGGTTCCAAAACAATGCCTTTTTCGGTCTTATTAGTGTTCATCCTATCCACCAATAGCATCTCTTCCTTAGCTATTTTTACACTGAATGGTCGAAATGCATTAGCATAAAATTAAAGCTAATTTGATAACGAAACAAATCATAGCACAATCTGCGGATTACAGTAAAAACCGGGTAGTTTGCGACTTTTGGTAGTTAACTTGTTATGTTAGCTAGTATTCGCTAGTAGCCATTAGTATTAGTTAGTAGTATTAGCTAGTAGCCATTAGTATTAGTTAGTAGTATTAGCTAGTAGCCATTAGTATTAGTTAGTAGTATTAGCTAGTAGCCATTAGTATTAGTTAGTAGTATTAGCTAGTAGCCATTAGTATTAGTTAGTAGTATTAGCTAATAGCCATATTCGCTAGTAAGTGTGAAAGGAGCATTGAATTATAAAAATTATCAACGGAACACTCAATGTTTGTTCGTTTGTCCTAGAGCTGGTACCACAGGTAATAGCCGTCCATAGCAAGCGATGATGACAATAGCCTCAGACGTGTGCAGCTTCACCTCTCTGGTGTGCGGAGGTGATTGTAGAGTCCAATTCTCGAACACAATTCCCTACCACATGTGGGGACCCGCGTGCCCAGCGTGTTCGTAGCGCGTTGGACTACGGGTGACTAGTCCTCTGTAAGTGCGGGTTCAACTCCGCGAACTGGCAGAAAAGGTACAGGTTCCCCAAATTTACGGTGTTCGTGGCACCGAGCCGAAGGGTTACGATGTCCATGATACCGAGCAGAAGAGCTTTCAGCTCAAGTGCTTCTGGATCGGAAGAAAAAACCAAACACATGTGGGGCATACATGATCAATGCTAGACATGTTGGTGTTACGTATTTTTTCCCAACAGCTCGCTTTCTCTGCGACTACCACATGTGCACGTTTATGTTATGTCAATCTTGAATCTAATATAATGTCTCAGTCTGCTAGTGTCTTGGAATTTGCAGAAAATGTTTTTACTGACCTGACCTGTAGAGTTTATTATAGGCTTCACTGGGATATTCGATCATTCTATTTTAATTTATTGCAGGATTGAAAGGCATCTTATTCTTCTTCTTTCTCTAATCATGTTTTCACTGGTGCTATCCATTCTTTTGTACTTGTACGGTTGTGACAGCTGGGCGCTCAATGCAGAATTGGAGCGAAGAATCCAGGCCTTCGAATACAAGTGTTACAGACGTTCTAGATTAGTTGATATAGACTGCATGAGACGCCAACTTTTGAACCAGATCAAATCAGACCTGGCTAGTCGGGCAAACGTGAGTCTTGACGGAAATCCCCATGAAACAGGCGCTCCGAACTTGCTGTGATTCGGACAATGGTGGGTGAAGACAAAAGGCTCACCTTCCAAAAAATTTTTTCCCTATATGAGAAACAGTTTTGAGGAATGTGGGAAGGAAAAGGGAAATTTATGGAAGAAAGCAGAAAATCTTAGTTTGACAACATCAAGAGCTGGTCAGTACAGAATTTCTCCACACTCGCTCGAGGAGTTGAAGACAGAGATTCATGGCGTGCTTTTGTGCTGATGTCTCCACAGTGACACCCCTACGTCCCTAACGCATTATGGGCTTTATTATATTATTATAATCTTGTTTCGCCCCACAGCGTCAGGATAAGAAGAGATTTGAACACGAACAAGAACTACAAGAACAAGTAGACCAACTAAACAAAACTAGCAAGGAATATGGATTAGACACTAACATCTAATAAACGAATACCATATATGGTTTTCAGCAAAGAGAGGAAGAAATCAATAATAACACAGAGAACTTACTTTACTTACTTAATCCCGTCATGCCTAGTGACACATGGGGCTTCAGAAAGGACTTTCCATGCTCTCCTGTCCCGTGCAACCTTCAGCGCAGAGCCCCACTTCAGAGATGCGGTTTCCAGTTCCTCTTCCATCATGCGCCTCCATGTTGTCCGTGGTCTGCCTTTCTTTCTCTTTCCTGCTGGTGTCCAAGTGAGGGCTACCCTTGCAGACATTTCTTGTCTCATTCTAATAACACGTCCGAGCAATTTCCATCTTCTCTTTTAACACAGAGAACTACTGAAGCAAATAAACAATATCTTCTATCTAGGACACATATTTACATACGAGAAAAGATGTGCAAAAGAGATTAGAAGAGAATAGTAATGACCAAACGTATATATTCAATGATATGAGCAAGTTACTAACGTCTAAACAGATAAGCTAATGATGGGGATTATCAAGTGCTATGTTTGCTCGATATTTTTGTATAGGTCAGAAACATGGACACTTAACAAGCATTTGAAAGACAAAATTAATGCATTTGAGGATAAACGAAAAATAGATTGTATTTTATGGAAAGAAGATCAGACAAATAAAGAAGTTCTAGAAAACTAATCCTCCCATGAGGTCATTTTATTGTAGTGGCGGGGAGGCGTGCGTGCTCCAATGATACTGTTGGCTAAGACAACGGGAACTTATGATCCTGGCAGGGAAGCCAGATCAGACATATCACTGAGGAGGAGCCAGACTAACTATGGCTTCCTGGTCCTCCAGGTTGAGAGTTTGGTTTTGGAATAACAATCCCATCCTGTTAAAAAAAAATGTACGCAACAGAAACGCTACTTATTCACATACATGAAGGGCTACCAGAGTCATTGACTGGAAGTGGTGAAAGCCGAAAGAAACCTATTTTCACGAGGTCGGACGTCCTGAATGCCAAAAACAAAATTGGATTATGGAATATCACAATACACAGGACGGCAAAGAATTTAATAGAATGGTGTGGATTTGTTGCTGCCCTAAACGGCATGGACGTCACGGGTTAGAAATGAGAAAATCTAGTAACAAAGAAAGAATTAATACAGGAAATAACAACCAAACAAATAAAATGTTTCGGAATCTCGGAATCATAAAGAGACATTACACATTGACCAGAACCATATTAGAGGGGAAAGTTGAAGGACGACGAGCAGGAGGAAGACCGAAACACAAGTGGGAGGGAAACGTCAAGAGATGGATAAATTAGAACCAGACAGAATGCAGCATAAAGGCACGAGTCAGTAGATGTTGGAGACTCATTGCATTCAACTGTCAATGCGGAGATGGTACCTAATAATGTAAGCAGCGCACATAATACATCTGCTGCTTGTCCCTTCCATATTATGGACTGATTTACTCAATCAAACGGTCAATGGTAGCCTCGTGGCAAGCACTAGACGTAAATATAAAAAGCGAGGTTTTCGGTGCCTAGACAGAAGCATGTAGTCATGTACCGAGTCTGTTCTTTTATCTCAAGACATAGCTACCTAGTATTATGGAGCAACCGTTACTGATTTACTAACTGATGCAGAGTTAGTAACTAATACTGAACGAGATGGCATTAACGCAGTCGTGATCACCTGATTATTTTGTCATTGTCTTTGTAAAACTACAGTACTTTGTGATTACGTGTTTTGGTCATCAATGCTGCGCTCTCCAATTGCTCTCTGACACTTCGTTTACTAGGGAAATTACTGTGTCCGACCCGCAGTCAATGCTATGTGTAAACAACATTTTAAGTTGGTTGCAGCATACTTGTCATATATCTAGGCCTCCAACGTTTAGGGGATTATGAAGATATGCTGTTCAAGATAAACGGGTGTTCACGCTAATGAATTAGCAAACACTCTTCAAACAGGTTTGCATCAAAGCACATATGGGTCTGACTTCGGTTCAGTAAACAATAAAACATTTACAGGATTCCTCTTTAATATGGTGATAGCTACATTAAAGACTAAAACAAAAAATTTTCATAGCGCATTCAACCAATATTAATTGTTTTAGAAACCTTTTAATTGAAATTATCCTAAAAATTTCTTTGTTATGCTTACTAACTATCGGTAACTATCGGTCACTTGTTTACACTCCTTTACAATTCACGTGGCTACTTCCGGGTTATGGTATTCGTCCTTAGCTACCGATTGACGATTACCTTTATCGGAAGTGAATTAAATTTCTTGGAAATCGAGTACAACAATAATTATTAAGAAATTCATCCTAGAACTACAAAGGACAACCATTTTCAGTATGAAGGTTGAGGCCGTTCTATCGCCCTCCAGTGGGTCTCTGTTATTCCGTTTGCTGGGGTCGTTGCTGTATCTAACTCAGTCAATGCTTCGGAAAGTCCAAAGGAGGGTATGAGTGGATGTATATTGAAGTTTCAACCTTCATAGGCTTACATGCATCTATCGTCCTGGACAAGAAAAAACAAATTAAATGGTTCGGCCACATAAGCAGATTACCAACAGACAGTGCACCTCAAAGAGCAATACGGCTCCGATACAATGGATACAAAACAAAAGGCAGGCCATGCAAAAGATGGACCTCAGTGAAAACAGAGGCGACGAAAGTCACTATCTACGAAGCGCACACAAGGGCACGTTTTAGAAATCTCTTCTTAACCTGATTCTGTGAGGCAAAACAGGATCGGGAAAAGAAAAAGGAAGAAAGACTGTTTTGGACATGCGGGAATGAGAGAGCGGACAGGCTGGCATCAACATCATTGATTGTTGAGGGTGGGTAGGCAGGATGTTCTTGGATCTCTTCACGGTTGCTTGTTGGATGATTGCATTAAAATAGATATTGAATCAGTCTAGCGATTCAAAAGAGTTTGGAGTTACCCGTTGTACAATAGAACTGGTTGCCTGAGGGGCAGAGTGAGGAGTGTGTTTAACCTGGGAGCCCTATGAAACCATCAGTATGCATACCCTTCGACATCTGGTGGTGAGAGTGAGCACCTATCGGTCTGTCCGGAGTGTTATAACATTGGTTCAATTTCCAATAACTCGTCGACAACTGCTGGAAGGCACGGAAAATCTATGGAAATACCAATAACCAATTTGCTTGAGAGGACTGATCACCTATAGGTCTGCCGGAAAGTAAAGGCATTTAAAGTAATCTTCAAAACTAATACATAGACCAAACAGTCTTCGATGGTGTATAGCAAGACAAAACAATAAATATAAATTATCATGTAGAAACGAAAGCGCAAAAATATATTATTTTTCAGAATGAACAAATGCATTTAACATCGATATGTATTCTTCATTAAAGATACGATATTCCAATATCGAAAAGCTGCACATTCGACTACAATACGTACAAACGAGAAGAATTTTTGATGAAGTGACGTAGGTAAATATTGTTGTCGAGAAAAGATTATATATTTATAATTAGACGTTTATTCCTACAGTAAAATAAAAATTAGAGTTGTGAATATCGATTAAAAACGGCTACTCTTAATTGTTGTGACATTACATCATTTATCTAATAACAAAGATGTGAAGCAGTGATTCCTATGGGAAAGTGAAACTCGCTTCACTTTCAACTTTCAGTGTCACTCTAGTCTAACTACTCGTCTGAGACTTCTGAACTCGTATATTGAAACTTACACTCTACTCAGTTCTAGACTGAAACTACAGTCACACACCACTGATCACAGTAGACTGAGTAGTTAGTTATATTATTTAGTAATATGTGACTCCATGTCTTAATTAATATGCATAAACCGACAACGCCCACATAAACATATCAATAGTATCCAATAGTAAATAGTAAATACTATTGCAATAATAGCGATTCAGAATCAGATGTTCTAACTTTTCGTAAATGAAACGGTGAGATACTAGGCTACTAATTAAATATCAATAGTAGTGGTATTATATCATACATGTCATTATATTTTGTTTTTCCTGTTGTCGGTATAAGTTTCTGTTGTTGAAATTTTGTTTTTCTTTTTACTGTTTGATTTAAATTAAAAGTGTATCGGTTATTTATGTCTTTTTATTGATAACTGTTCAATATTATTCTCCCAAACACATTCACAGATTTATACTGTGTATATTTATCATCAATTGACTTTGTAGTGTCCTCATCCAACAAGTGATCACTTATAAACTAAATAGCTATGGGAATCACCAGTATCATAGTATACCGGATTCAGCATTTGCTGGAGGGTATTTAGCACTTATAGATCTGCTATCAGTGCAGTGATGTCTGTTCTGGAACAAATAAGATCAATCATTAATATTGAGGACTTCCAGTTATTATTAGTTTCTTCTTCATTGAGCGCTCCACATCAACCACTTGTTAGCCACTCTTTGTGATTTGTATGTGATCTGAGTCTAAGAGCGATCGTATGTTGTGCCAGTTATGCACCTACAAGTAGGCCTGCACGTCCGATTTCTGCGATGCTTTTTATTTACTAAGGTAGCTTCACTAAGCTCCTACCTCAGTCTGCTCTTATAACATACTTTGTAAGTCACTGTGCCACTATTCTTTGCTCCCCTGCGAGCCCCGGCAACATACAAGCGATTACATTTTTGAAGGTAGTCTTTCATATATTTTTGTTACTGCAGTTTTATTAGTCAAATTTCAGTTAGTTTCCATGAGAACTTAAGGGCTACAGTTATCGTTAGTTGCCAATTCCTATTTTGAACTGTTTTTCCTGTGAAAGCCTTAGTTGTTTTCACTTTCTCATATATTCTTTAGCAAACCAATTTCATATTTGGTGAAGAGAGTAAAAAATGAGGTTTGTTCCTCCATCTTTTTAATAAGTGACATATTTAAGACTCTTTTCATTTATTAATGTTAGTTTTCATTGTTTTGTTCACATCAATCAGCAGTCCAGTTTTTGTTTCCACTGTTAGTTTTTATGTCTGTCTGCCTCATCAGAAAGAAATAATCAACCATCTATGCATATGTTATGAGAAAAGATAGTTTGAATACATTGTGACAACGAACAAGATACAGGGGAAAAAAGATAGCGAGAGAATCATTTTTAGATAGTTAACCTCATGGCATGGTGAAAAAAAACAGTATCAGAACTCATTGCTAGAACAAGATACAAGGAGTTGGGGAAGAATATTGATAACTTATGCCTGCTGTCACAGCACTTAATGATGATGATAGCAGGAGATAAACAATTTTTTAATTGCTGTCATAAACAACTATAAAAATAATAGGAATAGTTTATTACAATACTTTACAATGTTTTTACATATTCTATTTTTCTACATGGATCATAAGTACATATTTGTGGACATTTTAATGTTGTGTGAGATTGTTGACAACATATCTGATATTTAGTGCTAAATAGATGAGTTTGTAAAGAGATACTCATTCATTCCTGTTGGATGATTGAATAACAATAGATTTTTGTTGCTCATAATTTTCTTTTCATCTGAGACAGAAGTAGTATCTGATACATTAATTGTTCCTTCATTAAGTACTTTTTTGTTCACTTATTTCTTTATCATACCTCTTATATCTTTAGCTTACTTGTTTCTTTAGCAAACCCATTACTTATTTCTTTAGCATACCTGTTGCGTGTTTCTGTTTTATTTGTGGGCATCTGTAGCGTAAGCGGTAGGGAGCTCAATCACAACCCAAGCGTACCTGGTTCAAACTCTGCGACAGACAGTTTGAAAGCAAATTTGTTTTCGTAGGATTTTTACGAAAGGTAAAAATAGACCTCACTGTTCAGAAAGCAATGGAAAAACCAATGAACACATAAGTGGTGCCTAGAAAATCAGCGACTCATTTACTGTGATTGATGGCTACATCATGTAAAGAATATGCCACGATTTTAATTCATTTTTTATTTATTTTCCCATTGCAGTTTCAAATGAACAGACCCAGTACAAGCTTCTCCAGGAACTTACAGAAATAAATGATAACATGAAAAACAACTCCATGCTTGAAGAGACTGCTGGGTCATCTCTAAACTGTAGCCAGAATCTTCATCCTTTTGTAAATGTTAACTCGTTACAACAGGTTAAAGGTGGTGGTAGAAATGGCAGCACACCAATGCTTATGGACTATGAATTTATTATAAACAATCAAAATGGACAAGATAGAGAAAGTGAAACAAGTAAAAAATCCAGGAGTACATGGAATGACACAGATGGGCAGGATGTATATAGTGAAATATTATATGATGACCAGTTTTGCACTACAGATTGTGAAAAAGATGTTGATTTTGATATGGTGATAAAAGAACAGAATAGTTCATGCATTGACAAGGATGAAAACTTTGATATGAAACTGAAACATCCGGAAGAAAGTTGTTCAACAGATAAAAATTATGAAATATCATCAAGTCAGAACAATGCAGACATTGAAACAGATGAAGACTATGGGATGCTAATAAAAGATATAGATGATTGTCCCAACACTACCAGATACAGTAATGTTGAGGTGTCCAGTGTTAATAACAGCAAAATATTCGCCGCAGACATTGACAAGTCTAACAACATGGGTAATGAGATAGATTGTGAGGCAGTCACCAGACATCAGGCAGAGTCCAGTAACAATAACAATAAAGATGAGGGTTGTATCAATGATTTCTTTGACATTAGTGATGGGGATGAAGAAGTTGAATCTGGGATTAATCTTGAATTGCCTTGTGAAGGAGAGGAAAATAGAAACAAATTTACACCCAAAAAGTTGTATGTCAAGAGTCATGCAAGAAAGCAGACAGCACAATCAAAATATAAGACTGCTAATCTTACTGAGGTTGAAAAGGATGACTATAACTTGAGATTTAAAGCAAATAGACATTTTGTTAGAAAGTCTGAAAGAAATAGTACCAGTTTTGTGAATGAACCATATTGTTCGCAAGTGTCACAAGATGCTGATAATATGAGAAACAACAAAATTGGTGATATTGATAGTATGTTAAACTACAAACAAGGATTGTACTTTATGAATGATGGCAGTTTGAGTAACTTACAAGGGGACACAAGTAGTGTTTGTGATTTTGATAGGTTGTCTCCCATATTTATGAAGCAGAAGAAACATCCAACCAGTGATAACAAACATAAATGTAGTAATAGTACTCTCTTATCAAAGATGTCTGAAACTACAAGTTTGCCTTTGGATAGCTTTGATAGTGTGGATGGCTTATATCTTTCTCATACTGACAGGGATTTACAGGACTGTTCATCTAATACTGGTAGTTCCAGTGTATGCTTTCAGGAAATCAGTGATGACGGCTTAGCTTTGTTCACAATTATGAGTTCCTGCGGAAGTTCTTCTCTTGACAATGAATCTTTTTTTCCTTTATGTACTACAAGTGGCCCCAGAACCTTACACAGTGTCCAAAATAGTTTGAAACATTCATTTAATGTTTCAAAGGCAGGTCCAGCTATGTGTTCTGCAGCTTGCAACTGTGTACAATCTTCTACAGAATATTCTGCCAAGGACAAATTGTTTGATAATTCATGGCAAGGAAGTCAAAGTGCTTCTTCAGACATTGACAATGTCCAATACAATGTTAACTCATCCTCAGCAGATGCTGCAAGTCCAGCAACATCATCATCATTTTTGCAATCTCATGGAAGATCAGCCACTGGCATTAAGTTTTCAAAAAGAAATGAACAAGATATGAACTGCATAACGCAAACTTCATCTCCTGATGAGAACAAAATAATGACCACAAAAACTCTTTCACTACCAGCATCAGTAGCTTCAATAACTCCCACTTGCTGTCTTAGCGATTTTGATGTTGTGAATGGTGAAAGTGAGACAGATTTAGGTCTCACATCGAAAATTCATAGATCTTTATCGACAGATAATCTGAAAGGTTTAGAGGATGCGTTTAACAGCGTAGAAAGTGTCGATTCAACTCAGAAGCTTCAAACACCAAGTCATTTCTTAGAACGTAGAGAGAAGCAACGAAACACATCATCTCATGTACATGTCTGTAAAATCGCTGATATCTCTAGCAGTATTCCAACTTCTTTTACATCAAATTGTCCAGCAACAGAAGGACTTGCTGTAGAAGAAGCATGTGATTCTATAGAAAAGCAGTTATTATCCACTCAGTGCTCATCAGCTGCAAAGTCTAACACCCTGCCCTCTGTGCTTCAAGTTTCAACATCCTCACACAACACTTCAGTAGATAACCCAGCAGTTACTGCTAACAAAAGACATATCAAAAGCTTTCTCAACACTTATGTGAACCATCGATTGAAAACGGAAGCTTATACCAATGAGGATATCAATGATGTTGCAGATGAATTTGCCCTTGTATTGAAAGGTTCCAGGAAGAGACCACACGATGCTAACCTTACAAACACTATGTTCCCAATAAAGAAACCTTATTTGGTGAGTAGTTATCTAAATTTGTATTGATTGCAAGCAAATACTTTTATATGATTAGTTATTGGTATACATTTCAAATAAAAGTTACATAAGAACAAAAGCCGGAACATCAAAAACATTCACAGTAAAACTCAAGAGTTAGACAGGGATGTATGCTCTCCCCACTGCTGTTTATAACATACATGGACAACATAAGTAGAGAAGCAGGAATAGAGAAAGAAAATAATATTTCAGAACTTTTATTTGCAGATGACCAAGTACTGATTGCAGAAAACGAAGAATCTCTCCAAAACCATTTGAGCTTAGTTAACATCAAGGGTGAGGAGTACAACATGAAAATAAATATAATAAAGACAGAGACAATGGCAATAAGTAGACAACCAGAAAGCCTTACAATAAAACTCCAGAACGTAGACATAAAACAAACAATTGAGGCCAAATACTTTGGAGCAATTTTCATAGCAGATGGAAGTATCGATAGTGAAATCAGCAATCGTTGCACAAAAGCTAACCAAGTACTGGGACAGTTAACACCACTGTTGTCACATAAAGAGATACCGCTAGCAACTAAAGCAAATCTCATAAGAACGATTTTCTGGCCAACACTATGTTACCAGTGTCAAACATGGCCAATAACAGCAGCTAATGAGCGGAAAATCATAACGACAGAGATGAGGTGTCTTAGAAGAGCTGCATGTGTGACAATAAGAGACAAGATTAGAAATGAAGAAATCAGAAGGAGACTGGATGTGAAACCAGTTATGCAATTCATAAAAGAACAACAGATTACATGGTTTGGACACCTAACAAGAATGCCCTGGTATCGCCTACCACAGAGAGCCACACAGAAAAGTATAATGAGTACAAGGCAAGAGGAAGACCATGCAAAAGATGGAGCGACGGCATCAAGAACAGCCTTACGAACATGAATATCACCTTACAAAGTGCCTTAAAACAAGCACACACAAGATCACTACGTTTCACCCCCAACACTTCTATAAAGAAGTAAATGGTGGAAGAGAAGAAGTTATTGGTTATTAAACTGATGTCCTTGCATTCAGGACAGACCCATAGGTGCTCAGTCTCCTCCAACAGATATAGAAGAGTATGCATACTAATGCTTCCCGTAGCTGTATTTATATGAATTTGTATGAATGTAGGGATGTTGTTTTTTGTGTGTCTTACATCATGTTTTTGTTATCATCTGTGATAGTTATCTAGCCAAGCAGACTGAAGACTAGTGCTATAGGTCTTTAGCATGTCTCTTTCTTTCGCTTGTTCATGCTGTATGGTCCAGTAACTATTACTTCAGTTATCTGTTCATGTCTGTACACTGTCTTTGGTGAGTCTCTTTCTTTCACTTGTTCATGCTGTATGGTCCAGTAACTATTACTTCAGTTATCTGTTTATGTCTGTACACTGTCTTTGGTGAACCTCTTTCTTTCACTTGTTCATGCTGTATGGTCCAGTAACTATTACTTCAGTTATCTGTTCATGACTGTACACTGTCTTTGGTGAACCTCTTTCTTTCACTTGTTCATGCTGTATGGTCCAGTAACTATTACTTCAGTTATCTGTTCATGTCTGTACACTGTCTTTGGTGAGTCTCTTTCTTTCACTTGTTCATACTGTATGGTCCAGTAACTATTACTTCAGTTATCTGTTTATGTCTGTACACTGTCTTTGGTGAACCTCTTTCTTTCACTTGTTCATGCTGTATGGTCCAGTAACTATTACTTCAGTTATCTGTTTATGTCTGTACACTGTATTCAGTGAGCCTCTTTCTTTCACTTGTTCAGGTTATACATCCAATAACTGGTGCATCTGTTATCTGATCTGCATAAGTCTCAAACACAGTGTCTCTGCGTGCCTATACAATGGTGTTTTTTAGGACATCCTTATCCTCTTCTTCTCTGGATATTCTCTTCCAGTATTTTCTTTACTGCTTGCCCTCAACATTAGAAGTGCATTAATTTGATGTTTTTGAGAGTGATCATGTTTTCTGCTAATTTCAGCTGACATTTACCTTTTGAGAGTTTATAAATAATTAGATTAATTTTTCATGCTTTCAGGTTGGATCTAGTGTTGCAGCAAATTCCAAAAATCCTATGGAAGAATTCAATACGGATATGAAAGATTCCTTGAAAGAATCCAAAATGGAAATGGATTCTGTTCATGGTTCATATACTAATTCATCACTGCAGACGAAGAAGACGGTTCAAGAATATGGTATGGTACTCCTGACTATTGTTAAGTTTGAAATGCATGATTAAACTGTACATCTACACATCAGCGGGTATGTCAGGAGTGCTATTAAGTTGATTATTCTCATACATAAACTCTTGAGTTGTAAGTTTGAATATGCTCATAAAAATCGGTGGTCATTCTAAGGCTGGTAGCATTTTGATAGATGTTATTTCTGAATGATACTGGTGATGTCCATACACATTTGCTCTGTTCCTGTTATCTGATTATAGATCGATTCTATCATCCACTAACATATTGATGTTGTGGTAATGCCAGGTTGAAATCTCCAATTAAAGTGTTATTTTTATTTTACTAAAAATAACTCTCAGGTTGACCTAGTCTAAATTAAGTACCAGAGAAACACTGGGAAGTAAAGGTGGCCAGTGTAATGTTGACCACATCACCCATCATGTACCATTGATCAAAGAATAATATGAGCCTACCATCATATTCTCCCAATATATCTTGTGGTGTGAAAACTGGTTGTTTTGTTGTTTTTGTGTGTTTTTTCCGATCCAGAAGCATTTGAGCTTTCAGCTCTTTGGCTCGGTGCCATGGACATCGTAACCCTTTGGTTCGGTGCCACGAACACCATAAATCTGGAGAACCTGTGGCTTTTCTGCCAGCCCGCGGAATTGATCCGTACTCACAGGGGGCTTGTCACCCGTCATCCAATGCACTAGGAACACGCTGGGCAGGCAGGCCAAACTGGTTGTTTACTGACTATACTGATATTGGGGCTATAATGACATGCATCGTTTTTAATAAGTTATAACCTATATCATATTTTATTGTGTCATTTTCTTTTTTTCCGAACGCTCCATATCAACCACTTGTTAAACCACTCTTTGTGATTTTTATATGATCTGAGCCTAAGAGCGATTGTATATTGTGTGAGTTATGTGCCTACAAGTAGGCCAGCACATCCGATTTCTGGGACACTTTTTGTTTACTAGGATAGCTTCCCTATACCCCTACCTCTGTCGCCTCTTATGACATGCCTCGTAGGTCGTCGTGTTACTATTCTTTGTTGACCTCAGCAATATGTGGGTGGTTTGGCTTATAAAAACTAATATAACAACCCTTCTGTCAAGCACCAGACCACATGATGCTTAGTCATGAGAATAAGGTTATTATTAAGACATAAATGATACCAATTTTATAACTGAAACAAAGTTGGTAACTATTATTGGCTAAGTACACTCAAAATAACAAAAAGTTACTTCATATACAGATATTTGACAAGTAATGAGTATCAGGTAACATGGAGGACAACAAAATAAACCACCAGAAAACTACAGACTTTTATAAATGGATATTTACATAGAATAGAGGGACCGATATGGTATGATAGAATTCATCATCATCAAATAGCTTGTCCTTAGCAGAACTTTGCCACCCCAACAGTCCTCCAGAATTTCTCTCTCTACAGGCCAGATGTCCTGCCTCTGCAGCCGTCATGTTCAAACCATGATAGGATTACAAACAATAAACTCAGAGAAAAACTAAGCAAATACCAGTGGGAAAAAAGCTAAGAAAGAGATGCTGGCGATGGATAGGACACACATTGAGAAGGTTGACTGGAAGCATTGCAAGACAGGCACTGTTTTGGAACCAAGAGGGAAAGAAGAATAGGGTAAGGCTTAGAAATACCTGGAGAAGAGAGCTGGAGACTGATATTAAAAGGATAGGCAAGATGTGGAAAGGAATGGCAAGAGAGAGGAAGGGCTGGAAGAAGTTTGTTGAAGACCTATTCACCAATTGAGGCTGGGTCGGCCTGAAAGCGGTTACCGTTGAAAATAAATTCTGCTCCAACTGTGGAATTTTACCCGAACCGTGCGCCTTAGAAGCCATTGCACTAACCATGGGCTCTCATGTTCTCACTTTCATATTTTAATTTAATCTACATTTTCATCTTAAAAGCAGGATGCTTATAAGTGTGTGACATAGAACAAAAAAATATCAAGAATACTCTCTTTCTTTTGATTTATAATTATATTTATTAATACCACCAAATTGTTTCGTTTCCTCACATTAGATTCTGCAATAATGTTGTGCAAGATTTGTGACATATCCAGCTCAAGTTCCAAGTCCATTAGGTGTAGGAATTCTCATGCCATCTGTCAGAATTGTTTGGAAGACGAGATTCGTCTAGTTATGGCCTCAGATAAGGTATGTACACTTAACATTAGTTAACACTAAAGGCTAGTTGCAGAACAGATTGAAGCATACAGAACAACTACTTCCATTATGAACACCATTACTACTGCCTTCTATTGGCTCTTTGGGACTTGGTTTACTGTGGACACTATTGTGTCTGACTCTCAGTCTGTGCTTTGAAAGGTTCAAAAGGGTGGCTTGCGGTCAGTCTGGATTTTACCCCACAACCTTCAGAATGACAGCAAACATCTTAACCACTTTGTTATAGACTCCCACCCCCCACATCTAAAGTATGTATTGAGCTGTAGCCCCACACTTGAACTTGAAATATTATACCATTGATGGCTTCAGTCTAATAAATTATTTTACAGATGAAGCTTTGTTTTCTTTTATGTTTGAAAATGTGTTCAAATTCCCTGGAAAACATTGAGCAAGTCAAGAAAAGTATCAGAATAAAGTTGAAGGAGAAACACAGTTGTTTTGAATGTTCTTCCTGGACAATAAGTATATTTGCTTCACAAATGCTGTTTTAAACATTTCTCTTTGTGTTCACTCTACAGCATAGATTCCCAAACTTTTTCAGCTCATCGCCCACTGCACGACATCATTTTTGTAATGCCCCCCCCCTCCCCAAATAACAGTTTGCCAACGACCCCCCTTCCCCTCACATATATATATATACATGCTCTATTTTCACTTTGACATAGAACAATTGATATATAGTTCTGTCATACATTATCATTTTTCAAATGATTATATGCATGAAATAGAAAAATAATTTTTAAAATGGATCATGTAAGACTGGCATAAGAGGAATTAAAATGCAGAATTCAAATTTTTCAATCAGAAAATCACAAAAAAATAACTCTCCCCAAATGCTTCTGAACCCACCATCACCCCCCTGGAAGGCTTCAGTGCCCACAGGAGGGCCGTACCGCCCACTTTGGGAAACGCTGCTCTACAGCTACCAGTTGTTAAATATATTCTGTGATTTGGGCTAAATAGTATAAGCACATTGTTTTTATTTTGCACCTCTAGGTCCTGCATGTCTAAATTCTACGTAAATGCTCATTTTATTTGAACCTTCCTCCAGCCAATTTGTTGAAACTACCTTTCAAAGTCAGTCACAGTTGCTATCACTTAGGACTTCTCATTAAAATTATTTAAGTTATAAAATTGACAAATATCTTGGTTTTCCAAGAAGAAGATTGCAGTTGTTTTTAAAAAATAAAATTCTAGAAGAGGTGCCAGTTAAAATCTGTTGCGATCACTTAGGACTCCTCAATAAAATTCAAATAAGCTTAAAAAATGTGTAACTTTCATAGTTTTCCAAGAATTTATATAAAGGAGATTTCAATTGTTTTGTTATGTTTTTTTTTAGAAAGCTCTAGAAGAGGTACCAGTAGAATGTGTTAAAATGTAAAATCACTTATAATTCCTGATTAAAATTCAAATACATTTTTTTAAAATGGCATCTTTCATGATTTTTCAAGGCTTTACATGAAGGAGATTTCATTTGTCTTTTATAAAATTCTAGTAGTTTTTTTTTATTGATGGGACCAATGGAACTATTTCTTTGAATTGTATTACAAATCTTGATCGACTACTGGTTGATAGAAGTGACCTCATTGCGAACTAGATATACACATAGATGCTTATTCTCTTCCATCAGGTGTTTATGGGATATGCTGCCCTTTGTTTGATCTCACAGGTGCCCTGTTCTGCTAGTACTGCACACTTAATTCAAAATTAATTCATTTGCAGAATATATGTCTCACCAATTGCTTAGCCATCCCCAAATAAGCAGTCAGGGAACATTAGCAGTGTGTCTTCTCTGAAAATCCATCTTCAAATACTTCACTATAGACATTTTTGAAACCAGCATGTTAGCTGTTTTAAAGAGTTGTATTTTTCACACATATTTATTCTTTTGCATAGGTGTATCTGTCATGTCCAGTGGAGTCCTGCAAAGCTGCTATTACTCTAGGTATGTTTTTTGACATTTGTGTTACTTTTTCCACATATTTCCTTCATATTATCACCATCCATTAACTTGTCCTGTAGATAATTTTTTGACAATAACAGTCCTTTAGAGTTTCTATCTTATGCAGCTGTTATATGATTCTGTTATGCTGGAGGAAACAGCTCTACAGGATTTAGAATCATGCACATACCTTGGTAGCAACATAGACACAGAAGGGTAAACAAACAAAGATGTCAAGATAAGAATACAAAAAGCAAGGGAAACTTTATTGCATTGAGTAAATTATGGAAATCAAAGGAGATCAAAACAAACACAAAGCTGAGAATCTTTCAATCAAATGTGAAGTCAGTGCTGTTCTATAGCTCATAAACATGGAAGATGACAAAAGAAACCACCAGAAAACTACAGACCTTCATAAATGGATGTTTACGTAGAATAGAGGGACTGAGATGGTATGATAAGATTACGACGAGGAACTCAGAGAAAGAACTAAGCAGATACCAATGAAGAAAGAGCTAAAAAGAGACGCTAACGATGGATAGGACATACATTGAAAAGACAGATCGGAAGCATTGCAAGACAGGCACTGTTTTGGAACCCGCACCGAAAGAGAAGTAGGGGAAGGCCTAGACAGACCTGGAGAAGAGAGCTGGAGGCTGATATTAAAAGAATAGGTGAAACATGGAAAGAATTGGAAGGGATGCCAAGAGAGAGGAAGAGCTGAAAGAAGTTTGTTGAAGACCTATGCTCCATTGGGAGTTGAAAGTTGAAGAAGATATGATTATGTGTGCTGTTATGTTCAAGTTATCTAGTCCTTATGTCACCTTCTTATAGTGGACACTCATTGAGAATTACTTGTCTCATCTATCATGTGCAAGAGCTATAACTCAATTGCAACATATACCTCTGAAGTTGAAGTAAGGCTTGCCTAAATGGCAAGAGACACTGATGATAAGGACAGAAAGTCTTCATGCAAAAATTGGTCAGAGCACATTTTAGACTACGCCTGAATTCATAGTGGGCAAACGGAAAACAAGGTTGGTTTAACCTTTTCACTCCATAATTTTGTCCAATATCCGGATGCATTTATACTGCAGTGTATTAACCATTATACTGACTTTGTGTTGTCTTGAAAAGTACACCGAGCCAGTATATCCGCTCAGAAGTGCAAAAGGGTTAATATCCCATTAAGGTTTCCTGCTATTAATAGTCATGTTTATATTATCCACAGATTCCTTATCTTCTGTTCTACCTTCTTTTATTTTGGATCTCTTGGGAGATAATCTTCGCTTAAAGGAACAAAGGGCATCTGCCAAAGCTATCAAGAAAATGCAAGGATTGGTCATGTAAGTATTTTGTTTTCAAGAGAATAAATAACATTTGTTCTTGTCATTTTCTACTTTGGAAGTAAGATAACAGCCAGTGCAGCTCTGAAATAAAAAATAGATTAGGCCATACCAAGATAGAGTTCCAGAAAATTAAAAGAATCATAAGCCACAAGTTGTAACACAGTTCTTTAGTATTCTTCTTTGCGTTCGTTCTTTACGGCCAATTTTAATCACTCTTTGTGATACGTTTGATCTTTGCCAAGAATGTGTATACGTTGCACATTGGTTTCGTAGGCCCCTCTTCTTCTTCTTTGCGTTCGTTCTTTACGACCAATTTTAATAAATCTTTGTGATTTGTTTGATCTTTGCCAAGAACGTGTATACGTTGCACATTGGTTTGGTAGGCCCTAAATGCATAGACTTCTACACGTTTAGGATACATGCATCCGATTTCAGCCAAACCTCCTTAGTCACCTCTTATGACATGTGTGGCAGGTAACAGTGGTTCTATTCTTTACACCCCAGATTTGGGCCCGATATCCACTCGGCGACTTCTTAGTATGAAATAGAGACAGTTCAGATATAGACAAGTCTAAAGCTGAAGGATTTACTTTGTTGCACCGGAATTTACCCCTTATGGCTCGGGGGCCCCCTCCTTCCCTCCACAGAAATGGCACACCATCTACAAAGAGTATTGCACAAAGCACGCACTCTTTAGTTCCTGCAACAATCCTGGGGGTCTATGGAAAAAAATGCACTCGTGAACAGAAAGGCATGGCCCGGATTCGAACCTATGACATTCGGAACACAAGACAAGGCTTAGTAACAGAGACCCCCCAAATATAGACAAGTGGGATAAATAAACAAATAGGATCACTGGATGCCACAGAAATGTGGCTGTACACTAGAATATTAAGAATCCCATGGTATTTTCTGTAAACACTAATGTTGCTGTCTTGAGAGAGTCCCCAAAGTACAAGGAAATGACAATGAAATGCTACTCCTTTGATTCTTTAATCAGCTGAAACATATTTACAATATGAGTTCTATGTTGAATTATCCATAAAGTTTGATAAAGTAGAGTAATAAAAAAAACTATGATAGGTGGTTATGCATATTTAATACATTTTTTCCGTTTGCCTGCTTTGAATTCAGGCAGTCAGGGCGCCTAATACAGCACCTCTGATTGATTTTTGTGTGAAATCTTGCTTTCCTTATTACCATTGTTTCTCGCTATTCAGGCAGTTCTTACTCCGACTTCAGGGGTACTTGTAATTTAGTTCTCCAAGTAAAGGGATCAGGCCAAGTAAAGGATCAGGCCAAGTAAAGGATCAGGCCAAGTGAAGGATCAGGCCAAGTAAAGGATCAGGCCAAGTAAAGGATCAGGCCAAGTAAAGGGATCAGGCTAAGTAAAGGGATCAGGCCAAGTAAAGGATCAGGCCAAGTAAAGGATCAGGCCAAGTAAAGGGATCAGGCCAAGTGAAGGATCAGGCCAAGTAAAGGGATCAGGCCAAGTAAAGGATCAGGCCAAGTGAAGGATCAGGCCAAGTAAAGGATCAGGCCATGTAAAGGATCAGGAAACCTGTAGTCAGACCACATACCGTGTGCACACAAAATTTGTTTGGCTTAAGTTGGCCTCAAATCACAGAATTCTCCTGGCATGTGGTTACTAGCAAAGTGTGTTACTGACTTTGCTTTCAGCATCCTGAATATCTGGCCAACACTGTGTTACCAGTGTCAAACATGGGCAATAACAGCAGCTAATGAGCGGAAAATCATAACGACAGAGATAAGGTGGAAGAGAAGAAGAAGAATATGTCCTGAATATTTAATATAACAATTATTTGTTGATTTATTGTATGTTAATGTTTGTAGAGAAGTGAAAACACTTATTGTGGTTAACTGAGCCAGTTTTACTGAGTGTTGAATATGTGCTGAATGTCCTTGTTGTACAGAAAGTTTTGCAGAGTTCAGTCTTACTTAGTAATATATATTATTACATTTCTTCAACAGCTGCCCTCATTGTTCTTGTCCAGGACTGCTGGAGGAATATCTGCTACATTTTATTTGTGCCACTTGCAAAAGTGTATGGGTTTGATTTTTAGACATTTGAGAGAAAGTAGAATGAGAGTAAGAAGTAGAGTATATGCTTGTCTATCTACAAGCTTTATTTCAGTATATGTAGTGTGTGCATGTACATAATATATATGTTACTTTAAGGTGTGTGTGTGTTATTTATGGTATAAACTCAGCGTTTTCGTAGCGCGTTGGATGACGGGTGACAAGCCCCCTGTGAGCGCGGTTCAATTCTGCGGGCTGGCAGAAAAGCCACATGTTCTCCAGATTTACAGTGTACGTGGCACCACACTGAAGGGTTACAATGTCCATGGCACTGAGCCGAAGAGCTGAAATCTCAAGTGCTTCTGGATAAATACAAAAAAATTATGGTATAACAGGTTTAATTTTAAGTCTATTTGTTTCAGTCTCTGAGGGTCTTATTAAGTAGTTAGAGAGCTGACTTTTAAACTTAACCCTTTCGCCCTGTATTATTTTGACCTCTGGACGCATTTATTTTGCGCTTCAAATTTAACATTCAATGTCAATTAGTTTAATCCTTTATAACCCTTGTACTGTTTCTCTAAAGTATGACATATTATATATTAAATTGTTGCTAATTGGATGTGGAATACATTAATATAATAATATTTTACATCAGGTGATATACGTTTGAGAAAATTAGATTATTGTAGCATGACTATTTTGAAAAACAAAAAATCATAAAATATTATTTCTACTCTCCGGTTTGTATTACATCTTAGTATTCATAGATGTTTCCAGAAGTAGCAGTTACATGAAGATAAACCATGTGCGAACATATTCTATAAGTTTCATCTAACTAGGTGCAATAGTTTTTATAATATTCACTTTTTAGTGCAGACATGTCAATAAATGGAATGTGGAACGCCCATTCTTTAGATGCAATTATTACATTAGACTTACAACTATCGATACTGCATTTCATAAACAATCAAATGTCATTATTACCATCAATTAAATCTTCTTCATTACTATCACAAGTTATAATTTGATCTAACAGTACTCAAGATTACACTGTAAACATCGTCGGAAACATTAACGTTTTAAAAAAAAAGTCTCAACTTGAACACAATAATACACTGCTTTCCCTCTTTCAAATCTTTTTTAAATGGAGATAGTAATGTACCTACATATATATACTTTCCGTTTATGAAGATTTTTTTAACTTCAGTAAAGAGGTTCTGAAGATACATTCGTTTCCGTGAACAGACATCCAAAAGCCGATATATCGGTTCTGCAACATCATGAACATTACTCTGAACCGATATATCGGCTCTAGAGTCCCGTTGAGTTAAATGTTACTCAAATTGGTCTGCACACTAGTCACTCCATTTGTAGATGACAGCCTAATTTGTTAAATTTTAAATTAAAATTCAGAACATATCACCTTTCAACTCCCAACGGAGCAAGCTCTTCAACAAACTTCTTCCAGCTCTTCCTCTCTCTTGCCATCCCTTCCAATTCTGTCCATGTTTTACCTATCCTTTTAATTTCAGCCTCCAGCTGTCTTCTCCAGGTCTGTCTAGGCTTTCCCCTACTCTTCTTTCCCTGCGGTTTCCAAAACAGTGCCTGTCTTGCAATGCTTCTGGTCAGTCTTCTCAATGTATGTCCTATCCATCGCCATCATCTCTTTCTGAGTTCCTAGTTTCGAGAACATATACTGGAGCTGTGAAAATTAGGATAGATATGCATCATCACTTCTATCAACAATTAAATTATAAGAGCAAATAAAAAAACAATCAGTCAACAATTTTCTAGAAAAAAGAAATGAGTGGATCAGTCATCGGGTTAGAATGAAATCTGACCTGACTGCAGTATGAACATTCTACATGAGAGTATCATGATACAAAGCATGAAGGTGACCAAAAAGTTGGCTAGATGGAATTGGAGAGACAGTAAATAAATTCAGCATGACTCCAGCCCAAGTTACACAGCATGAGAGGAATAGAAAACTTATTTACTTCAATACTTCACTGCTGTATGATGTTGAGCTATTACCTGCCATTTCTGTCCAAATAAACAGCGCAGATTCCTTCTATATTAATTTTGTAAACATTTTGATGTATTTGTTTATTTAACTTTCTGTTGCCTTCTTTCTTACCTTTACTTTGGATAATCAAGAAGAGACCAGTTTAGAACTGAAGACATCAATGAAAAAATGGAGTACAACATCAGTACTAAACTTCATCAAGAAACAACAAATTAAATGTGTTCAGTCACATAAATAGATTACCAACAGACAGTGCACCTCAAAGATCAATGTTACTCTGATACAGTGGATACATAACAAAAAGCTGTCCATTCAAATGGTGGATCTCAGAGATAACAGAGGTGGCGAAAAATACTTTATGAAACACTTGCAAAAGCCCATTCTATAAATCTCTTCTTATCCTGATGCTGGGAGGGAAAAACAAGAGAGAAAGAAAAAAAGAAGATTCCTTTTATATTAATATATTATTATAATATATATTTATATTAATATATTATTTGGACAATCAAAGAGTTGACTGTATATCAATTCTCTCCAGAACTTTCCTTAAAGATTTTTCTTTTCTGTTTCAGAGCTGTTGCCGCTACTGTAAGGCTCCATGGGCACACCAAGAGGAACATGATGGTTGCTACCTTCTAAGTATTGTTGGCACAGAGTGTTTGAAGGATATCTCTAAACTTCCACAAAACTGGAACTTAAATGTAACACCTTTCAATAAGGTCGGTAGAGAACATACATGTCAATTTTTTATGTTAATATTCTAAATGTGATTTGTAGTCTATTGATACACTTCATCTACTTTGTGTTACCAGAGCCAAACCAAACATGGACAATGAATAAGCGCAGTCACAAAAAATAACTACATGTGAAATGTGGTCCCTGCAAAAAGTTACCAACAACACCAGAAAAGACAGAGTCATCAACATAAGAAAGAAAGTTGGCACAGAGCCTTGCTTGAATTACATTGAGAAAGAAAGAAGTGGTTTGGCCACTTAATAAGAATGCATCCAAACTTCACAGTATACACAGTCTTCTACAACAGAACATCAGGAAAGAAGACGAGAGGTAGATCACGAAAAAGATGGTTAGATGACATAGCAGAATCCTGCCAAAGAGCAAAAATAACAATCACCCAAGCCACCAGAATGGCACAAGAGAAAAAACAGAAAACAACGACACTGGGTAACAGCCCAGTAACAGTGTCACAACAAAAGAAGAAGAAGAAAGAAGATACCCTTCACGGCATTGAGTGTTCGTCAAGTAATTGATGTTATCTAGAGCTTCTAAGTGTATCAGTCTTTTGCAGCTGCTGCCTAGTTTAGAAATGTGCAAGTGTTGAGTGATGATTGACATGAAGTTTGTGATTGTTGGGTGTTCTGGTAATAACTTTGTTTTCTACATTGAGAGGTTTGAACATTCATAATCAAGAGGTTTGAGAACAGACTTCTTAATAGACAGATAATGTGATCATTTTCTGGTTTACATTGTCCATCTGACTCCTTCCCTGCTTCATTTTCACTTTGACATAGAAAATTGATATATATTTCTGTCATACATGGTCAATTTTCAAATGATTACATACATGAGATAGAAAATTGATGAAAAAGTGGATCGTGTATGATGGACATAAGATGAATTAAAATGTAGAATTCAAATTTTTTTATGATTATTCAATCGAAAATAAAAAATAAAAAAACTCCCCAAATGCTTCTGAATCCATCGCCCCCTGGAAGGCTTAGCCCCACTGGGGGTGGTATCGCCCACTTTGGGAACCCATGTTCTAGATCATCAGGTGTAACATCAGGACAAAGGCTATTTGATCTGTTGTTTTTTTGGCTAAGATCAAAGAGAAATGGCAAACACTTGATCTTGCCTGGAAGGTGAGAGCTTTTAAATAGCCGAATGACACACTCTTGTATGAGAGCTTCAGTAGCATAGTTGTTAGTGAACTTGCTTTTTAGGCTAGTGGTACTGGTTCAATTCCACAGTTGGCGGGGAATATTTTTCCAACTGTACCGGCTCTCAGGTTGACCCAGCCTTAATTGGGTACCAGGAAAAGCACTGGGAAGTAAATACGACCTGCTGATGTTTACCACATCACCCATAGTGTGCCAACAGTCAATACAAAATACAGACCCTAACACTGTATTACCCGATATACCTTAAGGTATGAAATATGGTTTCTTAACACTCTTATATGCAATAAAAGCTTGAGCAGCTCTCTCTGATAGCATAAGACACTCTGAGATTATTCTCTCTCTTTCGCGATCACCTAAAAGACCGATGTACCAGATCTAACATAAATTCATTTATGTGGAAATCTGATTCATACAGCCTTAGCATGGGTGGGTTTTGTCACATCTTCAGCGCCATTTGAACCTCTGGTGCTTATCCTTCAGCGATGTGTCTGGATTCAGTCAATGTTTACTGGGTTCGTTCTCCGTTAGCCTTCGGCTGTCTCCAGCCGACCTGCAAGGCAGCAGGTTGACTTCTATACATTTACGACACGTGCATCCGATTTCAGCCAAACCTCCTTAGTCGCCTCTTACGACATGTGTTGCAGGTAACAGTCTTTGTATTCTTTACACTCCAAATGTGAGCCCGGTAACCAATCGAGCTCGAGATTATTCACACATATACTAGTTCATCCGATGCGGCACTGCCAAGAACGACTTGATATAAAAATGTTCTAAATTGAGTCTGTTGTTGTCATTTATAAAACTACCATGTTTCATGTTGAGATATTTCATATAATGTTTGTTGAGTTATCACATAATTTGTAATTTTCATTCTCTAGAGCTTTGTCCAGGTCAATGTACCACTAACCAGCAATGAAGGGTCAGCTGTTGCTGCTTTCTTTGCAAAGACGTCATCAGCAAAATGTCATGTTGTCCAAATACTTCGGATACAGAATTTGAAACTGTGGGAAAAATATGTCCTGTAAGTAGATATTTTGATTGTTGTACTTTAAATAGTAAATTTTACCCGTGTGGTGCAGGGGTCTGCATGTGGAGTAAAGAATAGTAACACTGCGACCTACAAGGCATATCGTAAGAGACAACTAAGGTAGCGGGCTAGGAAGCTACCTAGTAAATAAAAGTGTTGCAGAAATTGGATGTGCTGGCCAACTTGTAGGTGCATAACTAGCACAGTGTACAATTGCTCTTCGGCTTGGATCATATTCTAATCACAAAACGTGGTTTAACAACACAAAAGTATGGTTTAACAAATGGTTGATAATTAATCGTTCATAGAAAAAGAAGTCTTTAATTTGAATAATACGGATCTCTCTCTCTCTCTCTCTCTCTCTCTCTCGCAATCACCACACAGACCGATGTACCACATCTCCCCATAAATTCTATTCATGTGGAAATCTGATTCATGCGGCCTTAGCATTGGTATGTTCTACGTCATATCTTCAGCACCATTTGGAGCTCTAGTGCTTATTCTTCGACGATGGGTCCGGTTTCAGCCAGCGTTTACTCGGTTCGCTCTCCGTTCTGTTGCCATCTAGTGTTTTTACGGTGTGGGGTAGCTAGCCCGCACCCAACCTCCTTAGTCGCCTCGTGTGTGGCAGGCAACAGTGGTTCTATTCTTTACACCTCAATTTGGGCCCTGGTAACCACTCGGGCGATAGGGATCTAAGTTTTTCTTTTCAGTCTGCAGTAGTAAGATCATTTTTTTTCTTATGTGTATACTTCAGTTAACTTTGCTGTATGTTGTCTAGTTTACTTCTTCTGTTCCTACCTTGAGTGTTACTAAGCAAATCATATACACAATCTTCACCATATCCAAGAAGATAACAGCAGCAACACTAAGATTGGTTGATAGAACCATCATTATTGCACTTTGGTGAGTAACCATATGTGCTTCGATCTCTTTCTTAAACAGTAAGATCTCAGCTGCAGTGCACAAACTCTGTAGTACCTGTGAGGGTCCCTGATGTAATTTGGAGGTAGTGAAGATATTTTGGAGGATTTTTTTATTAAAAATTTTTCTAATGAATTTTGCCTGGGCAGCGACTTTCCAGCTGCTCTACTCGATTTTGAACCGCAAAGGGTTCTTTTACAGGCTCAAATTGAACACAAGATCTATGCTTTATCATTTGTCTCCGCCTGCCTGCCCAGCGTGTTCGTAGTGCGTTGGACAACGGGTGACACACCCCCTGGGAGTGCTGTTCAATTCCGTGGGCTGGCAGAAAAGCCACAGGTTCTCTACATTTATGGTGTTCGTGGCACCGAACCAAAGGGTTATGATGTCCATGGCGCTGAGCCGAAGAGCTGAAAGCTCAAGTGCTTCTGGATCAGGAAAAAAATCATCCGTCTCCTATAGAACTTGGAACTCGATCACACCTTCACAGAGATCTCTGGAAAAATATCCCGATGGCTCCACAAGGTGCGAGCGTTACTTTTGGCACGAGAGGCGAGCACCTATTCTCTACCATACAGAGATCCATAACACTAAGAATAAAAGACTAAGTAATCCCCCTAAAAAAAAGGACAACTTCCTTGATCTGATACAATATTTCTCACGGTAAGCAGAGTCAAGTACAAGAATGTACCCTGCATCCCCCACCTTCAAAGAGAAACCATGTGGTTGAACTGAAATATTGAAGCAGGCAGCAGACTATATAAAAGAATTCAGAATCCCAGCCTAACATGAGATGACATCAGAAAAAGAATAAAGATTTCGTTTTAAAATATAACTTAGTTATACTAACTAGTAGTGTAATGAATTCAACCATGTTAATATTTCTACTTCCTAAGAATGTTCTTTTTATGCATTTTCTGTTGTTTTCAGAAAGAGGAAGCATGCAGAAGAAGACATTGGTGCTGCAGATCTTAAAGAAAAATTTCTCTTTCATGGAACAAAGGCTGAAAACATTGTGAATATATGTGCAGAAGGTTTCGATATGAGGGTTCCTACCTCAAACGGAGCACTCTTGGGAAAAGGTAGATTATCTGTCATTTTGTTCAAGTTAATGATAAAGTGAGATTTATTTCATGGAGTATGCTAATCAAGTGATTGAAATCATGTTTTTCCATGTCTAGTTTATTGACAAGAATTTCGCCCGAGTGGTTACCTGGTCCCAAATTTGGGGTGTAAAGAATAGAACCACTGTTACCTGCCATGCATGTCATAAGAGGCGAGTAAGGAGGTTTGACTGAAATCGAATGCACATGTCCTAAAAGTGTAGAAGTCTATGCGTTGATGGGCCTACCAAACCAATGTGCAACATATACACGTTCTTGGCAAAGATCAAACATCACAAAGAGTGATTAAAATTGGTTGTAAAGAACAAACGCAAAAGTAGACAAGAATTTGTGTACTTTATGTAGAATGAAGTAATAGCACTACTACATCCTACCTTGCATGTATATAAAATTTTAAAAAGTAAAGTAACCGTTTTTATACCACATAGTATATCGGTAATACGGTGTTATGCACATATTTTTCATTGACAGTCGTTACATGATGGGTGATGTGGTCAGTATCACACTGTCTGCCTTTACTTAACAGTGCTTATCCTAGTACCCAATTGAAGCTGGGTCGACCTGAAAGCCGCTATGGTCTGAAAAATTCCACATTAACTGTGAAATTAAACCCAGACCGCAAGCCTAAGAAGCGGGTTCACTAACAACTACACTGCTGCGGTTCTCTTTGCAGGCATATACCTTGGATTTTTATTGTTTTTTATGCAGAAGCACTTGAGCTGAAAGCTCTTCGGCTTGGTGCCATGGACATCATAACCCTTCGGTTCGGTGACACGAACACCGTAAATCTGGGAAATCTGTGGCTTTTCTGCCAGTCCGTGGAATTGAACCCGCACACACAGAGGACTTGTTACCCGTAGTCACAGCGCTACGAACACGCTGGGCAGGCGGACCCAATACCTTGGATTAAAACACCAGCTTTTAGTAGCATAGCAAGCTAAACTTCAGATAGGTAGAGGAATAGAAGTCTGAGCAGACAAAGACAGACATAATTAGTTTTATATTCACTTTTGAACTGTCAGAATGTCACACTCAGACTAATGCTTGTGAAATAAAAACAAGCAGGAACCATATATACACTGAATATGTATGCTCAACGCTGGAGTATGACACAGGAGCCTAAACGACCGCATCATAAACAAATTTAAACAAGCTAGGCAAAATATAGAACACTGGTCACACTTGTACAACAAATTCAAAATTGGCACAACTAGCCTGTGCCACTGTGAGTAGGCGGACATGAGGGCAGAGCACCTACTACAAAACTGCCATATGCTAGCAGGCCTGAGAAACGAAACCTAGCCCGATAATACCGAGTTTAGTGAGAAGCTGTACGGAGGGACAGAGTCCCTAAAAACAACAGCAGAATTCATGAGACAATCTGGTACATCAGTCTAAGCGGGGGGGGGACTGCCTAGAGTAGTTGATAGTAGCTCGGCCTGCTAGCTGTGAGACGCCTCATAGCTCGGGTTCGAACCTACTGTCCGGCATTTGTTCGAGTCCCTGGTCTTACTCAGGACGATAATGTGAGTACCTCTGAAGTCGGAGAAAATCTGCCTGTATGGCGAGGAATACTAATTACGAGTACATTGAGCACACGGCTGCCAGTGTAAAGTAATTTACAATGTGCACGCTGCTGCCATTGTAAGAAATTGGAAAACGGATTTTCACGCAAAAATCAGTTTCAGAGATGAAACCGTCTGAGTTGAAAGCGGACGAAAGAAAAAAAAAAAAAAAAAAAAGTCTAAGCGGGGATTGAGAGAGAGAGAGAGAGAGAGAACTTTGGTCTCAGAATCATATCCGGAAATCTGAGAAGTACACCAGTCAAAGACTAGAGATAACTGCTGGCCTCGGGAGCCTGGGGCAATGCAGGGAACAGAAAACACTTACCTAGAGAAGTGGTAGTGACACTACTATATCCCTCTTAGTTCTGCCTGTGACCAGCAAACATACAATACAACAAGGAGGGTGTAGTTACACTGCTGCAGGGGTTTAATTTCCAATGTGGTCGATTCCCTTGTCTGACCAGTTGAAAATGTGTACTCTGACTTTCTGAGTTGGGGAAAAACTCTGCACTGTTGCTGGAGCTACTGAGTAGGTTGAAACTTTCATTAGGCTGAAAGGAGTTGGGCACCTATGGGGGGTGCAAAAATGTTGATTGTAACAACAATTTTTGCTCAGGTTGTCATGTAATACAACATGCTACAGATACTATCACTGTAGGGACACATATTTTCTATGACTGTAAGAATGTTTACTACAGGAGTTGTCCTGTATTGCAGCAGAATGTCAGTTTAGTTTAGTCATCGATCATCATCACCACATATCGAACTGATCAATCCATAAGTGCTCTAATCTCCTCGTTATGTCTCTCAGCATGTGGCAACTAAAAACACCAGTTCTATATTGGTTTACTATTCTTCTTTGACTATTAGTATAGGGCTTTTGTCTAGCTACACCACATTTGATATACTTACAGTTCTAACCTGTTTACGGATTTCAGAAAAATCCTAACCTGAACAGTTTAACAGTGAATGCACTAGCCATGCGGCCATTAAATTCCACAGGCATTAAAACTACACCGCATAAAAAGCAGTATTACATGCGGTAACAAGTTATTTTATTTTACACTTTGGTTAGGGCTGTAGATTCTTCTTTCTTTCTTTTGTCCTTCTCTGCTTTTTGCCGCTAGGCGTAGCAGGTTTAACTGATGATCGGTTTCGGAGATAATGCACGCTCGGTCGCTTGATATGGTGTGGTATTCTGGAGTTTTAAGATGTCTGTAACTCCATCAGCCCATCTTTTTCTTGGTCTGCCCTTTCCTCTTGATGATTCCATTTTCAGGTTGTACGCTCTTGCAACTGGTGTATTCGGGCTCATTCTGACCAAGTGGCCAAACCATTTGAGTCTCTGTTTTCAATAAATCTAATAGCAGGTGTTGTTCCGACTGTTCTTCTAATTTCCTCATTTCTTATATGGTCTCTTCTTGTTTTATTTACTGCTTTCCTCAGGCATCTCATTTGGCATGTGGTAATTTTCCTTTCTTGTTCTTTTGTCAGTGCCCATGTTTGGCTCTGGTAGCACAGTGTTGGTATAAAGATTGAATTTATAATCTGTCTTTTAGTCACTACTGGAATAGCTGGGTGTTTCAAAATTGGGGTAAGCTGGTATGTAATGTTGTTGGCTTGCTGGATTCTAATTTCGATCTCTCTGTCCAGTCTACTATCAGATGTGAAGATACTTCCAATGTATTGTATTTGCTGTAGATTCACTACCATTAAAATATGATTTAACCAAAATCCTCAACTGCTATTGAACACTTGAAAATGTGAACATTTTGAATTATATTTTTTTTCACGATCCAGAAGCACTTGAGCTTTCAGCTCTTGACTCGAGTGCCATGGACATCGTAACCCTTTGGTTCGGTGCCACGAACACCATAAATCTGGAGAACCTGTGGCTTTTCTGCCAGCCTGCAGAATTGAACCCGCACTCACAGAGGGCTTGTCACCGGTCGTCCAACGCGCTATGAGCACGCTGGGCAGGCGGGCATATTAACTTTATTATATTTAGTTTGTAAAATTACTGTATGCTCTTTTTTTCTCTCTAACCACCAGGTATCTACTTCAGCATCACTTCCAAATATTCTGAGAGATACGCAGACAAATCAGGGATGATATTTTTAGCCCGAGTCATCTGTGGATGGTCACAGCATGGTCAGAAACAAATGACGCGCCCTCAATACCACGGCACATCAAGAAGAATGTATGACAGCTGTGTAGATAACGTTTCCTCACCAACCATGTACACAGTGTTTGACAATTCCCAGTGTTATCCAGAGTATTTAATCCAATTTTCAAACTGATTCTCCGACACTGGTTTCTTACACTTTATATATAAATTTACACATACAAATTGATATTGATGTCTATACTTTTGTATGGATGTGGGAGCAAGATAATAAATCAAGATATGAAAAGATTAAATCAGTATTTTGAATATATATTTATAGAAGGATGCTGTGAACCAATATAAAACCGGTGTCTTTACATGACTGTCAAGAAGAGACCGGTTTAGAAATGAAAACAGCAGGAAAAAGTGGGTACAGCATCAGTACTACTGAACTTCATCAAGAAACAACAAATTAAAGGTATCAGTCACATAAGCAGATTACCAACAAACTCAAGGAGCAATGTTACTCCGATACAGTAGATACAAGGCAAAAATGCCGTCACAAAATTGGACCTTAGAGATAACAGCGGCAACAGGAAACACTTTATGAAAGCGCACACAAAAGCCTGTTCTAGAAATATCTTCTTATCCTGACACTGTGAGACAAAACAGGATTTGAGAAAGAAAAAGTTGTGAACCTCTTACAAAGAACACAAAACAAACAAATTTCTTCAGAAATACAATAACTACTCTAGCATGAAGCACATCTGGTCGTGGTGCTTCTTCTTCGACCGCTCCATATCGACCACATGTTAACCACTCTATATGATTTGTATGTGATTTTAGCCCAAGAGCGATTGTACGTTGTGCTAGTTATGCACCTACAAGTAAGCCAGCACATCTGATTTCTGCGACACATTTTATTTACTAGGGTATCTTGCCTAGGCCCATATCTCAGTCGCCTCTTACGACATGCCTTATAGGTCACAGTGTTACTATTCTTTGCTCCCATTGAGGGCCGCGACAACACACGGGTGACGGTAGTGGTGCAATGTCATAAGTTTGCATGATTTGGACATGTCAACAGACATGACTTCCTTTCAACAAAAAAATGTTCAGGGAACAGTTGAGTTTGGTAGGAGAAGAGAAAAGCAAAAAAAACAAACGGTCTGTTAGCATGAAGAATTGATCTGGAAAGAACTTTTATCTGCCTGTTAATGTAAAGATATCTTTTGAGGGACAAATGTTACTATACTTACCCACAACACACAGTTTCCATTGTTGAGAAATGTTACTGGGCATTGATTATACAGTGGTTGTGATGCTTATAAAGACATATTTGTGACTATAGCTCTTTACCAATTATGTAGTCTCCCACATGCATCTTTTTTTTAATTTAATTTAAAAAAAAAAATTTCTTAGCATGTTTTATTTCATGTTGGGACTTCATTATTGTCCACATTTTGGCCTCATAGTAGCATATCTATATACCACATTCTTCTTGAGCTGAACAGTAATCCTATGCTTTACTGGTGGCCCTTCTTGCATAGGGAAAATGTTTGTGGTTTGAGAAAATTAAATTTCAGATAACATTTTGATCATTTTTTATATATATATCTTAGTTATAAAAAGAATTGTTTGTCTGTGTGTCACATGATAAACTTGAAAATACCTTATGGCATCATCGATATAAGGGAAGACTGCGGTAAAATTATGTAGCAATGGCGAAACATGTAAAAACAAAGCAATGGTGATCGCGAGAGAGAGAGAGAAACAAAGCAATATAGTTTTACAAAGTACAATATAAAACTAAAATGTAAACGTACAAAAACAATATACAGTAACCATGATAAAGACATTTTGGTCGAAATGTTGCCGTATATTGTCGTCGTATTTTGTAAAACTATATAACTTTGTTTTTACATGCTTCGTTTCTGGCATCATGAAACTTGGGCATCTTACTCATGCAGACATTTATTTGTATGTCAATATGACCATTTTAAAGTTTTTATATCATTTCTTTACATAGTGATGAGTTAGTTAAGTTAGTTAAAAAGTATGCATTTCATAGCATGTTCAGTCAGCCATTATACTAGCCATTATACTAGATGTTGAGCATGCGCGGTGGTAAATAGGGGAAAATGTAGTTGCTCTATTTGCAAACAAGAAATAGAAATTAAAAAATCGGATCCAAATATTTTTGCTAATCTCTCTCTCTCTCTTGCAATCACCACCCAGACCGATGTACCAGATCTCACCATAAATTCTATTCATGTGGAAATCTGATTCATGCAGACTTAGCATTGGTGTATTTTACGTCACATCTTCAGAACCATTTGGAGCTCTGGTGCTTATCCTTTGGCGATGTGTTTGGTTTCAGCCAGCGTTTACTCGGTTCGCTCTCCGTTCTGTAGCCATCTAGTGTTTTACGGTGTGGGATAGCTAGCCCCACTGCCAACCTCCTTAGTCGCCTCTTACGACATGTGTGGCAGGTAACAGTGGCTATAATTTGTACACCCCAATTTTGGCCCCGGTAACCACTCAGGCGTTTTGCTAATCAAAACACACAAGATAAATTTAGTATTACACTTTTTTTACTATCATGAAGACATTAATTTCTGATAATTTTTGTTTCCCAAAATATAACGGATTATACAATTTATAAATAAAATTTAGTAAAGGAGCCCTATTTCATACCATGACTTATATTTGGGAATACAGTGTTATGCCCTTTGTTTTTTCGTTGACCTATGACACATGGTTGCTGATGTAGTCAACATTACACCAGCCACCATCACTTCCCATGGTAACCCATCTCTCTCTCGCACGATCGTTCTTTTTGGCCATTTTTATCATTCTTATTGTCATATATAAACAGCCTTTGCCAAGAACATAATTTTACATCACAATCTTCAGTACCATTTGGAGTTCTGGTGCTTGTCCTTCGGCGATGTGTCCGATATCAACCAGCATTTACTGGGTTCACTCTCCATCAGCCTTTGACTGTCCCCAGCCGACCTGCAAGGCAGCAGGTGGAGTTACCCATCTAAGCTGGGTCTACAGGAGTCGTTACAGTCTGAACAAATTCCACACTTAAATCCCATTCGAAACTGGAAAGTAATAATAATAGACATCCATGCATGCGGTGATGACAACAGCATCAGACATGTGCTGATGCACTTCTCTGGTGTGTGCGGAGGTGACTGTACAGTCCAATCCTAGAACACAATCCCATACCACAGGTGGGGCATACATGATCAAGGCTAGACATTTGGGTGTTGTGTGTTCTGTTTTTTCGCCCACCTCGTTTTCTCTGTGCTTCAACGGCTCGATTCTCAGCTTTGTGAGTTCCTCTTGTGTTGTTATAGCTGATGCTGTAACAACACAAGCTGGATAGTAAAGCTTGTACATATATGTGTATGTATTAAATAACTTTTGTCTTTCTATATGAAATACTTTTGTCTTTCTCTCTCTCTCTCTCTCTCTCTCTCTGCCTTTTTAACCCAGATTGGGGCATAGGCTCTCAACCAACTCATGCCAAGTCTTCCTATCTCTAGCTATCTCCTGCAGCTCCCACCAGCTCTTCTTTATATTGTTGACCTCCATCTCCAAATCTCGTCCTCATGTATTTCTCTGCCTCCCCTTCTTTCGCTGTTCCTGCGGGTTCCAGGAAAGGACCCTTCTTGTTATATTCACTTCAGGTTTTCGCAAAGTGTGTCCTATCCAGCGCCAGCATTTTTTTTAACCTTTTGGTCCACGGGAATCTGTCTTGTTCTCTCCATAAGTTCCTCATTTGTAACCCTGTCATACCATCTTATTCCCTCTATTCTGCGCAGACACCAGTTGATGAATGTTTGCAATTTATGCGTTATTGTTTTAGTAGTTCTCCATGTTTCTGACACATACATCAGAACTGCTTTAACATTAGAGTTTAATATCAGAATTTTTGTTCTAGATTTGATTTCTTTAGACTTCCATATGTTTTCCAGTGCAATGAAAGCTCCTCTTGCATCTCTATCTGCTCCACCCTCTTTTTCTACATGGTAAGGCTGATGAATCAGATTTCCACATGAATAAATTTATGGAGAGATCTGGTACATCATCTTTTAGGTAATCGCGAGAGAGAGAGAGAGAGATATAACAGACTGGTCTATTCTGTCGTAGTCGTTCATGCTGTGATTATAGTCAATTATCAATGTTTACTTTCCTCTTGTTGAGATTAGTAATGTCTCTGGTCTCCACTGTGACACAACTGGAAACAAGAATGCAGTGTTTGCTTGTATTTTTTTGGGGTCTATGAACACACAAGACATCTGTTCTCCTGCTTCATAAACCACTTCATTTTATTAAGGTGTTTAAGTTTTGTTTCTTTAATTTATGTTGGAAACTCTCTGCTGTTGTTATTTACTGTCCCAGTATATTGGTGCTCTTTTCCTTTAGATAATGAAGCAGCAACACACTTGTATAGTACCGGTCAGCATACATATGGTATCATTTTCTACACTTGTTTGCAGTAATTTGTCACTTATCTATTTTTTTCCAATCCAGAAGCACTTGAGCTTTTCAGTTCTTCGGCTCGGTGCCATGGACATCGTAACCCTTCGGTTCGGTGCCACGAACACCATAAATCTGGGGACTCTGTGGCTTTTTCTACCATCCCACGGAATTGAACCCGCACACACAGAGGGATAGTCACCCGTAGTCCAGCGCTACGAACACGCTGGGCAGACGGGCTCACTTATCTATAAATTCCTATGTCTATTACTATGGCAAGGGACTTATGTAGTTCTGTGTTTATGATAGAGTACCAGCTACGATAAACTGATCTTCTTTGTATGCTCCATATCTACCACTTGTTAAACCACGCTTTGTATGTGATCTGAGCCTAAGAGCGATTGTACATTGTGCCAGTTATGCGCCTACAAGTAGGCAGGCACATCTGATTTCTGTGCCGCATTTTATTTACTAGGCCCCTACTTTAGTCGGCTATTACGATATGACTTGTAGGTCACAGTGTTACTATTCTTTGCGGACCCCGGCAACATGGGCAAAACTTATCTAATACCTGTAATTTTTCTTTTGCCAGGCCCAGAACACTGGTCTCTTTTGTATACTCATTTATAGATATGGTGAGCTCATCTATGATTTCATTTGTAAATAAAGAACTAAAACAGAGCTCATTCCGTGACATAAAGCCATGGTTTATACCAGACATTCTACCTTGTGGTGGGACAAACCGAAAAGTCTACTGTGTAGAACCAGCTTCTGCTTAAATCCATGTTATTTTATTACATGAATCTCTACCCCTAGTTAGTAGTAGTTGATTCAACTAAATACGAATCTTTATCTCACTTTTTTGGAGAAATTGTCTTTAGTCATTGGTCTAGCTTTTCTAGAATAATGACTGACACTGCTGATGCTGGGCAAAGGACACACCCTTTCTTCATTAGCAATACCGCTGATTATATCTTCATTGTCAGAATCATCTAATACAAAATTGGATTCTGAATTTAGACTACATTGCACACAACTATTGTCCTTGCTAGATTCATAATTACTGCCATTATTAATTCACAAATAAATAAGAGCTGAAGCTTGTACTGTGAATAGTCATTTCTGGCAATCATTAGTAGCTAATATTGTGAATAGTTTTCTTGTTTACACTTAATTTTCATTTTAGGGCCGTTAGGAACTTATTGTTTGATTCTACATTGTTGTGTGCTGTGTGAGAAGAGAAATTCTTCACTTCTCTTGTATCCTTTGCTTGATAAAGAGCTTTTGGTGAAAACATTGCTGTGTATTGTTTTTGTATTTTATAAAACTATAGTACTTTGTTTCGCCATGTTTATACTTAACCAAGATCATTTAAAAAAAAATTTAATGTATCACTTCTTGACACGAGGTAAACAACTTGTAAGTTACAGAAATCGAAATGAGATAGGAAATTACATATATTTTAATTGTAAATTACGTATATGCATTAAGGTGTTTTACAATTTAATAACAACTTGATTGAAAGATATCACTTGTATGTGGTTTGAGAGGTGGCATATTGTAACAGAATACTAAGGTCTATAGGTCTAAATCTGCTAATAGTTCTAATCGTCTGATAATATAAAATATCAGCTTGTTTTTTAAATATTGGTCTATGTTTAGAAAAACTACCTGGAATCCCTTTCAGTTTTTGACTTCAGTCTAATATTAATTTGATATCAAGGTATTTAACAAATATAAGGTTATGTTATGTTATTTGGTCGATTTCCTGGCACATTGGACATTCTCATGCATACTCCATCCTCCGCTGCAGCAGCCACCCCAACAACCACTTGCTCACTGTACCCATGAGAAGTTGATTAATATATCTTTCCCCTCTACGATAAAGATGACACTGTCTGACATGTCGAAACTTAACTCCTAATTCTCTATATCGGTCCAATGTCTGAGACTCGCCCATATCGCATAAATGAAAGTGCACTGCATTGATAACATTGGCTCTGTCCATACTTCTGCCAGCTTGAGGTGGTGCATTGTTTGCAAGAATGTTAGAAAGCTTAAATATATGTAAATTTTTGCTCACCATATTTTGAAGAAAAAATTGTTCCATGAATGTACCTGTGTGTAAAGAAATATTTATTCTAGTATTTCAAACTTGCATTAAATTTTCCCAAGTATAGAATGTGTATTGAGCGTATAGTATCTTTTTACAGATGATGACAGCCTGAAAAGAAGAACCCTTAACTAGGTTAAATTGTTACTCAAATTTCAATCTTATTTTATTAGCAATGATACTTGCACTGTGCAACAACAATAGAGGGGGACAAACACGTATTTGTATAATTGTTAAAAAAAGTGTCTTTAATTTTTCGAAATCAACCGGTTTTCAGATTTAATAATTTTTTGAGTTTGTATCAATATCATAATTAAGGTTTGCTAAGGAGTGCACTTTTTCTGGAACTAAAAAAATAATTCCGTTCGGGGCTAAAAAAACTAGCGAATCAGTTAAACAGTCAGATTGTTAGCAAGATTGCATTTCTTGAGGAGTGCCAAGACTACGCTCGCGGCTGCATTTTCATAATTTTGCAGAAAGCTTAGTTAGAAATTAAAAGTTGACATATCTCATCTTCTCAAAAATGCATCATTATTTTATTGAAATTTATAGTGGCAACTTTACATTGTTATAATTGATCGATTGACTCACCGGTAAGTCCATCATCATTTCACTTTGGTGAGTAACATTGTGTTTCAATATATATATTTTTCTTCACATGAAGATCATACACAAACTACATAGCGTATATCAGGGTTGACAATACAATTTTGAGGATAGTAAAATTGTTTTAGGTATTTTACTTTTATTATAATTATTGGTTTTGTTTTTGCCCGTTCAGCAACTTTCTAGCTCTGTCTAATATTTTTTTATTTAAACTGTCATGGTATGGTTGTGAAACATGGACACTTAACAAGGTAGTGGAGCCCGTCTGCCCAGCGTGTTCGTAGCGCGTTGGACTACGGGTGACTATCCCTCTGTGTGTGCGGGTTCAATTCGCGGGATGGCAGAAAAAGCCACAGATTCCCCAGATTTACGATGTTCGTGGCACCGAACCGAAGGGTTACGATGTCCATGGCACCGAGCCGAAGAGCTGAAAAGCTCAAGTGCTTCTGGATTGGGAAAAAAACCAAGGTAGTGGAAAGCATAAATGGACTTGTAAATATAAATGTTGCAGAAAAGTTGTATATACCATAGTCAGAGAAGATAACTATCCAAAAAGAACTCAAAATCAAATAAAACTGGCTGATGCTACAAATAAATAAAATGAAACATATTTTGGGACACATAAAGAGACATAAATGGCTGTAGAAGACATTTATAGAGAAACATCCTGGCAAAAAATTAAAGAGGAGACTGCAGAAAGATAGATTTAGGATGTGATAGATGATTTGAGTATATCGACAGCAAAGTCACACTCGAGGGCACTTGCCAGAACTATTCCCATACCCTGAATACTGAAAGGTACAACAGAAATAGAAGAAAAGGATAAGTACTTGCCTTCTGGACATGTCTTATAGATACAAGTATGAAAATAAAATGCATGATATAACTAGATTGCACTTAATTGTTGGTACATTACCATATCTCACATAGGTTCTGCTTGTCATTATATGTTTTTTCTTTATTCTTCTATTATACAGATTATATATTACATAAATAACAGATGAAAGAATGCTTGCATGATTGGATTGCATCATTTCAATAATAAATGCTTTTTTTGGTTGTTTTTAACAACACTGAATTGAGGTTAAATTTGTTCATTGACATGTGTGACTTTTGTCAAACTTGTATGTTGCTGTGAGTTTTGTTGAATTTTCATACCTGTATAACTTTGTAGTCTTGTGAATTGTGTTGAATTGTCTGTAGCTTAAAAGCATAGCTAGCTCAAATTCCGCGGCAGGCAAGTTTGAAGGCAAATTAGTTCCTTGGATTTTACGGACAATAAAAATATACCTCACCGTTCAGAAAGCAATGGCAAACTACTGAACATATAAGTGGTGCCTATAAAATCGACTCGTTTACTGTGGTTGATGGCCAAGTCCTGTAAAGGATATATCATGATTTTCATAACTTGTTAGTCTTGTAGTTTTGTTGAATTTTCATACATGTGTAACTTGTGGTTTATGTTTGTTGAAGTGTCATAAAAGTTGTGTTTAGGTCAAATGTGTATTGATGTATGTCTTGTAGAAGACCAATAGAAAAATGGCTGTAAGGAAATATTTAAAGGTTCTTGACATACACATATGAAGAACATGTGGCAAAGCACCAGCAAAATATTAAAAATATTGAGAACATGCATTTTTCCAGTGGCTACTTATGGTTGTGAATCATGGACAATTACACAAAAAACAAGAACGAAAATCGTCCTTCGAAACCAAATGCTACAGAAAGATCCTATGAATACCATGGACAGAAAAAGAAAGAACACTGATGTCCAGAAAGAACTAAATGTTAAAGATAATTGACTGATAAACTGTATAACAAACTATACAGAGAAATTAGATACTTTGGTCACATTAAGCGTTACGATGGCCTGGAAAGAACAATATTAGAGGGCAGGGTCCCAGGACGCAGACCAAGAAGATCGCTACAAGATATTAAAGAAACCATGAATATGACCATCGCTGAAGTGGGTGAACTGGCTAGAGACAGAGTGAATTTCAGATGCGCTGCAAAGAGAGCAACGTCCTATATGATGATGATGATGACATACACACTCTGGAAACCAATCATCAAAGATTTTTATCTGGAGAAAGGAGGTTATATTTTGAGAACAGTCTCTCACAATCGTTCTTAGGCCGCTTTTATCACTCTATTGTAATATATAAGCAGCCAAACATCAAGAACGGATGTACGTGCACAACCTTCAGTACCAATTGGAGCTCAGGTGCTTATCCTTCGGTGGTATGTTCGATTTCAACCAGCGTTTACTGGGTTCGCTTTCCATTAGCCTTTTATTGTCCCCAGCCAAAATCCACAAGGCAGCAAGTTGAGAACAGTCTGATTAAACAAGGAGGCTTTACTGCAGGATGCAATCCCATCTTGAGAGACCTACCTCGTCATTTTGGTGTGTGAATTTGGCAAAGACTGTCACTCCCGCTTCAGACTTTGGAGCCATCAATCAAGATGAGAAGCACATATCCAGTGGCACAGTTTTATGGATGCAACCATTAAATTCCTCAGACTCTCGTCCAACCTGTCATACATTGCTCTATAAAGCAGTACTACAGACAGTAACTGCAGTTTTTTTTAACGACAGCTCTATGGTCCCTCTGGACTGACAGAGATCTACTATGTCCTGTGAGTTATTTGTTGAATTTTCATGCATGTAATAGAGTAGAGACAGGGTGAAAAATTGAATATGAGGTGTTCATAAGCCAGATTCTTATAGACAGAATATGTGATACTCCAGAACAACTATTTCCAAGAACAACATTTGTAGCACTATAATTCACAGTGAATAAGATATACCCACACACACAAGTAAACACTCACATTGTAAAGAAGCGAAACACTCAAATATCTTGGTAAAACAGTTGACAGAAGCCTGTCATTTAAGAGTGATGTTGAGAACGTAATCCTAAAGGCAAGAAAAGGGCTAACTTCCCTCAAAGTTATGGCGGAGGTGGATATTGAACGTCTGCTGCTTCTTCTTTATCAAGGACTAGTGCTGAGCGTGGTGGACTATGGTCTTGGCCTTCTGACAGTAAGCAGAACATCACTGGATAAGTTAGACAGGGTCCAAAATGAAGCGATGAGGCTTATACTTGGTTGCACATGTGACACTTCATGTGCGGCAATGCGCTATGTCCTTGGATTGCCAACGATGGCCATCAGACACAAAATCGCACAGGTAAAAGCTTATCTGAGCGTTTCTGCTGACAAAAAAATCATCCTCTGCACACATCCATAAATGAAAACATGGGCAGGCGATTGAAGAGAGGCCGATCCTGGATGGCAGAGGAGGTTATTAAAAAGGTATGTACTCTAGATGAGCTGAGGCATGGTGAAGAATGGATGCCTATATCAGAGGATATGACTGTTTACACCATGGTTGTCAGTACACTTGGGAGACGCTGTAGAGAATGGGTCCCGGGCGTCGTCAATGTGGAGATTCTTGCACTCGTGGATGAGCACTCCCATCCAGATGATATCATTATCTACACCGATGGCTCTGTCAGAGCGGAACCAGATCATCGTGGGCTTATTCAGCACAGCGAAATGGTCGCACACTTCATGAGGACTGTGGCGCTTTCGAGACGACATCGAGCATGACTATGGAGATCACTGCTGCCTCCAGGGCTCTGTCATGGGTGGCTGAGCAACAGGTTACCCATACGATCATCATATCAGACTCGATGAATATGCTTCAACTGATTGAATCTGGAAAATCTGGAAGTATGCGTGTGGAATGGGTGGACAGCATTCGGAGATCACATCTCAAGAAAATGACTTTGCTGTACACACCTGGACATGCTGGAGTGCAGGGTAACGAGCGTGCAGACTTTCTTGCAAACAATACCCCGACTCAAGCGGGCAGAAGTATGGACAGAGCTGATATCATCAATGCGGTACGCTCTCAATTAGTGACATGGGCACGTCTCAGACACTGGAACGAGTTCGAGAATTAGGCGTTAAGTGTGGACATGCCAGACAGTGTCGTCTTCGTGGTAGAGAGAGAAGATATAGTAATCAACTTCTCATGGGTACGGTGAGCAAATGGACTTTAGGATGGCTGCTGCAACGGAGGACAGCATGCATGGGAATGCCCAATGTGCCATGGCGTCGATCGCATAACATAACATAACACAAGTAAACATACATATATAAAAAACACAAACAAACGGGTGCCTGCACGCACACACAAGCGACAAGTAAACACAAATATAAAAAACACATACAAGTGACAAGTCAACATACAAGTGACATACAGTAAACATACAAGTCAACATACATATATAAATATATTCCGGCATACACAAATATCAAGTAAACATACGAATATACACTCATATGTGGACACTATGAACACACATTCACAAACAAAAAAAGCCCAGAGATATCAGTTCTTATTTCAGCATTTTTATTATCATTGTATTATATGAATTATCATTTACAAACATTGTGATATACATTTCAGAAATTTGTTGTACTCAGAGAGCAAAAACATGTGAGTTACTCTCACTCATAAATTGATAACGTTTAGTGATTGAAAAAACAAAACATCATGCATACCTTTCCAAGCTTTGAGTACATGTTCCTAATATGGTAAAATAAGTTTAATATCTGTTTGTATCAGTGAGCTCTGGACATTTTGTTAATAAAAGTCAAGTAAGTACTATGAAAACTATTATAAGAAAAGTTCCAAGCAGTGAACTTTGTACTAAGGAACTATTGAAACTTGTAAGAAAAGTTTGTACCACAGGACTATGGAAATTTATTCAGAAGTCAAGTTGCTATCAGTTTTAGCAGAGAATTATGGAAACTTAGTAGAAGTCAAGTTTATACTAAAGAACTATGGAAACTTATTTGAATTCAAGTTTGTATCAAGGATATAACAATTTAAAAAAAACCTGCCAGGTTTCTATCAGCAAACCATTACTAATGTCATATTTGTACCAGAATTATAATGGACTACAACAAAACACAATTGTGGAAAAACTGAAATCAAGGTGATAATTAAAATAAACGTTCAACTGCATTACCTGAATGAAAATCATGGCATATCTTTGACATGACTTAGTCATCAACCACAGTAAACCGAGTCGTTGATTTTCTAGGCACCACTTATACGTTCAGTGGTTTACCATTACTTTCTGAACGGTGGGGTCTATTTTACTGTTAGTAAAACCCACGTGAACAAATTTTCTTCCAAACTACCCACCGCAGAGTTTGAACCCGGTACACTTGGGCTTTGCTTGAGCTCACTACCACTTAAGCTACAGACACCCACATTAGCTGAATACTAGAACTAAAACTTATATTACTTTTATCGTAGTGACAAAACCTAGTTACATCTAATCTTGTAGAGTAGGCAATAATCTCTCTGAAATGCTGGAAAATCTATCAAATATATGCCTGTGAATCTGAAGAGTAGGAATGATAAATTGAACTAAATTTATTGAGCTCTCAAAAATTTTGACTGATTTCATTGACAATGCAATCAATCAAACTAACAATAGGGACTTTAAAAAAAATCAATAACATACTTGACTACGCCAAAACTCGATGTGACAGTTTGATGCAAAACTGGACAGAATAAGTTATAGTAGTATTATCTTAGTGAATATATTCGCCCGAGTGGTTACCGGGCCCAAATTTGGGGTGTAAAGAATAGAAGCACTGTTACCTGCCACGCATGTCGTAAGAGGCGACTAATGAGGTTTGGCTGAAATCGGATGCACATGTCCTAAACATGTAGAAGTCTTATGCGTTTAGGGGCCTACCAAACCAATGTGCAATGTATACACGTTCTTGGCAAAGATCCAACATATCACAAAGAGTGATTAAAATTGGTCGTAAAGAACGAACGCAAAGAAGAAGAAGTGAATATATTGAGTAATTTATCTTCAGTTAATCGTATCCTCACTCACATATTTACAGATCAAAATATACATATGTTACTTTAAACAACACAGTTATGCAGTAAACATATTAACATAGAACTATTATGCACAAAATATCCATTACTATATTCATACGTGTCTGTCCTTCCCCATAAAGTCATTACCTTGTAATTTAGAGGAAGAGAGAGGGGGGCCTTCTGTATGCCTCAATTACCTGAAGAGCAAATCTGGTAGGAATATTGTTCCTGGCAGGGTTATTCAAGCTGGACAGGTCAAAGGCGAGAGGTCACTAAATGTGGCCTCTAGGTTGGGAGTTGTGCGATGAGGCTAACTACTCTTCCATATTTAAAAAAATGGCACAGTTACAGGAACAAGGGGTTCAACTTTACCAACAAATGTCTCTGGTGGATTCTCAGACTCACTAAAATATAACCCGCAAGAGAAACGGTAACACCCTAAACAGAAGATGAGTCTTCTTAAAGAACTGAAGGATGCAGGCAGAAGCAGGGTAAAGTGGAGAACAAGAACAACTGTTGAGACCCTATACTCGACGAGTAAGGCGGAAGAAAAAAAATACATTTGTACATTATTGGTTACTAAACTGACGTCATTGCACTCCGGGCAGATTCATAGGTGCTCAGTCTCCCCAACAAATATCGAAGAGTATGCATACTGATGGTTCCCGTGGCTTGCTGATTAAACACACCTCTCACTCTGCCTCTCAGGCATCCTGTTCTACTTGTACAACAGGTAACTCCAAACTGCTTAAATCGTGTGATCGATTCAACATCGATTTTAGTGTCCTCATCCCACAGAAGAGACCGAAGAACATCCCCCTTATCCAACTTCAACTCTCCAACAATCGATGTTGTTGATGCAATTTATACGTTATGTAATTACACTAGTTTTCCTTTTTGATTAAAGCATGCATTAGTAATGTCTCTAATGAACCACATATTCTGATTTTAGTAAGCATGTAGTTCACAAAACTTTCAGATGTAACAATTCTGTGAATAGAGATGGTTGTTTTATTTGTTACGATGGGGGTTACCTCTAAGCTAAGGCACGCCTTTCCAACCTAATGACTAACCTTGTTTTGGTTATATCAGAGCGTGTAGGCCAACAAGAATGAAAGATAAGATATTAACAATTCCTTTTGGGGAATCTAGTTGCCAATCTAATGGGGATTCTCTAAGACTGCCTTGTCTAAGTAATTATCAGACTGCTAGAAGAAGTCTTAAATTATTCAAATTAATTACAATAGATCTTTTTCTCAAAGTGACAAAATTGATTGTTTATTAATAATTCTGTTAGATTCAGTTGTAATAGGTCTTTAGTAAACAAAAGTTAGTCTTCTGAGAGACAGTATGAATCATTATTTTGCTCATAGGATGACGCATTCTGTTTTTTTTTATTTGAATACAAGATGTTATTTATGAGCTCATAAATAACATCTTGTCCCGAAAGATTAAATATTTAGGCCACATTAAACGTCACACTGATTTGGAAAGAACTGTAATGAAAGGCATGCTTCCTGGAGTACGAGGCAGGGGGCGACCAAGATGAAGGTGGCAGCAAGACATCGCTTACTAGAGACACAGAGTTTTTTAGACCGGCTGTGATGAAAGCGACGTTCCTAAGGGACATGCTACTTGACAGATTCAAGAAAGATAATTTACCTCCTACTGTTTCAAAGCAAACTTCAGTAACTGAAAAGCACACACATAGACATCCTTACACACAAAAAGCATTAGAAATCCCCTTCTGACATTTACACACACACACAGATTAATATTCTTGTAAAACATATTCAGTGATATATTCACACATATACACGCTAACATTGTCTGACTTTCAATTAATACTAATACAATACCATTCAAATAATTATCTTAACATCCAATTTTCTTATGTTTTGCACATTCAGACCAAAATTATTTACAAAGACAGGCTAATATTTACATTGATATTATTCATTTCGATAATGGTTTTTTATGCCAGTTAATCTCACAAAGTGATATGAAACTAAACAGAAGTTGGGAACTATCAAAATGACTTATTGTAAGTTGTCTCCCATGGAAGGTTTCTATAAACATGATACAAGTCATAAGCTTAAGTCAAGTTGTTAGGGCACTATCTATACAGCGTATAGGTAGGCTCTAATTGACCTAGCTTTACAAGGATACCTACTTTATTGAGTTACGGTAGGTGCCCGTGTGGTGCCGGGGCCTGCAAGGGAAGCAAAGAATAGTACCACTGCAACCTACAATGCATGTCGTAAGAGACGATGGATGCTGGCCCTTGGGATGCTACCTAGTAAATAAAAGCATCGAAAAATCGGATGTGCAGGCTTACTTGTAGGCGCATAACTGGCACAAAGCACAATCGATCTTAGGCTCAGATCACATACAAATCACACAGAGTGGTTGATAAGTGGTTAATATGGAGCGTAAGAAGAAGAAGAGTTACGGTAGGGAAGTTACCAAGGAAGAAACTAGTCATGTGTCTAATACCTAGTACTGGCTATGTGTCTAATACCTAGTACTGGCCATGTGTCTAATACCTAGTACTGGCTATGTGTCTAATATCTAGTACTGGCCATGTGTCTAATACCTAGTACTGGCCATGTGTCTAATACCTAGTACTGGCCATGTGTCTAATACCTAGTACTGGCCATGTGTCTAATGCCTAGTACTGGCCATGTGTCTAATGCCTAGTACTGGCCATGTGTCTAATGCCTAGTACTGGCCATGTGTCTAATGCCTAGTACTGGCCATGCGTCTAATACCTAGTACTGGCCATGCGTCTAATACCTAGTACTGGCTATGTGTCTAATGCCTAGTACTGGCCATGTGTCTAATGCCTAGTACTGGCCATGCGTCTAATACCTAGTACTGGTTATGTGTCTAATGCCTAGTACTGGCCATGCGTCTAATGCCTAGTACTGGCCATGTGTCTAATACCTAGTACTGGCTATGTGTCTAATGCCTAGTACTGGCCATGTGTCTAATACCTAGTACTGGCTATGTGTCTAATACCTAGTACTGGCTATGTGTCTAATACCTAGTACTGGCTATGTGTCTAATACCTAGTACTGGCCAAAGTTTGGAGTGGAGGGACGTGAACACACAATTTCAACACTAGTCATTAGATTTTCTAATCTGAATAAGAAAGAACTATGACAGGGTACAGTGGATAAACATACTCAGGTACCTTTAACACTAGTCTTTAGATTGTCCTATCTGAAGAAGAACTAGAATATTTATGACAGAGTACAGTAGGTAGACATGAACAGGTGACTTTTAGTCTTCAGACTGTCTAACCTGTAGAAGAAGCTACCTATATGGAAGGAACTTCTGAAGGACATTTTCAAATTTCATGATAATAAATGAAGACTATTTACTTTACTTGGTTTGGGAGTATATCAAGCTTTTCTAATCCAATACAAATTAATTGAAACTTAAAAAAAAAAATGAAGTTGAAAAACATCCAGTTTCAAATATCTTCATTGCACTTCAGACATGTCCATAGGTGCTTCGATCTCCTTCGCAATATCTCCAACAGTGTCCAGCGACTGAACATACCAGTTCGATTTTGATTGATGAGCCTAGTCGTATACCTGTTGTGCTGTTCTTTTCTTGCTACTCCAATCTTCAATCCCAGCTCCTGCAATTTAGTAGTTGACGTGGATTGGTTTAGATGAAAACCTTCTTTGCGGTCACACTCTATGAGGATGTTCAAAATGTCAACATTCACATCTATAAATATATATATATGACTTTATCACTTGAAAGGCCCACCTGCCCAGCATGTTCGTAGCGTGTTGGACGACAGGTGACAAGCTCCCTGTGAGTGTGGGTTCAATTCCACAGCTGGCAGAAAAGCCACAGGTTCTCCAGATTTACAGTGTTCGTGGCACCAAACCAAGGGGTTACGATGCACATGGAGCCGAAGAGCCGAAAGCTCAAGTGCTTCTGGATCGTAGAAAAAAAAATCACTTGAAAGAAACTGAGAAGTATATTAAAACAAGCATAACAATTTGAAAAAACCATTACAACTGAAAAATCACTCATTTCATAAAAGAAAGATTGAAACCAATCATTCAAAGTGCTCTTCTACACATGATTCATTCATTCAATGAAGAAATGAAGCAGTGTTATTGAGCATGGTGTGAGGTGGATGTTGTCATCTCACACAGAAGGCAAATGTTCACAATCAAAAATTCAGTAAATAAACAGATTATTTGAATGTATCTCTTACTTGAAGATTGAACATTTTCTGTTCTTGATGTTTTTTAGATTTCAATAGCAATTTCTTCCTGTTTTCTTTTGTGCATTTTACAAAATTAATGTGAAATAAAACTACAAAATTGATTTAGGAATTAAGTTATCTTATACAAACCAAAGTGCTATTTATAAAATCCTTGTTTGATAATGCATGAGTACAAACATGCATGAGTACAAACAATCGAAATAAATCAAGATATATTTTAATTAATTATTTTTTTGCCCAATGAATCAATTTATCAGTTTCCTTTTTTATAAAAATTATTATAAACAATGGCATTCTTCAGTCGAAAAAAACCACATTTTAAGCAACACAGATACAATTTTCGATTCAAATTATTATTATTATAACCAACCAATCAAAATCACAGATACATAAATATTTATAGTCATTGGTCTCAATTCATACACAAAGCAAGATTATTGGTCAAATTTAGGCAAAAAATAATTGTATATACAGCATAGAAGATACGACAACATGTGAAAAATCACAAAGTTAGTTGGCAAGTTATGCAAATTGTTACCAAGGTAACAACAGGTTTGTTTTTATAATGTCCACTTCTCTGTTTAACACAAAAATTAAGTTTTCATGTGAACAAGACATATTTATTGTGAATATATGAATAAAAGCAAAGTCTGTGTTATGAATGAGTTTCGGTGTCTTGAATGTTTGGAAATAATATAACTGGAATAAAACTGTTGACATTCAATATATTAAACAAATATTTATTCATCAAATATTGAAATTTCTATAAAGTAGAGTGCACTTATTTGAGGAAAATTGATTTCAGTTTGAATTAACATGATTAATTATTGAATCTATTCACTGGTTAATTGAATCCATTCACTGGCTACTTGAATCCATTTATAGGTTAATTGAATGCATTCATTGGTTAATTGAATCCTTTCATTAGTTGTAAATCCAGTCATTGGTTAAGTGAATCCAGGCATTGGTTAATTGAATCTATTCACAGGTTAATTGAATACATTTATTGCAGCTTCATATCTCTGATGTTGAAGAAGGCATGCCTGTATGGCAGTTGATACTGATAAAAAGGAAAACATGCCTTCATGCAAAAATCAGTCAGAAGCACCATACTAGGTGCCCTGACTAAGTCTGAATTTTTAGTGGATGAACGCAGAACAATAAGTGCAGCTTCAATTTCAAATTAAATGTACTCTACTTTGTATAGAAGTTCCCCATGTCCAGGTAAGATAAAAACAAGTAATCTGGGCAAAAAGTAAAATAAACAGACATGTCGAATGTCTAAATTGTAACGGCAAGTCATTGGCAGATTTGATGGACATCTGATTTAGAAATGCAGTAAAAAAAATGATGTGACACAATCACAGTTGTCATCGTATTCATATCCTTGCTTAATTTCCCATGAATAATTATCATGATGTCCATTCATGCGTGCTTGTAGAAATTTCTAGAACTATATTCATACATTTATCTTGTTAACTAAGTTGTCAAACTACATTACGTCTCTTGCCTTCAACCTCTTGATGATTTCTTCAGGCAGCAACTGATCTAATCCTGCATTATCTGATTGTGTGTCAAATATTTGAAGAAAAATATAATAAGATCACAGAGATGTCGTTTTACAGAAGATCTTTAAGAATCAAAATGACAGTAAAGAGAAAGAAAATGATCCAGCTAAAGAAGCTATCATGCAAATGAAGGTTAAACTCACATCAGAAAATAGCAATGAAGTTTTACTGGTGTGTTATATAAGAGAAAAGTGACAGCAAAATAAAAAGAAATATTGAGGGCAGCTAATGCAGAAAATATTGGGCTATCTAAGAAATGGAATAAATCTGAAAATAGATGTAATCAAGAATATTTGGATACGTTAATCTTGTAATCATTACAACGCTCAAATGTTTATGTTAGAGTATAATAAATAATAGTTTGTTGAAGACCTTGTGTCCTGGGAGTTGAAAGGTGAAGAAGAAAATAAAATAACCTTCTTCTTCACCTTTAAACTCTCAATGGAGACAGGCCTTCAAAAAACTTCTTCCACCTCTTCCTCTCTCTTGTCATCCCTTCCAATTCTTTTCACATCTTGCCTTTCCATTTAGTATCAGTCTCCAGCTCTCTTCTCCATGTTTTTTTTTTTTTTTCGTCCGCTTTCAACTCAGACGAAGTTTCATCTCTGAAACTGATTTTTGCGTGAAAATCCGTTTTCCAATTTCTTACAATGGCAGCAGCGTGCACATTGTAAATTACTTTACACTGGCAGCCGTGTGCTCAATGTACTCGTAATTAGTATTCCTCGCCATACAGGCAGATTTTCTCCGCCTTCAGAGGTACTCACGTTATCGTCCTGAGTAAGACCAGGGACTCGAACAAATGCCGGACAGTAGGTTCGAACCCAAGCTATGAGGCGTCTCACAGCTAGCAGGCCGAGCTACTATCAACTACTCTAGGCAGTCCCCTCTTCTCCATGTATTTCTAGGCTTTCCTCTACTCCTCTTTCCCTTTCAAAACAGTGCCTGTCTTGCAATGTATGTACTATCCAGCATCTCTTCCTTAGCTCTCTTTCTACTGGTATCTTTCTCTGAGTTCATCCTTCATAATCTTATACCATCTCTGTCCCTCTATTCTATATTAACATCCATTTACGAAGATCTGTAGTTTTCTGTAGTCTTCTGTTGTCCATGTTTCCGAGCCATAAAACATCACTGACTTCAGATTTATATAAAAATAATACTATCTATATCCTGTTTGTTTGCATGGTTTATCTTCTTGAATATTGTACAGTTGATCTGTTAATTAAATTATCTCTAAGATTGCAAGAATATTTGTAATTATTGTTACATCCAATATCAGTGTCCTGTTTTGTAAATAAACGAATCAGCACACAAAAAAGAAGATATCCATGTTGTGTTGGTATAATTAAACGTTGAAATGAGAATTAGAGCACAATGTGTCAGTTGGTATATGTTCTCTGTATAAAGATTGAATGACGAGAGAATGGGGAAGAGAGAGAGAGAGTCTAAAAGGTCTAAAGTCGAAGAATTGATTTCATTGCACCTCGTTTTACCCATACAGCTCAGTCATTCTCCACAGAAGTGACATGACACCTGCCGAGAGTATAGCACAAAGCATAAACTCTGTAGCTCCGGCAACAATCCTAGGGTCTCTGGAAAAAATGCACTTGTGAACAGAACGGAACGATCCGGATTCAAACCATGACCTTTGGATCGCAAGGCAAAGGCTTAACCACAGAGACGGCAGATATTTGACAGCAAAGCATTGTGGAACAATTAGAACTTAAAATAAACATTAGCACCTCTAGACCAGTAAGTGTAACATTAGATAAAGAAAATTCATTATGTAGCTAGGTTGATTAACTGATACTATCATCATCATTGCACTGTGGAGAACAACCATGTGTGGCATGCTTTCTTTCTTACACAGAAAGATCTCAGTAACAGTGCACAAACTATATAGCAACATCGAAGGTCCCCAATGTAGTTTTGAAGATTAAGAAAACTGTAGCATTTATTTCACTTTTTATCAATGATTGTTGCATGACCAGCAGCTTTCCAGCCTACTTGGTGTCAACTGCCAAGGGTTCTTTCAGCTAAGTAGATCTCAGGCCAATTATACTGTTAGAACAAATATATGAAGCACACAGTTAAAAGGTATTGACTATTGAGAATCATGAGGCGATAATTGATATGAGAAGTAAGGAAGTTGAAAGTCGTATACAAGTATGACTGCCAACCTCAGCATGACAGACTGTGTGACAGGCTCAGTGTGGCAGGCTCAATATGACAGACTCAGCATGATAGACTCTGTGTGACAGGCTCAGTGTGACAGGCTCAGTGGGACACAAACAAAGTATGACAGACTCAGTGTGACAGTGAAGACTGAAATGAAACAACAAAAACATTCCTATTTGATCTCATCTGGGCATGGTGATGGAGGGTGTTTGTCATTTGATACATGTGAAATTTGATTGTGAATAAAAAAATAATGTGATTTTGTTTGCTATGATAAATAAAGTATAATAAATGGGAAAATCTCCATTTATATTGAGTGGAATATAAAACCATTAAGGCAAATGTGGTGGCAAAAGTTGAAGACTGTGTTATAAATGTGTTTTCAGAACATTCGATTAGACTTGCTATAAAACAGTTTGACAGTTCAATTTTCATGTAAGTTTCTATAGCTAGAATATAAAAGTGTTATTTCTAAACTTCACATGAAGTATCTAGCTAGATGGTAACAAGGCTATGTCTAACCCAGGGGTCGCTCGTCATTAAGGGCCAGTGGGGCTTGTCATTAAGGGCAAGTAGGGCCCGTCCCCACCAAAAATAAAGAGCAACGTGTACTTATTATTTAAGAAATTATTTGTTCATAATTATTACTTTTGCGATACTGATGATTAGCTTTGAAAGTTGATATATAACGCTAAAATATCACACAGTCAGAAATATTTGTCTGGCCCCACCAAGAAAAATGACCACAAGCCGCCACCTGTCTAACCTCAACATGAGTTCCTAGTTATAAAATAACAACATTATGTCTAACTTTTCTATTATGTTAATCTTCACACGATCTATAACTGATAACCTTACTCACATACTGGCATCAAATCATTCTATTTGTCAATCTGTTCCCAGTATATATAATTCCACATTTCTCAGAAACAGTATGACTAACTTATTACAAATTACATAACACACAGCCAGAAGTTTGCTTCACATTTGTCATGTCCTGCTGCCACCTCCATCTTGGTTGTCCCCGCCTCGTACTCCACAAACCATGTCTTTCATTACCATTCTCTCCAAACCACTATGATGCTTAACATACCCAAAATATTTCATCTTCCGGAACATGATCATAGTTACATAATATAAATTCAAGTGAATTTTTGTACTTAGTTTTTGTTGTAGTTGGTATGTTTAGTTTTACAAAAAAATATAGATGAAAACAAGTATAGCAGATATTTATCAACATATGACACTGATCAAAATATTGGAACCAAGAACAGCAAATGAAGCAGGGCAGTTTTCTCATGTACAGCAAATAGATACAATCAATGTTTTCACCAAAAGGTCTTTGTCAAGATGAGTACAGAAAAAACACAAATAGCACAAGTAAAAATCTATTCCATAAAAAGACTGTCAAAATACGACTTCACATTTTGTGACCTTTTCTTCAGGGCCTAATTAGGTTATATTCACTTTGTTTATTTGTAATGTGATTTATAAAAGATCTCTTAGTGGAATTGTAAAAGTGGTTACGCTACTTCAATTCTTATTTTATTGTATATATTTTGAAATTTAGTTTTACCACACTCTACTCAAAATATTTGATATTACTAATTGGTTCTTCTTTTTTTGTCACACTTACAGTGTTGTTGTCCAGTGTCATCATTTTATTTTTTGTATTTCTTCTGCCGCTTTGTCATAGTGTGTTTTTTTGGGGGACGCTAGTGTTTTCTAATATTTTCTTAAATTTTTCCCATAATTCCTGAGCATCGGGGTTTGTACAAACAAATTCTCTGCAGGTTTGCTAGGTTTGTCGCAGATTAATCCTTGTTTGAACATTTGATGTTACAAAAACACACTAATAACACATTCTAAAGCAGTTTTGAAGAGAATGAATCCTGTATTAAGCCTGAAACTAATTAGTTATACTACTTTATTGATTGTTTTATTGTATATTTTTTGGAATTTAGTTTTACCACAGTCTACACACACAATATTCAAAATATTTGATATTACTCACATCACATATCAACAGAACATAAGCAATAAGGGAAATAAATTAAATGTAGATGTGACCAATGGACACCGTAAATCAACAAATAATCACTGAACATGTGAAAACTAGTCCTGATAATTATCCAGTGTCTAATGCTGTAAGATTGTTTGATATGCACATTATAATAAATGCTATTAAACTGTGTTATTGATTTCTATTTTTGAAGAGAGGGGGAAAAAACATATTTCACATCTAATCCAAGTTAATATAATTGTCTCACAGACACGCCATGTCGATTAGTTAGTTCATGGAAATATTGTAAGTATTTGTTGACAAGGCACAAAGCTGACATTTGAAAAATGTTGCATGCTGACTAACGATCATAAACTTTCATTATATTCTATCCTTAGTTTTGTTCACTAAATCTGTTACTGATTTTTCTTTCATTTTATGAGGTAAAGATATAGAGTATTTTCTTTATTTATCAATCATCAAATCTTACTTTGTCATGAATATTGATGGTCGTGATATGTTCTCATTATATACCCAAAGAAGAGCTAGCTGGTTATGTCCTTAAAAGTACTCGTCTGTAGGGCTAGGCAATGTGTGCCATAATAAATATGAATTTGTGGTTCAAATCCTGTGTTTGGTAACTTGTTTTTCCGAAGCCCTAATACTTCTTCACTGTCTATTTATTGGTTATTATTCATTAGCTCTGGTACTTTCCCTGGAGTTCTTAAAACTTTTTATTCTCTTCTGACATACTGAAATGAATAATAGCTATCATTTTTCTAATTTTCTGGACAAGCTTCCATTAAACAGTGGCGTTACATATCATCTCATTTTACTTTGCAGTTGTCGAGGGTATACCTAATCTTCTTCTGCAATATTATGTCTGTGGTTTCCAGTCCTAATCTATTGTCTATGATACATAAGACTAATTGTTCTCTATATAATACTGAGAAACTAACTACTAATCCTCATAGATGCAGAGTAATTGATTTACCATGACAATGTGACCAGAAAATATTGGAGAACAAGTATATATAAATTTATGATAGTAGAAGTATGTAGGTTTTATATTTATAAAATCTAATCAGTGAAGAAATATTTGCTTGTCTGTAACTCATCAAGTACTAGCATTTTCCTTGCGAGACATCACTTTCATCACCGCCTGTCTGAAAAACTCTAGCAAATTCTCCTGTATCCTGCAGTGTCATGTTCAAGGTTTCTTTGATGTCCTGCTGCCACCTTTGTCTTGATCCTTCCCTGCCTTGCACTCCAGGAACCATGCCTCCCATTGCCGTTCTCTCCAAACCACTGTGACGTTTAACGTGGCCAAAATATTTCATCTTCCGGGACATGATGTTATTTATGAGCCAATACTAGCCTCTAACTGCTACACTTTATTTCTGTATTATAAGAGGCTGACAAACTAAATGCAACTCAAAGATTATATATATACATATTTCAACACATTGTTTTTGTTTTAGACTTAGGAACAATTAACTGATTGTGTATTAAAAAAGAGCAGCATACGTTCAGATAATCTAATAACTATCCAACTACTCTACATTATATCAAGAATTGTTTTATAAAAAATTTGTCCTGAATTTAAAGTAACAAATTGTGATTTAATTTCCGGTGTTGAACGTACAGCAGGAATGTCTATTTCTAGATCATAAGCTGATGAAGGGTTTGGACACAATATTTAATTTGATGAAATTTATATATTTTCCTATAAATTTATATATTTTCCACGCCAGTGATTACGGGGCCCAAATTTGGGCGTAAAGAATAGAACCACTGTTTCTTGCCACGCATGTCGTAAGAGGCGACTAAGGAGGTTTGGCTGAAATCGGATACATGTGTCCGCCAGGGAATGCTAACCAGAAACAAATGCTTGCAGAAAATGGATGCACCAGGCCATAAGTAGTGAAACACGTACAAACAAAGTACTATAGTTTTACAAAATACAGAAACAGTGACGATAAACAGACGTTTGACCAACAAGGCCTTTATCAAGCAAGCGAACAAACAGGAGTGACAAATTAAAATTTAACTCCTGTTTGTTCGTTTGCTTGATAACGCCTTGTTGGTCAAACGTACTCCTGTTTGTTCGTTTGCTTGATAAAGGCCTTGTTGGTCGAAACGTTGCTGTTTATCGTCACTGTTTCTGTATTTTTGTAAAACTATAGTACTTGTTTGTCGTGTTTCACTATTTACCAAGTTTTACTGCAGTCTTCCCCTATTTCGACACCAGGCCATAAGGCGCATAACATGGTGCAAGGACTCCTCACAATGAGGAATGGGATAACGGATTCTACGGTCACCAATCTGTCTCGAGATTTAGCCCCGCAGTAAGAATGTCCGACCTACCATCACAAGGGTGGCCAAAACTTACTGCGGGAAGAGGTCGGCACAAAGGGAAAGCAGAAATCATAGGAATTATATCCTACAGAACTGCCCCCAGTGTGCAAACTTGAAAAGAGGTGGTCCACTTACACTAGCGTCCAAGACAAACTGTATGGCGTGGCTGATAATCTGAGGCAGACAGCTGCCTTTTTAGAGAATCTGAAATCTCAATCTAGTGAGAATGCAGAAGAAGAAGAATAAATATTTTCCAAGCTATTTAACCAAATTGTATCAAATAATTATTTTACCATTGTAACCATTGATAATGTTACAAACATCATTCATACACTTAGTATAATTACTAAACAGATTAGAAATGTATTTTAGCAGCGTTGATTAATTCTATTGATAACTAGATACTCATAAACATCGCGGACAATGGTTAGAATTTGTGATTTTGATAGTACAAAACAATAACAGTGATGGTGCAAGCATTGGGATAGTGGAACTATTTATTCTTTATTCTCCTATGCTGTTGTTTAACGTCTACACAATGAGTCCAATTCTCTGGATGTATGTTGTTGTTTTTGTTAGTTCATCAAGGCTTCACTATTTATTGATACTACAACTTTTGCAATAAGTACAGGGACCTCAGTTCAATTTGCACATGTTGCAAGGTGTAATGAAACTCAAGAGATAAAACAGTTGCATTGCATTAATTGACTGGAGTGAAACATGCAGGTAACTCAGAGAAAGAACTAAGCAGTTACCAGTGGAGAAAGAGCTCAGGAAGAGACGCTGGCGATGGATACATTGAGAAGACCGACCGGAAGCATTACAAGACAGGCACTGTTTTGGAACCCGCAGGGAAGAGGAGTAGGGGAAGCCTAGACAGACCTGGAGAAGAGAGCTGGAGGCTGATATTGATGCTCGTCCATCATGGGTGATGATGACCACACAAAGTTTCATCCAAGGGAATGTAGTTGCGCTATGTTTGTCTGTGTGTGCATAGATGACTAGTGAGCCCGATACGGGCTTGAAATGTTCTTGTACAGTGTGGGCAAGGTATACTTGCACTTGTGGGAAGTTTTACTGCCTTTCTGTTTTGACGTTTTTGCTATGCTTGATGGATGGATGAAATGGTGACTTGCGCGATTATTTGGTTTAAAGTGAGAAAGAGTTGCGCAGTTCGTCGATCTCACTCTCTCGCCCAATTCCTTCTGTGTCCAGTGGCAGGACAAAGTCAAGACAACTGGAGAAGGATCTGGGTGCAGCGGATGACCAGGGCGTTCTACGCACCTGGCCGTTCTCACTACGCTCCGCAGCGCGTTGCTGGCAGACTCCTTCTTGTCCGTTGAACCAGAGTATAGTTTCTTCCGCACAGGCTGATATTAAAAGAATAGGTAAAACATGGAAAGAGTTGGAAGGGATGGCAAGAGAGAGGAAGATCTGGAAGAAGTTTGTTGAAGACCTGTGCTCTGCTGGGAGCTGAAAGGTGAAGAAGAGGAAGAAACATGCAGTATTCTCTTTGTTCCAACTAAATTGAAGGTCTACAATTTACTCAGATCTTTTATGTTTATAAAAAAAAAAAGGAGAGTGCCTGTTTAAAGACATTGCTAATTATGTCAATACTAGTTGGTTTATGTTAACTTGTGCTTTACCACAGTGTTGTTGGATACACTAACTGATAATCAAGAACAAAGCATCATATGGCTAAAATATCAGAACTTGATAGTAAGTTGACATTATTATAATTTTAAACAGCATTTTTGTCTGTAAGTAGCATTTAGTAATTGTTTAAAAATTTACTATAACACGTACACATACCCTTCATTTAGTTTGCGATAACAGCACCTTCCATTATCTACAAAACTATATTAATTAATTCACCAAACTGCGTTGGAAACAAAGAAAACTACAGCGTAATTTGTATATAAACCAAACCTGCTTAGAGAAAATTGGAATAAAGTTAATTTGACCACAACATATTTTTAGTTTTAGTATTTCATGTGTTAGGTAAAAAGTCAGTTCACATTGGCCACAGCATATCTTTCATTTAGGTGAACACTTCCAAAATTAGGAACTATATAATCTAACATTTGATTAACATTTTCAAAATCAGGAAACATTTAATCTAAAATTTGGTTAACATTTCCAAAATCAGAAGCCATATAGTTTCAAGAAAGGCTATTTCTTGTCACTACATTAGTAATCACTTATACAAGGGAAAAATTTGAACAGAATTAATGAATAAATATGCACTGCTCATAGATTGCAATACGATGAACAATTTGTGTTTATCTGATGGAGAGATGGTTAATATGCATCACTGCTACTTTAAAAATGTACATTCGGCAAGAAAGATGACAGCATAGTAAAAATATACATATCAAAAATTTGTGTTCATCATTCTCTCTATATATTTTTGTTGCATTTAAAAACAGTACAAAGAAATACAAAGATTATCTTTGCAATTTTCTACTGTCTATAAATACAAAACCTGGAAGAAAGTAAAAACACACACAGGCAGACAAAAATGTAATAGACAGAGAAATATATAATATATTCAAAATAATTCATCAATAATTTTACATTTTATAGACAAAACAAATAATACTCTTATTTTTTCAAAACTGGAATGCTTCCAACTTTGTGAATTAATTTTGCACACCACTTTCTCTTCGATTTGTGTCTCTAAATTATGAAAATGGGATATGGTTTATGAATTACCAGCACTGTAAAATCTTTGTTTTCAACACATCAGTTTTCTCATGTGCTAAATTCAGACATGATAGATGGTCTACCACAATATTTCTATCCGAGCACCAGTTCGCTGTAATGAACATCACCTGTAGCTAGCGCTCAAGAGGATTCAGGAATGTTTGACATACATGAAATATCAGTGCCATTCTTCTTACGAAACATGACATTAAATATACAATAATCTCACACAGTAGAACTCTATCATACACAGATCTCAACTTGTTTACTTTGTGACACAGTTATATGCTGACAGAATTTGCAGCTGCATTCAAACAATTATAAGCTCACTAGGGCAAATAAAAGGTGGTTTAAATTAGGAGGGTAAAGTGGTTTCAAACAAAGTAAAGAATATCTATCAACTTGTACGTTTTCTCATAATTTGTATGCATTTTTTAGGTTTTCAGAGATCTACAACTTTTATGTTGTTCTTGTAAGTTGTATTATATTATTCTGTTCTATGAAGATTTTATGTATCCAACAGCTGACGTTGTTAGTTCAAACAAAGATTTGATTCAAAAATATAATTTTATGATTCTTAACTTGGATTAAATGTCTGTCAGGAATAAATCTATCAACTATCAGGCAGGTTTTTTTTCTTTGTGTATTACAATTTTAAAAATTTCACTTAAATTTACACTGCTTCTTATAGCACCAGTATGCTTTGTACAGTTGTTTGCAACTCCAGAAATATACTAAAATCTAAATTACATTGTCGACAATGCAACTCAAAGAACATATTTAGACTTGTAAATCTTTGTTTTACATCTTTTTAAATTGATTATTTGAAGAACAAAAACTGACTTTCTTGTTTTTTATATTCATATAACACAGTTTTAGGTGTAGAGTTACACTCTATTCAGAATATTGTTATGAAATCGTTATATTCTTTTTTACACAAATTACACTGAATGTTATGTGTCATAGTTATTCTGTTTCAGTTTAAAATATCTTCATTGCACACCGGACATATCCATAGATGCTCCAATCTCCTTCGCAATATCTCCAACAGTGACCAGTGACTGATCGTACTAGTTCAATTTTGATTGATGAGCCTACTCATATAGCTGTTGTGCTGTTAATTTCTGGCCACTCCAATCTTCAATCCCAGCTCTTGCAATCTAGCAGTTGACGTGGATTGGTGTAAATGAAAATCCTCATTGCGGCCACACTCTTTGAAGGCACTCAGAATGTCAGCTATATCCATTGGCTGTTCTGTTATACTCTGTTATATATGTCAGCTCTATACACTTATTTTATTTTGATGGAGGCTTAATATGTAAGAGCCTGTTGAATAGTAAACAAACTATCAGCAGTTACCACGGTTGTAAAATTTCAATAAATGAAGTTAACTTTTTTATACTAATCTGTGTAATGTGTTATTGACTATTAATAGTTTTTTGATCTTACAAGATTAACTCTTTCCACGGCAATTGCCGCACACTATGCCACGGCGCATTCCGTTGAATGCCACTCGTTGCACACTGAGCTATTTGAGTTGTTTCGTTTATACAAGTCTTTCTAGTTTTACTTCTACTACTTTTTAACCTTGTTATTCTAATAGGCTGTTGAGTTCTCTTCAAAACAGATATATAACAAGATATATATATATTTATTTGTTGACGAGTAGTTATGATTTTTGGTTTAATTGCTCTATGGTGCCTTCCATGAACTAACTGTGTACAGCTGAGGAAATAACTGCGTACAGAAAGAGTTAACAGATATGAAATCACATTTGTAGAAAGTTTTTCTTCTCAGAGTAAAAACATGTACATTCAGAAGCCATTATTTTTACTGTTATGATTCAAGTCTGATTTCTGGAAGCCAGAGTGGTTACTGTCAAATTAAAAATAAATGAGTTTACTACAGAAATATATAAAAGGTCATATAACCTCACAGGTACAGTTAAAAAATAAATGTCCAGAGTTGACATTACTGGAAACCCCCAGTTACAACAATATGTTTGACTGAGAGTATAAAGATTTATAGTAATACTAGTATTACATCAGAAACACACAAAATCAACATATTTATCAAATGGTTTTTATTTTAAAAATACTTTGTTTTGCTAGAATTTTTCAGAACTCATAAAAGAAGTAATCTTTTCATTTTGATTCTTAATTTAGAGATTTGTTATCACATTGTATGCACCGATAAATTCTAACAACAGTATTTTAGTAAATATACTGGTTCCGTTGAATGTTTCAATATCTGCGATAGTTAAATTTTTATGTTGACCGATATTCATATTCATTCTGTAAAGTCTACAGTATAGAGTCTTGTATACTGTGTTAGGGTATCTCTGTGGTTAAGCCTTTGGCTTGCATTCGTGGGTTTGAATCCAGACCATGCAGTTCTGTTTATGCATGCATTTTTTCCAGAGAATACTAGCATTTGGCCAGAGCTAAATAGTTTCTGCAATACTCTTGGCAGGTAGCGTGCCATATCTGCGGAGAGTTAGCAAGGCATATGGGGTAAATCCTGGTGTAATGAAGTCAATCATTTGGCTTAGACCCTTTAGTCTACAGTACAGATGAAATTCTTATAGAAATAAAAGACTGAAAAATATAATAATGGGGTAAATAAGAAATCTAATACCAGCTTGCAAGCTTCACTTTCTCCCAGTAGCAAGATTAGGTCCAGCAGAAAGCATGTTTACAGTCATCAATTCAGAAATATCATGAAAATATATAGTTCTTACAGTACAAGCTTGGCCAATACTACCGTCCCAAAAGCACCAATGATATCAACAAACTTAAAGATATTAACACATATAACACAGAATGGGCAAAGTGCCTATGTTGATTATGTATGGTAATTCCAGAACTCCCCATTCCGTTGTCGGCAATAATACCAGAATTAATGTTAGGACTTTCTCCTGCATGAATGACAGTTTCATCATTAGGGAAGCCATCTGAGCCAGGAACTATGTCCCCATCATTCGATTTATCTGTAAGAAGAATTAAATGTGCAAAATTAGGATCACATTACATATTTGTCATAAGATAATATTACATTTTCTACTAATTTTGTTGGTAATTATTCAATGGTTTTCATATCCAAAAGAACAAAATTATAATTAATTTGTTCCCACAATTTTTTTTTTTTGCAAGGGAAATAATTACATAAATGTTAAACTGCAATGTAGTCCACTATAGGTTGTCTACCCTCTTTATCTGTTGTCCATTTCCATACTGTTTATATTTTTCGTAGACTCCATCAACATACGGCCAACTAGCTCAGATAGGAAATCGAAAATTCCTGTGTACACGGGGCTGGTTTTATATATGTTTGACAGAACACTGTAAGCTTTATTTGCAATTTTACACAATTCTTTGAGTCCATGGTTATCTATTGATAACAAGTGTTAATAATACTGATACTCCTTAGCTTTCAACTTAACTTATAAAAGAATATAACCTTGATTTAGCATGTTCTATTGTTTTTAAAACCAATTGGTCTTTAAATATCAATACTGGAATGCGAGGTCACGTGACGGTTGTAGTCTTATTTCCTAGAATTTTTACCTGAATCCGCCATCCGTATGTTATCAGAGGCCACGATATTATCTAACATAAGTGAATAGAAATCTAATACATACCAGTAGGCTTGCTATTAGAAGGCCTTCGAGTAGCTTGGTTTGGAGTTTCTGGTGTTGTAGTGGTGGTGGTAGTTGTAGTGGTAGTTGTTGTTGTTAATGTGGATGGTTTTTGCTGATCTGTTGGTGGGATGTTGTTATCGTTGGTATTTAATCCAGGTGTATTATCTGTGGGAAAAATATAAAGAAAATTGAATTGATAAATCATGGCCTGGCTAAACATCAACATTTTACAATATAACAAATCATCATCATCAGGTGTTGTCTCCACATCGAAGGTTGGGTGCAATGAATCTCCAGCATCCTCTGTCTTTCGCCTTGGTACTGCACACTGCCAGACTGTAACCTGTCCATTTCTTAAAGTATATATACAAATACAGTACCATTGCAAACTAAATTTAAAAGAAATTTAATTCCTACATAAATTTGAATTACATAATGGCATCACTGAAGAAAATTGCCCCCACACACTCACATGAAAATGGTCACAGACTAATATCCATTTCCATGATGTACCTTCTGTATTTTCTGCTTTATTTCTTCTTTAACAAAAGTAATGTTTCATATTTTCCACAAAATCACTCCCCACATTTGTCCAATCTTTTTTAAATGTTTATGTTGCTAAATCGTACTATATTTCCATTATTTAATATACTAATACTAGAAATCTAAGGGTGTTGCTGAAGCAATAGACTTTATGCAATACTGTTTTTAGATGCCGTACTCTTTCTGCAAAAACAATGGAAAGCTATGTATGGAAACTCTGTTCAATAAAGCAAATCCTCCGCCATTAAACTGTTTTTTTAAAAAGCATAAAAGTACAAGCAACGGCAAAAGATATTTCATAGACACATATACTCACTAGTATCCGTGACTTTTGGTCGTACTCGCAACATCATTTTCATTTGATGCTCTTTACATGATCCTTCATATTGGTTATTGATGTTGAATAGTCGACCCCCAGATGTGGCTGTGGAAGTTGAGTAATATGTTATTTGCTGCGGGACTGACACAGCTAGATGAAAAGTAGTGGATCTGAGCATGATGGTGTTACATGTAACCAGAGGATTCTCTAGATCAGCGGTTCCCAAACTTTGCATTACCACTGACCCTATTTTAAATTCATTTTGCTGATGCGGACCCTCAAAGGTTTCAATATATGAAAATCTAGCAATGAAGTTATTATTACACCACACCAACAGTCAGGCTAGCTTCAATTTCTCAGACTGCGGCAAACTTCAAATGATCTTTCATTTTGTCCTGTCAGACATTTAGACTCCGGCCTGGTCAGGGACCTTTGATTTCACAATGGAACTAGTTTAACACTGTTTTAAAAATTTATTTTCTGTTTGAAATGTCAAAGATCATAATATTTCTTCAAGCGATTGAGTACCCTGAACCCACTGGGGTCCACGGACTCCAGTTTTGGAAACGCTGCTCTAGATGAATATACAACAAGATGAAGGAATGCCTAATGATCTGGATAAGGATACAACAAAACTAATGAAGGAATGCCTAATGATCTGGATAAGGATACAACAAAACTAATGCAGTAATGACTAATGATCTGGATAAAGTTCGATACAACAAAACTAATGAAGTAATGACTAATGATCTGGATAAAGATACAATAAAACTAATGAAGGAATGCCTTATCTAAATAAGGATACATCAAGACAGTTGGAATGCCTAATGATCAAGAAGTGAAAAAAAAAACACGACTAAAAGACTGAATTATTTAGATGATGGTACACAGAAATTTACATACATACGATCCATTAAATTGGAATCGGGATTTTACTAAAGAATAAAGTCAAAGAACCTTTTTAAGCGCTAAAAGTTCACAACAAAATTGGTTATGACGAGAAAGAGGTAGACAGGCAAAAGGAAAAAATGCGGAAATAAAGAAAACATACCAATGGCAGATAAAGAATGAGAGAGAATAATTAAAGAGAAGTAATACATTTTAAAAATAGGCTAACCATATTAAATGGAAAGAAAATCGCAACAGAACATATCAGTCATATATCTAAATGCAAGTTTGGTTTTAAAGTAAATTTGATATTGAACAAAAGAGAGTATTATAAAACACAACTCAGCAAAAAGAATAAAAGACAGAAAGAATGAGAGACTCAAAGTAGTAGAAATCAGGTAAGTAAACATTCAATTAACATTTTACGCAATACTGAAATACAGGAGTAACAGAAACCACTTATTCAAGAACTGGATCAACATTTTACACAACAAAACTACTTACATATGAAGTAGTAATTTTTGTACATCTGAAAGTCTGGTACTCCAGGTATAGGCTGAAACTCGAATATAAGGAGTGTGGCAACTTTAGCGATCTCTGGATTCGAACAGTTGAGAATCGCAATCTTGTTACTAGTATCGTTGATTACACAGACCTCGTAGTTGTAACTGTCAACCTAAACAAGACATATCAATGAAATAGTTGTAGTAAATACAAGGATTATATGAATCGATACTCACGAATGGATAAACTGCAGACATATGACATACCCGAACCAATGTTGCGTGATAGAGCAAGCCTACTGGTATGTATTAGATTACCCGATATATACTTTGACTCAAGATGGTTGTGGATTCAATCCTCCCCACTCCCAGTTCCACGGACTTAGAAAGGAATTGGCCCTCCTAACTCCTACAAACTACAATTAAGAAGTTTGAAGGGACTTCATACCCTAAGGTCTGAAAAGGCTAGATGCCGTTTTATTTTATTTTAAAATATATATATATCAGGTACTAGTTATTATATCAAGAATGTAGCAACTGTATGAATGTAGCAACTGTATGAATGTAGCAACTGTATAAATGTAGCAACTGTATGAATGTAGCAACTGTATAAATGTAGCAACTGTATGAATGTAGCAACTGTATGAATGTAGCAACTGTATAAATGTAGCAACTGTATGAATGTAGCAACTGTATAAATGTAGCAACTGTATGAATGTAGCAACTGTATAAATGTAGCAACTGTATAAATGTAGCAACTGTATGAATGTAGCAACTGTATGAATGTAGCAACTGTATAAATGTAGCAACTGTATGAATGTAGCAACTGTATAAATGTAGCAACTGTATGAATGTAGCAACTGTATAAATGTAGCAACTGTATAAATGTAGCAACTGTATGAATGTAGCAACTGTATAAATGTAGCAACTGTATGAATGTAGCAACTGTATAAATGTAGCAACTGTATGAATGTAGCAACTGTATAAATGTAGCAACTGTATAAATGTAGCAACTGTATGAATGTAGCAACTGTATGAATGTAGCAACTGTATAAATGTAGCAACTGTATGAATGTAGCAACTGTATAAATGTAGCAACTGTATGAATGTAGCAACTGTATAAATGTAGCAACTGTATGAATGTAGCAACTGTATGAATGTAGCAACTGTATAAATGTAGCAACTGTATAAATGTAGCAACTGTATAAATGTAGCAACTGTATGAATGTAGCAACTGTATGAATGTAGCAACTGTATGAATGTAGCAACTGTATGAATGTAGCAACTGTATAAATGTAGCAACTGTATGAATGTAGCAACTGTATGAATGTAGCAACTGTATGAATGTAGCAACTGTATAAATGTAGCAACTGTATAAATGTAGCAACTGTATGAATGTAGCAACTGTATGAATGTAGCAACTGTATGAATGTAGCAACTGTATGAATGTAGCAACTGTATGAATGTAGCAACTGTATAAATGTAGCAACTGTATGAATGTAGCAACTGTATGAATGTAGCAACTGTATGAATGTAGCAACTGTATGAATGTAGCAACTGTATGAATGTAGCAACTGTATAAATGTAGCAACTGTATGAATGTAGCAACTGTATAAATGTAGCAACTGTATGAATGTAGCAACTGTATGAATGTAGCAACTGTATGAATGTAGCAACTGTATGAATGTAGCAACTGTATGAATGTAGCAACTGTATGAATGTAGCAACTGTATGAATGTAGCAACTGTATGAATGTAGCAACTGTATAAATGTAGCAACTGTATGAATGTAGCAACTGTATAAATGTAGCAACTGTATGAATGTAGCAACTGTATGAATGTAGCAACTGTATAAATGTAGCAACTGTATAAATGTAGCAACTGTATGAATGTAGCAACTGTATGAATGTAGCAACTGTATGAATGTAGCAACTGTATAAATGTAGCAACTGTATGAATGTAGCAACTGTATGAATGTAGCAACTGTATGAATGTAGCAACTGTATGAATGTAGCAACTGTATGAATGTAGCAACTGTATGAATGTAGCAACTGTATGAATGTAGCAACTGTATGAATGTACCTAAGAAAAACATGTGTATATAAAACAGTACACGAAATATTAAAATTTAATTAAAAAACGCGCGCTCACACACACATTTTATTATTGTTTTTGTGTGTTTTTAAACTGTTGTTACTGTCCGTAATACCGCTTTTTATGGCAGTGTAGGACAGGTGGGACGAGCGCTTGAGAAAGTTAATGGCATCATGGCTAGTGCAGTCGCTGCGAAGCTGTTCAAGTTATGATGTTTCATTTATGCCTTACAACAGAATAAAAACCTCGGCATTGCCGTGAATTGAACACAGATCTCCCTCATAGGAGCCGCGCTCTAATCCCTTCCGCCACACGCTCCTCAATAGTATTATTAATCAGAAATAATTGCTGTCAAAATAAAAATCATGATAACATAAAAAAAATAATAGAATGTAATTACCGCTATTTCCCATTACAAATATCACCGTCGCGTTAATCTATATCTTCCTAGTATCCTGTTGGAAACTTTAGGCTTGTACACGAGATTTCTATTGCTACCTTTCTGCAGCTTTTCTACTAATTGTTTACCCCGTCAGGTCGCCTTCTTTCCCCATCCACTGTACATCGAAGGGCTGCTCTAGCTAAGGCATAGGACATATATTCGCAGTTCACCTCGTCTCGTCTTTTAATGATGGTCTTCAATTAAATTTGTTCGTTTTGAAAGTTCATCACTTGCTATCGTATTTGTCCAGAAAATTTGTCGTCGTGAATATTGTCACCTAAGTTTCAGTACAGCACGTCACTTAACTTGAAAATCGTGGCATGTCCTTTACATGACGTAACAACCATCAACCAAAGTAAACGAGTGGTAGATTTTCTAGGCACCACTTATACTTTCAGTAGTTTGTCATTGCTTTCTGAATGGTGAGGTCTATTTTTGCCTTTTGTAAAATCCCACGGAAACGAATTTGCTTTCAAACTTGCCCATCGTGGGTTTTGAACCAGGTACGCTTGGATCTGTGATCGAGCTCACTACGGCTTGAGCTACAGACGCTCACCCACTTAACTTACCATATATATAAGACAGTACCACAATTGACTCAAAAAGTGTCCCCTAACTTCTAATACAGCGAAACAGATAATACTTCCATTTACTAAAATATCGTCCCTTAACTTTCAATACAGTGCAACCTCCCATTGACTCAAATATTGTCCCCTAACTTCTAATACAGTGAAACATTTAACTTACCATATATATAAGATAATACTCCCATTGACTCATTGGAATCGTTCTGTCTGTGTAATGGGGGCATATAATTTTAAGCCTGTCTCCCAGATTGACATCTATCATGTGATCGTTGTTACTGCTTTGGAACCTGTCAAACGAAGAAGACAAAAATGGTTATTTTACTATGGGGGTTATATTACATTGTACAAAATAACACACGTAACGCAGTATATAATAATACCAATTATAATATATTATTACTGAAACCGTGACAGGTGCCATCTTGTCACAATTACACATGTCCCACATGGGACGAACAAATCATATACATCTCACATTTCCGGGACACGTCATGGAAAGAAAATCAAGATATTGCAACGTTTCCTTACAAACACAAACCACAGAAGCAAATTAAAAACAATTTCCATGAACTTCCCGGCATAGTTACAAAATAGCGAGCAGTTCAGCAGCTTCTAGCTCTAAACAATTACACATTGTTTTTGTATTTTGTAAAACTACAGAAATGTGTTATAACGTCTTTCGTCATTGCTACATAGTTTTACTGCGGTTTTCCCCTATATCGATAACAATAACACACAATATCATCATCATCATCATTACCTCTGGGGTCGGAATACATTTTTTTATGAAAGGTGATGGACATTGGTAATAAGGAAAGCAAGTTCACGCAAAACTCAGACAGTCACCATATTTGGCGCTATGACTACGCCTAAATTCATAACAGGCAGAGCAAAAATAATCATCAGCATCCAGTAGCTTGTCGTACGACTACCTCCATATCATGCTCAATCCGATAGAGCTTGTCTGGGCTAAAGTAAAAGGGCAAGTTGCCGAACAGAACAGGACGTTTAAAATGTGTGATGTTGAAGTTCTGACACGTGAGTCCTTCTCAATGATAGACATGCAGTTCTGGAAGAAGTGTGTTGAACATGTGCTCCGAGAGGAAGACGAGTACTGGCACCGAGATGGATTACAATTTGTCCAGCCAGTAACAATTATCAACCTCATGGAATCGTCAGATTCGGGATGATACAAATCATATTTTTATTACAGACTGAGAAATAGCAACGTATACATTTCCATATCCAAATGCGTCTACCATCATACAATTTGTGGTGAAGTTAAGACACCCTGGGGTCTAATGGTGACCGAAGGGGAGGACTAACTGTTGCATATTGTATCCAAGTTCACGATTGCACATAAAGGGCAACACACTTAATTACTTGACCTATCAAGTTAATATGGAGATACACCTATGAATAGAATTGACATGGACAAATTCTAGGGATACTGTAAAATCTAAAATTTGAGCCCCGTATTTGCAATTGTCATAAAAGATCAAAGGAATTCGCCGATGTGCAAAATCCGTAGCATCTATGGACTACTGGTTAGCTCTATTTTAGCGTCATGGATATTCTAAGGCTGCATGCAAAAAATCACTGAGATCCAACAGGTAGTTTTCGAGAAAATCAATTTCAAACGTGCTCACGAATTAATGGACAGACTATAAGTAGCAGATGTTCTGACACTGTCATGTTGAAGTAACATTTTGTATCCACACTTTCCTCTTCTATATTTTCACGAAATGTCTCCATCTACAATTGTTTTTTTTTGTTCTTATCCACACAGTACTTTCTCTTTACGTGTCAAAAATACTTTGTTTTCTCACTATTATTATCATATAGTTCTCATGTTTATTGGCTGCATTAGTTATCAAATCAGTTAGTTATCTGATAGGTTTTTTAGAATTATTGTATGCACACATTCATGGAACAATCAGATATCTGCAGTAGTTCTTTCAAATAGGAAAGAGGCGCTTACTAGTGGTAAGAAGGGGTGTGGGTCGAACGTACTAGGGGAAGAGAAAACGAACTCATGAAAGAGACAAAGAACTAAAGGATGATATAATAAAATGAGTGTAGGTGAAGAGAAAAGAGGTAAGAACTAGTTAGTGAGTAAATTTACCAGTGGGGGTGTAGGAAGGGGGTGGAGGTTGGTGTGTAGGAAGGGGGTGGAGTGTAGGAAGGGGGTGGAGGAGGGGGTGAAGCTAAAAGAACTAGTGGGATTGAACAAAAAGAACTAGGAGGAGAAAATAACTAGTGGAGGAAAAAAGAGTTAGTGGAGATGGGGAAATAAGTAGTGGGGGTGAAGGAAAATAACTAGTGAAAGAACGGAAAGAACTAGTAGACGAGAGGAAATAACTAGTAGACGAGAGGAAATAACTAGTAGACGAGAGGAAATAACTAGTAGACGAGAGGAAATAACTAGTAGACGAGAGGAAATAACTAGTAGACGAGAGGAAATAACTAGTAGACGAGAGGAAATAACTAGTAGACGAGAGGAAAGAACTAGTAGACGAGAGGAAATAACTAGTAGACGAGAGGAAATAACTAGTAGACGAGAGGAAAGAACTAGTAGACGAGAGGAAAGAACTAGATGAGGAGAGGAAAGAACTAGTAGACGAGAGGAAATAACTAGTAGACGAGAGGAAAGAACTAGTAGACGAGAGGAAATAACTAGTAGACGAGAGGAAATAACTAGTAGACGAGAGGAAATAACTAGTAGACGAGAGGAAATAACTAGTAGACGAGAGGAAAGAACTAGTAGACGAGAGGAAAGAACTAGTAGACGAGAGGAAAGAACTAGTAGACGAGAGGAAATACCTAGTAGACGAGAGGAAATAACTAGTAGACGAGAGGAAATAACTAGTAGACGAGAGGAAAGAACTAGTAGACGAGAGGAAATAACTAGTAGACGAGAGGAAAGAACTAGTAGACGAGAGGAAAGAACTAGTAGACGAGAGGAAATAACTAGTAGACGAGAGGAAATAACTAGTAGACGAGAGGAAATAACTAGTAGACGAGAGGAAAGAACTAGTAGACGAGAGGAAAGAACTAGTAGACGAGAGGAAATAACTAGTAGACAAGAGGAAAGAACTAGTAGACGAGAGGAAAGAACTAGTAGACGAGAGGAAATAACTAGTAGACGAGAGGAAATAACTAGTAGACGAGAGGAAATAACTAGTAGACGAGAGGAAAGAACTAGTAGACGAGAGGAAAGAACTAGTAGACGAGAGGAAATAACTAGTAGACGAGAGGAAAGAACTAGTAGACGAGAGGAAATAACTAGTAGACGAGAGGAAAGAACTAGTAGACGAGAGGAAAGAACTAGTAGACGAGAGGAAATAACTAGTAGACGAGAGGAAAGAACTAGTAGACGAGAGGAAAGAACTAGTAGACGAGAGGAAATAACTAGTAGACGAGAGGAAAGAACTAGTAGACGAGAGGAAATAACTAGTAGACGAGAGGAAAGAACTAGTAGACGAGAGGAAAGAACTAGTAGACGAGAGGAAATAACTAGTAGACGAGAGGAAAGAACTAGATGAGGAGAGGAAAGAACTAGTAGACGAGAGGAAATAACTAGTAGACGAGAGGAAAGAACTAGTAGACGAGAGGAAATAACTAGTAGACGAGAGGAAATAACTAGTAGACGAGAGGAAAGAACTAGTAGACGAGAGGAAAGAACTAGTAGACGAGAGGAAAGAACTAGTAGACGAGAGGAAATAACTAGTAGACGAGAGGAAAGAACTAGTAGACGAGAGGAAAGAACTAGTAGACGAGAGGAAATAACTAGTAGACGAGAGGAAAGAACTAGTAGACGAGAGGAAAGAACTAGTAGACGAGAGGAAATAACTAGTAGACGAGAGGAAAGAACTAGTAGACGAGAGGAAATAACTAGTAGACGAGAGGAAAGAACTAGTAGACGAGAGGAAATAACTAGATGAGGAGAGGAAAGAACTAGTAGACGAGAGGAAAGAACTAGATGAGGAGAGGAAAGAACTAGTAGACGAGAGGAAAGAACTAGATGAGGAGAGGAAAGAACTAGATGAGGAGAGGAAAGAACTAGTAGACGAGAGGAAAGAACTAGATGAGGAGAGGAAAGAACTAGATGAGGAGAGGAAAGAACTAGTAGATGAGAGGAAAGAACTAGTAGATGAGAGGAAGGAACTAGATGAGGAGAGGAAAGAACTAGATGAGGAGAGGAAAGAACTAGTAGGCGAGAGGAAAGAACTAGTAGACGAGAGGAAAGAACTAGATGAGGAGAGGAAAGAACTAGATGAGGAGAGGAAAGAACTAGTAGACGAGAGGAAGGAACTAGTAGACGAGAGGAAAGAACTAGATGAGGAGGAGTTAACTAGTAGAGTAGAGGAAAGAACTAGTAGACGAGAGGAAAGAACTAGTAGACGAGAGGAAAGAACTAGATGAGGAGGAGTTAACTAGTAGAGTAGAGGAAAGAACTAGTAGACGAGAGGAAAGAACTAGATGAGGAGGAGTTAACTAGTAGAGTAGAGGAAAGAACTAGTAGACGAGAGGAAAGAACTAGATGAGGTGAGGAGTTAACGAGTAGAGGAAAGAACTAGTGAGACGATGAAAGCTAAATGTATGTACAATTAAAACAAGGTTAACGCCTGAGACTGGTCAGAAAACGAACTAAACCAAACACACATAAAAACCACACACTTTCACACGGTGCGCAACTCAAAGAAGGTATGCACAAGATTCAAACATAGATTCTCGTTTCTAACATAGAGTCCACATACTTCATCAAATTCTGAACGTAATGTCAGGATATCATTGTTGCTGTCAATCATTCAGTCACGCGTGCTGAACGACATATCATAAGCACGACTTGACAAGTTATACGTGGTGACAGGTAGCATATCATGTAGACTGAATTCAACGTTCGTACAGCAGAGGCAACCTGTTTCCCTGTGTCTAATGTTAATTTATCATCTACAAATAAGCATTTCTAATCCACGTCAGTCATTGGTGTATATTACCCATCACATTTTTGTATTAATCAAGACAGACACTAAACATACTGCATGTGGTTATATATAGTAGTAGTATAGTGATACATAGTTGTAGTATAGTGATATTTAGTGATAGATAGTAGTTGTATAGTGATATATAGTAGTAATATATTTACTGATACATAGTAGTAGGATAGTGATATTTAGTAGTAGTATAGTGATATTTACTGATACATAGTATAGTGATATTTAGTGATATATAGTAGTAGTATAGTGATATTTAGTGCAGTGATATATAGTAGTAGTAGAGTGATATTTAGTGATACATAGTAGTAGTAGAGTGATATTTAGTGCAGTGATTTATAGTAGTAGTAGAGTGATATTTAGTGATACATAGTAGTAGTAGAGTGATATTTAGTGCTGTGATATATAGTAGTAGTATAATGATATTTAGTGATAACTAGTGTTAATAGTATATAAGTATAGGTAATATGTATAGTAATAAGTATATGTAATAAGTATGTAATAAGTATAGGTATATAATATAGGTAATAGTATAGTGATATTTAGTAATATAGTCTTATTATAGCGATGTTTGGTGATATATAGTAGTAGTATATTGGTCTATAGTAGTAGTATATTGGTCTATAGTAGTAGTATATTGGTCTATAGTAGTATATTGGTCTATAGTAGTAGTAGTATATTGGTCTATAGTAGTAGTATATTGGTCTATAGTAGTAGTATATTGGTCTATAGTAGTATATTGGTCTATAGTAGTAGTATATTGGTCTATAGTAGTAGTATATTGGTCTATAGTAGTAGTATATTGGTCTATAGTAGTAGTATATTGGTCTATAGTAGTAGTATATTGGTCTATAGTAGTAGTATATTGGTCTATAGTAGTAGTATATTGGTCTATAGTAGTAGTAGTGATATTTAGTGATACATAGTAGTAGTAGAGTGATATTTAGTGCAGTGATTTATAGTAGTAGTAGAGTGATATTTAGTGATACATAGTAGTAGTAGAGTGATATTTAGTGCTGTGATATATAGTAGTAGTATAATGATATTTAGTGATAACTAGTGTTAATAGTATATAAGTATAGGTAATAGGTATAGTAATAAGTATATGTAATAAGTATGTAATAAGTATAGGTATATAATATAGGTAATAGTATAGTGATATTTAGTAATATAGTCTTATTATAGCGATGTTTGGTGATATATAGTAGTAGTATATTGGTCTATAGTAGTAGTATAGTGATATTTAGTGATATATAGTAGTAGTATAGAATATATCGTGGGGCGGATTAGCGTAATACATTCGCGTCGACTCGGACTCAAGATGGTTGTGGATTCAATCCTACCCACTCCCAGTTCCACGGGCTTAGAAAGGAATTGGCCCTCCTAACTCCTACAAACTACAATTAAGAAGTGTGAAGGGAAGTGACTTCATACCCTAAGGTCTGAAAAGGTTACATGCTGTTTTATTTTATTTTAAAATATATATATCAGGTACTAGTTATTGCATCAAGAATGTAGCAACTGTATGAATGTAGCAACTGTATGAATGTAGCAACTGTATGAATGTAGCAACTGTATGAATGTATAAAACGTGCACATTTTATATATAACATTTTAAAAGAACAAAATTAATGGCATTAATCATAATAAATGGAACGACATAGTTTAACAAAAGAATAGCGCCCGTGTGGTACCTGGGTCTGCAAGGGAAGTAAAGAATAGTACCACTGTGACCTACAAGGCATGTCGTAAGAGGCGACTGATGTAGGACCTAGGGATGCTACCCTAGTAAATAAAAAGCATCGCAGAAATCGGATGTGCTGGCCCTACTTGTAGGCGCATAACTGGCACAGCGTACAATCGCTCTTAGGCTCAGATCACATACAAATCACACAGAGTGGTTAACAAGTGGTCGATATGGGGCGTTTGAAGAAGAAGAAGAACATAAGAATAGAGAATGAGACATTTATGAATATGTACACCGCAATATAAACGGTTTAGGTTTAAAGACTACGGATTGATTCCATTGCATCGAGTTTCACAATATGACTCGGTCCCTCCGCAGAAATCCCCATCAGAAAAATATATTGATTGTATATCTAAACATGGTTTTCTACTGTGCCTTCTCAATTATACCGTCACAGTTCATAAACCTCCGTGAGTCTGTAAAGGTCAATTCTGCATACATCCTCGCCCCTGTAGAGTTAATACTGATAAAGGTGGCATTGGCGGTTCCTGCTACTCAACTCCAGGGGCGGTGACTCAGATATGTCATCTCAGATAATATAACAGAGGTCACAACTACAGCAGAGACCGTAGTCTTGATGGATGGATCTGGAACTCATCTAATTAGCATATCAGGCTCTCCAAATACTGTCTTAATGAGAGAGTGTTCATCAGTGTTAGTATTTTGACCGAACTGGGTTGCCTCGCCTTACCCATCAGTCATTTATGCCACACGAACTAGAAAGAAAATGGTGGGGAATTATTGAACGAGTTGACGTGAGTACAATGATGAAGATGGAAGCGTAAAAAGGGCAGAACTGGGCAAAATACTAATTTTTGGAACTGATAGAAAAGCTCTGTATAAAAACAAAAGATAAGAAATTAGTCAAAATTTCAGCAGTGAGTTGTTTCCATAATTGTTTGCCTTTACTGGAAGTTTACACAAATGAATTATTACATGGGGTAATTCATATTGTGTCTACCAATGACTTTACTGCACTGTTACATATTGATATTACCCATGACTTTCTTAACCTCTGTTGTTTCTATGCTGGCCTTACCTATGACTTTACTGCACTGTTTCATGTTAGATCTAATCATGACTTTACTGCATTGTTTCATATTGATATTACCCATGACTTTCCTAACCTCTGTTGTTCTATGCTGGCCTTACCTGTGACTTTACTGCACTGTTTCATGTTAGATCTAATGACTACGCATGATTTTACTAACCTCTGTTGTTTATGTTGACCGTACGTATGACTTTAGTAACTTCTGTTGTTCTATGCTGGCCGTACCTATGACTTTACTAACTTGTGGACACCTGTTGGTATTGATTATCGTGTTACAGTCTAATTCACAATTCTGATGGCAAACCCGTCTTTGTTGTGTTGATTGATTGACTTATGGGACCATCATCATTCTACTTCGGTGAGTTGTGCTTCGATCCCTTTTTTATACAGTAAGATCTCAGCGGCAGTGCACGAACACCGTAGTACCGACGAGAGTACCCATATAATTTAGAAGATGGTAACGCTATTTTTTCGAGAATTTTATTTTTAACTTCTCTAAATGAATTTTGCACGGGCAGCGGCTTTTCATCCTGCTCTTCTCGATTTTGAACTGATGTTTCTTTTATGTGCTCAAATTAAACACAGGGCCTACGTTTTATCGTCAGTCTCCTTATAGGACTAGGAACTCGATGGCTCCACGAGGGAGAGAACCAAGTAGGTTTGGAACGAGAAGCGAGCATCTAACATCTACACCACAGAGGCTCCAAGATATTTGTGTGTGTATGTTTTAGTACATGCATGCATAAACAAGAGTAGGACCGAGCAAACATGTGATCAGTGTTCGCGATTAGCATGTGTGTGTGACCTATGTGCGATCAGCGTGTGTGACTGTTGTGTGATCAACGTGTGTGACTGATGTGTGATCAGCGTGTGTGACTGATGTGTGATCAGCGTGTGTGACTGATGTGTGATCAGCGTGTGTGACTGTTGTGTGTTCAGCGTGTGTGACTGATGTGTGATCAACGTGTGTGACTGTTGTGTCATCAGCGTGTGTGACTGATGTGTGATCAACGTGTGTGACTGATGTGTGATCAACGTGTGTGACTGATGTGTGATCAGCGTGTGTGACTGATGTGTGATCAGCGTGTGTGACTGTTGTGTGTTCAGCGTGTGTGACTGATGTGTGATCAACGTGTGTGACTGTTGTGTGATCAGCGTGTGTGACTGATGTGTGATCAACGTGTGTGACTGATGTGTGATCGACGTGTGTGACTGTTGTGTGATCAACGTGTGTGACTGTTGTGTGTTCAGCGTGTGTGACTGATGTGTGATCAACGTGTGTGACTGTTGTGTGATCAGCGTGTGTGACTGATGTCTGATCAGCGTGTGTGACTGATGTGTGATCAGCGTGTGTGACTGATGTCTGATCAGCGTGTGTGACTGATGTGTGATCAGCGTGTGTGACTGATGTGTGATCAGCGTGTGTGACTGTTGTGCGATCAGCGTGTGTGACTGATGTGTGATCAGCGTGTGTGACTGATATATGATCAACGTGTGTGACTGTTGTGTGATCAGCGTGTGTGACTGATGTGTGATCAACGTGTGTGACTGATGTGTGATCAACGTGTGTGACTGATGTGTGATCAGCGATTGCGATCGGCATGTGTAACCCAAGTGTGATCAACGTGTGTAATCTGTGTGCGCGACAGGCATGCTAAATAGTCAAATCACCAGATATACACAGAAGAACATAGAAACTCTCAATCACGAACTGTAACCCATATATCATATGATATCATTAACCTGATGATCTGCTTATGCACATAGAGAAGTCATATGCTAAATGAATCATCTGATTAATGTTAGAAGCACACAATAATAAACCTGTGATATTGATCCAGCTTAAATATCTGATACTCGCAAAGGTCAGACACCAGGAAGAACTGATGAACATTGGTAGACAGACAATATCTATTTATATGCAGGCCAATCAGAAAGGTAAATAGACAGATATATGAATGGATAGACCGACCGACAGACTTTTACATTCTCCAATATCATCTTTCATTATCTTCTGACTTTGCATTCTCCAGTATCATCTTTCATTATCTTCATGACTTTTACATTCTCCAATGACTTTTACATTCTCCAATATCATCTTTCCTTATCTTCATGACTTTGCATTCTCCAATATCATCTTTCATTATCTTCATGACTTATTCTATTCTCCGATATCATCTTTCATTATCTTCATGACTTTGCATTCTCCAATATCATCTTTCATTATCTTCATGACTTTTACATATTCCAATATTATCTTTCATTTTTTAATGACTTCAATTCTCCAATGACTTTTTCCATTCTACATTATCATCTTTCATTATCTTCATGACTTTTGCATTTTCCAATATCATCTTTCATTTTGTAATGACTTTTCCATTCTCCAATGACTTTTTCCATTCGACAATACCATTTTTCATTTTGGTCACGATTTTTCCACACTCACATATGATTTTTCATTTTAGGTACAAGTTTTTTTTCTAAGAAATTAAGCAGTTATTAAAAAAAAATCTAGCAATACTTTTTGGTTGGAAAAACCAATCAGGCTTCCCCTTCATTTCTCACTAAATCAAATCATTACCATAAATAGAGCTTTCAAGTCTGTAATTTTGAAAGTCCTGCTTCCGTCCCTGTAGTCTCATTTCTCACTTTAATGTCCATTGTCTCAGGACAACTGCCTGGGGTGTTATAAAACACAAATTGATACCTCGGTGCGTCTGTAGTTCGGCGCAGACACATCGAGCTGTCTAGTCTGACTTGTTTCTGGACCCAAAACATAACCACAACGCCACACACAACCACACTCACAAATAATGATGAATTTTACGTCATGTGTGAGGGCATGTGGTTAACAGTGTGGTTTGGAGAGAACTACTGTAAATAATAACAATAGTTAAATCTCTTCGAGTCATGAGACTGAAAATCTCGATGACTTCTCGGGTTATGATTGCAATCTGCCCGTCTTGGCTATGAAAGCGGTAATCAGAGAGATGGAGATATTAAAATGTAAGGTTGAATGAATCACATCCTGGAAACGCAAGCAGACTTTCACATTAAAGTTTGCTCATTAGAGTTTGAAATATTTTGTGTGGAAAGAAATATTTTGTGTGGAAAAAGTTGTCGGTGTGTGTGTGTGGGGAAGAAGAGAGCAACATTCTTAAATGATAATCAAATCCACTTTTACGCACTTTGTGCATCCCATTAGGTTCGGTTCCTTTCGGTCAGTTGAAAATCTGTTTGTGATCGCTTATTTAATACATTTACAGAACTAGACAGGTTCTCAAAGTTGAAGTTGTAGACACTACAAAGCGAAAGTGACGTAAAGTTTCAATTTTACACATAACGTTCGTCAATGATAAACTTATCATTGTTGTATAGGGTTGAAACAACGATAACGAACAAACAGTTGAAAAACAGAATCCATGCTTTGGGAACGTGCAGGTAGAGAAGAGTCTGACAAATATTGTATAAGGAAAGACAAGCCAATAAGGAAGGAGGAAAGAGAATTATTTGAAGAAATGAAAATTAGACAAAGATGGTACCTCTGAAGTCGGAGAAGGCACGCATGAATAGCGATGGACATAAGGAAAGCAGTGTTTCACGCAAAAATCAGTCGAAGTGACATACTATGCGTCCTGCCTAAGCCTGAATTCATAGTGGGTGAACACAGAAGAGGAAGAAAAAGTAGACAAGTATGTTATTTTGATCGCATTAAAAGACATGACACATTTTTGAAGGCCATATTGAAGTGGACATTTGAGGACAAAAGAACAAAAAGAAGACAAAAATAGAAGTTGAAGAGGAGCATAAAGAGAAAGACAGACAGCAGCATGTTACAGAGCGCACAATCAGTGTAGGAAATTAAACCTAGCGGGAAAATAATCTCAGTAAACTTTTGACTTGGAGACAGCATAAGCTGAACGATGATGATGATGATGTTTTTTTCTGATCCAGAAGCACTTGAGCTTTGAGCTCTTCGGCTCGGTGTCATGGACATCGTAACCCTTCGGTTCGGTGCCACGAACACTGTAAATCTGGAGAACCTGTGGTTTTTCAGCCAGCCCGCGGAATTGAACCCGCACTCACATGGAGCTTGTCAACCGTCGTCCAACGCGCTACGAACACCCTGGGCAGGCGGGTGTTGATGATATTTACAACCACTTAAACGTTCAGCATTGTAGTTAGAAGCTAAAGACGTCTCCATTATTAGGAGAGAAAAAAAGACATGATGGTGCAACAACAACAATAAATAGCAACTGTCGCGACACCTCTCTTCAACACTTGTCTCTGATTATACATTTTAATATCATCATATATCATCTACACACAGAAAATTAACTAGAAAGTTCTTATAGAATTTCTCTATCATCCTTCTCTTTATAATTCCTTTCATCATAAATCTTCCCTCCGCCCCTGAATTATTTAATAGTCTAGATATTATAAGAATTGAGGTCACAATGAAACCAGCAAATTTCAGATCACTTAATGTTGTACTCTTTATTATTTGAAGATAAAGGCTGTGATAATGCAACCATTTTGCAATACCACTGCCGTTGCTTAGATTAGATTTCTATTTTGAAAAAGTTGTGACGCACAGTGAGTGGTGAGCATCGAACAGTTATAAGAAGAATTTAACAGATATGATTATCTTCTTGTCCGTGTAAGATCAAAGCATGGCGGTTCTATTTAATGTATTTATGTCTTGTTATGTAGCTGTTAGAAAATCATTGCGGATAACAGAGGGTGTGGCTTCATAAGAACAATTGTTCAGTTTTGTTCTTGTACAGCTTACAACATTAATGACGATATAATGAGTAGGAAAATTGTACAAAGAAAGTTTATGCTCACAATATGTTGAAAGAATTTATGTCAGTGTTTTATGCGTGTCATTGCGGACAGTAGCAGGGAGTTGAAATTAAACACAAGCTATTGAATTCAGTTTTCGTCTGTGTGGTGCCGGGGCTAGCAAGGGGAACGAAGAATAATACCACTGCAACCTACAAGGCATGTCGTAAGAGGCGACGGATGTAGGACCTATGGAAGCTACCCTAGTAAATAAAAAGCATAGCATAGATCGGATGTGCTGGACTAATTTTACGCGCATAATTGGCACAACGTACACTCGCTCTTAGGCTCAGATGACATACAAATCACATAGAGTGGTTAACAAATGGTCGATATGGTGCGTTCGAAGAAGAAGTTGTGTAAATCTGGCGAGAAAGGCTAAGCGCTTGGCATTAATAGCAAGCTGGATGTTCTAGCATGACAAATGACAGCAACACAGAACAAGAAGAAGAAGTTGTGTAAATCTGGCGAGAAAGGCTAAGGGTTTGGCATTAATAGCAAGCTTGATGTTCTAGCATGACAAATGACAGCAACACAGAACAAGAAGAAGAAGAAGAAGGGCGTGACTTTCATTGATTTGGAATGCATGTCGTAAGAGGCGACTAAGGAGGTTTGGCTGAAATCGGATGCATGTGTCCTAAGCGTGTAGAAGTCTATGCGTTTAGGGCCTACCAAACCAATGTGCAACGTATAGACGTTCTTGGCAAAGATCCAACATATCACAGAGTGATTAAAATTGGTCGTAAAGAACGAACGCAAAGAAGAAGAAGAAGATTGATTTGGTGTGTACATGTGTATTTGTGTCCAAGAAATTCAATAAATTGGGCTATTCTCTTCTGTCGTGACCTCCTGACAATGACCCCCAGATACGTGTCTCATCTCTATTATCTTCTTTCAATCAGGAACATCTCTTTGGAACATCCAATTCTGTTTTAGTGTCCGCGTCTTCCGTTCCTCAGTCGTTCTGGGTTAAGCGTCTAGCTCTGATCCACGCCCCTAGACCGGATGTCTGACCGTTTCAATTTACACATGGCTTTAAAGGCTTCTTCAAGCAAACCAAAAATCGTTTGAAGTCTTTACCTGAAATCTTCAAAGTGATTTCATTTCACTATCTGAATATCTGATATATTTTCTTTCTCTCTCTCTCTCTCTTTCTATCTATTTTCTTTTGTTTCAGGCATCAATAATCGTGACATAAATAGCAGCAATTAACAGCAGGTCCCTTGTCAAGAACGCGTAGCAAGTTATTGTTGTCCTTGCATAGAATCACTGGTGTTTGCACGTGTGGCTGACGGTCTGAGAGATAATATTCCCGTTACATGACACCCAGGCATGAAAAGTGATACGTTATAAAACTTGTGACACCTCTTCTTCTCCTTCTCTTCCATCATTTACTTCTTTATAGCAGTAGAAGGGGAGGGGAGAAAGATGTAGTGACCTAGTGTGTGCCTGTTTTAATGCACGTTGCTAATTTTCTTTCTTAAGGCTGTGTTTGATGCCGTCGCTCCCTCTATTGCGTGGTCTTCCTCTTGCTCTGTACTCGTTATGCTTTTTCAGTGTGTTGCTCTCTGTGGTAGACGATACCAGGGCAATCTTGTCAGGTGTCCAAACCATTTAATCTGTTGTTCTGTTATGAATTGTATGACTGGTTTCACATCCAGTCTTCTGATTTCTTCATTTCTAATTGTGTCTTTTATTGTCACATCTGTAGTCACTGCTCAAGAAAAACAATTCATTAATCATTAATAACTATATACGTACACTATATTAAGCATCTCAATGTTCTAGTCCCGTCTACTGATGGCTGATATTTAGGGACCACGTTTTGTTCCAGCGGAGACTTTTTCTTTCACAAGATACGCTCTTTTTGATGCAGTTTGAAGATGGTTACAAAAGTTTATTGCATATCCTTTACAGCACTTAACCCCAATCAGCGCCAGCTTTTTAACGCTGTTTGCGATTTTTCTAGGCATTATTACGTTCAGTAGTTTGTCATTGCTTTCTGAACGGGTCTTTTGTAAAAATCCACGCGAAACAATTTACAACCAAATTGTTCGAAGCGTGATTCGAACTTAGGACGTCGGGGTTAATAGACCGAGTCAGTATCCCCTAAGCCACTGACGCCACCTTAAGATGGTTAGAGAAGGTTATTTGTTGGTGGCAATTAATCTAGAGTGGAATGTAACATGTGGTAACCTTTTATCAGTCATAACTAATTTATATGATAACATGTCCCTGAAGAAATTAAAGTCAGTTGTGCGTATCTAAGTATCGCCTGCCCGCACGGTACCGGTATGTGGTACCAGAGCCCGCAAGAGAAGCAAAGAATAGTACTACTGCGATCTACAAAGGAATGTCGCAAGAGACGACTGATGTAGGCCCTACGGAAGCTACCCTAGTAAATAAAAAGCATCACAGAAATCGGATGTGCTGGCCTAATTTTAGACGCATAACTGGCGCAACGTTCAATCGCTGTTAGGCTCAGATCACATACAAATCACATAGAGTGGTTAACAAGAGGCCGATATGGAGCGTTGGAAGAAGAATAATATCTAGGTGTTCCGTGAAACTTTTTATCTTTTCTAAGTGTTGCGTGAGGTGTTCCATGCAACTTTTTAACCCTAATTGTTGCATGTGGTGTTCTATAGATAAGGTTAGATAAAACTGACAAAGTTGGGAAAAAATCATTCAAGTAATATCATTTTCGTTCTTCTTCTTCACCTTTCAACTCCCAGCGGAGCACAGGTCTCCAACAAACTTCTTCCAGCTCTTCCTCTCTCTTGCCATACCTTCCAACTCTTTCCATGTTTTACCTATCCTTTTAATATCAGCCTGCTGCTCTCTTCTCCAGGTCTGTCTAGGCCTTCCCCTACTCCACTTTCCCTACGGGTTCCAAAACAGTGCCTGTCTTGTAATGTTTCCGGTCGGTCTACTCAATGTATGTCCTATCCATCACCAGCGTCTTTTCCTGAGCTCTTTCTCCACTGGTATCTGCTTTGTTCTTTCTCTGAGTTCTTCGTTCGTAATCTTATCATACCATCTCAATCCCTCTATTCTACGTAAACATCCATTTACTAAGGTCTGCAGTTTTCTGATGGTTACCAATTTCGTGAATCTCCAACAAAAGTGAATTTGAATATTGTTTTGTTTCTTCATGTTATGTCTGTTTTTCATTCATCTTCATACTTTATCCTAGGAAATTGAATCTTAAGTCACTTCTTATTTCTCCGTATTAGAAACAAGCTCTGTATTCTTTAAACTCTACAGCCACATCTTCTGACACTATGCCTGCGGCTCATTGAACCAACAATTTTCTTCATGCTCTTTGATTTTTCAAGTATTCTAAGCTCACATGAACTTGCTATCCTCTTATCGTAACCAATGTACTTCATCTTTGCCTTGCGGCCATGGGGGGATCTCAAGAGCGTACACTCTTCATGATTTCTTGGCTTACAGTTACACAAATTTGCTGTTATGTATGCCTGATAAGCAAACTGAAATAGTATGTTCATGTATAAAGACCATCTGGCATATTAAGACTATTTCTAAAGAGTTTGTGCCAGGAACGAGTAAAAAAAGTAGACAGAAGGACAATATCGTGGAATGGAAAAGAATTGACTCGTAAACACACAGATCCGTGTAAAATACCAAACTTTAATAGTAACAGAGCCCAGGGGTCACTGAGATTAAAGGAGTAATATTAATGATGTTGAACAGTGCAAGAGAGTGGATGATATAACGTGAAGTATTTTATTCAAGAAATATTGAACAAGATGTTGAAGAAGGCGGTAGAACGTTCTAGAGATTGTGAGTTTTTCAGTCAGACTGTTATGAGATCGACGTTCTGCAAATGACACGTTACATGATGACAATCTCAGTCACGCGCAAACTCAGGGCGTGCACGCACACGCGTTAGCACAGATATTCACACGTAACTTCAGAAAACAAACATGCACAGACACACACACACTAATAAGACTAAACTTCACACGCTGCACACGCATACACACACACACACACACACACACTAACCTTCCCAAACAACACTCAGTACGCGCAAACATAGGCATACTAATGCATAGACTTTAACTTCACACGCAAACTCAAAACAGACACACAGACACAAACTAATGCATAGACTAAACTTCGCATGTAAACCTAGAACAGACACACACTAATGCATAGACTAAACTTCGCATGCAAACCCAGATCAGACACACATTGATGCATAGACTAAACTTCGCATGCAAACCCAGATCAGACACACATTGATGCATAGACTAAACTTCGCACGCAAACCCCTAGATCAGACACACATTGATGCATAGACTAAACTTCACACACAAAACCCCCAAATCAGACACACATACACACACTAATACAGAGACCAAACTTCACAAGCAAGCACACAGAACACGCAGGCACACACAGAACAATTACCCTCCCAATAATCACAACATCGACAACGAAAACAAGACAAACTATCCTTAAATATCAATTTCATAAATCAAGCGAACGTTCTAACAAGAAATATCGACTGTGACAACACTGAAGATCCCTCACTAAGTCAAACAGTTACATTTGTCTCAATAATATTGATTCTGATTGGCAAATATTTACATTTTTCGATGTTGTCATTAAACAATTGTGAAATCTAACGCTGCCTTCCGAATTTGTGCATTACCATCTCATATTGAAATGGTGGTACCGGAAAGAAAATTTAGTTGCAATTTATTTAAAAATGTAATAAAAAATATATAAAAATAATGGGAATGTCAATTACTTTCTTTTTGGTTGCGATGTTCATAAATTCATGGCACGCTATTATTGTAATTAATTTAGTTCAATTATTCATCGCAAACTTGAACAGGGAATAGGAAAGGGACTACGGATAGATGACTAGTTAGTGGAATGTTTGTTGTTTCGTAGAAGTTATAAGACAAGGTGTCTATGCATTTGCAGATGGGATTCTACATATTCTTCTTTGCCCCCGATCTAAAACAAGATCGATCTTCTCAAATTATGGTTTAACCTCACGGTGAAATGTTTGCAAGATAGTTGGTTAACTTCTGTAAGGAAAGGTCGCTGTAGGAGTCAAGGATCACGTGGCATGTATAACATGTGGTGATGATGATGAAGACAGACAGACAGACAGGCAGGCAGGCAGACAGACAGACAGAGAGATGGATAGCAAAAGAAAGGGGGAGAAGAGAGAGAAAAGAGAGAGAAAATAAGAAATGAAATCGTTCAGAAAGCAATGTCAAACTAATGAACGTATAAGGGGTCCCTAGAAAATTAACAACTTGTTTACGGAGAGGGAGAAAAGAGAGAGAGAGAGAGAGCGCGAGAGAGAGAGAGAGAGAGAGAGAGAGAGAGAGAGGCGAGAGAGAGAGAGAGAGATAAATAGATGGATAGAGAGAAAGAAAGAACATATATATGCATAAGAAACTCAATCTCGTCGTTTGTTTTTGTATCCTTCCCTTGATCTTTCTCACAAAAGTTATAACATCTCCAGATTTCAAATCAAAAGTCTTTAAGTGTTCAGAATAAGTTAGGCCCACAAAGTGCCAATATCGTGAACAATAAAAATTGATGGTCAGTATCATGCTGGCAACTTTCTCTAATCTTAGTTTTGGTAGTATATCAAGCTGAATGAAGAAATCTGAAGAAAACAGGATGTGAAACTAGTCATGCTTTCATAAAAATACAACAGATTAAATGGTTTTGACAAGAATGATCTGGTATCGTTTACCACAGATGTGAAACCAGTCATGCAATTCATAAAAGAACATCTTAAATGGTTTGGACATCTGATAAGAATGCCCTGGTATCGTCTACCACAGAGAGCCAGACTGAAAATGAATAACGATTACAGAGCAAGAGGAAGACCCCGCAAAAGATGGACCGACTGCATCAAAAACAACCTTAAAAAAATGAACAACAGCTTACAAAGTGCATTAAAACAAGAACTCACAAGATCACTACCCCCCACCCACACCTCCTTTCTATAAAGAAGTAAGTGGTGGAAGAGAAGGAGAAACACGCTGAAGCGGTATATGTACACCAAGTACTATACACATGCAGACGTGCGTACGTTTGTATATACGTTGTAACGGTGAAACATGTAAAAACAAAGTACTGTAGTTTTACAAAATCATTAACGATACAAGCAACGTTTCGACAGTTGAAGGAAGCGTCACTGTGCATTGTTATTGTTTTTGTATTTTGTCAAACTACAGTACTTTATTTTGACGTGTTCCGCCATTGCTACATATTTTTACTGCAGTCTTCTCTTATATCGATAATATATAGGTTGTAGACAAATACACAATCGCACATACAATCATATATTTATAAGCAGGTAAGCATGGATAGGCAGAGACTATCATGCAGACTGATTGGTTGCAAGTGGATTTGTAGAAACCGAACTGGACAGGGAGGGAGACCAGACAGCTAGAAGTGACACAGAATAAAATAACATACAGTTCAAAATAGCGCAGCGTGTGAAAATAGAACACTATCGATATACACGAAGCCACACGCTAAGCTCTATTCTATCGTTGGATCGATCAATAAATTTTACTCTCTAATACGTTCTTCCTTTGTTCACGCAGGCTCGTAAAGAGGATAACGAAAAACTCATGTTTGAAAAAAATAGGAAGGATGTAAAAAAAATGAAAAACACACACTCCAAAATAAAAATAAACAGAAATGAATTCACAAACATCCATCTGTGGCGTAGAAAAACAATGAGCAACATGAGCAAGGTTCGTCATGCTGTCATGCAAACATCAAGTTACGTTCGTAACATTAGCGCTTGGAGCTTCCATCTTCACATTTGTCAGCTCTGCGGACCAGAACTGCCCCAGGTCTCTAATAGCTCCACCATGTGCTGTTGTTTTATTATTTGTATAACATAGCGTACTTGAATGTGTCTGTCCACTGACTGCCTAGTACAAATGTTTGGTATATGTGACAAACATTAAGGGGTCTCAATACTCACTAAATGACATATTTTCTTTAAAATATCGATTTTCCAAATATGTTTTATTCTGTTAGTTTTATATCTCTAGAATCGAAATCAGTAAAAAAATTGAATTTTTTTTAAAAAAAATTTTAAAATGAGATTTTAAACAGCCCACCCTCTCGGAAATTAAACGTATTTCTTAAGAGGTAATGTCTAGAAATACCGTTTGGTTGGTACTTAGTGATGGGGATCTCTATTCTATAAGACATATCGGATAATATATCATTGTAAAGTGCCAGTGTGAGAAAATTGTGAGAGTTCATCCAATTCTATGGAAGCTGAAGCTGCCAAGCTTATTTTTGCCAGGTCAGTGAGAAAGAGACAACTTGTTTATTCCCAGTTGCTCTGTGATGGAGATTCCAAAGCTTTTGTAGAGACAAATACATCTTTCAACAATGATATTCAAATTGTCAAAGTAGATTTTTTCAATCGCATAGCTAAAAACGTTATCTCATTAGTCTACGTCAATATTTGCCTATATTAAAAAATAGTAGTTCTCCCATGCTCCACATCAAAGAGCATGAGATATCTCAGAAGGAAGGAGGCACATATAATACAGGTGAATTTAACATATAACCATACGGAACGGATGTTCTGTCAATCATTTAAGCGATTTGTGTGGAAATTCTTTGGTAAGTTAAAGATCTTTTCATATTTCACCAAAAATATTTTTAAATTGCAGTTTTCTCACAATTGTGATATTCACTAATTTAGGAAGTGTTCAGTAGGTTAATCTCAGTAACCATTTAAGATATCAATATGAAATTTGGCATACATATAGATCTATCAATACTGAGGGCAGTCAGATATAGAAATACAAGTTTTGAGAAATATATTTTTAAACACAATATTTTTAGTAACCATAGGTTCCTATTTTTGGGGTAAAAATTGTATATGTCTTATTCGTTGCACTTCTATCTGCTTGTTATCTGTCCCAGAACAATTTAAAGTTGCTAGCTGCCTATAACTATGGCTTATGTAAGTATGTCAATTTAAAAAAAAAGAATAATATGAACTAGTTGTGAGTACTTACCTACTTTACGTCATTGTTTATAATCCAACATGGCCGCCATTACCATGGCAACCTGACAAGTAATTAAATTAAAAGTTATATAATATTTCATACCAGACCGTCCCTAGTACTACCTGATAAACAATATCTCATTTGACTGAGAAATAAGGAAGTTAGCAATCGTTTGTCCTGTCTACCCTTAATTGTTCTTGTATCTTACTACAATCTTAGAATAAGTGATACTAGACCACAGGGCCGTGCGGTATTTTCTCAATATGATGAAAGTATTCGAAATGCCGCCCCTTATGTTTTTTCCTTAAAATAACCTTCAAATGTAAAGTTGATTTTGCTGCTTATGCCACCCCCTTTACGGTGCCGCCTAAAGCGACCACCTCTCTGTATCATATCACGACACGGCCCTGCTAGACCACTGGATCATAGAACAATGGGTGTGTCTGCTCAGTGTTCGAACACTAGAATAATGAATTTGGTTCAAGTCATATGTACACAATGTGGTCTCGTGGTGTTCGGTCCCTAGAACACAGGATATCCTCCACATCTTATGTACTCAATGTGGTACCGGTGCCTTCAGTCCTTAAAACACAGGATATCCTCCACATCTTATGTAGTCCATGATATTTGGTAGGCACAGCACTGGATACACTTGCATACTCAATATGACCCCGTGGGGTTTGACCCGTGTACCTAGTACACAGAATACAATACCCAAATACCAAACGCACACGTTGTAGCCATTCATAAATTTTGTTGCTACTCCCATTGGTCGTGGTCTCAACTCTAAACATTATAGTAAGTCTAGTTCGTTGTGTACAATAAAAATATTACATAGCATTGGATCGAAAGCGAACGGGATGGGAGGGGAGGTCTGGTTTACAGTCTCCAACTGAATGAATGCTAGAATCGACTGTATCGATATTTTAACTAATTTGCATATCCAACTGACCGCAAGTTAGATATATCTCGGTGAATGAAAGAATCCCTTCAGAATGCGTATACATTTCATCTCTGTAGTGACTAGTTCTCTTCTATGGTTTGATGTCAGCGTCCTGGTTTGGAACTGATAGTATAATGGTGGGAGAAAGATTGTGTTGTACAACTTGATTAGTTGTAATATCACAAATACAACAATTTCAAGTTGATTAATTATTAATAGAGTACTTCTAAAGCAAGTTGTATAGATAGTTGCAATGTTACAAATTCCACAAAGAAAGTCAGCAAAGAAATAAATGACGAGGTTTTAAAACAGACCTGCACACACAAAAAAACCTTATCAACAGAATAAGATTCAGACAATGAGGTTCTTCGGGCATGTACTGCGAACAGGAGGTTTACAATATTTTGTGACAATTAGTAAAATTCAGAAAGAAGAAGGGATCGTGGAAGACAGAGGGAGAAGATGTTGGATGGTTTGACATCGTTGTCTGACAAAAGATCGACATCAGAACTGATTAACGACACCAGGGAGAGAATTGTGCAGAGACATGATCGCCTATGCCGGCAGGCATGGCACTTGGTTGATTGATTAACTGAATATTACAAATACAAAATTGTCAAGTTTATTAATTCTTGATAGAAGACGTGTGAAACAAGTTTGCCTAGTTGTAACATCACCAAAAAAAATGTCAAGTTTATTAATTCTTGATAGAAGACTTGTGAAACAAGTCTTGATGAAGACTTGTGAAATGCCTAGCTGTAACATCACAAATACCAAAATGTCAAGTTTATTAATTCTTGATAGAAGACTTGTGAAACAAGTTTGCCTAGCTGTAACATCACAAATACCAAAATATCAAGATTATGCAGTATTATGTTCTTATACAAGTTTGGTTTACCGTAATAAAACGCAAATCTCAAGTTCGCCGGTAGTAGTGGAAGTTATGATTCTCTAAGACTTTTCAAACAGGAGAGTTACCGGAAACACAGTTTCGTATTCTTTCTGCATCCACTTCTGCCGAGCTACGTTATGCTCGCATTGATTTGTCTAAACAAAGATTATAAAACAGAAATGAGTTGGCTTCCATGATTGAACCCATTATTATCGAACAAACCAAGTAATCACTGCATCTTCTTGTCTGTTTACTGCCGTTTCTTTCTTTTAAAAATATTTCTTACTTTTACAATTTCTGCAGCAGCAAACGTCAAGTAGCGTGCAGTAAAATTATTTGTGTACGGTTCACAGCACGACCATCATTTTATTTTTCACTTCCTATTTTGTTTTTGCAAACGTTAATTTATGGCAAAAGCACTTTTATTGAGCAAAAAAATAAAATAATTATTCTTCCTTTAGTCATGCTTTATCTACGTAACATACTGATACGTCGGTATTATATCTATAGAAAGGATGATGATTTTAGATAGTTATCAATGATAGTGCAATGAAGGAATTATATATAATAATGCAATGAAGGAATTATGTATAATAATGCAATGAAGGAATTATATATAATACTGCAATGAAGGAATTATATATAATAGTGCAATGAAGGAATTATAAATAATAGTGCAATGAAGGAATTATATATAATAGTGCATTGAATGAATTATAAAGAATAGTGCAATGTATGATATATAAATAATAATGCAATGAAAGAACTGTAAATGATTAACGCGAGAGAAATGTGAAGTTTACAATTTAGAAAAGCATCTTCAAAACAAAAACATAAGAAGATAAAACAAAGATAAAGAAAAGATAAAGAAAAGATAAAGAAAAGATAAAGCAAAGATAAAGAAAAGATAAAGAAAAGATAAAGCAAAGATAAAGCAAAGATAAAGCAAAGATAAAGCAAAGATAAAGCAAAGATAAAGCAAAGATAAAGCAAAGATAAAGCAAAGATAAAGAAAAGATAAAACAAAGATAAAGCAAAGATAAAGAAAAGATAAAGAAAAGATAAAGAAAAGATAAAGCAAAGATAAAGCAAAGATAAAGGAAAGATAAAGCAAAGATAAAGCAAAGATAAAGCAAAGATAAAGCAAAGATAAAGCAAAGATAAAGAAAAGATAAAGCAAAGATAAAGCAAAGATAAAGCAAAGATAAAGCAAAGATAAAGCAAAGATAAAGCAAAGATAAAGAAAAGATAAAGGAAAGATAAAGCAAAGATAAAGCAAAGATAAAGCAAAGATAAAGCAAAGATAAAGCAAAGATAAAGCAAAGATAAAGAAAAGATAAAGAAAAGATAAATTTCTGACAATATTTAGCGAATATCTTCTTCTTCGAACGCTCTACATCAACCACTAGAAACCACTCTGTGTGATTTGTATGTGATCTGAGCCTAAGAGCGATTGTGCGTTGTTCCAGTTATGCGCCTACAAGTAGGCCAGCACATTCGATTTCTGAGCTGCTTTTTATTTACTTGGATAGCTTCCCTAGGTCCTACATCAGCCGCCTCTTACGACATGCCTTGTAGGTTGCAGTGGTACTATTCTTTGCTTTCCTTGCAGGCCCGGTGCCACACGAGCGAGCGAATATAAATAATGTTATTACGTACAATTTTTTTTAGAGAAGTAGATTTGTAGTTAGGTAAATTTGATGTTACACGCCACAAGATTGTTACACGCCACAAGATTGTTACACGCCATGCCCGAGTGGTTACCGGGGCCCAAATTTGGGGTGTAAAGAATAGAACCACTGTTACCTGCCACGCATGTCGTAAGAGACGACTAAGGAGGTTTGGCTGAAATCGGATGCACGTGTCCTAAACATGTAGAAGTCTATGCGTTTAGGGGCCTACCAAACCAATGTGCAACGTATACACGTTCTTGGCAAAGATCAAACATATCACAAAGAGTGATTAAAATTGGTCGTAAAGAACGAACGCAAAGAAGAAGAAGAAGAAGAGTTACACGCCACAAGATTGTTACACGCCGCAAGATGCAAGTATCAATCTCGGTTTAAATTGCGACAAAACGTAACCAACGACCTCTGAAGAAGAAGACGAAGAAGCGAAATAAGAATATAGTGTGAACGAAGACGATAGTGTTGTCATATAATTCAAACAAATATATCTATGCTTTACAAACAAAATAGTTTTCTTTTTAGCGGTATATGTTTCTTCAAACAAGTACCGAAGAATAAATATAAGAAAGTGTATGGTCAGAGAGAGGTAGAGAGAGAGAGAGAGAGAGAGAGAGAGAGAGAGAGAGAGGTCCACTGGGGGATGAACCATATTTCTGTTGTCAAACCATCAATGAATAATTCAGTAAAAAATATAAGAGCTGTCAAAATGCGATAAGACGTATGCATATCAGCGTCTTTATTACTGATAAGACGTCTTGGGTCCCAGAAAACAGCTTGTCATACTTTCAGGGTTCTAGAATATAACTTGTCATGAGAGGTGAAAAACTTCGTGTTCTGTGACAGGCAGAGTAATGCTCTGGCAGATTGGTTCCATTCAGAACTTCAGTTCTGGAATATTACGCTAGTCGTTCGCCCGACAGGCAGACGTCTCTCTTTGTGAGATGTTTAGGATGAGGTGTTCACGCACCTTACAGAGAGTTGGAATAATCATTGATGACTTATGACCTATGACTTATGACTGACAAAAAGGTTGATAGGTTATGTGGAGAGTGACTAGTAAAAGTCTAAAAGATATATAAAAAAAAAGATATTGTATATTTTATTATAAGAAGCAATTAAGTCCAGACTGAATCTATTGTTAGATATATATAATACAGACTGAATCTATTGTTAGATATATATAATACAGACTGAATCTATTGTTAGATATATATAATACAGACGGAATCTATTGTTAGATATATATAATACAGACTGAATCTATTGTTAGATATATATAATACAGACGGAATCTATTGTTAGATATATATAATACAGACTGAATCTATTGTTAAATATATATAATACAGACTGAATCTATTGTTAGATATATATAATACATAGTGAGGTCTCTGGGGCGTAGATGGTAGGTGCTCGCCTCTCGTGTCAAAGGTACTCGGTTTGCTTCCTCGTGAACTCGTCGGAATATTTTTGGAGAGATCCCTGATCTCATCGTAGGTGAAATCGAGTTTCTAATCCTATCGGAGACGGACGATAAAACGTAGGTGCCGTGTTCATGTTGAACACGTAAAAGAACAGTTGGTATTTCTAAAAACTAGAAGAGCAGGCTGGAAAGCCGCTGCCTGGGCAAAATCCATTAGAAAGATTAATAAATAAAATCTCTACAACATATATTCATCATCTTCTATATTACATCGGGAACCATACACCGAATTCTTACCCTTCTTCTTCTTTTTGTGTTGGTTCTTATCGAGCAAGTTAACCATTCTTTGTAATCTGTGTGATTTGCACTGAGAACGTAAGTACATTACGGCCAGGTTCTTGTACACCTACATCATCATGTAAGATATACACATTACTTCTTCCAACGTCCCATATCGACCACTTGTTAACCGCTCTGTGTGATTTGTATGTGATCTGAGCATAAGAGCGATTGTACGTTGTGCTACTTCTGCGCCTACAAGTAGGCAAGCAGATACGATTTTGTGATGTTTTTTACTTACTAGGGTAGCTTCCCTAGGTCCTACATCAGTCGCCTCTTACGACATGTAGATCGCAGTGGTACTATTCTTTGCTTCCCTTGCGGGCACGGGTGTAGGCACATTAGACCTTCAGCATAAAATCCATACCCTCAAACAGTACATCGAGGTTCATGTACGCTTCTAACATTCCTCAGTTGATAAGATCAAAGACTGGAAATCAGCAGCGTTACCATATTTATCAAGAACCACATTACACATGTTTCAGAATCTCATGATAACAGTTTCTCGGTCAAAGCTATCCCTATCTTTCACAACAACACTATATTTTGGATTTTTATCTGCAGTCTCTCAGCGTTATACCGCTATCGTTGCCATAACACGTGCGCTATGGAATTCTAAACCACAATTAGTTTATTCAAGCTTAGAGTGTTTCCTCATCACAACATTGCTTCCTCGCTAGCATCATAAGCAAACATTAGAAATATGTGCACCACCCGAGCCACAAACAAAAACAGCAGTAACAACAGAGATTCATGAAATAAATGAGAACAGAATGGAAGTAACTCGACACTCAACGGAAGCAGAAGCTAAAAAACAAATGGAACACTGGGCGTTTGTCAATACCAAAGTCTAAAGAATTTCTTTCTGCTTGTTTCTTTCTTTTCTTCTGATGTTTTATACTTGTGCAGGTAATAGGAAGAAAAGGTCGAGTGGTGCATAAGAGACATACACCAGGAAGCAGTATTAAATGTCACAATAGTACCACTTGCTGGCAGCGTAGAGTAATATTTGTTACAGCGAATGTATGTACACTTTACAAATATTTATTCCATGAAAATTGAAGAGAAACAGGGTGCAAGTAAGACGGAAGACGATGAAGAGTGTATGAGTGTACGTCGTGAAAAACCTCATAACAGATCTGAAGAGATAGTGGTAAAGTCGTTAAGCGGTTGGCCTTGCGTTCGAAAGGTTGGAGGCTCGAGTCGAGACCACAACTTTCGGTTCACTAGTGTTTTTTTGCGGAGAGTGACTGGGCCACATGAGGAAACCAGGTGCAATACATTTCGTCTTTGAACTCCCCTTTTAGATTTGATATACATGCGGCACGAATTGTATAATGAAATGATCGTCCATTTTTCGTTCATGATTCGTTTTGTACTTGATATATATATATCTCAGGCGAAACAACGGCATAAACAAGTATACACATATTGTTTTCAACCTGTTTGTTCAGTGTCCATGTTGTTAGTACAGTGTTGAATAACGGAAAATATAAACATTACCTCAGAACTCACATTAAGCTGTACTTCTATGTGTCTGAAATACGATATCTATATCATATCTTTAACCAACACATCACTGGGGATACGAACAAGACAGGAACACATGATGACCCAGGTAAAGAGGAGAAAATGGCGATGGGTCGGGCATACCCTATGGTAGACACAGTCGAGTGTTACTAAACTAATCCTTGAGTGGAACTCGCGAAGGAAACGGAAATGAGGCGTCTAAACCACAGCCAGGCTCTAGTTCTTATAGCCTGGCTGTGCCTAAACAGACCTGACGACAAAGTCTTATTGAGGAACTGAAAGGTGTTCGACTATCCAGGGAAACCATACAGAAAACAGACAGAGACTGAGAAAGGTGTCGAACAACTGTCCTATGCTCCACAGGGAGCAGAGAGGAATAAGTAAGTAAGTATACTGTTAACCAGAAGAATGAAGATATTAAAAGAAAACAAATGAATATAAAGATTATAAAAAAAAATTCTTTGGATATTCTGTGTAAAATAAAAAATCCAAGCATAATATGCATTCGGTTCTTGCAATGCTAAAAATAAGGTTTCTACATGAAGATTGTTTTAGCATTGAACAAATTAATAGAAAAATAAACACATATAGGCACATACATGATACTCACAAAGATACAAAACAACAGAGAATATAACGTAAAATCAATGTTAACCCACTTGAGACCACAATAAAATTACATTGCAGCTGGGCATCTAAGAACAGGAGAGGAGTCTTCCGCAAGGATGCAGCCAAATAAATTGAGCAACGAGAAGAATGACAAACCTACTTAATGACGTTACTGAATGGATGATTGCAGAATAGGGAAAAGTGCACAGTTTGTTTGTCCGTGTACTTTTTCCGTGCAGCTGTTTCGACACCCACCACGAGGAAGTTTCACTCAAGTCTCATTTATCGACAACAGCTCTCGACGGGTTAATATGCACCAAACACATAGTGGCAGTCTAAGTAGTCCCTGGAGTGTATTCAATTGCTAATGAAAACCTTATTGGCAACACAGCTAGATAGATATAAAGAGATAAGAGTTTGGTCGGTGTATCTGAAGTGCAGACACATAAAGAGAGTTATACTACATCTACTTGTGATCTGAGGAAAAACAACGGAATCACAATGTTTTGAAGCGAATCTTGTGCGAAACGACGAGTAAATCGTATTAAAACACTTTTGTTTTGTTGTTTTGGTATGACTACTTGGACTTATAAGTAACAATAATTAAGGTCATGATATCATGTCAAAGTAAGTCTGCCACAACATCCGGTAATAGTAACTAGGTCACAACATCCGGTATTAGTAATTAGGTCAGAACACCCGATATTGGTAATTAGGTCACAACACCCGGTAATAGTAACTAGGTCGCAACATTCGGTAACAGTAACTAGGTCATAACATCCGGTAATAATAACTAGGTCACAATATCCGGTAATAGTAAATAACTAGGTTACGACGTCTATCCAGAGAGAATAAGCCATAACATTCTAGTTTTCTTTTTCTTCTCGTTCGCTGTTGTTAAATGTCTACATACAGGAAGGACAGACATGAAAATTAGTAGTCTGCTGATGCTTCGTGGAACACACAAGTCAACCCACAGCCAACTCTAAATACTGGGCCTGATAACTGACGGAGAAACCCCTGACCTAGTTTCAGTTGAGAGGCTGGAATTTATATGTTTGATAGAACAATGCAAGCTTTTTTTTGCAATTTTACTCAATTCTGTGAGTTTATGGTTATTTATTGTTGAAAAAATATTCATAATATTGATATTCCTTATTATTAAACTGAACTTGTCGCATAATACAGGGTGTTCAACTTATAAGCAGCCCCAGTGATAAATATAAATTTGACAGGTACGCATTGCATCTTGTCTATTTACTATTTAAACCGGTTCTGACTAGCTTGTCCTACGTCACATTTGTTCACGCCCCTTCCCGCACTACAATTACACACCATCACACAACCTTGACATATACTACGTCATAACTGAACCTTCTCGTTGCCATACATATATGCCAGATTAGCTCCATTCACAGGCTGCTTTTAAGTTGAACATCCTGTATAAGTTTGATTTAGCATTTTGTGTTGATTTTAAAATGAATTCGTCTATGTACAACAATACTAGAATGCGAGGTCACGTAACTGGTTGTGGTCTGATTTTCCATACCTTTTAACCGAGTTCGCAGACTCTATAAGTTTATAGTTGGCTGTGTTTAACCCCACCTCCCATTAGTGTAGACTGGAAAACATTGGTCACAATATCAAAAGTTAATGGGGCTCTGGCTCGACTAGGAGATGGACTTCCTATGCCAGATTTTTCTTCTTCAAATTTTGTTTATATTTTTAGTCTTATGGATGCGAACCCGAATAAAAATCATGCAGAAACCGAATTTGTAGTGGCAACTCACAGTATGTGGTCCCCGGTAACAGATATGTTATCATATATCACGTCACAGTCTAAAGGGCAAATCCACATACAGACCACACATAGTGATGTCACAAGTGGTTGATGCAAAGCTCAATAATAAGAAAATGAAGATTAATATGACAAGTTTTCTCATCAACAGATCTGACTGTCCATCCATCCATCCATCCATCCATCCATCCATCCATCCATCCATCCATATATATATCAGGTGTCGAATCTGAAAGGCTTAAATAAAAATAAAGTAATTCCTAAACCAAATTGTTGTGTGGTATCACCGTTACCTTGTGCCAGGAGCTCAGATTCAACGATAAAAGACCCAAGGGAACACACAAACACATCACAGCCAGATGGCATCGCGAATATTATCACTTCACAGCAGTTATTGTCTTTCGCTCAGTGACAAGTGACAGTAGTAAAATAAATGTAACGAAACCCCTCTGTGATAAGGATAAACACAAGAGAAAACATAATCTATAGATAAAAAAAAAAAAAAAAAGTATATCCCTAGAAGGTAAAGAAAACATTTGGATAAACAAGCATTTTTATCAACTTTTATTGTATACTTGCTAACATTAACACATTGTAAGAGTTACAATGTGAATGTGCGTCTGTATCTTAAGCGGTAGTGAGCTCCATCACAATCCAAGAGTACCTGGTTCAGACACCGCGACAGGCAGTATGGAAGCAAATTCGTTCCCGTGGATTTTTTACGAACGATAACGATAGACATCGCCGTTCAAAAAGCATTGGTAAACTACTGAACGTATAAGTGGTGCCTAGAAAATCAACCAACTCGTATACTGTGGTTGTTGGTGACGTCCTGTGAAGGATATGCTCCGATGTTCATTTAATTTTCACTTTAAAAAACAAATAAGAAACAAAGTAATGATAGTTAATAGATATTATAAAACAAGTATAAACATAAAGAAAACATCAAAAAGAGTGTAGTCTATCCACTTTGCTATCTATATTATATATAGTAAGCGTAATGAAAAGGTGGTCTATCTTTGATACGATATATGCGTGTTATCTAACATGGTTAATCATGTCTATTAGCGATGTTTGATCAACTGTCCCATTCAACATGTGATCATCGATTGTGTATCGCCTCCGTTCAGTCTCATGTCTTAACTAGAATATGCTTAAACATTTGTAGCCTGCTGATGACCCCCAGAACACGCAAGTCAACCTCACCTCCAAGCGGTGTAGACCATGAAACTTTGACCGTGAGGTCAAAGGCTAACGGGGCAATGGCTTGCCTTGGGAGATGGACTCCCCTAGGTCAGTTTTTTTTTGGGAAGTTAACCCGACAAAACCTCGGTGGAGGTCTGCCCCCAACTTGTGATGAGTGGATTTATCATGATATCCAAGATCCAGACCCACAGCTATGGGCAAATAGCTCCACTGCCGTGTGGGAGTCAGGGAGAAGCAAAGGCTATGGGAGTAAACCCAAACAGAAAATCCGGAGCGGAGCCCTTAAGGCGGACAGGCATCAAGCGATGCCCTACCGGCAGCTCCTGCAACCAAACTGATACCAGATGTCGTGCTTGCACTCCTTTGGATTCTATCAGCGAGGTCGAGAGGGGGAGTTGATGCTTGGGCAACTCAGCTACTCCATAAAAATCTCCCAGGCATGCGTCACCGATGATGACGATTCATTGTTATTGCAGAGTAAAGTGGAGCATACAGGACAATTACTGCCAGTATGGGGATGGAGATTGAGACCATTACAGCTGTCCTCCAGTAGCACTCTAGGACTGTTTACTGGGGCCGTTGTTGTATATGACTAGCAGACGATGCTTTAGAAGATACAGAATGGCATGTTGCTGTATGAGTGGATGTTGCCTAAAGAGCTGTTCAATCTCAAAACGTTCTCGTAAATCTACTATCCGTAACTTACGATTGTTCGCGGCAACGATGACATGCTTGTATCGACAGCATTGATTGTTGAGTGTGATTTTCTTTTGCGACCTGTTGGCTGACAGTAAATTTGATGTTGAATCTAATTCAGTGGTTTACGTAGTTTAGCATTAAACGTTGTACACGCAGAACGGTCTGAGGGTCAGAGAGGAGTGTGTTTAGCCAGAGAGCCATAGGAACCATCAGTGGCGGCTCGTGATCATTTTTGTTGGTGGGGCCAGACACACATTTTCAGAAAAATCATGGTTTGGGGTTGTTATGTTTTAATTTATAAAATAATAAATACACGTTACACATTATTTTTGGTTGGGCCCGGCCCCAGTGGCCCTTAATGACGAGCCGCCACAGGGAACCATTAGTATGTATACCCTTTCTATATCTGTTTTGGGAAAACTATGCTTATAGGCAACCATATCTCTGCATAACCCTCGGTCCCTATTATTCTCGCAGTTGACAGCTTTAACACTTGCTTACTGTTAAAAGTGTCAAGTGAACAATCTCATGATAAAATATAATTTGTTACAGAGTAGTCAGATAAAGAGAGGAATAAGGGATAACAAAAGTTAAAAACACTAAATTGCTTAAACATTGACTTCAGAACCGATTGAATCGAAAATCCCAGGGCGTCTGTCAGTCCTTGTCAACCTTTGACTTCTTTGTGAATTCTCAGTTCGACCATCTCAGACACTCGACTTTTGGTTTCCACTGAAACTAATATTTCACTTGCTGTCACTTAAGATCGAAGAGGTCAGTTCAGTATCACTGTAGCATAGAGTATCTAAATTACTTCCTTTAATTCATTCCAGTCTATTGGAAAGGTATGTCTAAATTCGAACAGACTGGTTGGAGAGATAAATAGATAGAGTGTAGGAGAGAGGCTAGGGGAGAGTGTTGTAGAGAGTGTAGTAGAGCGTGTAGGAAAGAGTGTAGGAAAGAGTGTGGGAGAGAGTGTGGGAGAGAGTGTAGGGGATAGTGTAGGAGATAGTGTAGTAGAGAGTGTAGTCGATAGTGTAAGAGATGAGGGGGAGAGTGTAAGAGATAATAATGAGGAGAATGTGGAGATAATGATAGGGAGAGTGTAAGAGAGATTGTAGGACAGAGGGTGTAAGAGATAATAATGGGTAGAGTGTAAGAGATAATGAAAGGGAGAGTGTAAGAGAGATTGTAGGACAGAGGGTAGGAGAGAGTGTAAGAGATAATAATGGGGAGAGTGTAAGAGATAATAATGAGGAGAATGTGGAGATAATGATAGGGAGAGTGTAAGAGAGATTGTAGGACAGAGGGTGTAAGAGATAATAATGGGGAGAGTGTAAGAGATAATGAAAGGGAGAGTGTAAGAGAGATTGTAGGACAGAGGGTAGGAGAGAGTGTAAGAGATAATAATGGGGAGAGTGTAAGAGATAATGATAGGGAGAGTGTAAGAGAGATTGTAGGACAGAGAATAGGAGAGAGTATAAGAGATAATAATGAGGAGAGTGTGGAGATAATGATAAGGAGAGTGTAAGAGAGATTGTAGGACAGAGGGTAGGAGAGAGTGTAAGATATAATAATGAGGAGAGTGTGGAGATAATGATAAGGAGAGTGTAAGAGAGATTGTAGGACAGAGGGTAGGAGAGAGGTAAGATAGAGTGTAGGGGAGACAAGAGAAAGTGTAGGAGAGAGTGGTCTGATATAAACATCACGCCCGTCTGCCCAGCGTGTTCGTAGCTCGTTGGACTACGGATGACTATCCCTCTGTGTGTGCGGGTTCAATTCTGCGGGATGGCAGAAAAGCCACAGATTCCCCAGATTTACGGTGTTTGTGGCACCGAACCGAAGGGTTACGATATCCATGGCACCGAGCCGAAGAGCTGAAAAGCTCAAGTGCTTCTGGATCGGAATAAAAAAATATATATAAACATCACGAACACAGTGAGAGGACGTTTTGTGAGACGTGTAAAACATTAGTACATCCTAGAGAGCTCGATATCGATTCATACAGACTGTTAGAATTATACTTAACGCGTTTTTCTTTGTCCCCTTGCGTGTGTGTCAGGTTGGTCGTATCCCTAATCGTGAACGCTCAGAAATGTAAGACTACCTATGTCCCAATGTAAATTTCTAAATCAGCATGAATACCCTAAGTACTCTTGTAGAAGTCGCGTGGACTATTTACTCGTAAAGTGACACGGGTCAAAGCTCCATACCGAAGAGTGAAGGACCATCTTAAAATGTTCTTCGTCCAGGCATACTAAGCAATGGGATACACAGTACGCCACTTGCCATATGACGAGTACATTTACACCCGTCTCTAGTGACTTAAACAAACAAACTTAATGTACCCGGCACCCTTCTACCTCTCGTTGAAAGTCACCCTGGTCTACTCATTACTTTCTACTAATTGACGTGTCATGCATGAGGCAAAATATCCGTTAAAATGTATATATCTACAGAAGATGTGATAAGAAAACGTAACAACACTTAAACAACGTTTATTTCAGATGAAAGTTAAATTCTGCTTTTAGCGAGTGACGTTATTTTTAACTACTAAATTCTTGTATTTTCTGATCAAATTAACGTACGAAAAAACACAAAGTGGCCAAATTAATTTTTATTCACAATTTTAACAAGTTAGGTGTAGTGTGTAAAATAAAATACCACGGCATATTTGCAAACTGCTTTCTTTCATTGACGTCTTTTCAGCTACGCAATCAAGTATACACTGCAAATGATAAATGTATGCACATTTTTTAATGGAGAATCCACGTATAAAAGACTTAACATTAATTCAAGCTCACCACAATTGAATACTTGGATTCTCCGAAAGGAGTTAATTCTTATTTTCATGTTTATTGGCCTACACGCTCTGATATAACCAATAAAAGGTTCGCCTTAGGTTGAAAAGGGCGTTCCTGTGCTTAAAGAGGCTTTAATCCCCTACCAAACAAACAAACAAACAACAACAAACAAACTACCAAACAAACAAACAACAAACACCATACACCAACTAACTTATATATACTGTCCCAAACTCCAGTTGAAACAACTTATCTTGAATGTTACAGAATCTGTGAACACATTCCCCAACAAGTTCATGGTAGCAGAGTTCACGGTAGCAGAGCTCACATATTCAATGATAAACAGCTACGTTATTCCTGAGAAAGGTTAGCATTAGCTTTTGTGTCGCGATTGGTAGTTTCCAATTTCGCATCTATTCTTAACTGGTGTCACTTTCTGACACGAAATTGTTGAGGTCATCCGAGACGGCCCAGGTCGGGGCATATGGTTTTAATCTATGACAGAATCAGCAATAAATCAAATGACAATTGAAAGACTCCGACCACTGGACTCGTATCAAATTATCTGATACCTTCTCAAACGTTTATTGTGTGTTTTTCACATTCTACTGTTTCCGTCAACGGCATCAACTGACCGCAGGTCAAATTTACCATCTATTCACCAGGGGAAGGACAGGAAGCGGAAACACAGAGACACTGAGACAGAATCTTTCCTGCACTAAAAGTTGAGTCAATATTTGCTGACGATGTTTACGCTCGTTTGTGGCAATACCGATAATCCAATAAATTAAGAGATCAAAGCGTTTTGACAGACAGTCCTTTAAGAAAATGAGGCATGATTTGTGAAACTGTCTTGTTTTGTGAACCGTGAGAGTAAAATGTCATTGCGTGCATCCTAATAACTGGAATCTTTAAAAGATTAAATAGGTAAAATTTCGGGAAATATGTCAAGTATTTTATATCAACATGTGTACCGTTGAGACTAAAAGTAAAACCAGTCATACAAGAGCAACAGATGGTTTGGACACCTGACAAGAATGCCCTGGTATCGTCTACCACAGAGAGTCACAATGAAAAAAAGTATAACGAGTACAGAGGAAGAGACAGACCACGCAAAAGATGGAGCGACGGTATCAAGAACAGTCTTAAGAAAATGAATAACAGCTTACATAGTGTATAATATTAGAACAAGCATACACAAGATCACTACCCCCTTCCCCCAAACACTTCTATAAAGAAGTCAATGGTGGAAGAGAAGAAGATTGTGGAGAATTAGACGTTGACCTTCCTCACATAAGTTTCGAGTTCGTTCCCCATCAAGATGGAAAAATAATCACAAATTTCGCATTAACTTCTGGTCTCATAGTATGCGAAGTCGAGTGTCTAGTCATATCAAAGAATATAATATTGAATACATTAAATATTCAGAGAATACGGCAACTCTAGTGACGGTTCATCGAACACAACACACACTGAATATGTTACCACAAGCAGAAATAAAATATATAAAAGTACCCGTGGTTGAGTACAACGAAAGCAATAAATTAACAAGTGTTTTGAGAATAATGCAAAGACCGAACTGCGCAGAGTTCAAAAGTTCCAACAAAACCAATTAGACCTTTGAAGTTTCAAAGCCATATTTAATGAGAAATCGATCATAAATCAATCAAGCGTAAAATTCGCTGGGATACCAAGGGTTGGACTTATGCAGAAAACAATCTAAATGTATTATAGGAATAGAAGTGCAAATTCTTGGTAGGTTTACCCAATGATGAGGAATAAAGTCATGCATGAGGCTGGCAACAAGCGGGAGAGAAGATAATGGCTTGGAGGGTCATCAAAAATTTAGCAAGAATTCTGAGAAGCGTACTGAATGGTTAATTTTATTTTGCAGACACAATTTGCGGTTGCTAGGTAAACATTAAAGTGGAAAACTGGTTTGAATAGTAGTCGGTTTGAATAGTATTCTCTGTATTTATTGAGGATTCCCCCACCCATCCCAGTGTTCTCTTTCAGATAGTCAAAACTATATGCATTAGAAAACTGAGACAGTAACTGTGGCAACAATAGTAAATGCTCCCATAAATAATATATTTGGTGTACCAATAATTGTGTACGGTGCTTTGTACAGGAAGCTCTAACCACAGACTATGCCCTATTTGGTCTCAATTTTCTTTGTGTGGCCAGCCCAAGCTTAAGACTGAAAGTGTGATTTCGATCCGGATTATGTTGTATACACTATTTGATGTTGAATCTAATTATTGTAACAGTCGACGACGACAAACTTTTGGGATAAAAAAAGGATGTAGATCCTCGTCATGTCTGTGAATGACTGCAGTAAAACTATGTAGCAATGGTGAAACACGTAGAATCCGTAAATTCTCTTAAATCAGACCACTCACATCACGTGACCCTTGCATTCCAGTAGTTAGATAACGACGAATACATAAAAAAATACAACATGCTAAACTGCTAAACCAAAGTTACATTATGTAACAAATTAAATTTTACGCTAAGGAATATCATTATTACTAACACTCTTCGTCAATAATTAATATGAACTAACAAAATTGTGTATAATCGTGTTTTATCAAACATATACAATAAAAGGCAACCTAAATCAACACGAATTTCCGATTTCCCGATTGAGCTGAACAGACTTATATTACAGGAGCCCACGGATGCATCATTGTTACAATAAACACACGAGCTAACGATATGAGTTCTACTTGGTATCATCTGCATAGAGTTATCTGTTCATCCGTATGACCTAATTCTTACTGGTCCGGGCATGCTACAAACAACCAAACATAAATCAAATACACAACACACATGTCTTTTACTTCCATAACATAATATTCACGTTATTCTGGAGCATGAAAGAAATATCAAACACACCTTCTTGTGTCCATCTGGTTGCAAATGTTCCAAGCGTAACCCCTTCGCCATTCTGACCCGATATACTGTCTCGCAGTATATTCTTTAAGATAACGCAAAGCCAGTACTGTGGCTAACTCAGTATGCATTGTTACATAAATGCGTCCGGGGTAAAGAAAAAAATGACGGAGAAAAATTGTTAATGCTTATTAGGGGCGATGAAAGGTTTACAACTGACTTCTTCTTTTTTCCTCTTTGGCCGAGTTAGGTATATTCATCATTCTAGATCTTCAGGTGGTCGACAGGACAAGATCACAATCTTTACTTGGTCCTTTGGTAGGTTCAAAACTTCCGTCTACACAATCTGGTTATATCTGACATCGTAGATCACATAAATCTGGGCAGTCTGCCAGTTTTGGTGTCTGAATTCCAGTTGAGCAGGGACTTCCGTTTCTGTTTGAGGTATATTCACACAAATTTATGAAATATATATTTGAATGACTCTTCTTCTTCTTCTTCGCGTTCGTTCTTCATTGCCACCAATTTAATCATTCTTATTGTGATATATATATATGATCTTTGACAAGAACGACTAACGTTAAACCCCAGTTCATATGCTCCTACTTGTTGTGTCTGGTACCACACACGTGTAGGGTATGGATTGCAGTTTTATCCTACGGTTGAATGCCTCAAACAATAAGCTATAATGTAACCGTCTTTAAAATGGCTAGATTTAAGTTAAGAATGACCATTTGGTTCCTGTGAGCTGATATACTTCTTCTTCTTCTTCACCTTTCAACTCCCAACGGAGCACAGGTCTTCAACAAACTTCTTCCAGCTCTTCCTCTCTCTCTTGTCATCCTTTCCAATTCTTTCCACGTTTTACCTATCCTTTTAATATCAGCCTCCAGTTCTCTTCTCCAGGTCTATCTAGGTCTTCCCCTACTCCTCTTTCCCTGCGGGTTCCAAAACAGTGCATGTCTTTCAATGCTTCCAGTCGGTCTTCTCAATGTATGTCTTATACATCGCCAGCATCTCTTCCTGAGCTCTTTCTCCACTGGTACCTGTCTAGTTCTTTCTCTGAGTTCCTCGTTTGTAATCTAATCATACCATCTCAGTCCCTCTATACTACATAAACTTCCATTTACGAAGGTCTGCAGTTTTCTGATGGTTGCTTTTGTTATCTTCCATGTTTCCGAGCCATAAAACAGCAGTGACTTCACATTTGATTGAAAGATTCTCAGCTTTGTGTTTATTTTGATCTCCTTTGACTTCCATATCCTACTCCATGCAATAAAGTTTCCCTTGCTTTTGGAGCGGATGTACTAGCTTTATTATTATTTAAGATAACTCAAAGCTTGAACACCGGCTAGTTCAGTGTATACTTTCTATTGTAAATGTGCACGAAGGTAAACACAAATTATAAACGTGAAATTACCAGAGTTAATTTCACGTACTGTGCCTCTATATGTGATAAACATACTCGTATTACTGAAAATGCCAACACTTGATAACTGAATAAATCACACTAGCTTCTGTGTTGCGTCAACGCCCACATGTACAATCACAAAAGTACTAGTTGTGATTGTTCCAACACCCAAAGGATGTCCACAATGGACGGCACTGCACAGCAGACGTCAACTTTGATGCTCAGCAGAGGTATACTGTGACCGATAAACAAGCTCTGCAGTCTAGACTAAATGGCGCAATATTTGTTATTTTAGCAATTTCTTTTAATCTCTTTAAGTAAGTTGTTTGTGGTCCTGAGATCTTCGCGTTAAGGAAATGTGAAACCTTGAATAATTGGATTCACTGGATGTGATCTCATGTATCGCAACCCCCCTCCTTCATCTTCCCACCCCTTGGATAGGATCAGAACAAGATGGCTACTACCAGCAGAAGGACTTAGTGTTGGAGCAAACTCACGACAAGGGGAATGTTAAGATTTTCTTCTTCACCTTTCAACTCCCAGCGGAGCACAGGTCTTCAATAAACTTCTTCCAGTTTTTCCTCTCTCCTGCCATCCCTTCCAATTCTTTTCATGTTTTACCTCTCCTTTTAATGTCAGCCTCCAGCTCTTTTCTCCAGGTCTGTCTAGTCCTTTCCCTACTCCTGAATGGTTAGATACCGACAGAATAATGTTGACCATTACAGTCCATCACGGCGACATATGGCGAACGTGTTATACATCCCATGCGTGTTATACATCCCATGCGTGTTATACATCCCATGCGTGTTATTTTATTTTACAGGCTTTATCATTCATCGGAAATTCAATTTCCCCACCCCCTCGAAAAAACCCCAAAACAACATACTTAAGTTCCTGAATAACAGTGTGTTTCCGTTTTTTTTGTAAGCGCAATTGAAAAAAAAAAATGAACTTGTAGACAGGAATAAGTTAACCATGTTAATATTTTTTTTTATTAATGTTAATCATCATCATCATCATCATCATCATCATCAAGTAGCTTGTCAAATTACGAAACCTGGCTCTCATCATAGCAGTCCTGAAAAACTCTTTCTGTGCAAGTTGATCGGCGTCAGCAGCAGTCATCCTCACATCGTGCACACATCGTCTTCTAGGATTTTCTCTCATTCTTCTGCCTTCACCATTCCTTCCAAAATTATCTTCTATAAGCACTCATGTCGTTTGATGTATCCGAAATATTTAATTTTTCTTGATTTTATACTCTTTAATATCAAGCTATTGCTATTACTTTCTTATTTGCAAATTTGCAAAACATTGACACTCTTATCGCCTTCAATGCCACAGTCAGATGATTGTTTCCCTTTTCTGACAGCCGAGCAAGTTACCTTTCTAGGAAGTTACAATCATAGAATAACTACAACAACAAATCTTTCAGCTTGCTACAAAGAAAAAATGGGTGAAAAACACACTTTTCAGCCTGTTACAATCAAAGGAATAAATGAAAAAAAATAAAGATAAAAGTTTAGCTTATTACAAAACAAAAAACAACTTAAAATCAAACTTCGTTACAAAGAATGAATGCAACAAGCATTTTTTTTTTAGCTCCTTACAGTCAAAGAATAAATGCAACAAAATATGAGACTGGTAGCTAGTTATTGTTAAGCAGAGATGCAACAACAAAAAATAAAACTTTCTGCTAGTTGCAGACAAAGAATAAAGTTGTTTTGAAAACATCCTGTTCGTTACAGACAATGACTTTTCATTTGAAAGCACTGAATTAACGATGGCCAGTTCACGAGCTGCACAAGATATTAATACGCAGTGACATCAGACTAATGAAACCCTTCACATCTTTTGAAGTGTGTTAACGTCACAACACTGCACTACTTTCCACAAAAAAATAACAAACCATTGTATAACGGATATTCTAATTACAGAAAAGCTACATATAATACGAAATATGTGATCTATTGTACGTACAAATAAAACAGTTTCAAAGGGAAACTAATCACACGAGAGTGTATTAGATTCATGGCTCTCGTTCTAATATAACAGTCCACAATGAGGCGAAGAAGTTTGTCAGCAAAAGGTATTAGGAACAAGTGGGGGAACAAAGAGGCTACCAGAAAGACTAAACATTTCAACAGCCTATATATATATATATATATATATATATATAAATGTGAAGATCTTTGAATATGAAAATCGTGGCATATCCTAAAGGACGTAGCCATCAACCACAGTAAACGAGACGTTGATTTTCTAGGCACCACTTATACGTTCAGTAGTTTGTCATTGCTTTCTGAACGGTGAGGTCTATTTTACCTTTGTAAAAATTCCACGGAAACAAATTTGCCCACCATGGGGTTTGAACCAGGTACGCTTGGGCACGTGATCGAGCTCACTACCGCTTGAGCTACAGAAGATCTTTACATGTAGTTAATAGATCGCCCGAGTGGTTACCGGGGACCAAATTTGGGGTGTAAAGAATAGAACCACTGTTACCTGCCATGCATGTCGTAAGAGGCGCCTAAGGAGGTTTGGCTGAAATCGGATGCACGTGTCCTAAGCATGTAGAAGTCTATGCGTTTAGGGGCCTACCAAACCAATGTGCAACGTATACACGTTCTTGGCAAAGATCAAGCATATCACAAAGAGTGATTAAAATTGGATGTAAAGAACGAACGCAAAGAAGAAGGAGAAGTTAATAGATCACACCAGGCTGAGTTTATATCTGGTCAACAAGGTATAGATAAGAATGGCTTCTTGTTCTTCTTCTTTGCGATCGCTATTGTGATGATTATACTGCCAGACGCGTTCTTATGACTGTTGTCTGGAGCACATCTATGGTGCCATGCAGTTTTGAATGTCGTGTTGTAGGATCATCGTCCCTTTCTATGGAGGACATGCAGAGGGACAATCTTGCAGGACATGTTCTGTGGTTTGATCAGCGGTGCCACATTAGGGAATGACTCGGGACAGGGCATAACAGACTGAACAAGCACACACACATAGGCTACGATTAGAATATCTGATGGGTGGGATTGTGGTACTGATAAATGACGGCATAATATCTGTAGCAAAATTGACTCAGATATAGTAAGCGGCAAAAACGTATACGTCCGTCTATGTCATTTCCCAATGACTGAAAACGTGGCCAGCTTCACGCTGACTTCTGTTTTTCTTAAAACAATATTCACGTTACTAGGATAAGGTGCATAACAAGAGCCGCAGGAGTGATAATAAGAGACAAAACTAGATGTGAAGAAATCACAAGACTGGGTGTGAAACCAGTCCTATTAAATAGTTTGGACACCTGACAAGAATGCACTGATCGTCTAGGACAGCTAGCCACATTGGAAAAAAGTAAAACGAACACAGAGCAAGAGGAAGACCACGCAAAAGAAGGAGTGAAGGCATCAAAAAACAGGCTTAAGAAAATGAATAACAAATTTACAGCAGTGAGAAATTATTAGTGTAAATACAGGAGATATTCTACAGTTAAATATAGTGTTTTTTTTTATTACGAGTGATGTTATTATATTAGAGATATGTTATTCCGTCAGTGATGTTCTTTCATCACGAATTATGTTTGACCATCTATAGTGATCTATAACGAGCGATGTTCTTCTATCACGAGTGATATTCTTCTATCAATAGTGATATTCTTTCATTACGAGAGATGTTCTTCCATCACTCACGAGTGGTGCTGTTCTTCCATCACGAGTGATGTTGTTCTGTCTTCTGTGCAAGTTAACCGGCGTCAACAGGCGAGTGATGTTCTTTTATTAGGAGTGATATTGTTTAACCATCAGATAAGAAAACTGACATAGCTTGAGTCAGTTTATGGGTGCGTAGATGACTGATAAGACAGATGTAGCTAGCATAACATCTGAAGAATAATGGGACAAGCACTAAAACATATTCAATTTTTTATGATTACAAAAGCACATAGCTACAGAATATCATGCCTTTCTGACGTTTCACAATTGCTAGCAGACTTCCTTTACAACGCTATTCAAAATCTTGAACCACAGTCCGTCCCATTTCAGTGACTTCAGTCTAAATATTTGGATGAAAAAGCTCGATGTACGTGGCGTTTCTACGTCAGTCGCATACAAAGAGCCTCAAAGGTAAGAGATTAGAACATTAGCTCCAGCTGTGTAACACATTTCAGTAGCCAGAGAATGTAGCATAACCCACGCACGATAAATGTATTGTATAATTTGCTTGCTAAAGAGAACACTTAACCAAAAATAAGGAAAGCAATAACAACAAATCGTGGACGAAATGGCAACTAGGCGGTACGAGTTTTATAGAGAGGCACGAACAATCAGCAGGAATGTGTGAAACTGACGTGATGAAATAGAAGAAATGACTTTCACAACTGCAGCTTGAAAGTGGTATCAGAAGTACAAAATAAAGACATGATGTTAATACAGTTCTAAAATGATTGGAGACCGGTATTTTAGTTAGATACGATCCCATAAGGATATCACATTAACACTCGAACACGACGTGAAAGAGAACAGAATAAATTGCTGAAACTAAAATAAAAATGGCCATGCCATTCGTGAAAATGTTTGTATTATGGCCTTGCAGATATCCTTTTGTCTGAACAGTTCTCTGTCTTAGAGCCTCTTCTCTTACAGCTGTTCACAGAATCGCACTTGTTGGGTTATGCGACTAATTTCCATTCTTCTCATATGTTCAAGTCGTCTTAGTCTACTACAGCTAGGAATTCCCATGATGTGTGGCAAGTTTGCACAGCAGTACTATATATATATATATATATATATATATATATATATATATATATATATATATATATATATATATATATATATATATATATATATAGTTCAAATACAGCTGAATAAATTACAACGTGTTCACGCATATATACAGAGCTATAGTAACAGAAGAGTTCTCTGTATATCATGGACAGTGACGATAACAAATAGATATATATATATAGAACGAACTCAAAATCAAAGAAAACTAGCTAATGCTTTACATCTATACAGAATGAGACAATTGAAGTGGACATATAAAGATACACAAACGGTTGGAGAAGACCATCATAGAAGGACGCATCACAGAAAAGAGAAGAGGAAGACCACGGAGAAAATAGATTCAGGATGCAAATGATGATTTGAGCACGGCAACTGCAGAGGCAGGACATCTAGCCTATGAGAGAGATACATTTGGAAGGGTGTTATAGTCGCAAAGTTCTGCTCAAGACAAGCTATTTAATGATAATATACCGATCACCACAAGGTAGTATCAAAAGATTTACAAACGAACGCAGAAAGAAGGAAATTGAATGACTTGTGCTACCTCTACAGTATTCGCCAATATTTACACATATAAGGAAACATTATTTACACAAATAAGAAGATAAGAAAACACTATTTACACAGATAAGTAGATAAAAAATAAAGTATGTGATGATTACAGAAGTGCACTTTGCATTCACTGGTACTTGTTGATTTTTAAAGAGCTGCAACCAAGAAAAACAATCGTCCCGCCCACTTTCTTCTAAACCAATTACCGCGAATCAACCGTGACGTTCACAGAAAAGAAACCGTTAGTGCAAGTGGATGGCAACTTTATCACGGGAAACCAAAAGCGACACAAATATGCACTGCACGCGTTGCACCAAATCTGGTTACATGACTGGTTTTTACATCCTCGAGCTTGGACATGACTATGTGGTTACAGAGCTGGCATGTTTGACGAAACGTGTCTTGAACAATTCTGGGTACAGTCATCATTGCACTGCAATCAACCCAGCTGCAAATTAGTACTTACAACATAAACTTGAAACGGATGTACAGAAGCAATCTTCTTTCGTTTCTTGAATCCAGTTTTGCATCACAGCTTCAGTATAAGAAGATATTTCTAGAACAGGTTATTGTGTACGCTTCGTACGTAATGTATGTCACTTTTAAGGAAGTAACAAAATAAAGGACTCCTTTTTATACCATGTGGTATATAGGGAAATACGGAGTTAGGCCGGTATATTTCATTGACCGTCGGCACACGATGGGTGATGTGATCAACATCACGCCAGCCACCTTTGCTTCCCAGTGCATTGAGGCTGGGTCGACCTGAAAGCCATTATGGTTGAAAATAAACTCGGACTACTTGTTTAAGAAGAAACACAAGTTTTTTTGCAAGAACCCTACAGGAAGCAACGGAGGCAAAGAATATGATCAACAAATAAACAGTGTACAATTATTAAGAGCTTCCGAAAAACAAATAGACAAACACAGGATTCGAACCACTTACCCTCATTTCATACGACACCCATCGCCTAGCCTAGCAGAACAAGCGTCCTTACGAACACAACCTGCGAGCCATTCTAAATGGGGGATAGTAGTCTAGAATGGCTTACTGGTTGTGTTCGTAAGGACGCTCGTATTGCTAGACTTGGCGATGGGTGTCGTAAGAAATGGGGGTAAGTGGTTCGAATCCTGTGTTTGTCTGTTTTTTCGGAAGCTCTTAAAACCTGTACACTGTTTATTTGTTGATCATAGTTTAAGAAGCGAGTTTACTAGCAACTACGCCACTGTGTGTCTTTGCCTGTCTTTTGTTATTTCTGTATTCCATCTTTTCCGTGGGCGACCTTTTGATTTGTATCCACTGTATAGGGGTAGCATCACTATTTGAGATGCACTATCTTATTGGCAATCTGATTACCAACACAGACGTCATATAAGATTCGCATATAAAGTGTTCTATCGTTGAAACTCTGAATAGGTTAAGGATGGCTGTGTTTGTCACCAGATTGTCGCTAGGTCGATCCTAGTGTTATTTAAACTTCGTTGTGTGTTCTATTTCTTCCTTATAAATCCTTTATATGCCGTACTTATTTATCGTGCGATAAACGCAAGATTCCATGAAAACTAAGGAAACAAATGAAACCATACATAGAATTATAAAGAACTGATCGAAGAATATGAAAGCAAACTGTTCCAAGCGTAGAACAGGCACGCCAAACAGGCGGGCTTGTATAGATTTGTCGATAACGCATGTGATGCAATCATGTGATTTGGTATTATGGAAGATAATAAACGCTTGCGCTGGATTTGATAACTGTGTACGCCTGCATATCTCGTGCAATTTGAACCTGATTTAAACAGATGAAAACAAGACATGAAAGGGAGCCTAGAACTGATCGCGTTTTACAGGGGTTTTATTAAATTATGCCCCCTTTTTATTCGCAAATGTCGGCGTTGCATGGTAACAATCAGCTGGGTTTGTGCATTTATTTACAGTGGTCATTTCCCGATACAGTGAATTCTACAGTCACTCTGCTAATTGGTGACTGAACTTTCTGAGTTGATCTTTTATTCCGCTTTTGCTTCAATGATCGTTGCTTCGTACATCGTTAGTAACCGTATCAAAACATTTCACATCTTCTATTCTTCTTCTTCTTCGTTTTCGAAGGTTCCTTATCGACCACTTGTTAATCTGTGTGATTTGTATGTGATCTGAACGTAACAGCGATTGTACGTTGTGCCAGCTATGCACCTACAAGTAGGCCAGCACATCCGATTTCTGCTATGCTTTTTATTTGCTACGGTAGATTCCTTAGGTCCTACATCAGTCGCCTCTTACGACATGCCTTGTTGGTCGCAGTGGTACTATTCTTTACTCCCTAGGGGCCCCAGCACCACACGGGCGAATAACCTTATCAAAACATTAAGTGCATTCTATTCCAGGGAGTCTCGGTGGCTAAGCTAAGCACATCCGAAGCTTTTTATTACCGGGTAGCTTCCTAGGCACCTACATCAGTCGCCTTTTAAGACATGACTTGTAGGTCGCAGTGGTGCTATTCTTTGCTTTCCATGCGGGTCCCAGAACCACACGGGCGCCACTTTGGTATAAAAAGGGTTCATTTACTTTAACTTTCTGATGTTTAAAAACTTTTTTGTTTTCATCTTTTTTTCAATCCAGAAGCGCTTGAGCTTTCAGATCTTCGGTTCGGTGCCATGAACATCGTAACCCTTCGGTTCAGTGCGACGAACACCGTAAATCTGGAGAACCTGTGGATTTTCTGCCAGCCCACAGAATTGAACTGCACTCACTGGGGGCTTGCACTCGTCGTCCAACGCGCTACGAACATGCTGGACAGGTGGGCACATTTAAATACATAAGTTTCTATTGTAACTGTATGTGGGGTGTAGGAGTGGGGGAAGGGGGAGTGGCAGTGGTATATTTTTACGTATGTAAGCCTTAGTACACAAATACTAACATATATCTGTGCATGCTGTAGTAACAAATATGTGTCCTTCGAAATAAATAATTCATAACGACGACCACAAAGCGTCTACAAAATTTGCTATTGCTCTATGTTTTATGTTTCACCAAATGTTATCTGACCCAACAAGACGTTAAATATTCGACATTGTCCCTTGGTCTTTTATAAACAAATGATAACACAATTAATGATACCAAATATAAAACATATAAAACCAGCTGACAAATGCAAACATTATTAGTGAAAATAAGGGTGTTTTTTTTTATTCTCCCCGTTCCGTCAAAATCTTGATTGATTGATTGATAGGATCATAATCATTGCACTTTGGTTAGTAACCATATGTGCTCCAATTTCTTTCTTACACAGGAAGATATCAGCTGCAGTGCCCAAACTCCGTAGCACCTGCGAGGGTCCACTATGTAATTTTGAAGGCATTTTTCAGGAATGTTATGTTTAATATTTTCTAATTAATTTTGCCTGGGCAGCGGCTATCCAGCCTGTTCTCCATTTTCAACTGTCAATGCTTGTTTTACGTGCTCAAATTGAACATGGGACCAACATTTTATTGTCCATCTCCGACAGGACTAGGAACTCGATCTCACCTACGTTGAGATCATGGATAACAGGACAAATATTCCGATGGCTCTACGAGGGACCAAACTTAGCACCTTCGGCACGAGAGACGAGCATCTAACTAACGAGTATCTAACTAACGAGCATCTAACTAACGAGTATCTAACTAACGAGTATCTAACTAACGAGCATCTAACTAACGAGTATCTAACTAACGAGTATCTAACTAACGAGCATCTAACTAACGAGCATCTAACTAACGAGCATCTAACTAACGAGCATCTAACTAACGAGCATCTAACTAACGAGCATCTAACTAACGAGCATCTAACTAACGAGCATCTAACTAACGAGTATCTAACTAACGAGCATCTAACTAACGAGCATCTAACTAACGAGCATCTAACTAACGAGCATCTAACTAACGAGCATCTAACTAACGGGGCATCTAACTAACGAGCATCTAACTAACGAGCATCTAACTAACGAGCATCTAACTAACGAGCATCTAACTAACGAGCATCTAACTAACGAGCATCTAACTAACGAGCATCTAACTAACGAGCATCTAACTAACGAGCATCTAACTAACGAGCATCTAACTAACGAGCATCTAACTAACGAGCATCTAACTAACGAGCATCTAACTAACCTCTACGTTTGTTTTTTATGTGTTTTTTCCCGATCCAGAAGCACTTGAGCTTTTCAGCTCTTCGGCTCGGTGCCATGGACATCGTAACCCTTCGGTTCGGTGCCACGAACACTGTAAATCTGGGTAATCTGTGGCTTTTTCTGCTATACCGCGGAATTGAACCCGCACACACAGAGGATAGTCACCCGTAGTCCAACGCGCTACGAACACGCTGGGCAGACGGACAACCTCTACGTTACAGAGACTCCCACAATCTTACTTTTATAAAGCTTCTTTCTTATATTTTTTTGTGTGTGATATGCTGAATCGTTCTGTATGTTCATTCAAGCACAACATTTTTTTCGCTGAGAAACGGAAACTTGATACATTTCATACATGTTTGTAAATGGATTTCACCTTCGAAATAGAACACTGGATGTTCAGAAAACGTTTACAATCTTTGTTTTCTATCTGTGAAAATGATAGATTGAGTATGTTTCATTGCGTGCTCATTCAACAGATAAATGCGTAAATGCTATTTTTTTTCCCCCTTCTTATTCTATGAAAGGAGTTGCAAACAAAATGTGAAGGAGCTGAAGAAACAAACTGAAAATTTGTTGCTTCTTTAGTGTTACTGTTTTCCTGTTATCTAATGTTTTGTAAACTTCAGCAAACGTCTGAAGCATTGATGAAAATGTTTATTAAAATGTCTTCGATTTCAGGCTTCTCTGTCCATGAATATCGTTTTCATTTGCTCTAGGGCAGTGATGTTCAAGGCGGTAGGACCCTTGTGATAATGCCTGGCGCCCTATTTTACTCACCGACTTTAAAGCTAATTAGAAAGAATTTCAAGAGAAAACATATTTCGTAATAACAGCATTTTACGGTGTTTTCTTAAATACACTATTTTACTACTGCCTTGTAGTTTGATTGGGGACAATCAAAGTCTCATGGAGCAAACTGTACACAAAACTGGACGGCAGGCAAACTAAGTAGTAAAAAAAAAAGACTGGTAACCTGGGTAGATGACGCTCAACACCCCGGGAGGGAAGATTGTCTAAGGGTAGCTATCCTAAAAAAAAAAATAGCAACCTGCTGCCATGCAAGTCGGCTGGGGACAGCCAAAGGCTGACGTAGAGCGAATCCAGTAAACGCTGGCTAAAACCGGACACATCGCCGAAGTTTTTTTTTTTTTTTTTTCGATCCAGAGCACTTGAGCTTTCAGCTCATCAGCTCGGTGTCATAGACATCGTAACCCTTCGGTTCGGTGCCACGAACACCGTAAATCTGGGGAACCTGTGGTTTTTATACCAGCCCGCGGAATTGAACCCGCACTCACAGAGGGCTAGTCACCCGTAGTCCAACACGCTACGAACACGCTGGGCAGGCGGGCACATCGCCGAAGGATAAGCACCAGAGCTCCAAATGGCGACGAAGATGTGACGAAACTCACCTATGCTAAGGCTGCGCTGCATGAATCACATTTCCACATGAATGAGGTTTATGGTGAAATCTGATACATCAGTCTAAGGGTGATAGCGAGATACAGAGAGAGCGAGAACATCGTCTTGCCAGTGTCTACTAAACTCTATGTCTACTAAAGTGCCCAACGTAGGACTTACCATCAGTGTCTACACGCCAACAGATATACTCTAAATAAAAGTCCTGAAGACTAAGGACTGACTCCATTGCACTGGATTTTATCCAAGAAATGGCAACTGCGAGCGCATTGCGCAAAGCACGAACTCACGCAACAATCATATGGATCTCCGAAAACAATGCACACTTCGACAGGGCGGCGTGGTGCAGATTCGAACCCGCGACTTTCGGAACGCAATGCAACAATTTAACCACAAAGATACCCCGCCTCCCTCGACAACATAAATGATAAGAGCGACAAACTGAACTATAAAACAACAAACGGATGCCCTGTGGCGGGAAACAACAGAATCTACAGCCGCGATCAATACCTCCGGACCTTAATTCGATTCGCACAGAGTGGCGGTTCGCAAGGCTGTTTCCACTTTAAAAACCCTTCACTTAACATGTCCTCGAAAACCTTCTAGTAGAAGTCATTTACAACAGATCCCTGTTTGTAAACAGTGTTTATTTAAGCGAACATGTTCAAAAAACAATCACAGAACTAATAAAAACCCAAATGGAACAGTTATGACAGAAAAAGTAATCCCCATTTCCTAGGTGAGATTTTGCTTGCGTGTTACAATCACAGATTCGCAAACAAGCAGTCGTTACAGGGAAACTAATGTCATGACTTAATTATGGTTGTCGGTCTGGCAGAAGGGAGCCATGTACCAGCACGCGCGTTCTATGTTATAAAGAGACGTCATCATCATCAGGTGCCGTGCCGGCTGGCGTAGGCGATCATGGATCTCCACAAATCTCTGTCGCTGGTGTTTGCTATCAACTCAGATGTTGACGCTCTACCGTGCCATGAAGTCTGGCTATTTAAAACTTTCTCTCTGTCTTCCCCTGTCTTGTCTACCCTCGATTTTACCGGTTGTCACAATGTGTTCTAAATGTCCCCTCCTCATCACATGCCCGAAAAATGATGACTGCCTCTTTCTTATATTGATGATAAGCTTTCTCTGTCTTGATCTCATTCAACACCTCAACATTAGGCATATTAGCAGTCTATGGGATTCTCACATTTCTGTGGCCCTCAGAGATGTTTCGTCTCTGATGAGAATAAAGAGACGTACGTTTATTATATTTTCGGTTAGTATGTGTATACAATAAGTACACGATTGTACACAATACATCTAAAGATGTAGGAAAAAACGGACGAAATATAATAAATAACAAAGACGGCATAAATTTGCAGCAAAATTTACAAGGCAAAAATGAGCGTCATATTTTAAAGGGTTTTTAAGGCCGAAGGATTGACTTCATTGCACCGGGTTTTGCCCCATATGACTCGGTCCTTCTCCGCAGAAATGACACACCACCTGCCGAGAGTATTGCATAAAGCAGTAACTCCGTAGCTCATGCAACAATCTTAGGGGTCTCTGGAAACAATCGCACTCGTGAACAGAACGGCGCAGTCCGGATTCAAACCCACGAGCTTCGACTCGCAATGCAAAGGATTTAACCACTTAGCCACGGAGACACCCCTTGATATACAATTGTGTAATGAATCTAATACATGAAGAAGAAAAAACTGCAACGAGTGGTTAAATAAGTGGTTATACCTAAAGCGAACAATGAAAAGCTGCACTGTCAGAAGAAAGCTGCACTGTCAGAAGAAAGCTGCACTGTCAGAAGAAAGCTGCACTGTCAGAAGAAAGCTTCACTGTCAGAAGAAAGCTGCACTGTCAGAAGAAAGCTTCACAGTCAGAAGAAAGCTGCACAGTCAGAAGAAAGCTGCACTGTCAGAAGAAAACTGCACTGTCAGAAGAAGGCTGCACTGTCAGAAGAAAGCTGCACTGTCAGAAGAAAACTGCACTGTCAGAAGAAAGCTGCACAGATTTAATCATTTACAGAAGATGATGAGGCGGATACAAACCAAAAGGCCGATCACGCAAAAGGTGGTTCGCAGCGATAACATAACAGAGGCGACCATAGACACTGCTTATGAAGCGCACACAAAAGCCCGTTCTATAAATCTCTTCTTATCCTGACGATGTGAAACAAAACCAGATTGGAGAATATAAAGAAAGAAAAGAAAGATGAGAAATGTAACGGTGACTAAGAGAGAAGACAAGAAAGATGAGAAATGTAACGATGACTAAGAGAGAAAACAAGAAAGATGAGAAATGTAACGATGACTAAGAGAGAAAACAAGAAAGATGAGAAATGTAACGGTGACTAAGAGAGAAAACAAGAAAGATGAGAAATGTAACGGTGACTAAGAGAGAAAACAAGAAAGATGAGAAATGTAACGGTGACTAAGAGAGAAAACACGAAAGATAAGAAATGTAACGGTGACTAAGAGAGAAAACAAGAAAGATGAGAAATGTAACGGTGACTAAGAGAGAAAACAAGAAAGATGAGAAATGTAAAGGTGACTAAGAGAGAAAACAAGAAAGATGAGAAATGTAACGGTGACTAAGAGAGAAAACAAGAAAGATGAGAAATGTAAAGGTGACTAAGAGAGAAAACAAGAAAGATGAGAAATGTAAAGGTGACTAAGAGAGAAAACAAGAAAGATGAGAAATGTAAAGGTGACTAAGAGAGAAAACAAGAAAGATGAGAAATGTAAAGGTGACTAAGAGAGAAAACAAGAAAGATGAGAAATGTAACGGTGACTAAGAGAGAAAACAAGAAAGATGAGAAATGTAAAGGTGACTAAGAGAGAAAACAAGAAAGATGAGAAATGTAAAGGTGACTAAGAGAGAAAACAAGAAAGATGAGAAATGTAAAGGTGACTAAGAGAGAAAACAAGAAAGATGAGAAATGTAAAGGTGACTAAGAGAGAAAACAAGAAAGATGAGAAATGTAAAGGTGACTAAGAGAGAAAACAAGAAAGATGAGAAATGTAAAGGTGACTAAGAGAGAAAACAAGAAAGATGAGAAATGTAACGGTGACTAAGAGAGAAAACAAGAAAGATGAGAAATGTAAAGGTGACTAAGAGAGAAAACAAGAAAGATGAGAAATGTAAAGGTGACTAAGAGAGAAAACAAGAAAGATGAGAAATGTAAAGGTGACTAAGAGAGAAAACAAGAAAGATGAGAAATGTAAAGGTGACTAAGAGAGAAAACAAGAAAGATGAGAAATGTAAAGGTGACTAAGAGAGAAAACAAGAAAGATGAGAAATGTAAAGGTGACTAAGAGAGAAAACAAGAAAGATGAGAAATGTAACGGTGACTAAGAGAGAAAACAAGAAAGATGAGAAATGTAACGGTGACTAAGAGAGAAAACAAGAAAGATGAGAAATGTAACGGTGACTAAGAGAGAAAACAAGAAAATGGGACAAAGTATCGATTGAGCTCTCAAGCGTACAGTTTTGTCTGATATCTGTAAACGTTACGTCAAAATAAATCTACCAAAATAAAACTACTTCAAAGTTAGATCAATAATTCATGCATGAAGTGTGGTGAAGTGTGGCTGGTTTTACAAAAAAGTGTCACCAAAGGACAGTATTATTCAGCACAGACACAGAAACAAAGTGCAAATCAGATCAATCAATAAAACATACGGTATCACAAAGTGATTTGTTTGTTATTTAAATTAACATTTTCCATTACAATACATTTCTAAGTTCTTATGTTAAAACAACAGCATCTAGAATCTCTTCAAAATGAGCAAAATATTAACACATAAACTGCAAAGTGCCACAGTGTGCGCCCGTTTGTCTTCACCGTTTGGCCATGTGCCGCAGAGTACGTCATTATTTGTTTCATTGTCAAATTAACTCGACATTTACAGTAGCAAGCACATGTTGATGGTTACACTGGTAGTATATAAATTTTTTTTCGGATTCTGTTATTTGTGATAAAATTACATTTATTTATTTACAAAACTGGACGTAATTCATCAAATTTAGTTAAAACATAGAAAAACTAGTTAATTTATGCATACAAGGGTCTAAAGGCAATGGGTTTATTTAAATTATATCGGGATACCTCTGAAGTAGGATAATACACCCCTGTATGGCAGTGGACACGAATAGAAAGGAAAGCAGGACTCGCGCAAAAATCAGACGAGCCCTGACCATGCCTGAATTCACAGAGGGCGAACACAAGAAGATTATACCGGGTTTACCCCATATGGTTCCGTCTCTGTCAGAAGAAATGGCACGTTATCTATCGAGAGTGTTGCACAAAGCACGAACTCCGTAGTTCCAGCAACAATCTTAGGGATCTCATAATTTGTGCATACAACTGCCTATTCTTTTTCTCCTACTTGTGTTCACTTGTGAATTCATGCTTCTAACTAATTTTTACGTGAATGGCTGCTTTCCTTATTATCTGTGCCCCCAGCTATACATGCGTGCCTTGAAAGAAAAACGTGGCTAGTGGAAATATGCACAAATATCAATTTGGCCACATCGTAAACAATTTTTTCAGTGCAGCGTCTAATGTCTTCTTTTTCTTCTGTGTTCGCCTGCTGTGAATGCGGGTGTTAGCCATAACGCCTGGTATGACGCTTCTGTCTGATTTTTGCGTGCAAACCTGCTTTACCATTTGACTAGTATCTAATGTCTTAATCCACACTTGCCTAAACTCATACCACCACATCAGGAAATTCTCTATAGTAATAAATAACACAACAGCCATCTATATTCTACATTATATCGCCAACAGGGATCTAAAAATCTACCTCACGCAGCAACAAAACATAACAAAAGCATAAAATGTGCAAGAATCATGCATTTAAATTACTCTCCAAAAAGGAAAACCAGCAGACAAAGATAATGAAATCACCGAACTGAAGAGTTGACAGACGAAAGCAATTTAAAAAAGTAACAAAGTGTGGCATATAAAGAATTAACAAGCAATAAAACCACGAAAGATCAAAGTATACAAAAGCGAAGTAAATTGGAAAATCTTGTATTGTGCATTTACTGACATGTAGTGTAGTAGTATGTGGATTACTTGGAACTAGAACGACTGTTGTTCCTCCTTTCATATGCTCATAAAAACGGCTCCAAAATGTGGGGAGTCAAAGGCAAGACTGACATAGAACGGTAAAATCTACACGTACTTGTCTGCAAGGTACTAGATTGATATCTTACTTAACTTCAGAGAAAGAAACGAACATAAATATATTTTTATTTTGAAGTAATCTTTTGTGTTAGATCTATAAGGAATTAAATCTATGCTAGATCTATAACGGATTAGATCTATGTTAGAACTATAACGGATTAGATCTATAACGAATTAGAAGTTTATGAAATAGACTCAAGTCTTATTCGTCATCGAACGCTCCACTTGTTAAACCACTATTTGTGGTTTGTATGTGATCTGAGCCTAATAGCGATTGTACGTTGTTGTGACAGTTATGCGCATACAAGTAGGCCAGCAGATCCGATTTCTGCGAGGCGTTTTATGTACTAGGGTACCACAGATCTATAACGGATTAGATCTATGTTAGAACTATAACGGATTAGATCTATAACGAATTAGAAGTTTATGAAATAGACTCAAGTCTTATTCGTCATCGAACGCTCCACTTGTTAAACCACTATTTGTGGTTTGTATGTGATCTGAGCCTAATAGCGATTGTACGTTGTTGTGACAGTTATGCGCATACAAGTAGGCCAGCAGATCCGATTTCTGCGAGGCGTTTTATGTACTAGGGTACCACAACAGACTCCGAGCCCACATGTTTAACAAATTCAGAATTGGCACAACTAGCCTGTGCCATTGTGAAAAGGCAGACATGACGGCAGAGCACATACTGCTAGACTACCAGCAGCCCTGAGAAAAGAAACGTGGCCCGATAATACAGAGCTTCACGAAAAGCTGTACGGAGGGACGGAGGCCCTAAAAGCAACAGTAAAATTCACGATTAAATTTGGTTAATTTGTCTAAGCAGGGATCGAGAGAGAGTACTAGGGTAGCTTCCCAAGACCCCTACCTCAGTCGACTCAAGTTATGACATGCTCTGTAGGTAGCAAGTGCTACTATTCTGTGCTCCCTTGTTGCCCCGGCATCACGGGGAGCAGAATCAATAAAAGAGTAACTATCATTTGGTAACAAAATGAGAAATAATAATAATAATACTCGAACGATCGGGTTATTTTTCCTGGTCTTTATTGTAGCTGAGATCAAGGGGATAGTCTTCTTCTTCTTCTTTGCGTTCGTTCTTTACAATCAATTTTAATCCCTCTTTGTGATCTTCTTCTTCTTTGCGTTCGTTCTTTACAATCAATTTTAATCCCTCTTTGTGATCTTCTTCTTCTTTGCGTTCGTTCTTTACAATCAATTTTAATCCCTCTTTGTGATCTTCTTCTTCTTTGCGTTCGTTCTTTACTATCAATTTTAATCACTCTTTGTGATATGTGTGATTTTTGTCAAGAACGTGTATACGTTGCACATTGGTTTGGTAGGCCCATAAACGCATAGACTTCTACACGTTTAAGACATGTGCATCCGATTTTATCCAAACCTGCTTAGTCGCCTCCTACGACATGCGTGGCAGGTAACAGTGGTTCTATTCTTTACACCCCAAATTTGGGCCCCGGTAACCAATCGGGCAAAGATGATAGTTATATCTGAGACGAAACAATAAATCGTAGTTCATGTGCTCGAGTTAAAAGAAAAAAGTAAAAGAACGCTGGTTAGATGAAAATCGATAAGAGAGGCATGGAAAGCCGATTTCTGAGAAAATTAATTAAACATTAAAAATGAAATTCCCACAAATCATTCCTGAAAATTACATTGGTAACCTCTGTCTTTGTCGTGCATTGTCACTTAGATGTTCCATGTTTAAGAAAGAGATATGAACACACGTGGTTATTCAGCAAAGTGCAGTGATAATAGACATTTCAATCAATAAACCAATTTAATCAAACGTTCAAGAACATATTGTTTGAGAGAAACATATGACAGTATTCATCAATACTGAGAAACGCAAAGATACAATAGTTGCAAAGAAAGAAAGAACCATACTGTATCAGTTTAATATGTCAGACATATTTTTACTATATTCTTTTCGTATCGTTATTAGCTACATAGGGCGTGAAAGTAATTTCTCCGTACCGCTCTATCCTAGGAAATTAGCTAAATCTCTTTTATGGAATTGAGACCGATATTTCACGCCTCTCTCGGTAATGTTTTGTTCTTGATTTTCCTATGGCTTCCTTTCTATCTTGAGCCCTTCGCCTCCCACTTCAATGACTGATGTATGATTCTTTGATCATTTGTTCTCAGAGTATGCTCAACATATCTTCTCTCTCTCTCATAACAGTTGTTACTATTGGTTGACTACACATTTCTCTGATTTCATCCTTTCGGAATTTGCCACAATTGTTATATGTACGTCAGATAAATAGAACATGCTAAACTACATAACGTCACAGAGTATGCCAAGCATATCTCCATCTTCTCTATCGTGTGTTTATATCATATATATATAGAACATGCTAAACTACATAACTTCTCAGAGTATGCCAAGCATATCTCCATCTTCTCTATCGTGTGTTTATATCATATATATATAGAACATGCTAAACTACATAACTTCTCAGAGTATGCCAAGCATATCTCCATCTTCTCTATCGTGTGTTTATATCATATATATATAGAACATGCTAAACTACATAACTTCTCAGAGTATGCCAAGCATATCTCCATCTTCTCTATCGTGTGTTTATATCATATATATATATAGAACATGCTAAACTACATAACTTCTCAGAGTATGCCAAGCATATCTCCATCTTCTCTATCGTGTGTTTATATCATATATATATAGAACATGCTAAACTACATAACTTCTCAGAGTATGCCAAGCATATCTCCATCTTCTCTATCTTATGTATATCAGATATATTCTTCTTCTTCTTCAACCTTCGCCCCTAGGGAAGCATAGGTCCGCAACCAAGGCCTCCCAAGCCCACCTACCCAAGGCCATCCTTCTGGGGGTCTTTCTTCTTTCTCGGGTGGCGAGCTATGAATTTCCCTGGCTGTGGTTTCTGTAGCCATCTAGTATTTTTTTACAGGGTGAGGTAGCTAGCCCCACTACCAACCTCCTTAATCGCCTCTTACGACAGGAGTGGCAGGTAACAGTGGTTCTAGTCTTTACACCCCAATTTGGGCCCAGTAATCACTCTGGCGTATCAGATATATAGAACATGCTAAACTATATCAAGCTCAAAATGACGGGGTCGGGATGACCGAATGTTGAAATGTGAAATATGTATCATTTCTTCTACTCTGACATAAACGGGTTCTTGTTGATCGACTTCAAACTCGAAGCAGACTTCCCGTCTTATCAGAAGATTGTTTGTAATCGTATACACTTATTTCCTGCAGAAACTGGTGTCATGACATGAAACAGACATGCTACCCCTGGGCAAAGCTGTCGACTGTTTACTAGTAGCATCGTTAAAAATAAACAAACTGTGTATATATATACAAGGACAAAATGAGGAAACTAGCATGTTGAAGACAAAATGATGTTTGAGCTGTTGAGATTCTACAAACATTTTAAAGTACTCCTGCTATGTGGCAAGTTTACATTGAAGATCTTACAAGATGGCAAATGTTTAACAAAAGTTCAGACATCAGTAGACTAGTACGTGTGGGAATGATGTCGAAATGAAACAGTCGTGTCGAGCAATGATGTACAACGCGGCGCCCGCGAAATCCATGGCGCCCGTGCCATACATTCATGGCACCTTGCTCGGCTCTGCCTGATTTAACGTTAATCGGATTTCAAGTGAAACTATTTTTCAGTTGTGTTTTGGTACACTCCATGAGCACGATATTCCCCTTTTGCAATATTGTTTTATTATTTAACATATTCTGAAAATGAAAATGTCTCTTTTCTTCGGCCTTGTTTTCATTATATTTAGTCTGTTTGATTCTGTCCTTGTTTTCATTATATTTAGTCTGTTTGATTCTGTCCCTGTTTTTATTGTCTTTAGTCTGTTTGATTCTGTCCTTGTTTTTATTGTTTTTAGTCTGTTTGATTCTGTCCTTGTTTTTATTGTCTTTAGTCTGATTCTGTCATTGTTTTTATTGTCTTTAGTCTGATTCTGTCCTTGTTTTTATTGTCTTTAGTCTGATTCTGTCCTTGTTTTTATTGTCTTTAGTCTGTTTGATTCTGTCCTTGTTTTTATTGTTTTTAGTCTGATTCTGTCCTTGTTTTTATTGTCTTTAGTCTGATTCTGTCCTTGTTTTCATTGTCTTTAGTCTCTTTGATTCTGTCCTTGTTTTTATTGTCTTTAGTCTGTTTGATTCTGTCCTTGTTTTTATTGTCTTTAGTCTGTTTGATTCTGTCCTTGTTTTTATTGTCTTTAGTCTGATTCTGTCCCTGTTTTTATTGTCTTTAATCTCTTTTATTCTGTCATTGTTTTCAATGTCTTTAGTCTCTTATCTATAAGAATAATCTTGAAATTACACTAGATGAAAAATGGCATCTTAACCTCAGTTTGGCAGCAGCTATAAATATTAGCACATTTCCAAAGTTTTAATAACATATCCCGCGTATATCAAAAGTGTTCAGTTTTAGAGGTTTCGATGTCAATACACCCCATGCACTTCCTTGTTAGATTTATTCTTCTCCCAACGCTCCGTATCGACAACTTGTCAACCACTCTGTGTGATTTGTATGTGATCTGAGCCTAAGAGCGATTGTACGCTGTGTCAGTTATGCGCCTACAAGTAGGCCAGCACATCCGATTTCTGCGCAGCTTTTTATTTACTAGGGTAGCATCTCTAGGCCATACATCAGTCGCCTCTTACGGCATGCATTGTATGTTGCAGTGGTACTATTCTTTGCTTCCCTTGCGGGCCCCGGCACCACACGGGCGACGTATTAGATTTAAGTTTTCTGCAAGGATATCTAGGGTGTTCCCCTAGGTTAGATTTGTGTTTTGTTTGTGACGCAGCGAAGCGAACCTGAATGTGCTGGACTAGGGGTCTGTAGGCGCTTAACTGGCAAAACAAACTCACGCTCTATGGCACAAATCACACACAGACAACAAAGAGTTGATGTAAAATAAGCAAAGAAGAAGAAATAACTGATTTAGAGTTGTATCATCCAAGTCTCAGAATCATATAGTAATATTAAATGTACAATAGACGACAAGAAAATATTACTCATCTTCAATATCACTCCAGCAAATAACTACGAGTTTTGTTATACTATGAATGATGATTATACATGAGTACGCTCCGTTTCATTTAGTTCAGTATCTAATATGTTTGTCTCGCCCATATCAGTGTTCTTTTATCGCATTCTAAACACCAGGAACCCAGTCGGTCTACAAATTTGTATCAAGATAAAGTCGTGAAAAATGATATATCTGTCAAATCATGTTATATCAAGGCACTGCATAACTAATATGAAATAGGAGTCGTATATGTCTATGTATATATGTTTTCTTGGTTGGCAATGCTTTTAACATTGTTGACCACATACTGGGCAGTCAGATTGATTTAGGTCTGTCAGGTTTCCACAAAGCTTAGTTTTCAGGTCGACTAGGTGTGACCATATATTGATTTTCAGCATTCCCCATACCCCTCCCCACCCCAGGAGAAAAGAGTCTTGCATGACATATTACTATGTCTGTTCCGCCCGTTGACACTGCAGAAAGCTGATTGTCTTATTCAACTGTCTGATAATGATGTTTTAGTCGAAACGTTGAGCTTAATTTTGAATAGTTTCTTCTTTCTTCTTCTTTGCGTTCGTTCTTTACGTTCAATTTTAATCACTCTTTGTGATATGTTTGGTCTTTGCCAAGAACGTGTATACGTTGCACATTGGTTTGGTAGACCCCTAAACGCATAAGAATTCTACACGTTTAGGACACATGCATCCGATTTCAGCCACAACCTCCTTAGTCGCCTCTTACGACATGCGTGGCAGGTAACAGTGGTTCTATTCTTTACACCCAAATTTGGGCCCCGGTAACCAATCGGGCGATGAATAGTTAAAAACTGACCGTGTGTTTCTGGCGGCCGCAATGGGAGCAAAGAATAGTAACACTGCGACCTTCAAAACATGTCGTAAGAGGCGACTGAGGTAGTGGTATAAGGAAACTTATAAGTAAAAAGCGTCGCAGAAATCGGATGTGCCGACCTACTTGTAGGCGCATAATTGACATAAAGTACAATCAATCTTAGGCTCAGATCACATACAAATCACAAAGAGTGGTTTTTACAAGTAGTCGATATGGAGCGAAAGAAGAAGTAGTAGAAGTCCGTATCGTGATAAACCTGTTAGATTTGTTCATTTCTAAAATATAATTTGAATTGTTTTTATACGTCCCACACAGAAAGTGTTACTCAACAATTGTTAAATCGTCTAGAGTTAACGTGAATATAATCAACAATATTGTTTGCTATCTTTAGCTCTAGCGATAACGGGACGTCGCCAATAAAAATGCTAAATTCTAGACCACAGACAGGCAATTTCCAGCATAGCTACACATATCTGGTATAGAGTGCGTGTAACCCCATGTCGGATTACGCTATACAGATCACAATTTCTAACAAACACCAGTTAACCTTCTCCTATCTCTCCTATTCATTTTCCATCAGAGCTGTCACTTGCGACATCAGCAATAATAGATGTTGTCTGTGATCACACTCAGAGACGGTTATTGGGAATTAAAGGAGGAACATCATAGCTCTCTGGGCAGAGACGTAGGTGCTCAGTCTTTTACAATGTAGACTGTGAAATAGAAAGAGATAGGAAAATTAGAAACAGAGTGACAGAAGATAAAGAATGAAGTAAGCCAAGAAAAGTGTGAAACATAGGATTATGAAACTACAAAGTGAATTTAGTAGCCACCTAGTACTAGAGTGGTGGCGTCTGTGCTTTGAGGATAGTGGCTCGGTCTATTAACCCCGACGTACTGAGTTCGAATCATGCTGCGGACAATTTGGTTGCAAATTGTTTCGCGTGGATTTTACAAAATGACGATGACACCACCCGTTCAGAAAGCAATGGCAAACTACTGAACGTAATACTGCCTAGAAAAATCACAAACAGTTAAAAAGCTGGGGTTGATTTGTAAAGTCCTGTAAAGGATATGCAATTAACTTAAGGGCGCCTAATAAGGCGATTGTTTGATTTTTGCGTGATGGTTTATTTTTTTAATAATCAGTGTCCCCCATCATACATGCGTGTCCTCTCCCACTTCAGAGGTGTGACCAGCTTCTAAGCTTAATGCTAAGGAACCCCCTCCCGGTGTCTGCGGTATAGAATAGATGATACTCTCAGTCTGTTGCATCCCATTTTGTGACAAAGATGATATCTCACTCTGTTGAATCTACTTTTCTATTTGTCGCCAGTCTGTAGAGTCATGAGTGCAGTTGGGGGAAAAAAAACAACAACAAAACCGGTTCTGCATATCAAGCTGCTAATTTTCACATAAAACAAAGTAGGGGTATCTTTCCCTCATTTAACCAATGATGATTTCATAATTATGGTTCAGTCAGTTCACATCGTTATCACAAATATTACTGAGTTTTCTTCCTCTCGACAGCAAAAGAGAAGTACATACATAACGAAAAGCGGATGTAGACTGACGCCAGTTTCCAAATCCCAGGTTGCCTAGTAACCAATAACATAATGATAATATGATAAATCCAAGCAGAGATAATCCGAGTAGCAAAATCTCTTACCTAAACTAGATAGCATCTACCAGATGCACGTAGTGCAACTTTATACCGGATGTTATGACATATCTTAGAAATGCAAAGATACAAATTACACGACAAAGTGGATTTGAAGATAGGAATAGTGATGGTACGTGAAGTTTTACCTATGCAGCTTGTACACGTCATGCAGGTAAATCGTCGGATAGATGCTCTAAAAGATCAACTCAAGTTATTATTGGACGATAGTTTGTATCAGCTGGAAAACAAATCACAATAAATATTGTCATCGCTTGCTTCTGAACAAGTCAATCATAAATATACAGTTTACATATCTATTTTACGTTCGTGTATTACCGGGGTTCAGAGCCGCTGTAGCGTAGTTGTTAGTGAACTCGCTTCGCAAGGCTGGTGGTCTGGGTTCAGCTCCGCAATGCGCGTGGAATTTTTCTGACCGCGACGGCTCTCAGGTCGACCCAGCCTCAACTGGGTACCAGACATGCTCTGGGAAAGTAAAGGCGGCCGGCGTGATGCTGACCACATCACCCATCGTGTGCCGACGGTCAATGAAAAATACAGGCCTAACACTGTATTGACCTATATACCACGAGGTATGAAAGGGTTCCTTTACTTTTTACTTTTACTTATTACCGGGGTTCGCAAGGAGCAAAGAATAGTAACAATGCGACCTACAAGGCAACTGATGTAAGAGGCGACTGATGTAAGAGGCGACTGATGTAGGGGTCTAGAGAAGCTACCTAAATAAAAAAGCCTTGTAGAAATCGGATGTGCTGGCTTACTTGTAGGTGCATAACTGGCACAATGTACAATCGCTCTTAGGTTTGGATCACATACAAATCACACAGAGTAGTTAACAAGTAGTCGATATGAAGCGTTTGAAGAAGAATAAGCTCTTAGTCTTGGATCACATACTACTTCTTCTTCTTCTTTGCGTTCGTTCTTTACCACTAATTTTAATCACTCTTTGTGATATGTTTGATCTATGCCAAGAACGTGTATACGTTGCACATTGGTTTGGTAGGCCCCTAAACGCATAGACTTCTACACGTTTAGGACACATGCATCCGATTTCAACCAAACCTCCTTAGCCGCCTCTTACGACATGCCTGGCAGGTAACAGTGGTTCTATTTTTACACCCCAAATTTGGGCCCCGGTAACCACTCGGGCGGGATCACATACAAATCACATGGAGTGATTAACAAGTGATCAATACGGAGCGTTCGAAGAAGAAGAATATAACCAGTGGCGGCTCGTCATTAAGGGCTTTGGGGCCGGACCCCACCAAAAATAATGTGTAACATATATTTATTATTTTATAAATTAAAATATAACCTAACCCACAACCATGATTTTTTCGAAAATGTGTCTCTGGTCCCACCAACAAAAATGAGCACGAGCCGCCACTGAATATAACAGATAGTACATGTTAACAAAAGATGAAATTACAATGTACAAAGTGCATGCATAAACCCATAATCTATTTGTGTAGAACAACAGTGTTCTCAGCAATGAAACCTCTAATCACTATGATTGTCTCAAGCGTGACTGTTTAATGTCGATTAATCTGTCAATCGAAAATGTACAACAGTTTGTACATGACTATTTGAAGACTGTGTAAACACAGTGTTATATTTCATGACAAGGATAACGGAATACATAAAACGTAATAAAGTGCATATCCAGATTGTATTTAATGCATATTTAAGCGACATCTTCATCTGTATAAAGAAAGGCGACCATTGTACAAATGTGTACTAAAGACAAATGTGTACTAAAGACAAATGTGTACTAAAGACAAACTGTCGAGAAATAAAATAAAGAAAAGTAACTATAAAACAAGACAAGTAATGAGGAAAATGGGAAACTGTTGAGAAACTCATTTTCAATACGGAAACTACATAAAGCGATCAAAGACAGATAATAGTCGTAAACACGCGTGCCCAGCGTGTTTGTAGCGCGTTGGACTACGGGTGACTAGTCCTCTGTAAGTGCGGGTTCAACTCCGCGGACTGGCAGAAAAGCTACAGGTTCCCCAGATTTACGGTGTTCGTGGCACCGAGCCGAAGGGTTACGATGTCCATGACACCGAGTCGAAGAGCTTTCAGCTCAAGTGATTCTGGATCGAAAAAAGGAAAAAAAAACACGTCATTTTTGTGATAGAGAGAAATTAAGATATCAACATCTTGCATTGATCTCTTCTAGCCAGTATTATATACAGCAACTTGTAAAAAGGGCAGAATTCACGGTTTTTTCTGTTTACGGATAAGAAACTAGGACAACATGAGAGAGTTAACTTAGTGCTCAACTTCTGACGATGAGAAACATGGAAAAAAGCAAATGTAGTTTGGAGTTTTTAGTTCTGAAATGTTGGGGATAACATAAGTAAGTCGGTGAGAACAACAGTAAGTCTGTGATAAAACTAATAAACATGCGATAACATCAGTAATTCGGTGATAATACCAGTAAGTTGGTGATAATACAAGTAAGTTGGTGATAACACTAGTAAGTCGGTGATAATACTAGTAAGTCGGTGATAATACTAGTAAGTTGGTGATAACACTAGTAAGTTGGTGATAACACTAGTAAGTTGATGATAACACTAGTAAGTCGATAGTAACATTAGTTAGTCGTAAAAGGAAGGAGCCAACCAAATAGATAAGAGAGAGAGAAAAAACAAAAAAACATAAGAGAAAAATAAAACAAATACCAAAGGGAGAAAAACCACACAAACGAAATAAGGAAGAAAAGAGACACACAGAAAGGGATAGAAAAGGAAGGAAACGAACAAACAGATAAAATAGCATTAAGAAATATGTATCAATGAAAGCTAGCAATGTAACGGTAAAGATACCCATTTTCTGGAACATGCTATCACATAAACTGACATACGCACACAAATAAAACTGGAGACTTTATCACATACAACATATCGGTATCATGTTCTCCCATTGTAATACAATTCCATATAGAATAAAGAAGAAACTGTGCTTAATAAGCAGCCAAGATGTCTAGGAGAAAGCATAAAGTGCTGATAGCCTGGGTCTGTAGTCTAGGGATTCCTGGTGTCAAATAGTTGGACGGCTGCTGAAACAGAGATCAGCATTAAGAGGGAACAATGTAGCTGTGACTTATGTAGGGATTGACTGTGATAAAGTTCCGGAACAATTGGAAGAGTTGTCTTTAGAAGAGATAACATTCTTTGCGAAGAATGAACATTTATTATGTGTGTTGTGTCTGAGAAATGTAGTACTTTCCAAATTGTTATGTTAAAATGTGCTTATTTGTTCAGTATAAATACTGATGTCAGTGAGACAGAAGAGAAAAAACGATGCGAGGTAGTGTGTCTATGAGGTAGATGGGGGTTCTGTAGAAAAATGTAGAGACTTAAACAAGGTAAAGAGATTGGTTAAAGGAAAATCATGATTGAAATCGATGAGAAACTGGGATATAATTCGACATAATTATGAAAGCTTCTTCAAACGCTCCACATCGACAACTTCTTAAACCATTCGTTGTGATTTGTATGTGATCTGAGCCTAAAGGCGATTGTACGCTGTGCATGTTATGCACCTTCATTAAGGCCAGCACATACGAATTTCTGTGACACTTTTTATTTACTAGGTTAGCTTTCCTATACCCCTACCTCAGTCGCCTCTTACGACATGCCTTGTAGGTAGCAGTGTTACTATTCTTTGCTTCCATTGCGAGCCCTGGCAATTATGACAAGTAGAAGACATTTTTGCCGAACTGGCACATCATACAATCGCTCTTAGGCTCGGATCCCATACAAATCATAAAGAGTCGTTTAGCAAGTGGTCGATATGTAGTGTACGAAGAAGTCAGATGAGTCCCAATATATATATAAATATTGGATAGCGCTGACTTATATCAATAACCAGTGGCGGCCCGTGATCATTTTTGTTGGTGGGGTCAGACAGATATTTTCTGAAAAATCATGGTTTCAGTTAGGATATATTTTAATGTATAAAATAATAAATACACGTTACACCTTATTTTTGGTGGGGCCTGGCCCCACTGGTCCATAATGACGAGCCGCCACTATCAATAACCAAAGAAAATAGTAAGCCACAAAGGTCAACGTTAAAAATGATATCTCAAATAATATCTGACGCTGATAAAGATCTGATATCGTATTAAACAAAGTAAAAATAACAAAACAAATAAAACGAATGAAAATGACAACGAAGAAGAAAGTTAGAAGAACAAACTCGTTCTGCATTTCAAATTGTCCGTACATTATCATATAATCTTATTCGGAGTGTCCGACAGGCTCCATTGATAGATCAACGTTTTCACTTACTTCGTTCTAATATGTAGATGTGAATCCAGTCATGAATATGCATGCAGCTATGGAAATACAACAAGCAGTCGAAGAAATTGTGTGCAAGGGTTCTAGGAAAGATGGAGACAGATTACGTAGATATGGCATCTGAGAGGATGTTTAGAGAAAAGGATCCCTCCGACAGATCAGATTACTGAAATGTGAAATGAAATTGTCAATAACTTACTAGTCTAGTTTTTACACATTTCAGATTCGAATCGATATACATATATCTTTTCATGTAGAATGTCTTTTGCAGAACGTTTCTCTCATTACATTCTGTCTGATACTTTCGATTTCTCGATATATCTCCCATCTTGTGCTGATTGTCCTGCTGAAAGTTTGCTTTATTTATTACATGTTGACATCGTCGTCTTAGTTGTCCCCTGTTCTAAGCTTTCCATTAGTGCTCAATCTAATCTATTGTGACGTAGGTGTTTCTATAGCTAAGTGGTTAAGCCATAACCTTGCATTCCGTAAGTTTGTAGATTCGAACCAGTACAGCGTCGTTCTGTTCACTGATGTATTTTTTTTTCAAGAAATCTCTAGGATTGTTGCCGGAACTACAGAGTTTGTGATTTGTGCAATATACTGGACAGATGCCGAGACATTTCTACGGAGATGGACAGAGATATATTGTGCAAAACACGGTGCAACGTAGTCAATGCTTCGTTTTTAGACCCATTTTTTACTGTGACGTTTAATGTGGCTGAGATTTACAGTAATAACGTAGATCAGCGCTGTTCAACAAGGAGCATGCGGGCGACATGGCGCCTGCTTGATACTTCCATGGCGTCCTATTTAATTCCTCCGGCTTAACGTTAATCAAAATTGCAAGTCACTGTTTCTGAATAACAGTATGATTCAGTTTTTTCGTAAGCATATTATTTAAAAAAAAAAAAGAAATTAAACTTGTAGTTAGGATGAAGTTTTAATGTAATCAATTTTCGTTAATATTACTTTAATATTCGTATTATTAGTTTATTATTACAATTATCACACGGCGCCCGCGCCTCCATAGTAATTAGTCAAATGCGCCCAAACGTTGGATAGCACTGGTATGTGAAATCAATAGCAAAGAAGAAGGGAAAAGTGTAATAAGACTTTCTGTTACTATCTTTTTTTGTTACTATGAAATGCAATTCGCTTCTCTTGTTTCTTATGTTTAAAAAAAATTAAAATAAAATGGGACGAATTCATGAGAAGTGATAAAATCAGAGATATGTCTGACCAACCATTAGTAACAACTGTTATGAGAAAGAGAAGATGGAGAAATGCTGGGCACATTTTGAGAAGAAAGGATCAAAGAATACCAAAGCCGACATTGAAGTGGGAGACAAAGGGTTCAAAAAAGAGAGGACGCTCTACGGAAACCCTGAAACGAACTTTGCTGAGAGAGGCAAATTAATTTCACTCAATTCCACGGCAGAGATTGAGCCAGTTGCCTAGGACAGAAGGGTATGGAAAAATTACTTTCAGGCCACATGTAGAAGATAACGGTGAGAGAGAAACGTATATATATGCTTGAAGAAAGCTTTTCTGTCGAAACGTCACTATATATTGTTTGTGTACTACCTTGCTTAGTTTCTACAAGTCTAGACCTATAATCTCGTGATTTCAATTTTCCTTAAACAAATTGAACGCATTAGGTGTCAAGGTTCTATATAACCCATACTTTTGGTGAAGATTAAAGTTTATCCGGCCAAGACTTGCACTTAACGGCCACAAAGATCATGGCAAAACGTTACATTACCACAAAATTGCTTCTCAAAATCAGTGCAAAATGAACAGTTCCATCATCTTGTTGGACATTTTGTGATTGCAACAAACCTATCTACAGTGTCCGATTCGGACAAACCATCTATTTAGTAACATTTCAGTCTGACAACTTTTGGCGAGTTCGATGTCTTTAAAACGAGCAAATATCGAATTCAGGGCAACCAATAATGTAAAAGACACCTCAAATAATGTGGTACAAGGTTTTCTAGCACTTTAGAGTTGAACTCTTCGACTTCTTGAACTCTCCGTTCAGTGCAAGTTATTAAACTCCCTAACACCAATGCAAGAAAAATAATACAGACTATATAATGTCTATAGAAATCTTACATCAACTATGCCATCTATAGTATACGATTGAACAGTAATTATTTAATAGCGTTACTGTACTCTTCCTTTCTCTCTCTCTCTAGCATGTGCCACTTCTGGCGCTCAGGGCAGCAACACATGTACTCGAATCTTCTTTATCTGTGGAAGTCTCTGTATTGAGTTCTAGCTATGATTTATTTCTTTCAGTTCTTGTTCAACTGTTCTCCTCCAGGTCGTTTTGGGTCTTCTACGTTTTCGTTTACTTTGGTGTCCGTAGCAGTGTGGTTTTCGTTATCTTAATACGTATGACATGTCCGACCCATCTCCAGCGTCTCTTTTGGATGATGGTACTCATATTCTCTTGTTGACACTATGCATTCAGTTCTTGGTTAAAGATAGCATTTGGCTAGAACACGTGTAAGATCTTAGACATGCAAGTTGTATGGAAGGTGAAGAGTTTAGACATATCTTGTTCTGTCATTCTCCAGCATTCTGATCCGTATAATAAAATTGCTAGCACACAACTGCGGTATATATTAATGTTGGTTCTGTTACACTTCCTAACTGTATTAAACAGTTTTAAGTCACTTGTATCTTGTTCATTATTTTTCTGTTGCGTAGTTCATTTTATTTACGCACAATAATCTCTCTTTATTTCTTAAACCATTTCTTTTGTTCTGACTTCATCGTTTGTCATGGAGAGTGTCTTTGTTACTACGTTATGTTGCAGTTTAATACGAGACATCGAAATCTTTTTAGGCTAGACACATCTGTTTTCATGCAGGACAACACTTTTGGTACCGAGTTTACCTTTCCAGTTCTAAATCAGCTCCTGTAAACAGACTACAGAGATGCAGAATGTTATCACTGCCATTTTCTGAAGGTGTTATTGTAGTTGGGTTTTTAACACTGACATGTTCCTTTATGTCTAACGTGTCTATTGTGTGGACAAGAGATTCTCAATGTAACACTAGAAGACAGACGGGAAAGACTAAGAAAATCTCAAAGTAACACTAGAAGACAGACGGGAAAGACTAAGAAAATCTCAATGTAACAGTAGAAGACAGACGGGAAAGACTAAGAGAATCTCAATGTAACAGTAGAAGACAGACGGGAAAGACTAAGAAAATCTCAATGTAACAGTAGAAGACAGACGGGAAAGACTAAGAGAATCTCAATGTAACAGTAGAAGACAGACGGGAAAGACTAAGAAAATCTCAATGTAACAGTAGAAGACAGACGGGAGAGACTAAGAGGATCTCAATGTAACAATAGAAGACAGTCGGGAAAGACTAAGAGAATCATAAGGTAACAAAAGAAGACAGACGGGAAAGACTAAGATAATTATAATGTAACAATAGAAGACAGACGGGAAAGACTAAAATATATGGTGCGGAAGCAAGAGGATTTCATTGTAACAATAGAAGACAGACGGGAAAGACTAATGTACCCACGGCACAAGAGAGCAGACATTTGGATATTTCCAAACAATGTAACACAAACGCCAGTTGAACAAAAAATAAAGAGGATGAAGAGAACATGAAGAGAACATGAAGAAGTCACTTGTTCCTGACTGTCAATGCACGCGCTTGTGGAGCAGGGGATTTTATCAGACAAGTGGAAATAAATGGCGACTGTCGAAATCTGGGAACAAAGAAAAGGAGACAGATTTCTTTTGCCCCTCCTTCTCCAAACACTTCTCTGAAATGCCTGGCTGTCATGTACAGTTGTTCTCTCAGACTTTTCTCTCTCGTATTGATGACTTGACTTCTAGCAGTCCAAAGTGGCGTGTCTCTGAAAGGCTCCCCAGAGAGCGTCGTGTACTAAGAGCATGCACGCTCCGAAACGGTGAACGGTATGTTACTTTGGCTGTCTGTTTCTGGTCACTTCAAACAATCTCACGTAATGTCAACATTTCCTAATGTTTTATTTAGGAAGAACCCCACTGTGTTGCTTTTAATTTCACAGAACATTGCGCAAGAACAGCATTAAGATACGCAGATGAGGACAAAACTATCAGCTTTTTGTTAAAAGTGCAAATTTAAATAAAAAAGGAACTGATGAAAAAGAGAGGTACACTCATTTTTTTCTCTCTCTCTTCTTTAATGTGGCATATTTGGTGATGAATCCGATCAGTGATCTCAGCAACATTAGATCCCTAGAGTTGTTAATCAGAACTGATGTTGTCTTTCTTATAGGAAATAGAGGTAACATTTTCAAGATCTCGTCTCCTACTTGTCTAGTCTTAATGTCCAGTAATCTCAGTTATGTTGAATTATCCAGTTTTATGTCTCTAATGTAATATAATAATACTCTATTTTACCCACTCACCTTGGACTTTCAATCATATTTTTTTGGGATAATCTAAAAATGGATTTCATAGAAAGATGTGAGAATTTCACGGAAATGGCAAATTGTATTGCACATTTAACGACATCGACAGAATCGTAACATTGAATTATATAGTGTAATTTGGTTTGTTATATAGAGGATTAAAGCCTCTTTAAGCTGAAGCAAGCTCTTTCAACCTACAGGCGAGCCTTTTATTGGTTATATCAGAGCGTGTAGGCCAACAAACATGGAAAATAAGAATTAACTCCTTTCGGAGAATCAGTTGTAATATGGTGTAACAATGGCACACGATACGAACGTGTTACCATCAGCCGATTCTAGACATTGAAACAGCAGGGAGATTTCGTTACAAAGATATTACGTATGTTCTTTCTGTATAAGCAGATTAGATGAAGGGGCGTAGCCATCCTGCGATAAGTCGTAGTTATATATAAGAATGTATGTATATACACAAACTACGCCCATAACACATCATTATTTTTGTTTACCAAATATACTGATAGAAGTTTACCAAATATGTTGATAGAAGTTGGCTTATGAAAGGAAACTTTCCAGATATGTGTAACTACATCTTTTCTCTCTCACACTCGTGTTCTCTCTATTCCTCTCTCAATCGCATTCTCTTGTGTTTTTCTATTTTTCTTTCTCTCTATTTCTATCTCTGCGTCTATATTTCTATCTATATGTTTCTATTTTTCTTTCCCTCTATTTCTATCTCTGCGTCTATATTTCTATCTATATGTTTCTATTTTTCTTACTCTTCTAATCTTTGCCTCTATCGTATTCTTTCTCTTCCACTACTGGCCTGTCTCTCTTATGTGCCATGTAGGTTTGCAGTGACAATCACGAACGTCCAAATCGTAATGTCACCAGTTGCAGACCATTTATATTTTTGACAGTCTTCCATTTCCTGAAGCTAAACTGCTATATACGTCTACCAGTTGTGTCCTCTACTCATTTCATTTTAGTTTTATATGCTGGCACAATGTACCTAGCCCTTCAACGTCTTACTAAATAAATTGACAGTGCTCTCCAATCAACAGAATGGCGACAGTCTCTCCTTGATCTGCATTTTTTATCCTCCCTTCTTTCAAAACTGTTTACAATGTTTAGATCTTAGAATGCTTATAAATATATTTTTAATATTTCTTTGTTATTCTCATATATATATATATATATATATATATATATATATATATATATATATATATTTACTACTTATGCTAGTTTGTATATTAGTTTATCCCCCGAGTGGTTATGGGGCCCAAATTTGGGATGTAAAGAATATAACCACTGTTACCTGCCATGCATGTCGTAAGAGGCGACTATGGAGGTTTGGCTGAAATCGGATGCACATGTCCTAAACGTGTAGAAGTCTATGCGTTTAGGGGCCTACAAACCAATGTGCAACGTATACACGTTCTTGGCAAAGACCAAACATATCACAAAAAGTGATTACAATTGATCGTAAAGAACGAACGTAAAGAAGAAGTAGATATTAGTTTATCAAATAAAGATGAATGTATTGGTAAAATAAGTAGTTTATATGATCACAATGAACTATGTTACATACCTCCAGGTATGTTGGGTAATAACGGTGTTAGGCTGGTATTTGTCTTTGAACATCAGCACACGATATGTGATGTGGTCAACATCACGCCGGTCGCATTTACTTACAAATGCTTTTCTTGGTAACTAATTGAAGCTCGATCGACCGGTGAGTCGTTACGGTATGAATAATATTCCACGCCCACTATTGAGTTGAGCCCGGACCACATGCACAAGAAGCGAGTTTACTAATAACTTAACATGAGCTCTTAAGAATAGTTAGTGTGGCTGGATGAGTATGTATTTAAAAGTACTATTTGATTTACTAAATGGTAAATATGTCAGTGAATATACAGTTAAAAGAACTATAATGAATGAGTATATAGTTCAAATAGCCTGTGTATAAAAGTATCATCATCAGGTACCGTGCCGGCTGGCGTAAGCGATCATGGATCTCCACAAATCTATGTCGTTGGTGTTTGCTATTAACTCAGATGTTGACGCTCTACCGTGCCATGAAGTCAGGCTATCTAATATTTTCTCTCTATCTTTCTCTGTCTCGTCTACCTTCGATTTTACCGGTTGTCACAATGTGTTCTAAACCTCCCTCCTCATCACATGCCGGAAAAATGATGACTGCCTCTTTCTTATATTGATGATAAGCTTTCTCTGTGTCTTGATCTCATTCAACACCTCAATATTAGTCATTTTAGCAGTCCATGGGATTCTCATCATATAAAAGTGTATATACGTAAAATAGTCATTGTCAAAAAAGTATATTGATAAAATAGGCGTTGTCAATGAGTATATAGGGAATGCAACTATTTTGTAAACCAATAAAGACTGAATGTGAGTAAGCAGAAGAGATAGCGATAGCTGGGCGTTATTAACTTTCACTAACGAGGTAAACAGTTTGTTTTGGGTGTTCGATCAAAGAAATCTTCTTCAAAAACATGCAGCACATCGCCGGGTCATCAAAACAACATCAGGAGTTCCATGGCTGTACGGCGTTGCCACTCTAGCGGCAAATTGCTTCAGGAATGATGGGCAGAATATCGTTCAGAGCTTCAGCGGGAGATAAATTTATGCGATACAGAGGGTGGGTCTGCACTGAAATATGCTTCAAAATTGGGAAAAACTGATTAGATGTGATTGATGTCTCACCGGATATGGTACCCTTACAGTGCATAGTCCTTTCAACTTTCTAAAAGTTCAAGAAAAAGTTTGATATTATCTACATAGGATTTTATTTGAAGCTTATGTGGTACAACATCTCTTCAAAACAGAAAAACATACATAGAAAAATTAAAAGAAAACATAAGAGAAAGGTCATCAAATACCTGTGTCAGATTAAATATATAATGGTATACAAATATCATATTACATTTTCTAGAAACTTTTTATACTACACACTATTAAAACAAATGTGATGGTTTCTTTTTTTTAGAAATCGTTAATCTTCTAGGAATTCGTCCTAGTTATGACGCCTAATATGACTTTTGAGTGAAGATTTGATTTCCCTATGACAAGTATCCCTCGCCATTATGGCGAGTCTTACACCCATCTTCAGATGTACTTATAATTTAGAATGCCCCAGTAAGGGATCTGGGTTTTCTGTAGTATAACCGGTCACTGAGTGAAAAAAAAACATTTTTGGTGGTTAGTTTTATATTTAATTAAATTGTTTACTTACTTATGTGATATTATACACGCGTCTTTGTTATTAAACGCACATTTACTTAGTGTCACCGCAATCTACCCACGGTTTTCTTAAGATCTGGTCTGGTCTGACCACCTCAGATTTGTAGATTTCCGTACTTCGCCGTTTTATTTTTGGGTCAAGCTGGCCTTAAACCAAGGACGTTCTGTGGTATGTAGTCACTAGCGCAGACAAAGTGTTATCAACTTTACTATGTGAGATAAAAGCATTCCTTCTTGCTTACCTAGAGCTAAGTGTTGGTGTTATACAGAAGTAGTTGGGACATTATTTTTCTTATCTTTAGCAAAATGATAAGCTTGTTGTTACAAGTAGGATAAGGAAGACATATATATATATATTGTAGTAAATGTGCATGATAGAAATAGAGATATAAAGAGAAAGAGTCCAATAACAACTGTTATGAATTAAAACAAACACAACAAAGCTGGCTCAAACCGGACACATCGCCGAAGGATAAACACCAGAGCTCCAAATGGCGCTGAATGATGTGACGTAAAAACCTGTTCTTGGCAAAGAATTTTCTATATCACAACAAGAATGATCAAAATGGTCAAAAAAGAACGATCGACAAGAAGAAGAAGAACGAAACGAACACAATAAATAGAAATCGAATTTAAAATATGCAACTTTCACTAAACAAAAAACAAATACAACAGATATTCAAAATACTTCAACTTTTATTACCTCTGTATTTTTAAATCAGGTTATTAAAACTAAGTGCATTGAAATATGTCAATTAAGCAAGAAAAGCGCAACGTGCCAAGGATATAATCTTTCAATATAGACTCCTGAATATCATGTTTCCATGTTATTCTGAAATTGAAAGAATTAAGCAAAAGATTGAAGACTACACAGTGGATAACGTTTTAACTGCTTGTAAACCAGAAGGTTAGTCAGGGTTAACGTCACGTTTCCCTGACAAAATAAAAGAGATTTAAGCTTTCATCTCTCCATTTATACGCCTGTGTGTTCTGAATACATTACAAATAATGCCTTTATTTTTTGTCAATGTCAATGGCATACAAAGAAACAAATATTCTTATAGAAATATCAGATACGGCTTAAAAGGCATGGAGATATTGTATCTGGAGGCGCGGATTTGTGTTCAGGATTCGTGGAAAGAGCAAACCAAGAAGAACAAAAATGAAATAACTTTTCTGTAACAGAGCTTGAAATTGAAGCAAAAAAGAAAGGAGTACACAAAACCTGCTTGGATGTTGAGATAGCGCGAGACAAAGGCGAGTAATCGATGTCATGCCGATGGGCGTGCTACCAGGATTGTAATCAGAGACTGGGAGAGAAATGAGAAGAAAAGTTAAAGTAAATGGGGGTTAAGTCAGAATGTAAACATGATGCATGATTCAAGTTAAAGAAAAGGATATAGTGATGCTGAAAAGAAATGTTTCTTCTTTGTTTATATGTAGACTTCCAAGTTAATCAATGACACAGGAATCAGGCACCCGAGTGGTTACCGGGGCCCAAATTTGGGGATGTAAAGAATAGAACCACTGTTACCTGCCACGCATGTCGCAAGAGGTGACTAAGGAGGTTTGGCTGAAATCGGATGCACGTGTCCTAAACGCGTAGAAGTCAATGCGTTTAGGGGCCTACCAAACCAATGTACAACGTATACACGTTCTTGGCAAAGATCAAACATATCACAAAGAGTGATTAAAATTGGTCGTAAAGAACGAACGCAAGAAGAAGAAGAAGAAGAAGACAGGAATCAGTTAGACTTGGGTTTCGAACATTTACCTAAACATGAGTATATGAGGAGGCAAGTCTTCAAAGAGGAGAAGAGGGAGACTACCCAGAAGATGTATTCAGGATGTAACTGAGGAATTGAGCATGGTGGCAGCAGCAGAGACAAATAATTCGGAAGGACTGTAAGGATTGCAAAGTTCAGTTCAGAACTAACTATTTGATGATGATGAGTCTGTATATTTGCTACTACGTTCTTCATTAATCCTTTCACACCGTAATTTTGTTTACCCCCAGAAGCATTTATATTACAGTGAATTAACCATTATTAACGAATGGGTTAGAGCGCGGCTCTCATACTGGAGATCTGTGTTCAATTCATGGTAATGCCGAGGATCTGCTGTAAGTTATAAATGAAAAATCCTAACCTGAACAACTTCGCGGCGACTGCACTTACAACGCGACATTAAATTCATCAGGTTCTCGTCCCACCTGTCCTATACCGCCCTTAAAAACGGTACTACATGCAGTAAGTGAGCGTCTGTAGCTCAAGCGGTAGTGAGCTCGATCACAAACCCTAGCGTACCTGGTTCAAACCCCACGGTGGGCAAGTTTGGAAGCAAATTCGTTTCAGTGGGATTTTTTACAAAAGGTACCGTTCAGAAAGCAATGGCAAGCTACTGAACGAATAAGTGGTGCCTATAAAATCAACGACTCGTTTACTGTTGTTGATGGCTATGTCCTTTAGGATATGCCACGATATTTTCATTTCACATGCAGTAATAACAGTTTTAACGACCATTATACTGGTCATCTTGAAAAATACCACGAGCCAGTATATCGCAACAGAAGGGCAAAGAGGATAAGTTGTCTGACATGGTTACAACAAGTGTTGTTGTATCACATAGTTGGTGTTCATATTTATACATCTATCTGTATTATAAATCTTGTATCTGTGGTATTTGATGATGTCTTAGTTGTGCTTTATGTCCGGCAGGAAATTGATGACCTTGTCCAGAACGAAGCTCTGATGATAACCGTAATTATTTAGTTATTTGACCTGTCTGGTCGCTATCCCGCTTTGATCTGAGTAAATTACCCAAGAATTTCAGAATTATACAAATATAAAAGTCCCGAAGGAAAATACCGGTCTCATATCTCAACCGTTTTATTATGAGAAAGTTATTTATGCTAGGACAGATACAACAATGGCAGATGACATGGTCTGACCTCCCACGTGTTTGTAAATACCGGCTTGAGAATTCTAAGAGTTTATATAATGAGTATGAGACGATTGGAATGTTGAAATAAATAAAAATATTTGTATATACAAGAAAGATAAAGAATAGAGGGAAGAATAAAATGAAGAGAGTTTAGATTGTGTGATGTTTTAAATAATCTCTAGCTCTTACCCTTCTCTATCACTCTTGCTGCCTGCGGAGTTTGTTCACACACCCAATTAGAATCTGTGAAGAATGCAAGACACAGAAACGGGGCAGACTCATATACACACATAAATGCAAGCCTGAAGAAATCGAGTTTCATTATAACGCTGGGAAAAAAATGAACGAAAACAATTTCTAGAATAAAACATTGGAGGGAGGGGTGAAAGAGAAAAGAAACCAAAATAACAATGTGACGAGAAAATGGCAGGGGCGTTGTAAAGAGAAAGCTGACAGGAACGTGAGCCAAATATTTGTGTTTCTGTGCCATTTTGACATGCCCTAGCAACTATGTGATACAAATTATGGATAAAGTGTGCTGTATAAATTGATCATGATATTTTTTGTGTGTAGTTTATATAATATATCCCCAATGAGCAGCCAAACACAATCATATTTTTAGGTGAAAAATGAGCAAATATTCTTGAATCAATGCCGGCTAATTTACTTCATATTTTTCTTTTAAAGATATACAAATAACTGAAATATATTTCGCTGTACAGATGTGTTTGAACCAATTATAACCCTACAGAAATCAAATTACGGTTCCGACAATACAATCAAGAATTTCTTGTTAATAGAGCATACCGTACATTCTCTCTTTCGTTTATCAAACAAGATGTGTGTGTATATATATATATATATATATATATATATATATATATATATATATATATATATATATATATATATATATATATAGAGAGAGAGAGAGAGAGAGAGAGAAGTCTTCCGCTTCTTCGAACTTGTCTTGTTAACAATTATTTGTGATTTGTATGTGATCTAAGCCTAAGAGCGATAGTACACTGTACCAGTTATGCGCCTACAAGTAGGCCTCTTATGACAAGCTTTATAGGTCGCAGTGTTGCTTCTCTTTGCTCCCGCTTGCGAGCCCTAGCAACTCATGGGCGGTAGAACAGTCTGAAGATCTGAAGGCTTATTAGTTATTGGCTACTAAACTCACGTCATTGCACTCCAGGCAGACCCATAGGTGCTCAGTCTCCACCAATTGATGTCGAAGAGTATGCATACTGATGGTTCCCGTGGCTCTTTGGTTCAGCTCTACCCGTACAACGGTTAACTCCAAACTGTTTAAATCGCTGGATTGATTCAATATCTATTCCAAGTCGCGATGAGTACGAAGAACATTCCACTCTCATCCATCTTCAACTCCCCAACAATCGATGCTGTTGATGCAAGCCTCTCCGCTCTCTCATTGCCGTACACACACGCATGCATATGACAGTAGAGACACGTAAGCTTTTGGAGGTTATAAACTTCTATAGGCAACATCCACTTGTACCGAAAACTTAAGAAAGAATAAAGGCTTAGTTAGAATTGACTGCATTGCACCGGGTTTCTCCACATGACTACTTCCCTCTCGACAGAAATGACATGCCAACTGTCGAAAGTGTTGCAACTCCGTAGATAGATACAGCAACAATCCTAGGAAACTCATGTTGAAAAAATTGCACGGGACTCGGTATGCATTCAAACTCACAAACATCAGAACGACAAGCAAACGTTTTAACCCCTTCGCCATAGAGAGAGAGACCCTCTAATACAGGGTGTTCAATATAAAAGCAGCATGTGAATGGAGCTAATCTGGCATATATGTATGAAAATGAGAAGGTTTAGTTATGACGTAGTATAGGTCAAGGTTGTGTGACAGTGTGTAATTGTAGTGCGGGAAGGAGCGATGAACAAATGTGACGTAGGACGAGCTAGTCAGAACCAGTTTAAATAGTAAATAGACACAATAGGTTAACTGGCAACTTTCGATTTGTCAATGGGCTGCATTTATCTTGAACACCCTGTATAAACAGTTTACCGATTAAATTTTACGAAAATAATACGTGACTTTACAGTACCACATCTTTTGGGTTATACTGTAAAATGATGTCTAGTCTGATTAGTCATGTAGAATGCCATCTCCGTTGACACATGCCCAATGTAAAACTAACGACCAGTAATTACATGCACGCTCTGTAGTATATGTCAACGGTTTATAAAGAGTTCTCTTTGAACTCAATGCAAAACATCGGGACCATGTAGCGTCTCTGATCAATTTCAATGTTTGACATTTGTGTCTCATGGGAGCCTCAATATATCTGGCTAGTATTAGTTAGTTTATTTAACTCCCGTTTGACGTACATTCTGAAGGTCGTACGTTTGAATTCAATACGCGTTGTTCGGATCAAGAATGGATTTATGTTAGATCTCTATAATTGTTGTGAGAGCTACATAGTGTGTGCTTTATTTTGCAGGGAGGGACTGAGTTATATTGAGAAACTCAGTGCAATGAAGCAAATCCGTGACCTTTATATAGTGGTTATATCTCTCGCGTGTTGTCGGGACCAGCAATGGGAGCAAAGAATAGTAACACTTCTACCTCCGAGGCATGTTGTAAGAGGCAACTGCGGTAAGGGCCTATGAAAGCTACCCTATTTGTAGGCGTATAACTGTCACAACGTACACTCGCTCTTAGGCTCAAATCACATATAATCACACGGAGTGGTTAACAAGTGGTCGATATTGAGCGTTCGTAGAAGAAGAAGGCCACGTGTTAAACCGCTCTGTGTGATTTGTATGTTATCTGAGCCTAAGAGAGATTGTACGTTGTGCCAGTTACATGTTTTGTAGGTCGCAGTGCTACTATTCTTTGCTTTCCTTTCGGGCCCCGGCACCACATGGACACGTGGTAGATATGAGTATTCGAAAAAGATGTCAGTGTTTGACTGCTAATTTTCATGAAGACGATACTAGTAGAAATATGGATTGCGAACAGGCGAAATGAAGAGAATGCAGCAAGTTAGCAACAGTAACAAGATACCAACAAACAACGAGCCTTTCAGTGTGTAGCAGAAAAATAAGCTCTAGGCTGTAACGGAGATTCATTGCGGAGACGGCATATTATCTGAATCTTAGTCCCGGATTAGGAGCTGACGAATTGTTCAATTCTCAACAGAATTGCTCTAAGTCCTGTCAACACAAGAAGCTGGACTTGTCATAAATATAAACCCACTAATCTCCGTTACAATGACCCACAAAAAAGGATCGATATTTCTAAGATAGCATTGATGACTAGTAAAAATATGGAGAATACTGAACAAGAAGACGTGTATGTAAATCTGTCAGTCTAACAACAAGTTTCTATGTTATAGAAGTTCAAGCTTCCATTCCATTCCATTCACTCACTCTCTCTCTCTCTCTCTCTCTCTCTCTCTCTCTGTGTGTGTGTTCATCTTTAAATAGTTTCTTTACTTCAGTTATATCTTCTTCTTCTTCAAACGCCCCATATCGACCACTTGTTAACCACTCTGTGTGATTTGTTTGTGATCTGAGCCTAAGAGCCATTGTACGTTGTGCAAATTTTGTGAAATAAATGATATGATTATTGATGATGGAATACTTTTCCCCACACAGAAGAATACATAAGACAACATTGAGATCGCAATATGGCAACAAAGAAGATAGATTAACCATATTTGAATAATATGGAAGAGGGAGAGATTCACAACAAATTGGCGACCGAGTGGTTACCGGGGCCCAAAATTGAGGTGTAAAGAATAGAACCACTGTTGCCTGCCATGCATGTCGTAATAGGCGACTAAAGAGGTTTGGCTGAAATCGGTGCACATGTCCTAAACGTGTAGAAGTCTATGCGTTTAGGGGCCTACCAAACCAATGTGCAATGCATACACGTTGTTGGCAAAGATAAAACTTATCACAAAGAGTGATGAAAATTGGTCGTAAAGGACGAACGCAAAGAAGAAGAAGGAAACAACAAATTGGGATGAGTATGACGTTTAGCACGTTTAGCAGAGAAAGAAAATATGGAGAAGATCTGTGAAAAGAGATAAGTTGTGGCATAACATGGGAAACAATTGGTAGAACGGCTGCAGAACGGTAGAACTCTCTTGTGGAAGTCTTATGATGTCAAATGGGGCACTAAAATGGATATAGAGTATAACATTTATATTGAAGAGAAATACATATCCGTCAGCAGATTTGCTAAATATCTAATTCTTTCACCCGTCCTTATGTTGCCACTGGGAATATACAAACTCGTAGTTGTTCTTTTTATTGTAACATTGATTGTTCCAGCACATCAAGATTTAAGATGTTTAAGCCTTCTGAAGATCAATAATTGCCTATCCCTGTGGACATTTCACATGATGATAAAGTTTTATACTGTCGATGCTTGATCTTTTTTTAAATTTCTTTCTTCACATCTCGATTAAAGCTACAACACTATTGTGTATTTATATTAGAATGTTTCTCTACAACGTACCAAAAATATAAGATAAGCGTAAGAGTGGTTACAATTTTGGGTTGAATTTCCCAAACACTGCACATCCAACGCTTAGATCGTTTAAAACAACATTTTTTAAAGAGAGAAATGCAGCATAAATGACAAAATGTTATTCCTCTCAAGTCATAAACTACACGGAATGTCAACTGGTTAGGAGTAGTGAGGCATATCTACGCTCAAACTGCAATTAGAAGAGAAAGCGAAAGAGTGAGTGAGAGACGTGCGATTAATGATGAGAAGGTTGCAAAAACGAATAAGTAGGATGGAGAAAAGATAGCGAGAGCAGAACACGGAAATAAAGAATGTTACATGCTAATCAAGGACAAGAGATAAACGGTCAGATATAGAAGAACACGGAGAACATATGCAAGAGGCTCAAGATATCTTAATGGGAAACATATTTTTTTTTTCTCGATCCAGAAGCACTTGAGCTTTCAGATCTTCGGCTCGGTGCCATGGACATTGTAACCCTTCGGTTCGGTGCAACGAACACCGTAAATCTGCAGAACCTATGGCTTTTCTGCCAGCCCGCGGAATTGTACCTCACTCACAGGGGACTTATCACCCGTCGTCAAACGCGCTACAAACACGCTGAGCAGGCGAACAATGGACAGCAGATAGCGAATTTGATAACACACTGTGCTAATGACAACGTGCCGTGGAAATTCCAAGTTTCGAGGTCATCCTGGTCTAATATTCTCGGTGTGCACATAGTAAGCAGTTAAACTACAGGAGACTGTTCCTTTACTTGCAGATTTAATAATTTACAATTACTTCTGAAGTTTAGAGTAAGACTAGCTAGTCGCAAAGGCAAAAGACACGTGATATGGAAAGCAAACCTTCAATCACAAATCAGTCAAAGGCGCCGTATTAAACCCTTTAGCTGCTAAAGACGTATATATACGTTTTCCCATTCACTTCTAAAGACGCATTAACACGTCTGTTATTATCTCTCCTCTGTGTGCTAAAGACGTGTTAAAACGTTATACATTGCTACTGTCACTGCTATAGGTGTACATTCACGTTTGTGACCTAGAAACAAAGAGTAGCTATTTTTAGCTCAGCCTTCAGAAAGTATGTAGCAGCTACAGGGTTAACTAGTGAGCTCACAAGAACAATCAGCAGGCATATTTTTTAATATCTATTGGGGAAGACGTAACACTTCAGGTGTCTGTCTGGAATGCTAATAGGTCGATTCTATAACTTAATACAAGCTGGTGTGTTGCAGAGGCTCGAGGGGGAGCAAAGAATAATAACACCGCGACCTACAAGGCATGTCGTAAGAATCGACTGAGATAGAGGCCTAACGAAGCTGCCCTAGTAAATAAAAAACGTCGCAGAAATTGGATGTGCTGGCCTACTTGTAGGGGCATAACTGGCCCAACGTACAATCGTTTTTAGGCTCGGATCACATAGAGATCACAACGAGTGGTTTAATAAGTGGTCGAAATGAAGCGCTCGAAGAAAAGTGGACGAATAACTAATAACAAGAACGACTAGTAAATAATATAACTCGTTGTAATAACATGCATAGTTAGATCGGCCATTCTCTGACTCATATTATCTTTAGACAACACGCAAGCAGGGATGAGCAAACAGAAAACCTGCTGTCCAAATAAACAATGAAACAGGAACCGCTAATTTGGAATAACATCAATATCTCCCAGCGACTGTTAGAGTGTGCAACAAACAGGAATCTAAAGTTACCCCATCGTGTAACACTATCCTCCCACAAACAATGATATTACAATGTAAATATTACATTAACAAGACAGGACAGCATTAACCTATCGTTTACAACAAACTAGTCAAATTATATTAATTAAAGTTAGTTGATCATGCCAACAGAACTGCGTCCAGTATGACGTGGAAGAAGATGAACTTAGTGCAAACTTTTTGATATCCACTTTTTAACGACTATTTGTGATTTGTATGAAATCTGAGCCTAAGAGCGATGGTGTGTTGTAGTTATGCGCCTATAAGTAGGCATGCACATCCGATTTATGAGACGCTTTTTATTTACTTGGGTAGCTTCCCGAGGCTCCTACCTCAGTCGAGTCTTACAACATGCATTGTAGGTCGCAGTGTTACTATCCTTTGTTTCCCTTGTGAACCTAGGCAACACACTAGCGACTGTTTGATTAAAAAAAAAAACTCTTTACTGCCTGTGTTATCAGTTCTTTAGGGCGGTGTAGGACGGGGGGATATAAGCCTTTGGAATGTAATGGCCACATGGCTAGTGCACTGGCAGCATAACTGTTCAGGTTTGGATCTTTCTTTGTGCCCCTATACAAAACTCCTTGGCCTTACCGAGGAATGAACTGGAGTCTCCCGATGGGAGCTCGCACCCTAATTCAGTCGACCAGACTCTCCACGGTGGTAGTATGCAGGACTGAATCTGTAATGTGGAATATACGCCCTGCTTCTCATTCTACACGCTTGATGTAGCAGAATGGTAGTTCGCAGTCACTAACGTACAAGAGTTTAATTATAGGTACTGACAATTCCCTAGTCAACGTGGTTAATAACGGGTAACCTACTTTCTGAGTAAATATAAGCTATGGTGTAAATGCGTTAACATTGACACTTTCAGCAAATTTTAAAACAAATTAAACTAGGAATACCATAATTGTAGAGATTGTAAATCAATTAACAAATACAAATACACAAGAGGTCAGCAAAAGACTGGCAGCAAATGTCCACAAGACCCCCATCCTTAAGTTAGACAGAAACCAACAAACCACGATTTTTACACTCCGCACAGGATACTGTAAATTGCAAACCCATCTCCTCCAAATGAAAGCTACTCAAATTGATCAATGCACTTGACAAATAGACTCCCTGACTTCCGTATACATTCTGCAAACTTGACTTTTCTTTAATGATCTGAGGTTTAAAACATGGCAACACGATACTTCTTTTGGTTCGTTCTTTACGACCAATTTTAATCACTCTTTGTGATATGTTTGATCTTTGTCAAGAACGTGTATACGTTGCACATTGGTTTGGTAGGCCCATAAACACGTAGACTTCTACACGTTTAGGAGACGTGCATCCGATTTCAGCTAAACCTCCTTAGTCGCCTATTACGACATGCGTGGAAGTTAACAGTGGTTCTATTCTTTACACTCCAAATTTGGGCCCCGGTAACCACTCGGCCACGATACTAATTTGGCAGAAAAATTGGGAGACACCCTTATGGGCCTCCTGCTTAAAATTAGATTCATGGAGGTTCATTAATGACGCTGTATAGATCTCTGACTGAGCATATGTCACTGATCGCAGAAGAAGAAGAAGATGACAAACAAATCTCCTATTGTATCTTCTCTTTACATTGAGTGTTTTCAATTTATATCTGGATCATTTGTTTTGGTGTATGTGATATTACATTGAGAAACAAAGAATCAAGTGGTTTGGCCAATTAATAATAATGCATCGAAACTCTACAGTGTACGTAGTCTTCTATAACTGAACATCAGGAAAGAAGGCGAGAGAAAGACCACGAAAAAGATGGTAAGATGGCATAGAAGAATCCTGTCGGGAATCAGAAATAACAATCACACAAGCCACTAGAACAGCGCAAGGCAAAAACAGCAAACCAGGGCACTGGACAACAACCCGGAGGCAGTGTGACGACAAAAGAAGAAATAAGTAAGGTATTTGGAAATGATCCCAGGTCATCATCATCAGATGCCGTCTCCACATCGAAGGTTGGCTGCAATGAATCTCCAGAATCCTCTGTCTTTCGCCTTGGTGTTGCACACTGCCAGACTGTAACCTGTCCATTTCTTAAAGTTTCCCTCCCACTTATCTCTCGGTCTTCCTCTTCCCCTCAACTTTCCCCTCTAGTAAATGTTTTATCATGGTGTCATGTCTTTTATGTGCCCAAAATACTTTACTTGTCTGAATTTTATTTCTCTTAATAATTGTTTCTTCATGCCTATTTTCCTAAAACTTGTTTATTTGTCTGTTTTTCTGTCAACGAAACTCTGCCTATTCTTCTATATATCCACATCTCAAATGCATCAATTATGTCTTCTAACTGCTTGTTCATTGTCCATGTTTCCGAGCCATACATTAATATAGGATATATATAGCATTTGATCATTCTCATTTTTAGCCTGTTTGTGATTTGTTTGGATGTCAGTAACTTTCTCATACTATTGAAATGATCCCAGGTAAATTAATAAAATAGCTAGGGGCGATACTCTTAATCTAGAAGATGCTAGACAATGAAGACATGCCATGAAATGGTGGATCGAGGTAGTGGACGCGATCATAAAGTACACCAAATTCATGTATCATATCACGAAACACGTAATAATAAAGTACTGTAGTTTTACAAAAACAATGACAATATTTTCCAGTTTTACTGCAGTCTCACCCTATATCGATATATCTCAGAACACACAAATTTAGCTGAATCGGAAAACTAACTCTTCCAGTGTAGGTCAGGCGGTCAGTGCAACCTTCTCATTTCACTAGGGTGAACGTCACATAAGGAAGCTGCTCACGGACCAGGCTTAAAAGGAAATACCTGGGCTTAATCCTATTTTTAGAATGGGATGAGCGCCTGGTGAAATCTTGAGGCAGTGTACATTCTTTTTTCAGCGATTTGCGCATTTCTGTTTTACGGTTTTTCATAATCAACGAGGAAGGTCATTATTAACATCAGAAATCTTTAAATATGATGGCATTTCTATGACGTATTAGATCTGATATCATGCTACAGTATAACTCCAGATGTGGTACATTAAAGTGAGGTTTTCTGTTTGTAACATCTTACAGTTACCAGTCTGTACAAATGTGTGTCCTGTTGGAAAATATGAATACATTCGCCCGAGTGGTTACCGGGGCCCAAATTTGGGGTGTAAAGAATAGAACCACTGTTACCTGCCACGCATGTCGTAAGAGGCGACTAAGGAGGTTTGGCTGAAATCGGATGCACATGTCCTAAACGTGTAGAAGTCTATGCGTTTAGGGCCTACAAAACCAATGTGCAACGTATACACGTTCTTGGCAAAGATCAAACATATCACAAAGAGTGATTAAAATTGGTTGTAAAGAATGAACGCAAAGAAGAAGATGAATACATTTTGGTACAAATTAGGATTTGTCTGTCCTACGTAGCGTATGTGACTAAAGGGGGTGCAATGTACTCACGTTTTCAGCGTAAACCACACTGATCAAAGTGCGGTTGATAAGAAGGAAAGCTAACAAACAATCTTTAGAAACATACAATCTTCAGATACATACAATCTTTAGAAACATACAATCTTCAGATACATACAATCTTCAGATACATACAATCTTCAGATACATACAATCATCAGATACATACAATCATCAGATACATACAATCTTCAGATACGTACAATCATCAGATACGTACAATCATCAGATACGTACAATCAGCAGATACGTACAATCAGCAGATACGTACAATCATCAGATACGTACAATCATCAGATACATACAATCTTCAGATACATACAATCTTCAGATACATATAATCTTCAGATACATACAATCTTCAGATACATACAATCTTCAGATACATACAATCTTCAGATACATACAATCTTCAGATACATACAATCTTCAGAAACATACAATCTTCAGATACATACAATCTTCAGATACATACAATCTTCAGATACATACAATCAAATAACATGAGACAGTCTACAACATATGACAACAGCCGGTAAACAAATCAATGGGTGACAAGAACAGAACGAAACACATACAAAATGATGCAGAGTTACATTTCACTTTGGACGTGCTGGCTTACTTGTAGGCGTGTAACTAACACAACGTACAATCGCAATTAGGCTCGGAACACACACACAAATCACAAAGAGTGGTCGATAAGGAGCAGAGGAAGAAGAATAGCAAGCGAACGCAAGAGGATAAGTTGTCTCTGAAGCCGGAGGAGACACGCCTGTATGGCGGGAGACAGTGATAAAACGGAAAGCATATCTTCACGCAAGAAGCGCCACACAAGGCGCACTGACTACGCCTGAATTCATAGCAAGCGATCGCAAGAAGACGATAAATAAAGATAAGTTAAAGAGGAAGAAATGCCAATCTAACTTGTAAAACAAAATACAAACTTGTCAATAGCAGGTGGTAGACTCACGTAAGGTAAATATAACAGCAAAAACACATGTCGAAAACGTAGTAAATTTCTCATTATAAACATTCACTATATTTGTTGATGTGTTTCCTTCCTTTAACATCACGCCACTCTGTAAATCTGTACTTCCATTCTCTGGTTAATCTCTTCGAATAAAAACAGTGTTATGACCGGAAAGTTGTCTTATAACACTGTGGATAGGAAACAGGAATCCTATTTTAAACACTGCGATTTACTATAACTAACTCGGTGTAGTCTGCGAGCTCAGACGGACAAGACGAACATTGTGTTTGAGTTTGTAATAGCTCTGAAAGAGGATACGGGAAACACTTTTCTCAAGCAGTGTCTTCTATCTCAAAACAAACACTGGAGCTACTGATAATGCCCGACTGACAGAATCGTCGTCAGATCTCTGATATTGAAGTTGGTAGCAGTACTATAGCTGAGCAAGCATTATTAGTTTCAATAGAGAAACTAATACGTTATAATCTTTGGTTTCGTGGACAGACAGGCGTATGAAGAGAAGACACACTTGAGTAGCCGGTGTTCATGATTAGACAAGTGTACACAATCGATGTAGTATGTTGTCCAGATTTATTAAAAAAATCTAGTTTAGACATTTAAAAAAAATTTTAAATCATGGTTTGGCCACTTGATGAGAATAAACCAGAATACACCAGTTGCAAGAGCGTACAACCTGAAAATGGAATCATCAAGAGGATGGAACAGACCATTATAAAGATGGATTGATGGAGTTACAGACATCTTAAAAGTCCACAACACCACAGCATAGCAAGTGATCACTATCTCGGAAACCGATCATCAGTTAAACCTGCTACGCCTAACGGCAAAAACAAAAAAAACCCGGAAGGACAAAAGAAGAAAGACAAGAATTAATAAATTAAATTTCCTGTGACCTTTTCAGGGTATTCTTCTTCTTCTTTGCGTTCGTTCTTTACGACCAATTTTAATCACTCTTTGTAATATGTTTGATCTTTGCCAAGAACGTGTATACGTTGCATATTGGTTTGATAAGCCCTTAAACGCATAGACTTCTATACGCTTAGGACACATGCATCCGATTTCAGCCAAACCTCCTTAGTCGCCTCTTACGACATGCGTGGCAGGTAACAGTGGTTCTACTCTTTACACCCCAAATTTGGGCCCCGGTAACCACTCGGGCGTTTCAGGGTATGAATTGTCTGTCACTGACCATGCCTCTTCTCCCTCTGTCTTCCACTATCTCTTCTTCCCTGAATTTTACCTGTTGGCACCAAATGTTCTAAACCCCTCCTCTTCACATGATATGCCCGCAGAACTTTGATTCGTATTCTTTTATTACATAGTGTGTCTCCATGCGTATAACATGTCGGATCCATTTCCATCGTCAAATGGAGCCAGTCAACTGAAAGATTTATAGGACCTTTTCGATGCAAGCTTTATAGAGACATCCCGGTACAAGATATGTGGAATCATTTTCAGTATCAGTCCAAACCAGGAATCTCAAAATATGCCTGCACCCTCAGGGATGCCATATTTTATTTCTGGGAGTTCTACAAGCAGATATGCACTGTAAAAATCATAAAAAATCTTGAATGTGGACAGTAATCCCTTTATAATAAGGGGAACCAACATTAATCAATGAGTTCGGATGTGGAGAGGGGACAGATGATGTTTGAAACTCCATAGCTATAATGAGATATCAGCTATTCTGTGCTAAACCTTGTTTACAAAAGAAATAAAACGTCCTACTTAACAAGTGTTCTGGTATCCATTGATAACTTCTCAAATATTGTAAACAAAATAACTATCTCAGCGTGGACATAGGTCTGTTTGCTGTTCTTTCAATTGCTAATTTTTGTCCTGGGCTCCACAACGCTGCTGTGTGCAGGACATAACAATGACAAACGCGGCAGCTGTGACCGCGGTCTTCAGGTGGTCGACATAAATGACCACCTTGCGTGACAGGTGAGCTCAAATGAACAAATTCCCTGTTTCCGGTTTTCTGTTGTGGTCAAGGCTAGACTACCAGGCATAAATCAATACATTTGCGTTGGTGTTTAAATGTGAAGTGGGGTTTCTGTTAAGGCTGAGTGAATATACAAACACTCGAAAATAAACCAGGGAGATACGGTCTGTTTTACACAGGAACTTTTTGTTACTGAAAAACCGTCGCCAGCGTGGAGATTTAGAGTTGGCTGTGAGAAAACAGACAGGTATATTTCATATTGCAACTCTTCCAAGTAGATTGTTATCTTCAGAATGTTGCTTTCATCTCAACCCATTTGTAAGATTAGATCTGAAGTCTGTTCTTCCGTCTCTTAAACGACATGTTCAAAGTTTTCTTTGCCTGCCAACAACCCACGCATTTCCAGAGCAGTATAGAGCTCGATCACAACCCACGCATTTCTAGAGCAGTATAGAGCTCGATCACAACCCAAGCGTTCCTGGTTCAAACTCAGCAGCGGTAAGTTTGGAAGCAAATTAGTTCCTTTGGATTATTACAAACGATAAAAATAGACATCGCAGTTCAGAAATCAATGACAAACTACTGAACTTATAAGTGGTGCCTAGAAAATTGACGATTCTTCTTTTTCTTCGAACGCTCCATATCGACCACTTGTCAACAACTCTGTGTGATGTGTATGTGATATGAGCCTAAGAGCGATTGTACGTTGTTCCAGTTATGCGTCTACAAGTAGACAAGCGCATCCGATTTTTGCTGCTTTTTATTTACTAGGGTAGCATCCCTGGGTCTACATCAGTCGCCTCTTACGACAAGCATTGTAGGTTGCAGTGGTACTATTCTTTGCTTCCTTTGTGGGTCCCGGTACCACTCGGGAGAATCGACAATTCGTTTACTGTTGTTGATGGTTAAGTCTTGTAAAGGAGATGACACGATTTTCATTCTCATATCCATATAAGTCCATCTGTAGTTGGATTCGATACGAGACATCCACTCATACAATCCGTTTTGGATCTTTCATGGAAAAGTGAAAATCTGTATTAAAATAACACATCATCATCAGGTGCCGTGCCGGCTGGAGTAGGCGATCATGGATCTCCACAAATCTCTGTCGTTGGTGTTTGCTATCAACTCAGATGTTGACGCTCTTTCGTGTCAGGCTATCCAAAATTTTCTGTCTCTGTTTTTCCCTGTCTCGTCTACCCTCGATTTTACCGATTGTCACAATGTGTTCTAAACCTCCTCTCCTCATCACATGCCCGAAAATGATGACTGCCTTTTTCTTATATCGATGATAAGCTTTATCTGTGTCTTGATCCACAGCCAGGCTATAGCCCAGGCCGTACAACTCGCCAGGTATTCCGACCTAGATAAGAAAAGGGGGCTGACTATATTCTTAAGATCTCTTTACGAAATCCATTACTGTACAGACATACATTTAATGACAAACATCGTAAATGGATTATAGATAATAATAAACTTGAGATATGGTCATAAAATGAATTTTATTTTAATCAAATGATCATTAGGATCAATGTGGAAAACACTTTGTCTACATCAGACTGGATACCATCTTCAAAAACACTATCACATTCATCACCCTCATGACTCATAGCTTCAGCAAAGTTACGAATTGAAAAATGACCATAGACAGATGATGTGAGACACAATAGGAAGTAAATCTTCAATTTCTTTTCTGTTTCCAATATTTGTTTCACTGATACTAGATAATTAGAACCAGACAATTGACGATATTCACCAAAGCGGGCTTCTAAGTTATCAGTTTGTAATTTTCCCAAAAGTATGAATTCTACACTGAAAGTAGAAAAGGAATACTCAGCCAGTTCAATCATAACAGTTACAGAATGCAGTAAAGCAGAATATGTCTCTCTGGTTAGTTTCCCAATGGAAGTAGGCAACTTGCCCTATTCAGTCAACCACACAACAAAATTTTTCAAATAAAGAAACAATTCGCTGTTAATTGAAGTTAGTGGATTAGCAAAATTATTACGGCTATTCCTTCCTGCGAATTTACTCTTAACATTCATAATGTGCCACCATCTCCAAATGACCTCAATGAAATCTGCTGTTTCTTGACTTCCTAGGAACCTCAAAGCTGCAATATTGTACTCACTGAAAATTGCAAGAGCTAGTGAAACTTTCTGCCTCTCTATACTTGAGGGGCAAAGGGCTTTACTAGTTAAAGTTGGTGCCAACTTCACAATACTCAGACGCTCATTTTGATACAGTTTTTCAAATGTGAAAAAGAAGCACTTGCTACTTGGCTAGAATTAGTACAATTTGAGATTGATGTTTTATTCAGAAGTAACTCGGTTGTGGCGGGATATGATAATGTCTGCTCTGCATCTTTCTGGTTCAGCCAATTTCTCCACAGACATTTCAACAGATGCACTGAGTCATACAATAAAAATATTTTTTACCAGCAATTCCAGGATTTTCTATATATGTACTGTTGTTTTTAGAAGGTTATTATAAACTTTACGGTTAACTGAGTTGTTGTCTGCAAGTACTGCCAGAACTGTGAAACCGCACTTTTGTACACTGTTGATGATCTGAAGCAATTTTGTGCCAAGATCCTCTGATGTCATCCTGTACATAGGCGACAGCTCGACAACTTCTCGATAACTTCCAAACACTGAGGAAATCAGAAAAGCCTGTACTGTTGTTGCTGATTGCATAGAGTTTTCAGCCCTACCAAGTAACCTACCACCTGAGTATGTTACAGCTGATTTGATATGAATTTCATTAAATTTGTACTGCCACAATCTTTTCCAACTCAGAAAGTCTGCACTCTTTAAATTTCATGTATGTAGAAATGCTGCCATCATCATTAGACAATGAATAAGGAGAAGTTACATTTTTAAATGTAGATGGATGTGGGAGACATAATAAGAGAGATTTTCTGATAAATCTATAGCATGCAGGAGATTTCAAGAAAACCATATAGGAAAAGCATAATGTACAACTACTGTAGCGTCTTCTGTATTTGTCCTTATTGACAAGTTGTACCTGCTCTAAGATAAATGTTAGTTGTTTTTCATGTATGTGTGTATTAGTATCTTCAGATGATATTAATTCTCTAACAATTTCTAAATTACTATATGCTTCTTCTAATAAATCACTAATACTCTTTATGTTTGGAGAAGTAGCAGGATCAGTATCTTTGTAGTGCATCAGTAAATTTTCCAGCTGTGACCACCTCTCAAGTTTACTGTTAATTAAAATCTAATCAAGATATTTACCAGCCACTTGTTTATTTTCTACATAAACTTGTACACTCATGTCTGGTAAAACATTTACACTTACAGAAATGGATGGTGCACTGTTTGCTTTCACACCCCATAGTATACAAAACAAGACAAGTAAATATATCATCTGTGACTATATGCATTCTCCAGTTTTTATCTAACAAGTCTTTTAACTTTGCTGTTATCTCACAATGTAAAGTTGGAAAATCTTGTATAATATCTGCAGACAACCACTCAGCTGTTCTATTGTCATGTTTGCTGACGATTTCTGCTACTCTTATTTCTGGATCTTTACGAGATTGTGGTTGTTGACTCGATAAATAAGATGGCAATTCAGGAAAAAGAGATGGATAAGCAGATTTTTTAAAACCAGGATGCTTCCGAGGAAGTTCATGTTTAATTCTACATTTATCTATAAATGTATCAGACAATATAATATCACATGGATGAAAATGTTTACGACACACAACGCTTGATTTAGCTGGTGACCAGTCTTTTCGTGGAATGCATTTCTTCCATCTGTCTCTCCTATCAGAATTTGATGGGAATTTAAAAACACTCACATATTCTTTAGTCGAGTCGTAGTTCGATTTACATCCAGGAACACAGCACTTTTTGCCCATTTTAAGATGAAAACAATATGCACAAATTTAATTTAACACTCTGCAATATCAGTAATCCAAATATTTGTTGTAGATAAATATCCAAGAACTCAAAATCGAGTAAAATAACAAAACACGCTGACGTTCTATTGTTTACCGTCACACACAAAATGTCAGACCACTTTAGTTCGATTTATATCCAGAATCACAGCACTTTTTGCCCATTTTAAGATGAAAACAATACACACAAATTCAATTTAACACTCTGCAATATCAGTAATCCAAATATTTGTTGTAGATAAATATCCAAGAACTCAAAATCGAGTAAAATAACAAGACATGCTGACGTTCTATCGTTTACCGACACACACAAAATGTCAGACCACTTTAGTTCGATTTATATCCAGAATCACAGCACTTTTTGCCCATTTTAAGATGAAAACAATACACACACATTCAATTTAACACTCTGCAATATCAGTAATCCAAATATTTGTTGTAGATAAATATCAAAGGACTCAAAATCGAGTAAAATAACAAGACATGCTGACGTTCTATCGTTTACCGACACACACAAACTGTCAGACCACTTTACGGAAAAGAAATCCTGATGTCCGGCCCAGTAGTTTATAGTTGGCTCTGCTTGATCTCATTCAGCACCTCAACATTGGTCATTTTAGCAGTCCATGGGATTCTCATCATTCTTCTATAAAACCACATTTGTGTGGCCCTCAGAGATTTTTCAATCTGTGTGTTCATTGTCCATGACTCGCATCTGTATGTCAGTATTGGTTCTATGTAGCACTGTATAACTCTCATTCTGATCGGGATTGACTTATTGCAGATAATGCTTCTCATCTTCAGGAGTGATGTTTTCGCTTGTCCTATTCTGCTAGTTATTTCTGATCTGCACCTGATGTTACCAGGACTCCGAGGTATTTAAATTGCTGTACTTGTCTTAGCTCAATCCCATTTACTGTGATGGTGCATTTTGGCAAAATCTGCTTTTATGATATGATCATAACTAAATAACACACAATATGAAATTGTATGAGAACCGTTACATGAACTATTACTAAATATCTGAAGAAAAAACTCATCCAGGAGGAAGATGGAATCCGTATATTACGTTTCGCGAGGCTTCCTTCATTTGATGATTACACCGGAAAGAAAAATATATATATATATGAGTGCTGCAGTAGCGTAGTTGATAGGGAAATCTCTTCTTATACTAGTGATCCGGGATCAATTTCGCAGTGGGCGTGGCATTTTGTTCCGATCGTAACGGTTTCATGTAGACCCAACATCATTTGGGTACCAGGAAAAGAACAGGTAAATGCAAGGCGGCTGTCGTGATGTTAACCACATTACCCATCGCGTGCCGACGGTCAATTGAAAATACGGGTCTAACACCGTATTAACCTATATAACATGTAGTATAAAAAGGCAGGATGATATATATATATATATATATATATATATATATATTCAGCGAATGTTTTAAACAAAAGTTGCCATCGGAATATAACGTCAACAAAAAAAGTAGAGAAACAAACAACAATGATATCATCGTATGGTCAACACTAGCAAACTGCAAATCAATACATTTGCATACAAAGTACCAGATTGGGGTTTTTTAATGATCCTGTCTGGAAATCGATGGGCATGTATTTGCAACAGCGTATCTGTAGAATATAGTTTCAAAATTGCAAGAAACGATGGCAATTATTCGATATCGTTTTTTTTCTCTTTCTCAACTGCTTTACAAAACAATTGATAGACTCCAGAAGAAAACTGCTTTGGGTGCACTATTATCCCCAGACCATGCTCTTTACATAATTTGAGAATGTAACAAAAAAAAAAACGATGCATACGAATTGTTAAGCTGTGGTGCACTGAGTGGTATATTAGCGCAAAGAGGACTATTAATAAGAGAGAGGCAGAGAAGGCGGCGACGGAATGGTGTTATTGAATATATATTTCCAGTATTAGATATAACTATTGTAATTTTAGGGAGTGAGGTGTACATAATTTAGTAGGCGCCACTGTACGATTTCTTTATACTTTCATTATATCAAATTATATTGTCATTATAACTCATCTAAACTGCAAATCTTCACCACTAGATGCATTTCTTTCTTTCTCTCTGCTGCTTATGTTATGCGTTTCATCGTCAGGGTATGCGTTCTGGCAAGTGCCCTTGAGTGCGTATATTGGTTCCTACCGTATCTGATAATTCTGCAACCAAACGTTTACGTAGGAGACATTTGGCATTGAAACAATTGCATTTGAACAGTATAGTGTCCGTTGTGGAATACTGTTGAGTGGTAATGTTGTTACGTGGCCGAACCATTTGGTTTGTAGTTTCTTAATATGATCTAGGACTGTTGCTGTTTCTGTCATGTGTCTAATAGACTCTTTTAAAAAACAAAACTTATGCCTCCTTGTTACACCTTATTTTGTGAGCGTCATTTTATTTCTCTTGCAATATTCCATTTCACATTTGTTGTAAGTGTCCAATTTTGATACTGGTTTGCACACGATTACCAAAATCGATAATATATACATATTTGTGGAAGGGTACACAATATAAAGCAAGAGTTAGAGGTTAAACAGCGACAATGGTGATGAGTTTGAAACATTCGCGTAAAACAACTCCACAACTTAACCAGACATCAAACACTCGCGTAAAACGATACCACAACTTAACCAGACATGAAACACTCGCGTAAAACGATACCACAACTTTACCAGACATGAAACACTCGCGTAAAACAACTCCACAACTTAACCAGACATCAAACACTCGCGTAAAACGATACCACAACTTTACCAGACATGAAACACTCGCGTAAAACAACTTCACAACTTAACCAGACATGCAAAATAGTAATCAAACACTTTTGTGGCGATATCAACTTACTACATGGATTCTCTGCAGGAAGTTAGTTCTTATTATTCATGTTTATTTGTATGAACAATCTGATATAACCGAATAAGACTCACCCTTAGATCGAAAGAGCGGTGCCTCGATGTATACAGGCTTTACTTCTCTACATAACACACAAACAATAACGCAGGAGCAAACAGTCAACATGATGACAGACATATAACTCTAATACAGACATATAATTTAGTAAAAAGAAAGAGTAACCGAATGAATGAAACAGAATTAGAGTCACTTTTAAACACTTGGTGATACAAGATTCAAAAGATGTAATAAATTGCTTTACAAGTAAACCCAACTATAATGTTCATTGATAAAAATGGAAGGTATCATTTGTTCACTATTTCCCACTGCATTTTATAATATCTAATAGGAATACGCCTTTGAAAACATCCGCCACCATTTTGTGTATTACTGTAAATTCTAAACTTTGATGATCATTTTGTTGTGCTTATTAAAATTATATAATAAGAACGCTTTTTGCATCAACCAAGCTACCTACCAATTAGTTCAATATGAATTCGTAAGGTCGTGAAGTTTATAATCCTGCTACAAAATGTTACTATTATCCATCAGGTAGACTTCGTACAAATTAAACCTTAGTCTGTTCACGAATTTTGTAATGAACTATAGTCATTATTTTCTGTCTTAGAACTCATCAGCTGCACCGAATGCGCACTTACAACGCATTCAACAACAGATTGCAACAAAATGTTATCTGTATGACTGAATATAATATATCGTCGCACATCATCACTTTCGATACCAACGTTCAGTGAATTAGACCGTATGTACCCATCCCCTACCCAGACATTGTGAACATTCTCTACATAAATACACAACGGTTCAAGCAGACCTGTATATTGGCAGCCATGGCCTCAGGTCGAAGAGCGAACATTTAGATGACTGTTGGATTGGAAAATTAAAATCATAATTTAAAAAAAAAAACAGGACGCACCAACAAAGACATTATAAAATGGTCGTATATCTTCTCATTCGAACGCTCCATATTGATCAATTGTTAAACCATTCTTTGTAATTTTAATGTGATATGAGCCTAAGAGCGTGTGTACGTTGTGCCAGTTATGTGCCTACAAGTAGACCAGCACTTCCGATTTCTTCGACGCTTTTTAGTTACTAGGGTAGCTTCCCTGGGCACCTACCTTATTCGCCTCTTACGTCATGCCTTGTTGGTCACAGTGTAATCATTCTTTGCTCCCTTTGCGAGATCCGGCAACACACGACCTTTACTAAATAAACTCGCTTCGTGAGACTTTCTTTGTCTAGCAAACTTACCATTACCACACGTTGTTCCAGAGATCATTACTAGACAGAATCATACATCGATTAGTGAGGCTTCCTGCAAGGTGCTAAATTACGGTGCCGACCTTAGGCTATTACCGGGCCTAGAAGAATGATGAATTTCAACCACCTACCCCAACTCTCGAACCTCAATTTTGAAAAGAAAAAAATACCCGTTTGATGAACAATAAACAGGCAGGTTGTTCCAAAACAATTATTTATTGAGCATGCGCAGAGATTGCAATACGTTCAGGCCAAGCTAACCGGAAGAATGATAAACACTGGTGATTCTAATGGGTCTGCTAAAACAGCGGCCATACTCTCTTTGACGTTTAATCGATCGGAAACGAACTATTATTACACGTTTCGACCGTAACGCTGACAGACAACCCTGTTAGATCTACGTAAATTGTGCAGAACTGAAAGGTTGGAGGGAAAGCTTAATTGGTGACAAGGCATAACGATTATTAAGTTCGACTTGATGGTTGGGTTGGGTGGTGTTCACAATGACAGTTTAGCGGTGACGTCTACGGTGTTAAAAATGGAAGCAAAGTGGATTGAAGTGTGCGGATATTCTGAGAATTTCAAATTTTGAAGTGAAGCAATATTTGAAAATCGATATCCTAAATTGACAAAATATTGAATGGTTAAAAATATTGAAGTGACAAAGTATTGAAGTGATAAAATGTTGAAAAGGTAAATTATTATTAGAACGACAAATTATTGAATGGATAAAATATTGAACAGGTAAATTATTCATCGGCAATATAGTGAAGTGACAAGATCATGAACAAGCAGAATATGGCAGTGACAAAACATGAATAGCTTGATGCGAACAGCATCTGCAGTTTCTCTACTTTTCAGTATCAATGATATATATGGCCCTTTTCATCTTTACAGACGGTCAGTAGGCAAGTGTTTTACTGTGACAACTTCTGAGTTTTCGCTTTTCTCTCTTGTCGTTCAGCTCGTACATAAGTCTCTTCTCAAAAGACTCTGCGCCCTTCCGTAATTTGGCTTTCCACACAACTCTGTCATCAGCTAGTCCCTCCCATGTGCTGGGATCTATAGAAAAGTTTTTCATTGAGGTTTTGCAGACATCTTTATATCTGAGCAGTAGTCTGCCCTGGTGCCTCTTCCTCCGAAAGTTCACAGAACAACATTTGTTTTGGTATGCGATAAGTTTCCATTCTTCTCACATGTCCCAACCATCTTAGTCGTCTACTGCTGAGCATGCCCATCAATGATAATACATTAGGATATCCACTTCTTCTTGTGTGTTTTATAACAACTTATAAACAACATGTGGTTAGGGAACTATAATGAGCACAGATAAGCAGTACACTTTGGTTTACAGCGTTACTGCAAAATTTGCGTATTTCGAAATAGCACATTCGATTTCGTCCTGTAGCTTGCACGTCTTCACTCTCCCAGCTGGTGACATCTTCTATACTGTAAATAAGGCAGTACATGTATTTTGTTAATGAAATTTTTCGTTTTATTCTACACCACACTTGTTTTGTTATAATGCTATCATTTACAATTATGGTTTAGTTTGGTAACAGTTTTGTTCCTTGTATACCTGATATATCATTCTGCTTAAATTCTACCTCACAAGAAGTATATGAATATGTTTGTTATTGCTAGTCCATATTCCCCCAGAATGTAATAACTGCAAGAATTATTTAAACAATGAATTGTGGGATAAAGCGGGGGACAATGACAAGCGGAAAAAGAGATACAGTGACGAAGGTGGCGATGGACAGGACACACTGAGGAGACCCCTGGACAGCGTCACCAGACAGGCTCTCTGATGGAACCCCAGGGTAAAAAGGTACGGAAGAGTCAATAACACTGAAGGCGGAAGTTGGAGACGGAATACAAGAAAATGGAGAAAGAGTGGAGAAATAAAGAAAATATGGGAGAGCTTGAAAGACATTGGTACCGGATCTATGCCTCCGTATGGGCAAAGGATGAAGAAAAAATATTTATATTCAATGTACACTGTCACCAACTGTTCTAATTCGCATCTTCTAGTTTCCTAGTTTGTCTTCAGTTTCACACAATTGATCAAATGTGTTATCTTGGTCTACAATAAACTTGATTCTTCCTATCAAATATTTCCAGTCGCAGTGATTTACCTCGACATCGCCTTCGGCGAAGCACACCAACCACTGCATGATCGATACAAAATAAAGCATTGCTGTTACAGTTAGTAGAATAACCTCAAGTCATGTTAGACATTGTTTGAAGTGACAGATTACATTAAACAAGTCACATGAGGTAGTATATATAGTTGTGTACATTGTATAAAATAAATACATATCTAACAGCACTAGCGTTTGCTTATTGCTATATTTACATTGGAGAGGTGAAGATTGATCGATCCATTCTTTTCCTTTTTGCGTTGGTATAAATATTGTATATGTATTCAATGTCTCTTGTATGAACTTTACTAGATTTTTTTGTAGTTCGCAAACAGGTCCCTGTTCACGAGTGCGCTTTTTTAAGAGACCCATACGATTGTTGTCAGAGCTATGAAGGTCGTGTTTTGTGCAATAATCTTGGCCGGTGGCATACCATTTCTGCGGGGAGGTACCGAGCCATATGTGGTAGCACCTAGGACAGTGGTGGCTCGTGATTCCTTTTGTTGTTGGGCCCAGACAGATATTTTCGGAAAAATCATGGTTTCGGTTAGGATATATTTTAATGTATAAAATAATAAATACACGTTACATCTTATTTTTGGTGGGGCCCCACTGGTCCTTAATGACGAGCCGCCACTGATCTAGGGTAATGAGGTCAATCCTTTGACCTTAGACCTCTTCTAATATCTCTGTTGTCTAATTTCATTTCCAACTGATCGTACTTAACTGTCTTAGCGAGGACAGTTGTGACTATGCAAGACTTCTCACTAGAAACTCATCTTGGTATATTCCTGCTAAATTCTTGTAAGGATATTTTGGGGTAAGCTGTATAGACAAAAGCTGGAAAACAAGTTACAATTACTGTTTCAACCGTTAAGCTCAAGATACCGTTTTAGCATGTCAAGATCCGTATACAAACACATCTGTTCCATTAAATCAACAGCTCTTAGTCTAAGCAACGAACATGTCCCTTCTAACTGTCCACAAACTCGAAAAAGTCAACGCCATTGGCAACCGTCGTCTGTTAGCTTCTCAAACATAATTCTATTTTCGAAGAATCTAAATAGGACAATAATGGCCGTTTGGTTACGTCTCAAATCACAAAGAAGGGATATAACTCAGCAGTGAAAGTATTCTAAGAAATTTATGACAATAGATTTTTTCCTATTAATTTTTCTATATGTTCATTTACTTTAACCTTACAGAGGGATCTCAGTAGCTAAATGGTTAATACCTTACCTGCCGTCCCGAAGGTGGTGGGTTAGAATCTGGACCGTGTCGTTATGTTCACGGTTGCATATTTTCCCCAGAGGCCGCTAGGATTAATGCTGAGCTAAGCTAAGGAGATCGTGCTTTGTGCAAATACTCTTGGTAGCTGGCTTGCTATTTGTGCGGAGAAGGGCCGAACCATATGGGGTAAATTCCGGTGCAATGTCAGTCCTTCCGCTTTAGACTCATTAGAACCTTGTAGAAGGAAGGCAGTTCTAGAAGGAATGTGAAACGACAGATACACAAGTATCATCAAAGAAAGGGAGAGAAAGAGGGAGAGAGAGAGAGAGAGAGAGCGATAGAAACCGAGTAATTATAGATTATACATCCGTGTGTTGTCTGGGCTCGCAAGGGGAGCAAATAAATAGTAACACTGCGACCTACAAGGCGACTGAGGTAGCGGCCTTGGGAAGCGACCCTAGTAAATAAAAAGCGTCGCAGAAATCGGATGTGCTGACCTACTTATAGGCGCATAACTGGCACAACGTACAACCGCTCTTAAGCTTAGATCACATACACATCACAAACAGTGGTTAACAAGTGGTCGATATGGAACGTTTGAAGAAGAAGAAGTGTATATGGTTAACATGGTATATTATAAGTAAGATAAGAACTGGTTCTTAGGTTGTAAGAACTGCCCCTCGGCTCAAAGAGGTTTTAATTACATCTCCAATACAGTGGACACAAAGCAAAAGATGAACCCCAGATCAAATAAAGGCTCTGAAAAATAATATTTATGAAGTAGTACACAAAAACCCATTCTATAAATCTCTTCTTATCCTGACGATGTGAGACAAAACAGAATTATAGAAAAGAAAGAAGAAAAAGATCACATATGAAACAAAGAGAACGTCGAATTCACACAAAAATCACAAACAATATAACAACACATAATGAAAATCACTCATAAAAAATCAACAAATCTGCAAGCATATAATTCAACAAATGCAAGGTAATAAAAATCCGTTTCTGATCAACGCGCGCAGAAAAGGACCCGATGACCCATATATTACGCGACCAGGTCTTTTCTAGAACTGTCGTTAAATAAAATGGAAAATTAATGTCTCACTTCTTCTTTGATTAACACACGGAACTGGCTCTTAATTGAAGATCCTTACAGTCAAGGGAATCAATTCTATGAAACTCGGACGTCCTAATCTGAATCCACTAATTCGCTAAGGATTCCGATTACTTGAGAATCGATATATGAAATGGATATTTTGTCGTTTCTATAGTGAGGACGTATGTACTCGAATTAACGATTCCATATACAAATTGAGTAATGATTATTACAGATGAATTCAAACCTGGTTTAGTCTAACGAGTGTTAGTCCGAGTATCTTCTGTGTAACATTAGTGGTACTGTAGAGTAAGCTCCCATGTAATATGGTGATACTATGGTGTAAGCTTCCATGTAATGTGGTAATATTTTAGTGTAAGTTCCCATGTAATATGGTGATATTTTGGTGTAAATGTCTGTGTAATGGTAATATGTTAGTGTAAGATTCTGTGTAATATGGTGATACTAAGGTGTAAGATCCCATGTAATATGGTGATAAGGTGTAAGATCCCATGTAATATGGTGATAAGGTGTAAGATCCCATGTAATATGGTAATATTATGGTTTAAGCTCACAGTAATAAGGTGATATGGTATAAGCTCCCATGTAATATGGTGATACTAAGGTGTAAGCTCCCATGTAATAAGGTGATACTAAGGTGTAAGCTCACATGTAATATGGTGACATAATGGCGCAAGCTTGCCTTCAAATAAAATTTAAAAAATGTGATACAAATGTCACTAATCTTTATGTCGCTGCTTGTTACCCGCTGACAATTAATGTGAGAATCGTTGACAGAAATAAATATAAAAAAATACTTTTAATTATGTGCACACATACAAAAAAGGCACAAGGACTAGGCATAACTCAACTTCACCCAGTTTATGTCATCTTGTGTGATTGCATCAGGTCGCTGGGGGACACGTCTGTCGAATCCCTGGACTAGAACAAACTGCCGGGAAAAAAAACTGGGATTTACAATTAAACATGATTTCTTCTCATCCTTTTTCCTTTTCAACGTCCGGAGCCCGGAGGTTAAATGCCGCAAACATAATCCCTTACTCCCTGCTCCTGATAGCTTCTTTCCAATTTCCTCATTTTCATCTAGTAAGATCGGCTTCGTGTGAGACTTTTATCTTGTACACTAGCTTCCTGGCTATTTCCCACTTTTCCATATTACACTGCTCTTGCTATATTGTAGAGTAATGTAGGGTGTTAATCCAGGTCTCTAAAGATGTAATTGTTACAGAAAAATCCGAGTACGTGCTCCAGAAATTTCCTTCTTATCGCGAACGGAAGTCTAGCCAAGAACGCAATCACCAGGAACTGTGGCACCGAGGAACAAAAGGCTAAGCCCCTTTGCAGCGAGGCGTCGTCGAGGGCTTAAGTTCTGGGCTCTAAACAAAGTAGATCACATTGGTTGTAGTGAGCCCGTGTTGTTATGTTATTCCTGTAATGTTGTTTATCCACATCTGTCTATTAGTCTCCCTTATACAGTAACATCTGATCGCTTACTATTCTAAACACATAAAATACGGTAACTGAGTCAGTTGCATTATCATAAGATATACAACTCTGTCTGTCTCTCTCTTTCTTATTCCTTTCCTATCCCAAATGGAACATAAAGATGGAACATATTTTAAAAACTTGCCTTACTGTCTGTAGTACCGCTTTTGAGGGCGGTGTGGGACAGGTGGGACGAGAGCCTGTGGAATATAATGGCCGCGTGGCTAGTGCAGTCGCCGCGAAGCTGTTCTGGTTTGGAATTTTTATTTATGCCCACAACAGAAAAAAATCCTTGGCCTTACCGTGAATTAAACAGGGTCTGTCGCATGAGAGCCGCGCTCTAATCCATTCAGCCAGACTCTCCTTCTCACACATGTCTATTAGTCTCCCTTATATAGTAACATCTGATCTTCTACTATTCTAAACAAGAAACGGCAACTGATTCTGTTCCATTATCATAAGATATACAACTTTCTCTCACATTCCTTTCCAATCCATATTGGGAATATAAAGATAAAACTTATCATTACAACTATATTAGTTGTAGGACGGGTTAGCGTAATGCATATATGTTCGTCTATCGACTAGGACACAAGAGTATTGTGGGTTTAATTACCACATTCGACGTTTCAACGTGAGGAAAGGAATTGACTCCCTATCTCCTGCACACGAGGGTATAGAAATGTGAAGTGAAGTGACTCCCTACCACCCTAAGGTCGGAAAAGGCTACTAGCAATTATATTTTTATAATTACCATTTATATTAATTTTGAAACTCATCGTTCATAGTGGAACATTTTGTTGAAATTGTTTCTAACCTTATATCAGTCAAACATCTCTCTGCCAGTGTCAACAGGCGGATCAGACATCGGAGCATGTCCTGCAGGATTGTCCACTCTTGTGTGAGCTGAGAAGCAACATGTGGCCACAACCAGTCGGTTTAAAAACTAAACTTTGGGGGAAAATGACAGACCTGAAGCTGACTGCCCAGTTTGTGGTAGACAGTAATCTAAGCACATGACCAGAGATCGTTGAAGAAGATATCAGAACTTCTAAAGTGGGAGAAGGCCCACCTGTATGGCGAAGAAACCACTAAAAAGGTAAGCAGGCTTCCACGCAAAAATCGGTCAGAAGCGGCACACCAGGCTACGCCTGAATTCATAGCGAACGAACGCACAAGAAGAAGAAGAAGATATCAGTCTTTCCTTTGCAGTCTTTCTATGAAAACCAAATCGATATATTTGGATTTTTAGCCCTAACCCAAAACACCCCTCATCCATAACCAGATGAATATCGTTCAATATAAAGCTCATATGTATATATGGATTATTGATATGATATTTGAACGAACATAAAACATGTTATAGTACCACATCTACTTAGTTATACTGTAACATAGGAAATAGCTGACTCATTTCGAAGATATATTTTAGCAGTTTAACTTTGTTCATGAATTTGATGAAGAATTCAGTTCTCGAGATTTACTTGATGCTGTTCTCCTTCTTCTTCTTCTTCTTGTGTTCGGTTGCTATGAATTCAAGCGTAATATTCTTCTTCTTCGAACGCTCCACATCGACCATTGTTAACCACTCTGTGTGATGTGTATGTGATCTGAGCCTAAGAGCGATTTGCGCTGTCCCAGTTATGTACTTACATGTATGTCAGCACATTCGATTTCTGCGATGTTTTTATTTACTAGGGTAGCTTCTCTAGGTCTACATCAGTCTCCTTTTACGACATGCCTTGTATGCCGCAGTGATACTATTAATTCACTTCACTTGTGGGTTCCGGCACCAAACGGGAGGGGCGTAACCTGGACGCCTTGTTTGGCGTTTACGACTGATTTTTGCGTAAAGGACTGTTTTTTATTTTAATCAGTGTCCGCAGTCAAATAGACGAGCCTTATCCGACTTGAGATGTATGACTTGGTGTTATCATTTCTCTCAGTGCGACTTTCTCTCTTCAATATATCATTTCGTGATATTTATCTTTCCTGCTGTGAAGTGAGAAAACCTGCTTTATGAGCGTACTGAAAAGTATATGTCGCACAAACATCGGCGTATACTGAAAATAGATGAACTTAGAACACATACACATAGGTTACTTTAGTGCAGAAAATTGTATAGATACATTCTTTCCTATCATAGATTTTAGCTCTTAAAATAACTGACTGGTGGCGTCTGTGGCTTAGGGGTTAGTGACTCGGTCTATTAACCCGACGTTCTGAGTTCGAATCACGCTGCGGACAGTTTAGTTGCAAATTGTTTCGTGTGGATTTTTACAAAATGACGATGGCACCACCTGTTCAGAAAGCAATGGCAAACTACTGAACGTAATAATGCCTAGAAAAATCACAAACAGCGTTAAAAAGTTGGGATTGATTCGCAAAGTCCTGTAAAGGATATGCAATTAACTTTTTAATAACTGACTTGGGATTTATATAACTGATTTGTGATTTATATAACTGATTTGTGACTTATATAACTGACTTGGGATTTATGTAACTGACTTGGGATTTATATAACTGACTTGGGATTTATATAACTGACTTGGGATTTATATAACTGATTTGTGATTTCTATAACTGACTTGGGATTTATATAACTGATTTGTGATTTATATAACTGACTTGGGATTTATATAACTGATTTGTGATTTATATAACTGACTTGGGATTTATATAACTGATTTGTGATTTATATAACTGACTTGGACTGACTTGTGATTTATGTAACTAGATAGTAAACAAATGGATAATTAAATATTACATAAAAGTTTACATTTTGAAGTCAAATAGGTTTTTTTTCATGTAGGGAAAAAAAACAGCTTATAAGAAAAATGGCCTTGCAAATAGGTAGATAAAAAAAAAATTAAAAGCCTTGCAGCCAGGTTCGACAAGAAATAATTATAAGAAAGATGGCCTTGCAGTCAGATATGTCGAAAAAAAAGTTTATAATAAAACAAAAAATAATGTCCACCTGGTGTTTTCTCAGTTTTAGCCTTTTGTGCATCGCTATGCTATCTCTGTGTAGAGATACACTTCTTTACTCATTTTCTCTCCCCCACCCCACACATCACTAACCGTATCCCTGGTTAGTCCATTATCCTCTGTCCCGGCTTGGGTGAAAGTAACACCAACAACTGAGGCTACTAGCAAATCCAATGTGGAAATCTGCCCAAAATTTGTTTTCAATATTTGAACGCCAGTGAGAATTTCTTCCGCTGTTTTCTTGTCAGTGTTTAAACTCTGGATACCGACCAACTAGTCATGTGCTCTATCAGTCTAGGTACGGAGACGAGGACAAATTTCCTGGATCAGCTTTTGTGTTCGGTCCTGGGAATGATTGTACAGTAAGGCCAAAAATAGAGAGGGGATGTATGTTCAAGATTATGTGAGGGAAACCCTTAGCAGGGAAATAAATAAAAGAGAATCCTCTGGATTAAAGAATTAAAGTTAGTTCAATAGAAACTGGTCTGAAAGTACTAGAAGGACGATGAAGCAGATATAGAGGAGAATAAGAAGTTTTAAGAACCCACAGATGAAGCACCGAAGTCAATGAATGTGATCAATAGAAAGTGAATAAGTATTGGGGGTTTTCCGAGAACCTCCCCCAAACGAATTACGAAACGAAGGACTCGAACCACAAACTCTTATTTTGTAGGCCTCCATTGCTTAACGAGTATCAACTAAGTAGTATTGTAGCAGCATAGACAATAACATCTACAACACCTTCGGCTTAACATATGCTTCCCAAGACAATCACATGCACAATTTGTTAGAAAATAACAACACTTGTAAACGAATGGAAGGAATACAGTGAAAAATGTTTGGAACACACTTTCAAATGTAAACTAAAAAAAAAAACACCAAACTCACACACACACAAGAGAAAATAACAGCGATGACAAAATGAAACACTAAGGTAACAACTCATCGTCAACATCACGTGCCATGCCGGCTGGCGCAGGAGATCATGGGCCTTCACATATTTATGTCCCAGGTGTTTGTTATTATCTCAGATGTTGACGCTCTTCCGTGCCATGAGTCAGGATTGCGAAAATCTCTCTCTCCTCTCTTCCTCTGTCTCGTCTCCCCTAGATTTTACCGGTTGTCACTGTGTGTTCTAAGCCTCCACTTCTCCTAACATGTTTGAAAAATGAAGATTGCCTCTTTCTTATATTTATAATAAGCTTTCTCTGTGTCTTGGCCTTATTCAACACCTCCACATTCGTCATTTTAACAGTCCATGGATTCTCATCATTCTTCTGTAAATCCACATCTCTGTGGCCTCCAGAGATATTTTTATCTGTTTGTTAACTGTCCATGACTCACATCCTTGTCAGTATTGGTTCTCTCTCTCTCTCTCTCCCGGTCACATAAAAGACTGATGTGCCAGATGTCTCCATAAATTCATTCATGTGGAAATCTGATTCATGCAGCCTTAGCATAGGTGGGTTTCGTTACATCTTCAGCGCCATTTGGAGCTCTGGTGCTTATCCTTCGGCAATGTGTCCGAATTCAGCCAGCGTTTACTGGGCTCGTTCTCCGTAGCCTTTGGCTGTCCCCCAGCCGTCCTGCAATGCAGCAGATTGACTTCTACACATTTGGGACACGTGTATCCGATTTCAGTCAAACCTCCTTAATTGCCTCTTACGACATTCGTGGCAAGTAACAGCGGTTCTATTCTTTACACCCCAAATTTGTGCCCCGGTAACCACTCGTGCGTGTATTGGTTCCATGTGCCACTGAAAAAACTCTTATTCTGACCTCAACTGACAGTGACTTGTTGCATATAATGCTTCGTATTTTCCCAACTAGTAGTTGTTAATGTAGTAAAAAGAGAGCACATTATAAACAGTTCATTCATAGATCAAAGCCTATAGAATATCTAATGAGTTAGCGATGTTATTGAAAGCAACATATAACACGAAGTAAAACTATTAACAACAAACACAACAAAACTATAAAATAAAAACTCAAATTACATAACATGGCAAACATTCAAGACGAGATAAAGATAGCTTCTACGTCTGCTCCATTACTGATAATATTAATATAAAGTGAATTTCTTTGCCTATGCTAAATATAGAACAGATACAGTGCACACAATTACTGAATTCTTCATATATATTGCACTAAATTGGAGACGACATCCATGATTTAAGGGCGGAATTTTGGAACAAAATTAACTCTGAACTGAGAAAAAATTAGAGTGTTCAGAGTGAACTTAAGAAAATATGTGTGAACAAAAAGTGTCATATTTCAATAAGTGTTAATATGTTCACAGTTGAAATTCTCATACGTCTTTGAAGTGTGTTTAAAGCATCCATACACAAAAACTTACACATATTCATAAACATGTTTAATAAGTACGATACATGGAATATCTATTTTTATATATTCTATAATCCTGTTTTGTTTTTGAGCGTCAGGTCGAATAGGAGACACATGGAGATTTCCTCCTTATGCGCTTTGTACAACGTAAAATTTAGTGCCTCGCGTATTCCGTCGATCTACCATTTACATGGTCGTCATCTGGGTCTGATATTGTTCTTTGTTGGAGAGTGTTCTGTAATATAGTATTTATTGAACTCCCTCGCCCGTGTGTTGGCGGGGCTCGCGAAAAATAGTAACACTGCGACCTACAAGGCATGTCGTAAGAGGCGACTGAGGTAGCGTCGTAGGGAAGCTACCCTAGTAAATAAAGGGCGTCGCAGAAATCGGATGTGCTAGCCTACTTGTAGGCGTATAACTGGCACAGCGTAAATCGCTATTAGGCTCAGATCACATACAAATCACAAAGAGTGGTTAACAAGTGGTCGATATGAAGCGGTCAAAGAGGAAGAAGAATTGGACTCGCTGAATCAAATTCATTAATTGGAGTGGCATTTTTTTCTGGCATGTTGATCCAGTATACCACAGAAACAACGTGAAGCAAAAGTGGTCGAAGTGACTTTGATCCTATCGCACATCATGTGTTACTCAAATAAAAATACGGGACTAACACAGTCCTCAATATACACTATAATAAGATAACTTGTTCTTGGCTTACTTTATATAGAAATGAAACTTATCTATTGAACACCTCCATCATCGTGACAAGTTTAAGAAAACACTGAGAGTAATAAGACCATCAGCAAATAGCTTGTCCTGAGCAGAACGTTGCCACCCCAACAGTCCTTCAAAATTTCAGTAATAAGATAGTTTATCAAAGATGTGAACAAAAAGAAAACAGTTGAACAATTAAGTAAATCTCCGTGCTACAAAACACACTACATGACAACAAAGGGTTAAACAACAATGACAAACTATGTCTCTAATAACAGAGTATTACGAAGATGAATGGTTTCAGAGTTCATTATTCATACATGCCAACACAACATGGAAACTTTTGGTGCATTCTGTGTACATCAAAGTCAGTACTGTTACCAGATATTGTAAAATAACGTGCTTGTAGAGAGAGAGCTGCCAGGTAAAAGTGTACGTTTGGCGATGGAGTTGTTTCTTCTCGTGGGCAAGACCTAAACGTAATAGAGTACATAAATATACATAGGAAAACGATAGTATTCATATAGATTTAAAGATAGCATTATATATATATATATATATATATATATATATATATATAGAATAGAGGGAATAAGATGGTATGATAGGGTCACAAAGGAGGAACTTATGGAGAGAACAAGACAGATTCCAGTGAACGAACAGGTTAAAAAACGACGCTGGCGCTGGATAGGACACACTTTGCGAAAACCGGAGGGAATATAACAAGAAGGGTCCTTGCCTGGAACCCTCAGGGACAGCGAAAGAATTGGAGGCCGAGAAATACATGGATACGAGATTTGGAGGCGGAGATCAACAATATAAAGAAGAGCTGGAGGGAGCTGCAGGAGATAGCTAGAGATAGGAAGACTTGGCATGAGTTGGTCGAGGGCCTATGCCCCAACCCGGGTAAAAGGCAAATATATATATATATATTCACCAGGTGTGAAATAAAATGCTTGAGGAAGGCAATGGGAGTCACCAGGAAAGATAGACTATGAAATGTGGACATCAGAAGCAAAGTGGGCATAACTTCATGCACCGAATACATCGAAAGACAACAAATGCAGTGTTTTGGACATTTACTGAGAATGAAATACAACCAACCGCCAAAAACAGCATACAATAAAATGAGATCGGGTACTAGAACTAAGGGAAGACCAAGTAAAAGATGGATAGACAATATCAAGACCACACTACATAAACACGGATATGACACAACAAGGGCGACTCATCTGGTCCTAGAACGCAAATTAAAGCTTACACTTAATCCCTACGCTTAACCGCAAGAGTGGACAGCCAACTACATCTTCCACCTAGTAATAGACAATATATATATATATGCAAGAGAGTACAATGTCTTATATACAGGCAGAGAAAATGAAAATGGTGACATCCATTTTTACAGAACGTCGAAATCAACACACAGTAAACGAGTCGTTGATTTTCTATGTACCACATATACGTTCAGTGGTTTGACATTGCTTTCTGAACGATGAGGGTCTTTTTTTAACCATTCGTAAAAATCCACATGCAATTATTTCACTGCATTATCCCCATTCCTGTGTGTTTGTGTTGGGAGAGAAGACATTGCTAACAATTGCTTAGGCAAACAATATCATTTTTTACGTTCGTAAAAATCCACGGAAACACATTCGATTCCAAACTGCCCAACGCGGTGTTTAAACCAGGGACTCTTGGGTTGTAATCGAACTCATTACCGCTAAGCAAAAGCCGCTCACAGTAAGTAAGATGTTTAAATAATTTGAAAGCATGATGGCCTACGTGAAGTGAGACACATAGAGTGGGACAGAGAGGAAACAGAGAAATATGAGAGAGAGAGTGATCAAAATCAATAAGTAAACACTACTGTGCACGTCTATCTGTGTAAAAAAGAAAGTAGATTCGCCATTTTGTCACGCCAAAGAGAGGCAGAGTCTGAAATACCTTGAAAGCATCTGAATACAACGAGTTAGTTGGCCACAGTATTTACTGCTATAAGGATTTTAAAAAAAAAAAAGACAAATCCCGATGGGAGAAAAGCTAGTTTAATGCCTCTCTGTGTTTGCTGACCGGCAAATCTATTGGTTCGGCCATGAGACGTGCAGCTTCAAGTCTTAATAAGAGCCCAAGAATTCGTCAAACAACACGGCCTATCAGCCTCGTCCCGAGCCTGGATTTGAAGAAAGGGCAAGTTAAATGACAGGAGCGTGAACTTGTCTTGCCCTAACTCATAATAGCATAGAAAATTGATAAGTAAAGTTCTTCCTTAGTGTGAACTCATTTTCTATATATTACTCAATACAAATAAATAAAAAGAAACAAAAAAGATATGTTTTACTAAACAAATTGTTTTATTCTTCTTCGAGCGATCCATATCGATCACTTGCTAAACCACTATTTGTGACTTGTATGTGATCTGAGCCTAAGAGCGATTGTACGTTGTACCAGTTATGCGAATTAACAGTTGGAACGCACATCCTCTTCTTCTTTCTTCTTCTTTGCGTTCGTTCTTTACGACCAATTTTAATCACTCTGTGATATGTTTGATCTTTGCCAAGAACGTGTATACGTTGCACATTGGTTTGGTAGGCCCTAAATGCATAGACTTGTACATGTTTAGGACACGTGCATCCGATTTCAGCCAAACCTCCTTATTCGCCTCTTACGACATGAGTGGCAGGTAACAGTGGTTCTATTCTTCCCACCCCAAATTTGGGCCCCGGTAACCACTCGGGCGGAACGCACATCCAAATTCTGTGACTTATTTTTAGTTACAAGGGTAGCTTTCCTATGCCCCTACCTCAGTCGCTTCTTACGACATGCCTTGTAGGCCGCAGTGTTACAATTCGTTCCTTCCCTTGCGGGCCCCGCCACCAGACGGATGGGTTGCATCTAACACTGTATAACTCTCATTCTGATCTCAATTTACAATAACTCTCTCTCTCTCTCTCTCTTTAGCCTGTTACGCCCTTGGCGTTTAGGGCAGCAACAAACGTACACCATTCTTCCCTGTTCATGGCCTTCCTCTGTATTGTGTTCCAGCTATGATTCATTTCCTTCAGCTCTTGCTCTATCGTTCTCCTCCAGGTCGTCTTGGGTCTTCCACGCTTTCGCCTACCCTCTGGAGTCCATCTCAGTGCAGTTTTCGTGTCGGAGCCAGTCTCCATGCGCATCACATGTCCAATCCATCTCCAGCGTCGTCTTCGGATGATAGTGCCCATATTCTCTTGTTGGCATCGTGCAAGCAATTCTTGATTCGAGATAGTAGTCGGCCAGTACACACGTAAGATTTTTCGCAGACAAGTTGTATGAAAGGCGGAGAGTCTTGACATATCCTGTTCTGTCATTCTCCAGCATTCCGATCCGTACAGCAATGTTGACAGCACACAGCTGTTATAGATACTAGTCTTGGTTCTGATGCTGTATTGGGCAGATTTCCAGGCGGTCTGAAGGGTCATGAATGCACTTCGTGCCTTACTCAGTCTGTTTTTAATGTCAGATCCAGCGCCTCCTTCATTGCTAATAACACTTCCAAGGTATGTGAAAGCGGTTGTATCTCGGAGGGTTTTACCTTCTAGTTTGACTGGTGCTGGGGTTGCTATGTTCAGAGTCATTACTTCAGTTTTCTTCTGATTTATTTTCAGCCCAACCATCTCACTATATTGGTTAAGGCGGCAGGTCTTTTCCTGGATATCTCTATGTGTATGAGATAGGAGTGCGATGTCATCTGCAAAATCTAGGTCTTCCAGAGTGGATGTGAGCGTCCATCTAATACCTCTTGCCTTATCTTCCGTTGTTTTACGCATCACCCAATCTATGACAGTGTTGAATAATAGGGCTGACATAACACATCCTTGTCGCACGCCTGTTTTTACTTCAAACTTTAGTTCTGAAGTTTCAACACTGCATGCAAACTTGCTGTAGCAGCTTTTATAATATTTATAAAACACAGTGGGATTCCATACCATCTTAAGATACGCCATAGACTTTCGCGGTGTATGCTATCAAAAGCTTTTTCAAAATCTACAAAGTTGATATAGAGTTTGCTTTGCCATTCTGTGCATTGCTCTATGATATTTCTAAGAGCAAATATTTGGCCTATACAGCTCCGTCCTCTGCGAAATCCTGCTTGTTCCTTTCTTAGTTTCTTATCCACAGCATCAGTAATACGTTGTACGATGATTTTGCTTAAGATTTTACTTGGGACTTGGGAATTTACAATAACACTGATATGAAATTGTTCAAGAACTCACTAATAAACATAGCGATAACGTTAAACTGTGTTCAGGACTGTTTTATAAAGAAAAAAAAGAACAATTCTTCTCCTTGTTCCATGAGCTTGGAACGCAAAGAGCTTTGATTATTCTGAAACCATCAAGTTGGAAGCCAGATAGTCAAAATTTAAACGACAAGAATCCAGCTGAAAACTAAAAGCAAACCTGACGCCTGGAACTTTGAAATGCTTCTCTGAGGGCATCCTTAAAACCGGGGGGCACCATTAATCAATAAATAATTATATAGAAGCAAATCAGAAAGACATGTGACTTGAAAGAAGCTAAAACTAAATACTTGGCTTTCATTTTAAAACGTATTCATTAAACAAATACCACAGTTCTCTTGTTCAAAGTTGAATTGTAAACGAATTCTGTGCTGCATCAACGTCCACATGGGGATTCAGCATTCTCTTCATTTCCCTTTTTTGTCCTTCTTTAAAAGCACGATTAAACATTAACCAAGTTGAGAAACTTTGCATCATGTATTTGTGATCCCCTACAGTAGCAGATTTTCAATTAACTTCTTTTACTTCACGAAGTTGTTAATCTTTTGCAGTCCTTTTTCACATTTCATGACTTGTAAATAGAACAGTGAACTTATTCTGAACTTTTCATTATTTCTACCCAAAATCCTAATAGGAACAAGGAAGCAGTTGAATCACATTAATCAGTGAATTAATCTCCAAATCAACATTGTGATAATTTAGAATTTGTTTTCACAAATAGAACTTGTTTTAAGAAAGATATTCAATAATAAAGAACAGCCTTAAGTTTCTATAAACAATTCAAATTTCGCGAAATGAATGTCGCAAAATATAGTACACCACTGACAAGGGTCTAAACACCAAGGATTTCATTCATTGCACCAGGTTTCCATATATGGATTGGTCTGTCTCGGTCGAACTGGCACTCCACTTCACCAGCGAGAGAAGTGCACAAAGCATGAACTTCCCGTAACAGTACTGGGATCTCTAGAAGTAATACATTAGTGAACAGAACGGCGAGGTCCGGACGCGAGCCCATGAACTTCCCGTAACAATACTGGGATCTCTAGAAGTAATACATTAGTGAACAGAACGGCGAGGTCCAGACTCGAGCCCATGAACTTCGGCAAGAAAGGTAAACGGTTTACCAACTCAACTCTAGATAACTAGTCCAGACAACTGGCTGGGAATGTCTGACCTAGAACAGAGAGGGAGGGCTGGAATATATATATCGACCGAGTGGTTACCAGGGCCCAAATTTGGGGTGTAAAGAATAGAACCACTGTTACCTGCCATGCATGTCGTAAGAGGTCACTAAGGAGGTTTGGCTGAAATCGGATGCACATGTCCTAAACGTGTAGAAGTCTATGCGTTTATGGGCCTACAAAACCAATGTGCAACGTATACACGTTTTTGCCAAAGATCAAACATATCACAAAGAGTGATTAAAATTGGTCGTAAAGAACGAACCAAAAGAAGAAGTTATATATACAAATGTTTGATAGAACACTGCAAGGTTTTTTGCAATTTTACTCAATTCTGTGAGTCTATGGTTATTTATTGATGAAAAATATTCATAATATTGATATTTTTTATCGTTAAACTTAACTTGTTGCATAATATAATATTGATTTAGCAGTTTGTGTTGATTTTAAAATGAATTCGTCTATATACAACAATACTGGAATGCGAGGTAACGTGGTGTAGTTGTGGTCTGATTACCCATAATTCTTAGTTCCCTGACCCATAACATAGTTCCATAACCCTGAGTTCGAAGGCCCATAACTTTATAGTTGGCTCTGGTTTACCACGTGATGACAGAGACCTGCGATACACACAACTATTGAGTTATCGCAAACTATTCACTTCCTATTTTTTTATATGTAAAACGTTCAAATATTCTCAGCTTCCAGCTATTTCTGATGTCGGAGAAGGCACTCCTGTATGTCGGGGGACACTGATAATAAAGAAAGCATGTCTTCACGCAAAAATCTGCCAGAAGCGCTATACCATGTTTTGACTAGGTTTGAATTCATAGCATAAGAAGAAGAATAACTCCATTTATCTATTATATCAGAAAGTAACAGACTTCGGGCCCACATGCTCAACAAGCTTAACATTGGCACAACTAGCCTGTGCCATTGTGAAAAGGCGGACGTGACGGCAGCGCACATACCGCAAGACTACCAGTTGTTACCAGGCCTGAGAAACGAAACCTGGCCCGATAACACAGAGCTCTGCGAGAAGCTGTACGTAAAAACAACAGTACAATTCATGACAACATTTGGTTCATCGGTCTAGGCGGGGATCGAGAGAGAGAGAGAGAGAGCGAGAGAGACCAGAAAGCATTCGATTCAAACAATCAGAGCAACTTTGAATTTTACAGTTTGAAAAGAAAAGAAACCAACTAAATGTCATAGTATCCTTAGACATATATAACTCATCAGATCGTGGATTGCACCATTGTCCTCCCTAGAGTCTCACGTCGATCTATCCATTGTCACCTAATTTGTCAATCGGCTCCCTGAATTGTTACATCGGCCTCCATAGATTGTCACAACATCTACCTGAATTTTCACATCGGTTTCTTGGATTGGGAATCGGATCCCTGGATTGTCACATCGGCCCCTCTCGATTGTCAATCAGCTTCATCAATTGTCACATTGATCTCGATAGATTGTCACATCGGCCAACTGTATTTTTCCCATCTGTTTCTTGCACTGTCACATCGGCCCTCTTGGTCGTCAATCGTCTCCCTGAGTTGTCATATCGGCCTCTCGATTGTCCATTCGGCCCCTATTCTACATCATTCCCGGCATATGCCCTGACAGCGTGATATCAGCATACAACTTTGCTACAAGACATAAAAAAGATAACTGGAACAGAAGTGCACGAAAGAAGATGGGAATAAATGGAATTGTCAGAAAACCCGTTCAGAACTGAATCTTATTGGCGTTGTCGTTTCCACTTGGTAAAATTGCTATAATGCGGTGTCAGAAGCCGTTATTATCTCTCTTCTATGAGTACATCACATGTTACTCACGCGACCTCAATCTCATGTTTTGTGAAGATATTTGCAATCATCCGTGATACTGAATCATAAACTGATTCGCTTTATACACTTGATTGAAGATAAGACCAACAAAGGAGACGTGCATCTGTTTTATGTTTTACTGAAGACAGTGGCGGCTCGTCATTAAGGGCCACCAAAAATAATGTGTTACGTGTATTTATTATTTTATAAATTAAAACATAACAAACCCAAAACCATTATTTTTCCAAAAATGTATGTCTGCCCCACCAACAAAAATGATCACGAGCCCTTGGATCGCCCCTGTGGTGACGGGGCCCACAACGGAAGCAAAGAATAGTATCACTTGCGACCTACAAGGCACATCGTAAGAAGCGATTGATGTAGAACCTAGGGAAGCTACCCTAGTAAATAAAAAGCGTTGCAGAAATCGGATGTGCTGGCCTACTTGTAGGAGCATAAATGGAACAACGTATAATCGCTCTTAAGCTCAGATCACATTGAGTGGCTAACAAGTGGTCGATATGGAGTGTTCAAAGAAGAAGGCTGAAGAGAGATTCTCACAGCGTAGTATTAGCGTGATAAGATTCTCACAGCGTAGTATTAGCGTGATAAGATTCTCACAGCGTAGTATTAGCGTGATAAGATTCTCACAGCGTAGTATTAGCGTGATAAGATTCTCACAGCGTAGTATTAGCGTGATAAGATTCTCACAGCGTAGTATTAGCGTGATAAGATTCTCACAGCGTAGTATTAGCGTGATAAGATTCTCACAGCGTAGTATTAGCGTGATAAGATTCTCACAGCGTAGTATTAGCGTGATAAGATTCTCACAGCGTAGTATTAGCGTGATAAGATTCTCAGCGTAGTATTAGCGTGATAAGATTCTCACAGCGTAGTATTAGCGTGATAAGATTCACAGCGTAGTATTAGCGTGATAAGATTCACAGCGTAGTATTAGCGTGATAAGATTCACAGCGTAATATTAGCGTGATAAGATTCACAGCGTAGTATTAGCGTGTTAAGATTCTCAGCGTAGTATTAGCGTGATAAGATTCACAGCGTAGTATTAGCGTGTTAAGATTCTCAGCGTAGTATTAGCGTGATAAGATTCTCACAGCGTAGTATTAGCGTGATAAGATTCACAGCGTAGTATTAGCGTGATAAGATTCACAAGAGATTCTCATAGCGTAGTATTTGAGTGATAAGACTCTCAAGACATTCTCACAGCGTAGTATTAGCGTGATAAGACTCACAAGAGATTCTCACAGCGTAGAATTAGCGTGATAAGATTCACAGCGTAGTATTAGCGTGATAAGATTCACAAGAGATTCTCACAGCGTAGTATTAGCGTGATAAGATTCACAGCGTAGTATTAGCGTGATAAGATTCTCACAGCGTAGTATTAGCGTGATAAGATTCTCACAGCGTAGTATTAGCGTGATAAGATTCTCACAGCGTAGTATTAGCGTGATAAGATTCTCACAGCGTAGTATTAGCGTGATAAGATTCTCACAGCGTAGTATTAGCGTGATAAGATTCTCACAGCGTAGTATTAGCGTGATAAGATTCTCACAGCGTAGTATTAGCGTGATAAGATTCTCACAGCGTAGTATTAGCGTGATAAGATTCTCACATCGTAGTATTAGCGTGATAAGATTCTCACAGCGTAGTATTAGCGTGATAAGATTCTCAGCGTAGTATTAGCGTGATAAGATTCTCACAGCGTAGTATTAGCGTGATAAGATTCACAGCGTAGTATTAGCGTGATAAGATTCACAGCGTAGTATTAGCGTGATAAGATTCTCACAGCGTAGTATTAGCGTGATAAGATTCACAGCGTAGTATTAGCGTGATAAGATTCACAAGAGATTCTCATAGCGTAGTATTTGAGTGATAAGACTCTCAAGACATTCTCACAGCGTAGTATTAGCGTGATAAGACTCACAAGAGATTCTCACAGCGTAGAATTAGCGTGATAAGATTCACAGCGTAGTATTAGCGTGATAAGATTCACAAGAGATTCTCACAGCGTAGTATTAGCGTGATAAGATTCACAGCGTAGTATTAGCGTGATAAGATTCACAGCGTAGTATTAGCGTGTTAAGATTCACAGCGTAGTATTAGCGTGATAAGATTCTCACAGCGTAGTATTAGCGTGATAAGATTCACAAGAGATTCTCACAGCGTAGTATTAGCGTGATAAGACTCACAAGAGATTCTCACAGCGTAGTATTAGCGTGATAAGATTCACAAGAGAATCTCACAGCGTAGTATTAGCGTGATAAGACTCTCAAGACATTCTCACAGCGTAGTATTAGCGTGATAAGACTCACACGATATTCGATTACTGAATATCGTGAACACAAATAGAGAGACCAACAAGATCCGATCTTTCACTGTGGTAAACAAAAATGGTATACTTAAAAAAAAAAACACCACAAAAAAACACACATTAAAGTAGCGTTTTTACTCAACATGAGGATTCACTGAAACGCTAGGGATTTAATAACTTCAACATCATTACGACAATGACTCATAGCTTGAAACGAAATAGACCTTGTTCCGGTGAAATTTCGTGTCATGGTCATAAGCTCTTTTTGCTAGAACAAGATAACCTTCGCGTTCTCATTTCTGTACGTAAAGAAGAACTTGACAAGCCATTTTGATATCACGTAAATCGAAGCTTAGTGCGGATTATCGCATATAAACACACACGCACACACATTCACTCACTCACGCACAAGAAGCTGTAATAGAAGATCTTTTGATCAACAAATGAAACTATGTATTTTAATTTATCGATCTAGAAAGGGATATTCGATAGATTTCGTCTAGAATCTACAAACATGTAAATTTATTATCATCATCATCATCAAGGTGCGTATCTTTTATAGGATGTTGCTCTCTTTGCAGCGCATCTGAAATTCACTCGTGTCTCTAGCCAGTTCACCCACTTCGTCGATGGTCATATTCATGGTTTCTTTAATATCTTGTAACCATCTTCTTCTTGATCTGCGTCCTGGGACCCTGCCCTCTAGTATTGTTCTTTCCAGGCCATCATGAAAATATATTATGTATCATCATCATCAGGTGCCATCTCCACATTGAAGGTTGGCTGCAATATTTTATATGTCTGAATTTTATTTCTCTCAATAGTTGTTTCTTCATGCCTAGTTTTCCTAAAACTTGCTTATTTGTCTGTTTTTCTGTCCATGAAACTCTGCCTATTCTTCTACTTATCCACATCTCAAATGCATCAATTCTGTCTTTGTTCATTGTCCATGTTTCCGAACCATACATTAATATAGGATATATATACCATTTGATCATTCCCATTTTAAGCCTGTTTGCAATTTATTTGGATGTCAGTAACTTGTAATATATATAAGAATATATATTGTTGTTCCAGTCACCAGACATTATGATGTTCCACTTTAATGTGTCGAAAGACTAAAAGATTGACTTCAATACACATATAAGCTTCTAGGGATCTCATGAAAAAAAAATCACTTAATGGACAGAAAAGAAAGAAAAAAGACAGAGAGGTCATAGACCACGTTAGGAATGCTCTGATCAAGGTAGAATAAAACCAAGAAGAAGAAATGGAAAAAAAAGGATTCAAATGATTATTGCGCACAGTCCTCCTGCCGGACTCACCTTCTTAGTAACACGTCACTGTTCTTGGTTAGATACAGGTCCTACTGGTATACCAAGCATAACGCGCGGTAGTTTGACCTAAATAGTCTAAACTGCGAATAGGGAATGTGATTTTCAGGCTTGCACGTGCTTAGCGTGACAATGTACAGAGCGACTCCATCCTCTGTCAATGTTCCCCCGCACGAATGGCTTATTCAGCACTTATGTGACAGACGTAAGGTTTTCCTGACAAACTGTGAAATCAAATTCCATTGGATTCAGATAAGAATCTGGTATGCAAGACCACGAGCAGGTCGCTGTGGGAATGTATAATGAATGTGGAACGAATTTATGAAACCTTTATCCATTTTGATTCATCAATGTTGAACCCAGAATAAGATTATTTACCAAGTAAGATTCTAGGACGCTGTGTAAGTATGTTTGGATGATGTGTAGTATGTTCGAACGCCTTGTAGCATGTTTGGACTTGGTGTAGTATGTTTCGATGCTGTGTGTAGTATGTTTTGACGCTGTGTAGTATGTTTTGACGCTGTGTAGTATGTTTAGACGAAGTGTGTGGAAATGCTTTGAAGCTGTGTAGTATGTTTGGATGCTGTGTGTGGAAATGTTTTCTTTGCGTTCGTTCTTTACAACCAATTTTAATCACTCTTTGTGATATGTTTGATCTTTGCCAAGAACGTGTATACGTTGCACATTGGTTTGGTAGGCCCCTAAATGCATAGACTTCTATACGTTTATTACATGTGCATCCGATTTCAGCCAAACCTCGTTAGTCGCCTCTTACGACATGCGTGGCAGGTAACAGTGGTGCTATTCTTTACACCCCAAATTTTGGTCCCAGTAACCACTCGGGCGAAATGTTTGAATTTGTCTCGCCTGACAATCCCTTACAATTTGGTCTTATTTGCATCTTATGTTCAACTCTCTTTAGTGATAATTTTAAAGCAATATATTTGGGCTTGTGTATGATCTGCGCTAAAGAGCATGTTTATACATTGCAGTTTTTCTGACCTAGTGAGGTCGTTCCGGATTAGGAACCTTTCTATTTATTTTGGGACATGTATCTTTGATCTTCTTCGAACGCTCCCTATCGACTACTTGTTAATCACTCTTTGTGATGTGTATGTGATTTTTTTTTTTTTTCAGATCCAGAAGCACTTGAGCTTATTAGCTCTTCGGCTCGGTGCCATGGACATCGTAACCCTTCGGTTCGGTGCCACGAACACCGTAAATCTGGGGAATCTGTGGCCTTTTCTGCCATCCCGCGGAATTGAACCCGCACACACAGAGGAGTAGTCACCCGTAGTCCAACGCGCTACGAACACGCTGGGCAGACGGGCTATGTGTATGTGATCTGAACCTAAGAGCGATTGTACGCTGTGCCAATTAAGCGCATACAAGTAGGCCAGTACATCCGATTTCTGTGACGATTTTTATTTACTAATGTAGCTACCCTAGGCCTCTACTTCAGTCGCCTCTTACGACATGCCTTGTAGGTTCTAGTGTTACTATTATTTGCTCCCCTTGTGAGCCCAGAAGCACACAGCGGGGAATCTAAATTACAAGTTTCTCTGAAGTCGGAGTAACGCTCGCCTAAATAACGAGGAACATAGAGATAACGAAAGGAAAGCAAAAATAAGTCAGTATAGTATATTAGGCGCCGTGACATCAGAGTTCATAACAAGCGAAAGAAAAATACATTATTCCGTGATTCTTAACGCTTGTTTTTGGCGTCTAAAGATGTCTCCTAATGTTTATTCACAGCATGATTGAGTAAATACCATTCAACTGATTCTACGGGTATTTCAACTCTCTATCACATATTTTACAGTTGACCCTGTATCAAGAATTAATCATTGTATCACTAACATATAGACATGCTATAATGTACAAAATATCACTCAAATATATCGTGTCTGTGTTATACCGATTTTAAGGGCCGGTGTAGAGCACGGGGACATGAGGCAGAGAAAGTTAGTGGTCGCATGGCTAGTGCTGTCATAGCGAAACTGTTCAGGTTATGAATTATTTTCTATACCCCGACAGACAAAAACTCATTGACTTTCTCGGGGTCTCAAATTGAAGCCCATGCCTACTCCATTCGACCAGCCGCTCCTCTATATAACTCCTATCTTCTTCTTCTTCTTTTGTCGTCACAATGCTACCGGGTTGTTGCCCAGTGTCGTGGCTTTCTGTTTTTGTCTTGCGCTGTTCAAGTGGCTTGTGTGATTGTTATTTGTACTCTTTGACAGGATTCTACTATGTCACCTAACCATCTTACTCCTATAGCGGTTGTTAATCCGAGCTGCATTTAACATTTATTAACTAGCTAAAAACGATGGCAGTTAATTTCAAATATGTGCATCATCACTAACAAGTGCTGTGCCATCAGGCGTAGTTCGTCTTCTCTTTCACAACTTTCTGTCTTGTGATTAAGATATGACTTCTGATAGTGCTTAAATTCCGTGTCACGATGTTAAGATGTCTAGAATATTTTCTCTCTATCAACTTCTATCTCTCTTTCCCTGTACCTTGTCCGATGTGACAATGTATTCATGTTTTTTTTCTACTTATAGCATTTCCACACATCTTAATTGTTTCTTTTTTATACGTTTTATAAGCGACTTGTTCTCGTCTGCTTTCTTGAATGCATTATCATTTGTCATCGTTTCTGTCCATGATATGATCATCATTCTTCTATAAAACGACAACATCCCAGAAGCTTCTAATAATTTAATTATTTTGGTTATCTATTGCTCATGATTCATAACCATGTGAGAGCTGATTCTACATAGCACTGCCATACTCTCTATCTCACTTGTAATGCTAAGTTTGTAAGATATGCATTATTTATTTTTGGTAATCAATCCACATCGACGTTTCGGGAACCTCTCGTTTAGAACAGTCATGCTTTTATTTTACTTTTATTGGCGTCATGCTTCATTTCAGTTTATTCTTCAGAAGAAAATAATTTTCACAAGTACTTGAGCAATAGTACATAAATAGATATCAAGCTTTGCAAATATCGTTTGTGACCAACACAAATTAATTGCCGAGTGATTTACTGGTCTAGCTCGCAATCAGACGAGTAACATAATTCAGTGTCAACAACAGCAGGGGGTCAAACAGAAAGCATAAGTGACACAGGATAAATAATCGCGTTTAATAGAAATGCAGTTGCTCCAGTTTTACAACAAGGAAACTTAATTGAAGTAAACATAACTACAATTGCATAAACATCAAAAATTTAATGCAGTACTGCCTTAATAATAATTAATAATAATTCCTCTCGTACCGTTATAAGTTACATAGGGTCTGCAAGCAATTTCTCCATACCGTTCTATCCTGGGCAACTCGCTCAATCTCATCCATGGAACTGAGACCGATATTTCTTGCCTCTCAGCACAGTTCGTTTCAGGGTCTCCCTAGGTCGTTCTCTCTTTCTTGAACCCTTTGCATCCCACTTCAATGCCTGCTTTGATATTTGTTGATCATTTCTCCTCAAAATGTATCCAACATATCTCCATCTTCTCTTTTTTATAACAGTTGTCACTAGTGGTTGACCAGACATTTCTCTGATTTCATCACTTCTCCTGAATTAGTACTGCCTTGCTGTACTTTAATGTAAAAACGCCATCAGAAATGACTACGGAGATATATAATGAATAATAACGAATTTGTAGAAAATATTTAACAACAAAATAAAACATTAATTTTATATTTATATTATGTAGGAATGTGGAAGTGTCGTATGTCTCAGCTGGGTGAGCTGGAATGTTTATGAGTCGGGAACTGAACATGTTTTATAATGACTGCAAAGTAAGCAAAATATTAACCAGTTGATTATACCATAGCTTGAAGTAGTGTTTATCTAACATCTGAGAGGCAATATATATATATATATACATACATACATACATACATACATACATATATATATATATATATATATACGAAGAAGACGGACAGTTTGAAGTATCTCACCCGTGTGTTGTCGGGGCTCGCAAGGGGAGCAAAGAATAGTAGCACTGCAACCTCCTACATGTCGTAAGAGGCGACTGAGGTAGGGGCCTAGGGAAGCTAACCTTGTAAATAAAAAGCGTTGCAAAAACCGAATTACTTGTGGGAGCATAACTGGTACAACGTACAATCGCTCTTAGGCTCAGATCACATACAAATCACAAAGTGTGGTTAACAAGTGGTCGATATGGATCGTTCGAAGAAGAAAAAGTGTCAACATCCTACGTGATCTATTGTGATGTGATGGGACTTCATTGGACCGCCTTCTCCAGCATTGTTGTAGTAATATTTGTAGTGAATGTAGTATACTAGTAGTAATATTTGTAGTGAATGTAGTATACTAGTCGTAATATTTGTAGTTAATGTAGTATACTAGTAGTAATATTTGTAGTTAATGTAGTATACTAGTAGTAATATTTGTAGTTAATGTAGTATACTAGTAGTAATATTTGTAGTGAATGTAGTATACTAGTAGTAATATTTGTAGTTAATGTAGTATACTAGTAGTAATATTTGTAGTTAATGTAGTATACTAGTAGTAATATTTGTAGTTAATGTAGTATACTAGTAGTAATATTTGTAGTGAATGTAGTAGTACTATACAAATATTCCTTTCTCAAGTACTATTACATTCCTCGTCTCACTATCACAAAAATGTTGTATGTGAATGTATGCTATAAAAAACGAAATACAACAAATGACATATTATATTGTATGCACCATATTGATTCCTACCACAAACATTAAGTGGTATACTGCAACATATTTCCTAACTATCTCTCTACACAAGACAAATACATGCAACAGATGATAATCACAGAAGAACTCCCCGGAAAAGTCGGAATAAGAAACAAATAGCGCCACCTCTGTAAATTAGAAAACAATAGCGGCTGGTGAGTCAGGGGTCTAGAAAATGTTGGGCCATGAGAATTACTTCCCGTTTCAGCACTCTTCTCATTTACACTTGACTCCCTTGGGGAAGCTACAACCGATCTAACCAATCAAAAATGAGTTCCTGGAACATCCGTTGGAAGAAAACACTCTCTGGTCGTGTCAGTAATCGCCCGAAATTATTCCTGGTGTCTGCTGCCTGCCGGAAATATGGCTGGAGCCAAATAGAATACATAAGTCACATACGTTCTACGCTACTTTTCTAATTTTCTATGACAAGTCTAAGAAAAAAGAACATCCGCAGAGCCGACATAATATTGCTTATATAAACACTTTATTAGCATATTACTACCCTTTGAGCCCTAAGGTTGGCAGCTCTAGTAGTGTTAAATGTTTCCTTTTCCCTTTATAAACTCGCTTCTTATAATAGTGGTCCGGGTTTATTTCCACAGTGGGCGCCGATACTTTTTCCACCGTAACGGCTCTCGGGTTGACCAGAGCTAACAACTTATCTAGAGTTAGCTGTGGGTCGACCCGGGGTACCCGGGAAAGCACTGGGAGGTAAAGGCGGCAGGCGTAATGTTGACCCCCCATTCCCCATCGTATGCAGAAGGTCAATGAAAAATACGGGCCCAATACCGTATTACCCATTATAAGTTGAGGTATGAAAAAGTGTTACTTTCCCACCCCTCTGTTGCTATCAACAGAGATCATGGGAGTCATGATCTTGGCCATTTAAACATGCCGTACCCTATGGGTAAACGTTTAGAATGTCCGCCTGCCCAGCGTATTCATAGCGCGTTGGACGACGGGTGATAAGCCCTCTGTGAGTGCGGGTTCAATTCGCGGCCCGGCCTAGTAGAAAAGCCACATGTTCTCCAGATTTACGGGGTTCATGGCACCGAACCAAATGGTTACAGTGTCCATGGCACCGAATCGAAGAGCTGAAAGCTCAAGTGATGTTGGATCGGGGGAAACAACGGTTAGAATTTCTGTTTCACATAGTTACAACTTGTGTTATATCTAACTGCTTACTACTTTCTTTGTCTTGTCATGTTGAGCGCTGATGAATGTTTATTAGATAAGTTTGTTTTTATTGTTGCTTTTTCTAAGGTTATTGCTTTATTTCGACTTCATTTTATACCTGTTTCTGAATTCATCACATTTACAAATAAAAAACTGCATTTGATTGTATGCAATCAGAATGAGTATGTTTTATGTAATCAAGATTAACTCTGTTTTTGTGCAATAAACATTGTATTTATTTTTATGCAATCAGACTACGCCTGCTGTTGTGCAATCAGACTAGATCTGTTTTTGTGCGCAAATATATTCTCAAAATGTTTTCAAGACTAAAAGTGTTCTTTATCAGAAGATACTGACAACTGATGTCAAACCTGGATATGATTATGGAAAGGACTTCATCAAAGACCTAAGCAGAACATACCATGTTATTACATTTCGACTACGTACCGGGGCACTTTAGACTCATCATACACTTATATAGACTAGGAATAAGTCTGCGTCAGTGTCAACAGGTGGAAGAGACACCGGAGCATGCCCTGCAAGACTGTTCTCTACTGAGTAAGCTGAGAAGCAGCATGTCCTGCAAGACTGTTCTCTACTGAGTAAGCTGAGAAGCAGCATGTCCTGCAAGACTGTTCTCTACTGAGTAAGCTAAGAAGCAGCATGTCCTGCAAGACTGTTCTCTACTGAGTAAGCTGAGAAGCAGCATGTCCTGCAAGACTGTTCTCTACTGAGTAAGCTGAGAAGCAGCATGCCCTGCAAGACTGTTCTCTACTGAGTAAGCTGAGAAGCAGCATGTCCTGCAAGACTGTTCTCTACTGAGTAAGCTGAGAAGCAGCATGTCCTGCAAGACTGTTCTCTACTGAGTAAGCTGAGAAGCAGCATGTCCTGCAAGACTGTTCTCTACTGAGTAAGCTGAGAAGCAGCATGTCCTGCAAGACTGTTCTCTACTGAGTAAGCTGAGAAGCAGCATGCCCTGCAAGACTGTTCTCTACTGAGTAAGCTGAGAAGCAGCATGTCCTGCAAGACTGTTCTCTACTGAGTAAGCTGAGAAGCAGCATGTCCTGCAAGACTGTTCTCTACTGAGTAAGCTGAGAAGCAGCATGTCCTGCAAGACTGTTCTCTACTGAGTAAGCTGAGAAGCAGCATGTCCTGCAAGACTGTTCTCTACTGAGTAAGCTGAGAAGCAGCATGCCCTGCAAGACTGTTCTCTACTGAGTAAGCTGAGAAGCAGCATGTCCTGCAAGACTGTTCTCTACTGAGTAAGCTGAGAAGCAGCATGTCCTGCAAGACTGTTCTCTACTGAGTAAGCTGAGAAGCAGCATGTAGCCAAACCGAGACGACCTAAAAACTAAGCTTTGGGGAAAATTGACAGATTGGAAGCTGACTACCCAGTTTGTGGTATACAGTACACTAAACGCATGACCAAAGGTCGCTGAAGAAATGTATATAGTGTTTGTTTGCCCTCTCTCTCTCTGTTATATCCTTTAAGCAATCTGCATGTTAGGTGTCAACATTCTAAACCAAAGGCTTAGAATATAATTCACAATTATAAAACATACTAATCAAATAGTTAAAAACAAACACGCTATAACATGTAATAAAGGCTTAAATGATTAATTTAAAAAATCAGAAATGAAAACACATAAAACTCCTTCAGTTAAGATTCATATTTTGGAATAATTCTTGTCAATGTAAAGCACTAAACCCAATATCGTCATCAGAGCTCATCCTGCTTAAGGGCACATAAGAAAGACAAAAATGTGCACTCCATTTCATCTTGTGTCTTTCTCTCTAGGTTAAACTTAATCTTATGAAAGGTTTTCGAACACTGCTTCAAAATTTCATCACCTTGTTTTTCTAGGTCTTCCTTTTTTCCACTGTCCCTGCAGTTTCCACTGTATTGCTTGTTTCGATCATCTCTTTTATCCTCCTCAGGACATGTTCTCTCTCTCTCTCGCGATCGTTCTTAGGCCGCTTTCATCATTTCAATAAAAAGAAACGTGCACTGCCTTCAGTACCTATTGGAGTTCAGGTGCTTATTCTTCGGCGCTGTGTTCGATTTCAACCAGCGAGGACATGTTCAAAACATCTTTACTATAAGGAGGACAAAATACGTCTCATTCTATTTATTCACACAAGAAGTAAAAATGGAGGGAGGAGGGGAGGAGTAGGGAGTGTATGGGAATAACAAAGTTGCATATGGGAATAACAAAGTTGTATATGGGAATAACAAAGTTGCATATGGGAATAACAAAGTTGTATATGGGAATAACAAAGTTGCATATGGGAATAACAAAGTTGTATATGGGAATAACAAAGTTGTATATGGGAATAACAAAGTTGTATATGGGAATAACAAAGTTGTATCTTAAAACACAACGTAACAGCACAACGAGTTCTTCATTTTTATTTATTTCCCTCGATTTGGAAGTCAGCCGTAGTTATGTTGCCTAATATGACAAATCTGACGTTTGCGCAAAGACTTACCTTTCTTATCACCAATGTCCCTTCACCATACAATCAAGCCAAATTCCAACTTCAAGTGTACTACTTTTACTCCTTGAAAAAGGTTATTTGTTTTGGAATGTTGCAGTTTCAACAAAGATGTAAACACATCTGCATTTTACACCACAATTGTGAGACTGGCTTGTCTTCCTCTTCTACACATACTGCTTAGACAGACTGCAAAGATGCAGTCTGTTACCAGAGTCACGGCTTGAAGAAAGAGTAAGGGATTTTGGAATTCCTGTTTTACCAACACTAGCTGGCTCGTCTTGTCTTATTCACGGCGTCTTAGATACAGCTATACACTAATATTTGTGCTTTGGCGCAGTCGTCTTGCAATGAGTTAATACTGCAGTAATAACATTACGTGCCCGTTTGAGAGAATAATAACAAGCAGGCTCTAGTTTCATGATAGAATAACTCTAGAAAAATCAGTTATATTTTGGCTGTGTGGGAAACTGACTGTAGAAAATATTTCCATAACATAATGCGGACATTCGACCTGATAAACCTAATTACAGACATTTGTTGACTCATTAATATGCATGGTCTCCAACTTGGCCCAATCTGGTGTCAATAAAAGCTAGGACATGCATAGCAATTAATGAAGTAGCGTGAGTGGTTCCCCTGGCACTGTTTCCTTTTTTGGGGTTCGGTGTCATCTTGAACTATTCTAGGGGATGGGTTTCAAGTTACAAATTTAAAATGTGTGATATTTTTTAAATGTCAAGAACACTGTTGCGTCTTAGATTTTTTTCTATATAAAGAACACTGTTGCCTCATATTTTTTTCTGTCAAAAACAGTGTTGCCCTTATATTTTTTCTCTGTCAAGAATATTGTTGCCTCTTAGATTTTTTGTATATCAAGAACATTGTTGCCTCTTAGATTTTTTGTATATTTTTTTTTTCGATCCAGAAGCACTTGAACTTTTTAGCTCTTCGGCTCGGTGCCTTGGACATCGTAACCCTTCGGTTCGGTGCCACGAACACCGTAAATCTGGGGAACCTGTGGTTTTTTCTGCCATCCCGCGGAATTGAACCCGCACACACAGAGGGATAGTCACCCGTAGTCCAACGCGCTACGAACACGCTGGGCAGACGAGAATTTTTTGTATATCAAGAACATTGTTAATAATACTGTTGAACAATACTAAGCAACACAGACTATACAACAAAAATCGGCACACAATGAGATACTCCTAGCAGAGATTAATTGTTCTTGATAGGGAACTGTGATTGTTCTTGATAGGGAACCGTGATTGTTCTTGATAGGGAACCATGATTGTTCTTGATAGGGAACAGTGATTGTTTCTGATAGGGAACTGTGATTGTTCTTGATAGGGAACTGTGATTGTTCTTGATAGGAACTGCGATTGTTCTTGATAGGGAACTGCGATTGTTCCTGATAGGGAACCCTGATTGTTCTTGATAGGGAACCGTGATTGTTCTTGATAGGGAACCCTGATTGTTCATGATAGGGAACAATGATTGTTCTTGATAGGAAACCGTGATTGTTCTTGATAGGGAACCGTGATTGTTCTTGATAGGGAACTGTGATTGTTCTTGATAGGGAACTGTGATTGTTCCTGATAGGGAACCCTGATTGTTCTTGATAGGGAACCGTGATTGTTCTTGATAGGGAACCCTGATTGTTCATGATAGGGAACAGTGATTGTTCTTGATAGGAAACCGTGATTGTTCTTGATAGGGAACCGTGATTGTTCTTGATAGGGAACTGTGATTGTTCTTGATAGGGAACTGTGATTGTTCCTGATATGGAACTGTGATTGTTCTTGATAGGGAACTGTGATTGTTCTTGATATGGAACCGTGATTGTTCTTGATAGGGAACCGTGATTGTTCTTGATAGGGAACTGTGATTGTTCCTGATAGGGAACTGTGATTGTTCTTGATAGGGAACTGTGATTGTTCTTGATAGGAACTGTGATTGTTCTTGATAGGGAACTGTGATTGTTCTTGATAGGAAACCCTGATTGTTCTTGATAGGAAACCGTGATTGTTCTTGATAGGAAACCGTGATTGTTTTTGATAGGAAACCGTAATTGTTCTTGATAGGAAACCGTGATTGTTCTTGATAGGAAACCGTGATTTGTCTTGATAGGAAACCGTGATTGTTCTTGATAGGAAACCGTGATTGTTCCTGATAGGGAACCGTGATTGTTCCTGATAGGGAACCATTATTCAATGCATCAAGCTAGACATCAATGAAATCAGACAAAGTAAAGGAAAAGAATGAGAACGAAAGAAGTAATAATACAACTAGAATAAGCAGAAATATTTGCATCAAGTAATTGCTCTCTGACAGAGCTTTCCAAATTTGAGTAATTTAATAGCAATTTGAAATTCAAGTCAATAAAAAAAAGGCTAAATCGATGTCCTTAAATAAAGTCTGCAATTGAAGAAAATATGGTATCTCATGCAAAAACTGTTAACCAAGTCAGAGGCAATCAAATACACTGACATTTCCTATAATTTCTTTGGTATTATAGTTATTTCTTCTTGTATTTCTAATGGGACCTGATGGTGTGTCTGTTTGGCTTTTCGTGATATTGATGGATTGATTTGCCTGTGTGTTGTCGGGGCTTTGAGGGGAGCAAAGAAAGGTAACACTGCGACCTACAAGGCAGGGGCCTAGGGAAACTACCCTAGTAAATAAAAAGCGTAGCAAAAATCGGATGTGTTAGTCTAAGTGTAGGCGCATAACTGGGACAACGTACAATCGCTCTTAGGCTCAGATCACATACAGATCAAAAAGAGTGATTTAACAAGTGGTCGATGGGGAGCGTTTGAATGAGAAGAAAAAAGATGTATTGATTATGTTCATACTGCACATCCGCGGGCTGCAATAGATGACCACCCAGTCTATTTTAGCATCAATCTTATGAATATTTTAAAAAATACACGTCAACAGAAGGGCGTGGTCCGGATTCAAACCAACGACATCCGGAAAGCAAACAACAGCTAAACCACTTAGCCACAAAGACCCCAACTATATGGATATTGAGTATGCGGCGGAAACATATATTCATCAACTTCAACAGTTTGGTTGCAATATACATGGTCACGTGATATCTCTCAGAACCATGGGGGGAAAAAATGACAATCGTGGCACATCCTAAAGGACGTAGCCGTCAACCACAGTAAACGAGTCGTTGATTTTCTAGGCACCACTTATACGTTTGCCACCGCTTTCTGAACGGTGAGGTCTATTTTTAACCTTTGTAAAAATCCCATTGAAAAGAATTTGCTTCCACACTTGCCTACCGTGGCGTTTGAACCAGGTACGCTTGGGTCTGTGATCGAGCTCACTACCGCTTGAGCTACAGACGCTCACTCTCAGAACCATAGAAATATGTTCAGCAATCTTAGCTTATTTTTAGTATATCTGGTTGCCTAGTAACGACATATATAAGATATTGGTGCATGCTTATCAGACATCCACATCTACATAGCTTTATTTTTCAAATATATTTCCTAACATCTCTATCCTTTAAATTGAATTTTTTTTTGTCACTTAAAGTTTTCTTCTTCCTTCATTCAAAGAAAATAACACATCCCTGGCTAAAAGAATGACAGATTGAAGAAAGATAACTAATGAAACGCAACAGCAAATTGAGAAGTATTAGCATAAGATAAGAAAAGGATTTGTTGAAAAACAGAGAGAATTAAGCACCGAGTAAAAGCAGATGTAGATAACGGTTAGAATAATTCTTTCCCTAATGTAGAAACAGAAAAATAACTGGCAGGCTGGGGGGAAAATATGATTAAAATATAAATCTTTTAAAAGGGATAAATCTTTGCGTGGTTTAAATTTTTAAATTATGTTATTTAGGAAGAACGGGGTATGGCAATGTTTAATACTGTTAATAAGTGAAATGGTAAGAGATTGGTGTAGCTTCTTCTGTGATCAACTTCTGCTATATGACTACTCCGGTATGTGTAATTTTTTTTTTTTTCCGATCCTTGAGCTTTTCAGCTCTTCGGCTCGGAGCCATGGACATCGTAACCCTTCGGTTCGGTGCAACAAATGCCGTAAATCTGGGGAATCTGTGACTTTTCTGCCATCTCGCGGAATTGAACCCACACACACAGAGGGAGTCACCCGTAGTCCAACGCGCTATGAACACGCTGGGCAGACATGTGTCATAAACAGGGTGGTGTGCTTGAGATCTTCACCAGTTCCCCATAGTTTGTTCTGAAGTGTTGTTTCTGTTGGCCAGATAACTACAAAAAGTCGCCATCCCCCACAGTAAACAAGTCGTTGATTTTTTTATAGGCACCACGTATACGTTCAGTAAGTGTGCCATTGCATTCTGAACAGTGAAGTCTTCTTCTGCGGTCGCCCGCTGTGAGTTCAGGCGTTAGCCATGAACTCCTGACATTTTTTTGCTTGAAAGCCTGCTTTACCATTTGACTTGTTTTTTGTTTGTTTAGTAGGGGATTAAAGCCTCTTTAAGCCGAGGCACGCCCTTTCAACCTAAGGCGAACCTTTATTGGTTATATCAGAGCGTGTAGGCCAACAAACATGAAAAATAAGAATTAACTCCTTTCGGAGAATCCAGTAGAATGAAGTAGAATTTGACTGGTGTCCCTCGCGATGATGGCTGACCTACGCGGACTTCAGAGAGATCTATGTTTACTGTTCGTATAAATCCAAGGGAACAAATTTGCTTCCAAATTGCCTTTTGTAGTGTTTGAACCAGGTACTCTCGGAATGTGATCGAGCTTACTACTGCTTAAGCTAGAGACGTCCACTAAACATGAACTTTCTAATTAGAACAAAAACATTAATGGTACAGGGTGTTAAAGATAATTGCAGCCCTATTGACAATTCGAAAGTTGCCAGGTACAAATTGAGTTGTGTTTATTTACTATTTAAACCGGTTCTGACTAGCTCGTCCTACGTCACATTTGTTCACCGCCCCTTCCCGCACTACAATTACACACCGTCACACAACCTTGACCTATACTACGTCATAACTGAACCTTCCCATTTCCATACCTATATGCCAGATTTGCTCCATTCACGGGCTGCTATTATCTTGAACACCCTGTAGAATTAATGGTTGTTTACCTATTAACACTGCAAGTGTATGTACACACGAAACTATAGCTTTCTTAATTTGTAATAAAAATAGAATCTACATGTGTCAACTTGAAGAAGTAGATTATCCAAAGGTAGATTAAAAACCAGAAATAGAATTGGAATGTGCTAATGTAAATTTAGAATCAACTTTACATGAAACAATGCTTGGCTCTTAGTGGCACTGAAGTTAGTTTTTAATAGACTGTCTTAACTCACTCACAGTCAGTTGGTAAGGAATGTATTAATAGTATAGTATAGTATAGAGAATACTAAACAAATTAATCATCCCGAAATATAACTAGATAACGTAACAATAAAGTAAGGAGGATAGTCGAGAACTAAAGATTATAGAACGGAGGATACTAGACAACAAGATTATATAACGAAGTTTACACTATAATATGAAAGATACTTGCTAACATAACATTATGGAAGATACTCGCTAACTTAACATTATAGTATGAGATATATGTACATATCTTAACATTGAAATGTAAAGGATATTTGACAACTGAACATAATTGTATGGATGATATTCAACGAGGAGCATCTGAGAGAAGGATTAGAAGAACGTGGCTCTCATGTGGGAAACCCGTGTTTAATTCGCGGTAAGGTCACTGAACTCATGGAGGAAGCTCAAGGGGGAAATTCATGGAGAAAACTCATGAAATAAACTCAGGGAGGAAACTCATTGAGGAAACTCATGAAATAAACACATGTAGGAAACTCATTAAGGAAACAAACTCATGGAGGAAGCTCACGGGGGAAATTCATGGAGAAAACTCATGAAATAAACTCTTGTAAAAACTCATGGAGAAAACTCATGAAATAAATTTATGAAAGAAACATGGAAAAACTCATGGAGAAAACTCATGAAACAAACTTATGAAAGAAACTCATGGAAAAAAACTCATGGAGAAAACTCATAGAGGGAACCTAGGAAGGAAACTCATGGAGGAGACTCAACAAAAACACTTGTAAAACTGCAGCAGAAACAAGACAGATGTGGAGGTATATGATCACTGACGCCAGCAGCCATGATGATGAACTTTCACATTTTCCTAATGGCTTGTATAATTGAGTGTACCTCTACTTGTCAGCGTTCTCTTCTTTGTTTTGTCTTCTGTATCATCGATCATGGTCAAGAGAATATTAAGTTGCGTTTTTACGACATTCCAGTAAAATGATGACGTGATTAAATCACTTTTCTTACACACATCAGCTGCTCCATCAATCAAGTTTGTCCTTGACATTTATCTGGCGTCTCCATGTGAAAGTCGCTAAGCGCCATCTGACAAGTTTATTAGCACCCACATCATTTTTTAAAATGCGATACTCCCCTGTTACAAACATGCTAACATTCTTTTTTCCTTAAAAATATGCATGTATTCACGGTAGAGAATCTAATTTTTTTTTGGCAATTAAACTAAACCTAAACTATTTTCTTTTTTTTTTTTCAATCCAAGAGCAGATTCTTCACATTACAGACAACATGTCACTTAAGTTTCAGTACAACAAGTCTCAACGTCAAACAGCGGAACAATGCATGGACCAACAGCAGCAGATACTCTCACGCTACAAATTGTGCTAAAAATTGTGCAATAATCGTTGCATTACGCATTATTTTGGTGTGCAGAAATGTGCTTCTGCAAGGCTAAAACACAGAGACTCAGTCACAGGGCGAAATCTAATAGTGGAATTTATTAGATTTGTGAGTTGTCTCAGTCTTTTTTTTTTCCCTTAGTCTTCGCCTTGATTTCGTTTTCTTCGTCCTGTTGCAGTTAGTAGTAAGGTTGTGAAATATGTTTCACACATCAGTTTTCACAACAAACATATAAACACTTTATCTTCTTTGTTTTTTTCTTGTGCTCCCTCTATGAATTTCGACGTGGTCAGGGCGCATAATATGGCAACTCCTTATTTTTGCATTTCTTATCACAGTGTCCCTCGCTATTAAGTCGAGCCTTACTCCGACTTCAGGGGAAATGTTCTTTTACCAAAAACAGGATTTGAACCGCATACCCTTATTTCTTATGGCACCCATTGCCTAGCCCTACAATACGAGTGCTTTTAAGAACACAACCTGCTAGCTAAATGTTGTATTACACAGTACGTATACAATGTTTATTTATTTATCATAAAATATGGAGCACATAATAAGTTTTAGATTGCTCTCAAAGAAAAGTTAACATGAAGTAGTTTACAGTAGTTTAATTGACAGTGCAGTACATCCATATTAATAAATACTTTACTATAGAGAAATCACGGGAGAGAGATTGAGGGAGAGAGATCGAGGGAGAGAGATCGAGGGAGAGAGATCGAGGGAGAGAGATCGAGGGAGAGAGATCGAGGGAGAGAGATCGAGGGAGAGAAAAAAGAATTGTTTAAAATACGACTTAAGAAAAAATTGTCTTTGTGCGTGACTTTAACCATTTAGGTAAGGACTGAGAAGCAGCGATAGCGTAAAAGAAATACCAGACATCAGGAAACACTGCACAGAGATCTCGGAAATGACCGAAAAGGGACTTCTGCTGTTTTAAGGGAACTTTCTTTACAATAAATTATGTTACAATTCACCAAACGTGTCTTCCGTGCGCGTGCAGTCAAACCAAGACATCTTGTCTCAGTTAGGTTGTACAAAGACATTTGTGAACTCCCCCTCCCTAACATAACTCTTAATCTTGTTGTGTTACAGCGCGTGAGTTTCTGGAATCACGTTTCTACAGATAATTGTGCACTCTCAAGTGGTTTCCCCTTTATTTATTCATTTGTTGTTGTTGCTCCTTATGAGAATCATATATCAGAAACACACTTCTACAGGCAGGCAAGCAGCTTCTAAAACCCTTCATGTACTTGTGTTGTTTTTCTTTTATGTCTTTTATCTGATAACAATGCCAGCACTTCAGGAAGTCATACTTAGCAGTCTTGTTTAAAACTATGTTTGTGTAAGGGCAGCAGGAATATATTGTTCCAATATCAAACGTGTTTGGTAAGAGCAGTGAATCTTGTGTAGTGTTTTAATATCAACCGTGTTTGGTAAAGGCAGGGAATATTATTTAGTGGTCTCATATCGATCACGAAAAATTGAAATCTCTATGGTCAAATGGCTAAGACGTTTGCCTGTCGTTATATAGGTTGAAAGTTCGAATCCGGACCGAGTAACAAGTGCAATTTTTTCATGAGATATCAATAGAAAGTTTGCTGAAGCCACGGAGTTCGTGCTTTGGCGATGGCGTGTGATTTCTACCGACAATGATGTAGACATATGGAGAAACCCGTCACATTGAAATCAATATTTCACCTTTAGAGTGTTTTATAATTAATCAATGTGACACCTTGCATGAGACACAAGTTTGTGTATGGTTTCATTATATATTTTGTTTTAATGGAACATTTGCCACACTTGTAAAAGCATGTTTCCCTAGATAACTTCCACTGTTTTCAAATGATATGTAAGATAAAGGGCATCCACGACCTCATACAGATTTTTACCTAAACAAAATGTTTCAGGGTATCCACAAATTAAGATATAGATCCTATATATATTCAAACAGATTGCAACACATCAATATTAGTGATGTCCCTCCCTACTAAACACGTTCTTGCAATACTGATTGCCGGTCTCAAACTGTTCCACCGATAAATATCTGATACGCAGTCTTTAGCTATATTGAGAAAAAACACATAACAGTGATATAATCTATAGTTGAAATGGAAAAATTGAACTGTAAAAGCTCAACGTGAACCCTCCTGTACTTGAAGACCTGGTCTCTGCTTGATGAGATCTAGCGGGGTTATCGTCCTTAATTTAAGTTCATAATTAAATTATGATTGTGGAGTTGTACGCTAGAAGGAGTTTAACCAAATAAACAGGTCAGACATTAAAAATAGACAACGCAGTGAACAAGTGCAGAAAGCTAACACAAAACCTTTAATTGATAATCATAATGCGCTGTTATTGCTATTACTTTTATTATTAATATTATTAACGACTACAGCAAATAGCAACGTTGTTACCAGAAAGAAGTCATGATGTCGTAAATGGGTTAATCGTTTTGATTAAAACAATGTAAAATTGAGAAACTAACAAAGAAAAAACAACATTAGTAGAGAAAACAAGAATACTTGTTTCGGATTGCACACGCCCGTGTTATACCAAGACCCACAAGGAAAACAAAGAATAGTACCACTAAGACCTACAAGACCTAAGAGGCGACTGATGTAGAACCTAGGGAAGCTACCATAGTAAATAAAAAGCATCGCAGAAATCGGATGGGCTGGTCTACTTGACGGCGCTTAATTGGCCACTACGTACAATAGCTCTTAGGCTCAGATCACATACAAATCACACAGAGTAGTTAACAAGGGGTCGAATATTAAGCAATCAAAGAAGAAGGATCGGATATTGTTAAAAAAAAATAAAAACACTTGCTGAGAATGAAAAATGTGTACGCAGCAACAAAAATAAGACAATATTAGTATGAGCAAAGTATCCGTAATCATGAGCTAACAATAAGCACACAAGGAAGTCAAGAAAACCAGCCAAGAACAATAGTAAGTCAAGAAAACCAAGTAAGCTAAGAAAACCAGCCAAGAACTTTAGTAAGAAAAGAACACCAGTAAGAAAAGAACTAATTTAAAAATGAACACTGGTAAGTAAAGAACAAGCCCTTTGCCTTGTAAGTCAAAGGCCATGGGTTCGAATCCGGACCGCGCCGCCTGTTCACGAGTGCAGTTTTTTCCAGAGACCCTTAAGATTGTTGCTGGAGCTACGGAGTTTGTGCTTTGTGCAATACTCTCTGCAGGTGGCGTGTCATTTCTGCGGAGAGGGACCGAGCTATATGAGGTAAAACCCGGTGCAATGAAGTCAATCCTTCGTCTGTAAAACCCTTTAAACTCGTAAAAAACACTAGTAGGTCAAGAACATTAGTAAAAAACACTAGTAGGTCAAGAACATTAGTAAAAAACATTAGTAGGTCAAGAACATTAGTAAAAAACACTAGTACGTCAAGAACACTGGTAAAAAACACTAGTAAGTAAAGAACATTAGTAAAAAACACTAGTACGTCAAGAACATTAGTAAAAAACACTAGTAAGTAAAGAACATTAGTAAAAAAAACACTAGTAAGTTAAGAATATTAGTTAAAATAAAGAACACTACAAGTAATTCGATTAAAAACGTAAAAAAAAAATAACACATATTGACTAGAAAGAAGTTATTTTGATATCCTTCATAAAAAGAGCTGAATAAATTGACAATTAAAGAGAAATGTTTGATGCACGAGGTTTTTTTTTTTTTTTTTGGAATGCACGAGTGACTCACGCAGTCATAAAATAAGGCAGTTATGCAAGCTGTAGAACATGTAGTGGCTGTTGGCTGTTTGACTTCTCCCCACATGACATTCTATTGACATGCAGTGCGCTGTACAATTGTAATCTTTCTCTGCCCATGTCTTTCATGGATGGCCGTGCCCTTCTGAAAAACGAACATGCAAACTCAAAGTGTTACTGCACTCGTCTCTCTACGGAAAGCGATGTTGCGGACGAGTTGACGTCAAGACGACATAAATTTGCAGTGTCATCGACTTCAATTAGTTATTTTCATTTATTTCTTTTTTTATCTTCTGTGATGCAGACTTGGTGAATCATCGGCGAATCTGATATTTTTCTTTGAATGAAGGGAACCCCCTAGACTCGTAGCATTTTATACCAGCAATAAAATAGCAAAACAATCCAATAAAGACGTTGAACATAAAATTAAATGAATAGAAATTCTCTTGAATGAGAAAATTGAGGATATAACAAAAGAGCAAGTGATAACTAAATATTTCTTTTTTCCTTTCTCATGTAATACTGTAATATACACTTCATGTCTATATTGCAGGTTTATTCAGTATTACCGCAACCTCCCCACAGTGTTCTCCAGATCTGATCTGATAAGGTCTGACCACATAAGTATCTGAAAGGTTTCCGTACATCTCTGTATTAAGGTTTTGTGACTTCCGAATAACGTATAGCAAAGTACATATGTGTCAATAGTAACGATTGTATAGTACAGTACATATGTGTCAATAGTAACGATTGTATAGTACAGTACATATGTGCCAGTAGTAACGATTGTATAGTACAGTACATATGTGCCAGTAGTAACGATTGTATAGTACAGTACATATGTGCCAGTAGTAACGATTGTATAGTACAGTACATATGTTCCAGTAGTAACGATTGTATAGTACAGTACATATGTGCCAGTAGTAACGATTGTATAGTACAGTACATATGTGCCAGTAGTAACGATTCGCTACTAAAATACATATTTTTATCTGGATTCGAAAATAACGAGTATGACTAGTAAAAATATATTCATTACTTTACCACTACTAGCTATGTGTTCACTAATATCGTTCTGCAGTCAGTAATCGTGGTTAGATTTGTAGAAACGTTAGAGCTTGAGAACCTATTGAAGAGAAAGTAAGTGTTATGCTATTCCTAAGAAACCCACTTGAAGTGACTTCAGAATGTAGATCAAATACTTCAAGAATATTGAAGCAAAGTTACTGGCCCAGTGAAATAACACTAAAAAAAAAAAAAAAAACTACACGGTCCTGTGTGAGAGCTATAAAAGAAAATATAATTTTATACAAGAGATAACATGTAATACATAGTTAATACTTCAAGCGAAAGAGATGGAGGAGACTCAGTAGCTCCGACAGTTCTGGCTTCAATCAATCAAGTTCTACGCCTGCCGTAGTAGACGATCATGTCTTTACGCAACGCTCTCTCCCTGGTGCAGTTTATCAGTTCTGACATGGATTTCAGACAATGCAACATCTTCTTTCTCTGTCTTCCACGATTTCTTCATGAAATATACTTTTTTACTGCAGTCTCTATTTATATTGAAATATACTAACAAAACATATCATGTGATACAAATCTAACATTTACAAAAGACCATTCTATACCACGATCGCTGAAAGTTTATCATTCCTACTTCCAAAGTAAAAGAGATGAGATCTACATCTTCTTTTATGTACTTTTGGCATGTCTTATTGTACATAATGTGGTGCTGTACCAACACAAGGGGAACCCGTATAGCTGAGAATTATCGTGCCGTTGAGGTACAAAGAAAACGAGCTGCGCGAAAAGACAGAACACACAACACGCACATGTCTAACCTTGATCATCTATGCTCCCCCTGTGGTAGGGGATTGTGTTCTAGGATGGGACTCTACAGTCCTCTCCGCACACACCAGAGAGGTGCAACAGCACACGTCTGAGACTGTTCTCATCATCGCTTGCGATGGACGGCTATTATTATTATTGTACATCTTCATTCTATACAACCCCGTGTACATATATTTCCATAAACTTGGCTGATAATTGAGATAATCTACAACAACTGGAAGTTTATAATTACTATCACTACATTTCTATTACTACTAATACTATTATTATTTGTTACTACTACTGATACAGCTAATGCCACCACTGCCCTTACTACCTCTACCACCACCATTACTATCTCTACTACCACCACTAATACTACCACCACTAGTACTACTAATACTACCACCACTAGTACCACCATCACTAATACTATCACCACTAATACGTAAACTAATACAGCTACTAACACTACTATCTCTACTGCTACTGCTACTACTGCTACTACTACTACTGCTACTACTACTACTACTACTACTAACACTACTAAGCATTGCTTCTAATACGTATACTAATACAGATACTGACACTACTATTGCTGTTGTTGCTGCTGCTGCTGCTACTACTACCACTACTACTACTGCTACTACTACTACTACTACTGCTGCTGCTACCACTACTACTACTACTACCTCTAAATGATTGAACATTTAACGTATGCCTGGTTACAATGAATGCGTGTTAGCTTCTCTAAGTATTTGCTCTATTTGCTCATATCTGTTCTAACCGCCACAGTTATCTTACTATCGTTTTCACTATTATAAGCTAAAGCAAACCAACAATAAAAATCTAACTGATACTAACACATTTTTCAAAAGTGTTATCTGTTGTAACAAGAACAAACACACAACTCAACATCATCATCGACATGAACAACAACAACAACTTGCCGTTAGGGCGTGGTCAACACTACTCAATGCCAGGCCATCTGTCACGTGCAGTCTCAAACAGGACAAGGAATTACATCACTTGTCTCCCGAGGGGTTCGCTGATATCAGTTCTCACCCACGGGTCCTCATAAACGTAATCAGAATAGGAGGACCGGCTTGATAAGAATGTGGAAATTACTTGTCAGAGTTGTCACAGAGAGAGGTTGTCTTGGGGTTGACATGAAGACAGTATGGATCAAAAGTTAGTATGCTGGACAAGATGGAGTCGGACATGAAAAAAAATATGACATGGCAGAAGCAAAATAAACCTCAAGACATAGAAATCAATAGTATAAACCTAGGTTTCACCTCATCTCAAAATGAATATGGCATAAGTCAGGATCAAAGAATCAAGAGTTGACCTAGACACTACCAAAATTAAGACAGCAGACTCTCTGACCCAGCAAGATGCTGGAGGCCAGCAACATGATGTAACAGTTATTCACTACCTCTGAAGTCGGAGATGCTCCGCCTGTATGCCGAGGAAACCTATAAAATGGTAAGCAGGCTTTCACGCAAAAATCAGCTAAAAGCGCAATACCAGGCGCCATGGCTACGACTGGATTCATAGCGGGCGAACGCAGCAGAAGAAGACATTCATCAGAAAATCACTAGTACTATATACCTCAGAAGTCGAAGCATGTACAGCGAGCAACACTGATAATAAGTAAAGCAGGCCTTCACGCAAAAATCAGTCAGAAGTACCATGCCAAGCGCCCTGATTACTCCTAAATTTATAGAGGGCGAACGCAAGAAGCAGAAGAAGAAGAAGAAGAAGACGAGTTCTATGAAAGATGTTTACTTATGTGAGCTAGCTCGCTGTATTCTTTAAAATGCTAGTCTATATGGCATTCGTAAGAAATAAACGGTTTTTGATGATTTCAATGATAGGTACAACAACAATACTACATGATATTGGGCCGAAGGACAAGAGGCAAGCGCTGATATATAAATTGAAGAAGAGGGCCTCTATGGCAAAGTGGTTAAGACCTTTTCTTGTTGCTCTGAGGGCTGCTGGTTCGAATCCGGACCAAATCACATGTGCAGTTTTTTCATGAGACACCTACGATTATTGCTGGAGTTACGAGGTTTGTGCTGTTTTTATTTTTATTTTTGTGTTCGATCCAGAAGCACTTGAGCTTTTAGCTCTTCGGCTCGGTGCCATGGACATCGTAAATCTTGAGAACCTGTGGCTTTTCTGCCAGTCCGCGGAATTGAACCGCACTCACAGAGGGCTTGTCACCCGTCGTCCAACGCTCTACGAACACGCTAGGCAGGCGGGCATGTTCGTTCTGTAAGTAACACTCTCGGTAGCAAGCGTGCCATATGGGTTAACCCGGTACAATGATTGTCAATCCTTCGCCGCTACACCCTTTTAGATCATTGAAGAACCACAAGAACATGTAGCTACTGTATAGCTTACATTAATAAGAACAATATGAGGGTCATGTTACAGAACAAGTCAAAGAAAACAATTTAGTACAAGATAGATCCAAGAATCAGTATAAAAGTAAACAATCCGGCTAACTAGTGAGTGACTGAGCAGAGAAACACCAAGAATAAAAACGTGATAAGTCACGGAAAGAAGGCTAAAACGGATTAAATCCCCGGGTCTTAAGTAAGGCTGGTTTGGCACAGCGACTTTCCCCTGGCTGCCCTCCCGTCACAGATCAACAGGACAAGATTGACTGGTGTCAGATCCTAGTATCGACCTCTGTTCTGGTGTAGTTATAGTTTCTGCCAGTTCCCATTTCCCACGAACAAGCAAATGACGACTCATAAAAAATAGTGGTCTTGATCATTTCTACTACACCGATCTTCTACTATTTATTCTCTCTCTCTCTCTCTCTTATGTTTACTTTGTCGATCTCTGCATCATATTCATTCTTTCTGTCTCTCTCTTCTCTATCTACTCTCTCCTCTGTCTTATGTTCATTTGCATCATGTTCACTCTCTCGCTACCTCACGCTCACTTTGTCTATCTCTACATCATATTCACTCACTATCGCATGTTCACACACTCCCTCTCTCTGCCTAGAAAACACAACTCATGTAATCCTACTAAGGTTTAATGTGGTTCTATCAACGCAACTCATGTAATCCTACTAAGGTTTAATGTGGTTCTATCAACGCAACTCATGTAATTCTACTAAGGTTTAATGTGGTTCCATCAACGAAACTCATGTAATTCTACTAGAGTTTAATGTGGTTCTATCAACGCAACTCATGTAATTCTACTAAGGTTTAATGTGGTTCCATCTCCGATAGATAATACTACCTATGAAGTCAGGCTCTCCGATGGACCCCCAGGGCAACAGAGGTAGGGGAAGACCCAGGAACACACAGAGACGGGAGTTGGAGACAGAATGCAAGAAAATGGGGAGAGAGTGAAGAGATCTGGAAAGGATGGCCTTGAATAAGCGGGCCTGGAAGGCATTGGTTGTGGACCTATGCTTCCTTTGGGGCAAAGGGTGAAAAAAAAAAGACATGTGAAGCCGGAGAAGGTTCGCCTGTATGGCAGGAGCATTGGTAATAAGGAAAGCATGCCTTCACGCAAAAAATCAGTCAGAATGCGCCAAACCTATCGCCCTGACTACACCTAAATTCATAGGGGGCGAACAAAAGAAGAAGAAGATAAATACAGAAGAGTAAAAGGAATCACACAATATCCAATATTAAACATTTGACCAAAGTCTGTAATGAAATGACTTTTTTTTCTACACGACGCCACAAGGGAGTCTATCGTTGCCACAGAGTGATAGATGATATCTGGTCTGGGAATATTTCATCTCAGTCGTGATGTCCACAGTGTGTTGTTACCTTCCAACTGAGAGATTCTTTGTGTGCAATAGTGGCTTTTTTGATGTGTTTCCATCTCTCACTTTCATTATTTCTCTGGTTAACGAATAATGAGGACACTATGAATGGTGGACAAATTATCCAGATTTACATAATAAAATAGTTGGATAAACTTCTTCATTTTCGAACGTTCCATGTCCACCACTTGTTAAACTACTTTTTGTGATTTAATGTGATCTGAGCCTAAGAGCAATTGTACGCTGTGCTAGTTATGCCCCTACAAGTAGGTCAGAATTTCAATGTATGTGACGCTTTTTATTTAATAGTGCTTTTTATAGCTTTTTATTTAATAGTGCTTTTTATTTAATAGTGCTTTTTATAGCTTTTTATTTAATAGTGCTTTTTATAGCTTTTTATTTAATAGTACTTTTTATAGCTTTTTATTTAATAGTGCTTTTTATAGCTTTTTATTTAATAGTGCTTTTTATAGCTTTTTATTTAATAGTGCTTTTTATAGCTTTTTATTTAATAGCGCTTTTTATAGCTTTTTATTTAATAGTACTTTTTATAGCTTTTTATTTAGCGGTGACTAGAAAATCAACGACTCGTTTACTGTGGTTGATAGCTACGTCCTGTAAAGGATATGCCACGATTTTCATTCCCACTAGACATGTCATGCAATTTCCACGACAAGTCTGTATACTATCTTCATCGCACGGAAGAGCGTCAACATCTGAGATACTGTAATAGCAAACATCAGGGATAGAGATTTGTGGAGACCATGATCGCCTACGCCAGCTGACACGGCACCTAATGATGATGATACTAGGCATGGTCAGATTAAGCTTCATTAGAATTGTATAGCGCGTTCAATCTGTTACATAAGAGCGTACAAACATTGCAAACGACTAAAACTTCAGAACATCATTTCTGCGCACACACACAATAGAAATGTCTAGTTTGTCAATGATTGAGTATGAATGAATAGAAGACTAACTACTTCATCGGAAAGAAAAGACGTTGAACCCGGAAAACACTTCAGTCTTAGGAGAACCATTTCTCTTCACCATTCTGCTATCTCCAGCCACGGGGGCTTCTACAACTTTATGTGGTAGGGCGTTGGATTGAAGTGAGAGAAGAAAAATGTGTTTCTGAAGTCCAGCTGTCCTGGAATGGAGTGGTCATTACTGCTTGAAGAAGCTGAGAGAGATGATGCTACAGACTAATGAAGACTAAAGTCCATCATTACAGTTCTCCCACTCTATGCGGGCAGTATCTGTCTCAAGACGTTTTTGATCACTAGCAATGAAGATGTATCTCAATTTTGTACGCGCGTCTGTACGTGTGTACGATTCTCCTGATGTGTACTCATGAGGAGTCATGAATTAGGAGTGGTACAGTACTATTGCACTGGCAGTCAATCACAAACATACCATCGATTCCTATTCTACTCAGCTGGAAATTGGAGAATATGTTTTCTGAGTTTGGGAAAATGTGAATTCTTCGCCGGATATTTATGAAGAACGAAGACACCGATTCATTGAATGGACCATCATCATTGCACTTCGTTGAGTAACCATGTGTGCTCCGATCTCTTTCTTACACACGAAGATCTCAGTTGCATTGCAAGAACTCTGTAGCACCGGCGAGGGTTCTCGGTGTAATTTTGAAGATGGTGAAGATATTTTTGTAGGAATTTTATTTGTAATCTTTTCTTTTATAATTTTGCCCGGACAGCGACTTTCCAGCCTGCTTTTCTAGATTTTGAGCTGACAATGGTACTTTTACGTGCTCAAAGTAAACACGGGACCTACGTTTTATCGTTGGTTTCCAGTAGGACTAGACGTTCGATCTCACCTACACTAAGATTGGGGATCTCTGACAAAATATCCAGATGGCTTCACAAGGGAACGTAACTGGCACCTTTAGCACGAAGAAACTGATAGATACCAACAATTATAAACGAAATATCACCATCTTACAAAAGTACAGCAATGGACCAGGGGCGGCTCGTCATTAAGGGCCAGTAGGGCCTGGTCCCACCAATAATCGAAAGGGGGAAACTTCCCGGAATAGACAAATAATAGTAAATACTTATTTTAAAACCATGATTTTTTCCGAAAATTTATGTCTGGCCCCACCAAGAAAAATGACTACGAGCCGCCACTGCAATGGACACATTCAAAGTGTTTGGTTATTATAACCATAATGCTGGGAACGACACATGAGAGAATGGAATGGTAAACAGACTCGGTGAAGTTATCCCCATACTCAATATTAAGCTGACCAGATTACATTTGTCCGGTCTGGATAGAAAATACTTCAATCATTATACACGACATATCCTCATTCCAACATTCATCACATGAACATTGTCCCACGTACAAAGTGAAACCAGGCAAACACATTTGAAAAAGTACTAAGAGTAATACGGTCAACGGAGCTTTATTCTTATGGTCAATACCGTTCTGTTTTGTCTGTTACAAACCGTGAGTGCAGCAGGCAGTTGGAGACGTCTCCAATGTTTTCATGATACGCCCCCAGACGGTAACGGGAGAGGTTACAAAGAATGCACTCAGCAAGGGGTGCTCTGGATTATTCATGGTCCCAAATCAACAGTTGGGCTTCTAATCTTTAACGCTAAGCACTGTCTGGTCAGTGAGTGGTGACCTTATCGTGTTTGGCGTTCTAAAACTGTTCTGTCAATCTTGAGGGCAACTAGGGTTAGTCAAAGAAATAGTCGTTATTTACAGACCTAGCTTACAACATCTGGTACTCATTACTTACAGATTATTGCTTCTAATGTATTGGCAACGTCAGGTAACTAGATTTTTTATAGCTCTAATACTGAGGTGTAGTTCTCGACCGCTGAGGTATAACTCTCTGACAATGTTGGTATAACTCTCAAACACCGAGGTATAACTTTCAACCATTAAGATATAACTTAAACACTGAGGTATAGTTGTCGACCGCTGAGGTATAACTCTCACCCACTAAGGCATAACTCTATAACATCAAGACATAACTCTTAATCATTGACGTATAACTCTCGAACACGGATATAACTCTTGACCACTAAGGTATAACTCTTAACCACTAAGGTATAACTCTTAAACACCAAAGCATAGATCAACACAAACAATGAGTTATATAACCCAAATACTGAAGTAAGGTGACCACACATGTCCACTGCAACAATGCTTACACCGGCACCACAAAGACAATGTTAATCTCTTGCAGTGAAGAAACATTTGTTCGATTTCGAATTCTACTGTGTGTACTTAAATAGTATCCTTGCCACGGACACATATTTTACAACAATGGGATTTTAAAAACATTTTGTTTGGTTGTGTGTGTGTGTGTTGATGTTTCATCAGTCTACCTGTACTACAGCGTCAAAACCAGATCCACGTGTATAGTTACTAGAGCACTTGCTCCGTAGACGAGTGATGTAAGGATCAAGTTACACAGAAGTAGGATTTTGTCCTGACCTCAAACGGCTCTCAGGTCGACCCAGCCTCAATTTGTTAACATAGAAACACTGGGAGGTTAAGGTGATCGATATTATTTTGACCAAATCATCCATCATGAGCCGTTGATCAAAGAAGAAAAAATACCCCAGCAACGTATTTTCCAATATACCACACGGTATGTACGCGTAAACAGCAACAAATGTTTTTGTTCTACAACAGATTGATATTAAAGAGAGATGGCTATTAAAGAGCATAACATCAAGGAAAATTAAATATTTCGGACACATCAAACGACATGAGTGCATTCAGAAGATAATTTTGGAGGGGATGATGACTGGCAGAAGAATGAGAGGAAGACCTAGAAGACGATAGGTGCATGATATCATTGACATTCTGAGAATGACTGCTGCTGACGCCGGTCAACTTGCACAGAACAAGCGTTTTTCAGGACAGTTGTCATGAGAGTCAAGTTCCGGAAGGGACAAGCTACTTGATGATGATGTAAACAGGTTATTTTGTTGATCTTTTACAACGTTCCTAAGGATGTTGACTTATTTTCGTCCACTATTTACTTCTGAAAAGAGAGGACGACCTAGGAAGACCCTGAATCGAATTTTGCTGAGAGAGGCAGGAAATATCGATCTCAGTTCCATGGAGGAGATTGAGCGAGTTGCCCAGGATACAGCGGTATGGAGAAATTACTTGCAGGCCCTATGTAACGTATAACGGTACGAGAGGAATTATTATTATTTTTACTTCCTTATAGAAGTCGTCTATAGCTCAAGCGGTAGTGAGCTTGATCGCGAACCCAAGCGTACCTGGTTCAAACCCCACGGTAGGCAAGTTTGGAAGCAAATTCGTTTCCGTGGGATTTTTACAAAAGGTAAAATAGACCTCACCGTTCAGAAAGCAATGGCAAACTACTGAACGTATAAGTGGTGCCTAGTAAATCATCTACTCGTTTACTGTGGTTGATGGCTACGTCCTTTAGGATATGCCACGATTTTCATTTCATAGAAGTGTTGGTGGGTGTAGTGATCGTGTGTGTATGTGTGCTTGTTCTAATCCACTTTGTAAGCTGTTAATCATTTTAGGGAGTTGACTAACTGGAATAAAAGACAGTTATAGTTATGTTTTATTGATAACAGAGAGGAATGAGAGAATGAATGTAGTAAATGTCAGGCAGGACAACACATGAGTGTTTAAGCAGCACACGTACACAGTCGAACACCCACGTTGTTTAGAACATGAATAGAAATTCTATCTGAGAGTCCAGACCCTTAGCCTGACACGAATGAAAAGGAAATCAAAAGAAGCAACAATGAATCCTTGCCTGGGGACTGATTTTTTTCGTGGTCGGATGTGCCTGATCAATGTCAGGGTCGGATTAACTGCTGTCAAACGTTGGGTACCTTGTGACCAGGAGGAGGGACTCTGAGATGGTTCATTTCTTTGTTAAAATCGACCCCAACCCATTTGGTTCAAGAGATAAAGGTCTATACCCTTTCACTTTGTGTGCACGACCTTCTTAAAGCACTTTTCCCTGTTCTATCAATCTTGCTGAGATGTGATGGACAGACTAAGGTATAAAATAGCCACAAATAAACACTCATTAAAACTGTATCAAAACATTCACAAAATAGATGAGACTGCAGTAAAACTATTTGATTGGTAAAACACGTAATCAAAATACTGTCGTTTTACAAATTACAAAAACAATGACAAAATACAGCAACTTTTCGACCAACAAGGCCTTTATCAAGCAAACGAACAACAGGAGTGACAAAACATTCACAAACGACATGGCATAAGTTTCAACATAAGAAATTGTAACTCCCATACTGTGTGACTGAGCGTAGAGATTGAGCGAGTTGCGTAGGACATAGCGGTATTAAGATATTACTTGCAGGGCCTATGTAACGTATAACGGTACGAGAGTCAACGATGGTCAACAAAAAATAGAAGCAATACAAGAAAACAAGTCTATCACTGTATTCATATATAACTTCATGATATTAACAAGGATTATTTATTTATATATACTGTGGGACGATAAATATTTATTTTTGTGAGATGTTTGATCTTAGAGTTGGTGAGATCGAGTGCCTAGTTCTATCGGAGACAGACGATAATATGTTGGTTTGGTGTTCCAAGTTGAGCATATAAAAGTACCTTGGCATTTGAAACTCGAGGTAAGCGGGTAATAAATGTTAGTTTTTTTTGGGGTGGTGACCGTCCTCTGGCGAATTGGTTAAGCAGTTTGCCTTGCGTTCTGAAGACCGAAGGTTTAAATAAGAACCCCATCGCTTGGTTTATGCGTGCAATTTTGTTCGAAGATCCTATAATATTTTTACTCTTCTTTCTTCTTTTGTCCTTCTCTGCTTTTTTTTCCGCTAGGCGTAGCAGGTTTAACTGATGATCGGTTTTCGAGATAATGCACGCTCGGTCGCTTGATATGGTGTGGTATTGTGGAGTTTTAAGATATCTGTAACTCCATGAACCCATCTTTTTCTTGGTCTGCCCTTTCCTCTTGATGATTCCATTTTCAGGTTGTACGCTCTTGCAACTGGTGTATTCGGGTTCATTCTGACCAAGTGGTCAAACCATTTGAGTCTCTGTTTTTCAATCAATCTAATAGCAGGTGTTGTTTACTAGAGCTATGAAATCCGCACATTGTGTAAAGCGAAAGAAAGTGCGCTATGTGAAAAGTCACTATAGTGGTTAATGACATAGGTTCAAATTTCTACGCCGCTGTAGTGGTTAATGGCATGGAAAGAGTTAAGAATGAATTCGTTTATCTGTGCTCTGCCTAGAATAACAATACAAGAGAACTAAACTAACAAACGCAAGCATGGATATAGTAAGCAAAGTTCTGTGCCAGTTCACGTAATGTGAAGACCGTCTATGTTATCGTCCTGTTTGCTATTGACACAGACATAAGGAAGAGAGAGGAAGGATGGGAATAGGAAGAAGGTGGGAGATAGTGGAGGGTAGGATGCTTATCTATTTTTTCCCTCTTGCTTTTATCTGTGATCTAATTAAGGGAGAGTTCTGGCAGAGTGAAAGCCGATTAAGTCAAAGAGAAAGGATACCAGAGACACGAACAGACAAAATCTGGATATCTAGGGCAAAAGAAATGTTATGGGCTAGAAGTTGCAGGTATTGATCAAATAGACTGAGGTCAAAAATTTGTATGGAAAAAAATAGGTAAAACGGCAGTCGAATAAGTTGCAAGGAAAACTAATTCACATAAAAAAGCTCGTATGTGGGGCTAGGCAATGGGCACCGCAGAAAATAGGGTTTGTGGTGTTCGAATCATGTGATTAGTATTTTTTTTTTTGGCAAACCCTAATACTTGTACACTGTCTATTGATTGATTATATTTGTTGGATTTGGTGTTCTTCTTCTTTGCGTTCGTTCTTTACCACCAATTTTAATCACTCTTTGTGATATGTTTGATCATTACCAAGAACGTGTATACGTTGCATATTGGTTTGGTAGACCCCTAAACTCATAGACTTCTACATGTTTAGGACACGTGCATTCGATTTCAGCCAAACCTCCTCAGTCGCCTCTCACGACATGCGTGGCAGGTAACAGTGGGTTCTATTCTTTACACCCCAAATTTGGGCCCTGGTAACCACTCGGGCGGGATTCGGTGTTTCCCTTGGGAGTCTTAAAACTCATTTTTTTTCTTCATGAAATAAACTTGAAGCTACTATGAATGATGTGTGCATGTTATATTATATGTGTATACTTGTATGTTTGACGAGCTACTGAGTTAGTGCTTGAGCAACGCTGTGAGCTATGAATGTTACATGGAATGCTTTTTGCTGTGTCAACCGTGCGTTTGTTGTGTGTTAGTGTGTATTCAGAAAATGGCGGACAGCGGTTATGACGAACAAGCTCAATCTGCCGTATGCAGTTATATTGCGAGTGCAGAAAGCTGGATTTTGTCATGATTGATGTTCCCTTCGACAAGAATTGGAATTCAAGTGATGAACAGTTTGGTGTTGCTACATTAGCGACGGCCATATGCATTTTATGCGGAGCATGTTGCTTTTTGTGGTGGTACGCGGCTGTTTCATTCTGGAATTAGTTCACACAGGAAACATTTCACAGTTGTTAGCATTTCGTGTGATTTTCATTGGCACAGGAACGGAGCAATTATGGGGTGACCCGTTGCAGTGAAGTTGGAACCGTACTTATGAACTATGAACTATGTATGTATGCTGCTGTTTCGTCTCATGCGCATACAAGCATAAACAACTTATCGTATGTGTTTGTACAAACACTTTATTATCGAATCTGACCTGATTATTCTGTGTTCAACAGACGACGATGTTAATGAAAAAACACGGTTTAGTGAAGCATTTTTTGAAAGAGCTAGCTAGCTGTGTTCTTAACTAAGCTGGTCTGTACGGGTTGGTGGTTCGAATCCTGTGTTTAGTCTTTTTTTTTTTTTTGGGGAAACCCTAAAACGTGTTCACTGTCTATTTACGGACACATAGGTGTTGCGTTTTCTGTCTTTTCGCACAACTCGTTTTCTCTGCGTCTCAACATTATGACAATTCTCGGCTATGTTAATTACTCTTGCGTTGCTGCAGCACCACATTTGGCGATCTTGATCAAGGGATTCCCAGCACGTGGTGCCTAGATCGAAGCATTTTTAGAGACACTTTAATAGTGAATTTGAAGCATTTTTTTCTGTTCTCTAGAACCTCAACTCCAGAACACAACACGACGACAAACATCACAAAATAATATACCAAACTAATTCTAGAATTTTCTTTACTTGTTTATTGACTCATTTAACTAAGTCCGCGTTTTAAAGCAATCATAAATAACAGCAGTAAAGTGAAAAGATAAAGGGTGATGGAACAAAAATCACTGATATTAAAATGATAAATACGACAGTGACACATTAAATGCAGTTTGCAAGTCAATGTACAACATCTTCATGTCTAACTTGCTAGTCCGTGGCGTGCTGCGGCCCTCAAACTGAGAAATATCAAGACATCGAGCTGTGCGAATCCAGCATCGCAACGAGAATAACACGCGAGAAATCGATAACAAGCGCGACTTAGGTTAACTTAACTGTCGCATAATTTATATCTTATATATAGGTTAATCTATTTTACACTATTCTAGTCTATTCTAATTTGGTTATATTCTGTTGTAGTATAGTCTATTTTAGTGAGATTCTATTGTACAATGTTATATTCTATTACAACCTACACTATTCTATATTACTTTCAATTCCGTGTACTCTGAGCTATCTATTATATTTTAGTGAATTATATTCCAGCAATTTACTATATAACTGAAAGATGTTCATCATCATCAGGTGCCGTCTCCACATCGAAGGTTGGCTGCAATGAATCTCCAGCATCCTCTGTCTTTCGCCTTGTGTTGCACTCTGCCAGACTGTAACCTGTCCATTTCTTAAAGTTTCCTCCCACTTATCTCTCGGTCTTCCTCTTGCTCTTCTCCCCTCTCAAGTTTCCCTCTAGTAAATATTTTATCATGGTGTCATGTCTTTTATGTGCCCAAAATACTTTACTTGTCTGAATTTTATTTCTTTAATAATTGTTTCTTCATGCCTAGTTTTCCTAAAACTTGTTTATTTGTCTGTTTTTCTGTCCATGAAACTCTGCCTATACTTCTATATATCTACATCTCAAATGTATCAATTCTGTCTTGAAAGGTGTTGCGGAAGAAAAACTGAACAAAGTAGCAGCTTAAAATCACATACGAATAACACTACCTGGCATTTGGTTGTAGAACAAGAACCCATGCGCTGTTAGGTTATCCAAATAAGAATCAAGCTTGATAAGAATGAGAGTTTTTTGGTGTTTTTTCGATCCAGAAGCACTTGGGCTTTTAGCTCTTCGGTTCGGTGCCACGAACACCGTGAATCTGGCAAACCTGTGGCTTTTCTGCCAGCCCGCAGAATTTAACCCGCACTCACAGAGGGCTAGTCATCCGTAGTCCAACGCGCTACGAACACGCTGGGCAGGCGGGCTAGGATGAGAGTTAAATTCTACAACCATCGCCAAGATACTGAATACTCCAGACTGATTTCAAATCTGGAAGTCATCAGAGGATAACTAAGGTGAGAACTCGAGATGTAGTGTTCTCATTGCTGAACCAATGACTTAGAAGAGAGATGTCTAAGAGCTAGCCTTTGCTATCATGCACAGTGTGGAAATCTATTACTTTCTTTACTAAAATAAAGCTCATGATATCTTGCTCAAATGTAAAAACTGTTGCTGTATGGCTTGGTAACATGACAAGTCACCAAATTAAATACAAGTAAGATTCAGACCTTTGTCAACGGATGTCTTTGGCATATTCTCAGACTGAGATGGTATGACAGAGTTGTAAACACATATCTGTGGATAAGAACAGGTCAAGAAATGACCCAGGTTAAGAGGAGAGAATTGCTGTGGGTCGAACATACCTAACGGATAGCAGTCGAGTACCACTAGACAAACACTTGAGTGGAACCCGCAAGGAAAACGGAAACGGGGACGTCCTAAACAGACCAGAAGACGAAGTCTTCTTGTGAAACTGAAGGGTACTCGAGTATCCTTAGATGCCATAAACAAAACAGCCAGAGGCTGGGAAAAAGTGGCGAACAACTGTTGATGCCCTATGCTCCACGAAGAGCGGAGAGGAATAGGTATCTTCTTCGAATGTTCCATATCAACCACTTGTTAACCACTCTTTGTGATTTGTATGTGATCTGAACCTAAGAGCGATTGTACGTTGTGTCAGTTACGCGCCTACAAGTAGGCAGCACATGCGATTTCTGCAATGTTTTATATTTACTAGGGTCCTACATCAGTCGCCTCTTACGAAATGCCTTGTAGCGCGGCCATCGTAAATAATGGCCTTCGCGCAATATTTTTCAAAATGGAGAGTGACGGGGGATTATTCAAACGTGTTTAGTAAACATATGGGCATTTTAGTAAACATATGGACTCAAACGGACTTCTTTAGTAAACATAACAACAAAATAACGATGCTTAGTAAGTGATGTGTACCAAAATGTAGATCAAATTACGATTGTAATTATATATGTATAATTTAAGCTAATTTAACAAGTACCTTCTTCAGTAAACCTAACTGTTGTCAGTGTTGTAAACATAACAAAATAACGATGCCTAGCTAGTAAGTAGTGTATACCAAAATGTAGATCAAATTACGATTATAATTATATGTGTATAATTTAACAATTACCTTCTTTAATAAAGGTAACAACACAACGATGCCTAGAAAGTGGTGTGTACCGAAATGTAGACAAGGAACATATTCTATTGTATAATTATTGAAAGCACCAGCTATAGGACTCAGGATTAAAATAGATCAAGACATGTCTTTTACCGTTCACCTAAAGGAAGTTTCCATAGATAAGAGTTCCTATAACTGGCTGTCAAATAGTGGAAAAATTGAGAGATGGTTTCATGTTGAAATCCTCTTGTCTATGCAAATCATGCAAATATTTAGAAGAGCACAAACTATTTACTATTACATGACAATGGCACATGATAATCTGGTTGAAGCAATTAGTTTATCATCCACCACAATAAGCACTAGTTTTGTGCCAGAGAAAACACTCCAATTCCTCGCTGAGCAGTTGCATCTGGTCAGACTCCAGATAACAGAAAATGGTATAGCAATAACACTAAGTGTTTTGCATTTATGACATATTAAACTGAACCTGATCTGTCCTCATATCATCTGGATATGAAGATAAGTTCTTAGCCACGACAAACCATAAGGAGATTGTCATACAAATTGTAACTACCAGTTACACGAAATTCTCATTAGACAGTACTGTATGTGTCTGCGGAGCTCAAAAAGAAATATTTTATTGTCTGCCGTTTCAACATTTTCTCAACAATGATATAAAAATCAGGAATGTTCAATGCAATGTTCAGCAAGCTGCTTCTTCACAAAAAGGAAAGTAGCAAAATATGTGCAAATCAAGCTGTGGTGATGTGCAAACTTGTGGCTTACTTATTCATGGATAACTGATGAGACTACCATAAGCTGATGTAAGTATACTAGTAATCATATATAAATTACTCCTCACTCTGTAGTATTCTGTATAAAATTAAACTAAAATAGTATGTGAAAGCAACAACTATAGCTATTCATCATAAAACTTATGTAATACACACATGCATACAACAATACGTTTCTAACATCTGCAAGATGTATTGTCTAGATCGGCGTTTCCCAATAGTAACAGACAATAGTAAGTCTGTGAGAATACACCGCCTCAGCCTGTGACGTCACATGGCAATGTTGCCGTCTGCGCTGAGGCCATTATAGAGAAGGTCGTGCTTGTAGGTCGCAGTGGTACTACTCTTTGCTTTCCCTGCGGACCTCAGCACGACACGGGCGGAATAGGTGTCTAAGAACTGTCTCAATTAGAAGTAATGCAGAAGAACCCTATGTAGAAATTGATCTGTAATGTTGTTTATTTTATAAATAACTATTGAAGTTTCTATACAATAGTTCTTAGAAACCTTTCTACAATAGTTCTTAGAAACGCCTCTGCTTCGTTTCGATCTGTTCTACATATTACTTCTTCTTCATCCCCAACTAGGAACAATTAACGTCCAACGTTAACAATTGTTTCTATTACCAGACGTTTCATGTGTTTCGTAATATGTTTCCCGATTCATAATAATGGCTGTTATATCGTTTCGAAATGTATCGATATACTATTACTGATATATATGTATATGTATAGGCGCGTGCGCGTAATTGTTATTGTTTCCTGGCTATAGATTTCTTTTTGTGTATGAGGTGGTATATTAAATCCTTCTGAATGTGAACTAATACTTCGTTTTTATAACACAATTATATTAACATCTCAACCATTGTGTCACATCTCTTACATCTTCTTCGAAAACTCCATATCGACCACTTGTTAAACCACTCTGTGTGATTTGTATGTGATCTGAGTCTAAGAGCGATTGTGCGATGTGCCAGTTATGCGTAGGCCAACACGTCCGATTTCTGCGATGCTTTTTATTTATTAGGATAGCTTCCTAGATATTACATCAGTCGTCTCTTAGCCTTGTAGGTCGCAGTGGTACTATTCTTTGCTTCCCTTGCTAGCTCCGGCACCACACAGCCGCATCTCATACAAGTACCAATTTAGTGAAGGAGGGGGTGTCGATGACGATGTGGTTAAGACATATGTCTGTCGTTGTGACGGTTGTGGGTGGGGGGGTCGATGACGATGTGGTTAAGACATATGTCTGTCGTTGTGACGGTTGTGGGTGGGGGGGTCGATGACGATGTGGTTAAGACATATGTCTGTCGTTGTGACGATGTGGTTAAGACATATGTCTGTCGTTGTGACGATGTGGTTAAGACATATGTCTGTCGTTGTGACGGTTGTGGGTGGGGGGGTCGATGACGATGTGGTTAAGACATATGTCTGTCGTTGTGACGATGTGGTTAAGACATATGTCTGTCGTTGTGACGATGTGGTTAAGACATATGTCTGTCGTTGTGACGATGTGGTTAAGACATATGTCTGTCGTTGTGACGATGTGGTTAAGACATATGTCTGTCGTTGTGACGATGTGGTTAAGACATATGTCTGTCGTTGTGACGATGTGGTTAAGACATATGTCTGTCGTTGTGACGGTTGTGGGTGGGGGGGTCGATGACGATGTGGTTAAGACATATGTCTGTCGTTGTGACGATGTGGTTAAGACATATGTCTGTCGTTGTGACGATGTGGTTAAGACATATGTCTGTCGTTGTGACGATGTGGTTAAGACATATGTCTGTCGTTGTGACGATGTGGTTAAGACATATGTCTGTCGTTGTGACGATGTGGTTAAGACATATGTCTGTCGTTGTGACGATGTGGTTAAGACATATGTCTGTCGTTGTGACGATGTGGTTAAGACATATGTCTGTCGTTGTGACGATGTGGTTAAGACATATGTCTGTCGTTGTGACGGTTGTGGGTTTGTATCCGTGCCGAGACACACGTGCAATTTTTTTTTCCTGAGATCCATAGGATTGTTGTTGGAGATACGGAGTTCATGCTTTGTGCAACACTCGTGGCAGATGGCGTAACATTTATGCCGATATACAGTGAGCTATATTGGGAAACCCGGTACACTTCTTCCGTTCGCCTGCCATGAATTCAGAGCGACTGATGTGGTGCCGCTGACTGACCTTTTGCGTGAAGACCTGCTTTCCTTATTACAAGTGTTCCCTGCCATACATGTGTGCCTTCTCCGACTTCAGGGGTTCCCGGTGCAATGAAGTCAATCCTTCGCCGTTAGACAAATTCTCCATACAAGTACTACACAAGCTTATCTACTACACCAACAACATCATTTCAGCAACCAACAGCACATCGTAGACACCAACAACATCATTGCAGCAACCAACAGCACCAACGTAGACACCACTACATCATTGCAGCAACCAACAGCACCATCGTAGACACCAACAACATCATCGTAGCCACCAACAACATCATTGCAGCAACCAACAGCACCATCGTAGACACCAACTACATCATCGTAGCCACCAAAAACACCATCGTCGCCACCAACATCACCATCGCAACCACCAACAACACCATCGTAACCACCAACAACTCTACTACAACATTCTCAAACCTACTTCTAATTCGACTTTGGTGAAACGCTAATGAATAAACAACCCTAGGCTATCTCACAATGCCATTTCAATAAAACCCAGACCACATCTGATCTATAATGTTCTTTAAAAAGCAGTCCTTTAGCTCCATGTGGAATCCACATTCATCCAATAACATTAAAGACGCTCGGAAAGAGTAACTGTCGACCGTGACAACTGGCTACAATAGCCTGCACTCAAACTTCACATTAAGAAAACATAAGCTACACTTGAGCTTTCTCTGGTTCCTGGTTAATGTATCAATAAATTTTATAGTTTCCTTCTCGGTTAGAAACTTTTACCTTATCACATCGTACTGTGAAAAAAAGGTTTTTATGGACCGTATGGATAGTTCTTTTTTCACTACTTTTACCTCGTCTTCTAATTTGAAAATAACACAGCGGATACAATTCTTCTTCTTCTTCTTCCGACGTTTTCAGACATCGATATGTATACTTTTAATGTAGTTAGTGGTCAACCGGAGTCTATGTATATCTCCATATAGCTTGTTTTGGTCTGATATGGGGGTTGGCCATGTGTTTTCTCTCTGTTCACTGTAAGTTGGGCATTCTTGCAGTATGTGTGTCTCCTGTTATCAAGCGGATACACAAATGAGAGTGGTCTTTTTAAATACTTATATATAGTTTTGTAGCCGAGAAATGCAACGTCTATATTACGATGCGCTACTGGCAACGTGATGTGGACACTCCGGGATTCGAGGACAGCTTAATTAAGCAACAACAAAAAGTTGGTGCGCACACGGTAAGTAATTGAACTACATAAACGCCCGGTACGTTTATATAGAGCGTTCGAAGAAGAATCACATAAAACCACGATCCGTTACTTATGGATCTAAATTACAAGTACCTCGGAATTCAGATTAAAACTCGTCTGAATGCCCAGGGACATGGGTGATAAGGAAAGCAAGCCTTTACGTAAAAATCAAAGTCCCCATATTAAGCGCCATAAATACGCCTGACTTCATAGCTTGCGAACGGAATATATATCTATTTCCTTTGTTAGATCTACATCTTCAGAATAATCTTCAGTTAACATAGAAAAAAATAGATTTATCATTTTATATGTATAAAATGGCGTATGTGAGCGGTAGCTTCATTTTTCTTATGATCAAAGGTAACATATCCTGATACTTAATTTCACAAATAAGTGACTATTATATGTCTCCCTTACCATGATCAGGTTGTCAGACGTTTGGTCAGAATTACACATGCCATCGATCAGGGAGATACTACCTTACGTATCCAGAGAACAGGCTATTATTATGTAACCGAGTCATGTCGGTCGCAAGGAAAATAATCACTAACTGGGAGTTTCGAAACTCTGATAATGCTTGTTGAATTGATGTGCTGGAAAGACGATCACATTTTGATCCTGCAGAGTAGGATTCGTCAAAACAAATATGGTTTTGTGAGGGCTAGTAAACAATTGAGGTTTGTGTGTGAGGGCTAGTGAATAATTGAGGTATGTGTGTGAGGGTTAGTGAATAATTGAGGTTTGTGTGTGAGGGTTAGTGAATAATTGAGGTTTGTGTGTGAGGGTTAGTGAATAATTGAGGTTTGTGTGTGAGGGTTAGTGAATAATTGAGGTTTGTGTGTGAGGGTTAGTGAATAATTGAGGTTTGTGTGTGAGGGTTAGTGAATAATTGAGGTTTGTGTGTGAGGGTTAGTGAATAATTGAGGTTTGTGTGTGAGGGTTAGTGAATAATTGAGGTTTGTGTGTGAGGGTTAGTGAATAATTGAGGTTTGTGTGAGGGCTAGTGAATAATTGAGGTTTGTGTGTGAGGGTTAGTGAATAATTGAGGTTTGTGTGAAGACTAGGAAACAATTAGGGCATGTGTTAGGGCAAGTGAACAAATGAAACGTGTTGGGCAGCGTGAACAATTAAAACGTCTGGGGCTACACATGAGATATTTCAGATCTAGTGAACAAATGAAGCGTGTGAGGGCTAGTGAACAAATTAAGCGTGTGAGGTCTAGTGAACAAGTGAGGCGTGTGAGGGCTTATGAACAAATGAAGCATGTGAAGTCTAGTGTACTAGTGAGGCATGTGAAGTCTAGTGAACAAGTGAGGCGTGTGAGGGCTAGTGAACTAATGAGGCGTGTGAGGTCTAGTGAACAAGTGAGGCGTGTGAGGGCTAGTGAACTAATGAGGCGTGTGAGGTCTAGTGAACAAGTGAGGCGTGTGAGGTCTAGTGAACAAGTGAGGCGTGTGAGAGCTAGTGAACTAATGAGGCGTGTGAGGTCTAGTGAACAAGTGAGGCGTGTGAGGGCTAGTGAACATATGAGACGTTAGAGCAAGTGAGATGTATATTAATATCACTTTCGACGGCTGGGGCGTTTGTGAATTTACTACCTTCCTAAGATAAGAGCCAGCTCACACCCTTCTGTTTTTACACTAGGGGGGTGGATGGCGCTATCAGTGCTGTCACATAAACTGAGGTTAGATAAGGGTTTGCGACGCTTGCTCGCAGCAAATAGACTGACTGTTGTTTACGAAAGGTTTACTATGCTAAAGATACATTAAGATAACATTAATAAACATTATTACAAAGTGATAATACCTGTCAGTTTTTTTAAACAGTATTAGCCATAAATGTGGGAGTCTGTATCTTAAGCGGTAGTGATATCGATCAAGACGTACCTCGTTCAAATTCTTCGGCGGGAGTTTGGAAGCATATCCGTTCCCGTTTATTTTTACAAACGGTAAAAGTAGACCTCACCATTCAGAAGCAATAGCAAACTACAGAACATATAAGTGGTGCCTAGAAAATCGACGACTCGTTTATTGTGGCTGATAGCGTATAAAGGATATGTTACGATTTTCCATTAGCCACAAATGGGGCGGATTAGCGTATGTGCAAGTGTTTTTCTATCGACACGGGGGAGAAACACACATGGTTGTGGGTGGGTTTAATCCACATCTACTTTTCATATGTGAGGAAAGTAATTGGCACTCCTATCTCATGCACACTAGTGCCTAGAAAGGTAAAGGGACAGACACGTTATACCCTAAAGTCTGAAAAGGCCACGGGAAATTTTAAAATATTTTTTAAAAATTATTATCCCGAAAGTAAGGACCATTTTAAAAAAAATCTTGTTCTGTAACTTCAAAAAAGAGTTACGATTACGTTACAATTAAATGAGTAGTTTAAAGTAAATCTACAAGTGTGTATTCTAAGAGTGAGCGAGCGAATCAGTGACGGGGGGAAACGTGTAGTGATACTGGAGAAGTTATCGTTGTACATGGTCGAGTAATCGTCTGATGCTTGTTCAAGAAAGCGCGTGAAACTACAAGACTAATAATAACAAAGATAACATGGTGCGTGAGCCCTACAACAAATAGTCCTGGTCACGTCCGGAAATGTGAAGGTCAGGTCGATGTTTTCTGAAATCCATCCATTGTATGCTTTCAGAGCGATTGGAGCTTAGTGAGTACAGATGTTTACAAACACAACTACAGCCCCGGGAACAGAGCACCTGATGAGCAGCAATGAACTGAAAGTGTGGACAGAAGCAAGATATGTTGTGGTTTCTATACGCAAAGTCAATAAATATTCATCTTACAAGCACCAACGAAACCTTGCCTCCCAGTGACTAAGACATCAATAAATTTGCCCTCATCAAATAAATAATGCCCGTTGGGGCTTTTAAAATGAATAAGGAAATAAATATTGTAATACGAATATTTTTTCAATATTCTTATTCTTTACAGATAAAAGATTTTTTTTAAATAGTTTCCTTGAGGATAAGATTTGAAATAAAAGAGATAAATAGGAAAAGTAAAGTGAAATTGTCATTATAAAAACTAACATCAACACACGCACACACAATAGACGTTGGTCAAGTAGGATAGTCAACTTTTACTGTGCTTAATATGACATGCTTTGTAGGTCACAGTGTTACTATTCTTTACTCTCTTGAGAACCACCACAACACATGAGAGAGAAAGACTTCACTTAATTCAGCTGTAAAATTGCCTCTGACTCACTGAGTCATAAATAAATTGTTAGATAGGAAGCCAACAAACTAAATCATTCCTGAATGCTGAAACTAAATATTGTGATATCACTCAACAGGTTACGTTACTAATGCATCATATGCTTGTGCAATATACTTGACATTTTTCTTTTGGTATGTGAACAACATATGTGGAAGCCACAGTGATGTGGTTGTACAAGAGAATGCAAAGAATTCCATGGGTTGTTAAAATGACTAACGTAGATGTGTTTAACCCTTTCACCCACCAGAGCCGATATATTGGCTAGCGGTAGTTTTGAAATGACGTAAAGCTAGTATATCGGCTAATTCAGTATACATTGCATTCTCGTACATTGTAGTATAAAACGTCGTGAGGTCAAATACAGTACGGACTGAAAGGGTTAGAGAAGGCAACTTATTATCATCTTTCATTGTTTTTTTTTTTCTTTCTCTAATGCTGTTTTACATCACAGAATCAGGATATGTTGTTATTGATATAAGAGGCACTTATCATATATCAGGAATGTGTTGAGAATGGGAGGTTTATAACACATTGTAACAACCGATAAAATCAAAGGGAAAACAGTCATGAAGACAGAAAGAGAAAATGCTTGACTAGTCTGATTTTATTGCACGGGAGATTGTCGACATCCAATTTGACAGTCAGTTTTCTTCTTCTTCTTTGCGTTCGTTCTTTACGACCACTTTTAATCACTCTTTGTGATATGTTTGATCTTTGCCAAGAACGTGTATACGTTGCACATTGGGTTTGGTAAGCCCCTAAACGCATAGACTTCTACACATTTAAGACACGTGCATCCGATTTCAGCCAAACCTCCTTAGTTGCCTCTTACGACATGCGTGGCATGTAACAGTGGTTCTATTCTTTACACCCCACATTTGGGCCCCGGTAACCATTCGGGCGTGACAGTCAGTAACAAGACAGAAGCTTGTTGAAATCTTTGATCGACATACCTTCTTTTTCTTCTTCTGTGATTACCTTCTGCTATGTGACACCTCCAGTATGTGCCATAAACAGGGCGGTGCATTTGAGGTCTTCACCGGTAAACCATAGTTTGTTCCGGAGTGTTGCTGCTGGTCTGATTTTTATTCTCACACTGCTCAGGCTGGGGTAGTCTTGCAAGATGTGCTTTAGGGACTGCTTTGGTGCTCCACAGGTGCGGACAGCCGAGTCCATGAGAACCATTCTATGGAGGTATGCTCTAAGACCACAGTGTTTCTAAGTCTGAAGACTATAGTCTGCGCTTGTCTGTTTAACCCTTTAGCTGCTAAAGACGTATATATACGTTTTTCCCATTCACTTCTAAAGACGCATTAACACGTCTGTTATTATCTCTCCTCTGTGGGCTAAAGATGTGTGAACACGTTATACAGTGCTACTGTCACTGCTATAGATGTACATTCACATTTGTGGCCTAGAAACAAAGAGTAGCCATTTGTAGCTCAGCCTTCATAAAGTATGTAGCAGTGAAAGGGTTAATATATTTATGTTATATCGACATACGCCAGTCGACATGGCACATACTGATGACTTGAAACAAAGAAAGCTTTCACGACTTGTTAATACTTATAACTACTTAAACCTCATGACTAACAGATAGAGACAACACAACTCAGTACGCGACGCGATGCAATAAGCCAGGTAGAGATGAACACAAAGACATGCATTCTTTCACGAACGTTTTGATCTGCGTTCCTAAATTAAAGTCAACGTCAAAGCTTAAGCGGTAGTAAGCTCGATCACAACCCAAGCGTACCTGGTTCAAACTTCGCGACAGGCAGTTTGGAAAACGGTAAAAATAGACCCCACCGTTCAGAAAGCAATGGCAAAATACTTAAGTATAAGTGGTATCTAGAAAATCAACAACTCGTTTACTGTGGTTGATGGCTAAGTTCAACAAGATATGATCAAACTTTCCACTTTTCATACAGCTTGTCTGCGAAAAATCGTATGTGTTCTGGCCAAATGCTACATCTAATCAAGAACTGCTCGCAAGATGTCAACAAGATAATACGAGCACCATCATCCGAAGACGACGCTGGAGATGGATCATGCATGTGATGCGCATGGAGACTGGCTCTGTATCGAAAACTGCACTAAGATGGACTCCAGAGGGTAAACGAAAACGTGGAAGACCCAAGACAACCTGGAGGAGAACGATAGAGCAAGAACTGAAAGAAATAAATCATAGCTGGAACACAATACAGAGGAAGGCCATGAATAGAGAAGAATAGTGTGTGTTTGTTTCTGCGCTAAACGTCAGGGGCGTAACAGGCTAAAGAGAGAGATCACTAAGTTCTGTAAAGGATATACCACGATTTTCCTTCCTAAATTAAAAGTAAACAAAAGCAAACGACATCCGCCTTTACTTCAACAAAGTGTCTCTACAGTTTCAGATGCTGAGACAGCTAAATATATGGTTAAAACCCAAACTACAATGAAATCAAAACAAAAAACGTTGACTTTGATTCTCTTATCAATTAACAAGAGACCAGAGCTCGTTTGATTAAAATTCAAGCACTAGATATCTGTTCAACTAACCGAATGATTGTCCGATTGAATGTTTGGAATACCTGACAATCTGATTGAATGAATAATTTGTGAGATGACGGAGGGGATAAATGAATCTCTTCTAATCTAGTACAGGACGAGCAAGCACACATAATCTGTCGAAGTGCAATCGTTTTTGATTACATTGGGCAAAACGATCATATGATCAAAGGGTGGATTGGAAAACAAAGTGTTTGCACGGCAAGGGGTCAAAGCTTTTATTTTTGGTTTGTATTCGTTTGGTAGCTTGCATCTTGTTGATTAAATTGTGTGGATGTTAGTGATTTTTGTCTTGTCTTTGTGTTTTATTTTAAGTATTAAATTTGTTATTGCAATGGTCGTATTTTACATAATTTGTGAGTTTAGGTAAACAAGTGAATGACTTTTGGATATGTAATACGTGAATGACTTTTGGATATGTAATACGTGAATGACTTTTGGATATGTAATACGTGAGCAAGAGAGAATAAGAGAACTACATATTGTTTAAGAGAGACGACAGCAAGTGTAGAAAAAAAAAAGAATGAAAAAAGCTATTTATTCTTTTAATTTTCTTCTTCTCTAGTCATTTGGTCTAGTGGGAAATCTAAGTTGTCGGTGTTGAGTTCAGATAGTGCGGTGGTTGTGAGTTCATGTTGCTGTAATATTTCTTTGATGTTGTTGATCTACTCTCTAGCTTTTCTCGTACTAAGACCAGAATTATACTGTTGTAGATTGGTTGATTGATTGATAGTACCATCATCATTTCATTTCAGTGAGTACTCCGATCTCTTTCTTACACAGCACCCTCTCAGCGGAAGTGCAAGAAATCCGCAGCACCGGCCAAGAGTCACCCGATGCAATTTATAAAATGGTGAAGATATACTGTTGTAGGTTTAAGGTGGTAGTTGGCTGGACGTTCTTCTGCTGACATGAGAGAACCAATGATAAGCTGCTTAAATGCAGGCCTCGCCCGTCTGCCCAGCGTGTTCGTAGCGCGTTGGGACTACGGGTGACTATCCCTCTGTGTGTGCGGGTTCAATTTCGCGGGATGGCAGAAAAAGTCACAGATTCCCCAGATTTACGGTGTTCGTGGCACCGAACCGAAGGGTTGCGATGTCCATGGCACCGAGCCGAAGAGCTGAAAAGCTCAAGTGCTTCGGGATCCAAAAAAAAAATGCAGGCATGGGAGCTTTAGAGAATGTACTATTTAGGTGATAATTTTATCAACGATATTACCCGGAATGGACTTGGATATATTGTCCTTGAGTGCAATAATATCGATTTACTGACCTTCTAATGCACAATCATTAGTTTATAATATGTTAAAATAAATAGATAGAACAGCAAAAACACAAGTAAATATATCAAGAACTTGAGATATCAAAACACATTATGAAAGTTAGTTAGTTTTACTAAGATGAGATCAAGCATGGCTAGCAGGTTGGGTTGGTAAGGACGCTCGTATTGCTAGGCTAGGCGATGGGTGTCGTAAGAAATGAGGGTAGGTGGTTCGAATCCTGTATTTGTTTATTTGTTTTTTTCGGAAGCTCTTAATACCTGTACACGTACACAGTTTATTTGTTGATCATTAGTTTTACTAAGTACAACTGCGGACTAAACCATGGCCTACGGTAATATAAGGCCGTTCATATAATAAAACCGGAAATTTCACTTGATGTGCGCTGACTTTTATATACGTTTGATAGAACACTGAAAAATTTATATTTCAATTTTACACAATTCTCTGAGTACATAAATTCATTTATTGACGAAAAATGTTAATAAAACTGATATTCGTTGGCGTTGATTTCATTTGTAACGTAATATAACCTTGTTTTAGCATGTTGTGTTATTTTTTATATGAATTCACCTTTATCTAACAATATTGAAATGCAAGGGTCATGTGACTTTAGTAGTCTGATTTCCGAGAATGTTTAATTCAGTGAGAACGGTCGACCAAACGCTCTTTAACAATAAAATGGTGTTAGATGTATTTAAAGCCAACTATGATGGCACTGTAAGAAAAACAGCAGTACAATTAAATTATATAAGGAATTTACCTGTTTGAAACAAATCGTGACTCAAAATAGAATAACATTGTTTGAAGCAAAAAAGATTTTAAAAATATTTCTGTTTTCGTTTTAGTTTCTCAATTTTTTTTTTACAATTCGTTCCGTTTTGAGTAACTCCTTTGTAACATATATGATTATCCATTTTCTGTGTGTCGTTGCTATAACAACGTAATAGTTTTTTATTTTAAATACATTTTTTACAGTTTTTGCTTGATAAAGACATTTAGCTCGAAACGTCGATTCCGACTGTCGTACTATGCTACATAGATTCATAAAGGCGGGTTTTAATACCGAAGGATTGACTTCATTGCATCATGTTTTAAGTCATATGGCTCGGTAACTCTCTGCAGAAATGGCACGGCATCTGTCGAGAATAATATACAAAAAACGAACTCCATAGCTCCGGCAACAATACTAGGTGCCTCTTGAATAGTGAACAGAACGGTGTGGTCCAGATTCGAACCCACCACCTTTGACTCACAAGGCAACGGCTTAACCACTTACCCACCAAAGACCCACAGAGACCACCGAACCTAGATTGGTGTTTTGATTATTTCCCTGTTTGATATATAGTGTTAATGCATTCATTTCCCTTATATAACTAAATCATGAACAAGATATAGAACAGAGTAACGTGTATTGAAAATTAAGCAAATGAATGGGAAATAAGACGACGGATCACTGAAAGAAATGTGGAAGAATAATTAACAGGAAATAAAGAATTACGTGGAAAATGTTCCTTACTGAGGGCACATGAAAACAAATACCTTCAGGGGTAATCCGCTTAGCAACTGGAATTTCACGTTGTGATAATGGTGGGCAACTCTGGATATAAGAGGGGCACTATCTTTTGTCCCTACCCAACAGCACAGACCCCCCTGCCACAAACGCAATCTCACAGCCTAAGCTCATCAAAGAGCGATAAAGCGACATTTCCGTCAGTTTGCAGATGTGCCAAATATAGAAAATTGCCAATTTCCAACCTCGTTTAGCAGCCATTTTCCCTTCGCTCTTCAGTCATCCTTTCGGCACTGCTCACTTTTGTTTGCTGACTTGCAACAAAATATTGCAGTTTGACTTACATTTAAACACACACACACGAACACACACACACACACACACAATATATATATATATATATATATATATATATATATATCGTCTATAACAGGGCAAAGGATGACATAAGAAAAAGTCTCGTCTAATACAGGACAAAAGAAAGACATAAGAAAAAGTCTCGTCTATAACAGGACAAAAGAAAGACAAAATAAGTCTCATATACAACAGGACAAAAGGAAGACAGAAGAAATAGTCTCGTCTACAACAGGACAAAAGGAAGACAGAAGAAATAGTCTCATCTACAACAGGACAAAAGGAAGACAGAAGAAATAGTCTCGTCTACAACAGGACAAATGGAAGACAAAACAGTCTCATTTACAACAGGACAAATGGAAGACAAAAGAAATAGTCTCATCTACAACAGGACAAAAGGAAGAGAGAAGAAATAGTCTCATCTACAACAGGACAAAAGGAAGACAAAACAGTCTTTCAGAATGAAAACCTTGTGACCTATATTCTAATCCCACCAATCACATCCAGCCTGTAGCTTATCTTAAATTATTCTAGCCAAATCCGTAAACATAAATAAATCTTATCTCTGATATTACACAAGAAACTTTGTCTGTCGTTCTTATTATTCTTCATCTAGACGAGCTCTGTAGATTGTGTCTGATATTATCTGGCATAACCGTACGAGAACGGGCAAAATGAGAACTTTTATCCCTTTATTTGTTATCTCGTTTTTTTTTTCTCGAAATATGCAGAAAGGTCTAGAGGGGGCTAAAGACGAAGGATTGACTCATTGCACTCTGTTTTACCCCGTATGACAAGATACTTTAGATTATGCATTTGACAACACAAGATACTCCATACAGTGAACATCTCAATATAATTCATACTACAGACTATACAGTTGACATCACAAGATACTGTATACTAAAGACTATACATTGGACAACACAAAATACTCCATACTACAGACTATACATTGGACAACACAAGATACTCCATACTACACACTGGACAACACAAGATACTCCATACTCCATACTACACACTGGACAACACAAAATACTCCATACTACAGACTACACATTGGACAATACAAGATTCTCCATACTACAGACTATAATGTGAACATCACAAACACGAGCAATCATAGAACGTTTACTTTCACCTCACATTCATGTCTAAACACAAATTTATTCTAACATGTACTATATCCTTTTTCTGGGAATAATATATATCCTCTACTGCAGCGCAGCACCTCCAAATGGGTAACAGAATAATATCACGCAAGCGGAACAATGGCCAACTCTGTCGATTTGATCCACACTGACACACCAACGGATCGATGACGTCTTACAAACAAACACCCGATCTGTTCCCACAAATCTTAGGCTCTTTCACACACAAAATGAATACAGACGATGCATTCTCTCTCATTCTTTCTGTCCTTCGTCTGTCCCCTTTTTCTATGTACATCTCTCATTCAGCATATACCACCCTTCTCACGTTTTTTATATTTGATAATGCTTTCTTATTTTATTGATCAAAGTAACCGCTGTTGTAATTTTTGGCATTCATTCTCTTGGACTTTTATTGAAAATTATTCTTACTACATTGTAAGTCTTCATTTTTTTTATTTCTGTTTTTTTTTTTTCGAAATTGGAATCGCTAAAATGTGTAGTGTACCCAAAGCTTAGTGACTGTCGTCAAGCAGAGGCTATCGTTACTTGAGAGTTTCCTTCTCTAATTACTGTAACGGGATTAATATGTGGGGACATAATTCTCAGAAGTTGTTGTGATCAAAGATTATCTAATACGGAGATCATCCGGTGCACAGGCATCAACAATATCAATGAGAACATAACATGAGGAAATAGAACAGTTTGGAACATAAATTAAGAATGGATACTGCTAACACCCACATGTTGCACTGAAATGAAATCAGGGAGACTAAATAGGTAGAGGAAGACCTAAAGAAAGCTGGAAAATCAATATATACCCGGTATAATAAATGTATACAAGATTTAATACAAACATGCAAGCGGCGTAACAAACCAATACAATCGGTACAACAAACATACACCCGTCATAACAAACATACACCCGTCATAACAAACACACCCGTCATAACAAACATACACCCGTCATAACAAACATACACCCATCATAACAAACATACACCCATCATAACAAACATACACCCATAATAACAAACATACACCCATCATAACAAACATACACCCGTCATAACAAACATACACCCGTCGTAACAAACATACACCCGTCATAACAAACATACACCCGTCATAACAAACATACACCCGTCATAACAAACCTACAGAAGAAGGCTGATAAAGCAAACATACATGCTGCTAAACACACTTTTTTGTGTTCACTCGTTATAAATTCAGGCTTAGTCATTACGTCTAGTATGGCGTGTCTGACTATTTTTGCTTGAAGGATTGCGTTTCTTATCACTAAAGTCCTTCAATATTCAAGTGAGCCTTACTACTCCAACTTCAGATATAACCATACATTTAATACAGAAGAAAAGATAAATGTAAAGAACTAACAGAACATAACTAACAATAATACAAGAAATTGTAGCTATTCAAATTTCGTGCACCATTTATTTTGTTTGCTATATTTGAATATACCACTGGTGTTTCCGCAATTATTATTACTTTCGTTTTAGAAACCTTTGATTGTCTACGCCGAAACACTGACATGTGACACACTGATTGATAGATGATGACAGATTTAGGTTAAATCTGAGCATCTCTGGCCTCATTCTACTGTTAAACCATGCCCATTTCTTTTGTCTTATTTTTATCACTACTTTGGAAAACCTAAGTGTCCATTTATGTAAGAACAGATAAAGAAACAGGATCTAATCAAGATGAACAAGGAATAACGTAACAGCTGTATAAGAAATTTGTATCTTCTTCTAACACCCCATATCAACCACTTGTTCGCCCGAGTGGTTACCGGGGACCAAATTTAGGGTGTAAAGAATAGAACCACTGTTACCTGCCACGCATGTCGTAAGAGGCGAATACGGAGGTTTGGCTGAAATCGGAATCACATCATCATATATACACCAACGAAATGAAACATGGCCTCATGAACAAAGCTTACAGACCAAGCTATGGGAACTCTCGAAGAACTCCAACTGACATGCAGCTTCATAGAGATAACCCATCTCATGATTTAGACGATCATACGAAACCGAACGCAAAGAAGAAGAAGAAGAAGAAGGAATCACATGTCCTAAACGTGTAGAAGTTTATGCGTTTAGGGGCCTACAAACCAATGTGCAACGTATACACGTTCTTGGCAAAGATAAAAAATATCACAAAGAGAGATTAAAATTGGTCGTAAAGAACGAACGCAAAGAAGAAGAAGAACCACTTGTTAAACCACTCTTTCATAATGCGATGTACGAAAATCGACAAATCTGAGGTGGTCAGACTAGATCAGATCAGATCTGGAGAAAATCGTTTGGGTGGCTGCGGTAATACTGAGTAAATGGACGATTAAACACAGACAGGTATATACAGTATAACATTAGTAGTGAGAAATTAATGATTAAATATGAAAATATGTAATACTGTGTATACCTGGTCGTTCAATCGCCCTAAACCACTCTTTGTGATTTATGTGTAATATGAGCCTAAGAGAGATTGTACGTTGCAGCAGTTATGCACCTACAAGTAGGCCAGCAGATCCGATTTCTGCGACGCTTTTTATTTACTAGGGTAGCTTGTCTATGCCCCTACAATATTCGCTTCTTACGATATTCCTTGTTGGTCGAAGTGTTATTATTCTTTGCTCCCCTTTCGAGTCTAGGCAGCAGACAGGCGTAAATATAACTAAGAAGCATTACACAAACATTTACACGACCTGAACATAGAGAGAAATACTGGCCCACAAACAATATCGTCTTGGAAACTGAAATACTGCGGTCACATTAAATGTAACATCATCATCTTCAAGGTGCGTATCCTTTATAGGACGTTGCTCTCTTTGTAGCTGATCTGAAAATCACTGTCTCTAACCAGTTCACCCACTTCGTCGATGGTTATGTCCATGGTTTCTTTAATATCTTGTAGCCATCTTCTTCGTGGTCTGCCTCTGCGTTCTGGGACCCTGCCCTCTAATATTGTTCTTTCCAGGTCATCGTGACGCTTGATGTGACCAAAGTATCTATTTTTCTGTATAGTATGGTGTTTATCAGCCAATTCTTTTTAACATTTAGTTCTTTCAGGACATCAGTGTTCTTTCTTTTTTCTGTCCATGGTATTAGTAAGATCTTTCTGTAGCATTTAGTTTCGATGGACTGGATTTTCGTTCTTGTTTTTGTGTGTCTTCTTCTTCTTTGCGTTCGTTCTTTACGACCAATTGTAATCAGTCTTTGTGATATGTTTGATCTTTGCCAAGAACGTGCATACGTTGCACATTGGTTTGGTAGGCCCTAAACGCATAGACTTCTATACGTCTAGGACACATGCATCCGATTTCAGTCATACCTCCTTAGTCGCCTCTTACGACATGCGTGGCAGGTAACAGTGGTTCTATTCTTTACACCCCAATTTTTGGGCCCCGGTAACCACTCGGCGGTTTTGTGTGTAATAGTCAATGATTCACCAACCATAAGTAGCATTAAATGTAACATTGGTTTAAATATAACATTACTGGAGAGCATGGTTTCTGGTCTGAACGATTTCTCGCCATGTCAGGCAGTATGGCACACCATGATGATGTTATTACCATCTATGTCAGATTAGATAAACAATCTATTTCAAGAAGAAGTCATTCATGACGATGTTATATTTTTACACTTGTTATCTTTCCGATGTGTAACATGACAGGATAATAAGTAATAACACATCCACGTTTAATTAATTTTTTTTTAAAGATGTAAAAAAAATATTTTTAAATACTAACTGAAACGCGGTTTTCACCCCCTGAGTTAATGGGAGCGTCCACGGGAACAATATCTCTTGTTTGTTTAGCTTCTTGTCCCTGGCATCCTTCAAATATTATCATAACGTTGTCATCCTAATTGTTGTATATTTAACAGATGATAATCATAACGATACTATGTCATGTTGACATCGCGCAGCGGTTCTCATGCTGTTTCACGGGATACCCCCCAGCACGTATTTCTATATCTAATATACACCTTATTTTACTATAGTCGGAGAAGACACACTTGCATGGAAGAATACACTGGTAATAAGGAAAGCAAATTTCCACGAAAAAATCAGTCAGAGGGCCATACTAGGCGCCCTGACTACGCCTGGGCAAACACAAGAAGATATAGAAATCCACCCTAACCGGTCTGAACGGCAAGTACTACATAATCACAAAATAACGGATAGTTCCATACATATAAAGGCTTGAGAACCGCTTTGACATGTAGTTGAGATAACATGACAGTACTGAAATCAATCTGACGTAACCTTACTAGATGTTATTCCTAAAAGCAAAAGTCAACATTTGTCACAGCTAATAATAACTGATAACTTTTCTTTATTTTGGCAATAACCTGAAACCCAGATTTGTCACGATAACAGGAGTGCTGGTTACAAATGTACTGTACGCTTTCAAACTGGTCTAAGATAACAAGGTTTTATTTTATGAACAGTCCGTGAGCTTTAGGCAATACGGCTTTGCTGATAAAGTGTTCATGAATCGTTACTGTATTTTGCAGAACTTAACACCATTTTACGATTCACAAGCGGGGGACGCCCCTGTGTTGCCGGAGCTCTCAGGCGGAGCAAACGCCCGTGTGATGTTGGGGCCCGCAAGGGAAGCAAAGAATAGTACCACTGCGACCTACAATGCATGTCGTAAGAGGCGACTGATGTAGGCCCTAGGGATGCTATCCGAGTAAATAAAAAGCAGCGCAGAAATTGGATGTTCTGGCCTACTTGTAGGTGCATAACTGGCACAAAGTACAATCGCTTTTATGCTTAGATCACATACAGATCACAAAGAGTGGTTTAACAAGTGGTTGATCTTAGGCTCAGACCACATACAGATCACAAAGAGTGGTTTAACAAGTGGTCGAAATTGAGATTTCGAAGATAACGACAAGCTGGTGATATTATCGGATACTTTGTGATTGTTTCTTCACTACGGATTAATTGGGACGTGCGTTTTCTGTGTTTGAGTTAACTTGCTTGATAAATGTAATCTGGTGGAAATGTTGTTTATTACGCGTTGCTATAGTTAGAAACTTGAAGGGATTCTTGTGCATCTGGTCGGCTGAGGAAGCAATGTGTCATTGCTTCCCTTCTGAATAGCGCATCAATGTCTTTGAATATAACTGTTATAAAAGAATCCGTACATTATCACAGAAAAGAATACATACATACATAATGCAATAATTGAACAACGAAGATGGGTGTTTATGTAAAATAAAAATACAGGATAAAGAAAATTGCAGTATTTTGATCCTGAATGCCTTGATGAGACAAACATAGAAAAGTATATACCAAGAAATTACTTCTGAAGTCGGAGTAAAGTTTGTCTGAATGTCGAGGTACACTGATGACAAAGAAAGCAAGTCTTCACACAAAATAAGTCAGATATGACATATATGACACGGACCTATGAGAAAATAATACAACGGCAGAAATGTTAAGTCCTTCCTTCAAAACATTCCTATTTTTCTTACGTAAAGGTTTATTGACTAGAAAGGGTATACGGCAGAAGAAGTGATTTCATTGCACCGTTTTATCCCACATGTCTCAGTCCCTCTCCGCAGATATAGCACGCTACGAAGTATTGCACAAAGCACGAAGTCCGTAGCAGTCTATGAATCATAGAAGTCTCTGGAAAAAGTGTACCCGTGAACAGAACAGCGCGGTCCGGATTTGAACCCGCGACCTTCTATGCTCAAGGCAAGGGCGTCACCACTTAGCCATGGAGACTGCTACTTAGTGTATACTGTCACAAGTAGGGAACTCCAGATCGGACGAACTGGACGCTCATAGTATCAAATCACTTTATAACCCATGGGAAAAACCACAACCAACTCTAATATGAGTTTATGAGTTTGCTGTGTGAAAAGCAATGCTAAATTATGTTGTGTCAGTGTGGTCATACCGTGTCCCCCGGCAACATGTTATCGGATGCCACGAGTCCTAGTACCTTCTGAGAGTCACGGTTGAGAGAGTTAAGCACCTGATGTCCGCAGGTGACAATTTAAAGTACTTTCTGTAATCAGTGATCTTGAAATCCAGGTCACATACTCGGGACACAATGGGCACTAGAACTGCCAAGCTCTTTTAAAGCCAAAACCAAGTTCTGTACATTTGTAAATTTAGGATGTGTTGTTTTACTTTTTTACCCGTCATTTCGCAGCATGATGATACGGAGGTTGGGCGATTGAACACAGACAAGTATATACAGTATTACATAAATAATGACAAATTAATGAATAAATATGAACATAAACAGTGATGTTTAAACAAACAGTGTTGTGAGTGATGTTTAAACAGTGTTGTGAGTGATGTTTAAACAGTGTTGTGAGTGATGTTTAAACAGTGTTGTGAGTGATGTTTAAACAGTGTTGTGAGTGATGTTTAAACAGTGTTGTGAGTGATGTTTAAACAGTGTTGTGAGTGATGTTTAAACAGTGTTGTGAGTGATGTTTAAACTGTGTCGTGAGTGATGTTTAAACTGTGTTGTGAGTGATGTTTAAAAAAAGTGTTGAGTGATGTTTAAAAAAACAGTTTTGTGAGTGATGTTTAAAAAACAGTGTTGTGAGTGATGTTAAAACAAACAGTGTTGTGAGTGATGTTTAAACAGTGTTGTGAGTGATGTTTAAACAGTGTTGTGAGTGATGTTTAAACAGTGTTGTGAGTGATGTTAAACAAACTGTGTTGTGAGTGATTTTTATGTTCATATTTAATCATGAACTTTTCACTACTTATGTAATACTGTATAAACATGTCTTTGTTCAATTGCCTATTTGCTCAGTATTACCACGGCCGCCCCCAGGGTATTCTCCAGATCTGATCTGGTCTGACCACCTCAGATTTGTAGATCTTCGTACATAGCACTGATACGGAGGATGTGAGCACCGATATGTTCCCCCGAATTTTCAACTCCTAAGCATATCTAATTTTAAAAAAACTCACATTTGGATCTCACTAAGATATAGGGGAAGAACTGAACATACTCTGTTATTCTTGACAATGAACAAGCAAGGTATGGTGTCTGATATAACGAGTTTTTTTCCAAGTTAAAGAAACAGAAATGATATCCTTACAGTCAACGGATCAACGGAAGGATGGTCCTGTCCAGTGACCTCTAAATATCGCAAAGATATTATCATGTCAAGTGTATGGAAGTATTTCTACACAAATCCAGGTAGTAGCCAGCTCAATGAAAATACAACATTTCGGTTGATTAAACCTGTGAAAGTATCAGGCCGATACCGCTAAAATCTTTGTATCGAACATAACGTTTCGGTTCCTTAGAGTCACTGTGAAATGCGGTGTCTTAAAAAAAGTTACCAACACAAGAAGAGACAGAGTCGCAAACATAATAAGAGAGAAAGCTGAGACAGAACCTTGCTTGAATTACATCGAGAGACAAAGAATGAAGTGGTTCGGCAACATAATAAGAATGTAATCAAAGTACACTGTAACCAGTCTTTGATAACAGAATATCAGGAAAGAAGGCGAGAGGATGACCAAGAAAACAAGGGATAGATGGCATAGCAGAATGCTGTCAAAGAGTAAAAATATCTATCACCAAGGCAACTAGAACAGTGCAGGACAAAAACAGACAAAAACGATACTGTGCAACAACCAGGTAGCAGTTTGACGATACAACAAGAGGTCCTAATTTCGTGATTTAAAAAATTGTGTTTGCTATTTCTTGTATGGTTTACATTTATGAGGCAACACAATAAACAAGAAGATATATGGATGCCCTTTATCACTATTCACACATTTATTACAAGGATAATAAACTGAACCATAAAAAGCTGTCCCCTTCAGGAGTATTCCTAGACGTTATGCTCACACAAAGATCAAAGGTTATCACGCATTATCAAAGTATTACTGCGACTAAAATATGGTATCTATCCACAAAGAGTGATTTCTTTGTCGAATGTTATGACTTCGGGAGTAGTCATTACGCCTCTGATTTGTTCGCGAAGGCTTGTTTTCCTAATCATAATCTTCCTCATTATTCAGGCGAGTCTTACTCCGACTTCAGAGGTAAAAGTAGCTTCAATAACATACAAATAAGCAAATACTTGAAGATGTCTAAGAAACAGTGATAAAGCATAAACTCTACAGATTGGCTGATTGATTGAATCATCATCATTGCACTTCGGTGAGTAACCATGTGTACTCCCATCTCTACAGAAAAAAATAAAAGTATTAGTCCCAAACCACTCTGCAGCCACAAACTGACTATATAAACACTATAAACTTTCTGATCTTGGTTAAAACTGTTTGCCTGTCTGTCAGTCACATGAAATATAAAAAAAAATAACATATGCCAAACATATCTTTTCTTTCCTATAACAGTTGTTGCTAAGCGGTTGACCAGACATTTCTCTGATTTCATCATTTCTTCTGAAATCCGTCCCATTCTATGTTCATTACATTTTGCAGACATCTATTTTCAAATGCACTCAACTTAACTTCCTATATATTTATGCATTTATCAACTACATCTGCATGTGTTGGATACAGACAACATTGGAATTGAATATTCGTAATTTAGTTTTGTCTGTTATTGGTTTGCGTTCGTCCTTTACAACCAGTTTGATCATTTTTTGTGATATGTTTGGTCTTTGCCAAGAACGACTTTATGTTGAGCCTCAGTTTATGTTCCCCTACATTTGTAGGGCATTTAGTTTTAAAACTACGCAACTTTGAGTATCATATTTGATTGAGGCATCTAAAAGCTGTGATGTTGCTTTGACAATTCGTAGCATAATTTATTTTTTTTGTATCGCCCATGCAGTCAATATTGCTACCTAAATTTGTGAACTGTTATTTTTATCCTTTTGAATTTCAGCTTGATATCTGCATTTCCTGTTAAATGTTCTTCATGTCGTTCGACTTACCTTTGGATAAAAACATATATTAATTGTTGATGTATATTTATATATGTATTGAGAAATGCTATAAGATTGTGGTTAGTGTACTTAAATCATATAAACGTGGTCCCAGTATCAAACTCCACACCAGGAGCAAGATTTTTTCCGAAGTTACAGCTCTCAGTTCTACCTAGTTTTAATTTGATATCAGATAAATACTTGGAAGTAAAATACAACAAGAGTGATGTTTACCACATTACCTATTGTGTGCCGTTAGTCATAGAACACTCTATATTTACTTATAAATATCATAGTAGACACTTTATTAACCAATATATCTCATAGTAAACACTTTATTAACCTAACTATCTCATGGTAGAAACCCAATTTACCAACAGTAAACCCTATATTTACCAATATATCTTATGATAAACACATTTATCACTATGTGTCATACTAAACAACATATTCACAAAATATATCTTATGATAAACACATTTATCACTATGTGTCATACTAAACAACATATTCACAAAATATATCATACAAAAGACCATATAAGCCAAATATTTCATTGTAAAAATGTAAATCACCAACATATCTCAAGTTATGAACACGGGTGTTGTTTACTCATGTATAAGCATATGATAATGCAATGTTTTTGCTCGTAAATGGAGTGATTATTTTCAATAACAAAAATAATGTTTCATCAAATCTAATGAATTTCCTTGTATGTAACTCACATTCAGACATAGAAACGAGGAGCACATTAAACAAATAATATACATATATACGAGGGAAAACACAAATACATGTATATGAAAGTGTACTCACATGGTATTACTAGAGTTCCAAAAGACAGGTGGTAGTTGTCTGCCACTATCAACATAGGACAAAGCTGTAGGTAACAACAGCAGAAAATAGTGAACCACACAACTCATTTTACGTTCCAGTTGGGAAAATTTCACGCAAATCTCCACCATTCCGATGCACAAACAGTAAAGAAGCTGAGTGACCGAGAGAATATAATGGAAGATAATTCCTATATACACGTTAGGAGGATTGAGTAACTTCTACTTCACAATGTACAAGAAATAACATACGTAAAGTGTACATAAGTGTACGTATTCTTTCCGTGATGTACATTTATAGTTTCTTATAAATGATGTACAGCTTAGAAATAAATATAAATAATATTAGCAGAGCTGTTCCTGCCTTTATTTAAATACTTTATGTAGATCTCTACACGGTTCTTATATCTAGACGTGAGCTGTTTTATAGTGTTTTAGCCTTCAGCAAACATGTTTCTATCCTTAGATGAGATGTTTGTTGTAGAAATTCATAATTCAAACATGTGTTTTACCTTATGAGAAATACAGTTTTCCTTGTTTAAAGTCTTCTTAAATATAAATATTAATTTAAAGAGATTCTGGTAAATCTTCTGCTGCCTGTTTATGCTAGTGCCAGTCAAGACCGATAAGAAATCACAAATCCTCTAAATTGTATTTAGATAACAATTCACAAGAAGAAAAAACTCCTCCGTTATGTTATCAAAGTTAAAGTATATCCGTGAATTAAGGTCACTTGAAATCCGTTAATCCCGAAATCACAACTGATAATAATCCGTAATAGAAGAATCACATATTTGTATTAAAAAAAACACAAAACGCATTTCCGATATTCCCGGAACAAAACACCTTACAAATGTGAACGAATAGGCACAGGTAAAATTTGATTGACAGAATGGAGAGAGAGAGCACTGTGTTTCTCTGTTATACTTTACATGTCAAGGCATTTCGGTGTGGCGAAATATATAATTTTCTACATTCTATGTTTACGAAGTTAAACATCTAAAGAAAATGATTACTTTTCTGCAAAAATAAGAATTCTTGACTTTTCTGTAAGAAAATGGCAGGTGTAAAGCTGCAAGAAGTTTGCGCACAGACACACGGAACCAAGACGTAGACAAGGCGGATTGACTCGTGTAGGCGACATCAGCCGGCACACAGTTCGCTCCCGCCCTCACTCTCTCTCATGCTAGTTTGTCTGTCACTCTCTCAACACTCGCGGTCCCGACGCTACTCGAACAGACGCGGGTCAGGGATTCTCAAAACTGATGTTTTAGACACTAAAAGATGCGTTTATGTTGTAGTTTTGTTTATTTTATTTTGTATCTTATCATCCAAGTTAACCATTCTTTGTGATATGTGTAGTTTAGACAGAAAACATGGGTACGTTACGCTCTTTCTTAGGCCTCTACGATATGTAGCACAGGCACATTCGAATTTCCGCCAAACATATTGCAGTTTAATTGATTTCTTTGTTACGAATTGCGGTCCTGATCAATATGGCGACGGACTGCAACAAGGTTGGGTCATATTTTGCAGTTAGGGAAACTACCTTAAAATATGATTCTTCAGCTTTGATGTTCTTCATCTTTTGTCGTCACACTGTTACCGAGTTCCTGCCCAGTGTCGTGTTTTTCTGTTTTTGTCTTGCGCTGTTCTGGTGGCTTGGTTGGTTGTTATTTTTGCTCTTTGACAAGATAGTTTCATTAGTTATTAATGAACCAGGAGCCGTAGATCGAACGACGATGTGTCCTAAAAGTATGTAGTACAGTAACAAATGAAACTGTTTCCTCGAATGAAATTCTCCAAATATACAATGCCTAGACGGTGAAACGGGTAAGAGTCGCTAAAAGAAAACTATATGCTCCGAATGAAACCTATTCAGACTACCCAGTGTGGATTCCAGGCTGAAACACAAACCGTAGAGCACAACTTAAGTACTGCTATGATACGTACGCCAGCGAAACAAAATAGGGCTTCACGAACGAAGCATACAGAGCAAGCTATGGAGACCCTTGCGGGACTCCAACTGATGTGGAGGCAATACATCAAATAGTTCTTCTTCGAATGCTCCATATAGACCACTTGTACACCCCTCTTTGTAATTTGTATATGATCTGAGCCTAAGAGCGATTTACGTTGTGCCAGTTATGCACTTACCGATTTCTACGTCACATTTTATTTACTAGAATAGCTTTCCTAGGCCCCTACCTCAACCGCCTCGTAGGTCGGAGTGATACTATTCTTTGCTCCCCTTGCAAACCCCGACAACAGGGATGATCTAATAGTTAACACTAAGTATAAGAAACTAATCGTAAAAAGAAAAGAAAAAGAAGTTGTAAGCAAAAGAAAATACACTTCTGTCAACAAAGTACAGATTTGTCTAGCTGCCAACACTTGACAAAAGTTACAGAAATGTACGAGATAATACAATCTGAAGAGCCGATGATGGTACTTGTTAACTATGAGACAGATAGCAGAACAACTTGGCACTCTCTCTTCTTCAGCACTTCCTCTTCTTGAAATATCAAATATGTCATGTGACTATCTAGCTTATCATTAGATCATTTATCTATTTACCTTTTAACTCCCTCACCCCTCCCCCTCCCCACTTCCCTTCCCCAACCTTCAGGACAGAAAAGCATTTGATAAAATATTAAAAGCAACATTTTGTTAACTATTTCTTTATTTCAGACTCACTGTATGTCTTTTTTCTGTGATATCTACTACACATTCACGTACATATTCACAAGCTTCTTCTTCTAATCCTCCTCCATATCGACCACTTGTTAAGCCCTGCTTTGTGATTTGAATGTGATCTGAGCCAAATAGCGATTGTACGTTGCTCCAGTTATGCGCCACCCTGCATCTCGACCACTTGTTAAACCCCTCTTTGTGGTTTGTATGTGATCTGAGCCAAAGAGCGATTGTACGTTGTGCCAGTTATGCGCCACGCTACATATCGATCACTTGTCAAACCCCTCTTTGTGATTTGTATATGATCTGAGCCAAAGAACGATTGTACGTTGAGCCAGTTATACGCCTACAAGTAGGCTAGCACATCAGATTTCTGCGATGCTTTTTATTTACTAGGTGAGTTCCTAGATCCCTACCTCGGTCGCCTCTTACGACATGCCTTGTAGGTCGCAATGTTAGTATTTTTGCTCCCCTTGCGAGCCTAGTCACCACAGTGGCTCATCAATGATCAATGTTTCTTCTTCTTCTTCTTTGCGTTCGTTCTTTACGACCAATTTTAATCACTCTTTGTGATATGTTTGATGTTGCCAAGAACGTGTATACGTTACACATTGGTTTGGTAGGCCCTAAACGCATAGACTTCTACACGTTTAGGACACATGCATCTGATTTCAGCCAAACCTCTTTAATCGCCTCTTACGACATGCAAGGCAGGTAACAGTGGTTCTATTCCTTACACCCCAAATGTGGGCCCCGGTAACCACTCGGGCGAATGATCAATGCTTATCTTGATCTAACCGAGAATAGGGTACAGTGGATAAATAGTGAAATAAATTGGGCTATTTTATCACTAGTCGCTGGACTCGATAACATAAAAATAACCATTTAGCTTTGATACCATACTACAGTATAACTCCAGATGTGGTACACTAAAGTGGTGGTTTTCTGTTTGAAAAATCTTAGTTACTCATCTGTACAAATGTGTGTCCTATCGGATAATATGCACACATTTTGGCAAAAACTCGGATGTGAATGTTTTACATTCCGTAGAGGAATATCAGTTGCTAAACCGCCCGTGTGTTGTCAGGGACCGAGGGGGGAGCAAAGGATAGTAACACTACGACCTACAAGGCATGTCGTAAGAGGTGACTGAGGTAAGGGTCTAGGAAAGTTAAACTAGTAAATAAAAAGCGTCGCATAAATCGGATGTGCTGGACTACTTGTAGGCGCATAACTGGCACAATGTACAATCGCTCTTAAGCTCAGATCACATACAAATCACACAGTTAGCAAGTGGTCGATATGGAACGTTCGAAGAAGAAGAAGAAGAATTAAGACTTCACAGGATCTGTGTGAGATTCATTAATCTGGAAATCTCAAAGGAAAAGAGTGAAACGTGTGATCTGTTATGTATTGGATTAACGTATCTTTAATGCATGGAGAGCAGCAGTGAGGGTGGCTTAAAAGAAAAGAAAAAACCGACCATCACATACAGAGGCAAAAGAGAGCGCTGAGGTCAGAGAGGTCATCCTGTTTATCAACTCCAGTCTCCAGTTTCACCTGAAGCAACTGTGGCAAGGATCGCCACTCCACAATAGGACATTACAGCCACAACAGACGATGTGATTCAGCACAGAACAAACTAGGTGTCGTAAAGTCTCCTGAGATAAAGAGACCTTTTTATTCCGAAGCACAATTTATCGACTTAAGAACAAGTCTTTTTTTTTAATAACGTAGTCCACAACCACGAAAAAATAATAATTAACTAGCTTCGGAGAATCGTAGGGAAGAGGCAAATGTTTAACGCAACTTGATTAAGAAAGCATTTGGTATCTATAAAATCCAGTTTTGAGAATCGCTGTTCGATGATGCGCCGCGGAACGTGACGATAACACAATGTTGTTGGTGGTGGTAGTGGTGGTGGTGGTTGTTTTGGGCGGGCTAGTGTACTACCAAGGGCAGTAAGTGAGGGCGACAACAATGAAAATTGTACATAAAAGATGGCTGTAATGATGACAACTTGAGTCCGGAACTTCAGGGTGGGGAGTGGTACCCTAGCAAGTCTAGTCTTACAGGATTGGAAGCGAGACACAGTTATGAATTCTTTGAGTCACTATGTACATGCGTGTTATACTGACACATCGCTAGTTGTCTACGTTGAGCCGCCACACTGTACTACTGAAGTATGCTGAAAGAAAACTAGGTGTCTGCACGTTTCTTGGATCAAGTATCGAATGAGAGAGAAACTGTGACAACACTGAGAGTTAGTACGTGAATGAACAATAACAGATCGGGTATAAGTGCTATGTTAGTACAACGAGCTATACATACGAACAAAATAATTTTTGAACACAATTTATTTGTAAAACAGTAACAAATAAGTAAGCAACAAATAAGGTTTTACTACAAAATGCAGTACGAGGCAGGGGACGATCAAGACGAAGGTGTCAGCTGGACATCAAAGAAACGGTGAACGTCATGCTGGAGGAAGTGGAAACGCTGGAAAAGGCCGGGGAACTTGCTAAACATAATTTTTTACACACACTGGCTTGTATTCTTCTTCTTCTTGCATTTCCCCACTATAAATTCAAGGGTGGGGGACTGCCTAGAGTAGTTGATAGTAGCTCGGCCTGCTAGCTGTGAGACGCCTCATAGCTCGGGTTCGAACCTACTGTCCGGCATTTGTTCGACTCCCTGGTCTTACTCAGGACTATAACGTGAGTACCTCTGAAGTCGGAGAAAATCTGCCTGGATAGCGAGGGAATACTAATTACGAGTACATTGAGCACACGGCTGCCAGTGTAAAGTAATTTACAATGTGCACGCTGCTGCCATTGTAAGAAATTGGAAAAACGGATTTTCACGCAAAAATCAGTTTCAGAGATGAAACTTCGTCTGAGTTGAAAGCGGACGAAAGAAAAAAAAAAATTTCAAGGGTAGTCGGGACGATTGGTATGGTGCTTCTGACTGATTTTTTTGCGTGAAGGTATGGTTTACTTATTATCAGTGTCCCTCGCCTCACATGCATGCCTTCTCCGGCTTCAGAGGAGTACGGGCTGTGATGAAAGTGAAGTTCCGCAATTGACATGCTACTACTTAATCCCCCACAAAACAAACATATGTTGAATTACAGTCTCCGAAAGTCAGTTCCAAAAGCTATCCGTAACAGCAGTCGTGTTCTCTTATTTCAGTTTGAATATTTTCTTATTAGCAAGAGGGACTGTACAAAGTATAGAGGCATAGCGCTACTGAGCCACACTGGGAAAATATTCTGCAAAATACTTGAGAAAAGGCTCCGCCACATCATCGAGCCACAGCTTAATGACTCCCAAATGGGATTCAGGAAGAACAAAAGCTGTACAGACGCAATATTCGCCCTCAGACAGTTAGTAGAAAGGACTATCGAATCCGACAAACATTTACACGTTGCATTTGTAGATCAGGAAAAAGCGTTCGACCGCGTAGATAGGCACAAGTTGTGGAAAATACTAACAACCTATGGAGGTCAATGACCACCTAATCAACCTTTGCAAGAACATTTATACTGACAGCCAATGTACGATTAGAACAAATACAGGATTATCAGAAAAGTTTCACGTAGGGTCAGGAGTAAGACAAGGTTGCGTACTATCCCCGCTGCTATTCATCACGTACATTGACCACATTTGTAAAATAGCTAACACCAGCGAAGGAAACAAACTCGGAGAACTCTTAAATGAATTTCTTTTGCAGACGATCAGGCAATCATATCAACAACAGAAGAACAGCTACAACAACACATCAACAGACTCCAGTTAGCATGTAACGAATACAACATGAGAATTAACATCGACAAAACAGAAGTAATGACATTCGCCAGAGAGGAAAACACTACCAACATCTCCATCGATAATCATCTACTAAATCAAGCAAAAGATTTCACATACCTGGGAGCATTTTTTCAGCAAATGGAAGAATAACTAATGAAATTCAACACAGATGCAACAAAGCAAATCAAATGATAGGGCAAATGGCGCCAATTTTAAGATGCAAACACGTCACCATGAACACAAAAAGAGCAATGTTCAACACAATCTTTCTCCCACATTATGTTACCAGTGCCAAACCTGGACGCTGACAACAAACGATAGAAGAAAACTAGTCACAACAGAGATGAAGTGTCTACGCAGAATGCTGGGTGTAACAAGAAGAGACCGGTTGAGAAATGAAGACATCAGGAAAAAGTGGGTACAACATCAGTACTAGACTTCATCAAGAAACAACAAATTAAATGGTTCGGTCACGTAAGCAGATTACCATCAGACAGTGCACCCCAAAGAGCAATGCTGCTCCGATACAATGGGTACAAAGCAAAAGGCCGGCCACGCAAAGATGGACCTCAGAGATAACAGAGGCGACGAAAGAGACTATCTACGAAGCGCATACTAGGGCCCGTTTTAGAAATCTCTTCCTGACCTGACGCTGTGAGGCATACGGATTCGAGAAAGAAAGAAGAAAGAATATTTTCTTTAACCTATTCATCAGTGGCGGCTCGTGATCATTTTTATTGGTGTGGCCAGACATTTTTCTGAATAAATCATGGTTTTTGTTGCTATATTTTAATTTATAAAATAATAAATACACGTTATACATTATTTTTGGTGGGGCCCGCCCCACTGGCCCTTAATGACGAGCCGCCACTGCTATTCATATTATGTTATTCCTACAGCTACAACACAGTTTCCTGTATCCTATAATATGTCACACTTCACTACTTTGCACTCACATAATCACATATGTGTTATCAAAAAAGCACTTAAAATTGATCGTTTAGATATGAGGATTGCACATATTTCACTATTCATTGCATTAATCAATAACATAAGCAGAACGATAATACTAACTTACTCTTTCGTGTTTTAATAAGGTTGCTATTTACTTGAGAGAGAGAACGATGTGCATTACATTTGTTGATAAACTGTTGGAGAATAACTATACTTGCATGCATATAGCGCCCGGGGGGTGCCGGAGCCAGCAAGGGAAGCAAAGAATAGTACCACTGCAACCTACAATGCATGTCGTAAGAAGCGACTGATGTAGGCCCTAGGGATACTACCCTAGTAAATAAAAAGCTGCGCAGAAATCGGATGTGCTGGTCTACTTGTAGGTGCATAACTGGCCCAACGTACAATCGCTCTTAGGCTCGGATCACATACAAATCACAAAGAGTGGTTTAACAAGTGGTCGACATGACTCGTTCGATGAAGAATTAGAAGAATTTACAACACACCTCAGAAGTCGAAGAAGCCTCCCATCCCCCATGTATGGCTGGTGACACTGATAGTAAGGAAAGCATACCTTTACGCAAAAATCAGTCAGAATTGCTAGAACAGAAGAGTACAACACACTTTGGTAAAAATCAGAAAAAAAATCAGAAAACTTGGTTCAATTCATAATGTGTTTCAACAAAATAATCGGTTTGTCTTTCCAGTTCTAAGTCGAGCAATATTCCATAAAAAAAAAAAAGCTTGACATCACACGAAAATAGAGTACAATAAAATTCGATATCGAGAATGTACTGAACTGTTAAGCTACGATAGTCGATCATCGTTGTACCAGGAGATACAGCACCGAAAAATATCACATTCTACTTCCAATTCAACTGTCATCTGCGTTTGAGAATCGTTCATTTTTCCCGGGAGATTTGTGCACGTGACTTGAGTGTTTAGTAGTGTTTGTGACAAGAATGACAAAAGGGCATACTTTTTTCTCTAGATTTTTTATTTATTGTGTTTAATTTCTATCTTTCTATTGTCGTTATAATCTTCTGAACTGATGTTATTCTAGTTTGTTTGAGCGATCTGTTGAAAGAAGACACGTAGATCGATACATGTTAGTGATCAATTCTATCTATTGCGTAGATGGATTTGTGAGTGATCAATTCTATATATTTCGTATATCGATATGTGAGGGATCAATTCTGTCTATTGCGTAGATCGATATATAAGGGATCAATTCTATCTATTGCGTAGATCGATATGTGAGGGATCTCTCTCTCTCTCGCGATCCCCGCCTAGACTGATGAACCAAATTTTATCATGAATTTTACTGTTGATTTTAGAGACTCCGTCCCTCCGTACAGCTTCTCGCGAAGCTCTGTGTTATCGGGCTAAGTTTCTTTTCTCATGGCTGCTGACCGCTGGCAGTCTTGCAGTATGTGCTCTGCTGTCATTTCCGCCTTTTCACAGTGGCACAGGCTAGTTGTGTCGATTTTAAACTTGTTAAACATGTGGGCTCGGAGTCTGTTATGGCCGGTACGGAGGAGGAATATAGCAACTTGTTCTCTACGGGACAGACCAAAGTACCCATCACTGCTGTTGTGTTGTGGGTGGTCTTTCGACCATTTTTATTGTACTGCCAGCCGATAGTTGTCCTGGCCTCCTCATAGCTAATCTCGTGATCAGTCTGCGGTAGTCGCCATCCTTCTTTTGCCTTCCTCGTTACCGCCTATGTTGCAGTGTAATGGTATTCATTGAATGACCGTGCGTTTAAGTGCGTTTACTAGTACATCGAGGATCACTATCAGCTCCTCGTGTTATGCTTTGGGTGCGGTTTTTAGTGCAGTGATGACCGACAGAGCATCGGTGAACATCACGACTTTGTTGCGCGAGGCGTTTCTTTTCTCTAGGATCATTTCGGCTGCTGTTCTTAGCGCCTCTGCCTCTGCCCGGTAGTTGTTTGACAACTTGCCTGTGGCAATCGACTTTGTGACCTTCACTTTCTTTGACAGTTTAAGCACTATGAGGGATCTATTATATCTATTGCGTCGATCAATTTGTAAGTGCTCAATTCGATCTATTGCGTAGATCGATTTCAAGTCGGCACGTATTCAATCAATCAATTATTTTTCTGCTCGCCAACTATGAATTCGGGTTTAGTCATGGCGTTACCATTGCACATCTGACTGATTTTTGGGTGTGGACTTGCTTTTATTATGCAGTGCCCCTCGCTATTTAGACGAGCCTTACTTCGACTTTAGAGGCTAAGTAGTTACGCCCTTGCCGTTAATTGCGTATCCTTTACAGGACTTTGCGAATCAACTCGCAGCTTTTTAACACTGTTTGTGATTTTTCTAGGCATTATTACGTTCAGTAGTTTGTCATTGCTTTCTGAACGGGTCGTGCCATCGTTCTTTGTAAAATCCACACGAAACAATTTGCAACCAAATTGTCCACAGCGTTATTCGAACTCAGAACGTCGGGGTTAATAGACCACGTCACTATCCCCTAAGCCACAGACGCCACCAGGCCCTTGCCTTACGTTCCTAATATCGTGGGTTTGAATCTGGACCGCATAGTTCTGTGCACGAGTTGATTTTTGAAGAGATCTGTAGGATTGTTGACGGAGCTACGGAGTCCGTTCTTTGTGCAATACTCTCGGCAGATGACGAGCCGTTTCTTCGTAGAGGGACTGAGACATACAGGGTCAATTCCGATACAGTGAATCAATCCTTCGGTTTTATATAACCTTTATATCAGCAGTTCCCAAACTTTGCATTAGCGTGGACCCCTTTTAACTACATTTTGCTGCCGATACTCCCACAAGTTTCTATAAATGAAAATGGACAGGAATGAATTATCTGTGTGTTACAATAGTAAACAATGTCTGCAATTTAACATTTGAATAAAAATAAAGTAAACATTAGGTCTATAATTAGGTTTACAATTTATTTTTCGGATTGAAATGTCAAAGATTATAATATTTCTCTACCTCTGAAGTTGGCAAAGTCTCACCGCATGGCGAGGGACACCAGTCAAATGGTAAGCAGGTTTCAAGCAAAAATCAGTCAGAAGCGCAATACCAAGGCGTTATAACTACCGCCTGAATTGGCTACGGACGATCGTAGAAGAAGATTTCTTCAAGGGCTTGAGGACCCCCCTGTGAGTACCTCGTGGAGCCCTGGTGTCTACTGACTACTTTGGGAAAGGCTACTTTAGTTCAATCAACCAATAATTGAATTAATCTCCGAGTTTTCTAAACTTCCTGCAAATGTGGTATCATGTGCTCCAAATGCAGTGGCGGCTTGTCATTAGGGGCAAGTGGGGCCGGTTCCCACCAAAAATAATATGTAACGTGTATTTGTTTTATGAATTAAAATATAACCTAACCAAAATCATGATTTTTTCAGCAAATTTTTGTCTGGCCCACCAACAAAAATGATCACGAGCCGCCACTGTCCAAATGTATACCTCTATATACCCAGAAAAGCTTCACTGTTGTTACCCACATTGGTACCTTCTAGTATGTTTTAGCTGGTACATATGTACAGTCTTAGTCAGGTGTTCAGGGCAGGATTATCTGCAGAATTATAAGTCAAGATAGTTTTATCCCATCATTAATATTCCGTCGCTTACCAGGGTAGATAATCTGACATTTGGTTGTGCTTAAGCCTACCATTATAAACTGTGCGTTTGCGTTAGTTTCTTGTAGTTTTTTTTCCTTGCGTGTGACGTTTAACTCAATATGTTTGAGATAACAGATGAGTGATGTTTTTACATAACTCTATATTATCTATCTTTCTCTCTCTCTCCCTCTTTCTTTATTTCTCTCACCTTCTTCTCTCTTTATCTGGTTCGTCTTCCTCACTGATCTCTCTTCTATTTCTTACTCTCTCTCTCTCTCTCTCTCTCTCTCTTCTATTTCTTTCTCTCTCTCTCTCTCTCTTCTATTTCTTACTCTCTCTCTCTCTCTCTCTCTCTATCTCTCTCTCTCTCTCTCTCTCTCTCTTCTATCTTCACTTGCTTGTACAACATTTTGCTATATTCTAATAACGATATTAAGAACACCTTACGATATCAGTTCTTCTTTGAACGTTCCATATAGATCACTTGATAACCACTCTGTGTGATTTGTATGTGATCTGAGCCTAAGAGCGATCGTACGTTGTGCCAGTTAAGCGACTACAAGTAGGTCAGCACATCTGATTTATGCGATGCTTTTTACTAGTGTCTTCTTCTTTCTTCTTTGCGTTCGTTCTTTACGACCAATTTTAATCACTCTTTGTGATATGTTTGATCTTTGCCAAGAACGTGTATGCGTTGCACATTGGTTTGGTAGGTCCCTAAACGCATAGACTTCTACACGTTTAGGACACGTGCATCCGATTTCAGCCAAACCTCCTTAGTCGCCTCTTACAACATGCGTGGCAGGTAACAGTGGTTCTATTCTTTACACCCCAAATTTGGGCCAGGTAACCACTCGGGCGGTTTACTAGTGTAGCTTCCCTAGAACCCTACCTTAGTAGCTCGCAGTGTTACAATTCTTCACTCCCCTTGCGAGCCCTGGCAACACACGAGAGACACTTCCTTCAATAGGAACAAATCTTCAGAAGAAATTGTGGGTGACCGGTGAAGACCTCAACCTCAACGCCCTGCTTACGACAACATAACGGAGTAGTCGCATAGTAGGAACTGATCGCAGAAGAAGAAGAAGACGAAGTATTACCCTTTCTTCTATCTCTAACATTCAACTCTTTCTCGTCACACACGGTGTATGTCAACTATTGTTTTCGTCTCCCGCGTTCGCCTGCCTTGAATTCAGACGTAGTCAGGGTGTCTAACGTTGCGCTTCTGACCTATTTTTGCGTGAAGGTGTGCTTTTCTTATTATCAATATCCCCCGCCATACAGGTCTTTTTTTCGAATTCAAAGGTAACTATTGTTATCTCTCTCTCTCGCGATCATTCTTAGGCCGCTTTAATCATTCGATTGTGATATTTAAGTTGACAAACATCAAGAACGTATTGTACGTGCACAGCCTTCAGTACCTATTGGAGTACAGGTGCGTTTCCTTCAGCGGCGTGTTCGATTTCAACCAGCGTTTACTGGGTTCACTCTTCGTTAGTCTTTTGCTGTTCCCAGCCAAAACCCACAAGGCAGCAGGCTGCTATTTTGTTTCAAGGCAGCGACCCGTAGACGATCTGCCCTCCCTGCTGTTGAGCGTCATCTTCCCAGACTATTGTTATCTTATCAACTGTATTATCGTCATCGTCCGTGTAATAAGGCAGATATAATATGATGATAACACACTTGATACAGCTCTTGGTATCTGGCTATGTTAATATTTATCTTATCCGTGATAATATTTAAATGACACCCCTCGACTTCATAGCATAGCATCAGTATGAGTAATCAAATGGACGACTACAAGTATGCATATTTATGACAGTTTATTGAATAGTTAACAGAGAGGTCTGTTATTGAATGCTGAGTGTCATCATAACATAGATTAACCTGTTAAATTCAATAAAGAGAAAAGTCTGGTTATAAGCGTGTTTGTATGAAAGGTGTTTGTGCACGGTGAATAGTTGTGTCTATAGTGTTTGTTTGTATGTGTGGTGTGTGTTTGTATGTGTGGTGTGTGTTTGTATGTGTGGTGTGCATTTGTATATGTGGTGTGCATTTGTATGTGTGGTGTGCATTTGTATGTGTGGTGTGCATTTGTATGTGTGGTGTCCACCCATGTGGTACCGGGGCCTGCATGGGAAGCAAAATATAGTACCACTGCGAGCTATAAAGCATGTCGTAAGAGGCGACGGATGTAGGGTCCTAGGAAAGCTACCCTAGTAAATAAAAAGCATCGCAGAAATTGGATGTGCTGGTCTACTTGTAAGTGCATAACTGGCACAACTTACAATCGCTCTTAGGCTCATATCACATACAAATCACAAAGAGTGGTTTAACAAGTGATTGATATGGAGCGTTCACAGATGAAGGAGATAATTAGTATAGTAACAAAAAGCTTTAGTTCATCTTCTTCTTTGCTTTCGTTCTTTACGACCAATTTTAATCACTCTTTGTGATATGTTTGATCTTTGCCAAGAACGTGTATACGTTGCACATTGGTTTGGCAGGCTCCTAAACGCATATATTTCTACACATTTAGGACATGTGCATCCGATTTCAACCAAACCTCCTTAGTCGCCTCTTACGACATGCGTGGCATGTAACAGTGGTTCTATTCTTTACACCCCAAATTTGGGCCCCGGTAACCACTCGGGCTCTTTAGTTCATAACTATTCACGTTTGGGTCAGAAATTATCGGTGTGCACACGGTACACAGTTGAATTACAGGAAATCCAGATCCTTTACCTGGGGATGTTAAGCTACAAGTACTTCTGAAGTTGGAGTAAGGCTCGCCTGATGGCAAGAGATACTGGTCATAAGGAAACAAGTCTTGACGCAAAAATTAGCCAGAGGTTTTATGTTAGAAGCATTGACTACGCGTAAAAGCATAGCGGACAAACGAGTGAAAAATGAATTGGAAACAAAAATAATTAATGTTGCATGCATCATTTCTAAATAAGTTAATTATTTCTTTCTTTTGTCCTTCTCTGCTTTTTTTTTTTTGCCTTTAGACGTAGCAGGTTTAACTGATGATCGGTTTCTGAGATAATGCACGCTCAGTCGCTTGACATGGTATGATATTGTGAAGTTTTAGGTTTGTCTGTAACTCCATCAACCCATCTTTTCTTGGTCTGCCCCTTCCTCTTGATGATTCCATTTTCAGGTTGTACGCTCTTACAACTGGTGTATTCGGGTTCATTCTGACCAAGTGGCCAAACTATTTGAGTCTCTGTTTTTCAATGAATCTAATAACAGGTGTTGTTCTGACTGTTCTTCTAATTTCCTCATTTCTTATATAGTCTCTTCCAGGGGCGGCTCGTTATTGAGGGCCAGTGGGGCCCCACCACTAACCGAAAGGGAGAATAACTTCCCGGAGTAGACAAATGATAGTAAATACTCCAAAAACCATTATTTTTCCGAAAATTTGTGTCTGGCCACACCAAGAAAACCTACTACGAGCCGCCACTGGTCTCTTCTAAAATGTTATTAATGTACTAAATACAATAGAACATCACAAGTAAGTTGCTCGCCCGAGTGGTTACCGGGGCCCAAATTTGGGGTGTAAAGAATAGAACCACTGTTACCTGCCACGCATGTCGTAAGAGGCGACTAAGGAGGTTTGGATGAAATCGGATGCACATGTCCTAAACGTGTAGAAGTCTATGCGTTTAGAGGCCTACCAAACCAATGTGCAACGTATACACGTTCTTGGCTCAAATATCAAACATCACAAAGAGTGATTAAAATTGGTCGTAAAGAACGAATGCAAGGAAGAAGAGAAGAAGTAAGTTGCTTCAGATGTGTCATTATGATATAAGTAAACTCTGACGGCCATCCTATGAACAATTAGATCTGATCATGTGCTACAGTATAACTTCAAATGTGGTAGTTGAAAGTGTAGTTTTCTGTTTGTACACCTTATAGTTACCCGTTCGTAAAGATTGATGTACAGTTAGATGATATGCAAACACTTTGACTCTCTGTGGCTAAGCGGTTAAGCCCTTCCATTGCGTTCGGAAGATGGTGGGTACGAATCCAACAGCGCCGTTTTGTTCACGAGTGCATTTTTTCGAGTGGCTTCAATGATTGTTGCCGAGGCTACGGAGTTCGTGGTTTGTGCAATACTTTCAGCAGGTGAGTGCTATTTCTGCGGAGATGAACCGAGCCATAATGGGTAAAACCCTGTGCAATGATGTAAATCGTTCGGGTCTTGACCCTTAGGCAGAAGTTTGGATGTCGTACGTGAAGTTGGGACTTAACAGAGGTGCCACTTACTCACGTTCCTGGTGAAACAAACCACAGATCACAAAAGGGGTTAATTTTAGTTGATAAGAACAAACTAATCAAATAAACATTACTGGTGAAGACACAACAACTAATAAATCTTCTTGTTCCTAGTGAAGCATAAGACGACAACTGTTCGTTAAACAAAACATAATACAAATAATCGTTAGTTCTATAATCTTGAATACAACAAGCAAGAAAAAAAAAACAATTTTTTTAAAAATTGAGCAAATTTGAAGATATTTACACACCAAAAAAAGCCAATTACATTGTACGAAAATTCCCCACGTAGATTGCAAATGTAGACAGATCTACGCCGTATTATTATCTATTTTAAATAGAATGTAGATGTCTGTTTTTAATGTAAACATCAAGCCAGTGCTGACTTTGAAACCGTGTTTATTTATGTTGTCTAGAATCCTGCTGATCTACCATTTATTCAGTTTAAACGGGCTTGTTGTTCTTAGGGAAAAACGGGCATTATTTCGTTGCTGACGTGTAGCTAACATAACAAACAGTCACCATTATCGTGTTCACGAAATCTGAATAGAATACCGACCCTGGGATTACTTCCAGGTAGTAGCTTGTTGAGCTAATAGCAGGGAACCCTCTTATCTTTGGCTTTTTGTCACCACAAAAACAACATACTATACATTCATGTAAAATCTAAATGTGTTTGAATGCGGAAAAATCAGTGCGGATACAAAATAATAATTCAGTGCCTTCAAGAGCATTTCTTGTTCATCTTTGTTCGTTCTTAAAAGTCCTCTTGAATATGATCAAAGAACACATTGGTTCGGATTAGATTGTCAAGATTTCTTAAAAGAAGCTTGTGCAGCTGTACTGTACTGCTAAAGGACATATCTGCTTTCAATCCTCATCTTGGGAGTAACCTCCTAGATTAAAAGGATTAAGGGCTTGGCGATGTGAAGTTTGGTGAAAGCCTACATCAGAGTGCTTGATATGTGGTGATGCTGAGAACATCTACATCACATTCAGCTTCATTATTTTTTTCTTCTTCGAACGCACCATATCAACCACTTGTTAAACCCCTCTTTGTGATTTGTATGTGTTATGAGCCTAAGAGCGATTGTACGTTGTGTCAGCTATGCGCCTACACGTACATCCACATTCGATTTCTGTGACGCTTTTTTATTTACTAGGGTAGTTTCTCTAGGCCCCTACCTCAGTCACCTTGTATATTACTATTCTTTGCTCCTGTAGTGGGTCCTGGCATCACAGGGGCGGATTTAACATCTAAATCAGGTCTAAAGGAGAAGGATGTGCTTAATTGCGTTGAGTATCTCCATAAACCTCGGTCCTTCTCAGTGGAAAGCGACATGCCATCTGTCGAAAGTGTTGCACAAGCATGATCTTCGCAGCTTCGGCAACGATCAAAAGAGGTCTTCTTCTTCTTTGCGTTCATTCTTTACAACCAATTTTAATCACTCTTTGTGATATGTTTGATCTTTGCCAAGAACGTGTAAACGTTGCACATTGGTTTGGTAGGCCCCTAAACGCATAGACTTCTACACATTTAGGACACATGCAATTGATTTCAGCCAAACCTCCTTAGTCGCCTGTTACGAAATGCGTGGCAGATAACAGTGGTTTTATTCTTTACACCCCAATTTAGGCCTCGGTAACCACTCGGGCAATCAAAAGAGGTCAACTAGATGTTTAAAAACTTAGAAACAGAATGCCGCTGTCTGAATTTGAACTTCACGATCTTCAGAACACATTGCAGTGTGCTTAACTATTTCTCTACCGGAATCCACAAAGACTGCTTGTATCTGAAGAATCAAATGTCTGCCAAATGGATTTGTGACAGGAACTGCCATGTAAATAGACATAATATAAGGAACACTTTCCGTTAGTAGCTCTGAATTTAACAGCTAATATTAATGTATTTTTTACCCTCTGTCTTCTATCATTTCATGCGGAGTAAAGACGCCTAATATCGCGTCACTGACTTACTTTTGCGTGAAGGCTTGCTGTCCGTATCACCAGTGCTCTTCACCATTCAGGCGAACATTACTCCGAAATAAAAGGTACTTGTAATTTAAATCCCCAGGTCAAGGATTAGGGTCTCCCGTATTCCAACCGCGTAGCTCGTGCACACTGACAATTTCTGACCCAAGCTGTACTTGAACCGAGGAATTTTCACGGCATGTGGTTACTAGTGCAGCTTCTCCTTCTTTTTCTTCTTCGAACGCTCCATATCGACTACTTGTTAACCACTCTTTGCATGTAATATGAGCCTAAGAGCGATTGTACGTTGTGCCAGTTATACGCCTCAAATGTAGGCCAGCACATCCGATTTCTGCGATGAATTTTGTTTACTAGAGTAGCTTCCCTAGGCTTCTACATCAGCCGCCTCTTACCACATGCCATGTAGTTGGCAGGCGGCACTATTCCTTGCTCCCCTTGCGAGCCCTGACAACACATGAGCAGCTAGGGAAGCATTTTATCAACTTCACTATCAACAACCCCTAATGTTAGTGATAATTTGTAACACATTAGAAACTGTAAGGAATATTAAGAAACATTTAGCTGGGAGAAGCTAGCTCTCATCCATCAGTTGCAAGGAAAAACAGACACTTATGTGGTTTAAGTACATCATTAAAATGTATTCATCCATGAACAGCAAGCAGCAGGTTTGGTTTCATAGATTGTCATATCTCGGTTTCAGTTGAAGCTTATCTGTTTGTATTTTGAACAACAAACAAAAGTTGGATGTTCGTTAAAGTAAAACATCTCATTCATCAAATGTCTTTGTTGTGATAACATCGCTAAAAAATGTAAGTAAAAATAATTACTCAAAGATAAGAGGTTGCTTCAGACAGTACAAGCAGTAAAGAACATCTGTATTACAAACAAAGTTTAACATAATGACTCCAAGAGAAATGTTTGCTACAGACAGTACAAGCAGTAAAGAACATCTGTATTACAAACAAAGTTTAACATAATGACTCCAAGAGAAGTGTTTGCTTCAGACATTACAAGCAGTAAAGAACATCTGTATTACAAACAAAGTTTAACATAATGAAATTAATAAGACAAATTCAGCGCCCGTGTGTTGCCTAGGTTCACAAAAAGTAGTGAATAATAGTAACTCTGCGACCTACAAGACATGTCGTAAGATGCGACTGAGGTAGGGACCTAGGGAAGCTACTCTATTAAATAAAAAGCGTTACAGAAATCGGATGTGCTGGCCTACTTGTAGGTACATAAGTGGCACAGCGAGCAATAGCTCTTATGCTCAGATCACATACAAATTCCACAGAGTGATTAATAAGTGTTCGATATGCAGCACTCGAATAAGAAGACAAATTCAGAGAAAGCATGATTTAGAATGAGAGAAAGAAAATACATAAAGATAAAGATACGGAGTAATGAAAGAAATGTGAGAACGAAAGAAATAAAGAAGGAAGATAGCTACATTTAATCTTCTCACAAATAACTTTAATCATGAACATTACACTTAATCCTTCTATTGGTTATCGGGAAGAAGAAATACAAAGGCGGATTTTAGGGGGAGAATTATAATTTTCTTCTCTTGATATTTTCAGTTGCTAGGTCAGATGGCTGATTCTTTACAAACGCATCTAAATCTATACTAAGGCGTTGATAACAGTCTGTCTTTCACAGGCACAAGTCCAGGTTCCTGTAGAAAGACATAACAGCAAATAAGCAATCAGATTAGAACCAGGCTTATGGTAATGATTCTTCAGACAATGTATAATCAATTCGACTAGTTAGTAAGTAATTGGTTGGTTATGTGGTAGGCGTGGCTATCTTCACTAAACCTGCTTTATACCGGTACAGATATAGCATCTTGTACACGTAATGGATTGGGTTCAAGCTTAATCTCATCCTCCTCCAGGACATCGTTAGCTTTCAGCTTTGTTGGAAGAAATAAATGAAAGTTAAATGAAAGGTGCAAGAAAAGCTTGAAAGATAAACAACACAATGCATGTTCTAACGAGGAACATTAAACAGAGAACAAATAATGTGTAATGAAGGTTTCAGAACTAAAACTACAAATTACACCTAATCTCTACTTAATAAATGACTAAATGAATTTGATAATCAGAAGTGGAATGAATCGACATTAACCACAACAAGGTCGAATCCCGATTTGGTTAAATGATTTTTATGAGGCCCTTAATACTTTTACTGTCTACTTCTTCTTCTGTTTTTTTTATTTACTGAGGTAGCTTCCCTAAGCCCTACCTCAGTCGCTTCTTACTGTCGCCTTGTAGGTCGCAGTGTTACTATTCTTTGCTCCCCTTGTGAACCCCGCCGTTACCATACGGGCGGTTCTATATATAAAAATGACGATACTCTTTTTTCTTCTTTCCTTCACCTGTTAAAAATTCAGGCATAGACAGAACTGCCAGGATGAGTTTGCGTGAAGGCTTGCTTTTCGTACACCAGTGTCCCTCGCCATTCAGACGAGCATTCCCCGACTTAAGAGGTACGACGATAATGATAATGTTTACGGGGGAAAAGTTCAAGATGAGATTGAAAGCAATGAATATGGTTAGTTGTGTCCATAACACACACACTTAATTGTTCTTAACCATCACGACTCCTAGACAAAGCGATAGCGCCCTCATACAATACAGTAAACTATTCATTCTGCAAGGCTGACAGTGCTTTCCCTGTAAAACTGCCACCATGGCGTTCAAAGAACGCCTAATTGTGACTTGTGGTCGGTTCGGGCCGACCGTCTTAAACCTGAGCTATTCAAGCCATCCAACGTCCCGGGTAACTCTGTACTTGATCTTTTAATGACTGCTGTGCTCGGCTGGGTGCTCAGCAGTCAGCCACGGGCGACTTTGGTACCGTCAGAATGAAATGGGACGGGGAAGGAATGTTGTACATTTTGCCGGGGGAATGCATTTTTATTTTAACAAACGTTTTCTTTGGAAGCTAGCCTTTAATAAAAATAAGAACTAGGCAAAATAAAATAAGGGACTGCTGCAACGACAGGTTGCTGATATTTGAAGAAAAAATGACTTGCGAGCAAATATTGAAAACAACTGCGCCGGTGTGTTGTCGGTGCTCACAAGGGGAACAAAGAATAGTAACATTGTGACCTACAAGGCATGTCATAAGAGGCGACCGATGTAGGACCTAGAGAAGTCACCCTAGTAAATCAAAAGCGTCGAAGAAATCAGATGTGCTGATCTATATGTAAGCGCATAACTGGCACAATGTACAATCACTCTCAGGCTCAGATCACAAACAAATCACACAGAATGGTTGGTAGATGGTCGATATGGAACGTTCGAAGAAGATTATATCCTTAGATGTGTTATTATGATGAAGTCAACTGTTGTCCGGAGATCATCTTTAACGTCGCGTAGTTTGGATTATAGTGACTTAACTAAGCGAGGCTGGGTAGATCGATCAATAACAGAAGTTTTATCAGACGGTATATCGCCCGAGTGGTTACCGGGGCCCAAATTTGGGGTGTAAAGAATAGAACCACTGTTACCTGCCACGCATGTCGTAAGAGGCGACTAAGGAGGTTTCGCTGAAATCGGATGCATGTGTCCTAAATGTGTAGAAGTCTATGCGCTTAGGGGCCTACCAAACCAATGTGCAACGTATAAAGATCAAACATATCACAAAGAGTGATTAAAATTGATCGTAAAGAACGAACGCAAAGAAGGAGAAGACGGTATATAATCAGCATTTTTAAAGTCGCTCTTAGGCTCAGATCACATACAAATCACACAGAGTGGTTGACAACAAGTGGTTGATATGACGCGTTCGAAGAACAAGATTATGACATTGTTTTTCAAATTCTGGTTTCTATTTAGATTTGAAGTAACCAAACAATACCTGCTTTGTCTCATACAATGTGAGAACTTGTTTAATCTGACAAGTGGCCCGCGTGCCCAGCGTGTTCGTAGCGCGTTGGACTACGGGTGACTAGTCCTCTGTAAGTGAGGGTTCAACTCCAAGTTCCCCAGATTTAGGGTGTCCATGACACCGAGCCGAAGAGCTTTCAGCTCAAGTGCTTCTGGATCGGAAAAAAATCTGACAAGTGAGATGTGAAAATATGTTGAAATAGTTGCTAACAAATCATGAAATAGTTGCTAACAAATCATGAAATAGTTGCTAACAAATCATGAAATAGTTGCTAACAAATCATACTAGGGATATTGACATTTCTGCTGATTAAAATAATAGCTACAACTTGTAACGTTCTTTCTACACTAAATCAGAGGTTCCAGAACTTGTAAGAAGCAGTAACTTAATTTACCACATCCGTCCTGGTTTCAGATATACTATTGGTGGTCTCCTTTTGGTGGTATACAAAATTCAAGATTGGCAATTCAGCCATGTGTACATGTGTACAGGCAAACCAGACTGCAGAGCACATACTTCAAGACTGCCCTGAATATGATACACTGAGGCAAACTCACTGGCCTAACGAAACAACACTGACAGAAAACTACACGGACCTCTGTGTGAGCTACAAAGACAGTGAAGTTCATACAAGAGACAACATTGAATATATAGACATATTTCAAGCGAACGAAAGGAAGGAAGGAAGGGTGGTCACCTTTTGATTTGGGGAATCGAATTCCTAGCCCTATCGGAGACGGATGATAAAAGGTAGGTTCCGTTTTCAAGTTGAGAACGTAAAAGAACACTTGGTGGTTCAAAATCGAGACGAGCAGGCTGGAAAGCCGCTGCCAGGGCCAAAATTAATTATAATGATTTAAAAAAAAATTCATACAAAATACTTTCATCATCTTCAAAATGACATCAAGTACACGCGCCGGTGCAACGGAGTTCCTTCACTGCCGCTGAGATATTAGTGTGTAAGAAAGAGATCGGAGCACACATGGTTATTCACAGAAACGCAAGCAATGATGATGATTGAATCAATCAATGTATAGAGTTCGGTGACTTTTCAATGCATACACAATTAGAACCACTGATTTGCACATACAATATGATAATACATTACTTATTAACATGTATAGCAGTAAAGAAGATTAAATAGGAAGAGGTTAAAGAAAGGATAGGTAGATGAGTAGATAGTACGCCCGAGTGGTTACCGGGGCCCAAATTTGGGGTGTAAAGAATAGAACCACTGTTACCTGCCATGCATGTCGTAAGAGGCGAGTAAGGAGGTTTGGCTGAAATCGGATGCATGTGTCCTAAACGTGTAGAAGTCTATGCGTTTAGGGGCCTACCAAACCAATGTGCAACGTATACACGTTCTTGGCAAAGATCAAACATATCACAAAGAGTGATTACAATTGGTCGTAAAGAACGAATGCAAAGAAGAAGAAGAAGAAGTAGGTAGTAAATAACAACAATGGTATAGTTACGTGAACGTCACAGAGTATTGTGAGCGTCTGTAGCTCAAGTGGTAGTGAGCTCGATCACGAACCCAAGCGTACCTGGTTCAAACCCTTGGTGGGCACGGTTGGAAGAAAATTCGTTTCCGTGGGATTTACAAAAAGGTAAAAATAGACCTCATCGTTCAGAAAGCAACGGCAAACTACTGAACATATAAGAGTGGTGCCTAGAAAAAAATAAACGACTCGTTTACTGTGGTTGATGGCTACGTCCTTTAGGATATGCTACGATTTTCATAGTTACATATATATATTTGATTCATAATCACAGAGAACAGAAACTGAGATCAAAGGGTGCAGAGTACGAATGTGATTGGCATGAGCAGACATTTGCCGGATGCACCTGTTCTACACGCGGTAGATGTTTATGAACCGTGGCGTAACGTATTCACGTTCTTGGCGCATATATCAAAAAGTTCACTAGTGTGTTTAACTCGGTAGATAATAACGAACACAAAGAAAAAGAAGACTTTTATATAATAGTAGAAAATAGTAGTAGTAGTAGTAGTAGTAGTAATAGAATTAGTCATCATTATCAAATAGCTTGTCCTGAGCAGAACTTTGTCACTCCAACAGTCCTCCGGAATTTCTCTCTCATAGGCCAGATCTCCTGCCTCTGCAGCCGTCATGTTCAAACGATCAGTTACATTTTGAATCCATCTTCTCCGTGGTCTTCCTCTTCTTCTCTTTGCTGGTATGCCTCCTTCCATGATGGTCTTCTAAAGTCCTTCATTTCTTTTTATATGTCCAAAATATCTCAAGTTTCTCTTTCTTATTTGTAGCATCAGTCAATAGTTGTGATAGTAACAGTAATAGCAGTATAATAGTCGGAGATCAACAATATAAAGAAGAGCTGGAGGGAGCTACAGGAGATAGCTAGAGATAGGAAGACTTGGCATGAGTTGGTTGAGGGCCTATGCCCCAACCCGGGGTAAAAGGCAAAGAGAGAGTATAATAGTATTAAGAGTAGCACTGGTAGTAATATTAGTGGTAATAGTAGTTGTAGTAATAATACAATTAGTAGTAAAAGTTTTAGTTGTAATAGTAGCGGTAGCAGTATTAGTGGTAGTAGTATTTGTGGTAGTAGTGGTGGTAGTAGTAATATTAATAATAGTAGTAGTAGCTGTATCAGTGGTTGTAATAGTGGCAGCAGCAGCAGCAACAGCAGCCGAAAACGAATATCATCTGCTTCAGCGACCTCTGGTCATGCGCTTAATTAACGGTGGACCACAAACTGGGTAGTCAGCTTCAGGTCTGTCAGGTTTTCCCAAAGCTTAGAAGCCGAATATAAAAACAAGAAATATCATAAATATATAAACATATATAATTATTGTTGTGATGACGATGCAATCTTTGATACAAAGCACTGTTGGTCCGTGTTTCAATTCACTGAACTGGCCAATAATATTTTTATGCAAATTGTATCTGGGTTAGTGGAGTGGACTCTGTGCCGACTGACTTAAGTGTATAAAGTCCCTGGTGCATGGTTGCATGCGTTAAGAATCTCTTGACATTCACCAATCTGACAAGAAGTTCACAGTGTCAATGACCGGTCAGCTGTTTGGTTAGAGCATAGATTCCCAAACTTGTTCGACCCACCGCCCACTTTGCACAATATAAACTTTGTAACGCCCAACCTCCACATTATAACAGTTTGCCAACGCCCCCTTCCACATATATACATGCTCTATTTTTTCTTTGACATGGATAATTGATATATATATTTCTGTAATACATGGTCAATTTTCAAATGATTATATTCATGAAATAGAAAATTGATGAAAAATGTATCGTGTAAGACGAGCATAAGGTGAATAAATATGCAGAATTCAAATTTTTAATGATTATTCAATCTCAAAATCTCGAAAAATGCCCCCTAAATGCTTCTCAACCCACCATCACCCCTGGGAGGCTTCAGAGCTCACTGGGGGAGGGGGATACCGCCCACTTTGGGAAACGCTGGGTTAGAGGGAAGAGTCGAGTAAGAAACTGTTGGTTAACCCCCTTCAACTGTTATTTTGCATATTTTTCTAGTAGCATAATATCAATCAAATTGTTGATAAACTTCTTCTTCAAACGCTTCATATCGACCACTTGTTATCCACTCTATGTGATTTGTATATGATCTGAGCCCAAGAGCGATTGTACGTTGTGCCAGTTATGCTTCTACAAGTAGGCCAGCACATCATATTTCTGCGATGTTTTATATTTACTAGGGTAGCATCCCTAGGTCCTACATCAGTCGCCTCTTACGACATGACTTTAGGTCGCAGTGTTACTATTCTTTGCTCCCATTGAGGACCTCAGCAAAACGGGCGAAAGACTTAGTAACAAGCTAATACTATAGCAAGACGGGCATTTTCCTGGAACCCGACAAGAAAAAGAAACAAAGACAAAATAGAGAATAGTTTACGATGATTAAAAAGAAATTGATAGAGAGATATTAATACAGTATTATAGATATAAGAGCAAATTGTATGAAAACTATGTAGCAATGGAGAAACATGTAAAAACAAAGTACTGTACTTTTATAAAGTCCCCGAAAAAATACTGAGACGTTTCGACTAAAATGTCTTTATCAAGCAAAGGATACAAAAAAAAGCGAAGAAATTCAGACTTCCTGTATGGCAGAGATAACATATAGTCAGACAATAAATCCCTAACGATTCTAAATTGACAAAGTTTATATATTAAAATACAGAGAGAAAGAATAGGAAAGAGAGAAAGGGAATTGTATGTGTGTCGGAATTGTGTGTCGGAATTGTGTGTCGGAATGCAGACTGTTGACACACTTGTCTATGTTCAGTGGCGTAGAACCTACATGTTTTCAAACGCCATAGAACAATACATATAATAACAAATCATAACAAGAGCACTGGTCACACAGGAAATCTGTTAATTCACAGTGAATAATCAATAATACAGATTGTACATGTTAATTGAAATAATAAACTTGGAAAATATAATGAACATAAAGTGAGAAGAATTCGGGAAATGTGGTGTAATTACAGAATGTCTGGTTAACCTCAAGTAACAACTGTTTGAAGAAAGAGTAGATAGTTTTATGTTTGGCATACTCTAAGAATTAAAAATATTGAGAACATGCATTTTCCCAGTGGCTACTTATGGTTGTGAATCATGGACCATTACACAAAAACAAGAACGAAAATCCAGTCCTTCGAAACTAAATGCTATAGAAAGATCATACGAATACCATGAACAGAAAAAAGAAAGAACACTGATGTCCTGAAAGAACTAAATGTTAAAGAGAATTGGCTGATAAACACCGTACTATACAGAAAAATTGGTCACATTAGGCGTTACGGAGGCATGGAAAGAACAATATTAGAGGGCAGGGTCCCAGGACGCAGAGACAGAGGCAGACCAAGAAGAAGATGGCTACAAGATATTAAAGAAACCATGAATATGACCATCGACGAAGTGGGTGAACTGGCTCGAGAGAGAGTGAATTTCAGATGTGCTGCAAAGAGAGCAACGTCCTATAAAGGACACGCACCTTGATGATGCTGATACTCTAAGAAGATATGATAAATTCATTTAAAAATACAGCATTGAGATGTACAGTAATTGAACCAAGAAAGAAAGGACGTCATAAGAAAACCTAAAACTGAACTTTACTGAGATTGAACGAATTGCTACCTCTGAAGTCGATGAAAGACCGCCTGCATGGCGAGGAACACCAGTCAAATGATAAAGCAGGCTTTCCCGCAAAAATCAGTTAGAAGCGCCATATCAGGTGTCATGGCTAACGCCCGAATTCACAGCTGGCAAACGACGAAGAAGAAGAACGAATTGCTCCGTATATAAAACGGTATGGACAAATTCCTTGCAGACCTTATGTAACATCGGCGAAAGGAAAACATCATAATTTGATACAATTTGGTAATTTGTGTAGACGGAGTATCACAGGAACAGTCAGCTGGATTTGCTAACAAATGGAGGTTTTACAATTCCTGATGATTATCTAGTCTCCAAAAAATAGATGGAAAGTAACCCTTTTTATACAATGTGGTATAAAGGGGAATGTGGTATAAAGGGGAATGTGGTATAAAGGGGAATGTGGTATAAAGGGGAATGTGGTATAAAGGGGAATGTGATATAAAGGGGAATGTGGTATAAAGGGGAATGTGGTATAAAGGGGAATGTGGTATAAAGGGGAATGTGGTATAAAGGGGAATGTGGTATAAAGGGGAATGTGGTATTATGCCCGTATTTTTCATTTTCCGTCGGCACATGAAGGGTGGCTCAATGGCGAAGTAGATAAGTAGTTTGCCTGTCGTACTGGCGGTTATGGGTTTGAATCTGGACCGAGATACGTGCAATTTTTCCAAGAGACCCCTAGGATTGTTGTCGTAGCTACGGATTTCGTGCTTTGTGCAATGCTCTCGGCAGATGGCATGTCATCTCTACCAACAGGGGCGGAGCCACATGGGAAAACCCGGTGCAATGAAGTTAATCCTACGTCTATGGACCTTTGAACACGATGGGTGTTGTGGACAACATCACATCGGACGCCCTTACTTCACAGTGCTTTTCCTGATACATAAAAAAGGTCGGAAAACTACCACGCTCACTGTGGAATTAAACACCGACAACTAGCCTAAGAAGCTCTAGGTAACATTTTGGTTTCCTTAATTAATGAGAGGGAGAGCCACTGTAGCGTAGTTGTTAGTGAACTCGCTTCGCAAGGCTGGTGGTCTGGGTTCAGCTCCCGCAATGCGCGTGGAATTTTTCCTGACCACGACGGCTTTCAGGTCGACCCAGCCTCAACTGGGTACCAGACATGCTCTGGGAAAGTAAAGGCGGCCGGCATGATGCTGACCACATCACCCATCGTGTGCCGACGGTCAATGAAAATACAGACCTAACACTGTATTGACCTATATACCATGAGGTATGAAAGGGTTCCTTTACTTTTAAAAAAAAAATTAATGAGAAGCAGCGGACATTTACCATAAACCTATATATATCTGCTGCGATTGTGAAAATCTTAGAATTCTGAAGTTAAACGTAGACGTAGAAACTAAACAAGCGATTACATTTTATACTAAAACTTATGAACAGGCGGATTGCTAAACTAGCGTTTCTTACTGTAACTTATACGAAAATGTTGCGCGTGTGGTGTAGGTGCTGGCAATGAAAGCAAAGAATAGTACCACTGCAACCTACAAGGCATGTCGTAAGAGGCAACTGATGTAGGATTTAGGAAGCTACCATATTAAATAAAAAGCCTCGAAGAAATTGGATGTGCTGGTCTACTTGTAGGTGCATAACTGTCACGACGTATAATCGCTTTTAGGCTCAGATCACATACACATCACACAGAGTGGTTAACAAGTGGTCGATATGGAGCGCTCGAAGAAGAAGATTTGAAAATGAATGGGATCGGAATAGAAACTAATTTGCAGGGACAAAAATCAAGGTGTATACTTCTGCCGTGTTAACTGTCCTTCAGTATGCATGGAACACATGAATAATATATATAGAAAATATACCACGCAACGGATCACCTTTCACACGTATTGTTTTAGAATGCCACTCGGGATTGTTATTACGTCCTATAAGACCATTGTTACTCTTCATCTGTGATCATTTTCATATACCCGGACGTCTAAACAGCTAAATGAGCTAGCTTGATGAATCTAGTTCTCAGTAGGTGGTCCTCACTGGTCTCATACACTTTCTCCTTTACAATAGTCACACAGTGCCATGTATTTACACATCAAGTCATTGAAAAGTGGGGAAGGGAATGGGCACTTTGCATAATGTTTTCAAGAACCTGTGAGCCTTTTGGCATGAGCATTTTTCAATTTGAGCAATTATATATATATATATATATATATGGAAATAGTCTTGTAAGCAAAAGGCTGTCCATGCAAAAGGTGGACCTCATAGATAACAGAAGCGACTGAAAAACACTGTTTATGAAGCGCACATTTTTTTCTTCTGATCTAGAAGTACTTGAGCTTTCAGCTCTTCGGTTTGGTGCCATGGACATCGTAACCCTTCGGTTCGGTGCCACGAACACCGTAAATCTGGAGAACCTGTGGCTTTTCTGCCAACCCGCGGAATTGAACCCGCACTCACAGGGAGCTTGTCACACCTCGTCCAACGCGCTACAAACACACTGGGCAGGCGGGAATGAAGAGCACATAAAAGCCTGTTCTAGAAATCTCTTGTTATCTTGACCATGTGAGGCAAAACAAAATGAGACAAAAGAAGAAGGCTAGTAATCTACAGTATCTTTGTTGAGTCTTATCTTCTTCTTCTTATTATGATCGCTATTCGGATCTTTGACTATTCCTCAGATATATTTTTATGATAAAGTCCACTGTTGTCTGGTGCTATCTTTGGTGCTGTGTAGATTTGAATGTAGTGTTGTGGTATTGAATGTAGTGTTGTGTTATTGAATGTAGTGTTGTGGTATTGAATGTAGTGTTGTGTTATTGAATATAGTGTTGTGGTATTGAATGTAGTGTTGTGGTATTGAATATAGTGGTGTGTTATTGAATATAGTGTGTGGGATTGAATGTAGTGTTGTGGTATTGAATGTAGTGTTGTGGTATTGAATATAGTGTTGTGGTATTGAATGTAGTGTTGTGGTATTGAATGTAGTGTTGTGTTATTGAATATAGTGTTGTGGTATTGAATGTAGTGTTGTGGTATTGAATATAGTGGTGTGTTATTGAATATAGTGTTGTGGTATTGAATGTAGTGTTGTGGTATTGAATGTAGTGTTGTGTTAATGAATGTAGTGTTGTGGTATTGAATGTAGTGTTGTGGTATTGAATGTAGTGGTGTGTTATTGAATATAGTGTTGTGGTATTGAATGTAGTGTTGTGGTATTGAATATAGTGGTGTGTTATTGAATGTAGTGTTGTGGTATTGAATGTAGTGTTGTGGTATTGAATGTAGTGTTGTGGTATTGAATGTAGTGTTGTGGTATTGAATGTAGTGGTGTGTTATTGAATATAGTGTTGTGGTATTGAATGTAGTGTTGTGGTATTGAATGTAGTGGTGTGTTATTGAATATAGTGTTGTGGTATTGAATGTAGTGTTGTGGTATTGGATGTAGTGTTGTGTTATTGGACCAACATCCTTTTCTATAGATGATTTACAGAGGACATTTTTGTAGGAGTTACAGATGATTTACAGAGGACATTCTTGCAGTAGTTACGAATGATTTACAGAGGACATTCTTGTAGGAGTTAGGGATAATTTACAGAGGACATTCTTGCAGGAATACGGATGATTTACAGGGGACTTAAAAAAAAAATTCTTGCAGGATATGCTCTGTGGTTTTATTTGAACTACTACCGGGACACTGTAGAGATGAAAGCAATTGTAGCATGTGCGAGTGTTTATTCACTGTGAAGTCTGAAGATGGTAGTTTGTTGATTTCTGTATAACTTTAGGATGTACATGTAGTACTGTTAGTAATTAGAGCATGTTCTTTGACTTCGTGAAAACAGCTGTTTGGTTGTGTTCGTTCTTATCAACCAATTTAACTACACATTGTACCTCTGAAGTTGTAGAAGGCATGCCTGTATGGTGGGGGACACTGATAACAAGGAAATCAGGCCTTAACGCAAAAATCAGTCAGAAATGATATTCCAGCCGCACTGATTACGTCTGAATTTCTAGCGGGTAAACAGACGATTATTGGTCTAAGCATCGAAACGTCGAGTGTTGTTTATTTTCATATTTTATAATTAATTTTTCACTATCTTATGTAGTACTGCCGATACCTGTCTTCGTTCAATCGCCTATTTGCTCAGTATTACCGCAGCCCCACAAACGTTTTTCTCCCGATCTGGTCTGATCTAATCACCTCCGATTTGATGATTTTCTTACATCGCATTAGCGGGTAAACGCAAGGGAAAAAATTGAACTACTCGTTGTGATCCGAGCTTGCGCCAAGAGCATCAGTAAGTTGTGCCTCCGTAGACCCATACGTTAGGTACAGCATGCACATCCGAACTTCGGTCATAGTGTATATGTATTATCCAACAGTACATCATTTTGTATAGACGGATAACTGCGATTTTACAAATAGAATACCACCACTTCAAAGTACCACTTTTGGAGTTATAATGTATCATGTTATCAGATCTGATTCGTTTTATGCACAAAGTAACATCTCGCAAACATTCTAATTTGTTGAACGTCAAAGATGAAAAATAGATAGAACAACTACCCTGTTGTCTGTACTTGTGATGTGTGTTTTACATGTCTTACAATCTATCTAGTTGACGCAATGCATAAGTAAGGAAAACTGTTGTTATCACAACTTGTATTGCAAAATTACTACATTTATTATTATTGTTACCATTACAGCTTTTAAAATGCTTGTATGTTAGGCGGTGGTCCCCGATAACATACGGCCACCGAGCTCATGTAAATATTCTAGGAAATAAGACCACAATTGTCGTGTGACCTTGCATTCAAGTATTGTTAGATAAAGACAGATTCATTTTAAAAACAACACAACTTGCTAAATCAAGGTTATATAATGTTACAAAAATAGAGTTTTACGCTAAGGAATATTTGTAGTAATACTTTCATCAATAAATAACTACGTACTCAAAGAATTGAGTAAAATTGCAATAAAGTTTACAGTCCTCTATCAAACATATATAAAAATCACCCCCATCAAACAGGAATTCCCGATTTGTCCGCGAAGATAGCTATTCGGCCTACTGTTACCGGGGGCTGCGGTTATGCCTACATACTTGAGTACGGCATAAATTATTCTCAACTTAATCAGCAACACACATGGATGAAAACGTGTCTACCGGGACGCTTGGTTGATTTTGGAAAAGCTAGAGTATTGGATGCGCGTTCAATATGTCAACACACAACAATTTATTCAGCACTTTGCGTAACTACTTTATTTGGTTGAGTTTGGTTTTTTGCTTGGTTGCGTCTTGTTGACATTTCGAACACGAATTACGATTGTAGATGTCATCTTACTAAAACAAAGATGTGATGGATAGAATAAAAGTTTCTGAAACTGTCGTTACTGACTGTATTACCACTTATTAGGGCGGTGTAGGATGTATGGGACGTGAATCTGAAGAATTGAATGACCTTATTGCTAGTACAGTCGCTGCGAAGATGTTCATGTTAGAATTTTTCACTTATGCCCACAACAGAAAAAAATGTATTGGCTTTACCGTGAATTGAACACGGTGCTGCCAAGTGGGAGCCGCTCTCTTATCCATTCGGCCAGATTCTCCTCAACCTAGATGTTCGTAGCGCGTTGGACTACGGGTGACTATCCCTCTGTGTGCACGGGTTCAATTCCGCGGGATGGCAGAAAAAGCCACACAGATTCCCCAGAATCCCACGGTGTTCGTGGCACCGAACCGAAGGGTTACGATGTCCATGGCACCGAGCTGAAGAGCTGAAAAGCTCAAGTGCTTCTGGATCGGAAAAAAAAAAAAAAGATGTTATTGGAAGGTTCAATTATATGATTACCTGAAGTAGGAGGTGGCCGAACAAGGTATTTGTTATTTCCATTTCGATCTTTCTATTTATCTTCTACTTCGTCTTTAATGATCAAACAACGCTTGGGATCTTACTCTGTTGTCTACAACCAGGTAGTATCTAAATTGTACTTAGCGCTGAAGACATGGAGGTGTGTGCATTTTCTACCAACTTAGTCAAATAAAATATCTCCTAGCCTTTTCCGACATTATGGTATAAATAAAGGGGTTTTAAAGTGAAAGGAATTGACTTCATTGCACCGGGTTTTACCCTATACGGCTCGGCCCCTCTCCGCAGAAATGCCACGCCACCTGCCGAGAGTACTGCACAAAGCACGAACTCCGTAGCTCCAGCAACAATCCTAGGGTCTCTGGAAAAACTGCACTCGTGAACAAAATGGCGCTGTCCGGATTCGAACCCACGACCTTCGACTCACAAGGCAAAGGGCTTAACCACTTAGCCACATAGACCACCTTTACATTATGGTATGATGTGCCTGTAATTTCACATTTTTATAGACTAGTGTGCAGGAGGTAGGATTGTCAATTCCTTTCCTCACGTTTGAAACATCAAGTATGTGGTTGAACTCACCGACATTTTATTCTCTAAACCTGGGACATCATAGGTTCTTGTTCTGTTCTTATCCACAGGTCTGTGCTTGTAATTCTGTCATACCATCTTTGTCAGAGAATACGCCGAAGACATCCGTTAACAAAGGTCCTGATCATCTTGGTATTTCAGTTGGTGCAGAGCCAACTATAAACTTATGGGCCTTCGGACTCGGGTAAGAATTATGGGAAATCAGACCACAACTATATCACGTGACCTCGCATTCCAGTGTTGTTGTATATAGACGAATTCATTTTAAAATCAACACAAAATGCTAAATCAAAGTTATATTATGTAAGAAGTTAAGTTTAACAATAAGGAATATCAATATTATATTTTCCACCAATAAATAACCATAGTCACAGAATTGAGTACAATTGCAAAAAAAAAAGCTTGCAGTGTTCTGTTAAACATATATACATTCCAGCCCCCTTCTGTGATCTTGGTCAGGGATTCCCCGGTCAGTTGTCTGGTCTAGTTATCTAGAGTCGGCTGTGGTTGGTGACTCTCCATGTTTACAGCCTACGGAAAACACACCCCAGTGACTAATCACGAATAACAACGGAAAACTGAAAATATGACATACGACTAAGTCTTATTGTGAAGCTGAATGGTGCTGGACTATCAATGGAGGTCATAGAGAAATCAGCCAAAGACCGGGAAAAGTGGCAAACAACTGTTGACGCCCTTTGCTCCACGAGGAGCGGAGAGGAAGAAGTAAGTACTATGTAAGTATAAAATTATGTAAAACTGCAAATAATGCTTACGGTGTCCTATCATGCATTTATAAAAAAAAATCAGTACACGTCATCTGGAATTTCCGATTTCTCGGCTGAGATGAACGAACTTATGTTACAGAGGACCACGTCTGAACTTGACTTTCTGTCATCTCATTTATTGCAACACAGAACCTCTAATCTAATACTGACGGCTGAGTCACGGAGTTTCATAGCCATGCTTGGGTTACTTTACAGCGCTGTTTCATATAATGTAGCAGCTGGATGTCAAAGGGAACACCTGCTTGCTATCTTCCAATGTTACAGTCTACTTGTCAAGTAAATTCGTATTCCATGGTTGAAGAAACAGTGTGGAACATGTTGACATGTTTGGACAAATATAGCACCAAACAAAAGAGAGGCTATGAAAATTGAAGAGATACTGTGTAGCTGAATTTGTCACACCCTCCTCAGTTAACATTATAAAATAATAGACATTTAATTGACTGAAACTCACAGGGGAATGATATAGTGAGGAGCATTAAAAATACTCCAGCGAGAGTTGGAAAATGACTAAAGATATAGAAAGCAAGTTGAATGCATTTGAAAATAGATGTCTGCAAAAATAATGAATATAAAATGGAACGAATTCAGGAGAAGTGATGAAATCAGAGACATGTCTGGTCAACCACTAGTGACAACTGTTATAAGAAAGAGAAGATGGAGATATGTTGGGCACACCTTGAGGAGAAATGATCAACGAATATCAAAGCAGGCATTGAAGTGGGATGCAAAGGGTTCAAGAAAGAGGGTCGACCTAAGGAGACCCTGAAGCGAACTTTGCTCAGAGAGGCAGGAAATATCGGTCTCAGTTCCATGGAGGAGATTGAGCGAGTTACCCAGGATAGAGCGGTATGGAGAAATTACTTGCAGGCCCTATGTAACGTATAACGGTACGGGAGGAATTATTATTATTATTATACAGTGTTAGGTCCATAGTTTTCTTTGACTAGCAATACACGATAGAGGATGTGGACCTCATTACGCTCGCTGTCTGTATTATGTAGTATATCTTCGTAACCAATTGAGGCTGGGTAGACTTCAGAGTCGTTGATGGTCGGGAAAATTTAACTGTAATTTGGAAACACTAAGCTATTCTAAAATGTCATATGTTTCCAACGCTGTGTCACGACAGATGTGTATGTGTGTGTTACGACAGATGTGTATTGATGTGTATAGAAGCAACGCTATCAACTAATAGAGTAATTATTACGGAAATATGTGAGAACATTTTAACACAGTAATTTGTCACTTGCTTGAAAGTTATTGATCTGGTGTGTAGCGATGAGATGAGAATCATTGGCCGTTACGCTAACAACATATCGATACATTAACAACTGTTGATTATAAATATATATTCGTATTTTCCTTCTTTATTTTTATAAACAATATCACGTCCCAGAAAACGAAGTATTTTGGTCGCGTTAAATGGAATGGTGGTAGTAAAGAAACAGTTACGGAAGATATGGTTCCTGTGGGTAGATGCAGGTGAAGACCACGATGAAGGTGGCAGCAGGACATCAAATAAACATTGAAACATTTCAAAATAAATGTTCAAGAAGAATTCAAATATTCTGGTCAAATATAATATCAAATGATTGGCTAGGACAACTCTCCGATGGACAGCGCATTGGAAAAGAATTGATGAGCATCCAATGAAAATATGGAGAGAACTGTGGAAAGAGTTGAAAGAGTGTGACCTGACATGGGAAGCATATGGTAGAAAGGCTGCAGACGGGCAAGAATGAAAATCTCTTTGCGGAAGCCTTACGTGTCAAACGGGACATGAAGAGGATATATATATATATATTAGACTACAAGTGGATATAGCTGCTCTACAGGCAATTAGGCTCGCAGATTGCGGCTCGGTGAAAGAAAAGAACTACACATTCTTCTGGCATGGTCTAGGCACAGATCAAGACTATATGGAGTCGGCTTTCTATGCACAATAAACTTGTTAAATCTCTAATTAATTGACCATCTGTAAAGACAAAAAAAGCCCATATAAATAGATATACATACCAAGAATATATGTTGTATTCATAACAAAAGCGAAAAAAAAGAAAATTTTGAGCGGATAGAACTGAAATGTGAACAAATAATGTGATCCATAGAAAAAAAAAACAGACATAAATCAAATTGCAAGTATTTCTTGAAAAGAACTAAAAAAATGATAAAGAAAAAAACTTAAATATGTGAACAAATTGTGTCTATTACAATGGTTTCTCTTAAATATGTCCCACACACTTTAGAAATGTTTGGTTAATGTTAACACCCGATATTATTAGGGAATTATTATCCGCACACAGAATTTGTATCCATCATATAATACATTTTCTTTTAGTCGAACTCATTGAAATGTCTTCTAGTATACCTAGGGGTACAGGTTACAACATGTTGGGAATCCCTGGGCTGCAAGGTGGCAGATTTCATCAGATTATGTATTTATCACCAGATATTGATTGACAGAAGCATAGACGTGTGGTTATTGTTCACTGTTGCAACATAACAAAATAAGAATGTATTCTGAAAGCAGATATTGAATTGTAAACATACACAAATTTAACACAACATATAGCTCTATATTGTTCTTCCTCACCCTTCACCCCTAGGAAGGCATAGGTTCGCAACCAAGGGCCATCTTTTCCAGATTTCTCCACACACCATTTTCTTGCATTCTGTCTCTAACTCCCGCCTCCAGGTGTTCCTGTATCTTCTCTGATCTCTATTACCCTAGGTGTTCCATCGAAGGGCCTGTCTCGTGATACTGTCAGGAGGTCTCCACAGTGTGGGTTCTATCCATTGCCACCCTCTGCCCCTTCATATTAAGAGAGGAGCACCAATAAAAGTGGTGAACACATTTACATTTACGCTCTATATATTCCACATATTTGAGGATTCTACTTCATAAGGGGACAACTAAACCTCTGAAGTTGGAGAAGGCATGCCTGTATTGCGGGAACATTGATAATAAATAAAGCAAGCCTTCACGTAAAAAAATCCGTAACAAGTGCCACACCTGACTATGCTTGCATTAAAAGCGGGCGACAGCAAGAAGAAGAATACTAAGGAGAAAACTAAAACGAGGATAGTCATGGCTGGATAGTCCTTAGAGAGACTAGCCCACCCCTCAACTCTGCTGAATGCAAAGCCATACGCAAAACACATCAAGTAGACTCACATGGCGTCTTTAAGTGAATAATGCATACTTTTTCGAACATGTAATGAGAAACAGAGGCTTAGAATACATAGTGACAAACGGTAAAATCAGTAGGAAGCGAGACAGAGGACGACAAAGAGAAACAATTCTGGACAGCCTGCTTCATGGCACCGAAGAGTGACATGTCTCAATGCAACCGAACATTACACGCGAACTGTTTTAATTTCAGCAGGAGCTCTATAGCCGGCATGGTACATGAGTATTATTGATTTAAAAGAAGTCTTGTATAGGAATGGTATCGTAATCGAAACTGACCTGTATCGAATCTTAATTACATATTAATTATCACCTGTTGTGTATACATTTCCACGATACTTAATATTGCGTATTTTTACTTTCATTTATTTTATGTGTTTTCTCAATTAATATTACATATTCCTGTTGTAGTTGACTGTTTTCTAACTCAGTTTAACATATTCCTGTTGTAATTGGCTGTTTTATCAATTAATATTACATATTCCTGTTGTAGTTGGCTGTTTTCTCAATTAATATTACATATTCCTGTTGTAATTGGCTGTTTTATCAATTAATATTACATATTACTGTTGCAGTTGGCTGTTTTCTTAATTAATATTACATATTCCTGTTGTAGTTGGCTGTTTTCTCAATACATAAATTAAAATATTTATTATTTTATACAAATCAATACTAAATAAACGTTTGTGTTGAATATAGCATGCTCCTAGTTTTTTTGTTTACATTCTCAAATATTTACACGGAACTCTGGTGAGCGTACTTGTCATTTAGAGCAGTGGTCCCATAAATGGTGAGCATCGACCAGACCAGCAGAGTGGGGTGGAAGTGTGAAATGGGGTCTATGAAGTGATAAAAATAAAGTAAGGGTCTAAAATGGGTGGACATCGACCAGATAATGGGTTGAGTTAGATGGTGTGAAGTGAAAATACAAGCAATTCTCATCAACATGAAATTATTATCAATATTTCAATACTTCATGAGAAGTTACTATTCATTAAATAACACACAAACAGACGATCTCTGTGAATAAGTGCTTAAAGCCTTAAAGGTCGTAGGCTCGAATCCTGACCACGCCGTTTTGTTTACTAGTGCTTTTATCCAAAGAAGTCTGTGATTGCCGCAGGAGCTACGGTGTTCGTGCTTTGTGCAATACTCTCGGCAGGTGGTGTGAAATTTCTGCTGAGAGGAACCGAGCCATATGGGGTAACCAGGGGTATTGAAGCCAGTCCTTTATCTTTAGACCCTCCAAACCGTTTCCTCAGATCTTCTTCTTCGAACGCTCCATATTGGCCACTTGTTAATCACTCTATTTCATTTGTATGTGATCTGAGCCTAATAGCGATTGTACGTTGTACGAGTTATACGCCTACAAGTAGATCAGGACGTCCGATTTCTGTCTCTCTTTTTATTTACTAGGGTAGCTTCCATAGTTCCTACATCAGTCGCCTCTTTTGGCATGCCTTGTAGATCACAGTGGTACTAGCCGTTACTTCCTTTGCGGGTCCCGGTACCACACGGGCGATTTTCTTCAGATCTGATCTAACTTGTCGGTTTCCAAACATCGTCTTCGTACATCGTTGTCATAACTTCGTGCAAACCACTCTCTATGATTCAACCATTAACGAGTAAATAAATGAAAAGAAAACCTATTATTTTTTATTTTTTTCGTACAAGAACATCAGTTATTTCAACATGCTCATATTCAGGACCGCTCTGCTTATCAAAAATGCCTCATTTTACTTATTTTTTTTTTAAAACAAAGAAAGGATGAATAATGTCTGACGGAGTGAATAAATTCCATGTACCGGTCGAAAATAATAGAAGTTTGGTAACCTCTGACATATCGTTCAGATCATTTCTTATGTCCTTGCATAAACAATTTGATAAACTATCGTGACATAGGACATTTTTTGATGATAACAATCTCCTGACAACATTTTATCACGTATCCATGATTAAGTTATTTTGATTACATTAACTTGATTGCATTATCTTGATAACATTAACTTTGCGACATTTTCTTTGATCATTTGTGTTGTATTTATCATCTAGTGGCTGCATAGAAGAAAGTTTCAGATATCGTAATCTAAATGTGGAACTGAGTCAGGCAAATTCACACAGGACACATATTTAAGGGACAAAAAAAACCGTTGAGAATTACAGAGAAATGATAATGGAGTGGTTCGGACAATTAACTGATTGGCTCCTATAATCCGCTGGGAGCGCCACTATTTATTTGTTTTAGAACGATCTTAAAGAAAATTTATTTACATACTAAATGGTATATAACTCATAAAAATCTGTTAACAGCTAAGAAAACTGCAGATGAATTTGTACATACACATGCAATTGGCTAATAGGACCTCAATTTAATTAAGCCACAAAACGTTTTTAAGTTCATTAGCTAATTAGTTAATGAGAATGGAAAACAGTCAAACACCAATAGCAGCATACAATAAAAAGAGATCAGATAATAGCGCCAAGGGAAGACCGAGAAAAAGATGGACAGAAAATATAAAGACAACACTAAATAAACACGGAAATAACACAGCAGAGGTGATACGTCTGGCCCTGGAAAGCAAATTAATTCTCCTACCCCTAATATTAGCGGCAAGAGTGGACAAGAGTGGACAAGAGTGGACAAGAGTGGACAAGAGTGGACAACAGATTTCATCATCCAACTGGGGAAAGACAATAGACAATAGAGGATAATGGATAGATAAATTTCATGAAATGTTTTATGTTCTGTTCTTTCAGACTTCTATATTTAATGATTCTTACAGACTCAACAGTAAATACTAGGCTACACATGTTTCGATGTTATCTTTGGTGTAGGACACGGCGTGGCAATGTTCTTATTTGTAAAATATAGAGTGTTGGGAAGATTTACAGTAGTGGTTTGGCAATACTGGGACAAACCTACAAATGAGTCCGCCAGGACACATACACCACTGCCATTTTGACTACTAATGACTTCTTTATGACATGTCATATATGACAACTGGGGGTGGTACTGCCCACTTTGGGAAACACTGGTCTAGATAATACGTTATCATTACTTTGTGTATATTTCAAAAAATAACAAGAGGAAAGGTGATCACAATGACACCACATTCATTTCAAAAGACAGTCCAGGACGAGTTCTTTAATTTAAACATAACAAAAATAGAACATATTTCCACACAAATTTCCGATACACACACACACACACTACGTAGAAACACTATCTGTACTATTCTTGTTTACATCCGATGACAGTGAAAATATACATCAATTTCAATAACTAATTTTTCATTCAGTGCTACTAGCATCTGTAATTAAGATTAGGATTAGCATAAATTTACATATTAGGATGAATTGTGGGCGTCATATTTATCATGCACTTTTTAAGAACCCTGGTGACTGACTAGCTACACAATTCTGCATCCGGCACTTGACCAAAAAAAACCAAATAGGTTGCACTTCCCTAGTTCAGACCATAAATTAGTACAAAGAAAAAAAATCATGGCAAATTATAAAGATAGAGAGGGTGACCAAAAAAAATTGGTTGCACTTCCCTAGTTCAGACCATAAATTAGTACATAGAAAAAAAATTGGTTGCACTTCCCTAGTTCAGACCATAAATTAGTACATAGAAAAAAATTGGTTGCACTTCCTAGTTCAGACCATAAATTAGTACATAGAAAAAATTGGTTGCACTTCCTAGTTCAGACCATAAATTAGTACATAGAAAAAAATTGGTTGCACTTCCCTAGTTCAGACCATAAATTAGTACATAGAAAAAAATCATGGCAAATTATAAAGATAGAGAGGGTGATATATTGTGATATTGCTGTAGCCTGTTAAGGGCCCAATTTGGGGAAATGATTAAGTCTTTGATTATATCATTGTAAAAATAATTTCGACACATTATTCCCTACTCAGCTATAATTCTCTCTAACATGTGTGATAATACTGCTTCAAACAAATAGAGGAGACCATGCGTAAATCTCACATCCAGCACTAAGTGATCGTTACCCAGTCCGTGCCTGGTCACTTCAACACGTTTGGCAAAGTATTCTCGATTTATTATATGTTACCGTCCTAACGAAACGGTCAGCAGGACCTATCACATTCGGAAACTAGAAACCTGGATCCCAGGTTGATGATCAATTGAAAAATTGATACTTTTTTTTACTGCTAGTTATTGCAGTTTACCAATGCGCGTGGTGGGATTCTGTAAGAGAGAGAGAGAGAGAGAGAGAGAGAGAGAGAGTCAGAGCTTGTAGTGATAGGAATATTGGCAGTGAGCCGATCGAACTGTCTTTGATGTTGGCTATACGGTAAAATATAGAAAATTGTACTTCACAGAAAGTAAATATTATTTTAGAATATGAAAAGAATTCACATAACGAAACAGACGCTAATATTAGGAAACTTGATACTTATCTGTACAAATAAAATAGTACCATTTGAAGCAAATTAATGAATAGTTAAAGCTGACAACCTTTCAATCAAATGTGAAGTCAGTGATCTTCTATGGCTCAATCGCAGGATACTGGTGATAAGGAAAGCAAACCTTCCCACAAAAATCAATCAAATGCGTCATATTGGGCGCAATGACTACGCCTGAATTCAAAGCTTTCGCCCGTGTGGTGCCAGGGCCCGCAAGGGCAGTAAAGAATAGTATCACTGCTACCTACAAGGCATGTCGTAAGAGGCGACTGAAGCAGGACCTAGGGAAGCTACCCTAGTAAATAAAAAGCATCGCAGAAATCGGATGTGCTTGTCTACTTGTAGGCACATAACTACAACAAACAATCACTCTTAGACTCAGATCACATACAAGTCACAAATAGTTGTTAAAAAGTGATCAATATGGAGCTCTTAGGCTCAGATCAATCACACATACAAATCATATAAAGACGAAGAAGACGAAGAAGAATTCATTGCTTGCAAAAAATAAACCCAAAAAAAAAACCAACATATTTCTGCATTTTTAGTTTATGTAAAATTGTACAGTAACATGCTTACAAAAACAAATTAGATACTATATCAACATTTAAAAAGACATAAAAATAAATAATACAATGCATACAGAGTCAAATAAAGTGGGTACACATATTATGTGAAATACAATTCACAGCTATGAACTGTTTTCATTCAACGTGCGCCTCTGAAGTTGGAGTAAGTCTCGCCTGAATGGCGAGGGACACTGATAAAGTTATGCAGGCCTTCACGCAAAAATCAGTCAAATTTTTTATATTAGCCACTTTGACTATACCTGAATTCGTAACTAGCGAAAATAAATTTAAAACAAAAATTTCAACGTGCTTACAGTACTAGTACACCTGGTGTGTTCTAACGCAAAATCAAAATAAAAGCCAAAACATGCAATAAAATAAAAAGCAAAGATCTAAAGCCCTGATGGTTGGAATTATCCAGTTATGGACTGCAATGATGCGCGAGACCCATTTATGTGGAATATTTCAAAGAAAATGGGGTGAAAGTTTATTGTCCCAACAAAGGCAGTAAAAATTAGTTTCCAATTAGTTTTGCCACACAATGCTGGTTTATGGAGAGGTAGGCTGGCATTCTTAATTGCACCAACAATTGATTCAAAAGAGCAGGAGTCATTAATAAAGTAGAATTAATAGGCAAATACCAACATTTCATATTAGATTGTATAGCGATAGTGATGCTGGTGAAAGCGTACATACTTTTTTTTGTTAATGTATAGCTTGCATAATGAAGACAAAAATGTTGAAATGTGAGCAAAAAACAAGTTTGCAAACAAGCATAAAATGTGGCAACAATATGCTTAGAATTTGATATAGCAGATATGGCGAAACACATAATAACAAAGTACTGTAGTTTTACAAAATGAAAAAAACAAAACAATGACAATACACAGCAACGTTTCGACCAAAAGTTCTTTATCAAGCAAACGATACAACAAAAGTGACGAATGTTGTATATCTATATTGACATTATATAGCAGATACCGAAAAATGGTAAATTATATGTCGCAAGTTCTTCTTCTTCTTCTTGCGTTAGCCCGCTATGGATTCAGGCGTAACTAGGGTGAATTATATGGCACATCTGAATGATTTTTGCTTGAAGACCTGCTTTCCTCATTATCAGCGCACCTCGAATATCACATTCAAATAATAAATAAGATCGAATATTCGATCAAAACAACACATTGTTTCTACTCTAAACGGAAACACAATGCACCACACCTTTTAGTTGAAATCACGAGATGTCAGATAGATCAAAGAATCGGCTCGGATATGATAGTTGTTTGAAGATATAAGTTGAAAGATGAAGGCGCTTTGTCCAGCGTACAAACAAAGGATGGGATTAGCAGCAGTAGAATAGTTGCAGAAGAGAGAATACAGTCATCACGAGAGTACTGTGACCAGAAGAGAGAAGACAGTCTTCACGAGAGTACTGTGACCAAAAGAGAGAAGATAGTCTTCACGAGAGTACTGTGACCAGAAGAGAGAAGATAGTCTTCACGAGAGTACTGTGACCAGAAGAGAGAAGATAGTCTTCACGAGAGTACTGTGACCAGAAGAGAGAAGACAGTCTTCACGAGAGTACTGTGACCACAAAAATAAGAACTTCCCACGTAAAGTCCGGATTAACGTTAAAACTTTTGGAGTAACTCGGGGCCCCAAAAAATACATAACGCTGGCACTATGGCGCTCGCGGTCACCGCGTTCGGCAGTCTTGATTTCAAGGATACTTTGTGCCTTGCTCCATCTACTTTTAATGTCATATCCAGCACCTCTTTTGTGACTGATAATACTTCCAAGGTATGTTCTTCTTCTTTGCGTTCGTTCTTTACAACCAATTTTAATCACTTTATGATGTAGGATCTTTGCCAAGAACGTGTACACGTTGCACATTGGTTTGGTAGACCCCTAAACGCATAGACTTCTACACGTTTAGGACACGTGTATCCGATTTCAGCCAAACCTCCTTAGTGGTCTCTTACGACATGCATGGCAGGAACCACTCGGGCGGTCCAAGATATGTGAAAGCAGTTTTAATTGAGTACATACCAACAGTAAAGTAAAAGGTTATATTTTTGTCAATATAACAATGAAGACCGGGACAAAATACACCAACAATAACGTAAAAACATATAAATATTGAAAGCAACCCATGTGCTTGTATGTTTTGAAAAGTTCGAAAATAGAAATATTTGTGAGGGAAATAAAGGCCAACATAAAGAAAACTAAAAGATTATGTCGAATAAAAGAAATGCTATTGAAGATCAGAGAACATAATACTTCGTTTCAGAGCCTTACTGCAGAGGAGGTCGAGTACAGTCTGAAATAAGATGACAATAATGAAAAGTCATTTCAAAGAGTCGTGAGATTTTTTAAGGTTTTACACAAACTGAAAAGATTTTTGGAACAAGTAAAGAACAAACGAATAAAACATGATTGATGAAAAGCGACAAGCCCCCTTGCTCGTGCTGAGAGACGTAAAAGGTTGCCATGGGGCGGGCAGATGGGTATTCTTAACCCGACAAGAGTTAAACAACTGAGATTTGAGTTCAATAACGCCCATTTCTTCGTTTCCTTCTCCTTTATGACGTCTTCTATACCTCTATGACAATTATTTCAATGAAGAACGATATCCTAAGTTAGCGTATATGTTCTTAAAACACTATAGAAACACACAACAGCAAAGTCAGGGGACGCGTTTATAAAAGAAACATAATATTTCATAGTTAGAAGAAGAAAATTGGTTTGGAATTTCAATAACCGATGCAAAGAGCCAAATTAAATTTTTAAAACTTTGAGAAAAAAAAAAAATGATTGACCCAGTTGCAGTTTGCTTGTAGTGATGCCGTATTGTTGAAGAAGAATGATCCATTGTTCTGTGGACGTTAGCTTTTAGTGTCTACTGATGCAGGTTTAATCTACGCCCCGCTAAGCCACTCAATGACAGTAGCCACACAATGACAGTGCACACTCATTGAGAGCAGCCACACAATGATATTCTTTGTTCTTTGTTGTAAAATGTGGGTGACGTTGAGCTTCAAGTTGCGAGATCATAACTATACACGGACGATAGCGGCAGACACAAATAGTAAAACACGGGGGTTATTCTCTTGTTGGTTTTATCTCTCAGTATTTGCAGGAAACTACATAGCAGAAGGATTGCTCCAAAACAATTCACTCGCATTAGCAATGAATGGTAGTATTTTAATTCATCTCCATTGAATAAGCAGAATGAACAGATTGGGACACTGTAGCCAGCTCCTGGTCCTTCAGGTTGGGAGTTGTGAGATGGAATGGCTAACTATACCCATCCAAATATTAGAAAATGATGTAGCTAAAGAAACAAAAACAAAAACAGACCTGCGGATAATGACAGAAACCCACCATGACATAAGTCAGAAGTAAAAAATGCCGATGGTTCAGGGGCATACCCCGAGGAAGGCACAGTCAAGTGCCACTATATAAACACTTGAGTGGAAACAGCAAGATAAACGGTAAACAGGGCATACTAAACAGACCTGGAGACGAGAACTCAAGGATGTTGGGTTGTCCTGTGAAACAATAAAGAAAACTGCAAGACACCGAGAAAGTGAAGAAGAACTATTAAGGTCTTATGCAACACGAGGAGCGGAGAGGAATAGGTTAGTAAATCAACCAGCGCCATACAGCTCGAGAAACCATCTGCAGAATGAATAACAGTGAAGGAAAGGATATCATGACTGGGATGAAATATACCAGCAGTTAAGATAATACCTGAAGCTGTTGAACTCAATCAACGTCCACATCCTAGGATATTTTAAAAGAAGCAATCTCAGCACTATACATACCCAAGTTCCTACAACTGTCAGGTCTAGAGATTCTACTATCTGAACTGTTCATCTAGCGCAATGTCGCAATGTAGTGGAACTGTGGAATATTAGGAAAACAGACAAATTGTCTAAGAAAGTAATTGCAGTTGAGAAGCTGGATGTCCAAGTAACGTATCAATAGAAGAAATGAATAATCATATCAATCACAAATCCACCAATACAAGGTGACTGTCATTCTATGAACATATTGAAGCAAGTGTTTATATTATGTATCTAAGAATAGAATACAATAGAGTTCACTGTCACATGTATACAAAATGGAATATTAGCAACCTGCTGCCTTGCAGGTCGGCTGGGGACAGCCAAAGGCTGACGGAGAGCGAACCCAGTAAATGCTAGTTGAAATCGGACACATCGCCGAAGAACAAGCACCAGAGCTCCAAATGGTACTGAAGATTGTGACGTAAAAAAGTTCTTGGCAAAGGCTGTTTATATATCACAATAAGAATGATCAAAATGGCCAAAAAGAACGATCGCGAGCGAATATTAGCAGTTGAGTCATGTGTACATGAGCCCAAGACTCTACTATAAATACTTCAATATGGAATCAAAGATGGTATACACTGGGGTCTCTGTGTCTATGTGGTTACGCCCTGCTTTGCATTCCGAAAGTAGTGAGTTCAAATACGGAACGCACCGTTATCTTCACATGTGCATTTGTTCCCAGAGACCGCCTGTGTGTTGCCATTGCTCACAAGGGGAGCAAATAACAGTATCACTGCGATCTACAAAGTATGTCGTAAGAGGCGACTGAGGTAGCGGAATAGGGAAGTTAACCTAGTAAATAAAAAGCGTCGCAAAAATCGGATGTGCTGATCTACTTTTAACAGCGAACAATCGCTCTTAGGCTCAGATCACATACATATTACAAAAATCATTTAACAAGTGATCGACATGGAGCTTACGAAGAAGATGAGACACCTACACCGAGATTAAAGGAACGTGCACTAGAAGAATACATGGCTAGTTACAACTGTCTATCTTTGTCTCAAAGGAAACTAGTCCGTACACCAGATCCCACTTATAACATTAGATAACCGAGCATCCTCATCAAAATGGAGGTAATGGTTGAGAGATATCATTCAGAAGTCCCAGTCTCATTCTTAGTTTTTGAACTGTCTGGAAATGTTGACATTTGCTGCCATTAGTACGGAGATTGCTGAAAAACCTCTGAGGGCATTGAAGAAAACGTTACACCACATGATCAATTTTAACCGCTGTTTTATACTTCTAAGCACTTCAGATTTTGTTGGAAATAGCGACCAAGGAATATTTTTCCTGCTACACAATGATTTTGTCTAATTTGTTCTGACAGAGCAAGCAAAGGTTCATTATTATGTAACATAGCAAGACAAGATTTCTCCAGTGATGGCGTACTTTTCGCCTGTGTGTTGCGGAGTTCTCAAAGGGAGCGAAGAATAGTCTTCTTTATCTTCAAACGCTCTATATCGACCACTTGTTAACCACTCTTTATGATTTGTATGTGATTTGAGCCTCAGAGTGATTATACGTTGTGACAGTTATGCGCCTTCAGGTAGGCCAGCACAATCGATTTCTGCGATGCTTTTTTATTTACTAGGGTAGCTATCCTAGGTCCTACATCAGTCGCCTCTTACAACATGCCTTGTAGGTCGCAGTGGTACTATTCTTTGCTTCCCTCGCAAGCCACGACATCACACGGGCGTCAAAGAATAGTAACACTGCGACCTACAATGCATGTCGTAAGAGACAACTAAGGAAGAGGCCTAGGATAGCTACCCTAGTAAAAATCGAATGTGCTGGTCTACTTGTAGGCGCATAACTGGCACAACGTACAATCACTCTTAGACTCGGATCACATACAAATCACAAAGATTGGTTAAATAGATGGTCATAATGTAGCGTTCGAAGCAGTTATATTTCAAATATTGTCCACACAGAAAGACTTAACTCAATGGTATTTCGGTTTGCTAACCGTCAAAAGATCTTTAACGTTAGTAATTTGCACATGAACTTTATATATATTTTGTATATCTTCGATAATACTAGGCGCTTATCCTCACCTTCAAAGGTTTCTGTGAAGTTTTGAAAATAGTTGTATGATTAAGAAATGAAAACGAACTCACACATTTCTGTACTAAATGTCAACGTCTAACCGCCAATCTAGAAAGGTCTCCGGTGTAAAGATGTTATGTTCGTCCATGTCAGCTGGTTTGATATTTAAGAAACAGATGAGGGAAGGAGAGCTGAGTGCGTAGAGAGCATTGACAACAGACAAATACGGTAGGTAATGTGAAATATTAGGACAAAGAGAAAAATACTTGATAGTGTATTGTGTCACTGATAGAGAAGTCAAAAACAAAAATGTTTAACCACGTGTAGAATGTGAAAGTTTAGAGATATACGATTGCTTACGCCAGCAAGTGCCAGAAACGAATAATAGAAGGATAAGGGTGCCTTCTTTACCCTATTTTTTAAAATTTCTTTTGTTCGCGATAATTTCAGGCGTATTCGGGGCGTCTAATATGGCGGATGTGACTGATTTTAGCGTGAAGGTTGACTTTCCTTATAACCATTGCCCCTCGCCATTCAGGTGTACTTTACTTCGTCTTCAGAGGTACCTCCTTTATGAACCATTACCTGCGTCTACTAACCGTCCATCGCAAGCGATGATGACAACAGTCTCAGACGTGTGTTATGCTGCACCTCTCTTGTGTCAGAAATTATCAAGATACTAGTGCACCTTAATGTGGCGATACCCACACCATTCATCATCACTGCAGTCTTGCTAAGCGAGTAAGGATCGAAGATAAAAAAACAACCAAAATCATGTATAAAAATGAGGCACTGATAATGAACCGAAATCAGGCCTAAACGGGCAACACAAGGTAATAATTAATATTTTCAGTGTGAATAAAGAAGATAAGACCAAACACTGCTTATTTGTGAGCTACAAAAAGAAGAACAAACTAAAAGAAGAAAAATGTATATATAAAACAACAAGCCAAACATAAACTGTGGCAAGTATTGTCACGCCAGAATATGCCATTACAGTCACAAGAAACGTTGTGATTCAGCAGACAGCAAACTACGTGTCGCAAAACATTTTGTCTCCTGAGACAAAGAGGCCAAAGAATATATGTATATTTTCCCCCCATCCAGAAACACTTGAGCTTTTCAGCTCTTCGGCTCGGTGCCATGGCCATCATGAATCTTCGGTTCGGTGCCACGAACACCGTAAATCTGGAAAACCTGTATTTTCTCTGCCAGCCCACGGAATTGAACCAGTACTCACAGAGGGTTTATCACCCGTCGTCTAACGCGCTACGAACACGCTAGGCAGGCGGGCAATATATATGTATACACAGCAATAAGACAAATATAATAAACACTGCATAAATTACATTCTAAAAGTTAATGTGTTTGAGGAACTGAAAGGTGTGGGTGTGGACAAAGAGAGTTGGTGTAGGATATGACAAAACACGAATCTGAACTTTATTAGTTGAACACAATCTTAATTAAGAAGCTAAAGTAGGCGGCTTCTGAGTTTGCCTTGTACACTATATGAAAACCCTTGGTTCGAGCAGTGTGCAAGCTGGGAGATTTTGTTCCAGTCGGTCAGTGATTGTTCTGAAAAGTGAATTAGGAAACATTTTTTAAGGCATATTCATTGCGCCTTAGGCATCTGTAGCTTAAGCGTTAGTTAGCTCGATCTCAATCCAAGTGTTCCTGGTTCAAACACCGCATCAGGCAGTTTGAAAGCAAATTTGTTTTTCTTGAATTTTATGAACGGTCAAAACAGATCTCACCGTTCAGAAAGTAATGGAAAATTACTGAACGTATAAGTGGTGCCTAGAAAATCGAAGATTCGTCTATTGTTGTTGATGGCAACGTCTTATAAAGGATATGCCGCGATTTTCGTTGTTTCACATAGTACTGTGACCTTGCGTGGAGTGGTATATCAGGGGGAGTGTAATGGTCAACGACATCTTCTTCTTCTTTGCGTTCGTTCTTTACAACCAATTTTAATCACTCTTTGTGATATGTTTAATCTTTGCCAAGAACGTGTATACGTTGCACATTGGTTTGGCAGGCCCCTAAACGCATAGACTTCTACACGTTTAGGACATGTGCATCCGATTTAAGCCAAACCTCCTTAGTCTCGCCTCTTATGACATGTGTGGCAGGTAACAGTGGTTCTATTCTTTACACCCCAAATGTAGGCCCCGGTAACCACTCGGGCGGTCAACGAAATGTTGATCATGTTCCTAGGACTTTATTAAACGTCCACTACCCATTGCCGTTCCATCTTTTCTTTATTACACCTGGAGGGACGGTCTAAGATCAGACCGTGTAAGTGCCATTGGCCACTTAACAACACGTGTGATAAGAATGGTTGATAAGGACGGATGATAAGGTTGAGAATGTTAAGGTTAATACTTTGGGTTAACGTGTTTAGCTAAGGTTGAGAATGGAAAGGTCGTAAAGATCATTTAATGACACCGGACCCTGGTGGGTAGAGGTTATTGTAACCTGCAGAATGTCATGTCGAGTTAAAGATATAGAAAACGTGTGTAGGTATGGTTGTCTGTGCATGCTGCGATTGTGCTGGCAGGTGGGTATAAATTAGAAAGAAAGATATGAAGCAGGCGAGCACAACGGAAGTTGGTTATTTATATATGAACGTGAGATGAGGTAAATAACATGAGACGGTGCACGACGTTTGGATGAGGGAGAGAGACAGAGAGAGAGAGAGAGATAAAGAGGGAGAGAGAGAAAGAGATAAGAGGGCATGTTTAGTTATAGTGACAGGTAGAGTAATCGAGTGAACGGAGAACGTAATGTAAACGTTTAACACAGACGCTATCAACTGTTTATATTGCAAGTGTAAGATCTGATTTACAGTAGTTAAATATTTAATGGTAAGACTCCGTGACAAGACAGAACAATGCGCCACCGGAGAAGACGTAATAGAGCCAGAGGCTGGTTATCTATAAAAATAATAATACATATCAAACAGCATAAAAGAACATTTAGAAAGAAGTAACCAGAAGTAGAACCATTAGTCTGTCTGAACGATAGCAGAATCTTGCCACAAGAGAAATACGATCTATCCTACTCGGCCAATGGTTAGATTTCAGGACGTTTTTATTTTGAACCTGTTTCCTTTGTTTGGCGTATATATTTCCCGAGAACTTCACATACATGTCATGTACTCGTATCGTTGTTATAAGGACACAAGATCTATGCAAGTTGCTATTCAAGATGGGGGGCAAAATATGATTGCTTAGTGAAATGTATAGGATTAGTAAAGCAAGGACATGATAGAATTCAGGAAAATGATGAGTTATTGAATACATTTCCTGTCTACTAGTAAGCTAAAAAATAGTGGTTACTTGAGCCAACTCTGCTCAGTATGATGTTATTTATGATGCTGAATCATGCTTTCAGAAACAGGTACATAGGAGTCAACATCAGATATCATATGTACAGCAAATTGATCTAATTCATTATCTTCAAAGACATCAACAGAACAGGTTAATTTGCTTGAGAACCGAACACTGTACACTGATGGTTCATGTATAAAGTCTCAGGGCTTCCTACACAAACGAATGTACATTTGAAGTCAAATCCAAACTTCACATATCGAACATACTTCAGGCAGAGCCAACTATAAACTTATATTATCACTAAAGTTAGAGTTAGCTGTGCTTCAGGACTGTCCAGTCATGGCCTTCGATAACATACGGCCGGTTTGCTCAGGTACAAATTAAGATCACAACCGATTTCTACGATACATTTTATTTACTAGGGTAGCTTCCCTAGGCCCCAACCCTAGTCGCTCTTACAACATTCTTTGTAGGTCGCAGTGTCACTATTCTTTGCTTCCCTTTCAAGCTCCGACAACACAGGGGGCGACTGCATGATATGAAAACGATAGCTTCACTTTTTCAAATTTAGACATCATCTAATGCCATGTCGATAGAGGTTGTAACATTACAATTTAGAGTTACTGTTAATATTTTTGTAATGTTCATATTGATAAGGATCTACATCCTAACCTTCCTTGACTTGTCCAAACAACTTTTGTCAAAAACTTCGTTTTCTGTGACATTTTTTTTCCACTCTATCGTGACTTCACTTAAAAGAGTGGCGTCATTTCAGAAGTGGACTCATTTTAGAATTTAAGATTTTTGTAAAATGTTATGTGTGTGTGCGCGCTGGTGCCATTGAGTACATTTTCTATCCCCATGAGACTGTAATCATGTTCTATAAAAATGTCTCCCAGTGACATCCAGTGTTATCTCAATGCTTTATTTAATGTTCGTGTTTAACTATCAACACCGCATGTTTAATGCATAATAAAACTACAGTATTGAAGAACCACAAATTGTTTGTGACATGAGACAAAGAGTATAAGAACATTGTGTTACAGTTTCAAACGATTAAGTTGGTATAGTTTGTACCAGTGGCGGCTCGTTATTAAGGGCCTGTGCGGGCCGGGCCCCACCAAAAATAATGTGTAACGTGTATTTATTATTTTAGAAATTAAAATATACCCTAACACGAACCTTGAGTTTTACAAACATTTTTGCCTGGCCCCACCAATAAAAATGATCACGAGCCGCCACTGGTTTGCACACTTAAACCCAGTGCATTCGATATCGTCTAACATTCATTCTAGCATGCCTTAGTAATATTTACTTTTTTCGAAAGTGTGAGGGTTAAGATGTGTAATTGCTTCTTATTATTACTTATTATTATTGATCTCTGCTCCATGGGAAGCATGCTGTCTCAGCCGTTGTCCTCAACATTCTCCAACCTCTGACTATTTTCTTTCTGATTCATCATCATCATCAAATAGCTTGTCCTGAGCAGAACTTGACCATCTTAACAGTCCATTGGAATTTCTCTCGTAGACCAGATGTCCTACCTCTGCAGCCGTCATGCTCAAACCATCAGTTACATCCTGAATCCATCTTCTCCGTGGTCTTCCTCTGCTACTCTTTGCCGGTATGCCTTCTTCCATGATGTTCTTCCCCAGCGCTTCGTGTCTCTTTATATGTCCAAAATATTTCAATTTTCTCATTCTTTTTTGAAGCAACAGCTATTTTTTTTACCACTGCGACCTACAAGTCATATCGTAAGAGGTGACTGATGTAGGACCTAGGAAGCTACCCTAGTAAATAAAGAGCATCGCAGATATCGGATGTGCTGGCGTACTTGTAGGCGCATAACTGTCACAACGTACACTCTCTCTTAGGCTCAGATCATATAAAAATCACACAGTGTGGTTAACAAGTGGTCGATGTGGAGCGTTTAAAGAAGAAGAAAAAGTTTTTATCTTTCGTAAAAACCCACGCGATCAAATTTGTTTCAAAAGAGCCTATTTGAACCAGCCGTTAGTTTTTTTTATTTTATCAAGTTCTGATGTGCTTATGTGATACTATACACACGTGTCTCGTTCCTTAAACGCCAATTTACTTAGTATCACCGCAGCCTACCCACGGTTTTCTTCAAATCTGGTCTGGTTTGACCACCTCATAGATTGGTAGATTTCCTGGCATCGCCTGTTTGAACCAGGTACACTTAGATTGGGATCAAGTTCACTATCATTGAATTGTATAATTATGTCTCTACTATTGGAAATGATCTAGCTCACTACTATTGAAATGTATAATTGTGTCTCTACTATTTAATAACGCAATATCTATAACAGTTTGAAGGAAGTTTTTGTGAGAGAGAAAGAAAAGAAGAGAGGTTAAAAGGCTTTTGTCTTCTACTTCTTCTTCTTTTCTTCCACCATTTACTTCTTTATAGAAGTGTTGGTGGGGGAGGGTGGGGAAGGGGGTGTGTAGTGATCTTGTTTGTGCTTGTTTTAAGGTACTTTGTAAGCTGATATTCATTTTCCTAAGGCTGTTCTTGAAGCCGTCGCTCCATCTTTTGCGTGGTCTTCCTCTCGCTTCGTACTCATTAAACTTTTTATGTGTGGCTCTCTGTTCTGTGGTAGGCGATACCACGGCATTCTTGTCAGGTGTCCAAACCATTTAATCTGTTGTTCTTTTATGAATTACATGACTGGTTTCACATCCAGTCTTCTTCTGATTTCTTCATTTCTAATTTTGTCTCTTATTGTCACACCTACAGCTCTTTTAAGACACCTCATCTCTGTCGTTATGATTTTCCGCTCATTAGCTGTTGTTATTGACCATGTTTGACACTGATAACATAGTTTGTCATATATTAAATATCATGATTAGTCGACTACAGAGAATCAGAATGACTTGACTAAAGAAGTAAAAGAAAAAGATATTGTATATATCGACGCTGATAAAAGTTAATAAAGACTTCATTTCTTTCAGGGGGTTCATTGGCCGTTCATAAACGATTGAGATTACGGGCTGTCAGTATCAATACATCGTCGTGTCTCATCACTGATTCTGGTGGCCTTCCTGAGATGCCCCAAGGAGCTCCGCTGAGATGTAATTTCTGGACCACCACGCGACGGTGGAAGCCGTCAGCATGTGTCACTCCGCTTTGTCTTTTGCTATCATGAAACATAAAAAACGGATGGAAGAAAAAAAAATGAAAAAGTACTCCCATCAAATTCGCTGCTATAAAAATTTGCGTTTATTCATATTAAAAAGGAAAGAGAATTTTGTTGCGAATGTTTTGTTTTAAGGTTTTTGTTTTCTTTTACTGTTTGTTTTATTGTCTGTCTTGTTAACAATTGTTGTACAATGGAGAGCCCGTGTGGTGTCGGGGCCCACAGAAGAAGCAAAGAATAGTACCACAGTGTTCTACAAGGCATGTCGTAAGAGGCGACAGATGTAGGATCTAGGGAAGTTACCCTAGTAAATAAAAAGCATTGCAGAAATCGGATGTGCTGGCCTACTTGTAGGTACATAACTGGCACAACATACAAGCGCTCCTAGACTCAGATCACACACAAATCACACAGAGTGGCTAACAAGTGGACGATATGGAGCGCTTGAAGAAGAAAAATAAGAAGACGAACAGTAGATAGAACAAAATAAAAAACAAACAAATCTGCCGAAATTCGGATGTGTTTGTCCTTCATGTCATAGGAGCATAGAGGGAACGCTACGTACTCATGTTCTCGGTGCAAACCACACAGTTTTACAGAGAGTGTTGAACTTGGTTGACAAGAACTAACAAACGCATACAAACAACAATAAAAAGAGTGAAATGAAAATCGTAGAATATCCTTTTACAGGACTTAGCCACCAACCATAGTAAACAAGACGTCGATTTTCTAGGCAGCACTTATACTTTCTATAATTTACCATTGCTTTCTGAACGGGATAGTCTGTTGTTACCGTTCGTAAAAATCCATGGGAACGAATTTGCTTCAAAATTACCTGCCGTGGTGTTTGAACCACATACGCATGGGTTGAAATCGAGCTCACTACTGCTTAAGCAACATACGCCAACAGAATAGGAGAATGTTTTTAACATAGAAAGAATTCAATCAGAAACTTATAACAGACTATTCCAACATGAAATAAGATAATATCATAAATCACAAAAAACACAGACTAAAGCGACGTTTTGATCAAAAGACATTAATTAAACAATGGATACAAGACAATACGGGATACAGTTTATCAAAATATATATACAATCCGCAACAAAAATGTCAAAACAATGAAGTAATATATGTTTACAAAGTCTAAGAACAATTTGACTGCAATCGTTCTTATTATCAACCATATATCACATTCATTTAAGGTTGTCTGACACAATTGAATGTCTAGGAAAGTAACTTGGCTAGAACTTTTTTTTCTTCATAATTGAAACAGACAGGATTCATTTCCACAGCAATGTTCCACTTGACAAAGATGAAAAAAAAATATGTTTCATCTGCTCGCAGATTAGAGAGAGAGAGAGATTAGAGAGGCGAGAGAGAGAGAAAAGGTTGGGTATGGGCTGTGTAGGGGTGGGGGTTAAACAAAGACGTTTAAACAATATATACACAGACAAAGTAAAATCTCAACCCAAAATTACCATGAATAATGAAAACACTGAGGATGTCTCGTATTTTGAATATCTTGGCTCTATAATTAACAATGGACATTATATGAAAGAAGTTAGAAGAAGACTAGCCATGGCTTACCAGAGGGTGGTCAGCATGAAGAAACTATGGTACGACACAAGTATAGAAACAAAAGTAAGACTTCTGAGAACATGCATATTCCATGTGGCAACATATGGATGTGAATTGTGGACCATACCTGCATACTCCATGTGGCAACATATGGATGTGAATTGTGAACCATACCCCAAACAGTAAACAACGAAATTGAAACTTTTGAAATAAGGTGCTATAGAAAAGTTCTTAGAACATTCTTGGGGTCACAGGCGTAAAGGGACAACGCAGCGCTAGGATTAGTGAGCTGGCACTAATCAAGATCCTACCTCCCTCCACGTGGTGACCCTGGAAACAGACAAAGGTTCTTGCCTGGCTAAGCGGCTAGGGATCGAGGGAGAGCTACTCTGGTATAAGTAGTTATGCAGACGTAGTTACGTTGGATGAGATCCGCTCGCAACATTGAACACTTCCGCAAAGAACTGAACACTTCAACGTTAGAGTAAATCTTATTGCATAAGCAATATCTTGAACATTTGGACAAATGGGTTAGAGATTTGAAGATTCTTTATGTTCAAAGTAATTTAATTATAAATATTGAAAACGTGAGCTGTATGAACAAATTGGAATATCTCAATCTGAATCTAAATAATATAGAAAACACATGAACATTTGGAAAGTTGGGAATATTTTAAAATGGCTGTCAGTTTTGTTGGGGAATTTACTTCAGTTCTACTTCTGTGTTCGCCCGCTATCTTCTTCTTCTTTTTGCGTTCGTTCTTTACGACCAATTTTAATCACTCTTAGTGATTTGTGTGATCTTTGCCAAGAACGTGTATACATTGCACATTGGTTTGGTAGGTCCCTAAACGCATAGACTTCTACGGCACGTGCATTCGATTTCAGCCAAAGCTCCTTAGTCCCCTCTTACGACATGCGTCACATGTATCAGTGGTTCTATTCTTCACACCCCAAATTTGGTCCCCGGTAACCACTCGGACGCTTCGCCTGCTATGAATTCGGGTGTAGTCACGGCGGTTGGTATGGCACTTCTGACTGATTTTTACGTGAAGGCATCCTTTCCTTTTTATCTGTGTCCCTCGCCATACAGGCGTACCTTATCCGACTTCATAGGTTTTACTTGAGTTAAATGTTTAAGAAATCTTTGTAACTTTTGAGAAGTATTCCTAACAGGAAATTGATGTTCTGTTCTTGTACATTATGTAATATGTTATCGCTATATGTTATTGCTATATGTTATTGCTATATGTTATCGCTATATGTTATCGCTATATGTTATCGCTATATGTTATTGCTATATGTTATTGCTATATGTTATTGCTATATGTTATCGCTATATGTTATCGCTATATGTTATTGCTATATGTTATCGCTATATGTTATCGCTATATGTTTTTGCTATATGTTATTGCTATATGTTATTGCTATATGTTATTGCTATATGTTATCGCTATATGTTATCGCTATATGTTATTGTTATATGTTATCGCTATATGTTATTGCTATATGTTATCGCTATATGTTATTGTTTCTTTGCTTTCGTTTTTATCAACTAAGTTAGCTATTCTTTGTTACCAGTGTGCTTTTCGACTAGAGCGTGAGTACGTTGCATATTGAATAGACCACTACGACATGATGGACATGCACATCCAAATTTTGGCTAAAGTGCAACATGATGGACATGTACATTCAAATTTTGGCTAAAGTGCAACATGATGGACATGTACATTCAAATTTTGGCTAAAGTGTGACATGATGGACATGCACATCCAAATTTTGACTAAAGTGTGACATGATGGACAAGCACATCCAAATTTTGACTAAAGTGTAACATGATGGACATGAACATCCAAATTTTGACTAAAGTGTAACATGATGGACATGTACATCCAAATTTTGGCTAAAGTGTATGCATATTATTTAACAGACCACACAGTTGTACGGAAGGGAATTTAAGATTTTACAAACAAAAAAATCTCACTTTAATAGTATAACATCTAGAGTTATATTGTAGCATGGTATCAGATCTGATTGGATATAGAGAGAACGTCAGATATATGGTACTATTAGAAAGATTAGAGCATCTATGAAATCGGCGACGGCATTCCTGTGTTACGGGGAGTCACTGATAAAAAGGAAAGTATACCTTCAGCAGTGGTTAAGCCCTTTGCCTTGTGAGTCGAAGGTCGTGGGTTCGAATCCGGACCGCGCCGTTCTGTTCGCGAGTGTAGTTTTTACAGAGACCCTAGGATTGTTGCTGGAGCTACGGAGTTCGTGCTTTGTGCAATATTCTCGGCAGGTGGCGTGCCATTTCTGCGGAGAGGGACCGAGCCATATGGTGTAAAAACCCGGTGCAATCTTCTTCTTTGCGTTCGTTCTTTACGACCAATTTTAATCACTCTTTGTGATATGTTTGATCTTTGCCAAGAATGTGTATACGTTGCACATTGGTTTGGTAGGCCCCTAAACGCATAGACTTTTACACGTTTAGGACATGTGCATCCGATTTCAGCCAAACCTCCTTAGCCGCATTTTACGACATGCGTGGCAGGTAACAGTGATTCTATTCTTTACACCTAAAATTTGGACCCCGGTGTTACGCGTTGTGTTCTGTCTATTTACTATTTAAACCGGTTCTGACTAGCTCGTCTTTTGTCACATTTGTTCATCGCCCTTCCGCACCATAATTGCACACCATCATAGAAAGACTCGCTCACTTGATCTATACTACGTCATAATTGAACCTTCTTATTTTCATAAATATATGCCAGATTGGCTGCTTTGACAGGCTACTTTTATCTTGAACACCCTGTATAATAACAAAACTAGAATACCACTTTAAATGCAATTTCTAAGTAAAAGAATGAGTTTCACGAAACACAACATTAACTGATGTTGTATCGTACAATCATCAGATGTTGAACTCTGAGAGTTATTATTTCAGAAACAAATCTGATCGTTTCAACGCATACACATACTACAACGCATACACATACTACAACGCACTCACAGACTACAACGCACACACAGACTACAACACACTCACAGACTACAACACACTCACAGACTACAACGCACACACATACTACAACGCATACACATACTACAACACACTCACAGACTACAACACACTCACAGACTACAACACACTCATAGACTACAACGCACTCACAGACTACAACACACTCACAGACTACAACGCACACACATACTACAACACACTCACATACTACAACGCACTCACAGACTACAACACACACACATACTACAACACACACATACTACAACACACTCACAGACTACAACACACTCATAGACTACAACGCACACACATACTACAACGCATACACATACTACAACGCACTCACATACTACAACGCACTCACATACTACAACGCACTCACATACTACAACGCACACACAGACTACAACGCACACACATACTACAACGCACTCACATACTACAACGAACTCACAGACTACAACGCATACACAGACTACAACTCACACACAGACTACAACGAACTCACAGACTACAACGCACACACATACTACAACGCACTCACATACTACAACGAACTCACAGACTACAACTCACACACAGACTACAACTCACACACAGACTACAACGCACATACACAGACTACAACGCACACACATACTACAACGAACTCACAGACTACAACGCATACACAGACTACAACTCACACACAGACTACAACGCATACACATACTACAACGCATACACATACTACAACGCACACACATACTACAACGCACACACATACTACAACGCACTCACATACTACAACGCACACACATACTACAACACACACATACTACAACACACTCACAGACTACAACACACTCATAGACTACAACGCACACACATACTACAACGCACTCACATACTACAACGCACACACAGACTACAACGCATACACATACTACAACGCATACACATACTACAACGCACTCACATACTACAACGCACTCACATACTACAACGCACTCACATACTACAACGCACACACAGACTACAACGCACACACATACTACAACGCACTCACATACTACAACGCACACACATACTACAACGCACTCACAGACTACAACGAACTCACAGACTACAACGCATACACAGACTACAACTCACACACAGACTACAACGCATACACATACTACAACGCATACACATACTACAACGCACTCACATACTACAACGCACACACATACTACAACGCACACACAGACTACAACGCACACATATACCACAATGGATTAGTATCTCCAAAGAGCCATTTTTACAACCAGATTTCTTATACAGTATCTAGATCTAGCAGACAACTAAAGATATTCTTGATGATGAACTCAGCCTTTATATAGTTTTTGTTCTGATACCACCACGTGTTGTAGATGTCATTAATTATTCTCATTTGCTAGAAATGTGTGCCTCATGCTGGCTATCTTTTTTTTGGTGGGTTTAGTTTTAATGTCTTCTGACGGATGATAATAAAGTGTATGTATCTTCTATTAGTTAGTGTTATAAGTGTTACAGAAAAGTCCTCCATACAGCAAGGAGAAAGAAAAAAAACCAAATAGATCTATAGAGAAAGAACTCACAAATTAAAAAAAATACTGGCTGATGTTACAAATAAGAATGAGCAAATTGAAATATTTTGACGTCCGTGTGATGTTGGGGTCGCAAGGGAAGCAAAGAATAGTACCACTGCAACCTACAAGGCATGTTGTAAGAGGCGTCCGATGTAGGTTCTAGGGAAGCTACTCTAGTAAATAAAAAGCATCGCAGAAATCGGTTGTGCTATCCTACTTTTAGGCGCACAACTGGCACAACGTACAGTCGCTTTTAGACTCAGATCACATACATATCGCACAGAGTGGTTAACAAGTGGTCGATATGGAGCGTTCGAAGAATTATATTTGATATATAAAGGGAAACGAAGGGCTGGAGAATATCATTATGAAAGGAGATATCCCGGTAAATAGGAGAAGAGGAAGACCACGAAGTAGATGAATTCAGGATATAACTGATGGTTTGAGCATAACAGCTGCTGAGGCGGGACATCTGGCCTATGAGAGAGAGAAATTCCAAAGTACTGTTAAGGTTGGCAAAGTTCTGCTCACGACAAGCTATTTGATTATGATGATCTTCTATCAATTCTTGATAGCAGTAATGAAGAATATATTATAGATACAGACGTTTCTAGAGAAGGAGATGGAAGTTTGTTGGAGCATACATTGAGAATGAAGAAAACCAGACATTCACACGTGGCTATAAACTGGAATGCGTAATTAACAGGGTACGGAAAGACCTGGAGAGACATGAAGACGAACTGTAAACATATAAAGAATAGAGGCGAAAATTATCTGGAATTAAATAAGTTATCTTGCTCAAGACAGATCTGGATGAAGAAAATGTGTTGATGCTTCAAGGAAAGTTAAGAGAAGAAGAAGAAGTAAACAAATGTTTATAATCTATTTCTTTCTTTCTGATGCATCTCTTTTTATTTTATTTTTTTCTATTTGTTACAAACATGAAAAATTCACTTGAAAAAAAAACAGACAAAGAATATTTAAAATATTAAATTAGAAAATGTACTTCTCATTATCAGATCAAAACATGAGCTGTAAATAGAAGAAAAAAAAAGAAACAGAACAACTTCAAGTATGAACCGTTACAAAAATAAATAATAAGTACACAAATATAAAAAGTGTATGTAAATACACAATACTGTATCAATGGTTAGAAAAGATAAACTCGCTGATTTCAACTTCTTTGTTTACTGTGTTTCTGTTGTTTATTTTGGTTATCTCTGATGTCAGAAATGTTTGCACTCTTATTACCTATGACAGCAGCTTCCAGACAGTTGCACTTAGACATAAAATCGGCGGTTGTTTCCAGACGACATTTTGTGTGTGCTAAATTTTCAAAGCTTTCTTTTAAGTCCAAGATGGTTGCTGCTTTTGCTCAATATGACGACGGTGAAAGTCCAAGATGGTTGCTGCTTTAGCTGAATATGGCGACGATGAAAGTCCAAGATGGTTGCTGCTTTTGCTCAATATGGCGAAGGTGAAAGTCCAAGATGGTTGCTGCTTTTGCTCAATATGGCGAAGGTGAAAGTCCAAGATGGTTGCTGCTTTAGCTGAATATGGCGACGATGAAAGTCCAAGATGGTTGCTGCTTTTGCTCAATATGGCGAAGGTGAAAGTCCAAGATGGTTGCTGCTTTAGCTGAATATGGCGACGGTGGAAGTCCACAATGGTTGCTGCTGCTTTTGCTCAATATGGCGAAGGTGTAATAGATTGAACTGGGCAGACTTCTAATGCAGATAGAACTTTGCCGTGACTTGCTTAGAAGAAAAAAGGTAACACTACTATCATCAGTTCTCATCCCCTCCAAGAGTACATACAGGGCCGTATCGTGCTTTGATACAGAGAGGCGACCGCATCAAGCGGAATCGTAAGGTGGGCGGCATAAGCAGCGAAATCAAAATCACAATTGAGGGTTATTTAAAAGAAAAATATTTAAGGGGCGGCATTTCGAAGACTTGCATCATACTGAGAAAAATACCGCATGACCCTGAGTACATAAGGTAGAGACAACAACATTCTACTCATTTAGTTCTTGAGCCTTCTTTTCATCCTCTTCTTCTTCTTCTTCGAGCGCTCCATATCGACCACTTGTTAACCACTCTTTGTGATTTGTACGTGATCCAATCCTAATAGCGATTGTACGTTCTACCAGTTATGCGCCTACACGTAATCCAGTACATCCAATTTATGTAACGCTTTTTATTTATTAGGGTAGCTTCCCTACCTCAGTCACCTCTTACGACATGCCCTATAGGTTGCAGTGTTACTATCCTCTGATCCCCTTACGAGCCCGGCAACACACGGATATTTTTTTCCAACCTCAAATGTAGTCCTATGCATTTTCTTGAGTTCTGCTTCAAACATCCACCCCCCCCCTCCCTTATTTGGCCCATGTATCCTTTTCTTCAATTGTCCCTGTGGTTTTCATTGTATTGCATGCATTTCTTTTTGTCATATACATCATTCTGACGTTTCATCAGGCAATTTGTGTCATGGTTCTCGGTGCCGTGAGAGAGGACGTTGGGGTTGAACTCTTCCGTAGGCTTTCAATTTATCATTTATCATTGACAATTGTTTCGTAACCTATCACTATTACATCCGGAACTTTAGGGGCAGTTTTTTCTTACAGTCTCTGTTTCTGTAGGTGTTTGCGTTTTTTTCACAGTGTGATGTCGCCCGTTCCATCACTAACCCTTACTAGTCGCATTTTCTTCTTCTTTTCTTCTTTACGTTCGTTCTTTACGATCAATTTTAATCACTCTTTGTGATATGTTTGATCTTTGCCAAGAACGTGTATACGTTGCACATTAGTTTGGTAGGCCCTAAACGCATAGACTTCTATACGCTTAGGACATGTGCATCCGATTTCAGGCAAACCTCCTTAGTCGCCTCTTACGACATGCATGGCAGGTAACAGTGGTTCTATTCTTTACACCCCAAATCTGGGCCCCGGTAACCACTCGGAGAGTCGCATTTTAACACAAGCGTTTATAAGATACAATGATTTGATCCTTCGTTACAACTGAAACCACATGCGGGAGGTGGTCGTCCCTGCGTTGTTGGAGCAAAGAATCGTAACACTGCGACATACAAGGCATGTCGTAAGAGGCGACTGAGGTAGAGGTCTAGTGAAGCTGCCCTAATAAAGAAAACGATTCGCAGAAATCTGATGTGCTGGCACAACGTAAATCGCTTTTAAGCTCAGATTATATACAGACAAAAAAGTGTGGTTTAACAAGTGGTCGATATTTAGCGCTCGCAGAAGAAGAAGAAGAAGGTGATGTGGGTGTTCTAAGTAATGGTATACTGAAGATGAAAGTGTTGACTATCTTCCAGGCTCTACTATCGATACTTTCACTTAATTTAAAGGAATCTAACAGAAAGAAGAGAGTTTGGAATGATTTGACATTACAAATAGAAGAATCAAATATGTTAACACATTAAGTGATTGAACACTGGGGGGAGAAAACAATAATGAAAGGGAAAGTTCTTAGCAAAGGAGAGATAGAGAACAGCAATATAAGTGGGGTTCCGGGAGGGAAGTTTTATGAGAAGAACAAAGAACATATTGACAGAATATATATCATCAAAGCAGTAGACAGGAAATGTTAGAAGATTCATTGCTGTCGAGTGTTGATATGAAGTGGTTCTATGATTTAATCTAATCTAAAGTGCAGATAACCAGAAATCAGAATATATTTTTCAGTTGTGTTTATGGTTTCATGCATGTATGAGTTATATCCCCATGTTTTTAATTATTTAATGTTTGATTATCCTACAGGGAACAGTTGAGGGTGGGAGAAGGAAAGGAGGGCTGGGAAAATCGTGATTTGACAACATCAAGAGCTGGTCAGGACAGAGTTTCTCCACACTCGCTAAGGAGTTGAAGACAGAGACTCATGGCTTGCTTTTTGTGCTGATGTCTCCACAGTGACACCCTTACGACACTAACGCGTTATGGGCTTTATTATATATTATAATTATGTAAACGCGAAAATAAGAGTCAAGTCTGGCGTTGATGAAATCTTGCTACCCACCCCCTTCCTCTTACCCTCATCAAAATATCTAAGACATAAGAATACACGTGCACCGTAGACATTAGTACGTGAGTACTTCTTCGTCTGTGGCCTAGGGGTTAGTGACTCGGTCTATTAACCCCGACGTTCTGAGTACGAAACACGCTGCGGACAGTTTGCTTGCAAATTGTTTCCGTTGATTTTAACAAAAGGACGATGTCGCCACCCGTTCAGAAAGCAATGGCAAACTACTGAACGTATAAGTGGTGCCTAGAAAATCAGCGACTCGTTTACTGTTGATGGCTACGTCCTTCAGGATATATGCCACGATTTTCATTTCACTTCTTGAATATAGTTATCACTTAAGATTTCAGAATCTATTAAGCTATTTACTTGGAGATCTAGTTGGATGTGCTCTGAAAAACGCTGGCCTGCAGGGCTAGGCAATGGAGGCCGTAAAAAGTCAGGTTGTGGTTCGAACCCAGTATTTGGTACACTTTTGTTCCCCAATTGTCCTTAATATTTGTTAACTGTCTGTGTATTTACTATATTAATTGGTTCTGTTGCTTCTTCTGTGGTTCATAGCAATCCTTATTCTCTCGTTCAGATTCCAAGTACCACTGAAGTCTTATTAAGGCGTGTCTGAATGGCGAGGGGCACTGGTTATTAGGAAAGCAAGCCTTCACACAAAAATCAGCAAAACGCGTCACATTAGGCACCATTAACTACTTCTGAATTCTTCTTCTCCGAACGCTCCAATATCAACTTCTTGTCAATCACTCTCTGTGATTTGTATGTGATCTGAGCCTAAGAGCGATTGTACGTTGTGCCAGTTATGCGCCTACAAGTAGACCAGCACATCCGATTTCTGAGCTGCTTTTTATTTACTTGGGTAGCTTCCATAGTACCTACATCGGTCGCCTCTTACGACATGCATTGTTGGTCACAGTGGTACTATTCTTTGCTTCCCTTGCAGGCCCCGGGGCACGTCGTAATTCAAAGAGTAACCCTTTCATACCTCGTGGTATATAGGGCAATACAGTGTTAGGCCTGTATTTTTCATTGACCGTCGGCACACGATGGGTGATGTGGTCAGCATCACGCCGGCCGCCTTTACTTTCCCAGAGCATGTCTGGTACCCAGTTGAGGCTGGGTCGACCGAGAGCCGTCGCGGTCGGGAAAAATTCCACGCGCATTGCGGGAGCTGAACCCAGACCACCAGCCTTGAGAAGCGAGTTCACTAACAACTACGCTACAGCGGCTCTCAATTCAAAGAGTGCTAACGAAAAAAAAAAATCAAAGTAAAGGAACACGTGCTTGTAGCCAACTTTTTTGTTTAATATTCGTGAGACAAGTTCGTGTATGAAGTGGCATGAGTCAGCTTTATAACTATGACGTCCTCTCTATGAACAATCAGATCTCATACCATGATAAATGATAACTCCAGATGTAGAACTTTAAAGTGGAATCTTGCCGTTTATGAAATATAACAGTTACTTGTTCGTATAAATTTGTATCCTGTTGGATAATATGCTTCCTTACAGATATACATTCATTACACTGAATTTGAATGTGCATGTTCTATATGTTTTCTACGCATACCGTACATATCACAAAGAGTGGTTATCATATTACAAATATCACAGAGTGGTTCTCATACCACAAAGAGTGGTTGGCGTACCACAAAGAGTGGTTAGCATACCACACACATCACAAAGAGTGGTTATCATATCACAAAGAGTGGTTATCACATCACAAAGAATAGTTAGCATACCACACATATCACAGAAAGTCATTAGCGTACCACACATATCACAAAGAGTAGTTAGCATACCACACATACCACAAAGAGTGGTTAGCATACCACACATATCACAGAAAGTGATTAGCGTACCACACATATCACAAAGAGTGGTTATCATATCACAAATAGTGGTAAACTTAGTTGATATAAACGAACGCAAAAAAAACCACATAAGAACAAATAACTAATGTATATGTGGTATTATTCCAGAAAATGAAGAATTTATCATGAAAAGAGTGCCGCCTACAAGGTGAGAAAAGGTGGTCGATTAAACCAGCGCTGCTTACAAATCTCATGTTCTCTTTGGACAATCTGAATCGAATCACAAAATGTATTCCAGCTACTGATGTTGTGGCCTGATAACTGATGGAAGGATCACGAACAAGGAAAAGAAGTTTGGAGGATGACTGTATAGCCTACATATTATATTGTAAAAAATGTTTGTCTGAAACTCCACATTTTTGCTCAAAATGTCTGTATTCAACAGGTCAATAATCTTGAATGTGATTAAAAAGCAGTACATATATGCATATTAAGTAAAGATACAAAGATTTCTAAGAGACCAATTTCTCATATGACATAGATGATATGCTCTCTAGCTTTTGCTTGTGATGCCCTTCTAGATTTGAACAGCAAAACTTACACTTCATTCTTTGCTGTTTCTTGACGTCTTCTCTATTGCGTTCCAACTATGATTCATTTCTTTAAACTCCTGTTCTACTGTTCTTCTACAAGTCGTTTTGGGTCTTGTACATTTTAGTTTACCGTCTAGTGTCCATCTCGGTGCAGTTTTTGTGACAGAGTTAGTCTCCATGCTCATAATATGTCCGATCCACCTTCAGCAACTGTTTTTGGATATTTTTGTTTATATTTTCTTGCTGACATTGTTTAAGCAAATGTTGGTAAGCGATAGCTTTTTTTTATTTATCAGAACAGGCGTAATATTTTTGATAGAAAAAGGGTATGAAAGTTGGAGAGTTTAGACATAGCTTGAGACTGAAAGACAATTTATGTTCCAAAAATGTCAGCAAAACTTCACGGATTAACTTTGATGTGCAATTTTATTCTATGTTTTAGAAGCCACATAACATGTTAACATCGCCCGAGTGGTTACCGGGGCCCAAGTTTGGGGTGTAAAGAATAGCACCACTGTTACCTGCCATGTATGTCGTAAGAGGCGACTAAGGAGGTTTGATCGAAATCGGATGCACATGTCATAAGCATGTAGAAGTCTATGCGTTTAGGGGCCTACCAAACCAATGTGCAACGTATACACGTTCTTGGCAAAATATCAAATATGTCACAAAGAGTGATTAAAATTAGTTGTAAAGAACGAACGCAAAGAAGAAGGAGACATGTTAACATTGAACTTTGTGTAATGCAGCGTCAGTTAGCTTGATTTAAACTAGTCGGCGTCGTAGAGAGTCAATATTTACTATAATGCTCGCAGCAAAGCGTCAGTACACTGGATTAACTATCAGCGTCCCAATAGAAGCGTCAGCAAACTGCATTAACTAACATCAATGTATCACATCGACAAAGCGCTGATATTTTTTTTATCTCCATTGAATATAAATTAGCGCTGCCCATCGCTGATTCTACAATCCGCCCAGATGAATTGAGTCTGGTAATATTTTGAAATTTATTGACAAATTGTGATATGTCGCCGGTGCTGCTATGCAAGTTCTCTGATTCTAGTATATTTAGCACACTAAGATGGAGTACATTCTTTTTTATGGGCGTCGAGAGAATTTGCATATATTTGAGTTCTCAAAAACAATTTTTCATATTTTTTTTTTTTCTCTTGAAACTGTCTTTTTTGACGAAACATCGTTTTATGTGTTGCTGCACTTTGTTTAACTATCTTACGCCGTATTTTGTTTCCTCTATCGTTGTTGTTTACGGTTTTACCATAAAATATCACATATTTTTGTTATAAAGGTTATGAAATAACGTCATTGCTACCACATTACCGTAAATGTAATTTCCGCTGACACGATATTGCGCTGTGTGAGCTAACGCTCCATTTACTAGAAAAGTAACATGAGAGCAAATGTTAGTATAACTGAATTTGCGAATAGCAGGAGGGATCATTTTGACTAATTTTAAGGAGAAACTTTAAGGGTACCAAGTAGATTTCATTACACGCAACGATGGTTTCAACTTTTGTAGAATATGTCACAATATATTTTATTACATGCAACCAGTATACAACTTTTGTACATTATGTCACAATATATTTTATTACATGCAACCAGTATACAATTTTTGTACACAATATATTTGTCAAGTCATGTCATAAGAGTGGATTGAGGTAGGGGCCTAGGAAAGCTACCCTACTAAATAAAAAGCGTCGCAGAAATCGGATGTGCTGCCTACTTGTGGGCGCATAACAGAAACACAGCGCACAATCGCTCTTAGGCTTGGATCACATAAAAATCACAGTGGAATAAGAGTGGTTAACAAGAGGTCGCTAAGGAGCGCTGGAAGAAGAAGAATCGCATTTGTGATCCTCGCTCTCTAGCCGCTTTAGTTGGATGTAATTTTCATTTGGCGAACTTCAATTGGTGAACATGAATTTTCGTAATTCCATCTCTTATCCACTTTCCATTGATCTCTTAACCCCATTTGGGTTGTAATTACATGCACGCGGTCCACCAGAGTTCTGGGCAAGCTTTTAATCATAGTGTATCGTCTTAAGCCATAGATCTAAGACAAAACCTGTTGGATACAACACGTGGCGCCCTAATGACCGAACTTCCTTATCTGGTCAACCAGCAATAAATACCTGCTTCCAGACCCCAACCTCAAAGAAGCCCACCCATGTCTTAATTATCAACAACAGAGGTCTTTTATCAAGGCTCTGAGCACAGAACACAGCAGCTTTCATGAAAGTGATTGAGAAAATCTGAGCAAAGTAACTCGTATTTAATGATACCCACCATGATATTAAATCTAACACAGGTTGGTACCTTTGAGACCTCCACATTCTGACCAGAAACGTGTAGAAGAGATATTAAGAAAATCAAAGAACTCTGAAGATAAAAAGCTATACTACATACTTCAACACTAAAATTATGTTATCAAAACGATATGAACAGACACATAGCTATATTTTACAAAGTAGCAGAAGTCTCTTGTAACAAGCAAGATTTCTATCTAAACGTCGAGACATATTTAAGACGTGCAGCACTATATATTTAACCCTGTGCAAACTATTGACCGTATAAGTGGTGCCTAGAAAATCAACGTATCTTTTACTATGGTTGATGGCTGCGTCCTGTAAAGGAGATGCTACAATTTATTTCATGATTTTAAAGAGCGTCTGGGCAAATGGATTAGAGCACGTCTCCCGTGCGGGCGACCCGTGTTCAAACCACGGTAGGTAAGGTCAAGGATTTTGTTTCTGTCGGGGAGCATAACAGAAAAATTATAGCATGAAGAGTGTCGCGGCGACAGCACTAGCAATGCAGCCATTAAATTCATCAGCCTCATGTCCCTACATCGCTATAGAAAAACGGTAACACAAGCAGTAACAACAGTTTCTTTAATGACTTTTTCACCTTATAGTTTTTTTTCTATCATCATTTTTACTTTTGTTTTGCAACAGTTTTTGCTGATCTTTTTTCTTCTTTAGTTCTGATGTCACTTTCTGTTTCATATATATTTATGTTCATAATTACTATATCATATCGCCCGAGTGGTTACTGGGGCCCAAATTTGTGGTGTAAAGAATAGAACCATTGTTATCTGCCATGCATGTCGTAAGAGGCGACTTAGGAGATTTGGCCGAAATCGGATGCATGTGTCCTAAACGTGTAGAAGTCTATGCGTTTAGGGGCCTACCAAACCAATGTGCAACGTATACACGTTCTTGTCAAAGATCAAACATATCACAAAGAGTGATTAAAATTGGTCGTAAAGAACGAACGCAAAGAAGAAGATTATATCTTATAAATTGAGAACAGTTCTTTTTTTCAGTAATATATTTTAATCTGTGTGTGTGTTTCTCTTGCATTCCACTCCCGATTCTTCGGAGCGGTACCTACAGAGCTGGTACTTCAGTGCCTGAATAAAAGATTGTATTTGATTGTCTTTGCTACTGTCATTTTTGAAACTTAAGATACAGGACATGAACCGGGATTAAAGCAAGTATTAAAACAGGGAAAACTGCAGCAAAGTTAGGTACCAAATATGGCTTATCCTGATTTTTCTACTTTTTAAAACTTATTTATATCCTATTTTGATATTTTACCCCTGATCTGAAATCAGATTATAGTGAACCACCAACAAGATGTCAGATCGCACCATAGAGCACAGAGCTGAGAGAGAAACGCTAGGACTACAGGCTTGACATGAAACATACAATGGAATATATCGTCGAGACAGTACTGATGTTCTTTCAGCTAGTCTAAAAGGTCTAATGACGAAGGATTGACTTCACTGCACTGGGCTTTTCCTGTATGGATAGGTCCCTCTTTGGATAAAAAGGCAATAAAACTCCCCACAAGTACAAGCATATCTTGCCCACATTGTTCAAGAACATTTCAAGCCCGCATCAGGCTCACTAGTCATCTACGCACACACAGACAAACATAACTCAACTACATTCCCTTGGATGAAAATTGTGTGATTATCATTACCCGTGATGAATGAGCATCATCAGGTCCTTCTTTGTAGAAATGGCCCACTACCTTTCGAGAGTATAACACAAAGCACGGACTCCCTAGCTCTGGCAACAATCCTATGGATCTCCAAAAGAAAATGCTATAATGAACAAAACGGCGTAGTCCAGATTCGAACCCAAGCATTCGAAACACAGCGATGAAATCACACAGTGAACCTCGCCTTGACTGATTTATCATCGAGTACCACATATAGTTTCCTAGTGTTTATGTAGTCTAGTTCTGGTTACTATCTGAGGTGAGAAGAAAATTCTCAGATTCCCAAATTATACAATGCTGCGTACAATATCAACACTGCATAACATTGGACTCGTGGCAAGAGTCAAAGTGCCGTTGAATCATTGTAAAAGAAGAATACATTCAAATTCGCTCGTTTGTAAAACGCTTACAAACATGTCTATCAAATTGTCACGCGTTCGGAAGTTTGAAACTATCTCAAACAAGATTTAGGTGTTAAGTAAATAGTACATTGACTGTATCGTAAGAAAAGTAAATTAGCAGTTCCCGAGAGGTTGCGACTCATGACTGAGTGTCATATACAAATAAGGGTATGACATTCCTAGTAGTTTGAGACCGGGGAATCAATGTCACTAGCTTCGCAATGTAAACAATCCAAAACGTGAGATTGTTTGCTAAACAAAAATGTTCAGAATGTTAACACTGTTCAAGTTGTCCGGTACTTGAGATGTCAGTCACTAAACTAAAATATTGACTGAACAATTATAATCCTGTGAAAGTTGGTTCAGATTTTCTCGACGAAAAATAAATAGACTAGTGTTAGTGTATGTAGAATTATGGAGAATAACTATAACAGCGAATAAATTGCACATATTTATCAACTTGTGTCTGCGCCCCTGGGACAGAGGAAGAGAGGAAGGCATATAAACACATAGATATCAGATTTGGAGAGAGCTATCTACAATATACAGAAGAGCTAAAGGAAGATACAGGAGATAGCTAGAGATAGGTAGATTTAACGTTGGTTCCCCAATCGGGGTTTTAAAGACATGAGGGAGAGAGTCTGCACAGAAAAGAGGGACTCAGATGGTATGATAGGGTTCACAAAAAATGAGCTTATGGAATGAAAAAGACAGATCCTAGTGAACCAAGGGGGGAAGAAAGACACGGCTGGATAGCATACACCTTTAGAAAACCCGAGGGAAATAAAACTTCTTCGTTCGCCCGCTTTGAATTCAATCGTAGTCAAAGCGCCTTGTACAGCGCTTCTGACTGCTTTTTGCGTGAAGTCTTGCTTTCCTTTTATCAGTTTTCTCCGCCATACAGGCGTGAGTTCTCCGGCTTTCGAAATAAGAAATATACAAAAAGTTAGCATTTTTTGGAACCCACAGGGAACGTGAAAAAAAAGGAAGATAAGAAACACACGGCAAAGATACTTGGTTGTAGAGATAAACAATATACAGAAGAGCTGGAAGAAACTATAAGATATAAGTAATAATAGAACAACATAGAGATAAACAATATACAGAAGAGCTGGAAGAAACTATAAGATATAAGTAATAATAGAACAACATAGAGATAAACAATATACAGAAGAGCTGGAAGGAACTGTAAGAGATAAGTAATAATAGAACAACATAGAGATAAACAATATACAGAAGAGCTGGAAGAAGCTATAAGATATAAGTAATAATAGAACAACATGGAGATAAACAATATACAGAAGAGCTGGAAGAAGCTATAAGATATAAGTAATAATAGAACAACATAGAGATAAACAATATACAGAAGAGCTGGAAGAAGCTGTAAGATATAAGTAATAATAGAACAACATAGAGATAAACAATATACAGAAGAGCTGGAAGAAGCTATAAGATATAAGTAATAATAGAACAACATGGAGATAAACAATATACAGAAGAGCTGGAAGAAGCTATAAGATATAAGTAATAATAGAACAACATAGAGATAAATAATATACAGAAGAGCTGGAAGAAACTATAAGATATAAGTAATAATAGAACAACATAGAGATAAACAATATACAGAAGAGCTGGAAGAAACTATAAGATATAAGTAATAATAGAACAACATAGAGATAAACAATATACAGAAGAGCTGGAAGAAGCTGTAAGATATAAGTAATAATAGAACAACATAGAGATAAACAATATACAGAAGAGCTGGAAGAAACTATAAGATATAAGTAATAATAGAACAACATAGAGATAAACAATATACAGAAGAGCTGGAAGAAGATATAAGATATAAGTAATAATAGAACAACATGGAGATAAACAATATACAGAAGAGCTGGAAGAAGCTATAAGATATAAGTAATAATAGAACAACATAGAGATAAACAATATACAGAAGAGCTGGAAGAAGCTATAAGATATAAGTAATAATAGAACAACATAGAGATAAACAATATACAGAAGAGCTGGAAGGAACTGTAAGATATAAGTAATAATAGAACAACATAGAGATAAACAATATACAGAAGAGCTGGAAGGAACTGTAAGATATAAGTAATAATAGAACAACATGGCATAAGTTGGTTGAGATTATATACATTAATCGGGATAAAATGACACTTGCGAGAGAAAGAGAGAAAGAAAGAAAGAGAAAGAAAGAGGGAGAGAGAGAGAAAGATATAAAATGTACGTAGGATTAATCTGCAAACAGATATACACAGGACATTTTATTTTATGTCACAATTTTTTATTATGTCAGATATACTAATTAATCAATGAAAAAAAAAACCAACATATTGAGTAAGAGATCTTCATCAAGGTATAGAGAAATGTGTCCATGTAAAATATATTCAGACAGCAAATATCGAAACAGTTTTTATATTATCTAGTATAAAACGAAATGGTGTTAGATTGGTATTTTTCATTAGTCATCGACACACGATGAGATATGTGGATAACATCCCACCTGATACCTTTCCTTTCCAATGTTTCCTCTGTATCCAATTGAGACTGCGTTGACTTGAGGGCCATTACTGTTGGGGGGAAGAAAACCCCACTCCAAAAAGCAAATTTGATCCTGAGACCGCGCACGTATGTAGCAAGTGGATTAACCAGCACACTATCGCGGCTCTCAATAAGTATAATTAAGGCAGAGACAAAATTACCACGGAATATCTCTTACAATGTGTCATATATAGTGTATGTTAAACAGAGAAAACACATGTTGCCATCACAATTATCATTCATGGATAAGCTTTTAGAAAACACATTTTTAGGCTGATCCATGGCCAGCTCTTGTAGAAGGTCGATGAGCTCAATCGGGAAATCGGATATTCCCGTCGGCGTGTGCTAACTTTGATAGTAAATTTGATTATTTCTTGCAGTTTTACACGATTCTATGAGTCAGTTGTTATTTATTGATGCAAAGTGTTAATAATAGTGATATTCCTCAATGTTAAACATAATTTATGATATAATATAGCCTTGTTTACGAGTGCTGTGCTATTTTTAAACTGAATTTATCTTCGTTTAACATTACAGGAATGAAAGTGTCTCGTGACGTGCGTAGGATAATTTCCGGGAATTCCCACTTGAGCTCGTATGTTTAATCGTGGTCTCCGATAACATACGGCCGACGGACGCAGGTAAATATTCTAGGAATAAGACCACAACCGTCGCGTAATCTCGCATTTTAGTATTGTTGTATAAGAACGAATTCATTTTAAAAACAAAATTATGTTGTATCCTTTGCTTGATAAAGCCTTTTGGTGAAAACGTTGATGTGTATTGTTATTGTTTTTGTAGTCAAACTTAGAGTACGCTGTTTTACGTGTTTGATCGATTGATTACGGAGTGGGTTCAAATCCCTGTATCTGGGCAGATGACGCTCATCAGCCCGTGAGGGTAGGTCGTCTACGGGTCGCTGCACTGAAAGACAATAGTAACCTGCTGCCTTGTGGAGTTTGGCTGGGAACAGAAAAAGGCTAGCGGAGAGCGAACCGTACACAAACGCTGGTTGAAACCGAACATACCACCGAAGGATAAGCACTTGAGCTCCAATTGGTACTGAAGGCTGGTGCACGTACATCCCGTTCTGATGTATGGCTGTTTATATATCACAATAGAATGATAAAAACGGCTTAAGAACGATCGCCCGAGAGAGAGGGATACATCCTTGTATGGTCATGGATATCTTTCCTGGTTATATCAAAAACAAACAAAAAATACGCTTAGTGTGTTGACAGCCAGGACATGCAACATTTTGTAATAAGCATAAAATATCAACATAGCGACACTATGTGATTAAACTATTAATATCATCATCCAAAGATTTACCTCTGACGTCGGAGTAAGACGCGTCTGATAGGCAAGAGACACCAAGAATAATTATATTCTACTGACCGCAGAATGACTGGATTTCAAAAAAAGAAAATAAAAAAAAGAAAGCGCATCAATGTACAAAATTCACAAAAATATCAAGTTACAAAAGATAAATAAATATATACAACATTAGCAGAATACTATGTCATTTCTCTTCGCATACTATCACAAAAGATTTTGGTCTAGCCCATAGATTCCCAAACTTTTTCGGCCCACCGTCCACTTTGCACGACATAAACTTTGTAACCTCCTCCACTATATATATATATATATATATATATATATATATATATATATATATATATATATATATATATATATGCATGCTCTATTTTCACTTTGACATAGAAAATTGATACATATTGCTGTCATACATGGTCAATTTTTAAATGATTATATATGAAATAGAAAAATTGATGAAAAAATGGACCGTGTAAGATGGACATAAGGTGAATTAATATGCAGAGTTCAAATTTATAATGATTATTCAATCGCAAAATCACGAAAAAGACCCCCCACCCCCAATGCTTCTGAACTTACTATCGCCACCCCATCGCCCCCTCCTCCACCCCCTGAAGGCTTCAGCGCCACTGGAGGGCGGTACAGCCCACTTTGGGAACAGCTGGTCTAGAGAGATGAAAATCTTGTGTTGTTTTCTACACCTCCCATGGAGATAATTTGTTCGTGTACTTTCCATCTAATCTGTCCGTAACGTCTTAGTGTCAGTGATATCATCCATCTGGTCAAACGTAACTCACGCACCTGAGGTAGATTAATAATATATACTCACTTGCCAACTAGACTAATTACTCGTTCTAAGAGCTGACATTTTCTTATCTTTCCGATTTATTGTGAGATTTGAACGGTAAAACAGACAGATAAATAAAGCTTATATTTTACTTGTCTTTGAGGGCCTTCTTGTGACAACAGATGTTAACATAAATATGGGCATCGGAAATATCGCATCTCTGTTGTAAACTAGTAGATGTAGACAATATCAATTCTTCTTCTTCTTTGCGTTCGTTCTTTACGATCAATTTTAATCACTCTTTGTGATATGTTTGATTTTGCCAAGAACGTGTATACGTTGCACATTAGTTTGGTAGGCCCCTAAACACATAGACTTCTACACGTTTAGGACACATGCATCCGATTTCAGCCAAACCTCCTTAGTCGCCTCTTACAACATGCGTGACAGGTAACAGTGGTTCCATTCTGTACACCCCAAATTTGGTTCCCGGTAACCACTCGGGCGGTATCTTTGTTGTAAACTAGTAGATATAGACAATGCAAATATGAGGATCTTTGTAGTGTGGAGGTATAGTGATCGCCTCTCATTCCGAACTACACAATGGATATGAGGATCTTTGTAGTGTGGAGGTATAGTGATCGCCTCTCATTCCGAACTACATAATGGATGCAAATATGAGGATCTTTGTAGTGTGGAGGTATAGTGATCGCCTCTCATTCCGAACTACACAATGGATGCAAATATGAGGATCTTTGTAGTGTGGAGGTATAGTGATCGCCTCTCATTCCGAACTACACAATGGATGCAAATATGAGGATCTTTGTAGTGTGGAGGTATAGTGATCGCCTCTCATTCCGAACTACACAATGGATGCAAATATGAGGATCTTTGTAGTGTGGAGGTATAGTGATCGCCTCTCATTCCGAACTACACAATGGATGCAAATATGAGGATCTTTGTAGTGTGGAGGTATAGTGATCGCCTCTCATTCCGAACGTACTCGTTTCGTCCCCCAGTTGGAACAATCAAGATATTTTCCCAGAGATACCTGCTCTCATTGTAGTTGAGTTCGAGTTCCTAGTTCTATCTGAGACTAACGATACAACGTAGGTTCCCGTGTTCAAGTTGTGCAGGTAAAAGACCTCTTAACACTTTTATATCGATAAGAGTGGCATGGAAAGCCACTGCTCTGTCAAAAATTCATTTTTTTAAAAACCCCTTTCATAACTCGTGGTATATAGGTCAATACAGTGTTAGGCCTGTACTTTTCATTGACCATCGGCACACGATGGGTGATGTGGTCAGCATCACGCCGACAAAAATTCATTAATAAGATTCAAATTAAAAATGTCTTATTTATTCACCATCTAAAAAATGAAATAGGGTGTCTCGTAGCTGCTACGGAGTTTGCACACTGTCGATGAGATTTTCCAGTGTAAAAAAGATATCGAAGTATACATGGTTATAAAAACGTGGCAATCATGATGGTTTTATCAATCAATCAATCAATTTTCTTCTTCATCGAACGCTTCATATCAACCACTTGTTATCCACTATTTGTAATTTGTATGTGATCCAAGCCTAAGAGCGATTGTACGGTGTGCCAGTTATCCGCTCACAAGTAGACCAACATATCGGATGTCTGTGACGCTTTTTATTTACTAGGCTAGCTTTCCTAGGCCCCTACTACAGTCGCTTCTGACGAAATACCTTGTAGGTCACAGTATTACTAATCTTTGCTCCCCGTGCGATCCCAGGCAACACACTAACGAAGTTGTTATTTTAGAAATATGAACGGATTAGAACTAAGAAAACGATACTCGATCTGCAACAACTACCGAACATTGATTATATTCATACTTTGGAGCTCACACTGAACATGTGAAGAAGAGGAGGAGGATTAGGAAGAAGAAGAAGAGGAGGATTAGGAAGAAGAAGAAGACGAGGATTAGGAGGAAGAAGAAGAGGAGGATTAGAAGGAAGAAGAAGCAGAGAAGGATTAAGAAGAGGAAGAAGAGGATGAGGATTAGGAAGAAGAAGAAGAGGAGGAGGATGACGAGGAAGAAGAAGCAGAGGATGATTAGGAAGAAAAACGAGGAGGATTAGAAGGAAGAAGAAGCAGAGAATGATTAAGAAGAAGAAGAAGAGGAGGATTAGGAAGAAGAAGAGGAGGAGGATTAGGAGGAAGAAGAAGGATTAGAAAAAAAAGCAGAGAAGGATTAGGAAGAAGAAGAAGAGGGGGATTAGGAAGAAGAAGAAGAGGGGGAGGGTTAGGAGCAAAAATAACCTGAAGATGATTAGGAAGAAGAAAAAGAAGAGGAGGATTAGGAGGAAAAAGAAGAAGAGGAGGATTAGGAGGAAAAAAAGAAGAAGAAGGAGGATTAGGAGGAAGAAGAAGAAGAAAAGGATTAGGAGGAAGAAGAAGAATAGGAGGATTAGGAGGAAGAAGAGGATTAGGAGGAAAAATAAGAAGAAGAAGGAGGATTCGGAGGAAAAAGTAGAAGAAGAAGAAGAGGATTAGGAGGAAGAAGAAGAAGAAGAAGAGGATTAGGAGGAAAAAGAAGAAGATTAGGAGGAAAAAGAAGAGGAGGATTAAGAGGAACAAGAAGAAGAGGAAGAGGAAAATTAGGAAGAGGAAGAAGAAGAGTAGGATTAGGAAGAAGAAGAAGAGGAGGATTAGGAAGATGAAGAGGAGGAAGATTAGGAAGAAGAAGAGGAGGATTAGGAAGAAGAAGAGGAGGAAGTTTAGGAAGAAGAAGAAGAGAATGATTAGGAAGAAGAAGAGAGGAGAAGATTAGGAAGAAGAAGAAGAGAAGGATTAGGAAGAAGAAGAAGAGAAGGATCAGGAAGAAGAAGAGGAGGAGGATTAGGAAGAAGAAGAAGAGAAGGATTAGGAATAGGAAGAAGAAGAGGATGATTAGAAAGAGAAAGAAAAAGTACAGTAAGAATAAAAAGAAGGAAATATAATCGTATATAATAGATGACAAATTGAAGGTATAAAATAAATATAAAAACAGATTTTCTATTGCAAGTGATTTGGAGCATGTGTGTTTTGTAATAGTCAAAAGAAAAAAAAGCACTGGAGATTGATTTTCTGCAGCGGCACACACAACAAACAAATACTGCTCTGTGTAGACACGAGTATGTCAATAATAGGCGCACACGTCATCTCTGGTAATGTTAAAAAATAAAACACAACATTTTCTTGTCAATAATACACAGTCGCACACTGTATCGACCTGTACATTAAAGAAATAAGTACCCACACAGACCACGCACATCTGTCCACGCACATCTGTCCACGCACATACATTAGTAGTTATATATGTACATATATTTTCAACAATATTCTAGATAGGCAATTATTGAGTGCTTAAAAGCTGCAGTAGGGAATAAAAAAAAACGATGTAGGTAAAGTGAAGGGATTGAAAACCAAACGTTTAGGTAAAATTAAGATGATATGTGTTTTGCTGCTGATACTTTAACCTAGATGAAAGGGTCTCAGCACCCACTGGTACCGGTATGGCTTGAGTGAATAGTCGTATAATCTTTTCAGTTTTCAGATGTATGTCTAGTTTTAGTTTCTGTTTTAAAAAATATATGTATATTTTGTGGCTGATATCGCCCGTGTGGGGATAGAAGATTGGCCTGCAGTGGAAGCAAAGAATAGTACCACTGCAACCTACATGGCATGTCGTAAGAGGCGACTGATGTAGGACCTAGGAAGCTACCCTAGTAAATAAAATGCATCGCATAAATAGGATGTGCTGACCTATTTGTAGGCGCATAACTGGCACAACGTACAATTGCTCTTAGGCTCAGATCACATATAAATTACACAGAGTGGTTAACAAGTGGTCGATATGGAGCGCTCAAAGAAGAAGAAGTCGCATACTATAATTTCTTTGACTTTGTTTTAGACATCGTACATGATTCATATTGGTAGCAGAGGAATGCTTTTTAATTATCTTATACATCTCCTGTCATATATCTTCTTCTTCTTCTTCTTTGTGTTCGGTTTTGTATGCTCGTCTAAATCATGAGATGGGTTGCCTCTATGAAGCTGCATGTCAGTTGGAGTTCTTCGAGAGATCCCCATAGCTTGGTCTGTAAGCTTTGTTCATGAGGCCATGTTTCATTTCGTTGGTGTATGTATAATGGACATGACTGCAGGATGTGCTCTGGAGTCTGTGTTTCTGTCTGGCATGCACACTGTGCAGTCTGAGCAGGCTTTATTCTGTGCATGTGGTGGTTGAGCCTGCAGTGACCTGTTCTTAGGCGAAAGATTGTTGTGTGCTGTTTTCTGTTTAGTCTGCTGATGGGATCTTGTGGGTGTTTGCTGTGGGTTTGTTGCCTCCATACCTCTTTGTACTTTCTTTTGATATGTGTCTTGATTTCTGGTAGTGATACTGGGTGTTTCTGTTGTGTAAGTTTTGTTCCCTCCTTAGCCAGCATGTCTGCTCTCTCATTTTCTGGAACTCCACAGTGGGCTGGTATCCACTGGAGAATAATTTTGTTGTGTTCTGAGAGCTTGTTTAGCTGTAGTATCAGCTCTCTTTCCATGTTATCTTGTGGTTCCCTTTGTGTGGCCTGCAGGACTGACAAGCAGTCGCAAAGGAAGACAAGTTTGTTGTTTTGGATGTTTCTTTGCTGCAGTATTTTGAGGCATCCACAATTGCCTGTTGTTCGGCTCTAAAATTTGTTGATAGTTCTCCAGTGGCACTTGAATTTGTTAGTGTAGCGCCATCTTAGAGTATGATGATGGTTCCGGCCCCTCCTTTCCTCGCTGTCGTGTCTGATGATCCGTCTGTGTATAGTTTAGTTTAGTTTAGTTTAGTCGTCGGATCACCATCACTGCACGTCGAACAAATTAGTCCATAAGTGCTCCGATCTCTCCCTCAGTATGTCCATCAGCGTGTGGCGACTAACGACACCGGTTCTTTGTTGGTTTACAATTCTTCTTTGTCTGCCAGCATAGCGTTCTTGTCGAGCTACACCACACTTAACTTTGAGTTCTTGCAGTCTGGTTAGTGTTGTGGATTCACCGCTATCACCTGAATCATGTACACGCCCTCTCTCCCTTAAGGAATTTATAATATCAGCCTGGTCCATTGCTCGTCCGCTTTGGACAGCAGCCATACCTGCAAGCCTATCCGCACGCTCATTCCCCCTTACACCTGCATGCCCTGGCACAAAAATAAAACTGATCTTTGTCAGCTTAGACCTCCCCAGCGATTCTATCCAATGTCTCCTAGCCCATCCTGTTTCAATCTTCCTGAGCATACTCATTGAGTCACTGAGAAAACATGCATGGATAAAAGTCTGTGATTCTAGCCAAATCATCGCTTTGGTAACCGCCATGATTTCCATAGTGAGACTGCTTGTAGTCACGGCAAAACCACCACTGTCTTCCTTCACAACATCACCTCCGACCTGAGCAGTGAAAGCCCACGAGCTCCGCACATGTCGAATCACCGAACCATCCGTATAAATGATTACATCATGCTCAGATGCGTTCTCAGAAATTAATGCCTGAACCTCTGCCTCCACAACAAGTGGGTTGCGTTGCCTGCATTCTTTATCAAGTTCGATGCATAACCTCTTAACCACAGAGACGTCTGTGTATATATGGGTCCACTCGGGATGGGGGTATGAGGTGTCAATGTGTTCTAGTGTCTTTGCTCTCAAGATGGGACCTGTTTCTTCACCCTTTTTTCTACATTTGGAATTGTTGTTATCACTGTGAAGTTGGGCTGTAGGTCTGTGTTGTTGAATGGTACTATCATTTCCCAGTTGCTGGGTCTTTTGTCATATATCTAGCATACTGATATTTTAGGTAACGTTACAGAGCAAGAACAAAATATATAGTTAGTAGTGTCACCAGTTAGATTACGACACAGTTGAAATATAGATAGAGACAGAGGTAGTGAGAAAGAGAGAGAGAGATGGGGGTAGGGGGAAGCAGAAACATTCACTTCATTGCGCCGGGTTTTACACCATATGGGTCCATCCCTCTTCGAAGAAATGGCATGTCACCTAACTAGAGTAGAAAGCACGAACTCCGTAGCTCCGACAACAATCTGAGAGGTCTCTGGAAAAAATACAGACGTAAACAGAACGACGCAGTCTGGATTCGAAGACACCACGTTTGGATAGCAAGGCGACGTCTAACCACTTAACCACAGAGACACTTAACCACTTAACCACTTAACCACTTAACCAACAGAGACACTTAACCTCTTAACCACTTAACCACAGAGACACTTAACCACTTAACCACTTAACCACAGAGACACTTAACCTCTTAACCACTTAACCACAGAGACACTTAACCACTTAACCTCTTAACCACAGAGACACTTAACCTCTTAACCACTTAACCACAGAGACACTTAACCACTTAACCACAGAGACACTTACCCACTTAACCTCTTAACCACAGAGACACTTAACCACTTAACCTCTTAACCACAGAGACACTTAACCACTTAACCTCTTAACCACAGAGACACTTAACCACTTAACCACAGAGACACTTAACCACTTAACCACTTAACCACAGAGACACTTAACCACTTAACCACAGAGACACTTAACCACTTAACCACTTAACCACAGAGACACTTAACCACTTAACCACAGAGACACTTAACCACTTAACCACAGAGACACTTAACCACTTAACCACAGAGACTCACAGAAAGAGAGACAGAGAGAGAGAGTAATAGAAACAGGAAGAGAGAGAGAGAAATCAAGGCGACGTCTAACCTCTTAACCACAGAGACTCACAGAAAGAGAGACAGAGAGAGAGTAATAGAAACAGGAAGAGAGAGAGAGAAAGCAAGGCGACGTCTAACCTCTTAACCACAGAGACTCACAGAAAGAGAGACAGAGAGAGAGAGTAATAGAAACAGGAAGAGAGAGAGAGAAAGCAAGGCGACGTCTAACCTCTTAACCACAGAGACTCACAGAAAGAGAGGCAGAGGGGAAGTAATAGAAACAGGAAGAGAGAGAAGCAAGGCGACGTCTAACCTCTTTACCACAGAGACTCACAGAAAGAGAGACAGAGAGTAATAGAAACAGGAAGAGAGAGAGAGAAAGCAAGGCGACGTCTAACCTCTTAACCACAGAGACTCACAGAAAGAGAGACAGAGAGAGAGTAATAGAAACAGGAAGAGAGAGAGAGAAAGCAAGGCGACGTCTAACCTCTTAACCACAGAGACTCACAGAAAGAGAGACAGAGAGAGAGTAATAGAAACAGGAAGAGAGAGAGAGAGAAGAAGTATAGAGTTAGATATAGTTAGAAGGAAAGAAAGAGAAAATAAGGGAACAGATTAAGACAAAGAGAGATAAGACAAATGTGCTGCCAGTTAACAGATCTTCATACCTGAATTAGTTGCATTAAAGTAACCATGAATGCAATCACAGGTATTGCCTATTACTTTTTACCTGTAGTGACGTCAATTTGAAAAACGCGAGTATAAAAAAGGTGTGGATGTGTACAGGTAAAATTAGCTCTCCAAAAATAGACAAATATTCTATTCCAAAAATAAAATAATGATACAATTATTATTTATGTATCGAAAATTGAAATTTGAAAGAACTTTTTATATTATATCTTATTTTGATTGTGTTTAAATCTGGACAGCAAGGAAATATGAACATCGCTGGAAAAAAGAGACGAATATACACAGACTAAAAATGTGTACATAGTAGAAGAGCTTGTACAAAGAAGAAGATTGTGTACGCAGAAAAAAGATAGTGTAACAAAACGAGAGAGTGTACATATAAAAGAAAAATGAGGAGTTGTGTATGCGAAAGAGGAGAATGAAAGGTGTACACAGAAGATGGCGAAGTCTATACACAAAAGATCTACTTCGAACGCTCCATATCGACCACTTGTTAAACCACTCTTTGTGATTTTATTTGATCTGAGCCTAAGAGCGAATGTACTTTGTGCCAGTTCAGAGCCAACTCTCTGTGGTTGAGTGGTTAAGCCCTTTGCCTTGTGAGTCGAAGATCGTGGGTTTGAATCCGGACCGAGTCGTTCTGTTCACGAGCGTATTTTTTCAGAGACCCCTAGGATTGTTGCTGGAGCTACGGAGTTAGCGTTTTGTGCAATACTCTCGGCAGGTGGCGTGCCATTTCTGCGGAGAGGACCGAGCCATATGGGGTAAAACCCGGTGCAATGAAGTCAATCCTTCGGCTTAAAATCCTTTTTAAAACAGCCAACTCTAGATAACTTTACAGTTGGCTCTTGCCAGTTAAGCGTCTAAGTAGGTCAGCACATCCGATTTCTGCGATAATCTTTATTTACTAGGGTAGCTTCCCTAGGCCCCTGTCTTTGTCGCCTCTTACGACATGCCTTGTAGGTCGCAGTGTTACTATCCTTTGCTCTCCTTGCGAGCCTCGGGGGACAGAAGAAGAGAAATAGTGTACACAAAATATGAAAAAGAATGTACACAAAATAAAATGAAGAGTGTGCATAGAACAAGTGGAAAGCGTACACAAACAAAAATAAAATATTTACAAACTGAGAAGTAGCATACATATAAGAAATAGTGTGCAGAGTAGAAGTATAAACAAAGTGTTCATAAATGAAAGACGTATACAAAGAAATAAGAAGACAAAGTTGCACAGAAAGAAACAGGGAGCACACAACATAAAGAGGTACACATAAAGACACGCAACAACTGGTCACTTTCAAGAAAAAAGAAGGCAAGGAATATAGGAAAAAAGGCCTACAATAAAACAATCATATGTGATAGCAGAACACATATTTCATAGGAGAATTGGTATGGTGGTGGTGGCGTAATTATAGTTCAGGTGAATGAATATTTCTCGCCTACGGTTGGTTATACGTTGCATGTGTCCTGCAAGTAATGGTCGTTATGTTCAGAAGTGAAGCTTCTTACCCTACAAAACCAGCATCGCTTCATCCCAAAAAATAATATACCAGGATTTGAACCAAATACCATTGCTTCTTTTTCATCTTTCAACTCCCAACGGAGCACAGGTCTTCAACAAACTTCTTCCAGCTCTTCTCTCTTGCCATCCCTTTCAATTCTTTCCATGTTTTATCTATCCTTTTCATATAAGCCTCCAGCGCACTTTTCCAGGTTTGTCCAGGCCTTCCCCATCTCCTCTTTCCTTACGGGTTAAAAAAACAGTGTCTGTCTTGCAATGCTTCCGATCGGTCTTCTAAATGTATGTTCTATCATCGCCAGTGTCTCTTCCTGAGCTCTTTCTCCACTGGTATCTGTTTAGTTCTTTTTCTGTCTTCCTTGTTCGTAATCTTATCAACCATCTTAGTCCCTTTATTCTATGTAAACATCCATATTTATGAAGGTCTGTAGTTTTCTGGTGGTTTCTTTTTTGTTGTCTTCCATGTTTCCGATCCATAGAACAGCACTGACTTCACAGTTGATTGAAAGATTCTCAGCTTTGTGTTTGTTTTGATTTCCTTTGACTTCCACATCTTACTCAATGCAGTAAAGATTCCCCTTTATATTTGTATTCTTATCTTGACATTTTTGTTTGTTCCCCCTTCTGTGTAAATACCATTGCTAGCTATATTAATTTGAATACCACTGAGTAACCATGACTCCACCAAACCAAAGCAGACGTTACAAATGTTGAGAAGATCAAAAATACTGTCATATTGAAGACAGAAGATGTCTGAGCAGTATGGCTCTATTTACTTAGTTCTGGCTTCTATATTCTCGCTTGACTGTTCAACTAATTTTACGGTTGATTGCTTAGCTAATACCATTTGATAGCGGGGATTGAAAGAACGAGAAGACTAGGGAATTATAACCCTTGTGGTTAATATATTTGTTTAAAAAACGTGTTCCAGAAAAAGTCAGCGAAAAATATTGACTGAATAAAAGTGTCCTTGCAATTATAGAAAAGAGGTTAGTCTCCACAGGTTATGTTTGAGACCTCAAACGAGTGAAGAAGTTTCATGAACATGTTAAGGAGTCTGGGGCCTTTTGACATGAACATTTGTCAGTTTAATCAGTTCTTATTTTGTGAAGATGGGTTTGTAATCGACAGTATCCTGTAAGGAACATTATGAACAAGGAACACTAGACAGAAAAAAAGATGTAGTACTTTCATGTTGTTCTATTCTTGAGTACTGCTCACTTTTGCCAACAAAACTATTTGAACTCACCATATTTTTGCTGGCGATTTGCTACAAAAAGATTTTTTGGGGGGAGTTAATATAATTCAAACCAAATCCATATTCCTAATTTGGCTTGCAAGACGGACCACAACCAGAAGGCAACTTTTATTTCATTGGCCGCTGTCTTGAAACACATTGCAGATACTCATAAACCCATTTTCCATCGACAAAGTTTCAATATCAGCGGTACTGCCTGAATCAATTCATTGTCCATGATAGTCTTCTTCTAAGACATTGTGTGAGTTATGGTTTCTGAAGACCTTGTTAAAGATCTCAAGTGCATGCGTTAAATGACTGAGAAGGGTCACTAATTAATGCCTGAGGTTTACAATTAAAATAGCAGGCATTTGTCAAACGTGTCTCTATCAATACTTTTCTGTTTGCCTGCAAGGACGTAAAACGTACAAATGTGCTCATTTTCACATTTCCACCCACTCCTTCAAAGACAGTTAAATCCAATTATAAAACTGAATTATTAAATGTGATGGCTGTTAATTCAAGTTAAATAAAAACGAACAAGCGTTAAAAGGATGGGCATATGCTCTTTATTAAATTATTGTATTAAAATTAATCAAATATTGTCGTGCACAATCAATAATTCTTTATATTATTGTGTCATCTAGACAACACGAGATTGACTGCTTATTCTCCCGTGTGTTGTCTGGGTTCTCAATGGGAGCAAAGTCTAGTAACACTGCGACCTACAAGACATGTCGTAAGTGGGACCTAAGGTAGGGGCCTAGGAAAGCTAACCCAGTAAATAAAAAGCGTCGCAGATATCGACGTGCTAGCCTACTTGCAGAGGCATAGCTGGCACAACGTACAATTGCTCTTATGCTCAGATCACATACAAAACACAAAGAGTGTTTAAGAAGTGGAAGATAAAGAAGAACACGTTTGAGTAATTAATAATGTTTTTCATTTTAAACTTTAGTAAATATTAATGTTTCTTATTGTTTCTAAACGTGAGAAATTTGTTTGTTATTTTTCACTGTTGCTAAGCTTGAAAGGTTTGTTGATGTCTTCACTGTTGCTAAGCTTGAAAGGTTTGTTGATGTCTTCACTGTTGCTAAGCTTGAGAGGTGTGTTAATGTCTTCACCGTTGCTAAGCTTGAGAGGTTTGTTAATGTTTTCACTGTTGCTAAGTTTGAGAGGTGTGTTAATGTCTTCACTGTTGCTAAGCTTGTGAGATTTGTTAATGTTTTCAGTGTTGCTAAGCTTGAGAGGTTTGTTAATGTTTTCACTGTTACTAAGCTTGAGAGGTTTGTTAATGTCTTCACTGTTGCTAAGCTTGAGAGGTTTGTTAATGTTTTCACTGCTGCTAAGCTTGAGAGGTTTGTTAATGTTTTCACTGTTACTAAGCTTGAGAGGTTTGTTAATGTCTTCACTGTTGCTAAGCTTGAGAGGTTTGTTAATGTTTTCACTGTTACTAAGCTTGAGAGGTTTGTTAATGTTTTCACTGTTGCTAAGCTTGAGAGGTTTGTTAATGTCTTCACCGTTGCTAAGCTTGAGAGGTTTGTTAATGATGTTTACTTTATCTAAACAGTAAAATCTCATAATTTTTCTGGTTAATTTTGAGATAAGTATGAACACAAATGCACAGAATAGTTCTTCTAAAAGTGTGGTTGAAAATTTGGTAGGTTGTATTCTCACATTACTAAAGAATAGAAACTTCTCGTTACAAAGTTCCATTAAGAAAAGCTACAACTTTGAAACTGAAGCGGAAGCTCTGAGACATGCAGCAGACACCCTTATTAAATATAAATTCAAGTCAGATGAAGAAAGGAAATATCTTCACATGAGCCTTGTCAGTAACAGAAGCCATTGGGAGCCAAGATAGCAGCGGTCTGTGAGGAATAATAGATTCACTTGCATAGTTGGTCAAGTGCATCACGAAAATCACAATTCAGAGGATATCAGAGATTTACAATACTCTAGAAAATGAAACAAAGGCGAAACATGTTAAAATAAAGTAATATAGTTTTTAGAAGAAAAAAACAAAAAAACAAAACCAAAACACAAGATATAGCAACGCTTCAATCAAAAGGTCTTAATAAAGCAAACGATATAAGCGAAGAAATTCAGACTTCTTATAAACCAAACATCACATATTCAGTCAAACGATAAATCCCTAACGATACTAAAATGAAAATACACTACAAATGTAACTCATGTAGGAAGTCATGTAAAGAAATGTTTCGGATTTTTACTGGAGCTAATAAGTTCGTGCTGGAGGGAGCTGCAGGAGATAGCTAGAGATAGGAAGACTTGTCATGAGTTGGTTGAAGGCCTATGCCCCAACCCGGGGTAAAAAAGGCAAAGAGAGAAGAGAATAAGTTCGTGCTTCGTGCAATGTTCTCGGCAGGTGGCGTGTCATTTCTGCCTAGGAAAACTGAACCATATGAGGAAACACAGAGCAATGAAGTCAGTCTTTAACCCTTAAACCATTTAGAATTCATTAAAACGTATACCAGTAAAATATTCTGAAGTAGCAAATATTTCTTGTCTACTACCAACATGTCTAAAATGAAAAAAAAAGGAAAAAAAAAAAAAAGTATCAGGAAGAACATTCACAATAGCGTTTGCCTGCCCACCAGCCATTATCCATTTTTGCACTTACTTAATGAATTCATCTTCTGGTTACGCTTCCTGGCTTCCGCAAAAACTGACGTAAATTTACAAGCAGAAGTGACACAAGTCCTATTTTTAATAACCACTCTAAAATCCAACGTTCTTCAGCCTTCTAGCGCAGTCCTCTATTACTCTCACCCTGAGATAGCTTTGCGGGAGCTTCCATCGATTTAATTCCCATGCTGTTCGCTAAATCAAAAGATGGGAATTTTAAAAGCAATAAGAGAAAATGGAAGCCCATTAATGATTTAATTCCCTATAGAAATTGCAGGAAAAGTTTCATCATTCCAGCCATTATGGACAGTTATTGTGTCCAGAGGTTTAAACGGTGAAGTTGTAGAAAGTTTTCACTGTAAGTTGTAATACAGTTTGTAATAATACTGTCATTGCTGTTTCTTCTACTTCTTGTCTTGTGCGTAGAATTCTTCTTTTTCCTCTGCGTTTTTTTTTAGAAAAACCACTTATTAATAAATCTTGGTGGTATTGTGACCTCCATCTATTTACTGGGAGTTGATATGCTGCTAATTTATAGCCAAACACGTAAGAACAAAGTATTGTAGTTTTACAAAATACACAAACAATAACATTACACATCGACGTTTCGACCAAAAGGCCTTTATCAAGCACAGGATACAAAAGAAGTGAATTTCCCTTTTTACACCGCACACCACATATAGAATGAGACAATTAATTCATAAAGTCTCTAAAATAAAAATCTGTGACTAAAAACGAGTAACGAAATAAATGAAAAAAAAAAAAAAACTAGAAGTGGAAAAAAGAAGTTAACAATAAAATGAATCATATATATATAACATATATACGTTTAACATATACACATTTAACATATACATATATATAAAATGGAGCATGAGAAGAGAATGTACTAAGAAGCATAGGAATGTAGTGCGTTGAGTCCATGAGGTCGCAATGTACCATATATATATATACATATATAATTAATGTAGAAAATGCGACGTTTAAGACTTCTAGATCCCTCATCATCATTGAAGACCATCATTAAAACATGAAAGATTATTTGTTTGTTCTTCGTTCTGTATGAGATTAACGCCTCTTTAAGCCGAGGTACGACCTGTCAACCTACGTATGAACCTCTTATTGGTTATATCAGAGCGTGTAGGCCAACAAACATGACAAATAAGAATTAACTTCATACGGTCATAAAACTACACGGACCTCTGTGTGAGCTACAAAAGACAGGAAGTTTATAGAAGAGACAGCGTTGAATATTTCAACGACATAAATTCAGGACAATATTTCAAGCGAACGAAAGGAAGGAAAGAATGACCTCTTACGGAGAATCCAAGATAATTACATTAAAAAAAGAAGAAGATGGAGGTGGGTTGGGCACTTATACCGTATGCTACCCGCCTGCCCAGCATGTTCGTAGCTCGTTGGACGACGGGTGACAAGCTCCCTGTGAGTGCGGGTTCAATTCCGCGAGCTGTCAGAAAAGTCACAGATTTTCCAGATTTACGGTGTTCGTGGTACCAAACCGAAGGGTTACGATGTCCATGGCGCCCAGCCGAAGAGATGAAAGCTCAAGTGCTTCTGGATTAAAAAAAATAAATAAATACCGTATGTCAATAGGGTCATTGGATAGGACAGCTTTACAGTGGACAGCGAATTGGAAAACAATGCATGACTGTCCGAAGAAAATATGGAAATAACTGTGGAAAGAGAATTGAAAAAAATTTGGCCTGATATAAGTACAAAAGTTTTGTTATTGTTCTTAGTAAAACTGCCCTGTTTAGTTTTTTGTGTTCCATCACGTCTTCAAAGTTTCTGCTTCCTTAAATGGTAAATACAGAGAGAAAAACTCCACATTTCCCGGTGTTGACAAAACGATACACGTCAAAAACAAAGTTGAAAATGTTCATTATCTGGAACGACCTCACACAGTCAGAGAAAATGTTCATTATCTGGAACGACCTCACACAGTCAGAGAAAATGTTTATTATCTGGAATGACCTCACACAGTCAGAGAAAATGTTCATTATCTGGAACGACCTCACACAGTCAGAGAAAATGTTCATTATCTGGAACGACCTCACACAGCCAGAGAAAATGTTCATTATCTGGAACGACCTCACACAGTCAGAGAAAAGCTGGCAAAGCATAAACACATTCTTTGACGTACATACTTAGTATTGAGTAGCTGAAAAAGTGATGAATAGAGAGAGAGAGAGAGAGAGAGAGAGAGAGAGACGAACTAACTGCTGGATTTGTTGAGCCGGAGATTGGAGCATATATGGACGTGTCTGGAGTACTATGATGATAATCCTCATATAACTGATAAATGATCGCTCAGTGTGAGAAAAAACAAAAAGTCAAAGAAGAACCAAGTCAGACATTAACCAAGGCCAACATTTTTAGGATACCCCTGTCATACATGCGTAGTAAGAAGTCTATGAACCGGTGTACAATGTATTCACGTTCTCAACGTAAACTACACAGATCACAATCAGTGGTTAGCTTGGTTCATAAGAACGAACAATAAATTACAAAAAGAAAGAAGAAAAAATCTCTATTAGTATCACAAGTGCAGCTTTATTTCATAAACATGTCCTGGCATTCAATTTAGGTCCTCTCCTCTCCATCTCAGAGTCCTTTGAAATATAAAAAAATTACACTTAAAACTTATAATCGAACTGAGATCTTTCAGTCTCTCTCTCTCTCTCTCGCGCGATCGTTCTTAGGTTGCTTTTATCAATTCTATTGTGATACATTAGCAGCCAAACATCAAGAGCGAATGTACGTGCACAGCTTTCAGTACCTATTGGAACTCAGGTGCTTATCCTTCGGCGGTGTGTTCGATTTAAACCAGCGTATCTTTCAGTCTAAGAAGCTAGAGCACTAACCACTGGGATATAGCTAGGCTTAAAATCCTATACATATTCTTACACAATCTCTGTACACTTTTTTTTTCCTCCCTCAAATAAGAAAAGTTAACGTCGTCTAATCTCTTTATGATTATCTAAAATGTCTTTTACTACAAATTACGAGAAAGGTGACGTGATTACTGATGGACCAGGCAGACGCTAATGAGCACTTAAATCCCAGTGCTTTCACAAAATTGTTACTTAAGAGAAAAGAACAATTAAAAAAAAAAGCAAACTCGCAGAAACAATGAACAGCAAAGCAAATGATTGTAATTTTTCCATTAAATATTTCATCATCTTTAATGCAGTCTTCGTTTTTTTTAAATAATTATAATCCTGTATCCTTCTTGTCTTCATACTTATTGATTTATCATCCTCATTGTTATGTAACGTCTCCACAACAAAATTTGGCTGCAATAGAAATTCAACATTCTTTGTGATTTATGTTTGCGTGAAGACCTGCTTTCCTTACTATCAGTGTTCCCCGCCAAACAGGCGTGCCTTCTCCGACTTCAGAGGTACCTGTAGTTTCAATTCTCAAATACTGATCTGATTCAAGTAGTAAAACTTCATGTTGGATTGTTGTCCAAAATAACTGAACTATTCCTGCAGTGGGTTCCTGCCTTCGACGGTATTCCATGAAACGAGCTAGCAAGAACTTAACAATACCTTGAGTAGCTTGATTGATTGATAGAACCATCATCATTACATTTCCATGATGAGTAACCATGTGCGCGCCGATCTCTTTCTTACGCAGGAAGATCTCAGCTGCAGTACACGAACTCCGTAGCACTGAAGAGGTCCCTGATGTAATTTTGAAAATGGTGAAGATATTTTTGAAGGCATTTTATTTCGACCCTTTTGTAAGGAATTTTACCTGGGCAGCGGCTTTCCAGCCTACTGTCCTCGATTTTGAACTGCCAATTATTCTTTTACGTCTGCAAATTGAACACGGGACCTACATTTTATCGTCCGTCTTCGATAGGACTAGGAACTCTACCTCATCTACACTGAGATCAGTGGTCTCTGAAAAAATATCCAGATGTAGCTTCCCCTATTCAATGACTACAAAGAAGTCAAGACTCTTCAGAGACATTCCATTAAAAAGAAACTCGTAGGTCTAGACCATAGATTCCCAAACTTTTTCGGTCCACCGCCCACTTTTACGACATCAACTTTGTAACGCCCCACCGCCCACTTTTTACGACATAAACTTTGTAACGCCCCTCTCCCCATTATAACAGTTTGCCAACGCCCCCACACCCCAAATCCTCTATTTTTACTTTGACATAGAAAATTGATATATATTTCTGTCATACATGGTCAATTTTCAAATGACTATATACATGAAAAAGAAAATTGATGAAAAAATGGATCGTGTAAAATGGGCATAAGATTAATTAAAATGCAGAATTGAAATTTTTAATGATTATTCAGTAAAAAAATCAAGAACAAAAACTCCCCCAAATGCTTATGAACCCACCATCGCCCCCCTGGAAGGCTTCAGTGCCAACAGGGGAGCGGTAGCGCCCACTTTGGGAAAGGCTGGGCTAGACAAATGGTACCGCTAGAAATAAAGATTTACCATATGCTTCATATTGTGCAAATTATGAATAAGGATGGTTCTAATTTTCACGAAGTAACAAAGATTGACAAATTATATGTTTGCAAAAATGTAGATTTTAATTAAGAATTTAATGTAGAAATTTGTGAAATATATTGTGACATGTTTGTCAAAATGTAAAGTTTCATAAAGAACTTCGTACATAATACAGAAAAAACCAAATAAGAATATTTTTTGACGTGATTAAAACACCAAAGTACGCTACGTCTCGACACAGCAGATCTTCGTCGTGAACAATTAACTAATTATTTAACTGATACGACATCCTTTTACTCCGTGTAGACCCGTAATTGTTGACTTCTGCAATGGAAAGTCCCATGTAGGCTACAGCTATCCATGTAAAGTGCGCTTGGTTATACGAAATTTCATTTGAAAAAAACCTGTAGCGAATGACAACGTTATAAACATTATACTTGGTACAATATATCTAAATGTGTGGCAGACATAGAAACTGTGAGAGATAAAAAAAAAATGAGGTAGATAGACCACACTGTATTCCTCTTGAAGAATTCTTTAACAGTAGTAGAGATTCCGTGACCCGGAACAGACAATAAAAGAAGACAGAAATGCGTGAAGAAAACAGATGGAAAAACTGGTCTTCGTGTTGACAAGATAGTCTGGGTTAGTCGTCAAGGAATCAGTGGTTATATCTTAGACACGAAGACACAATATACAATCTTTTAAAATAGATACGAGAAGAAAGACATAGAGATGGGGAGGGGAGGGGAGGGGAGGAAGAAGAGAACATACATCAGCATGGCACACAGACTTGTACACATATTTTTTTTTTTTCCGATCCAGAGGCACTTGAACTTTCATTTTAGCTCTTCGGTTCGGTGCCATGGACATCGTAACCCTTCGGTTCGGTGCCACGAACACCGTAAATCTGGGGAATCTGTGGCTTTTTCTGCCATCCCGCAGAATTGAACCCGCACACACAGAGGGATAGTCACCCGTAGTCCAACGCGCTACGAACAGGTTTGGCAGACGGGCCTCGTACACATATACACACACGCACACACACACACACAAACACACATACAAAAGGGGGTCTCTGTGGCTAAACCCACGTCTTATGTTCTAAAGGTCATGTGTTCGAATCCTGACTGCAACGTACTGTTCACGAGAGTATTTTTTTCAGAGACCCCTAGGATTGTTTCCGGAGCTTCGAGTTCGTACCCGCCAGTGCCGGGGCTCGCAAAGGGAGCAAAGAATATCACCACTGCTACCTACAATGCTTGTCATACGAGGCGACTGTTGTAGGCCCTAGGGATGCTACCCTAGTAAATAAAAAGCAGCGCAGCAATCGGATGTGTCTCTTTATGAAAACTGTTTGTTTCGTACTGTGATCAAGCATAGACAGACTACATTTGTCTTATATGTTCAGTAGCTGTTCATGTGTTGCTGCGAAGTCAAAATAGCTTGTTATATTGATGTTTATTTATCTCTCCAGCTCACTCGTTTCAATTTACGATAGAAACACATATCAATGTCACTGAAGTTGTTTTTTTAAATCATGTATGCTCACAGTTGATGTATCGTAACTATGCGGAACCAAATCTCAGAATACATGAGGTTACTACTTTCTTCCTTTAGTCAATATAAATATTTAGTTGAACTTTACGCTTGTGTTACACACTAAACGTTTCTTTAGCCATTGCAATCTTGGATTTAATATCTTTTTCACAGCAGGAATTTTCTGTAGTGATTTTTCTTAGAAATTGAAACATGTGCTCTTTTCATTTATAGCCTTCCATTACATAATGATAGTGATATATGAACTTGTATCACAACATATATATATATATATAACAATGGAGAATAGAAATATTAAGAATCGCATACTCTTCTTAAAATATAAATGTTGATATTGAAAGAGAAGCATACATCCGAAGTAGAAGAAGGCACACCTGTATGGTGGGGGACACTTATTAAAAAGGAAAGCAAACCTTCACGCAAAACTCAGAAGCGCTATACCAGGTGCCCCTCCATGACTATGCCAGAATCCATACCGGGTAAACGGAAGAAGAAGAAGTAGAAGAAGGAAATGAAAATCGTGGCATATCCTAAAGGACGTAGCCATCAACCACAGTAAACAAGTCGTTGATTTTCTTGGCACCACTTATACGTATTTTCTAGATAACAGGAGCCCGCCTGCCCAGCGTGTTCGTAGAGCGTTGGACGACGGTGTGGCAATCCCTCTGTGACTGGGCGTTCAGAAAAAGCCGCAGGTTCTCCAGATTTACTGTGTTCGTGGCTCCGAACCGATGGGTTACGATGTTCATGGCACCTAGCCGAAGAGTTGAAAGCTCAAGTGCTTCTGGATCGAGAAAAAAAAAGATAGCAGGAAAAAAACATCTTATAATTTCTGAGAAAGAATTCGTACAAACATATTTTGATAACTGGACTACACGATGACCGAAGATGGAAGTAACAAAATTAAATAAAAGAATATTGTCTGTTAAAATACTTTGCATGGATAAGTAAGGTATTTTTCTTTCTTACAAACGGTCATTTCTCAAGTGTTTGACTGTGCCGACTTCTTGAGTGTTGTGTGCTAGGTGTTCTTCTCTTGCCTTCAAGCTTATAATAACCAGTGATTACCACTTTCCTTGTTGTGTGCTTGATGTTTTTCTCTTGTCTTCAAGCTTATAGTAACCAGTGACTACCGCTTTCCTTGCACGGATGAAGTGACCTCTCTAGTTATGTTTCTTGCATAGCCTGGGATTCTAATATGGGGAATGCACCGTTCCTATATTCCTTAAACCCCATGTCGACTCTGTTGTTTTCATACAAAAGAAACAGAAAGTCGTATATTTGGAATTAAGAATGGTTTAAAAGGGATGCAAGTAGGGGAAATGGAATGTGTGTAGCTATCAACTGTCTTAGGGTCCCTCCCTCCAGACTTTTCATCGAGTTTTACTCATCGAGTGATAGTCTACTTGTAGGCGCATAACTCGTACACCATACAATCAGTCTTAGGCTCGGATCACATACAAATCACAAAGAGTGGTTAACAAGTGGTCAATATGGAGCGTTCAAAGAAGAAGTCTACTGTTACTGTCGTACTGTAACATATGAAACACCTGATACAACATATATATACATATATATATATATATATCAGTGGCGGCTCGTGATCATTTTTGTTGGTGGGGCCAGACATTTTTTCCGGATTAATCATGGATTTTCGTTGCTATATTTTAATTTATAAAATAATAAATACACGTTATACATTATTTTTGGTGTGGCCCGGCCCCACTGGCTCTTACTGACGAGCCGCCACTGATATATATATATATACATATGTGTCCCGATATGTGACACTATAACATTTCAGTACACAGCCACATTCCATCACTCAAGTACCGTGTTTAACCATCTAAAAAAAGCAACATTTCCTGAACATCATCTCAATTGAATCCTTGGCCGAGGCGCGATGGAACGGAACAAAACCATCAACGTCTGGGAAGTTCTCGTCAAACGGTAAAAGTAAAAACTGCTTAAGACTACATTTTAATTATTTTTGTTAGCACGAGATGCTGGTAAATTGGTAATTATTCCCTGTTGAAAGTGACATAATCAGACGGAATAACACGCCATTACTGCAGAGAAAATTGTTATTATGTGTTGGGAAACAGATTATCACATCCATTTCATTTTTTTTTCCTTCGTTTACTCTTGTCATATTTTGAAAAATGGAGAAAAAAAATGTGAAGTATCGATCTGCAAGTCCGCCCTATCCTAACTCATATCCCATCTATAATGTATTTTTGGTGCGGTGTTTGTGTAGTAGGTTGAGAATTGGTGTCATATGTCATTTTATATTTGGGGGGTTTATGTGATTAGATGGATAAGCCGTTTCCTTGCGTTCGAAGGGTCGTGAATTAGAATCCAGATCGCGTCGTTCTGTTAGCAAGTGCATTTTTTTTCCAAAGACCACTAGAATTGTTGTAGGAGCTACGGAGTTCGTTCTTTGTGCAATACTATGGGCAGGTGGGTGTGACGTTTCTGTGGAGAGGGACCGAGTCATATGGGGATCAATTCAGCTGCAGTCAAGTCAGTTCTTCGACATGAGATCCTTTTTTAAATTGATCTTGTTTGTTAAAATAGTACTTAATTACTTTATGTTAACATTATACTTAGTTACTTTCTGTTAACAAGATACTTAGTTATTTTCTGTTAACAAGATACTTAGTTACTTTATGTTAACATGATACTAAGTTACTTTCTGTTAACATTATACTTAGTTACTTTCTGTTAACATTATACTTAGTTACTTTCTGTTAACATTAATACTAAGTTACTTTCTGTTAACATTATACTTAGTTACTTTCTGTTAACATTATACTTAGTTACTTTCTGTTAACATACCACTTAGTTACTTTCTGTTAACATAATACTTAGTTACTTTCTGAGCTTACATTTTCTGGAAGTTAATGCAGCTCAAACGGTTCAGAAAGCATTTTCAAACTACTGAACGTATAAGTGGTGCCTAGAAAATAGACGACTCGTTCACTGTTGTTGATTGCTAAGTCCTATAACGGATATTTTTCAGTACAACAATAGCAATAAACTAAATTTTTGTATCAGTGAAGGATGGCTCAAATCCTGATACTGGCAATATTCGTTGACTTTTCGCCTTTGCTACTGTACATGTACTCTGACACATTCACTTAGCAGCTGGCTAATTCAAAGGGGCCGAGCACTATTAGGAGTATGGACGTATTCACAGTGAATCTACGAAATTTGTTTGTTTTACATTTGCTGTTGTACGAAAAAGAGAAACGCATAGAACTTTCGATTCTGTATCAAACAAATAAAGGTTGGAAGTTTAACGTGCGCCACCGACGGTCCACCAGTTAGAAAAGAAAACTGGTCCGCCTACCTTCTGTATACTAGGGTTTAGAGATATGAAATGACAGGCATTTACTATCCTACGTCTGCAATGGTTACTTGATATTTTCAATTTATAAAAAAAAGTTTCTGCTTCCTTTTCTTTCTCTTTCTTTCACCCGTTATGAATTCAGGTGTAGTCCTGGCACCTGGTATGGTGCTTCTGACTGATTCTTGAGTGAACGCTTGTTTTCCTTTTTACCAGTGTTGTCCGCCATAGCTCACCTGCTATGAATTTAGGCGTAGTCTGGTCAGTATGGCGCGTCTGAGTTTTGTGTGAAGACTTTCTTTCTTTATATAAGTGTCCCTGGCCATTCATGCGAGCCTTCCCTGATTTCAAAACAGTTCCTGTTGACTTTGAAAGCAAGATGGACTGGGGAGATTGAACATTTCTTCTTACAGCTAAGTGTGTTGCCTTGATTTTATTTGTTTCTAGATCCTATGTTATCTGGCTGTCAATAGACCTTCATTGTTTACTAAGATCAAATCTAAGATTGTCATCAAATATTAGATACGACATGTTATTGTAACAATGAGAGCTTCAGTAGCGTAGTTGTTACTGAACTCGCTTCTAAGGTTAGTCGTCCAGGTTCAATTTCCCAGTGGTAGAATATTTTTTTTAAAACGCAACTGCTCTCATGTCGATTCAGCCTCAATCCCAACCTCAGTACCAGAAAAAACATTTGGAATTAAAGGCGGCATGCGTGATGTTGACCAAATCACCCATCGTGTTCCAACGGTCAATGAAAAACTACAGGCCTAACACCGTGTTACCCAATATACCCCAGAAGTAAAAAGCGTTGGCTTACTTTTTACTAACATTGTATAACAATAGCACATACAAAATATATTGGTACTAAACGAACAATAACATTATTATAATCATCGTCACTGCCGCCCGAGTGGTTCCCAGGGCACAAATTTGGGGTGTAAAGAATAGAACCACTGTTACCTGTCACGCATGTTGCAAGAGGCGACTAAAGAGGTTTGGTTGAAATCGGATGCATGTGTCCTAAGCATGTAGACGTCTATGCCTTTAGGGGCTACCAAACCAATGTGCAACGTATACACGTTCTTGGCAAAGATCAAACATATCACAAAGAGTGATTAAAATTGGTAGTAAAGAACGAACGCAAAGAAGAAGAAAAAGATCGTCACTGCCATTGACATCAACGTTATCGATACAATCGTCGTTTTTAATGGAAACCTTCTATTTATTATTACTCCCAAAACACAGCTCCCGCTTGTGATGTCATTTCAGCAGCAATTTGGCATGAGTCAGCTCTGACAGCATCTCTATGACCAATCAGATCTGATACCATCCTATAGTATAGCTACAGATATGGTACTTAAAAGTGAGGTTTTTTAAGTTTGTACAATATTTCAGTTTTTCGTCTGTACACACGTGGGCCCTGTTGGATAATATTCATACACTTTAGCTGAAATTCGAATGGGTTTGTCCTACTGTTTGATTCTATCGGACACACACCCTGTTCGCGTTTGTGGTACATACCACACAGATGACAAATAGTGGTTAACTTGGTTGATAAGAACGGACGCAAACAGACAGCAGTAATATTACATCAATATAAGTCTCTCACACAGCTCCGGATTGTAATGTTCTTCCAGTAACAACATTGCAACAGTTTCATCTCATACACGGCTCCAACTTGTCTTGTTATTACAACAGTAAGCTCTCGATTGTACTTTCTACAGTAGCAATATCGCAACAATTTTATACCAAACAAGGCTCTCATTTTCCTATCCTTACAACAGCAAGATACTGATTGTACTTTCTGCAGTAGCAATATCGCAACAATTGTATACCAAACACGGCTCTCATTTTCCTATCATTACAACAGACAAATTATTGTTATACAGTTGTGTATGACGCAAACTGAGGCCTATGTGACGTCGTACAAAGTAGTGATGTACCCAATTGCAATATTGCGAATGTTACGCTTGAAGTGTTGTCAGTTCTCCAAACCTAAACTTGATCAAGATAACAAATATATAGAGCGTTCCTAAAGTTCAACAAACCATGTCCGTAACGGCACACAAAGGACTTGCTAGTTAAGGGATCCCAGATCTTGCACTCATATCCGCGAGATAGAAATACCCGTTTGTTCCGTCATAAGAATTCCAGTGTGTTTTGTCATTACAATTTAAGTGTGTCGTGTGTTAAGAATTTCACTTTACCTCGTCATTAGAATTCTAGTGTGTTCCGTCATTATAATAGTGCAATGTGTTGAGAAAGAGGCAATCATCATTTTTCGGACATGTAATGAGGAAGGGAGGCTTAGAACACATTGTAACAACCGGTAACATTGAGGGAAGACGGGAGACAGAGAGAGAACATTTTGGATATCCTGACTTCATATCAACAACATCTGAGATGATAGCAAACACCAGAGACAGAGATTTGTGGAGATCCATGACCGTCTATACTAGCCGGCACATGATGATGATGAATGTGTTACAAATTTCAGTTTGCTGTCCAATCATTAGAATTCCAATGTGCTCCATAATGTGAATTTAAGTGTGTCCCTTGATGAGAATCCCTGGTTCTTCCGAACTGATTTTATTTGATAGTTATAATACAACCATCATCATTACGTTTCAGCTAATAACTGCAGATCTCAGCGACAGTACACATACTCCTCAGCAGCGTCGCGTGTACCCAATGTAATTTTCATGATTGTGATTTTTAGGTAGAAATTTGAAAAGATGTATAAAATATTTGTGTCTACTTAATCGAGTTTCGAAATCGGAAATCGCCCCTGTGGTGCCTGGGCCCACAAGGTAAGCAAAGAATAGTAACAAGGTGGCCTACAAGACAGGTCGGTGCCGGGCCCTACAAGGTAAGCAAAGAATAGTAACAAGGTGGCCTACAAGACAGGTCGGTGCCGGGCCCTACAAGCTAAGCAAAGAATAGTAACAAGGCGGCCTACAAGACATGTCGGTGCCGGGACCCACAAGGTAAGCAAAGAATAGTAACAAGGCGGCCTACAAGACAGGTCGATGCCGGGACCCACAAGGTAAGCAAAGAATAGTAACAAGGTGGTCTACAAGACAGGTCGGTGCCGGGACCCACAAGTGAAGCAAAGAATAGTAACAAGGCGGCCTACAGGACAGGTCGTAAGAGAAGACTGAGGTAGATGCATAGAAAATTTATCCTATAGTCTGTCCATTAATTTGTGAGCACGTTTGAAATTGATTTTCTCGAAAACTACCTGTTGGATCTCAGTGATTTTTGCAAGCAGCCTTAGAATATCCATGACGCTAGAGAAATATTTTTTTCCCAAGAGAATTTGATGTAGTTTGAAATATTTCTTCTTCATGTTATATTAAAATCAACCTCACCGGATTGTACACAATAGTAACAGATCTACGGTACACAGACGCGTTGTTCTAAAAATTCATTATGGTTACATTGAAATATCGTGAGTAAACAACAATTTCACGGGAATTCCCGTGCACCTAACCCAGTCGACTTTGAAAGCGGAAAGCATATGACGTTATAATTGGGATACCGTTGTATAGTTATAGGTGTATCTCGCTATTTGTATGAAGCTATTGTATCATATTTGTTGGCTTATCAAAACTGACATTGATATCACATTCATAATGAGTCTGAAGTGCACATTTATAACAATGCAGAAGGTTACAGTTTTACTATACCAACACTTCCGTAGGGAATCTAAGAGAGGTCATCTATATTGCGATATTCATAACCTGAGAAACGAACGCAACTGGTGCTTGGTCTGAATAGAGGACCTTTTTCCCTATGGATTAAACAGGACACAAAGTGCACTAATGTCAAGCAAGGAAGGAAAAGAACAATTGACGACTTTGACATAGATGTCATAAGACAGGAGCTCTTGAAAATGTTTGCGACAAATCAACTTGTTACTCTCAGGAAACTGAAATTAAAACTGCAATCAGATTGCAGCATAGACATTTCTAAAAGTACTCTATGGAAAATTGTAAGAGCCGCCGGTTTCACCTTCAGAAAAACTATAGGCGGCAGGAATATTATTTGTGAAAAGCTACATTTAATATGCTGCCCGAAGTAAATACCTGAGGCAGATCCGTGAGCGGCGGAGGCAAGGCTATGATATTGTATATTCGGACGAATCCTGGGTCAATGCTCACCACACCAATGCTAAAGAATGGCAATCAGTAGACGGTGAACAGAAAAGAAAAATACCAAGCAGCAAAGGCCAGTGTATTATACTAACACATGCAGGAAGCAGTGAAGAAGGTCTTGTCCATGACGCTGGACTTATTTTCCAATCAAAAATTACCGACGGTAGGGACTACCACACAGAAATGAATGGACATATTTTCAGGCACTGGATGGAGAAAGATCTACTTCCAATTCTAAACAGACCATCATGCTTGGTAATGCATCCTATCACAACGCAGTATCAGCGGAAGACAAAGTACCAACTGCATCAAATACAAAAGATCAAATTAGGACTTGGCTTGCTAAGGAAAATGTCAGCTTCGATGATACATATTTGAAACCCGAGTTGTTGCACCTGGTGAGGATGACAAATAAGACAAAGGTGTTTCATATTGACAAAATCATTGCGGAATACGGCCACACGTCTTTGCGACTACCTCCATATCATGCTCACCTCAATCCGATAGAGATTGTCTGGGCTAAAGTAAAGGGCAAGTTGCCGAACAGAACAGGACGTTTAAAATGTGTGATGTTGAAGTTCTGACACGTGAGTCCCTCTCAATGATAGACATGCAGTTCTGGAAGAAGTGTGTTGAACATGTGCTCCGAGAGGAAGACGAGTACTGGCACCGAGATGGATTACAATTTGTCCAGCCAGTAACAATTATCAACCTCATGGAATCGTCAGATTCGGGATGATACAAATCATATTTTGATTACAGACTGAGAAATAGCAACGTATACATTTCCATATCCAAATGCATCTACCATCATACAATTTGTGGTGAAGTTAAGACACCCTGGGGTCTAATGGTGACCGAAGGGAGGACTAACTGTTGCATATTGTATCCAAGTTCACGATTGCACATAAAGGGCAACACACTTAATTACTTGACCTATCAAGTTAATATGGAGATACACCTATGAATAGAATTGACATGGACAAATTCTAGGGATTACTGTAAAATCTAAAATTTGAGCCCCCGTATTTGCAATTGTCATAAAAGATCAAAGGAATTCGCCGATGTGCAAAATCCGTAGCATCTATGGACTACTGGTTAGCTTTATTCTAGCGTCATGGATATTCTAAGGCTGCATGCAAAAATCACTGAGATCCAACAGGTAGTTTTCGAGAAAATCAATTTCAAACGTGCTCACGAATTAATGGACAGACTATAGTAAATAAAATGCGTCGTGTAAAGGATGTGCTGACCTACTTGTAGACGCATTATTGGTTAAAAGTACAATTGCTTTAAGACGCAGATCAATTGCTCTAAGACGCAGATCACATACAAATCACAAATATGGTTTAAAAACCGAAGGATAGACTTCATTGCACCGGGTTTTACCTATCTGGCTCAGTCTCTCTCCGCAGATATGGCACGCCACCTGCTTAGAGTATTGCGTACAGCACGAACTCCGTAGCCACTCTAACAATCCTAGGGGTCTCTGGAAAAAACTGCACTTGTGAACAGAAGGCTGCGGTCCGGATTCGAACCGACGACCATCGACTAACAAGGCTTAACCCCTCAGCCACAGAAACCACACAAAAGTGGTTAACAAGTGGTCGATACAGAGCGTTGGAAGAAGAAGAAGAATCAGGCTAAAATGGCACACGTGACACACACGTGACACACACGTGACACACACGTGACACACACAAACCACATGGAATAGTTTATAATTAATTCTATTTTAATGACGCAAACGAAGTAAGAAGAATTAAAGATTCTGTACGATTGGTGTCCAGATGTATATATTTTCTTATACATTTATTTTCTTATTCTTCTTTGTGATCGATTTTTTACACTCAGTTTAAACTATGAGATGGGTTTCCTCTATGAAACTTCACGTCAAGTAGCGTTCTTCGACGGTTCCTGATAACTTGTTATGTGGGGTCACCAATAGTTAGTTAGTTAGTTAGTTAGTTAGTTTGTTCCTTTCGTGCCAAAGGCGGCACATAGGGCAGAGGTTTTAGATCTCCATGTGATACGGTTCTTTGCTAGCAGTTAGAGATCTTGTATGGTTTTACATGCCAATAGTTTACTTTCTTGTTGGATGGTTCTTCGAAGAGTGGTCTTTGGTCTTCCACGTTTTCTTTTCCCAACTGGTGACCACATAAGGACTTGTCGATTTAGTCTCTTTTCGTCTGATCTAAGAACATGACCTAAATATTTCCACCTTCGTTTCCTTATAATATTTGATATGGGTTGTTGGTGTGTTCTATCTCTCACTGTGTTGTTAGAAACGAAATCACTCCATTTTACTTTTAATAATTTTCGTAGACATAAAATTGATAATATGCTACGATAGTGACCACGGGCAACGGAAATTCAGGTATTCGTGACCAGCTTGGGAACATTTTGGGTGTACACACAATACGTGGTTGGACTACAGGAAATCTGTTATTCATAACTTGTGAATCCAAAGTTACAAGTAAGACTCGCCTGAATGCCGAGGGACGCTTGCTATAATAAAAGTAAGTCTTCACGCAAAAATCGGTCCAAATCCGCTATTACTACGCCTGATTTCATACCGTGCTAACAAAAAAATAACAAGTAAGCTTATCATTTAAGCTTCGTTTGTGTGGCAATGTTTCATATGTCTTCTTCGCCTTTCAACTCCCAACGGAGCACAGGTCTTCAACAACTTCTTCCAGCTCTTCCTCTCTCTTGCCATCTTTTCCAATTCTTTCCATGTTTTACCTATCCTTTTAATATCAGCCTCCAGTTCTCTTCTCCAGGTCTGTCTAGGTCTTCCCCTACTTCTCTTTCCCTGTGGATTCCAAAACAGTGCCTGTCTTGCAATGCTTCCGGTCGGTCTTCTCAATGTATGTCCTATCCATCCCAGAGTCTCATCCTTAGCTCTTTCTCCACTGGTATCTGCTTAGTTATTTCTCTGAGTTCCTCGTTCGTAATCTTATCATACCATCTCAGTCCCTCTAGGCTACGTAAACATCTATTTATGAAGGTCTGTAGTTTTCTTGTGGTTTTCTTTGTTGTCTTCCATGTTTCGAGCCATAGAACAGCACTGACTTCACATTTGATTGAAAGATTCTCAGCTTTGTGTTTGTTTTGATCTCCTTTGACTTCCATATCTCACTCAATGCAATAAAGTTTTCCCTTGCTTTTTGTATTCTTATCTCGACATTTTTGTTTGTTCCTCCTTCTGTGTCTATGTTGCTACCAATGTATGTGTGTGATTCTACATCTTGTAGAGCTGTTTCCTCCAGCATAATCTGGTTTACATTTACAGCATTTATTCTCATGACCTTGGTCTTTCCCCTGTGTATTTCTAAACCTAGTTGCTGAGATATTATGTATGGTATTCATTTTATCTAAGGTATTCAGTTTAGTTTCATATGTCATGTGTAGATTTATTGAACAGAACTGCAAGGTGTGCTCTGTAGTCTGTGTCTTATATGGTAACTGTTCAGTCTAAGAAGGCATTGTTCTGTACATTTAGTGGTTGAACTGGCAGTCTCTAGTTTTGGCTGTTGTTATATATAGATTGCACACACTTCTGAATGTGTGTAAAAGAGTCTGTGTTGATCAAAACGGGTCGGTCTGTCTGTGAGTATAGTTTCACTGTGTTTCTGTGCGTGAGTTTATTTATGTGTTGGTCATCAGTGAATCATAAGACGGTTGAGTTAAGAAAGCACCAAGGCACGTAAGCCGCCTGCTTACAGAATCCCCTTAGGAAGACGAGCAACTGTCACAGTTATGAATAATTTAGACGAGAGCACCCGCCTTAACCTTCCACCAACTCTTAATGTCATGAGAGCACAATTTCACTGCTCGTAGCCACTGTGGGTATGTCATAGTTAATTTCACTGCTCGCAGCCTCTGTGGGTATGTCATAGTTAATTTGCCAAAGGGAGACAAAATATTTAGGTGAAAACACGACCTTAGTGGGGCTCAATGTATTTAGAGATACGTGTTTTTAGTTTATCTTGTCGTGTGTTGGATAGATAATGGCTCTTTCTTGTTTCTATGTTTGCGTTCGTTCTTATCAACTAGGTTCATCATCATCATCATCATCACGTACCGTGCCGGCTGGCGTTGACGATCATGGATCTCCACAAATCTCTGTCTCTGGTGCTTGGTATCATCTCAGATGTTGACGCTCTCCCGTGCCATGAAGTCATTCTATCCAAAATTTTCTCTCTCTGTCTTCCTCTGTCTCGTCTCTCCTCGATTTTACCAGTTGTTACAATGTGTTCTAAACTTCCATTTCTTACCACAAGACCGAAACATATGACTGCCTCTTTCTTATATTGAAGACAGGATTTGATTTTTAACCGTTGTAATATCTTTGTCAAAGTCTGTACTTAGTGTGCTATAACCGTCGTCACTTTTGTTGTATAGTTTGCTTGATAAAGGCCTTTGTGGTCGAAACGTTGCTATGTATTGTCATTGTTTTTGTATTTGATAACACTACAGTACTTTGTTATTACATGTTTCGCCATTTCTACATAGTTTTACTGAAGTTTCCATCTATATTGATACGTTAAAGTAACACATCTAGAGTTATACTGTAGTATAATATCAGATATGATTGGTCTTATTACTGTAGTACAATATCAGATATGATTAGTCTTATTACTGTAGTATAATATCAGATATGATTAGTCTTATTACTGTAGTACAATATCAGATATGATTAGTCTTATTACTGTAGTACAATATCAGATATGATTGGTCATATTACTGTAGTATAATATCAGATATGATTGGTCATATTACTGTAGTATAATATCAGATATGATTAGTCTTATTACTGTAGTATAATATCAGATATGATTGGTCATATTACTGTAGTATAATATCAGATATGATTAGTCTTATTACTGTAGTATAATATCAGATATGATTAGTCTTATTACTGTAGTACAATATCAGATATGATTAGTCTTATTACTGTAGTATAATATCAGATATGATTAGTCTTATTACTGTAGTATAATATCAGATATGATTAGTCTTATTACTGTAGTATAATATCAGATATGATTGGTCATATTACTGTAGTACAATATCAGATATGATTAGTCTTATTACTGTAGTATAATATCAGATATGATTAGTCTTATTACTGTAGTACAATATCAGATATGATTAGTCTTATTACTGTAGTACAATATCAGATATGATTGGTCATATTACTGTAGTATAATATCAGATATGATTGGTCATATTACTGTAGTATAATATCAGATATGATTAGTCTTATTACTGTAGTATAATATCAGATATGATTGGTCATATTACTGTAGTATAATATCAGATATGATTAGTCTTATTACTGTAGTATAATATCAGATATGATTGGTCATATTACTGTAGTATAATATCAGATATGATTAGTCTTATTACTGTAGTATAATATCAGATATGATTAGTCTTATTACTGTAGTACAATATCAGATATGATTAGTCTTATTACTGTAGTATAATATCAGATATGATTAGTCTTATTACTGTAGTACAATATCAGATATGATTAGTCTTATTACTGTAGTACAATATCAGATATGATTGGTCTTATTACTGTAGTACAATATCAGATATGATTGGTCATATTACTGTAGTATAATATCAGATATGATTAGTCTTATTACTGTAGTATAATATCAGATATGATTAGTCTTATTACTGTAGTATAATATCAGATATGATTGGTTTTATTACTGTAGTATAATATCAGATATGATTAGTCTTATTACTGTAGTACAATATCAGATATGATTAGTCTTATTACTGTAGTACAATATCAGATATGATTAGTCTTATTACTGTAGTACAATATCAGATATGATTGGTCATATTACTGTAGTACAATATCAGATATGATTAGTCTTATTACTGTAGTACAATATCAGATATGATTGGTCATATTACTGTAGTACAATATCAGATATGATTGGTCTTATTACTGTAGTATAATATCAGATATGATTAGTCTTATTACTGTAGTACAATATCAGATATGATTGGTCATATTACTGTAGTATAATATCAGATATGATTGGTTTTATTACTGTAGTACAATATCAGATACGATTGGTCCTATTACTGTAGTACAATATCAGATATGATTGGTCATATTACTGTAGTACAATATCAGATATGATTGGTCATATTACTGTAGTATAATATCAGACATGATTAGTCTTATTACTGTAGTATAATATCAGACATGATTAGTCTTATTACTGTAGTATAATATCAGACATGATTAGTCTTATTACTGTAGTACAATATCAGATATGATTAGTCCTATTACTGTAGTACAATATCAGATATGATTAGTCTTATTACTGTAGTATAATATCAGATATGATTAGTCTTATTACTGTAGTATAATATCAGATATGATTGGTCTTATTACTGTAGTATAATATCAGATATGATTAGTCTTATTACTGTAGTACAATATCAGATATGATTGGTCATATTACTGTAGTATAATATCAGATATGATTAGTCTTATTACTGTAGTATAATATCAGATATGATTGGTCTTATTACTGTAGTATAATATCAGATATGATTAGTCTTATTACTGTAGTACAATATCAGATATGATTGGTCATATTACTGTAGTACAATATCAGATATGATTGGTCATATTACTGTAGTACAATATCAGATATGATTAGTCTTATTACTGTAGTACAATATCAGATATGATTAGTCTTATTACTGTAGTATAATATCAGATATGATTGGTCATATTACTGTAGTATAATATCAGATATGATTGGTTTTATTACTGTAGTACAATATCAGATATGATTGGTCATATTACTGTAGTATAATATCAGATATGATTGGTTTTATTACTGTAGTACAATATCAGATATGATTGGTCATATTACTGTAGTATAATATCAGATATGATTGGTTTTATTACTGTAGTACAATATCAGATATGATTGGTCATATTACTGTAGTATAATATCAGATATGATTGGTCATATTACTGTAGTATAATATCAGATATGATTGGTCATATTACTGTAGTACAATATCAGATATGATTAGTCTTATTACTGTAGTATAATATCAGATATGATTGGTCATATTACTGTAGTATAATATCAGATATGATTGGTTTTATTACTGTAGTACAATATCAGATATGATTGGTCTTATTACTGTAGTACAATATCAGATATGATTAGTCTTATTACTGTAGTATAATATCAGATATGATTGGTCATATTACTGTAGTATAATATCAGATATGATTGGTCATATTACTGTAGTACAATATCAGATATGATTAGTCTTATTACTGTAGTATAATATCAGATATGATTGGTTTTATTACTGTAGTACAATATCAGATATAATTGGACTTATGGATGATGTGTGAGCTCTATCATTCCAATTCATAATTAATGATGCTGCACATTTTAGAGCTAAACGTTAATAGCTTACTTGGTAACTAACTAGTCGGTTCTATTTGTGCACCCGCTGAAGCATGGTGCAGTAACTATCACTCATTAAAATGTCTATTATGGTATGCCATCTCGACATTTCACTTTTTATTTTCTCTCATCCATTTCACTTTTTTTTTTCTTCTATAATTTCTTTCCTTATTGGTTATGTAGGGGATAAAACCTCTTTAGGCCAAGACACGCCTATTTTAACCTAAGGAGGAGCATTTTGTGGTAATATCAGAGCGTGTGGACCAGCAAACATGAAAAGTAGAATGAACTTGCAAAAAATATAATTTCTTGTTATTTGTGTTCATTTATTTCTCTATCTTTTATTTATCTTCCTGTCTGTCTGTCATTTATTTCTTTATCTTTTATTTATCTTCCTGTCTGTCTGTCATTTATTGCTCTTTTACTTAATTTTCTATCGCTTTTCAGGTTTTTTCCCGTTTGCTTACTATTTCTGTTCCGTTACTTTTTGTTTTCTTTTTCTTCCATCGTTGTCTAGTTTATATGTTCATTGTTCCCCTTTCCTTCTTCTTCTCCTCTTTATCATGTTTCACGTCGTCAATAATTCAGTATAGTTTGTGCATATGTTCTTCACTTCAATGCCATTTTGTGTCATCTGCAAGTCATTCTTCTAAGTTGCTGTTGTCCATATAATGTGCTCTCTATCTATCAGACCTCTGAATAAGACGTATTATCCGAACAACATCCAGCTATGTCTAGACGGTACAAGAAGAATATAAGGAGTAGGAGGCACTAATCCTTGACAAGGGAATAATATTGATCCTAATTCTATAAATCAGCGGGGAGACAATTTAATTAGCAGAGCATTAATGAGAAATCGGCCTCAGCAACGTTAATCTTTTCATTCAAGCAACGTTTGCCAGATGAGCATTTCTAGCCATTTCCGTGTTCATTTGACTTTCCATAAAATACCTCTTTTATTTCGATATTTATATTCACCTGACCAGACGTGTTGATTTTTTATTCACTTCTACTTGTAGTAAACAACTGTGCAAAGAAACGGCTTTGACAGTAGAGCACGACCTGGAGCATTCTATCGGTGGTGGGCAGAGAAGATTCACAGTTATTACAAGAACAATATAAATGTGGTGGTCATTCGCTGTCATGTTCAGATTCATTTGGTTACATTAAGTATGTGAATGAACATGTCAAGCGAGAGATTATTCTATTGGGATATGCTGTTCTTCTTCTTCTTCTTCAGTGATCCTGCGTCGTTTAGATTGTAACCCTACGGCGCAATACATTCTTTATTTTGTATTGATTGATTGAATGAATGATTGATAATATCATCATCACTTCTCTTCGGTGAATAACAATATGTGCGCCGATCTCTTTTTTACACAGGAAGATTTCAGCAGCAGCGTATTTTTTTTTCGATTCAGAAGTACTTGAGCTTTCAGCTCTTCGGCTCGGTACCATGGGCATCGTAACAATTCGGTTCGGTGCCACGAACACCGTAACTCTGGACAACCTGTGGCTTTTCTGCCAGCCCGCGAAATTGAACCGCACCCACAGGGGGGCTTGTTACCCGTCGTCCAACGCGCTACGAAAAGGATGGTTCGGGATGTAAGTTTGATTACGGTAATAATTTCTTTTAAAAATACCTCTTAATTGGCGTTATCTATATTATTTTTTCCTGACAACTGTTTTACAGCTTACACTTTTTGATTACCCCATCTACCAATGAATGGCTCATTTGCGATGCTCATCTTGGACACATGACCTACGTTTTATTGCTCGTCTTCTATAGGACGAGGTAAACAATCTTCGTTGAGATTTTTTTTTAAATCACTTGAAAATAGTTAAATCACAATACACGGGAGTTGAACCGCGTACTTTTGGAGATAAAGACATACACCACTTTTAACGCCACAAAAACTGCGTAAATTAGATGAGATATCATATGATCTATAATAATGTGTTTATGAACGAGTCAATGCAATTTGATGACACAATCGAAGAATGGAAATATACTACAATATTTTCATAACGTTGTATTTATTATTAGAGTGAATTTGATGTTGATTGACTGTTAGTTCATACAAAGTTTGAGAAATATGTTTATTATCTATGAAATACATTTTCTGTAGAGTTTTCAGATCTTAGGGTATGAAACTCTTGATATTTTCCCCCGTAGTGTGCAGGAAGTAGAAGGGCAAATTCCTTTCTTCACTTTTGAAACATCGATTGTTGGATTGAACTCACAACCCTTTTGTTTCCGAGACGATAGGCGAACTCTTACGCAATAAGATAATTCGTCCCACCTTTTTTTACAGCAGAAAACAGTACACAACAATCTTTTACATAAGAACAAATCGCCACAGGCTCAATCATCGTATGCTCAGAATAAAGTCTGTTCAGACTGTACATTGTACATGTCAGACAGAAACACAGACTCCAGAGCATGCCCATCATACATACACCAACGAAATGAAATGTGACCTCATGAACGAAGCTTACAGAGCAAGCTATGGGGAACCCTTGAGGAACTCCATGCAGCTTCGTAGAAGCAACCCATCTCATGGTTTAGACGAGCATACGAAACCAAACGCAAAGAAGAAGATCTACCATAAAAAAAGTGACTGTACTGACAGCGTATACAAAGTATGAGGAGTGTGTTTATTATATAGTATGCGAAAAAAACCTAAATAAATCAGATTTGTATAGCATGCTACTTCAGATGCTAGAGAATAACTCTAGATGTGATACTTTATAGTCGGATTTTACTGCTTGTCAAATTTTACTTTTATCCGCTTGTACAAATGTGTGTCTTTCAGAATAATTTGTCTACACCAGCGTTTCCCAAAGTGAACGGTACCGCCCCCAGTGGGCGCTGACGCCTTCCAGAGGGGGCGATAGTGGTTCAAAAGCACTTGGGAGGGGGCGAGTTTTTTCGTGATTTTGTGATTGAATAATCATTAAAAATTTGAATTCTGCATTTTAATCCATCTTATGTCCATCTTACAAGATACATATTTTCATCAATTTCATGAAAATTGACCATGTATGAGAGAAATATATATAATTTTTCTACGTCAAAGTGAAAATAGAGCATGTATATATGTATATATATATATATATATATATATATATATATATATATATATATATATATATATATATATATATATATATATATATATATAGACACATGTGAATCGGGGATGGTGGGGGCGTTGGCAAACTGTTATAATGGGGTAGGGGGCGATACAAAGTTTATGTCGTGCAAAGTGGGTGGTGGACCGAAAAAGTTTAGGAATCTATGGCCTACACTTTGACCGAATATCGGATGTGTCCGTCGTGCATGCCGTTGGGGCATTATGGGGTCGGAACTATCCCGTTTTGGGTGCAGATCACACACATTATACAGAACACTAAGAGTGGTTTACTTGGGTTCTAAGAGCTTCTTCTTCTTCGAACTATCCATATCGACCATTTGTTAAACCACTCTTTGTGATGTCTATGTGATCTGAGCCTAAGATCGATTGTAAAGTGTGCCAGTTTTGCGCATATATGTAGGCCAGCACATGCGATTCCTGCAACGCTTTTAATATACTAGGGTATCTTGCCTAGGCCCTGACCTCAGTCGCCTCTTACGACATGCCTTACAGGTTTCAGCGTTATTATTCTTTGCTTTCCTTGCGAGCTCTGGCAACACACGGGCGGGCTACTTAGAACAAACGTAAACAACAAAAAGTGTAAGAGTAGTACTGTAACAGCATGACTCAACCTGACACACGAAAACATAGAACAGTTGGAAGAAGGGAGGAGTATTAATACCACGCTCGACCAGTGCCTCTGGGTCGAGTTGCCACGGGTTAAATGAACGAGGCACTACAGTCCCCCGACAAGAGTGACCACTGGTGAGTTGATTCAATTGTACTCCATCTGCTGTCAGAACTGACTATGGAGTAGTAAGTTAAGTCGATCAGCTTCTACGCACTGCAGGAACATCTGTAGCTACCATCACTTATTATTATTTTGAAATGTCTCATTTATAAAGTTCAAGACTTGTATTGAACATTTCTAATAAAAGAATACATTATACTGAATCTGTGACTTGGCATATTTGATCATTAAATGTGGGGTTATGAGACTGAGGCGCTACCTACTGCGCTACCAGATGTGCTGAAATGAACATCGTGGCATATCCTAAAGGACGTAGCCATCAACCACAGTAAACGAGTCGTTGATTTTCTAGGCACCACTTATACCGTCAGTAGTTTGACATTGCTTTCTGAACGGGTGGTGTCATCGTCCTTTGTTAAAATCAACGGAAACAATTTGCAACCAAACTGTGCGCAGCGTGATTCGAACTCACAACGTCGGGGTTAATAGACCGAGTCACTATCCCCTAGGCCACAGACACCACCACCAAACGCGCTACGGTGGCAATAAAATGATCTTCTTAATACATTGGTAATTAATTTACTTTAAGAATGTCAACATATTAGGTACCAGGAGAAGCATTGAGAAGTAAGGGCGGCTGGGGATGATGTTGACCACACAGCCCATCGTGTGCCGAAGGTCAATGAAAAATACGGACCTTACATCGTTTTACAAAATATTCCTCGAGGTATGGTAAAAGGTTCCTTTACTTTCTTTCTCCTTCTCTCTCTTTCTCTCTCTCTCTCTCTCTCTCTCTCTCTCTCTCTTTGCCTTTTTCACTGGATTGGGGAGTAGACCATTAACCATTTTATGCCAAGTCTTCTTATCTCTAGCTATCTCCTGCAGCTGCCTCCAGCTCTTCTTCTTTATATTGTTGATCTCTGCCTCCAAATCCCGTCTCCGTGTATTTCTATGACTCCCTTCTTTGGCACTCCCTGTGGGTTCCAGAAAAGGACCCTTCTTGTTATATTCCCTCTGGTTTTCTCAAAGTGTGTCCTATCCATCGCCTGCGTCTTTTTTTAACCTCTTCTTTTACTGCAATCTGTTTTGTTGACAAGACATTCAAGTATATTATCGCTTTCTCCATCGTTTACTTTGTTCGTCTTCAAATGGGTGTTAGTTACTTTGTATCGTAACTCGAGACTGAAATATCTGCACACTTAGAACCTTTACATTCTTTTTCAGCAAAGTGCACTTTAATACCGTGCGTTATTACCTGACCTCTTCAATCTCAAATAGCTTTGATCGCCAGCAGGGATGGCAGCAATAAGGACCACCAATAAGAAGAAAAGGTGAATATAAGTTTTACCAGCGTAGATCTTGAGTTCTGTAATCGCATACATCATTTGTTTCTTTGCTTGCGTTCGTTCCTCTCAACCAAGTTAACCACTCTTTGTGATCTGTGAGGTTTTTGTCAAGAACGTAAGTTGAGCCCCCGTTAGGTTTCTGTATTTAAAGGGTTTAAAGCGGAAGGATTGACTTCATTGCTTTACCCCATATGGCTCGGTCCCTCTCCGCAGAAATGGCACGCCACCTGCCTAGAGTGTTGCACAAAGCACGAACTCCGTAGCTCTGGCAACAATCCCAGGAAAGAAAAGAAATCTAGAGAAAACTGCACTCGTGAAAACTCCGTAGCTCTGGCAACAATCCCAGGAGAGAAAAGAAATCTAGAGAAAATTGCACTCGTGAACAGAAGGCCGTGGTACGGATTCGAACCCACGAGCTTCGACTCGCAAGGCAAAGGGCTTAACCACTCAGCCACAGAGACCCCGTAGTTTTCTGTTAGGTTTCTGTAACATGTAGGAAAGGCACCTCCGAATTTCAACCTCAGTTTATGCATAGTATCCAACAGGACAGAAATGTGTACAGACGGGTAACTGTTAGATATTACAAAAAGAAAACCACCACTTTAAAGTACCACATCTGGAATTATACTGTATCATGCATGACATCATGCGTGTACTGGCCGACTACTATCTCGAACCAAGAATTGCTTGCACGATGCCAACAAGAGAATATGGGCACTATCATCCGAAGACGACGCTGGAGATGGATTGGACATGTGATGCGCATGGGGACTGGCTTTGACACGAAAAGTGCACTGAGATGGATTCCAGAGGGTAGGCGAAAGCGTGGAAGACCCAAGATGACCTGGAGGAGAACGATAGAGCAAGAGCTGAAGGAAATGAATCATAGCTGGAACACAATACAGAGGAAGGCCATGAACAGGGAAGAATGGTGTACGTTTGTTGCTGCCCTAAACGCCAAGGGCGTAACAGGCTAAAGAGAGAAAAAAAGATGCATGACATTAGATCTGATTTGTCAGGTTGGGAGATTGACTAATGTTGAACATTTACTGTATCTTAGTGTCTAAAAATGTTTTCTTGACCTTACTCTTCTTCTTATTTTGCTCTACATCAAACACTTATTAAACCAGTCTTTGTGGTATGCATGCGATTTGTACCTTAGATTGTTAGTTAGTTGTGTCAGTTAAGCGCTTAACCGTATACCGCCACATCAGATTTATTCATGCTCTTTATTTGAGTTCGCTTTCATACAGAGGATTTCTAAATGAAGGATTGGCTTCATTGCACATTTTTCTCCTTTTGACTTGGTCCATCTCTGCAGCAACGATGCGTTTCATATTGAAAATATTGTTCGAAAAGGCACGAGCTCCGTAGCAACTATCCTGAAAGCATTTGAGATAATTGAAATCGTGAACAAAATCGCGTGGTCTGTATTCAAACCCCCGCCTTATGAACACATGGCAAACGAAACACTTAGCCATCAACAATTTTAACTGTATTTTAGAATCTAGCTTACTATTATTTATTAGCAGATAACAACAGAACAGAAAGAACTAAAAACAGATAACAACAGAACAGAAAGAACTAAAAACAGATAACAACAGAACAGAAAGAACTAAGAAGAATGTGAGCAAACTATCATCGATGTTTTATATGTAAAGGAAAGTAAAAATTTTCTTAGAATTCATCTCTCTCTCCTTTTTTTCCATCACTCTCTCTCTGTCCTCCCTCTTTCTTCTTTATTTCCTCTTGATTACACGACTTTTCATCTTCGGCTTATTCTTCACTATTCCCATGTCAATCCTTATCCCAGGTCAAATTTCTTCGCCTTCTCGACTCAATGTTCTTATTGAATCTGATTCCTCAACAGAATCTTAAGAGCCCAGTCAAGGGCGAAGGAATCCTGAAATATGCAATTGAGACTTGGACACCGTAAGGTTTACTTGAGAGGCTGTCTGCTCCGCCTTTGTGGAGACCATGTGATCCTGTCTTCAATCTGCTTCATTGAAAAAGAAAAAGTCGACATGAGATATAATTAAGGACTTTTTATTTAATGATTATAATTCTTCTTAAAGAAACACTAAAGCGACGAAATTTAACAAAATAAAATTGCTACTAATTCTCAACTAATACGTGTAGGGGAGGAAGAATGAAGGGGAAAAAATCAATTAAAACTAGTGCTTAACATCTTTAAAAGTCCAAATTTTTCTCTTAAACATCCGTTGGCTAAACAGATTACAGGATGCAGGTCTCCTCTTCAAGAAATTAGAGTTTCCTTTTCTTTTGTTTCGACCTTGGCCTTTGGGAATTTGCGTCACAAAATAGAGACTGTTCAAGTGCTCTTAAAACTGCAGTTCAATATGGAGCCCGGATGAGATATTGGTCCCATGAAGATGTCTCGGGACCAGAGGTCACGGAGTTTATGGGTGAAACGTTGGAAACAAACACTGCAGATCACGCATTACAATTAAACAGGTCACAAGGATTAAAGTAGGGGAAGAATTATTCAAATACGTAAAGGTCATCAGCATAATTATAGCAAATTGCGGGATTTTTTACTGCTTCCTTGTGGCAACTAGAAAATGAATTGTTTTCATTCTAATATTAAGCTGAAATATTGCTTGCTGAGTCTAACAGCACAGAAATATGACATAGCTTCTTCAAACTGCTCCATATTGATTACTTGCTAACAACTCTGTGTGATTTGTATGTCATCTGAGCCTAAGAGTGATTGTATGTTGTGCCAGTTATGCGCCTACATGTAGGCCAGCACATCCGATTTCTGCGATGCTTTTTATTTACTAGGGTAGCTTCTGTAGGTCCTACATTAGTCGCCTCTTACGATCTTGTAGGTTGCAGTGGTACTATTCTTTGCTTCCCTTGTGGGCCCCGGTACCACATGGGCAAAACTGGACGGGCGGCAAACCAAGGTGTTCACAAAACGACCGGTTCCCTGGGCAGATGGCGCTCATAAGCCCGGGAGGGCAGACCGTCTAAGGGTCGCTGGCATGAAAGAAAATAGCAGCCTGCTGCCTTGTGGGTTTTGGCTGTAGACAGCAAAAGGCTAACGGAGAGCGAACCCAGTAAACGCTGGTTGAAACCGAACACAGCACCGAAGGATAAGCACTTGAGCTTCAATTGGTACTGAAGGCTGTGCACGTACATCCCGTTCTGCTGTTTCGCTGTTTATATATCACAATAGAATGATAAAAACGGCTTAAGAACGATCGCGCGAGAGATAGAGAGAGAAGTACCACATGGGCAAGCGTTTAATATAAAGAATGAGATTGTGAATGAAAACCTATCCTCCATAATGACCTAAAAAATTTGGCAAATTAAGACTTGCATGATGAAATTAATGTATAATTATATTTTCTTAATCAAATAATCAATGAATTGATATATGTTTCTAACTACTGCATGTGTTTGTCACTGTGATTATGTTACTGTAACAGTTACTGTAACATTTGGGAGTCAGTACATCATTTGTAAAAGTCTTAATGCAGACATAGATGATAGCACACTAGCATATAGTAACACAAATTATGTCTTGAATGTGTTTATCTATATATAAAGCAAATATCTGCTTTTAAATATAAATGCAAGTGAACCAGGGCCGTGCGGTATATTTTCTTAGTATGATGCAAGTCTTCAAAATGCCGCCTCTTAAATGGTTTTTCTTTTAAATAACCTACAGTTGTGATTTTGTTTTCGCTGCTTCTGCCGCCCCACTAACGCACCCGCCTGATGCGGCCGCCTCTCTGTATCATAGCCCGTCGTGGCCCTGAAGTGAACAAACATCGCCGTATAGAAAATAAAACAAATAAAAACCAGTGTAGAATGAAACCAATAAGAAAACAAAAATCATGATACTAAGAGCATGCATATTCCCAGTGGCAACGTATGGGCGTGAAGCATGGACAATTAACAAGGTTGTAGAAAACGTGGCTGTTTTTATTTAAAATATTAGTGTTACATAAATATCCCTATGTATATCATGGATAGAGAAGAGAACAATTCTTCTTCTTCTGCGTTCTCACTAGATTGGGATTTCGGATTCTCTAATAAAGGCAGCCGTCTGTCTCAGATTATCAGCCACGCCATACAGTTTGTCTTGGACACTAGTGTAAGTGGGCCACCTCTGTAGGATATAATTCCTATGATTTCTGCTTCCCCGTTTGTGCCGACCTCTTCGTGCAGTAAGTTTTGGCCACCCTCGTGATGGTGGGTCTGACATTCTTACAGCGTGGCTAAATCTTAGAGGCAGATTGGCGACCGTAGAATCCGTGATCCCATTCCGCATTGTGAGGGTCGTTGCACCATGTTATGCGCCTTACGGCCTGGTGCATCCGTTTTCTGCAAGCATTTGTTTCGGGTTAGCATTCCCTAAAGAGAACAAATAAATATATCCATAAAGAACTCAAAATTAAATAAAACTGGCTGATACTACAGATAAGAATTAGAAAATTCAGGTAGCTTGAACATATAAAGAGACACGAAGAGCTTTAGAAGACCATCATGGACGGAGGCAACCCGGCAAAGAGGAAAAGAGGAAGACCACGGAGAAGATGGATTCAGGACATAACTGATGGCTTTAGCATGATGGCTGCAGAGACAGGACATAACTGATGGCTTTAGCATGACGGTTGCAGAGACAGGACATAACTGATGGCTTTAGCATGACGGTTGCAGAGACAGGACATAACTGATGGCTTTAGCATGACGGTTGCAGAGACAGGACATAACTGATGGCTTTAGCATGACGGTTGCAGAGACAGGACATAACTGATGGCTTTAGCATGACGGTTGCAGAGACAGGACATAACTGATGGCTTTAGCATGACGGTTGCAGAGACAGGACATAACTGATGGCTTTAGCATGACGGTTGCAGAGACAGGACATAACTGATGGCTTTAGCATGACGGTTGCAGAGACAGGACATAACTGATGGCTTTAGCATGACGGTTGCAGAGACAGGACATAACTGATGGCTTTAGCATGACGGTTGCAGAGACAGGACATAACTGATGGCTTTAGCATGACGGTTGCAGAGACAGGACATCTGGCCTATGATAGAGAGAAATTTCGAAGTACTGTTGGGGTGGCAAAGTTCTGCTCAGGACAAGATATTTGATGATGATATTAGCAAATATACGATCATATCAGCATTCCACGTTTGAAAGTGTGTGTATATATGTGTGTGTATGTTTGTGTGTGCCTGTTTGTGTGTGTGTTTATCTCAAAGTATTTTAATTTTATGTTTGTGTGTGTATATGTGTATGTGTTAATGTATTTGAATATCGGTATTTCATGTTTGAGTGTATATGTCGAAGTATGTACGTATCGATATTGAGTGTATGTTTGTGTGTTGGTGTGTGTGTGTGTGTGTGTGTGTGTGTGAATATGCGCCAGTTTCTATATTGCACTTTTGAATTTGTGTTTCACTATAGACGTGCGTTTTAATATTACCCGTTTGAGTGTGTGTGCATGTGTGTGTGTGAATATACACGAGTTTTAATACCGCACGATTGAGTGTAAGTGTGTGTGTGTGTCAATCAATATACGTCAGCTTATCGATCAGCTCGCAGAGACGATTCGTGCTTAACATGTGGAGTCGGTGTTAGAGAGCACACTTGTCAAGCCCTTGCATCACATTTCCGTACTGCTTCTTCTAAAACATATTCTCCTGGCTAACGAAGCAAGGATAGACATGATAGCTGTGCTATGATGAAGTCTCCTGGAGATTCCTGTCCGTCTACTGGGAGTTAATCAACCCTTTCATTTTCAACGTTGTCTAGCATTGATGTATTTTTGAGGTTTGTGTTTTTTTTAGTTAGATATCTAGTTCCCTGTGTTTGTTTATTTTTTTTCCCTCGTTCGCCCGCTATCTTCTTCTTCTTCTTCTTCTTAGAAGGCTTCACATCGACTACTTTTTAACCACTATTTGTGATTTCTATGTGATCTGAGAGTAAGAGAGTTTGTATGTTATGCCAGTTATGTGCCTACAAGTTGACAAGCACATCCGAGTTTTCTGCGCTGCTTTTTTTATTTACTAGGATAGCATCCCTAGTGCCTACATTAGTCGCATCTTACGACATGCATTGTAGGTCGAAGTGGTTCTATTCTTTGCTTTCCGTGAGGGCGCTGGCACCACACGGGAGGGTGAAGTCTAATTTTACCGTCCGTAAAAATCCAAGGGAACAAATTTGCTTTGAAGTTACCCGCCGCGATGTTTGAATCAGGTACTCTTGTGTTCTGATCGGGCTCACTAAAGCTAAGTTCCAGACGCAAACACGCCACATTTACCTTCTTGAATTATAAGTACACCAAACGTTGATTGATTTCGTTATCGATATATCGATCTTTATCTAACTATGTATATTTCAATCACAAAATATATATGAGACTGCAGTAAAACTATTTGATTGGCAAAACACGTAATCACAAAGTACTGTAGTTTTACAAATTACAAAATACAGCAAAGTTTCGACCAACAAGACTTTATCAAGCAAACGAACAACAGGAGTGACAAATTTAAAAAAACAAATGGACGACCAAAACAAACGTTTCTAACGAAAATCTAGTGAGATTTTCATTAGAAACGTTTGTTTTTGGTCATCCATTTAAAAAAAAAAATTTGTCACTCCTATTGTTCGTAATGAGATTTTCATTAGAAACGTTTGTTTTTGGTCGTCCATTTAAAAAAAAATAAATTTGTCACTCCTGTTGTTCGTTTGCTTGATAAAGGTCTTGTTGGTCGAAACGTTGCTGTATTTTGTCATTGTTTTTGTAATTTGTAAAACTACAGTACTTTGTGATTACGTGTTTTATTTCAATCATAGATTTAAACAATTACATTCTTACTTTCAAATCAATTGTTGCATTATATACTCTCTATTCTTTGTTTCACACGTGTGGTACCAGGGATTGCAATGGAAGCAACGAATAGTACACTGTGATCTACAAGGCGATTCATGTAGGAACTAGGGAAGTTACCCTAGTAAATAAAATGCATCGTTGAAATCGGATGTGCTGGTCTACTTGTGGGTGCATAACGGGCACAACGTACACTAGCTCTTAGGCTCAGATTACATACAAATCACACGGGGTTGTTAACAAGTGATCGATATGAAGCGTTCGAAGTAAAAGAAGAAGAAGAAGGATGTGCTGGTCTACTTGTGGGTGCATAACTGGCACAACGTACAATCGCTCTAATGCTCAGATCACATACAAATCACACAGAGTGGTTAACAAGTGATCGATATGGAGCGTTCAAAGAAGCAGAAGAAGAAGCTAAGTCATAGACTCCCACACACCACACTTACCTTCTTGAAATATAATTACACGAAACATTGATTGATTGATTCCTTGATCGATAAATCGATCTTTATCTAGCTATACCTATTTCAATCAAAGATATAAACATCTACTTTCTTACTTTCAAATCAATTGTTGCATTGTGTACTCTTTAGTCTTTGTTTATAAACCTTGTGTTGTCTATCATCCTCTCTCTAACCATCGCTCTCTCTCTCTTTCTCTCTCTCTCTCTATCTCCACCTCTATCCTCTGTACCTTCACAGTAATCAAGTGATGTACTTTGAAAAATTTATCAAAGCCTCGTGCTTTTCAAAGATTCCTGTGTGTCCAGTTAAAACTAAGTGACACACTTAGGAAGTACTTCCTGTCTAGACAACCATTTGAAATCAATAGAAAAGTTAAAGCTAGGTTAGGAAAATAAGCGGAAAAAAAACAACATCGCGACTTTTGTTTCATCAACATCTACTTTTCATTGATCTATTTTTAAGAAACGTTCACAGACTAAGCCTTGTCTACCAGACCAATCACATATCAGAGAGAGTAAGACTTTACTTAGTTGTGAGTTAAGTAAATTGCTATCTAAGTATAATAGACGTTGTAGTCCCTTTCTAAGCACTTTCTGTTATTTATTCTCTGTAGATCTTTATTTGTTCTTTTATCCATTATCATCTTTTACAAATTATCGTTTTATTAATCTTCTTCTGCTTCTTCGAACGATCCATATCGACCACTTGTTGCCCGTCTGCCCAGCGTGTTCGTAGCGCGTTGGACTACGGGTGACTATCCCTTTGTGTGCGGTTTCAATTCCGCGGGATGGCAGAAAAAGCCACAGACTCCTCAGATTTACGGTGTTCGTGGCACCGAACCGAAGGTTACGATGTCCATGGCACCGAGCCGAAGAGCTGAAAAGCTCAAGTGCTTCTGGATCGGGAAAAAAATCGACCACTTGTTAACTTTTTGTGATTTGTATGTGATCTGAGCCTAAGAGCGATTGTACATTGTGCCAGCTATGAGCCTACAAGTATTTCAGCACATCCGATTTCTACGATGCTTTTTTAAACTAGGGTAGTTTCCCTAGGTCCTACATTAGTCGCCTCTTACGTCATGCCTTGTAAGTCGCAATGGTAGTGTTCTTTGCTTCCCGTGCGAGCCCGGCACCACACGAGCGGGTGTAGTGTTGACATTATTGTACCGGATTTTTCCAAATGGCTTTGTCTCTTTCCACAAAAATGACAAGCCGATTGTTGAAAGTATTGGCGGAGGCGTTGGAGATAAGGAAATCAAGACTTCACGCAAAAATAATGATTACGTCTGAGTTCATAGCGGGCAAAAGAAAGACAAATAAAAGCTGTATTGACAAGACCTCTATCAATTAAGTTGTGTTGTCACATCGCATGTGTGGCACTGGGGCCCACAAGGGAAGCAAAGAATAGTACCACTGCGACCAATAAGGCATGTCGTAAGAGGCGACTGATGTAGGACCTAGGAAGCTACCCTAGTAAATAAAAGCATCGCATAAATCAAATGTACTGGCCTACTTGTAGGTGCATAACTGGCAGAACGTGCAATCGTTCTTAGGCTCAGATCACATACAAATCCCACAAAGTGGTTAACAATTGGTCGATATGAAGCGTTGGGAGAAGAAGATGCAGATGAAGTATTGTCACATATCTTTGCTTTACTTTTCAGGTAGTTGTACATCAGGCCATGTCAAAGTTTGTCAAAACCTAGCAATTCTGATAAGACTACGATAATCGCGGTTTGATTTCCTGTATATAACACTTTTGGTGCAATTACCGGAAATCAAAGTCATATGTGCTGGTTATCGGTCATGGATTTCAACCAGAAGACTCTCGTAGACGCAGTTATTCTGAGATATTGTCCATCTGTTGTGTGAACCAATTTCCTATCATTCGTAGCTACGCTTACACTATTATCTAATCCTTTGGTAACTCACCTTCGATCCCTACCCGCTTTGTCAGACTATAGTGTAGCAATCTGATTTCAACGTCACCCCGTAAAGGCGGAGCGTGATCGTGAGCAGTACTAGCTCACTGGACTATGTCGCTGTTTTGTTACCTTAATTCATTGCATCAAAGGCCCCCAGGTCAGGAAATGAAGCAAACTTATGAAGTCGGAGATAGCACGCTTGTATGGCGGGGGACACTGATAATAAGGAAAGCATGCCTTCACGCAAAAATCAGTCAGAAGTGCCAAGCACCCTAACTAGGTCTGAATTCATAGTGGACGAACTATGAAGAGCAAGAAGAAAAAGGAAATGAAGCAAAAGACAAATTCCTCAAAGATTGAATTTGGCCTCGGATGATATAACACAATGTTACCGGGAGCCACGGATTGACGAACAAAGCAACACATAGACAGCCTAAGAAGAAAATCAAATCAACGATCAAAGTTACCTTTAGATAACAAATGAGGACGAGACCACCCTGAACAAATTTAAAAGGACGATTATCATAGACGTAACTGTGTCATAAATTTCAGGTTACTTACAGGATTGAGACACAATCTGTAACCACAGATACCGGACTGGCATAACAGATATGTGTACATGAGATACCAGTTCTTTGATCGCTGAACACATGCCCAACATACCATAGTAAATTGAGAAGCACATGGCCCCCCCACCCTGTCTTTCTTCTCAAAACATTGTTACAGTAATATTGGTAACTTAGTACCATGACCTCCAATAACAAACGGCCGGCGGGATTGAATAATCTTAATGAATAAATGAATTAATAAATAAATAAGTTAACAGGTGAGTACTGTTGGAATTTGTGAGCTGTTGTTGAAATCTTTCTATATAAGAAAAATATTGGAGCACATATGGTTATTCCCAGTGGCGGCTCGTAATCATTTTTGTTGGTGGGGCCACACAGAAGTTTTCAGAAAAATCATGGTTTCGGTTAGGTTCTATTTTAATGTATAAAATAATAAATACTCGTTACACCTTATTTTTGGTGGAGCCCGGCACCACTGGTCCTTAATAACGAGCCGCCACTGGTTATTCCCGTACTTGAAATGAGATAGATTCTATCAATAATTCAATCAAATTAGAATACACAGCCGCTCATACAGGGAGTATCTGTGGCGTAGATGTTAGGTACTCATTTCTCGTGCCAAAAGTACCAGGTTCGCTCCCTAGTAGAGTCATCTGGATATTTTCACAGAGATCCCTGATCTCAGTGTAGGTGAGATCGAGTTTCTAGTCCTATCGAAGACGGACGATAGAACGTAGTTTTCGCACTCAATTTCAGTCCGTAAAAGAATCCTCGGCAGTTCAAGATCGAGAAGAGCAGGTTGGAAAGTCGTTGCCAGGGTAAAATTCAATGGAAAAGATTAAAAATAAAATTTCCACAGAAATATCTTCACCATCTTTAAAATTACATCGGGGACCCTTGCCGGTGCTACGGAGTTCGTGCACTGCGGCTGAGAACTTCCTGTATAAGAAAGAGATAGGAGCACACATTGTTACTCTATTGAAGTGCAGTGATGATGGTCCTATCAATCAATCAATCAATCAATCAACATACGCTCATTATGGTTTGTTATATCATTTGAATAAGCTGGCAAGAGTTAGACAAACACAACTGTAACTGAACAGTTAAACCTATTATGAAATGAAATGAAGATCGTAGCATATCCTTCACAGGACGTAGCCATCAACCACAGTAAAGGAGTCGTTGATTTTATAGGCATCACTTATACGCTCAGTAGTTTGTCATTGCCTGAACGGTGAGGTCTATTTTTATCTTTTGTAAAAATCCCACGGAAACGAATTAGCTTCCAAACTTGCCTACCGTGGGGTTGGAACCAGGTACGCTTGGGTTTGTAATCGAGCACACTACCACTTGAGCTATAGACGCTCACATACTGGACCATAAGTTACAACAAGAACAGACACAATCTTGTCTCTCCCCCTCACTCTCCACCGAAAATAACTCAGACCACAGAAGTCGGAGTATGATAGCTCTTTGCTTGACCTAACATTGATCTGTAGCGGACATTACTAGCAAAAGTTTTCCTCGCCTTCATTTTCCGCATCCGTAGCTGCCAGCGCTTATGAGCAGATAGCAGATTGTAATTTGTGAGTAGGCTGGCTGAACACACAATTTTCACATCGAAAGTATGTGTGGTAATTAGGGAGTGTGTGGACGAGGTAGAGTACAAGTGTGGGTGTGTGTGTGTGTGTGAGTGTGTAGATGGGGATTAGAGGTGGATGGTGGTAGTGTATGGCTAAAACATAACGATTTTTGAGTGTTTCTATTAGAGAAAGATGGAGAGAGAGAGAGAGAGAGAGAGAGAGAGAAATGGATATATATACTATGTGGATCTTAGGAAAATACGTGTGTGTGAGTGTGGAATGTAAGGAGCTTAAATGAAAGTTTGTCAGAGATTGTGTGGGTGTGATACCTAGACAGACAGTGAGTTTATGAAAGCTAATAGGAGATTGGAGTTATTATAGTTAACCAGAGAGTGCATTTAGGGTAGTTAACCAGAGAGTGCATTTAGGGTAGTTAACCAGAGAGTGCATTTAGGGTAGTTAACCAGAGAGTGCATTTAGGGTAGTTAACCAGAGAGAGTGCATTTAGGGTAGTTAACCAGAGAGTGCATTTAGGGTAGTTAACCAGAGAGTGCATTTAGGGTAGTTAACCAGAGAGTGCATTTAGGGTAGTTAACCAGAGAGAGTGCATTTAGGGTAGTTAACCAGAGAGTGCATTTAGGGTAGTTAACCAGAGAGTGCATTTAGGGTAGTTAACCAGAGAGTGCATTTAGGGTAGTTAACCAGAGAGTGCATTTAGGGTAGTTAACCAGAGAGTGCATTTAGGGTAGTTAACCAGAGAGAGTGCATTTAGGGTAGTTAACTAGAGAGTGCATTTAGGGAAGTTAACAAGAGAGTTGAGCACGTAAAAGAACCCGTATCACTTCAAATCGAGAAGAACAGGCTGGAAAGCCGGCAAAATTCCTGGCAAAATTCATTAGAAAAGATTAAAAATAAAATTCCTAAAAAATATCTTCACCATCTTCAAAATTACATCGGGGACCTCGCCGGTGCGATGGAGTTCGTGCACTGTAACTGAGATCTTCCTGTGTAAGAATGATAGGAGCACACATGGTTACTCGTCGAAGTGCAGTGATGATGCTCACATCAATCAATCAATCGCCCGAGTGGTTACCGGAGCCCAAATTTGGGGTGTAAAGAATAGAACCACTGTTACCTGCCATGCATGTCGTAAGAGGCGACTAATGAGGTTTGGCTGAAATCGGATGCATGTGCTCTAAACATGTAGAAGTATATGTGTTTAGGAGCCTACCAAACCAATGTGCAACGTATACACGTTCTTGGCAAAGATCAAACATATCACAAAGTGTGTTTAAAATTGGTTGTAAAGAACGAACGTAAAGAAGAAGAAGAAGAATCAATCAATAATTCAATCAATCACACTAGAAAATTGAAATTATGATAGCTTGTCATAGAATAGGTGGCGTCTGTGGCTTAGGTGATAGTCACTCGGTCTATTAACCCGACGTTCTGAGTTCGAATCACGCTGCGGACAGTTTGGTTGCAAATTGTTTCGCGTAGATTTTTACAAAAGACGATGGCACCACCCGTTCAAAAAGAATGGTAAACTACTGAACGTAATAATGCCTAGAAAAATCACAAACGGCGTTAAAAAGTTGGGGTTGATTAGCAAAGTCCTGTAAAGGATATGCAATTAACTTTTTGGTCAGAGAATGTGTGTGTGACCGCTTGCTACAGAGTGTGTATGAGCAAGACAGAAAAAGTTGACCAGAATGAGAAAAGAGGAACAATGTCTACGTGCTAGACAGAATGCATGAGAGTGGGATGGAGAGATTGTAGACACGAATGTATGGGAGTGGGATGGAGAGATTGTAGACACGAATGTATGAGAGTGGGATGGAGAGATTGTAGACACGAATGTATGAGAGTGGGATGGAGGGATTGTCTGAGACAGTTAAATTAGCGTAACATGTTTTAAAGCTAGACTCGTAGATTGGTTGATAGAACAATCATCAACGCACTTCGTTAAATAATCATGTGTGCTCCGATCTCTTTCTTACACATGAAGATCTCAGTGGCAGTGAACGATCCTCGTTGCACAGACAAGGGTCCCCGATGTAATTGTGAAAATAGTGGAATCAGAAGGCAAACGCAATGACATACCAACTGTCACCACTATTAAAACATCCAAGCATTAATATGGCAGTCAAACGACAACTGATAAACTGCATATTTATTCCAACTCTCTGCTATCAGTGCCAAACATGGCCCATGACTAAGACACAAGAAAGAAAGATTACAACATGTGAAATGAGATGTCTACGAAAAGCTGTCAATGTTACAAGGAGAGATAGAGTTAGAAACGAGAATATCAGAAGCATCGTTGGTACTATACCATGCATACAGTACATCGAGAAGCAAAGAATCAAATGGTTCGGCCATCTAATGAAAATGGAACCACATTTACTACCATCACGTGTCTACAATAATCGACACTCAGGGCGCAGAGAACGAGGCAGGCCAAGAACACGATGGATAGATAACATCTCAGAGTCCCTGCGAAAGCATGGACTGACAAGGTCAAGCGCAACACACCTGGGACAAGATAGAAAACTAACTCTCCCCACGCCGCTTCACGGCAAATGTGGTTCAGATAAGATAAGATAAGATAAGATAAGATAAGATAAGATAAGTGGAAATTAGTAAAACACTAACATTGAGATCTGGGATGTCTGGAAAAAAATCTCGATCGCTAAGGCTCGTATGTATTAATTGGCAATACATATTATCGTTCCTCTTGACTCCCTGTGTGGTGCCGGAGCCTACAAGGGAAGCAAAGAATAGTACCACTGCGATCTAGAAAGGCATGTCGTAAGAAACGACTGATGTATGACCTAGGGAAGCATCGCAAGAGTCTGATGCGGTGACCTACTTGTAGACGCAGAACTGGCACAGTGTACAATCGCTCTCAGTCACAGATCACATACAAATCACACAGAGTGGTTAACACGTGATCGATATGGGGCGTTCGAAGAAGAATGGTCACAACAACAACAGCAACAAACATAACAACAAACATAACAACAAACATAACAACAAACATAACGACAAACATAACAACAAACATAACGACAAACATAGCAACAAACATAGCAACAAACATAGCAACAAACATAACAACAAACATAACGACGAACATAACAACAAACATAACAACAAACATAGCAACAAACATAGCAACAAACATAACAACAAACATAACGACATACATAGCAACAAACATAGCAACAAACATAACGACAAACATAACAACAAACATAACAACAAACATATCAACAAACATAACAACAAACATAACAACAAACATAGCAACAAACATAGCAACAAACATAACAACAAACATAGCAACAAACATAACAACAAACATAACAACAAACATAACAACAAACATAACAACAAACATAACAACAAACATAACAACAAACATAACAACAAACATAACAACAAACATAACAACAAACATAGCAACAAACATAGCAACAAACATAACAACAAACATAGCAACAAACATAACAACAAACATAGCAACAAACATAACGACAAACATAGCAACAAACATAGCAACAAACATAACAACAAACATAGCAACAAACATAACAACAAACATATCAACAAACATAGCAACAAACATAGCAACAAACATAACAACAAACGAAACAACAAACATAACAATAAACATAACAACAAACATAGCAACAAACATAGCAACAAACATATCAACAAACATAACAACAAACATAACAACAAACATAACAACAAACATAACAACAAACATAACAACAAACATAGCAACAAACATAACGACAAACATAGCAACAAACATAGCAACAAACATAACAACAAACATAGCAACAAACATAACAACAAACATATCAACAAACATAGCAACAAACATAGCAACAAACATAACAACACACGAAACAACAAACATAACAACAAACATAACAACAAACATAGCAACAAACATAGCAACAAACATAGCAACAAACATAACAACAAACATAACAACAAACATAACAACAAACATAACAACAAACATAACAACAAACGAAACAACAAACATAACAACATACATAACAACAAACATATCAACAAACATAACAACAAACATAACAACAACAACAGCAACAAACATAACAACAAACATAACAACAAACATAACAACAAACGAAACAACAAACATAACAACATACATAACAACAAACATAACAACAAACATAGCAACAAACATAGCAACAAACATAACAACAAACATAACAACAAACATAACAACAAACATAACAACAAACATAACAACAAACATAGCAACAAACATAACAACAAACATAGCAACAAACATAGCAACAAACATAACAACAAACATATCAACAAACATAACAACAAACATAACAACACACATAACAACAAACATAACAACAAACATAGCAACAAACATAACAACAAACATAACAACAAACATAACAACAAACATAGCAACAAACATAACAACAAACATAACGACAAACATAGCAACAAACATAACAACAAACATAGCAACAAACATAACAACAAACATAACAACATACATAACAACAAACATATCAACAAACATAACAACAAACATAGCAACAAACATAACAACATACATAACAACATACATAACAACATACATAGCAACAAACATAACAACAAACATATCAACAAACATAACAACAAACATAACAACAAACATAACAACAAACATAACAACAAACATAGCAACACACATAACAACAAACATAACAACAAACATAACGACAAACATAACAACATACATAACAACAAACATAACAACAAACATAACAACAAACATAACGACACACATAACAACATACATAACAACAAACATATCAACAAACATAACAACAAACATAACAACAAACATAGCAACAAACATAACAACAAACATAACAACAAACATAGCAACAAACATAACAACAAACATATCAACAAACATAACAACAAACATAACAACAAACATAACAACAAACATAACAACAAACATAACAACAAACATAGCAACAAACATAGCAACAAACATAGCAACAAACATAACAACAAACATAACAACAAACATAGCAACAAACATAACAACAAACATAACAACAAACATAACAACATACATAACAACATACATAACAACAAACATAACAACAAACATAACAACAAACATAACAACAAACGAAACAAATCAACAGATTGGCAGCCCCGTATTTCGACCAAGTTAACAACTCACATTCAATAAATACTACATGTCGAAAAGCGATAGTGATAAGGAAAGCAAGTTTTCATGAAAAAATCTGTCACAGGTGTCATATTAGATGCAATGACTACGTCTGAACTCACAGCGCGAAAACAAAACACACATTAATAAAAATTAATTCAAAAATAAATACTGCGAACAGTAATAATTTCGAAAAGTAATAATTTCGAAAAATATATCTTCTTTTCTTTCGCCTGCTATCAATTCAGGTGTGACCAGGGCAACAAATATGGCTCTTCTGACTGATTTTTGTGTGAAGGCTTTCTTTTCTTATCCTCATTGATCCCGCTCGAGTGGTTACCGGGACCCAAATTTGGGGTGTAAACAATAGAACCACTGTTATCTCCACGCATGTCGTAAGAAGCGGCTAAGGAGATTTGGCTGAAATCGGATGCACATGTCCTAAACGTGTAGAAGTCTATTCTTTTAGGGGCCTACCAAACCAATGTGCAACGTATACACGTTCTTGGCAAAGATCAAACATATCACAAAGAGTGATTAAAATTGGTGGTAAAGAACGAACGCAAAGAAGAAGAAGAGCAATGTCCCTCCACATTTAGGTACAAGATTTTCCTTAGATACGTTGCTATTTGGTCGTCCATTTCATTTCATTTTAATTTGTCACTCCTGTTTGTTCGTTTGCTTGATAAAGGTCTTGTTGGTCGAAACGTTGCTGTTTATCGTCACTATTTATGTATTTTGTAAAACTATAATACTTTGTTTGTACGTGTTTCACATTTAGGTAAATACTCTCCAACTTCCGAGTTCGAAAAATATAAAATATAAATATAATTCAACAGAAGCAGTAAAAAGAAAATGAAGAAGAAAACAGATAAGGAAAAGAATAATAAAATGACCGTCAGTGAAAGTTAAACCTGAACTAAATCTACCCTGAAGCTACCTTCTTAAGTAATATGTAGACAAGACACCAGATGATGAAATTAAACGGTGTACATGTACTGATGGACGGTTCCATTATGCTGTCAGACAGAATCACACCTAAGTATATTATAGCTAATGATGTTGAGGTAGTGACGTGAATGGGGAAAAGGTCACAGAGGGAGCAAGAGGGATTGAAGATGGAGTATGTGGTGGATATTGTTGTTGGAGCTGGTGTAGTTAGAGCATCATTATATGTTATCATTATTTTCAGTATTAGAATTTTCATTATCACATCATTATTATCGTCATCGTCATCAACATAATGAATATTAGCATTTTAAAACCCATCACAGGGCCGTGGTATGATACAGACAGGCGGCCTCATCAGGTGGTTTCGCAATGGGGACGGCATAAGCAACAAAATCTAAATTATAATTAAAGGTTATCTTGAAGAAAAAAGATTTAAGGTGCGACATTTCGAAGACTTGCATCATACTGAGAAAATATACCGCACGACCCTGAGCCGTCATCATTGTTATCACCACATTTAATATTCGGTGGGGTGGGGGGTTCCTCTATAGCGTAGAGGCATGGTGCTCGCATCTCTTTCCTCCCCCGTGTGTTGCCGAGCGCGCAAGGGGAGCAAATAATAGTAACACTTCGACCCACAAGGCATGTGAGTAAGAGGCGACTGAGGTAGCGGTCTAGGAAAGCTATCCTAGTAAATAAAAAGCGTTGCAGAAATCGGATGGGCTGGCCTACTTGTAGGCGCATAGGTAGCACAACGTATACTTGCTCTTATACTCAGATCACATACAAATCATAAAGAGTGGCTTAACAAGTAATCGATATGTAGCGTTCATCTTCTTCTTCTTTACGTTCGTTCTTTACAACCAATTTTAATCACTCTTTGTGATATGTTTGATCTTTGCCAAGAACGTGTATACGTTGCACATTGGTTTGGTAGGCCCCTAAACGCATAGACTTCTACACGTTTAATACACGTGCATCCGGGCATTTCAGCCAAAACTCCTTATCCGCCTCTTACGACATGCGTGGCAGGTAACAGTGGTTCTATTCTTTACACCCCAAATTTGGGCACCGGTAACAAATCGGGCAACTTGAGAATGAAAAATGAAAATCGTAACGATGACTTCGTTATCAAACACAATAAACGAATGGTAGATTTTCTAGACACTACTTATACGTAGTTTGCCATTGCTTTCTAAACGGTGAGGTGTTTTACCGTTCGTAAAATACCAAGGGAATAAATTTGCTTCCAAACTGCCCGCCGCTGTGATTGAAACAGATACTCTTGGGTTGTGATCGAGCTCACTACGGCGTAAACTACAAACTAGAGACGATAACTAATATATATATACAGCTTTCTGGTCCATGACTATTCTGTTGCCAGGAATATTTGAATACTCGCCTAAACTATAATAGAACACGGTATGACATGCAGACAATTTGGTGGCGGTGAATGAGCTGCGTGAACCTTATTTTGACTACTGTACTACTGAGTAGCAGACAACCACCTTGTTTACTAGTGCTAGTGCAGTTCATTTCTTGCTCTTGTCCGAGATTTTGTAGATTATCCACTAACTCCCAGCTCGTCGATGTTATTTACAATAAAAAATACATTATTGGATTGAAGAGCAAGGGCCCAAGCTCTGCTGGATCATTCAAGAAAAATTAGACTTGCACAAGAAGGCTACAAGAAAAATGGAGACAAAATGAGATTTAACAAATAACGACAATTCAAATAATCTCTCTCTCTCTTTGTCTTTTACCCGGGTTGGGGCATAGGCCCTCAACCAATTCATGCCAAGTCTTCCTATCTCTAGATATCTCCTGCAGCTTCCTCCAGCTCTTCTTTATGTTGTTGATCTCCGCCTCCAAATCTCGTCTCCATGTATTTCTCGGCCTCTCCTTCTTTCGCTGTCCCTGCGGGTTCCAGGCAAGGACCCTTCTTGTTATATTCAATTCAAATAATACATGTTGTAATATTTTAAAAAAGCTAGAAATTCACAAACCAATATCCGTCAAGAAAGAGGACGGATTCTGAGAATTTGTTCCGATCATACGGATGCCCGTGTGTTGACCGGGCCTACAAAGGAAGCAAAGAATAGTACCACTGCGATTGACAAGGCATGTAGGATCTAGGGAAGCTACCCTAGTAAATAAAGAGCATCGCAGAAATCGGATGTGCTGGCCAACTTGTAGGCACATAACACGCACAACGTAAGTCGCTTTTAGGCTCAGATCATATACAAATCCCACAGTGTAGTTAACAAGTGGTCGATATGGAGAGTTCAAAGAAAAAATTCCGATTTTAGAATTTGATCTGATCCAAGTCAGACTTTGAAATAAAAAGCTATCTGGTGATTGTTATGATTACTTTTCCAGTTATGATAAATGGTCCGATCTTTCAGTAAATCTCATTTGGAATTACTGCTAAGTCTTGTTGTGATTAAGTTAAATGGATGATTGAGCCGTGTTTTTTAAGGTAATACCGAAAAGGCAAAAAAAAACCATAAGTTGGCATATTTTGTAAATATATATCCATATATATCCTCTTTGTGTCCACACTTTGTGTGTTAAGGGGCTCACAAGGGGAGCAAAGAATAGTAACAGTGATACCTACAAGGCATGTTGTAAGAGGCGACTGAGGTAGGGGCCTAGGAAGCTACCCTAGTAAATAAAAAGCGTCGCATAAATCTGATGTGCGGTCTACTTGCAGACGCATAACTAGCACAACGTACAATAGCATTTAGGCTCAGATCACATACAATTCACAAAGAGTGGTTTAATAAGTAGCCAATATGGAGCAATCGAATATGAAGAATCTGGTCAGCGACTGGGTTCACATTATTAATTATCTTTCTTAAATATCTTCATTCTTCAAAATTACATCTGGGACTCTCGCCGGTACTACAAACCTCGTGCACTGTAGCAGAGATATTCCTGTATAAGAAAGAGATCGGCGCACACATGGTTATTTACCGAAGTGCAATGATGAAGGTCCTATCAAATCAATGCATCATTTATCTTTTTATAGTTTGAAAGTCGCAGCGACAGAGTACCAAGAAAGAATCTTCGGTTAATATTCCCAAGATTTCTCATACTTCAAATGTCCTAGTACAAACTTTCAGCAGGGGTGACTAGATAACCGTCCGAATCAGTAATTGACCACCGTACAGCCATGCGGAAAACTAACGCACATCTAATTTTTCAACGTTGACTTGTCCCAACAAATGATTAGTAAAAGACGCCAAAAAAAAACATATATAAAAATTCCAATAATGAATAGAAATAACTGATGTCTTTCAGACAAAAACAACACAGTGCCCACAACAAGCTCATTACTTGTTTAAAGATGATGAAATAAGGAACGATGACTAATAAGTGATTGATTGAAGCGTGGAAGATTTCAAAATGTAAAGAAAAAAAAAATATGGCGTGAAGCGTGAGTTAAAGGAATGAAATGAAGTGAAGCATAGGAAAGAAGATTGCACGAAGCCAAGAATGGCAGAACATGTCAATAGTAAATATATGTTATTTTGTTACTAACTACTAGCGATGTCTCACTCACTATACAGTTCACATGTATGCGCGTGTTCACATGTACGCACGTGTTCACATGTATGCGCGTGTTCACATGTATGCGCGTGTTCACATGTATACGCGTGTTCACATGTATACGCGTGTTCACATGTATGCGCGTGATGAAATCATTATCTATAGACCTCTTCTTCATCAAACGCTTCATATCGACTACTTGTTAACAACTCTTTGTGATTTGTATGTGATCCAAGCCTAAGAGCGATTGGACGTTGTGCCAGTTATGCGCCTGCTAGTAGGCCAGCACATCCGAGTTCTGCGACGGTTTTTATTTACTAGGGCAGCTTCCCTAGGTCCCTACCCCAGTCGTCTCTTCCCGCCCTTGTGGTGCCGGGGCCAGAAAAGGAAGCAAAGAATAGTACCACTGCAACCTACAATGCATGTCGTAAGAGGCGAACAAAACAGCAACATCATTGGCCTTACGCTGGATTGAACACGGGTCTCCCGAATGGGAGTGGCGCTCTAAGCCATTCGGTCAGACCCTCCTCAGTGTCAAGAAAAGCATGCCTCTACCTACAGGGTTTAGAAAAAGCTGTAAGAAAATGAAAGGGGGGAACTGGTATACACTTACTAATTTGAAACGCTCCAACAATAAAACACTAGATTTCTAATGGATTTCTCACCAAACTACAGGGCTGAACTACAGACTCTCCTAGAGACCACAAAGATGGTGAAGGATCAATAACTTGATCACTCTGGGAACTGGATCTATACATAGTGGTTGAATCCAACCCATTGCGACTGTCATCATCATCACATAGCTTGTCCTAAGCGCAACTTTGTCACCCCAACAGTTCTTCGGAATCTCCTTCGTAGGACAGATCTGCATCTGCAGCCGTTATGCTCAAACCATCAGTTACATCTCAAATCCATCTTTTCCGTGGTCTTCCTCTTCTCCTCTTTGCCGGGATGCCTCCTCCCATGATGGTCTTCTCCAGCCCTTCGTGTCTTTTTATATGTCCGAAATACCTCAATTTTCTCATTCTTATTTGTAGCATCAGCCAATTTTCTTTGATTTTGAGTTCTTTCTGGATATATCTATTTGTTCAGATTGCGACTGTGCTAAGCAGAATTACAAGATGTAGCAAACGGTCATTAACACTTTCAGTCAGTAATTTTTGTTTTACCTTCAAGTGCATTGTTATTGCAACGTATACTGATTTAACCAGTTAACTGGCTTTGCGTCATTGACACAAATATCGCTTGCCAGTATATCCGCTCTGAGGAGCGAATAGGTTAAACCAGACTTCTAAATGAATAAAAAATGAAGGGAATCATAATTCCACAGCATGCACAATGAAAGTTAATAATACAGACCACGATAAGCTTAAAATACTGGTACTGGTTCAAGTATGTATAAATACACATGTAAAATAGATGAGAATTAGAACACTCTGAAGGTTTGGCAGACTAGTGGGCGTCAGTGCTGGACTCGATAACCTGGTATTCGCTGCTGCTGAGAAGTTTGATTAGGTGCTAGAATAGCTCTAGATTCGGATACACTACCACCTAATCGCGTTCTTCCTGCTCTATTGTCCAATTGTTCAAAGTCACAATCCGAACATAATCGTTCGAACTCACACAAAAGCCTGCCTGTAATCCGGGAATCCATCCGGCAAAGCGATTTGAGAGAATTCAAATTATCGCAGGTGACGGAATGTTGCCTCAATAAACCGGTAGGTTAACGGTTCGAAAAGAAAAGATTTGAATTTAAATGATTTTTTTTGGGGTTTAAATAGAAGAAAAATAATGATGAAATTTTAATGTTTGGGACAAAGTTCGAAAGTTGTATAAATATTTGTTGTTATGCTAGAGGTTGTTTTTTCATACCTCGAATTCTTCTTCTTCTTTGCGTTCGTTCTTACAACCAATTTTAATCACTCTTTGTGATGTTTGATCTTCGCCAAGAACGTGTGTACGTTGCACATTGGTTTGGTAGGCCCCTAAACGCATAGTTCTACACGTTTAGGACACATGCATCCGATTTCAGCCAAACTTCCTTAGTCGCCTCTTACGACATGCGTGGCAGGTAACAGTGGTTCTATTCTTTACACCCCAAATTTGGGCCCCGGTAACTACTCGGGCGATACCTCGAAGTATACTGAGTATATTTAAACAGCGAACCACATGAAAAAAAACATCAGTATGCATACCTTCTGGACATCTATTAGGGCAGACTGACAGCCAGGGACTGACCGGAGTGCTGTGACGTCAGTTCAATAACTAATAACTCCTTCTTCTTCGAGCGCTTCATATCGATCATATGTTAACCACTCTGTGTGATTTCTATGTGATCGGAGTCTAAGAGCGATTGTACGTTGTACCAGCTATGCGTCTACAAGTATGCTAGCACATCCAATTTCTGCGACGCTTTTTATTTACTAGGGTAGCTTCCTATGCCCCTAACTCTGTCGTCTCTTACGACATGCCTTAAAGGTCGCAGTGTTACAATTCTTTGCTCCCCTTGAGGGACCTGGCAAACCAATTACTAATACCCAATATTGGAGAATGTGGTGTTAGGCACGTATTTTTCTTTGACCGTAGGCACACCGTTGGGTATGAAAGGGGGATTATAAGCGGTAACTCATGCCAAATCTTCCTATCTGTAGTTCCTACTCTTCCTATCTGAAGTTCCTACTCTTCCTATCTGTAGTTCCTACTCTTTCTATCTGAAGTTCCTACTCTTCCTATCTGTAGTTCCTACTCTTTCTATCTGAAGTTCCTACTCTTCCTATCTGTAGTTCCTACTCTTCCTATCTGTAGTTCCTACTCTTCCTATCTAGAGTTCCTACTCTTCCTATCTGTAGTTCCTACTCTTCCTATCTGTAGTTCCTACTCTTCCTATCTGTAGTTCCTACTCTTCCTATCTGTAGTTCCCACTCTTCCTATCTGTAGTTCCTACTCTTTCTATCTGTAGTTCCTACTCTTCCTATCTGTAGTTTCCACTCTTCCTATCTGTAGTTCCTACTCTTCCTATCTGTAGTTCCTACTCTTCCTATCTGAAGTTCCTACTCTTCCTATCTGTAGTTCCTACTCTTCCTATCTGAAGTTCCTACTCTTCCTATCTGTAGTTCCTACTCTTTCTATCTGAAGTTCCTACTCTTCCTATCTGTAGTTCCTACTCTTTCTATCACTTACAGCTCCCTACATCTATCCCACATATCTTTAATCTCTGCATGCAAATCTCTTTTCCTTGCGTTTCTAGGCATACTATCTTTCGCGTTTACTGTAAGTTTCAGGAAATGACCATTCTTGTCTAATTTTCCCTATATTTTTTCTCCTGTTCAGTTCCAGCGTCATTTCTTCACGTCTTGGCTCAGTGGGATCTGTCTCATTCTTTTAATGAGCTCTTGAGTTCTTATTTGTTGTAATATATATTATCCACTACCACCCCCCATCCCCCTTCAATTCTTTCCACTCTCAATAGTATGACACATTTCTTACAACACTAGATCGTTTAAACGTGGATCTAAGTCGCTATCTGACGCTGTTATTCATCTCATCAGTAATTGTTGTCATATAAAGTAATAAACACACCTACGAAGAATGTTGAAAGGAAATGGTGTTTCACGCAACTATGATGAGTAAGCGAGTGTTAGTGATGTGTAGGATATAGTATGTTCTGTGGCGCAGAAGTTAGGTGTTCGTCTGTCGTGCCAAAGGTACCAGGTTTGCTACCAACTACCTTGAACTAACTACGTGACGCAAAACCTATTGTTTCCTGAGACAAAGAGCCCACAGTGTTACTACTATAACAAGCGTCACTGCTGCATAGTAAGTTCATATTTTTAACAAGCGTCACTGCTGTATAGTAAGTTCATATTTTTAATAAGCGTCACTGCTGCATAGTAAGTTCATATTTTTAACAAGCGTCACTGCTGTATAGTAAGTTCACCTGCAAAAAAATAAAGGACACTGTGGTCCTCAGGAACACAATGCTTACAGATCCGTGCAATAGATACTTTGTCATCTGATGACATTATAGCAAACCGTTCTGACATCCATCCAGGTAGGTGTGACTCTACCAGGCAGTGTGCCGCGGGAGATGGATCAGGTGTTAAAGGAGCTATGGTTTCAGGTGGTAAAACTTTGACTTCCTGTTTCAAAATAGGTGGCTCAGTGGCAGTATTGTGATCTGAGGCAGTGAACTTTTTCACATGAATGAACTGTTTTCTTCTTCCTTTCTTCTGTTGTCGTCACACTGCTACCCGGTTGTTGCCCAATGTTGTGGTTTTCTGTTATTATATTGCGCTGTTCTGGTCGCTTGGGTGATTATTATTTTTGCTCTTTGACAGGATTCTGCTATGCTTTCTAACCATCTGTTTTTGTGGTCTTCTTCTCGCTTTCTTTCCTGATGTTCTGTTGTAGATGTACATCCTGATGTTCTGTTGTAGATGTGCATCCTGATGTTCTGTTGTAGATGTACAGTGGAGTTTGGATGCATTCTCGCCCGTGTGATGTCGGGTCCCGAGACGGAAGAAAAGAATAGTACCACTGCAACCTACATTGCATGTCGTAAGAGGTGACTAATGAGGACCCTACGGATGCTACCCTAGTAAATAAAAAGCAGTGCAGAAATCGGATGTCTGGCCTACTTGTAGGCGCATAGCTGGCACAGCATAAAATCGTTCTTAGGCTCAGAATATATAGAAATCACACAGAGGGGTTGACAAGTGGTCGATATGGAGCTTTCGATAAAGAAGAAGAGGGATGTACTCTTATTAAGTGGCCAAACGCCCGCGTGCCCAGCGTGTTCGTAGCGCGTTGGACTACGGGTGACTAGACCTCTGTAAATGCGGGTTCAACTGCGCGGACTGGCAGAAAAGCTACAGGTTTCCCAGATTTACGGTGTTCGTGCCATCGAGCCGAAGGGTTACGATATCCATGACACCGAGCCGAAGAGCTTTCAGCTCAAGTGCTTCTAGATCGAAAACTAAAAAATAAAAGTGGCCAAACCACTTCATGTGGACTGTTATAAACTATTTCGTATGGTTCATTCCCTCACCGATGAAATGGCACGCCATCTGAAGAGAGTATTGCACAAAGCACGAACTCTGCAACTCCGGCTACATCAGAGAGATCTCTTGAAAAATTAAACTCTAAAAATAATGGTGATGTCCTGATTATTCTTCGAACGCTCTATACTGACCACTTGTCAACCACTTTGTAGGGTTTCTATGTGATCTGAGCCTAAGAGCGATTTTTACGCTGTGCCAGTTATGCGCCTACAAGTAGGCCAGCACATTCGGCGGGTCTCAGACACTGGAACGAGTTCGAGAATTAGGCGTTAAGTGTGGATATGCCAGACAGTGTCGTCTTCGTGGTAGAGAGAGAAGATATAGTAATCAACTTCTCATGGGTACTGTGAGCAAATGGACTTTGGGATGGCTGCTGCAACGGAGGACAGAGCACGAATGGGAATGCCCAATGTGCCATGACGTCGATCGCATAACATAACATAACATAACATAGGTCAGCACATTCGATTTCTGCGATGCATTTTATTTACTAGGGTATGTTCCCTAGGTCCTACATCAATCGCCTCTTACGACCTAGCCTAGTAGGTGGCAGTCGTACTATTATTTGCTTCCTTGGGCCCCGGCACCACTCGGGTGCGAATAACAATAATAAAATTATAAGAGTATGATAATACTTGTGTACTTGTCTGTAGCTCATTGACTCATATCCACGTCAGGATAGTGTCAGAACCATAGATCTGCCAGAACTGTGTAACTTCTTCGTGAATCTCAAGAGATACAGTTAAGTGCTAGTCAGGGTTAGAAATAAAAGTGTTATTTATTGGCTACTAGTCATGTTTGAAGACATTTTAAGAAGTGATGTTTTCCTGACTACGAAATGCACACTTCATAAATCAAGAAATATTACTTTGGAGATAAGAATGGGAAAACCAATATTTAGTAACTAATAGTCAATTTATGTGCAATATTTTCACTTTCTTATTGTTTATTTTCCTTGTTATTGTATATTTGATGATGAATCTTTGTACCCAACAAGGGTACTATGGTCTGTTCCGTAGCGAACAAGTTGTCATATTCCGCCTCCGTACCGACCATAACTGACACTGGTCCCACCTTTACAGAAACTTAAAATTGGCACAACTAGCCTGTGCCACTGTGAGAAGGCGGACGTGACGGGAGAGCACCTACTGCAAGACTGCCCACTGCTAGAAGGCCTGAGAAACGAAACCTGGTCGGAAAATACCGAGCTAAATGAGAAGCTGTACGGAGGAGGGACTGAGTCCCTAAAAACAATAGCAGAATTTATGAGGAAATCTGGTACATCAGTCTAAGCGGTGATCACGAGAGAAAAGAGCGAGTACCCAACAAGAATGAAAATAGAGGGAAATGGAGAATGAGAGACAATAAGGATATTATAATCTGTTTAAAAACATAATTAATTAATTAACAATATCATTAAGAATAATATGAGTAGAATATGATGACAAGAACATATTGACAACAATAAAAGAGAACAAAGAGTCTACAAGAAAGAGACTTCAAGGCAGACCAAGAAAACGATGAAGTGAAACATTGAAGACGACCCAGAAATACCATAAGACAAAATAATAGGAAGAAAAACTAAGAACAGAGATGAATAAAAGGAGGTCATATCTGTAGCATCGAGCAACAAAGACACGGAAAGCTGAAGAAAAAAGAATGTATATGGTCACTTCGGCTTCAACAAAGACCCGGGTTCAGGTCATGATAAAGCCAATGAGTTTTTTATTTATTTGGAGAGCATAAAGTAAACATCTAAGCCTGCCCTAGCCATGAACAAAATGAAAATCGTGACATATCCTTTACAGGACGTAGCCATCAACCACAGTAAAGGTGTCGTTGATTTTCTAGGTACCACATATACGTTCAGTAGTTTGTCATTGCTTTCTGAACGGTGAGGTCTATTTTTAATTTTTGTAAAATTCCCACGGAAACGAATTTGCTTCCAAACTTGCAAACCGTGGGGTCGGTCTGAACCAGGTACTCTTAGGTTTGTGATCGAGCTTACTACCGCTTGCCCTAGCCATGCAGCCATTAAATTCCACAGGTTCTAATCTCTTCTGCCCTACACCGCCCAAAAAACAGGTATCACTGGCAGTAACGACAGTTTTGGTTTTTTTTCATCATTTTTCATGTTATATTTCTCATGCACTTTTATAATAGTTAGTATTGTACTGTCTTTTAAAATAATGTAATCCTGAAAGACCACATTTTATCCTCTATTTCATAATTTTTTAACGCTAGTGTTAAAAAACACTTTTACATAAATTTCTGTTGCTGGATTACAGTATTTTGATCTAGTACGGGTATCAATTAACCTCTTTTAGAGATAGGAGAGACAGTACAAAACACTTTATCCAACAATCTGATTTGACAAACTTCGCTGGTTGTTTATGTCTATCAAATATTTCCAAATTTGTAATAGTTTCCAAAAGGTGAGAATATAGAAACGTGATATCAATCAGTAACCGGCTATAGTAAAGTCCTTTCTTAAGGAAATCAGGCGAAGTGGAATGTCATAGGATTGATAGACCGTCTCAGATCCGTTCAGATTTATAACAGTTTTATGATACTCATAAAATCAGGATTGCATAGCTGTAAAACCCGGCTTTATAGTGCAGAAGGAAACAGAACTTGAAGTGAACGAGCTAGAACACGGGTTGAAGATGAGAAGATTGCAAACAGTGACTTGTGGGTTCGAGAAGTCAATATTTGCTGCATTTCATAGGAAGTGTCGAGTCTCGCTGGGGTATGTTTAAACGGGATCTTCCGAGACGTGAACAATGAAATAGGGCGTTATATTGTGGGAGCGGCATAAAATAGATGGCGCCGATGTGAAAGGAAAGTAACTACAAATATTGAGAGGGAACTAAAATTAGTAGATCTTGATAACGATATGAAGGAAAGGATATTAAAAATGAAATAGCGAGTTGAGTGTATGTTTGTGACTAAGGGTAGGTACACTTGTTTCTTCTTCCAGTTAATAAAAACAGCACCATTAAAGTCATAAGTAAGGCTGGCTTGAATGACAAGGGCAATGCTGATAAGGACAACAAGCCTTTACGTGAAAATCAGTCTCAGGCACTACCACTACGCACGAATCCAGGACCGTGCGGTATATTTTCTCAGTATGTTGCAAGTCTTCGAAATGCCACCCCTTAAATGCTTTTTCTTTGAAATAACGTACAATTTTGTTTTTGCTACTTATGCCGCCCCCATTACTGTGCCGCCTGATGAGGTCGCCTCTCTGTATCATAGCACGGCACGGTCCTGGACGAATCCTTCTTCTTCTTTGTATTCGGTTTCGTATGCTCTTCGTAACCATGAGATGGGTTGTCTCTATGAAAGCTGCATATCAGTTGGAGTTCCTCAAGAGTTCCCATAACTTGCTATGTAAGGTTCACGCATGAATTCATAGTGGCGAAAACAAGGGAGAAACGCATTAATATATAACACAAATAAAGTCAGCGGAATAATATGACAAATTGGCCAAGTGATTACTGGGGCCCACATTTGGGGTGTAAAGAATAGAACCACTGTTACCTGCACGCATGTCGTAAGAGGCGAATAAGGAGGTTTGGCTGAAATCGGATGCACATGTCCTAAACGTGTAGAAGTTTATGCAGCTAGAAGATCAAACATATCACAAAGAGTGATTAAAATGGTCGTAAAGAATGAAGGCAAAGAAGAAGATAAGTTGGAGTTCCTTGAGAGTTCCCATAGCTTGTTATGTAAGTTTCACGCATGAATTCATAGCGGTTAAATAAAGGGGGAGCAATAATACATAATACAAATAAAATCAAAGGAATAAAATTTAAAATTTTTTTTAAAAATAATCGTAAAGAACTAATATGATTAGTTAATAATACTTTGCAAAGTTTGCATGTAATAATTAGAACAAGTTTTGAAAGAAAAATAAATAATACAGCTGAGAAGAAAGAAATAAGCACAGCATGTTAAGAAAGAACTATATATTGTGACAGCTACAAAGGAAGAAAAAAGTAGATCTCAAGTTTTGAAAGAAATATAGATATTGTCAACTAAGAAGAAAGAAATCTTCTTCTTCTTTGCGTTCGTTCTTTACGACCAATTTTAATCACTCTTTGTGATATGTTTGATCTTTGCCAAGAACGTGTATACGTTGCACATTGGTTTGGTAGGCCCCTAAACGCATAGACTTCTACACATTTAGGACATGTGCATCCGATTTCAGCCAAACCTCCTTAGTCGCCTCTTACGACATGCGTGGCAGGTAACAGTGGTTCTATTATTTACACCCCAAATTTGGGCCCCGGTAACCACTCGGGCGAAGGAAGAAATATAGATATTGTCAACAAAGAAGGAAGAATTATTGATATTATCAACTAAGAAGGAAGAAATAAGTACAGCAAGTTATGAAAGAATTATACGTTGAGCCAACTACAAAGAAAGAAACAAATGTACAGAATCTTACAATCTGATGGCATTCTATTTGTTAGTCTGGAGAGATAATGAATGTAGCACCCATGACTGAATTTTGAATGACTTGTTTTCTTCTATCCCCCTGATATCATGGAGGTGTCACATATTGATTGATTGACTGAAAGGGTTTCTGGTCTGTGGAGTTAAGCTGCTCGCCTCTCGATCTAAAGTTGCTTGGTTCGTTCCCGTGTGGAGACATCAGGATATATTCCAGAGAACCGTTGCTCTCAATGTAGAATTCTAACGAACTAGAGCACTATTATCTAAGGTTGTTATATATTGCAGGGCAACTTTTATTGCAGGGCAACAGATGGTTGTGGAGGTGCGGTCGCTATGTGTTGATTACTTTTTCTTCTTCAAATGCTCCATATCGACCACTTGTTAACCACTCTTTGTGATTTGTATCTGATCCGAGTCTAAGAGCGATTGTATGTTGTGCCAGTTATACGCCTACAAGTAGACCAGCAAATCCAATTTATGCGATGCTTTTTATTTACTATGGTAGCTTCCCTAGATAATACATTAGTCGTCTCTTATGACATTCCTTGTAGATCGGAGTGGTACTATTCTTTGCTTTCATTGTGGGACTCGGCACCACACGGGCGTACAGATGTACAACTTTTGCAGGTATAAATGCTTCTCAAAATTAAGTGAATCGCCTATTTTATTGTGCATCATGCATAAACAGATCTGGTGTTCTATTCCCCAAGCCCCCTTGAGCATCTCATCGTTTACTGGCACACCCTGCATAGACAGTTTCACAATATTGACATATCTGTCGTCGAGTTCTAAGACTGCTTCTATTGGATTCTCAACGCTGTCACGCTGGGAAGAAAATGATCTCAGATTTAAATATGCAGTAGATCATGTTCTTGTGTTTGGTAGCAGTACCAACAAGAGAAATATTCCTGTTCAAGTCCGTATCAGGATATCTACCTCACACAAATGTTTAGATTACCCTCTGCATAATTTTTCCTTTTTGAGTGAGGAATCCCTTGGAGGCAAACAGACCAAAGAAATTAATTAAATGGTGTTCTAGAAATTTAAGCTTGATAAATGTCACCACAAGAGAAGGCAGGAAACGTACCCGAGGGATGGATATTGGTGTATGTTTTCAAAAAGGATCTATCACTCTCTGGGTGTTATGTTGTGATCTTGTTATGGGAGAGTTATAAGATCTGGTGGCCCAGTATTTAAGGCGAGGTTATGTTTTTTGTGTGTCAGATGTAGGTTACTGTTGTTGATGTATGGTAGTATAATATACAGTATTCACTTAATTGTGTTTATGGATGTGAAGCATGGACATTTAACAAGGCAATAGCAAATGTCTTAGAAGAGCTGCAGGTGTGACAATAAGAGACAAAATTAGAAATGAAGAAATGAGGAGATTGGATGTGAAACCAGTCATGCAATTCATAAAAGAACAACAGATTAAATGGTTTGCACACCTGACCAGAATACCCTGGTATCGCCTACCACAGCGAGCCACACAGAAAAAGTATAATGAGTACAAGGCAAGAGGAAGACAACGCAAAAGATGGAGTGACGGCATCAAGAACAGCCTTACGAACATGAATATCAGCTTACAAAGTGCCTTAAAACAAGCACACACAAGATCACTACATTTCACCGCCAACACTTCTATTTTTATTTTTTTTCAGATCCAGAAGCACTTGGGCTGAAAGCTCTTCGGCTCGGTGTCATGGACATCGTAACCCTTCGGCTTGGTGCCACGAACACCGTAAATCTGGGGAACCTGTAGCTTTTCTGCCAGTCCGTGGAGTTGAACCCGCACTTACAGATGACTAGTCACCAGTAGTCCAACGCGCTACGAACACGCTGGGCACGAGGGCGCCAACACTTCTATAAAGAAGTCAATGGTGGAAGAGAAGAAGAAGAAAAATGTTACAAAACAGTCATCCGTATAACATGAACAGAGATGAGAACTTCTTCTTCTTCTTCAAACACCTCATATCGACCACTTGTTAACCCTTATTTGTCATGTTTATATGATCTGAGCCTAAAAGCGATTGTACGATGTGCTAGTTATGCGCCTACAAGTAGACCAGCACATCCGATTTCTGCGACGTTTTTTTATTTACTAGGTAGCTTGAATAGGCTCCCTACCTCAGTCGTATTTTACGACATGCCTTGTAGACTTTATGGTAACTATTCTTTGCTCCTCTTGAGAGCCCCGGCAATACACGGGCGGTAGAACGAAAGAAAATAAGACAATGAGGGTAACAGGAGAATCAACTGCAGGAAGAACTGAACACGCCTACAATGGCTTTACTTCAAATGACTACCCAAGCCGTACGCCGACCTCCTTGAAAAACAATATCTTTTTTTCCGTCCGCTTTCAACTCAGACGAAGTTTCATCTCTGATTTTTGCGTGAAAATCCGTTTTTCCAATTTCTTACAATGGCAGCAGCGTGTACATTGTAAATTACTTTACACTGGCAGCCGTGTGCTCAATGTACTCGTAATTAGTATTCCTCGCCATACAGGCAGATTTTCTCCGACTTCAGAGGTACTCACGTTATCGTCCTGAGTAAGACCAGGGACTCGAACAAATGCCGGACAGTGGGTTCGAACCCGAGCTATGAGGCGTCTCACAGCTAGCAGGCCGAGCTACTATCAACTAATCTAGGCAGTCCCCCAAACAATACCTTATATCTCAACCTCTACAAAAAAAAAAAAAAAAAGCTGTACATTCAAATGATTAAATTCGCTTCGTTTTTTATGACATCTCTATGCTGCACTTTCAATAAATAATTGGTGGTGTAAGTTTCAGAGCAAATATTTCAATTACTACGGCAAGTAAAAACAAAAGTTAGAATACAGATGGAAATCTGAGATATTTATCATGTCGTTATGTCAAAATGTTATGACAGCTCATGGCAAACGAACAAAAAATACAAACATTATAACAAAGAAATTTAAGCTTATTTGTTACGAAATTCCAAATAAAAATGCCAGAGTTCATACAAAGGCTAGGAAAAAAGTGCAGTATTTAATATATGTCTTCATAAAACAGAAAGCTAAGAAAATGTGTTCCAGGTTTGCTAATAGAAATAAGGTTATAAAAAAGCTGGTTTGCAGCGATGAAATTTAGTTATGCTTGGAAAACTGCAGTGCCACAAGGTGAACGAATATATCCTGGGATAAGATATAACAGGTTATGAAGACTTGTATTCCCCAGCGTCTATGTTACAACAAAATATGTCAATGACATCTTTGATAAAACCCCGAGCAGCAGCAGCAGGGCAGCAGCAGCAGCAGCAGTAGTAGGAGACAGGAACGTAACTCAGTTTCACATACGAAGAAGGGATTAAATATTACGATATGAGGTAGAGCTATTTTATCAGCGATTAGTCATTGTTTCAAATAGAATAACTATTGCTAACAGTTTGCGATTCATCAACTGGTGTCTGCGCAGAATAGAGGGAATAAGATGGTATGATAGGGTCACAAATGAGGAACTTATGGAGAGAACAAGACAGATTCCAGTGAACGAACAGGTTAAAAAAAGACGCTGGCGCTGGATAGGACACACTTTGCGAAACCGGAGGGGAATATAACAAGAAGGGTCCTTGCCTGAACCGCAGGGACAGCGAAAGAAGGGAGGCCGAGAAATACATGGAGAAAAGATTTGGAGGCGGAGATCAACAATATAAAGAAGAGCTGGAGGGGGCTGCAGGAGATAGCTAGAGATAGGAAGACTTGGCATGAGTTGGTTGAGAGCCTATGCCCCAACCCGGGGTAAAAAGGCAAAGAGAGAGAGAGAGCAGTTTGCGACTGCTGTAAGACCTAGGGAAGCTACACTAGTAAATAAAAAGCATCACAGAAATCGGATGTGCTGGCCTACTTGTAAGCGTATGACTGGCACAACGTACAATCACTCTTAGGCTCATATCACATACAAATCACAGAGTGGTTAATATATGGTCGATATGGAGAGTTCAAAGAAGAAGTCCTAGTTACTTCACATAGGCTGGACATGTTTTTGAAAATGTGTTCAAAAGTTATTTTATCAGAACTACAAGAAACTTAATAAGAAGTTCATATCTTTAGCTTGTTCAAAATATGCCATTGCAGCCTCTAGTGGCCGGTACGAAGGAGCCTCTGGTGGCCTGCAGGATGGAGCCTCTAGTTACCTGCACGATGGAGCCTCTGGTGGCCTGCACGATGGAGCCTCTAGTGGCCTGCACGATGGAGCCTCTGATGGCCTGCACGAAGTTTAATGATTACTTCTTCTTCTTCTTTGAGTTCGTTCTTTACGACCAATTTTAATCACTCTTTGCGATATGTTTGATCTTGCCAAGAACGTGTATACGTTGCACATTGGTTTGGTAGGCCCCTAAACACATAGACTTCTACACGCTTAGGACACATGCATCCGATTTCAGCCAAACCTCTTTATTCGCCTCTTACGACATGCGTGGTAGGTAACAGTGGTTCTATTCTTTACACCCCAAATTTGGGCCCCGGTAACCACTGGGCGAAGGATCAGAAGTTAACATCTTTAGCTTGTTAAACATATGCTATCTCAGCCTCTGGTTGCCTGCACGAAGTTTAATGATTACAACTTGTTCTTTCTGTTGACTTGATAATATGGATCCTTTATCAGTTGTCCCTGATGTTCTGTTTCTCACTTCATTAATTTTTTCTTTTCAAGAAATTTCTTCAAAGTTAATGATATCTTTTCTTTCACTCCTCCCAGCTCCTCCAAGAGATCTGAGTCTCAACAGTTGTTCGTCACTTTTCCTGGTCTCCTGCTGTTTTATTTATGGCCTTCCAGGAAAGTCCAGCACCCCTCAGTTCCTCAAGAAGGCTCCTCTCCAAGTATGTTTAGAACGTTCCCTTTTTCGTTTTTCTTACGGGTTCCACTGGTGTTAAAAACGTTACGAAAATAATAATTAAAATATACATTTTTTTAATCTCTTTATCTGGACTGTGTGTTGCCAAGCTCGCAAGGGGAGCAAAGAATAGTATCACTGCTACCTACATGGCATGTCGTAAGAAGCAACTGAGGTAGTGACCTAGAGAAGCTACCCTAGTAAATAAAAAGTGTTGCACAAATTGGATGTGTTGGCTTACTTGTAGACGCATAACTGGCACAAGGTACAATCGCTCTAAGGCTCAGATCACATACAAATCACAAAGCATAGTTTAACAATTGGTCGAGATTGAGCCTTCGAAGAGGAAAATCTCTTTATTATTACTTCCTTGTTGTCTTGAACTTTTTGTTCAAGTTGACTCAATTTGGTTTTTTTTCTTACTCGTTCTAATTGTAATTGCTATTCTCCAATGCTTTTAAGAAATAAAACTAGAACAAGTTTGTAAAGTGAAACAAATAAAAGGAAACAACACGTTTACCTACCAAGAGTTATATTGCTGTATGCGGTGTTAAGATCAAAGTATTAAGACCAAAGTAGAAAAACACGCTACGGGTGATGTGGTCATCGTCGCCCGAGTGATTACTGGGGCCCAAATTTGGGGTGTAAAGGATAGAACCCCTGTTACATGCCGCGCATGTCGTAAGTGACGACTAAGGAGTTTTGGCTGAAATTGGATGCAAGTGTCCTAAACGTGTAGAAGTCTATGCGTTTAGGGACCTACCAAATCAAGTACAACGTATGCACGTTCTTGGCAAAGATCAAACATATCACAAAGAGTGATTAGAATAGGTCGTAAAGAACGAACGCAAAAAAGAATTGATGACCGTCACGATGTCTGTCTTTTCATCGAAATGCTTATTAGATGCTGAATAGAGGCTGGGTAAGCTGAGAGTTGTTATGGTCGAAAGAAATAACACTGTGAAATTTGAAAAAAGAGTGATGTGATGCTCGTCCATCACGGGTGATGATGACTACACAAATTTTCATCCAAGGGAATGTAGTTGCGCTATGTTTGTCTGTGTGTGCGTAGATGACTAGTGAGCCCGATACGGGCTTGAAATGTTCGTGTACAGTGTGGGCAAGGTATACTTGCACTTGTGGGAAGTCTTACTGCCTTTTTGTTTTGACGTCTTTGCTCCATCCGTGCTGTTCTATCTGCCTCGCAGGCCGAGGAACCGTGTCGAAGAAATGTGCTCCAGGCTAATCTGTCTTGAGCAGCATTCTCCCAGTTGTTGACATCTATGCCAAAAGATTTCGTCGAGTTCTTGAGTGTATCTTGTGTAAAAAAGAGTACTAACCACTACGTTAACGCTGGTTTCAAATACTCTGTGGTCGTCGATAGTGAAGTTGATAACACTCTGCACTTGTGACCACATAAATGTAGTGGTTCGAGACGAACTTAGGCCGTAGCATCAGATAACAGAATCTATGTTGCCGGGCCACGCTGGGGACAACACACCTCAGTCTGCGCAATGTTTGTGGTTTCATTTATTTTTTCGATCCAGAAGAGTTGAGCTTTTAGCTCTTCGGCTCGGTGTCATATGAATCGTAAGCCTTCGGTTCGGTGCCACGAACACCGTAAATCTGGAGAATCTGTGGCTTTTCTGCCGGCCAGCGAAATTGAACCTGCACTAACAGGGAGCTTGTCACCTGTCGTCTAACGTCCCATGTTTTTTAATTACAAAACACCTCGATCCATCACTTGGGGATCTAAATTACGTGTCGTTGAGGCACAGAGAAAACGAGCTGCGCATAAAAAGACAGAACACGCAACACCCACATGTCTAACCTTGATCATGTATGCCCACCTGTAGTAGGGGATTGTGTTCTAGGATTGGACTCTGCAGTCACCTCTGCGCACACACCAAAGAGGTGCAGCAGCACACGTCTGAGCCTGTTGTGATCATCGCTTGCAATGGACGGCTATTATTATCTTACGGATATAAATTACAAGTAATTCTGAAGTCAGACTGAGGCTCGCCTGAATGGTAAGAGACACTTGTTATAAGAAAATCAAGACTTCACCCAAATATTAGTCAGAGATGTCACATTAGGCTTCATGACTACGTCTGAATTCATAATCATCATCATCAAGGTGCGTATCCTTTATAGGACGTTGTTTCCATTGCAGCACATCTGAAATTTTCAAATGATTATATACATGAAATAGAAAATTGCTGAAAAAATGGATCGTGCAAGACGGGTATAAGATGAATTAAATGCAGAATTCATAATGGTGGAACGAAATAGAATTGTTTTGTGAGAAACGCACACAATACTGCCATTGTGCTAAATCCTAGTTCTTGAGACAGTGTTTTGAACTTGTTGAAACTGGACATTTGATGTAACAGAGCATAGAAAGATGTAGAATAAATAGATGAGACTGCAGTAAAACTATTTGATTGGCAGAACACGTAATCACAAAGTACTGTAGTTTACAATTACAAAACAATGACAAAATAAGGAAGTTTCGACAACAAGGCCTTTATCAGCAAACGAACAAAGGAGGACAAATTTAAAAACAAATGGACGACTCAAATAAACGTTTCTAATGAAAATCTGGGAATCAACTAGATTTTCATTAGAAACGTTTGTATTTGGTCGTCCATTTGTTTTTTAAAATTTGTCACTCCTGTTGTTCGTTTGTTTGATAAAGGCCTTGTTGGTCGAAACGTTCCTGTATTTTGTCATTGTTTTTGTAATTTGTAAAACTACAGTACTTTGTGATTACGTGTTTTAGAATAACTAGGAACATTGAGTAAAAAATTAAATTACAGCACAGTTTTTAAATACATTGAATGAGTGTCTGACCGAATGGATTAGAGCAGCGGCTGTCATGCAAGAGACCCGTGTTCAATCCACGATATGCCAATAATATTCTTGTCAGAGACATAAACAAATTCTAACCTGAACAGTTTCGTGGCGATTGCAATATCCATGCGGCCATTAAATTCCTCAGACTCACGTCCTTCCCTCCTGTCCTACACCGACCTAAAAAGCGGTGCTACAGGCAGTAACGACAGTTTAAAAACCACATTAAATAAACATTTTTTAGATCAACATTTATTTGATGCGCCTGTCCTATATAAGTAGATTCTTTAAAACCCACGGAACGTATTCACGTTCTCAGTGCAAATCTATAACAATGAGTGGTTAAATTATTTGATAAGAACAAACACAAAGAACAATAATAATAAAGGTTACTAAAGCGAGGTTCTCAACTTGTGTTATACATATATATGACAATGAAAAGAAAACAATTTTGTTTTCACTTCTTAAATTGCACATACAACGTTACATATCTATATATCACATTGCTCTGAATCATCTAGTACATAGATTCCCAAACTTTTTCGACCCACCGCCCACTTTGCACAACATAAACTTGGTAACGCCCTCCTACTCTCCTCCACATTACAACAGTTTGCCAACTCCTCCCCCGCCACATATATACATACTCTATTTTATCTTTGACATAGAACATTGATATATATTTTTGACATACATGGTGAATTTTCAAATGATTATACACATGAAATAGAAAATTGCGGAAAAAATGGATCGTGCAAGACAGGCATACGATGAATTAAATGCAGAATAAAAATTTTAAATGATTATTCAATCGCAAAATCAGGAAATTATTAATTTATTCTTGAAGGATCCACCGACCCCTCTTCTTCTTCTTCTTCTTTTCGTTCGTTTTTACGACCAATTTTAATCACTTTTTATGTTTGATCTTTGCCAAGAACGTGTATACGTTGCACATTGGTTTGGTATGCCCATCAACGCATAGACTTCTACACTTTTAGGACACGTGCATCCGATTTCATCCAAACCTCCTTAGTTCCCTCTTACGACATGCGTGGCATGTAACAGTGGTTCTATTCTTTACACCCCAAATGTAGGCTCCAGTAACCACTAGGGCGCACCGACCCCTAATCGTCTGAACACCCCTAAATTCTTCTGAACCCACTATTTCCCTCGCCCCCTGGAACGCTTTAGCGTCCACTGGGGCGGTACCGCCCAATTTGGGAAACACTGATCTAGTATCAGGCTTAACGTTGCCCGGAGTAACTCTACAAACACTGGGATATTTCAGTACATTCCACACGACATAAGAATGTTCACAACGTCGTCACACACAATGTAGCAGTTCTTATAAACACAATTATACTGAATGTACTGAAAGCATTGTACAAAGATTTTCGTATCAAAGAGTGAACTGAGATTTAATTAAAATCGTCTCTCTGCTAATCTTGAGAAAAATAAATGTATATAAGGTAAAACAGGTGTCCATGTTTGTGTCTGTTTTAGCGGGATCTAAGATTAAAATTGAAGTCTTCCATGTCAGAAGGGAAGAAGGGAGTGCTGGTGCTGTCTGTTTGTTCTGGAGTTAAGTTTCTTGTCTTTCGCTTTCTATTGTACTTGGTTTGCTCCTCGCGTGGACTTGACTTGTTTCTCTCCGCTCCATGTGGAGCACATGGCATCAACAGTTGTTCTCCATTTGTCGTTTTCTCTGGCTGTTCTCATTATGGCTTTCCGTGATAATTCATCTTTCTTCAGTTTCTCAATAAGACCCCGCGTTTAGATCTGTTTCGCCCGAGTGGTTACCGGGCCCAAATTTGGGGTGTAAAGAATAGAACCACTGTTAACTGTCACGCATGTCATAAGAGGCGACTAAGGAGGTTAGGCTGAAATCGGATGCACGTGTCCTAAATGTGTACAAGTATATGTGTTTAGGGGCCTACCAAACCAATGTGCAACATATACACGCTCTTGGCAAAGATCAAACATATCACAAAGAGTGATTAAAATTGGTCGCGAAGAACAAATGCAAAGAAGAAGAATGAATTTGTCACGGGCAGCGGCTTTACAGTCTACTCTTATCGATTTATTACTCTAACAATAATCTTAATCCTATTTAAATTGAAAAACAAATTCATGAAATTAAACTGTTGAGTATTCTCCAACATATAAAGAAGGGTAATATATGCTGATGATTCTCATTGCTCATTGATTAAAGATATATCTCAATCTGACCCTCATAATCTTGTGTTACTTGTATAATGTATAATACCAGTTTTCTTAAAACGCTGTAAAGATTCACCATCAATTATTGAGCTGTCATCCAACAAGAGATCACTAAACAACTGAAGAACATCACGTTTATTTCTCTTTAGTATCTCGTACCCACGTTCTCGGCGCAAAACGCACAGACCAAAGAGTGGTTAACTTGGTTGATAGTTACATGATTTGATTATTCATTTTGCTTGCTTGTGTGTTACCATGTGACGTCTGTGGGCCTAGGGGTTAGTGACTCGGTCTATTAACCCCGACGTTCTGAGTTCGAATCACGCTGCGGACAATTTTCTTACAAAATGTTTCCGTTGATTTTAACAAAGGACGATGGCGCCACCCGTTCAGAAAGCAATGGAAAACTACTGAACGTATAAGTGGTGCCTAGAAAATCAACAACTCGTTTACTGTAGTTGATGGCTACGTCCTTTAGGATATGCCACGATTTTCATTTCATTTCATGTGTTACCATACATACATGTCTTTGTCCTAAAACGCCAATTTATTAAATATCACCGCAGTCACCGAAGCCACCCCCTCTCTTTTCTTCACATCTGATCTGATCAGCTCTGACCACCACAGATTTGTAGGGTACTGCATACCACACAAAAAGTATCAAAAGTTTGAACAGTACAGAGATAACCTCTCTTGCCAATATCCTTCCTTGTTCAAACAATAAATATAAACAAAGATGTCCTTGTTTAAAACCATCAATAAAATATCATCACTCTATGTGTCATCAACTTTTCTTTAAAGCGTGAACGCTGTGAAAATTGCCCTGCGCTTCTCTCCCCCCACAAACGCTTCCAAATGTTCTGTATGTGTACCTCAAAAACTTTCTTGACCCTGTTGTATTGAAGACAAATTAGGGCCATCCTCTAATTGAGGAAGACGGATGAAGGAAGTCATGTGGACAAATCAGAGTCGTGCCTCAGAGTTGGTGGCGGGTGTCTGAAATTAAGTGTGAGAGCTTTCCACGGACAGAAGCACATTCTGAAAGAAGCACCGGAGTAGGAAGTGAATAAATAAAAAAAATGTTGAAATCGTTAAGTTTTTGTGAAATCTCGTCACGTGAGCCTCAATGCTGGGCATTCTGGATGAGTCTGGGTTGTCATATTTTTTATCTTTTGAGATGGGAGTAATTTATTCTCAAAGACAAGTGCCGGACTTGTTCGGACCGTATTTCAGGGGCATTAATCATTGGAAGCCCCTCGATTATTAGATTTGAGAACATTTTTTTTTTGTATTTCCGTCAACAAAAAAAAAATATTTAAAAGTACGTCGAATGATAAAAGGAAGGAAAAAAAAGATTATTTTTTTCTTGTTTAAGATTTTTATGACATTTTATACATATTTTTTATTTATTTATTTTTAATTGTTAGAAAGCGGGTAATGACGAGTGCATTGAAATATTGACAGGCGATAAAAATATCAGCGATACTGGGCGGCGAAGCTCTATAGTTTGATATGTCGTCATGTTCCAATGACAACTGAGCGTTATGACTGATGATAAAAAATGCAGATATTATTAAACTGATGCACGGATGATGCCATTTAGAGGAAAAATAGCTAGACGGGCAGATTGACAGAGCAGAGTGTAGAAATAAAATGAAAAGATGAAAAAGGGGGAAAAAAAGAGATCTGGTTTTAAAAAAAATACGGAATGAGAAGATTAAGAGACAGTGTACAAAATGAAAATGGAAAAACAACTTTAAATTTAATAATTTAGGGGTAAGAGAGATGACAAAAAGAATCTGTGTGAAGTAATAATCTTAATATATATCCAACAAAGAGAATCTGTGGTGAAGTAATAACCTTAACATATATCCAACTAAGAGAATCTGTGGTGAAGTAATAACCTTAATATATATCCAACTAAGAGAATCTGTGTGAAGTAATAACCTTAACATATATCCACAAAGAGAATCTGTGGTAAAGTAATAACCTTAACATATATCCACAAAAAATAGCATATCGTATTCACATAGTATATCGTCCGAGTGGTTACCGGGGCCCAAATTTGGAGTATAAAGAATATAACTACTGTTACCTGCCACGCATGTCGTAAGAGGCGACAAAGGAGGTTTGACTGAAATCGGATGCACATGTCCTAAACGTGCAGAAGTCTATGCGTTTAGGGGCCTACTAAACCAATGAGCAACGTATACACGTTCTTGGCAAAGATCAAACATATCACAAAGAGTGATTAAAATTGGTCGTAAAGAACGAACGCAAAGAAGAAGAACCTAGAATATCATATCGTCTGACAATGAAATGTTAGGAGACTTAGCAGCAATAGAACTTAGTCGTTGGATGTCTACTCCACCCGTGTGTTTCCGGGCTCCACAAGGAAAGCAAAGAATAGTACCATTGCTACCTACAAGGCATGTCGTAAGAGGCGACTAAGGTAGGGACATAGGAAGCCACCTAATAAATAAAAGGCATTGCAGAAATCCGATGTACTGGCTTACTTGTACTCTCATTACTGAAATAATGTACAATCGCTCTTAGGCTCGGATCACATACAAATCACAAAGAGTGGTCAACAAGTGGTCGATATGGAGCGTTCCAAGAAGAAGAAGGGTATCTTCTTGAACGTTTCCGTTAGATATAGTATAGCCACATACTTTTGATTGTGATTGTGATTTCTGTAAAATTGATATCATTTAGTTGAAAGTAACTTGCACTCTGTTTGCAGCAAAGCTACAGTACGGTTTCTGCATTACGGTGAAGCAAAATTGATTTCGGCATGCGCTGCTGTTTGCTATGGTTCGTTCTCCCGTTTCATGTTTTTGTCTAAAAACTTTAAATGTCCATAATTGTCTGCGGGCAGAAATAGCTTTCAACATATTTAGGTGCTCGCGCTCATGCTTAAACATTTATTTGCTGACACACACGCATATTTATATGTCTTCCCACATACATATACTTCCACACACTTTCTCCCCATATTATGCTATCAGTGATAAACCTGGATGATGACATCAAATGATAGAAGAAAACTAGTCACGACAGAGATGAAGTGTCTACGCAGAATGCTGGGAGTAACAAGAAGAGACATGTTGAGAAATGAAGACATCAGGAAAAAGTGGGCACAACATTAATACTGAATTTCATAAAGAAACAACAAATAAAATGGTTCGGCCACATTAGCAGATTACCAACAGACTGTGCACCTCAAAGAGCAATGTTGCTCCGATATAATGGATACAAATCAAAAGGCCGGCCACGCAAAAAGGTGGTCCTCAGAGAAAATAGAGGCGACGAAAGACACTATTTGTGAAGCGCACACAAAGACTCATTCTATAAATCTCTTCTTATCTTGACGCTGTGAGGCAAAACATGATTGGAGAAAAGAAAGAAAGATTGATACATATACTAGCTTACATCCAAAAAACTCATTTACTTGCATACTCCAGACATATCCTTACTGACACCCAAAGACTTCCACAAATACTTTCTTACACCACCAGACACTCAGAAATAACTGAATTGTTATCTTCAACCACATAACAATCACAGCTGCTCTTAATCTCAACAATACAACAAATATCATCAACATTTGTCGAAAGTAAATCTAGAAACAATGGCAGATAGTAAAAGCTTGGATTAACAGAAGAAACACAAATACAGCCAAAACAAATATCTTCTAACATTCGTAAACGTCTTTAATAATTACCGTTTTCTCCCTACCGACAGCGCTATGGGCATGACCTACATCTTCTGAACCAAAGAGGACTTCTGTAAAGGTGACCCAATTATATTGTAAATACCAGATAAGGATTTTGCCGTTTTCCGTTTCCAGCCTGGGTGGTCATACATTGATTGAATTATGGACAGAATACATAGAAACTAAATTAAGGAGAAGTATTTCTGAGAGGGGCTTTGATAAATGAAACTGATTTCTGCATGTTGTTTGCCGCGATGAACAATGGAAAACAAAAATCAAATATGAAATCTTCTGAAGCAAATGTATTTACTTATTAAAGTCTTGATAACAGTGATAAACTAGAAGTTATAGATTACAAAAATAATTTTAAAACTCGGAAAGGACTGACTGTAAAAGAAATGTTCTCTCTCTTTCTTTCTCCCACACATCTTCTTCTTCTTCTCCTTTCAGTTCGTACTTTACGACCAATTTTAATCACACTTTGTGATATGTTTGATCTGTGCCAAGAACGTGTATACGTTGCACATTGGTATGGTAGGCCCCAAAATGCATAGACTTCTACACGTTTAGGACACGTGCATCAGATTTAAGCCAAACATCCGTAGTCGCCACTTACGACATGCGTGGCAGGTAACAATGGTTCTATTCTTTACATCCCAAATTTGGGCCCCATGAACCACTTGGGCGTCTCTCACACATAAACACACATAAGTATAAACACACACAAACACACATAAACACACATAAGTATAAACACACATAAGTATAAACAAATTTAAATTAAACAAAGAAATAGTGCAACAAGAATAAATGGATATTATGTTCTTAAGAAGTATATTATATACGATTTCTTGTCCATGTGTTGACGGGGCGCACAAGGGGCGTACAAATGGAGCAAAGAATAGTAACAGTGCAACCTACACGGCATGTTATAATAGGCGACTGAGGTAGACACTGTTAATAAGGAAAGGATGACTTCCTGCACAAATAAGTCAGAATAGCCATATCAGATGTGCCTGGCAACACCTGAATTCATAACGGTCGAACGCAGAAGAAGAATAAGAAAAAGAAGGTGACATAAATACGCCTGAAGTTATATACAGCGAATGAAAAAGAAAAAACCCCACACTTAAAACACAGCCAACTCTAGATAACTAGTTTATAATTGGCTCTGCCTAAAACCACCTGAAGTAGGTGATCAAAGTTCACAATCTAATAACAGTGAAACCGTTTATCCTGTCAGTGAAACTAACGGTCAGACAACTGTAACTTGCAACTGGTAAAAGTAGCCGGATAGAATTTCCACCCACGGTAAATCAACACCCCAACAACTGTCTGTACTGGGTACTTAATAGTCTCTGAATCTTATCCACACGGATCGTGATCCTGGCAGATAGGTCCCAATACAATCATCATATTACCCGTAGTAGCTTTAAATAGGTAGCATAGCTATTCTTTCGTTCAGCTCAGTTTCAAGTTGTTGGTTCTCAATGTTGGAGCCATTCCATACGTTGTTTCACATTATATTTGATCTGGAGTATCACTTTTTTTTTCTCCATGTCTCATACGTCTAATTCTCACTGATCATCGCAAAACTTAACTATTTTTTGCGCTTCGTTCTACTACATTTATGTTGTTGTTCCCATTAACCCGTTGAACACTAGCCACTTGTACCTGAAAAATCTCTTCCCCGGATCTCCTGGGCAAAAACAGGTCACATCAGAGTTATATTAAAACATGATAATTTAGCACCCTTAAGTGCTCTATAGTTTGTTATTGACTTACCCCATCATCTCTGTTATTTCTCCTCATTATATATTTGCAGAATACTAAACTTTAAAAATGTATTTCATTTAATATGGGGGCACGGCCGTAAATACTCCCGTATATGAAGAGGAGTATGTAGCTTGAATATCAATCGAGTAAAACAATTCTTTGTTGCCTAAATGATCATCTAACTCTCTTTCTATATCCATATCAGAATAATCATATTCTTAGTTTAATATATCTTCAGATTCATTCAAAACAAGTTCAACAACTTGCTCTGTAATACTTTTAGAATGACCATTTCCGAAAATTATATTTTTGACATGAAATTGCTTATCTAATTACCTTATCAGTACAATAAAATCATAACAACGTTCGCCATTTCGCAAAACGATGTAGAACACCTGGGTTGTGATTTACATTACATTTGTGCACAATTTATTTTCAAATACTGAAAAATAGTGACAAAATATTCTCAGACTGAAATATCGGGAGCTCGGGATATGCAGCGCTTACATTAAATTCCGAAATATCGGAAGCCCTGGTTCTAAGGGTTAATCGATGTGATGACGTTTTGTATATCATCTTCTGTAGTTGTCTGTTTCTTTATTCTTTCAATGTTATCTGTTTTCAACATGATCTCCAATCTTTCTATTCTTTTTTTAAACCGAAGAACATTTTTTCCCTCATCATCGCGAATATCGCCCGCACTTAACGTCTCCTTATTATCATCCCAGCTGTCCATGGTATTCGTTAGCACCTTTCTGATCTTTGTTTATCTCAAGGAAGTGCGAATTTTTATCTCATCATTATCTATTTAGCGCTGTAACGGTATTTCTAGAACAATTGTTATATACACAAAAGATTCCAAAATCTGTGAGGGGTGAACAATGCCATGAGATGTCAAAGTTTGAATGTAGATAATGTATGTGTGCTGTTTCTGGTGTATCTCAGACACTTAGTCACTATCTATGGACAAGTATTTCTGAAGACTAAATTACCACCATAGACGGTCTACGATGTGTGTTTTGTGTCTGGTTCTGTCTCCTAGTAAAGTTGGTGTCTTGTCTTTTTTAGGAACAGAGGAGAGAATAAGTAGCTTACTGATAGATAACCCATAGAACATATAAGCCAACCCAACCTCGCAGTACTGTAGACCGAGAAACTATGACCGCAACATCAAATGCTAATGAGGCTTGGACTCGTATAAGGGGGGATGTACCACACTAGGTCAGTTTTTGTTTAGTCCTCGAAAGAGAAACAAACCCGAATGAAAACAAATTGCAGAGATTTGATGTACTGAAACTATCTTCTTTCTTCTTTCGTTCTTTCCCCAATCCTGTTTTTGTCTCACAGCGTCAGTATAAGAAGATATTTCTAGAACGGGCTTTTGTTTGCGTTCATAAACAGTATCTTTCGTCGCCTCTGAATAACTGGGACAACGAACTTATGCTCGAAGTGCAAATCACGACATACAGACAGACCACAGCGAGTGATTTAACAAGTGGTCAATGTAGAGAGAACAAAGGAGACGCTCCCTCCCCCCTCTACACCCTCAATTCGCTGATGATATAATTGCTCACACCGGGGGACTGCCGAGAGTAGTTGGTAGTAGCTCGGCCTGCTAGCTGTGAGACGCCTCATAGCTCGGGTTCGAACCTACTGTCCGGCATTTGTTCGAGTCCCCTGGTCTTACTCAGGATAACGTGAGTACCTCTGAAGTCGGAGAAAATCTGCGAGGGAATACTAATTACGAGTACATTGAGCACACGGCTGCCAGTGTAAAGTAATTTACAATGTGCACGCTGCTGTCATTGTAAGAAATTGGGAAAACGGATTTTCACGCAAAAATCAGTTTCAGAGATGAAACTTCGTCTGAGTTGAAAGCGGACGAAAGAAAAAAAAAAAATTGCTCACACCAATGAACAACCGTCCATTTTTCTTGCGAGTCTAAATCAAGACTTCATATTCGCCCGTGCGTTTGCCAGGGCTCGCAAAGGGAGCAGAAAATAGAAGCACTGGAACCTACAAAGCATATTGTAAGAGGCGACTGAGGTAGAGGCCTAGGGAATCTACCCTAGTAAATAAAAAGTGTCGCAGAAAACGGATGTGCTGGCCTACTCGTAGGCGCATAACTGGCACAACGTTTAATCACTCTTAAGCTCAGATCACATACAAATCACAAAGAGTGGCTAACAAATGGTCCATATAGAGTGTTCGAAGAGAATTAGAAGAAGAAGAAGAAGCATTGATATTTGTTGAGATTTCCAAAGCTGTTCACAGAGACTAGACCGCTTTTCTCCTTCTGGTAATGTGTTTCAATCACAGAATCACAACAACATTTCTTGGAAATCATATGTCGCTTTCAATAAACATTCTTCAGTAAAATCGCATATTTGTAATCTCAATAGACCAGTTTGTGTATCTATTTAATGTCCTCGATATACTTTAACAGGGACGGCAATAGCGAAGTCGATAACACGCTCTGCTAGTAAAGTGCCATGCTAATTCCGGGGTTCGAAGCCAACAAAAATTCTGGTGTGCACAAGGTACGCGCTTGGACTAGAGCATGTGTTCCCAAAGTGGGCGATACTGCCCTCCTCCCCCGAGTGGGCGCTGAAGCCTTCCAGGAGGGCGATTCTGGGTTCAGCAGCAGTTTTTGCGATTGAATAATCATACAAAATTTGAATTCTGCATTTTAATTCATCTTATGCCCATCTTACACGATTCATTTTTTCATCAATTTTATATTTCATGTATATAATCATTTGAAAATTGACCATGTATGACAGAAATATATCAATTTTCTATGTCAAAGTGAAAATAGAGCATGTATATGTATGTGGGGAAAGGGGGGGGGGCGTTTGCAAACTGTTATAATGTGGAGGGGCGCTACAAAGTTTCTGTCTTGCAAAGTGGGCGGTGGGCTGAAAAAGTTTTTGCGGAATCTATGGACTAGAGGTTTCCTGATCCTTTACTTGGGGATCTAAATTACACGTACCTCAGAAATCGGAGCAAGACTCGCCATATAACATCACTGGATTTGTTTTAGTTCGTCCTCTAGAGCAGCATTATTACTGATTACATATAGTCTCGAAACTAAATGTAGCCCTGTACACGATAACTTCAAGAAAGACAAAATGACTTTAAACTGAATAAAACTAATTTACTCAAAAACTATTACCAAGTTCACAAAATGCTCATTAGCGTCAGAACATTTGTAGATAGTTATTTTTGAAAGTCTTAAAGTTGAACAAATCTGACCTTACATGAACTGTCTTGGCCATACATAAGATCATACGAACTCAAATGACCCTACACGAACTTGCATGCTCTCATTTAGACTTTATCGACTTACAACACCATTAACCATCTTCACAATTGCTCCTTGCTCAGACTATTTGCACTTTGAGTTTTGTTTTAAAGGAAGTTCGTGAAGACAGACATAAGTCGTCAAGTAAGAAAAAAAGAATGACACATTATTTTAACAGATAAAAATACACAGTAGCTAACAGATGCACCAGAAAGAAGGCTTAAAGTGGTGGTTCTCAAATATTGTGGGTTGTGGTACACTTGAAGTCTTACAGAAATTGTACGCGCACCGCACGAGTGATTACCGGAGTCCAGATTTGGGGTGTAAAGAATAGAACCACTGTTACCTGCCACGCATGTCTTAAGAGGCAACTAAGGAGGTTTGGCTGAAATCGGATGCATGTGTCATAAACGTGTAAAAGTCTATGCATTTAGGGGCCTACCAAACCAATGTGCAATGTATACACGTTCTTGGCAAAGATCAAACATATCACAAAGAGTGATTAAAATTGGTAGTAAAGAACGAACGCAAACAATAAGAAGAAGAAGTACGCGCACTATCGACAAAAAAGTAATAAATAGAACGCAAAAAGCAAAGAAATACAGAAATAATTTAAAAAAATGCTACATACCTTTATTCATCATTTAATTTCTGACTATAAAAAGCACGGGCCTGATGTGTCTCCGCCATTTTTAGCCTGTTTCGCTGGCGACCCTAATCTGGGATTTCCTAGAGCCTACCTAGGAATGTCAACAGGCACAATGGTGTGCCTGGTACACACTTTAAGAACCACTGGCTTAAAGTAAACGCAAAGTAAAGATGACAGAATGATTAGTAAATTTACTTAAAACTACATCATTGAAAATTGACATGTGTAAACTGACGAGAAATTATCAGGAAGTATTTAATTCAACATTTGAGATCCTGAAGATGGTTTGTTCAAACAGAGACGACTTATCTACCCTGAAAGTTAAAGTCTTTCTGATCTTGTGAGTAAATCTTAGAACAAAATGTAACAAATCTGTTTGATCTCAAAGATCTAGTTTGACTGTAGATGGATTATTTTACTTGGAGAAGAAATGGAAGGGATTCAAAGGCAAAAGAAAGAGACAATTAGTTAAAGGAGACATCTGTAAAGACATCAGATGCCCGTCTGCCCAGTGTGTTCGTAGCGCGTTGAACTACAGGTGATTAAAGGAGACATCTGTAAAGACATCAGATGCCCGTCTGCCCAGTGTGTTCGTAGCGCGTTGAACTACAGGTGATTAAAGGAGACATCTGTAAAGACATCAGATGCCCGTCTGCCCAGCGTGTTCGTAGCGCGTTGAACTACAGGTGATTAAAGGAGACATCTGTAAAGACATCAGATGCCCGTCTGCCCAGTGTGTTCGTAGCGCGTTGAACTACAGGTGATTAAAGGAGACATCTGTAAAGACATCAGATGCCCGTCTGCCCAGCGTGTTCGTAGCGCGTTGAACTACAGGTGACAAGCCCTTTATGAGTGCGGGTTCAATTCCGCAGGCTGGTATAAAATCCACAGGTTCTCCAGATTTACGATGCTCGTGGCACCAGACCGAAGGGTTACAATGTCCATGGCACTGAGCCGAAGAGCCGAAAGCTCAAGTGCTTCTGGATCGGAGAAAAAAAAAAAGACATCAGACACGGGGATCTTTTCCTCGTTCGTTCTATTATCCTTCTCAGTGTAGGTGAGATCGAGTTCCTAGTCCTATTGGAGACGGAAAATAAAACGTAGGTCCCGTGTTCATGTTAAACACGTAAAAGAACAATTGGTAGTTCAAAATGGAGAGGAGCAAGCTGGAACTCCGCTGCCTGGACAAATGTTCATTAGAACGATTTTTTAAATCAATTCCTGCACAATATTTCCGCCATCTTCTAAATTATATTAAGGCCTATCGCCGGTGCTACGGAATTCGTACACTGCTGCTGAGATCTTCATGTGTAAGGAAGAGATATGTGCACAAATGGTTACTCACCAAATTGCAACGATAATGGTCATATCAGGCAATCTATTAAAACCACTTTCACAAAACACTCGGTAACGAAGTAGTTAAGTCGCTTTAATTGCATTCTGAAGGTCGTGGCTTCGAATCCGAACCGCGTTGTTCGGTTCACAAGTATATTGTTTTCACAGAAGATTCCTAGGATTGCTGCTGGTACTGCATAGTTTATACTATGTACAATATTTTCTGCTCGTGGTGTACCCTTTATGGGAACAGAGAACTAGTTATATGGCGAAAACTTCTTTGCAGTCAAGCAATTTTTGTGTTTGATTATACAAAACACATGTAATTTTTGTGTTTTATTCTTTGTATCATTTGTTTTACTATGCACCGCCTGTGTGTTGTCGGGGTTCACAAGGGGAGCAAAGAATAGCAACACTGCGACCTACAAGGCGACTGAGGTAAGGGCCTAGCGAAGCTACCATAGTAAATAAAAAGCGTCACATAAATTGGATGTGCTGGTCTTATTGTAGGCACACAACTGGCACAACTTACAATTGCGCTTAGGCTCAGATCACATACAATTCACAAAGAGTGGTTAACAAGTGGTCAATTTGGAGCGTTCGAAGAAGTACTATGCTCTAGAAGAGAACAGATCAGATCCGTATTAAACCTGCAGCCTTGCAGGTCGCTGGGACAGCCAAAGGCTGACGGAGAGCGAATCCAGTAAACGCTAGTTAAAACCGTACACATCGCCGAAGAATAAGCACCAGAGCTCCAAATGGTACTGAAGATTGTGAACGTATCACACCTGTTCTTGGTGTTAGGCTGTTTGTATATCACATTAAGAATGATAAAAATGGCCGTAAAAGAACGATCGCGAGAGAGAAAGAGAGAGAGAGAGATTCGTATTATAACAGAGTAAAACAGAGCAAATCATTCATATAACATAAAGAAACTGCAGATTCCTGATGTAAGAGTGACAAACAGAAGCAGATCATACATTTACCAGATAAAAGTACAAATTGCAATGTCGTAAATTATTGTTGACAATTCACGAACACTCAAGCGCAAGACATACAAGCTCGAAAGCTCATTTCCGTGAAGCATTACATGACTGACATTTGCTCATGTGTTTGAGAATGTGAGGAAATAACAGCTTTTGTCTCAAACAAGTGCTCACTAACCGTCTGATTTCACTTTAAGTCGCACGGTTAAAACTTCTCACTGCTGGACCGTTTTTCCTCATCTTTCTCGGTCTAGTTTTCCCAAGTAGTAACAAAGCGGGATATTTCATTCAAACAAAGACATATCTTATTTTGGTTATAGCAGGGCGTCACGTTGTAGATTTATTTTGTGTTAGTTCTCTATGAATTTAGTTAGACGCATTCATGGCGCTCAATATGGCGCCCCTGAAAGATCTTAGCAAAAAAGTTTGCTCTCATTATCATCAGTGTTCCTCGCCATTCAGGTCAACCTTATTCCGACTTCAGAAGTATTTGTAAAATATCGATCCCAAATTACAAGAAAGTAGAAAATGAAGAAAACAAGTTAAATGGATTTTCTTCGAGGAGTTGACTCTTATTTTTGTTTATGTTTGTAGATCAATATATCGTTCGTGTGTTGCGGGGGCTCACAAGGAGAGCAAATAATACAAACACTGTGACCTACAAGGCATGTCATAAGAGGCGACAGATGTAGAGGCCTAGGAAAGCTACCCTAGTAAATAAAAAGCGTTGCAGAAATCGGTTGTGTTGTCTTATTTGTAGGCACATTACTGGCACAACGTACAATCGTTCTTAGGCTCAGATCATATACACATCACAACGAGTAGTTCAACAAGTGGTCGATATGGGGTGGTCAATATGAAGCGTTCAAAGAAAATCAATATACTCAAATATAACCACTAAAAGACACGTTATTAGGTTGAAAGTGGCTTGCCTCGGATTTAAAGAAGATTTATCATGGAAGAAAAGGAAGCAAGATCTAAGTCAGTGCTAGACCTCCTTCAGCTTGTTGAAATTGTTAAGGACAGAGCACATATACATTAGGTTTGATAATCAGATTGGTTTATACTCATTTTAAGATTTTGTGTTCACTTAAGGGTTTTAAGGGTTTTAAAGCCGAAGGATTGACTTCATTACACCGGGTTGTACACCATATGGCTCGGTCCCTCTCCGCAGAAATGGCACGCCACCTGCCGAGAGTATTGCACAAAGCACGAACTCCGTAGCTCCAGCAATAATCGTTGGGGTTTCTGGAAAAAACTGCACTCGTGAACAGAAGGCCGCGGTCCGGATTCGAACCCACGACCTTCGACTCGCAAGGCAAAGGGTTTAACCACTCAGCCACAGAGAACCCCTGTGTGTGTGTGTGTGTGTACACTTACATCCAGTAATGGTTTATACTAATTTTGAGACTATGTGTACACTTAAATCCAGTAATGGTTTATACTCATTTTGAGACTATGTGTACACTTAAATCCAGTAATGGTTTATACTCATTTTGAGACTATGTGTACACTTAAATCCAGTAATGGTTTATACTCATTTTGAGACTCTGTGTACACTTAAATCCAGTAATGGTTTATACTCATTTTGAGACTATGTGTACACTTAAATCCAGTAATGGTTTATACTCATTTTGAGACTATGTGTACACTTAAATCCAGTAATGGTTTATACTCATTTTGAGACTCTGTGTACACTTAAATCCAGTAATGGTTTATACTCATTTTGAGACTATGTGTACACTTAAATCCAGTAATGGTTTATACTCATTTTGAGACTATGTGTACACTTAAATCCAGTAATGGTTTATACTCATTTTGAGACTATGTGTACACTTAAATCCAGTAATGGTTTATACTCATTTTGAGACTATGTGTACACTTAAATCCAGTAATGGTTTATACTCATTTTGAGACTATGTGTACACTTAAATCCAGTAATGGTTTATACTCATTTTGAGACTATGTGTACACTTAAATCCAGTAATGGTTTATACTCATTTTGAGACTATGTGTACACTTAAATCCAGTAATGGTTTATACTCATTTTGAGACTATGTGTACACTTAAATCCAGTAATGGTTTATACTCATTTTGAGACTCTGTGTACACTTAAATCCAGTAATGGTTTATACTCATTTTGAGACTATGTGTACACTTAAATCCAGTAATGGTTTATACTCATTTTGAGACTATGTGTACACTTAAATCCAGTAATGGTTTATACTCATTTTGAGACTATGTGTACACTTAAATCCAGTAATGGTTTATACTCATTTTGAGACTATGTGTACACTTAAATCCAGTAATGGTTTATACTCATTTCGAGACTATGTGTACACTTAAATCCAGTAATGGTTTATACTCATTTTGAGACTATGTGTACACTTAAATCCAGTAATGGTTTATACTCATTTTGAGACTATGTGTACACTTAAATCCAGTAATGGTTTATACTCATTTTGAGACTATGTGTACACTTAAATCCAGTAATGGTTTATACTCATTTTGAGACTATGTGTACACTTAAATCCAGTAATGGTTTATACTCATTTCGAGACTATGTGTACACTTAAATCCAGTAATGGTTTATACTCATTTTGAGACTATGTGTACACTTAAATCCAGTAATGGTTTATACTCATTTTGAGACTATGTGTAGACTTAAATCCAGTAATGGTTTATACTCATTTTGAGACTATGTGTACACTTAAATCCAGTAATGGTTTATACTCATTTTGAGACTCTGTGTACACTTAAATCCAGTAATGGTTTATACTCATTTTGAGACTATGTGTACACTTAAATCCAGTAATGGTTTATACTCATTTTGAGACTATGTGTACACTTAAATCCAGTAATGGTTTATACTCATTTTGAGACTATGTGTACACTTAAATCCAGTAATGGTTTATACTCATTTTGAGACTATGTGTACACTTAAATCCAGTAATGGTTTATACTCATTTTGAGACTATGTGTACACTTAAATCCAGTAATGGTTTATACTCATTTTGAGACTCTCTGTACACTTAAATCCAGTAATGGTTTATAGGTCGTGGGTTCGAATCCGGACCGTGGTCTTCTGTTCGCGAGCACAGTTTTTCCAGAGACCCCTAGGATTGTTGCCGGAGCTACGGAGTTCGTGAGTTGTGCAATACTCTCGACAGGTGACGTGCCATTTCTGCGGAGAGGGGCCGATCCATATAAGGTAAAACCCGGTGCAATGAAGTCAATCCTTTGGCTTTAAATCCCTTTAATGGTTTATACTCATTTTCAGATTCTGTGTACACTTAGATCCAGTAATCTATCATCTCCTGAAGGGGTAGAGGCTGTAATTATAGCTGCATCTGCTCCAAATACTTTCTTTATTACGGGTCCACAGTAGCGCTGCGGACAGGAACATTAGTGACACTAGGAGCGGCTCAAAAGACTCCGCTGACAGAATAAAAACGCTCAGAAGTCGGAACCACTTGATGAATGGATAGGGCGTTAACTAAGAGAGACCAGTGACGGACAGATGATCTAGTCCAGGTCCAGAGAACGGTAATTAGATGTTAGATCTTCCTGAAGATACCCAACCGTCGGGGTGGATACTTGGAAGCGTCTGGTTGACACCAGGCTTTTGAAGTTGGAAATGACCTTTGTGAGGTTCAAGGATTCTGTCTGATGTTGTTAGATGGGAGTAAATAAATGGTTTAATATGGTTGATATAACACGAGTGTTTTCGCGCGCTCTTTGATTTTGACAGGTATAAAATTAAGTGTTCTCTTATCAAGGTGTCCTCACATTAGTGTGTCTATGTGGCTAAGTGGTTACGCACTTACCTTGCGAGATGAAGGTCGTGGGTTCAAATCCGAGCCAAATGGTTACATATGTGTGCATAGTATGCATAGTACTACAAGAGACATATCATATTAGAATCTAGAACAACATATAGAGGCATAGTACTACAAGAGACATATCATATTAGAATCTAGAACAACATATAGAGGCATAGTACTACAAGAGACATATCATATTAGAATCTAGAACAACATATAGAGGCATAGTACTACAAGAGACATATCATATTAGAATCTAGAACAACATATAGAGGCATAGTCATCCATGTGTTACCAGGGCACACAATGGGAGCAAAGAAGAGTACCACTGCGACCTACAAGGCATGTCGTAAGAGGCGACTGAGGTAGGGCCTAGAGAAGCTACCCTAGTAAATAAAAAGCGATGCAGAAGTTAAATGTGCTGGCATACTTGTAGGTGCATAAATCACACAACGTAAATCGCTCTTTGACTCAGATCACATATTTCTTCTTCTTCATTGCATTCGTTCTTTACGGCCAACTTTAATCACTCTCTGTTATATGTTTGATCTTTGACAAGAACGTGTATACGTTGCACATTGGTTTGTTGGTAGGCCCCTAAACGTATAAGACTTCTACACGTTTAGGACACATGCATCCGATTTCAGCAAAACCTCCCTAGTCGCCTCTTAGGACATGCGTGGCAGGTAACAATGGTTCTATTCTTTACACTCAAAATTTGGGCGTCGGTAACCACTCGGGCGAGATCACATACAAATCCCAAAGAGTGGTTTAACAAGTGGTCGATATGGAACGTTCGCAGAAGAAGAAGAAGAGGCATAGCACTACAATATACACATCATATTAGAATCAATAACACATTTAGGGATCATATTTTTACAGGAGGTTTGGCTAAAATCGGATGGAAGTGTCCTAAACGTGTAGAAGTCTATGCGTTTAGGGGCCTACCAAACCAATGTGCAACGTATACACTTTCTTGGCAAAGATCAAACATATCACAAAGAGGGATTAAAATTGGTCGTAAAGAACGAACGCGAAGAAGAAGAAGACAAGGAGGGATTAAAATTGGTCCTAAAGAACGAACGCAAAGAACCTTTGAAGAACACATTCTTCATACTCTATAGTTTACAATTCATATTTATTCTTTCTCTAATCATATCGCAAACATCAACATCTACAACAGCATCAGGGTGTTATGGTCAAGAGCTCGTCATTGAGAATTTGGTATCAGGAGGAATCACACTTTTCAATATTCTGATTGAACATTTATCCAAGGTTCAGAGTCAAATAGTCATCTATTTCTTTTAGTCTGACGTACTTGAAGAGCTAAGAGATAGTTGTTAGTCTTGTCTGTATTGATTTTGACCTGTAGCTACTAGCTATGTGCACTGCTATTATGGTCCACTTTACTAAATTTCTGTCTAAACCTTTTTATTTATTACTAGGGTATGAGTAAGCTGAGTTTCTACTTTATTACCAATGAGATCTGACACTATGATACAGTATAACACGGTAGATGGTGTACTATAAAACGAAGTTTTGTGTTCGTAAAATATTATTAGCAAACATTCTGTACTAATTTGTGTACTGTTGGACAAGAATATGCCCCTAGGTTGTCGGGGGTTTGAGTTAGGGATAACAGGATAAATCTATGAAAATGGATAAAATTGGTTTAAAAGCCGAAGGATTGACTTCATTGCACCGGGTTTTACCCCATATGACTCAGTCCCTCTCCACAGAAGATATACACCACCTGCCGAGAGTATTGCACAAAGCACGAACTCCGTAGCTCCAGCAAAATCCTAGGGGTCTCTGGAAAAAATTGCACTCATGAACAGAATGGAGCGGTCTGAACTCGAACCCACGACCTTCGACTCACAAGGCAAAGGGATTAACCACTTAACCACAGGGGCTCCCTGTGAAAATGGATTTGCTACAGAAACTGCAATTAATTCCTGACATAGTGTTGGAAACATTTTCAGTACTAGATTCCATGAGAAAAGCTCGTTTATTTAGGGAATACCTCCGAAGGTAATTTTATCTGAAGTCGGGAGTATGACTTGCCTGAATGGCGAGGAACGCTAACGATAAGTAAAGCAAGTCTTCACGCAACAGTCAGTCAGAGGTGTATTATTAGGCATCGTGACTACGCATGAATTAATAGCAGGCTAACTTAAATAAAATAAATTTAAAAAGTTAAATAAATAAATAAAAATATTTTACATGTTGGTAATACATTGCAGCCGTATGTTTTATTAGAGCAATAATGAAAAAAAAAGAGAAGAAAATGTGTTTTATATTTCTTAGTTCTAACTATGGCCAGCTTTTGTCCATCTTTATATTCAGTGTATATGGCCTTTTTCGTCTTTACAGACGGTCAATTGGCAAGTGTTTTACTGTGACAACTTTACAGACGGTCAATTGGCAAGTGTTTTACTGTGACAACTTTACAGACGGTCAATTGGCAAGTGTTTTACTGTGACAACTTTACAGACGGTCAATTGGCAAGTGTTTTACTGTGACAACTTTACAGACGGTCAATTGGCAAGTGTTTTACTGTGACAACTTTACAGACGGTCAATTGGCAAGTGTTTTACTGTGACAACTTCTGAGTTTTCGCTTTTCTCTCTTGTCGTTCGGCTCATACATAAGTCTCTTCTCAAAAGATTCTGCGCCCTTTCGTAATTTGGCTTTCCACACAACTCTGTCATCAGCTAGTCTTTCCCATGTGCTGGGACCTATAGAAAAGTTTTCATTGAGGCTTTGCAGACATCTTTATTTCTGATCAGTGGTCTGCCCTGGTGCCTCTTCTCCTCCGAAAGTTCACAGAACAACATTTGTTTTGGTATGCGACAAGTTTTCATTCTTCTCACATGCCCCATATTCAGTGTATGTGCTTCTATATTGATAAAGATCGTTTAATTGAAACGTTGATTCTGTCTTTTACTTCTTCTTCTTTTTCTTCGAACGCTCCATATCGACCACTAGTTAAAACAATATCTTTGTGATGTGTATGTGATCCAAACCTAAGAGCGATTGTACTTTGTGCCAGTTATGCGCCTACAAGTAGGTCAGCACTTCCGATTTCTGCGACGCTTTTTATTTACTAGGATATTTCTGTAGGCCCCTACCTCAGTTACCTCTTACGACATGCCTTGTAGGTCGCAGTGTTATTATTCTTTGCTCCCAGACAACGAGACATTGATTCTGTTAATTTGTATTGAGTTGTACAACTGTTGTCTAGACACTTTATAAATTTGTTTCAATATCAATCATCTTTAGGTATGAAGTTTTACTGTAATCTTCGTCACATTAGATGATTAAGTTTCAGCATGACCAGGTCGATACTGACTTAATGAAGGTTAGGGAAAAAAGACCAGGGCAGAGATGAGCTCGTGGTCAGTGTACCAGGTTGTTTGTCTAGTCTTAAAGTGACGAGCAGAAGTTGTTATCTAGACGGCTATTGCAAAGTGTTGGCATCGACAGATGACATAAAATGATTAGTGGATGCGAATTTTATGTTTCTAGATTGAATTAGGTGCCAGCTCCACATTGAAGGTCAACTGCGTTAGATCAACATTGTCTGGCGTCTTCCAGTCATAGATCTTTGGAGGTCATTTTGCTAGTATGATTCGCACGTGTGGTGCCGGGACCCACAACGGAAGCAAAGAAAAGTACCACTGCGATCTACAAGGCGACTGATGTAGGCCCTAGGGATGCTACCCTAGTAAATCTTCTTCTTTGCGTTCGTTCTTTACGACCAATTTTAGTCACTCTTTGTAACATGTTTGATCTTTGCCAAGAACGTGTACACGTTGCACATTGGTTTGGTAGGCCCTAAACGCATAGACTTCTACACGTTTAGGACACGTGCATCCGATTTCAGCCAAACCTTCTTAGCCGCCTCTTACGACATGCGTGGCAGGTAACAGTGGTTCTATTCTTTACTCCCTAAATTTGGGCCCCGGTAACCACTCGGCGACCTAGTAAATAAAAAGTAGCGCAGAAATTGGATGTGCTGACCTTCTAGTAGGCGCATAACTGTCACAACGTACAAAATCTCGTAGGGTTAGATCACATTTAAATCACACAGAGTGGTTGACAGATGGTCGATGTGGATCCTTCGAAGAAGAAGAAGAACGGCCAATGGTTCTTTTACGTTCTCAGCTTAAACAACAGACCTACGTTTTATCGTTCCTATCCGATAGGACTAGAAACTCGATCTCACCTACACTGAGATCAGTATTCTTTAGAAAAATATTTCAATGGCTCCACGAGGAAGCGAACTGAGTGCCCATGTAACGACAGACAAGCACCTAACTTCTACACCACAGAAACGCCTGAGAAGAAGAAACATATAAATGAAATAGAAAATCTTTGTTTAACATTAACTTTTCTTCAGACACAATCTATTAGTTTTAATGTTATTCTTTGTGATTTCAGCTATTCAATATCCGCTTCCATGCTGTCACACGCTCATCTTAGTTCATGTCATCTTAGTTCATGTTCATCTTAGTTCATGTCGGGGGACTGCCTAGAGTAGTTGATAGTAGCTCGGCCTGCTAGCTGTGAGACGCCTCATAGCTCGGGTTCGAACCTACTGTCCGGCATTTGTTCGAGTCCCCTGGTCTTACTCAGGACGATAACATGAGTACCTCTGAAGTCGGAGAAAATCTGCCTGTATGGCGAGGGAATACTAATTACGAGTACATTGAGCACACGGCTGCCAGTGTAAAGTAATTTACAATGTCACGCTGCTGCCATTGTAAGAAATTGAAAAACAGATTTTCACGCAAAAATCAGTTTCAGAGATGAAACTTCGTCTGAGTTGAAAGCGGACGAAAAAAAAAAAAAAAAGTTCATGTTATCTTAGTTCATGTTCATCTTAGTTCATGTCATTTAGTTCATGTCATCTTAGTTCATGTCATCTTAGTTCATGTCATCTTAGTTCATGTTCATCTTAATTCATGTCATCTTAGTTCATGTCCATCTTCTCAACCAGAAATACTGTCTTGGTCACCTGTACAATGAGCAAGTAATGAGACTTGCTTTCTCTAATAATATTTGAAGATAGCAGCATCCCTGCTTGGCTTCCGTCCCTGTCCCTGTCGTGTGATCGTATGACAGGTATCCTTGCTGCACGTGTATTGTCTGTTAGTTTGCCACTGTGAGTGGCAGCCTTTCTGGACGTCTAAGCGAAGTTTTTTTTGCTGTCCATATTTCATTAAATGAAATTTGAAAAACGTTGATGGAAAATGATGCATGAGTCACATGTGTCTCGTGTCCAGTTTGCCCTAGTATTGATTTTTCTAAAACGCAGAGTTTTTCTTGATTTTTTCAATTTAATATTTTAATATTGCTTACAAGGAATCAATAATACAAGATGTTAAACACGATGTAAAGTAATGAGAAATATAGTCACAATTTAATTATAAATATAGAACAGTTTTTCTAATAAAATATAGTTTTAAATAAAATACGTAAGCATGTAATTTTATGAGATAAATGTAGTAAACTGAAAGTTGGATGAGGTACTTGTTGTAAAGTTAGTGTAGGTAAACAGACCTGCAGACGAAGTTTTCTTTACGAAATGAAGGGATGTTCGATTATCACGTGAGACCATAAAGACTACAATCAGAGATTAGGAAAAGTAGCGAACAACTGTCGATGTCCTATGCTCCACGAGGAGCGGAGAGAAATACACAAAGAAGTAATTAATTTTCTACCAGTTGTAGATGGCGAGAAATAGAGAAGAAAGAACACGAAAAGGAAAATGCTGGACATAGAAAAATGTTGGAAAAGAACTACCGAATATGAGCCACACACAAATAAAATTGACGAACATTCTAGAAAATTAGACAGAGAGATGAGAAACAAGAATCTGAGAATGAGAAGTAAAATAAGAAAACAGGAGGAGAAGAGATAGGAGAAGACGACAGGAAGAGAAAAAGTAGGTAAAAAAGTAAGCTAAAAATGTTTTCACACAGATAATGTATATTTTACATAATATAAAACAAGTGCATGGGAGTGAGGAAGACCCCTAGAGAGAAATGAAATCGAAAAGAAATGACAAGGAGATACGGGAAAGAAGGGGGAGAAATATACAAGATATAAAAAAAACAGCACTTTTAAAACGAAGTAAAAAAAAAAAAAAGAAGACGAATATGAAAAGAATACATGCAGTTAAAAACAATTAAGAAAAAAAATAATAAAGAGAGACCATGTGTTAGAGTGTTGAGAACATTGAAAGCGTCGTTCATTCTCCTCTCCAGACAGCCTCACGTGAACCTCATTAGCACTTGGCCCTATTTACTCACTCTCCGCCTCGATAGAGGATATGCATTGCCAGGTCTTGTAAAATTAGCCTGGTCTCTGGCGCAAGGGGTATCTATCCGTGATTTTCTCACGCGTCACGACATGCTCCTGTCACTCTGAGGTCGCAGTAACATTCTCTATCTGTCATGTGTGAGCATCCTTAAGGAAATAAAACTACCATCAATAACAAAATGAATAGAATTCTGAGTAAATATTCTATAAGAAAGGTGCAGAGAAATGTTTGATAAGCGCGTACGTTATCAGAACTTAGAAGACATAAAACAGATTTCGATAACGCTAGGAAAAACAACCAAAATGGCAGTTCATAGACGGTTGAGCATAGCAGTTAACAGCAAACATCAGCTACGACATAAGAAGAAAGCTTCCACTTGGTAATATTCCCTTTCCTAACTTGGAGGAGAGCAATGTAAATACACAGATTTCGGATCTGGCTTTATTATATTTTTCTGAATTCGTTCTAGTATGACAGCTTAAGCACCACTTTTTGTGACTTTTTTGGGTGATCGGTGCCATTTAGTGATTTGTGCTTTTTGGTGATCTGTGCAATTTGATGATCGATGCCATTTGGTGATCTGTGCTACTTGGTGATCTGTACCATTTGGTGATCTGTACCATTTGGTGATCTGTACCATTTGATGATCTGTACCATTTGATGATCTGTACCATTTGGTGATCTGTACCATTTGATGATCTGTACCATTTGGTGATCTGTACCATTTGATGATCTGTACCATTTGATGATCTGTACCATTTGGTGATCTGTACCATTTGGTGATCTGTGCAACTGTTTGATTATGCTATTTTGTGGTCTGTGCCCAGGCAGCGGGTTTCCAGCCTGCACTTCACAATTTTGAACTGCTAACGGTTCTTTAACGTGCTTAACTTGAAGACGGGACCTATGTTTTATCGTTCGTCTCCGATATGACTAGTAACCTGATCTCACCTACATTAGCGATCTCTGGAAAACAATATCCAGATGGCTCCACGAGGGAACGAACCGAGTACCATTGAAACGAGAGGCGAGCACATAACCTCTACGCCACAGATACGCCACAGATACGCCACATATTTTCTAATTATAAACAACAAGATTTAGAAAAGTACAAGTAAACACATGTCCTAGAGCTTCGTGTTGAGAATGTTCTATGAAGATGATATTGTGTTCAACACAATACTAGAGAGGCAACAGAGAGGCAACGACGCAAACGATTCATAGCAGGTCTGATTCTCTCTTTATTTCTCTCCATCCATCCTTCTCTTCATTCTCTCGACTTGACCACTCTACACATTCTCCTTAGATAAACAGTGGAGCGTGCGTGATACTGGTTGTCATTTAGAAGCCCACCAGTAACTTTACTCAGATTCAGAACGTGCCAGATTGAAACGCTCATAATTTACAAAATGGTTCTTAATATGGTGGACAATAGCATCATTTTCCAGTGTGCTCCTGGCAATGTTTTAGAAGACGCTTCGGAAACAATAGCATTGCTCTGAATGTAAACTGTCAAATCAATGACCCTGAAAACCATTCATTTGGAAGTTGCTGCCTTCAAAGATATTGAAAAGAACCGTGCATGAAGCATATAATACCATAATCTTTCAGGAATAAAGAAGAAGAATATTTCTACTAGTATTGACATTATCTAGTTTTATTCTTTATAACATATGAGTTCAGATTTCTTCTGAGCATTTCTTTCAAAAGACGATCATTTCTATTGTTTTTTCCGAAATTGTTATTGTACAGTTTGTTACTGTTACACGTTGTGTGTTTTGAAATGTTGAAAGTATATTGTGGAGTTTATAAATAGTATTTAATAATGAGTTTCTTGCAAATTTCTGTAGCTCTTTCTTGTGATGAGGTAGCTGGCCTCACGCACAAGTCCTCCTCCTTTTCATTTGGGCTTGGAACCGGCATTAGTAGGTTCAAGGAGACACTGAAACGAACTTTGCTGAGAGAGGCAGGAAATATCGGTCTCAGTTCCATGGAGGAGATTGAGCTAGTTGCACAGGATAGAACGGTAGTGAGAAATTACTTGCAGGCCCTATGTAACGTATAACGGTACGAGAGGAATTATTATTATTATTATTATTTAATAATGAAGGGCTTAGTTGAAAAGGGGCTTATCCAACATTTTTACAATTCTGAAAAAAGAGCAAAGATTTTTGAGAGCATTAAATTTTCATCTTCATTTCATCTTCAATAATACAAATAAAATTGTTGGGGATATCCTACAGTAATGAACTTTTAACGTACATACTACATGGCTCCAGGTAGCATCCTTTCATGAAAAACCCCTTATTTTGATGGAAGAATGCGATAGGTCAGTCTTCCAATAAGCTCTTCAATAACAATATATGGCAGCTCGCCCGTATGGTACCGGGAACACAAGGAAGCAAAGAATAGTACCACTGCAACCTACAATGCATGTCGTAAGAGGCGACTGATGTAGGCCCTAGGGGTGCTACCCTAGTAAATAAAAAGCAGTGTAGAAATCGGATGTGCTGGCCTACTTGTAGGCGCATAACTGGCACAACGTAAATCGCTCTTAGACTCAGATCACATACAAATCACACAGAGTGGTTGACAGGTGGTCGATATGGAGCGTTGGAAGAAGAAGACCGTAGAAGAAGACGTGATATATTTAAGTAGTGGATGTCAGTGTATGCTAGTGCTTAAGTATAGGACTATAGGACTATAGTATACTCGTATAGAGAGAAATAGTCAAGACTTCAGTGGGGAATGGGGAAAAAAAAGATGTGTGTTTAAACGTACAAGGGTCCATACTTCAAGTATGACACGCATTATTATGTCGAGATGACATCCAGTTCAGATTCAAGCAGATTAAGATACCAGGGGGTTAACTGTCAGTTTCTGAAAACTTCCGTCTTAATAGAATCAACAGGTCGCTATTAAGTGTTATTACGTTTGACGACTTCATTGCTAGGCAATATCTTGCAAACAGAGTGAATATAATGTAATACAGATAAGAAATAAGGACAGCCGGGCTGGTTTAATCTGATAAGACATAAGGTAATAACTGCAGGTGTCCAGACATGATCAATCAAGGAATCGGGAGGTATGAATTGCTAGGGAAGTTCCTTCCTAAATATAATGGCTATTAAGAATGGCTCGCTGATTGTGTTGGTAAGGACGCTCGTATTGCTAGGCTAGGCGATGGGTGTCGTAAGAAATGAGGGTAAGTGGTTCGAATCCCGTGTTTGTCTGTTTCTTTTTACGGAAGGTCTTAATACCTGTACACTGTTTATTTGTTTATCATATTCGTTACTTCCGTTGCTTCCTCTGGGGTTCTTGCAAAAACTCTTTGTTCTCTTTGTAAATAGAAACAATTACATGCCTGACTACACAGATTATGTTGTGTTGCTTTCTGGTCCTTCCTTCCTTTGGTTCACTTGAAATATTGTCTATATATTCAATGTTGTCTCTTGTATGAACTTCACTGTCTTTTGTAGCTCACACAGAGGTCTGTGTAGTTTCTGTCTAGTGTTGTTTCGTCAAGCCAGTGAGTTTGTCTCAGTGTATCATATTCGGGGCAGTCTTGAAATATGTACTTTGCAGTCTGGTGTACCTGTCCACATGTACACATGGCTGAATTGACAATTATGAATTTTGTATACATGTGACTGTGGAGTCGATTGTGTCCTGTTCTAAAGCGCAAAATGACAACTTGTTCCAATCTGCTCATATTATAGTAATCGTTTTGTGGCTTTCTGATTGGTTTAATCATCCTTTTCTTTTGGTGGTAGATAACTGGCACTTTGCTTTGTGGTAATTTCAAGCTATTTCGAACGGATATATATATATATACATTTAAGCCTTTCACTCCGTAAATAGTATTTACCTCCGGACAAGTTTATATTGCAATGTCACTCGAGTGGTTACCGGGGCCCAAAATTAGGTGTAAAGAATAGAACCGCTGTTACCTGCCATGCTTGTCGTAAGAGGCGATTAAGGGGGTTTGGCTGAAATCGGATGCACGTGTCCTAAACGTGTAGAAGTCTACGCAATTAGGGGCCTACCAAACCAATGTGCTTGCCCGCCTGCCCAGCGTGTTCGTAGCGCGTTGGACTATGGGAAACTAGCCCTCTGTGAGTGCGGGTTCAATTCCGTGGGCTGGCAGAAAAGCCACAGGTTCCCCAGATTTATGGTGTTCGTGGCACCGAACCGAAGGGTTACGATGTCCATGGCACCGAGCCGAAGAGTTGAAAGCTTAAGTGCTTCTGGATCGGAAAAAAACCCCCCAAAAACCCAATGGGCAACGTATACACGTTCTTGGCAAAGATCAAACATATCACAAAGAGTGATTAAAATTAGTCGTAAAGAACGAACGCAAAGAAGAAGAAGATATTGAAATGTATACTTAATGAGCTATTATACAGGTTTTGTATCATGTTAAAACATACCACAAACCAATATATCGGCACAGAAGTCGCACGTGTGGTACCTGGCCCCCCCCCAAGGAAAGCAAAGAATAGTGCGACACGGCATGTCGTAAGAGGCGACTGATGTATAGCCTAAGGAAGCTATCCTAGTAATTAAAAAAGCATCGCAGAAATCGGATGTGCTGGCCTACTTGTAGGCACATAACTTCACAATGTAAAATCGCTTTTAGGCTCAGATCACATACAAATCACACAGAGTGGTTAACAAGTGGTTGAAATAGAGCGTTCAAAGAACAAGAACAAGAGGTAGTCGTTCGCAATGCTCTCTAGCTATCGTTCTTCGACTCTTCTCACATTAATTGTATACATATAAATGGTGTTGCTGTTGCTAAGTGGTAACGCCGGTTGCATTGCGTTCATAAGTACGAATCCACATAACACCATTCTGTTCACGTGATTTTTCCTTAGCATTGTTACAAGAGCTACGGTGTTCGTGCTTTGCGAAATAATTTCGACAGCTGTCGTTTCAAACAGAAAAGCCTCTCAGTATTTATAATGGATACTGAGAACGAGGTTCAGAATGGAGGCATATTAGAAAGAAAAAAATATATCAAACAAAGGGAGAAAACGCTGTTATTTCAGAAAAATTGCATTTCAAAATTTCTAGGTTTAGTCCCCGGATGAAATAATTACTGCTTTTACTAAACAGTATCGATTATAATTACCGCCCGTGTGTAGCCGGAGCTCGCAAGGGGAGTAATAATAGTAATATTGCGACATATAAGGCGACTGAGGTAGGAGCCTAGAGAAAATACCCTAGTAAATAAAAAGCATCGCAGAAACTGTGCACACAACTGGCACACAGTACAATCGCTCTTAAGCGCAGATTACATACAAATCACAAAGAGTATTTAACAAGTGGTCGATATGGAGTGTTAAAAAAAAAAGAAGAATATAGTTATTATATTTTTACCATACCATTAGTTTTTACTTTAACGCTTTCATTCTTCTATTGCATTATATATCACATATTGATTTCGTGTTCTGTCGACAGTACCTCGCTTGAGTGCCTCTCTATTGACTGTGTTCCACCAATCTGTATGCCTGTTCTGACTAACAATAATAATAGTCGTCCATCGCTAGCGATGATGACAATAACAACAACCTCAGACGTGTGCTTAACGCCCGAGTGGTTACCGAGGCCCAAGTTTGGGGTGTAAAGAATAGAACCACTGTTACCTGCCACGCATGTCGTAAGAGGCGACTAAGGAGGTTTAGATGAAATCGGATGCACGTGTCCTAAACATGTAGAAGTTTATGTGTTTAGGGGCCAACCAAACCAATGTGCAACGTATACGCGTTCTTGGCAAAGATCAAACATTTCACAAAGAGTGATTAAAATTGATTGTAAAGAACGAACGCAAAGAAGAAGAAGAGGAAGACAACGTGTGTTTCTGCACCTCTCTGGTGTGTATGGAGGTGATTGTAGAGTCCAATCCTAGAACACAATCCCCTACCACAGGTGGGACATACATGATCAAGGTTAGACATTTGGCTACCACCCGAGTGTGCAGTACAACTGGAAAGCCCAGCAGAGGTAACGCCAGTGCGCGTTTCCGCTCGCAGGGAACTATTGCTGCCTTGTAGTTGATTGGGGAGAATCAAAGTTTAGCGGAGCAAACCGTACACAAAACTGGACGGTAGGCAAACCAAGCAGTCAATTAACAAGACTGGTATAGCTGGGCAGATGACGCTCATCAGCCGGGAGGGCAGGTCGTCTACGGGTCGCTGCCCTGAAAGACAATAGCAGCCTGCTGCCTTGTGGGTTTTGGATGGAAACAGCAAAAGGCTAACGGAGATCGAACCGTACACAAACGCTGATTGAAACTGAACACACCACCTACAGATAAGCACCTGAGCTCCAATTAGTACTGAAGTCTGTGTACGTACATCCAGTTCTGATGTTTGACTGTTTATACTCGCATATCACGATATAATGATAAAAACAGCTTAAGAACGATCGTGAGAGAGAGAGAGAGAGAGAGAGAGAGCGAGAAAGAGACATTTGGCTGTTGTATGTTCTGTCTTTTCGTGCAGCTCGTTTTGTTTGTGCCTCAACGGCACGACGATTCTTTGCTATACGAGTTCCTCTTGTATTGTTACAGCGCTACATTTGGCGATCCTGCGCCAAGGGATTCCCAGCATGTAGGTGTCTATATCGAAACATTTGGGAGCAGAGGCACTCTAAAATGTTCTGACTAGGTTTATTACTAAATTACAGGGGCTGAATAATTCAGATATGCACATCTTAAAATATTACGGTTACAAAAGTGTTAAAATGAAATTTAAAATAAAATATATCCAGTGGTTGAGACGATCTTGTATTAACAAATGTTGAACATTGATAGCAAAACTATAATTATATAGGACCCTCTATGGCGTAGAGATTAGGTGCCCGTTTTTAGGTGCCGAAGTTATCAAGTGTGCTCCCTCATGTAGCCATCTGGATATTTGTTTCAGAGATCCCTGATCTCAGAGTAGGTGAGTTCGTGTTCCTATTCCTATCGGAGGCGGACGATAAAACGTAGGTCCCGTGTTCAATGTGAGCAAGTAAAAGAACCCTTAGCAGTTCAAAATCGAGAAGAGCAGGCTGAAAAGCAGCTGCCCGAACACAGTTCATTAGAAAAGATTAAAAATAAAATTCCTACATTAATATATTCACTGTCTTCAAAATTACATCGGGGATCCTCGCCGGTGCAACGGAGTTCGTGCACTGCAGCTGAGATCTTCCTGTGTAAAAAAGAGATTGGAGCACACATGGTAACCCATCAAAGTACATCCAATCAATCAATTAATCAATCAAACTATAGTGGCATAAAAACGGGTTTTGAATGAATGCTATATATTCACCTTACTGCGAAGTGTATCTTGCCTTGCATACGACTTTCTTTGATAAACACTTTGATTTCATTTCCTACAGTTATATATATATATATCGCCCAAGTGATTATCGTGCCCAAATTAGGGGTTGTAAAGAATAGAACCACTGTTACCTGCCACGCATTACGTAAGAGGCGACTAAGGAGATAGATCGTGGAGCTAGCTAACCCACCCAGTAAAAACACTTGCAAGCTACAGAAAGCACCACCAAGGAAATCCATAGCTCGCAACCCGAGAAAGAAGGAAGATCTCCCAAGGACGGACTTGTATAATGCGTAGAGAGTGAAGAGGTCTGGAAAATATGGCATTGGATAGGAGGGCTTGGAAGGCCATAGTTGCGAACCTGTGCCTCCCTAAGGGTAAAGAATATATATATGTTATAGATAACACAAAGCTAAGCGATCGGAGATCTATGTGGATAAGTGGTTAAGTCGTTGCTTTGTGTTCCGTTGGTCGTGGGTGCGAATCCGGACCCCACCGTTATGTTCACGAGTAAATGTATTTTTCCAGAGATCGTTAGAGTTGTTGCCGGAGCTACAGAGTTCCTGCTTTGTGCAGTACTCTCTGCAGGTGACGTGCAATTTATGTGGAAAGGGACCGAACATATATGATAAAACCCGGTACAGTGAAATCAATCCTTTGTCTGTAGACCTTTAGCAGCAAAGTGAGCAATACCACACGGGATGAGGGCAAGACCTTACATCAAATAAGAACGTTTCCACCAGTTTATGGCACTTTCCTGTAAACGGCTAAATCAGATATCTCCACTTTGTGATCGTAAATGTCGGTTAATCAGGCAGTAGTAAATCAACAATCTCCGCACTCTCGTTAGTGAGGAAACAGAGTTATCCCTACTGACCAGTTCTTACCCTTCCTCTTGAGTTTCCATGTACCATAAATTATCATGTTCAGCTCTTCTTGTCCTGTCTGGTTGAGAGTTTTGTTGCCGACAGCAAGGCTCATAAATTTGCCAGTAATTGGTATCACAATTTTTAATGCCTTTCTGGTGATACTCGAGAAACTACATTCCATATACAGGAAGCAGTGGCGGCTCGTCATTAAGGGCCAGTGGGGTCAGACCCCACCAAAAATCATGTACAACTAATATACAACCTAACCCAAAACAATGATTTTTCTGAAACTTTTTTTGTCCGGCCCCACCAACAAAAATGATCACGAGCCGCCACTGACAGGAAGCATGTGGGATGAGATCATCTTGAAGGGCATATGTGAGGCGGAGTTAGCTGTGACTTGGAGAGAGAGAACACATGTGTGTAGCCGGAACTCGCAAGGGGAGCAAAGACTAATAACACTGAGACCTACAAGGTATAACTAAGAGGCGATTGAGGTAGGGGCGTATGGATGTTATCCTAGTAAAAAAAAAGCGTCGCAGAAATCGGATGTAATTGTAGGTGCATAACTGACACAACGTACAATCGCTGTTAGGCTCAGATCATAAACAAATCACAAAGAGTGGATAAGAAGTGGTTGATATGGAACATATTAAGAAGAAAGAGAGAGAGAAAAAGAATGAAGATGTGAGTAAAAGAAACATAAAGTAAAGGAACACATTTTGTTACTAGTGGGATTTTCTAGCTTATACTGTAGTAAGCTCGATCACAATCCAATCGCACCTGGTTCAAACTCCACGGCGGGCAAGTTTGAAAGATAAGTCGTTTCCGTGGGATTTTTACGAAAGGTAAATATAGACCGTTCATAAAGCAATGGCAAACTACTGAACGTATAAGTGGTGCCTATAAAATCACTGACTCATTTACTGTTGTTCATGGCTACGTCCTGTAAACTATATGCCACGACTTACGAAGACATTCGTGTTTTATACCTATCTACCTATCTACCTATCTATCTACCTACCTACCTCCTACCACCACCTACCTACCTACCTACCTACCTATCTGCTATCTACCTACCTACCTACCTACCTACCTATCTACCTATCTAGCTATCTACCTACCTACCTACCATCTACCACCTACCTACCTCCTACCATCTACCTATCTAGCTATCTACCTATCTAGCTATCTACCTATCTAGCTATCTACCTATCTACATTCATCTACTATCTACCTATCATATATCTACCTCATCTATCTACCTATCTATCTACCTATCTACTATCTACCTATCTATCTACCTACCTACTATCTACCTATCTACCTATCTACTATCTATCTACCTCATCTACCATCACTATCTACCTATCTACCATCACCATCTACCATCACCATCCTGTATTCATGTCGTGACTCTCAGCATTCAAGGTATGCCAGGAGTTCTTCCAGCAAGTCTCATCAAGTGCGTCTCGTATATGGTGATTTCTATTGTTCAGTTAATTGCATATCCTTTACAGGACTTTGCGAATCAACCCCAGCTTTGTAATGCTGTTTGTGATTTGTCTAGGCATTATTACGTTCAGTAGTTTGCCATTGCTTTCTGAACGGTGGTGCCATCGTCCTTTGTTAAAATCCACGCGAAACAATTTGCAACCAAACTGTCCGCAGCGAGATTCGAACTCAAAACGTCGAGGTTAATAGACCGAGTCACTAACCCCTAGGCCACAGACGCCACAGATTCCTACTACCTCAGTTATTTATGTTCTGCATCGTTTGCTAGGGCAACCTTTTTCCTTGAAAACATTGTATATGAATAGTTGTGCTCGTTGTGTTGTAGTGTGAGTTGTGTTGTAGTGTGAGTTGTGTTGTAGTGTGAGTTGTGTTATAGTGCTCGTTGTGTTGTAGTGTGAGTTGTGTTGTAGTGTGAGTTGTGTTATAGTGTGAGTTGTGTTATAGTGCTCGTTGTGTTGTAGTGCTCGTTGTGTTGTAGTGCTCGTTGTGTTGTAGTGCTCGTTGTGTTGTAGTGCTCGTTGTGTTGTAGTGCTCGTTGTGTTATAGTGCTCGTTGTGTTGTAGTGCTCGTTGTGTTGTAGTGTGAGTTGTGTTGTAGTGCTCGTTGTGTTATAGTGCTCGTTGTGTTGTAGTGTGAGTTGTGTTGTAGTGTGAGTTGTGTTGTAGTGTGAGTTGTGTTGTAGTGCTCGTTGTGTTGTAGTGCTCGTTGTGTTATAGTGCTCGTTGTGTTGTAGTGTGAGTTGTGTTGTAGTGTGAGTTGTGTTGTAGTGCTCGTTGTGTTATAGTGCTAGTTGTGTTGTAGTGCTCGTTGTGTTGTAGTGTGAGTTGTGTTGTAGTGCTCGTTGTGTTATAGTGCTCGTTGTGTTGTAGTGTGAGTTGTGTTGTAGTGTGAGTTGTGTTGTAGTGTGAGTTGTGTTGTAGTGCTCGTTGTGTTGTAGTCCCTGTTGTGTTATAGTGCCTGTTGTGTTGTAGTGTGAGTTGTGTTGTAGTGTGAGTTGTGTTGTAGTGCTCGTTGTGTTATAGTGCTCGTTGTGTTGTAGTGTGAGTTGTGTTGTAGTGCTCGTTGTGTTATAGTGGTCGTTGTGTTGTAGTGTGAGTTGTGTTGTAGTGTGAGTTGTGTTGTAGTGCTCGTTGTGTTGTAGTGTGAGTTGTGTAGTAGTGTGAGTGGTGTTGTAGTGTGAGTTGTGTTGTAGTGTCAGTTGTGTTGTAGTGTCAGTTGTGTTGTAGTGTGAGTTGTGAACGGTAATCGTGTTTTTAGGCCGAACCATTTAACTTGTTGTCTCTTACTATGCACTAGTGTTGTTTCTACCATGTTTCTAATCGTCTCGATATGATTAACTCTTAGATTGCCTTGCTACCCCAGTCAGTTTTTGTTATTTATACTCACCGGTTTAGTTAGGTATGAACAGGTCAATCTACCCACATTCCCCCAAAAAAATCCCGACCTTGCCATGTTCCTCAGACGCTCACTCTATCTCTCTAAGTGAATTCTACACGTTCAGTCTCTGTCTCTTCAACATGTTCTCGCCCCACATGCATTTTATTAAAATATTTCCCCTTCGCCTTCTTACATTTTCTATCTTCATATTTATTATTGTTTGCACATCTTTATACAGTTTGTTGCCCGCCTGTCCAGCGTGTTCATAGCGCGTTCGACGACGGGTGATAAGCCTCCTGTGAGTACAGTTCAATTTCAAGGGCTGGCAGAAAAGCCCCAAGTTCTCCATATTTATGGTGTTCGTGGCACCGAACCGAAGGGTTACGATGTCCATGGCACCGAACCGAAGGGTTACCATGTCCATGGCACCGAGCCGAAGAGCTGAAAGCTCAAGTGCTTCTGAATCGAAAAACAAAAATACAGTTTGTTCCACCCTGTGTTTGATTTCAATTTGTTTTGTACCTGTTTAAAAATATGAAAAAAAAAGTAAATTTGTGATTGCTGCTCATCGTATTTTTAGCAGTTATCTCTTTCACTGTCTGTATGTTTGTTGATAGTTCTATCTATCTATATATCTCTTCACAGTCATTACGAAGCGAGATGGCTCTATTTCTGCATTGTGATGTTTTGCTGACATCGACAGGTAGCCTCATATTCAACTTTATTTAATTACAACGACTACGCACTATGAAGGTGCAGTAACAACATAAAGACATCAAGAACACATTTTTATGAAAAATATATTTAACAAAAATATCATATGGTAATATTGGAGGATACAGTGTTATACGCACATTTATCTGTGATCAACGGCACTCAATATGAGATATTATGTTATGTTATGCGATCGACGTCATGGCATATTGGGCATTCCCATTCGTGATCTATCCTCCGCTGCAGCAGCCATCCCAAAGTCCATTTGCTCACCGTACCCATGAGAAGTGGATTACTATATCTTCTCTCTCTACCACGAAGACGACACTGTCTGGCATGTCCACACTTAACGCCTAATTTTCGAACTCGTTCCAGTGTTATATGAGATGTGGTAAACGTCATGCCAGCCTCATTTACTTTGCTGTCCCTGTGGTGCCGGGGCCCGCAATGGAAGCAAAGAATAGTAACACTGCGAACTACAAAGTTCGTGCTTTGTGCAATACTCTCGGCAGGTGGAGTGCCATTTCTGCGGAGAGGGACCGAGCCATATGGGGTAAAACCCGGTGCAATGAAGTCAATCCTTCGGCTTTAAAACCCTTTTAAACTACAAAGCATGTCATAAGAGGTGACAGATGTAGGACCTAGGAAGGATACCCTAGTAATTAAAAAGCAGAAATCGAATGTGCTGGAATGTGTAGGCGCATAACTGGCACAACTTACAATCGCTCTTAGGCTCAGATCACATACAAATCACACAGAGTGGTTAACAAGGGGTCGATATGGAGCATTGGAAGAAGAAGAAATATTTACTTTCCGATTTCCTGTGTATCAAATTGAGACTGCATACGAGTCATCTATGAGTCATTTACGAGTCATCTATGAGTCATCTACGAGTCATCTATGAGTCATCTACGAGTCATCTATGAGTCATCACGGTCAGCAAAACGTTAAATTCCCACTATAAAATTTGAACCTGAGGTCACACGCCTACATAGCAAGCGGACTAACCACTACCCTAAAGCGGCTATCAGAAGGTGCGGTGCATATACATAATTTCTCATTGTAATTATTTATGATACTGATACTAGACTACACCTATTTATGTAGGAGTGTCATTATCTGTCATATTAGGCATCGTTAAAACAATAGCAGGGCGTAAAATGGAAGGAAGGCTGGATAAACAACAAGGCAATGAGCTGAGACGAAAGTCTTGTTACAAGGATGAAACGAACTAGAAGTCACTGAGTGTCATTGCACACAAAAAATGGAAAGAATTTACAAGAGAAAAATCGAGTCATTTCCTCAATAATAGTTAGAAATAATAAAAGGGTAAAGATCGTAAGAACATACTACATGGATACACGTGTTACTAGACGGATACACGTGTCCCTAGATGGATACACGTGTTACAAGACGGATACACACGTTACTAGACGGATACACGTTACTAGACGGATAAACGTGTTCTTAGACGGAAACACGTGTTACTAGACGGATACACATGTTAATAGACGGTAGCACGTGTTACTATACGGAAACACATCTTACTAGATGAATACACATCTTACTAGACGAATACACATGTTACTAGACGAATACACATCTTACTAGACGAATACACATGTTACTAGAATGATAAACGTGTTACTATACGGATACACATGTTACTAGACGAATACACATCTTACTAGACGGATACACATGTTACTAGAATGATAAACGTGCCCATAGAAGAAGAATTTTCGAGTCATTGTAAGAAGCTTCTGTTCGGACAAACGTGTGTCCACATCAACGATACCCACAACAATCAACTTTATAGATAGATTGAGTGATTGACTGATTGATTGATAGGACCATCATCATTACACTTCGGTAAATTACCATATGTGCTTCGATCTCTTACTTACTCAGAATGATCTCTGCTGCAGTGCACGTACTCCATAGCACCGACGCGGGTCGCCGATGTAATTTAGAAGATGGTTAAAAATATTTTGAAGAAATTTTATTTGTAAAAACACTTCTAATTAATTTTTCTCCGGGCAGAGGCAATCCAGCCTGCTCTTCTCGATTTTGAACTGTCAAGGGTTATTTTACGGGCTCAAATTGAACACATAACCTACGTTTTATCATCCGTCTCCGATACGACTAGGTACTCAATCTCACCTGCATTGAGATCAGGAATCTTTTGAAAAATAACTAGATGGCTTCACGAGGGAGCGAACCTGGTACATTTGGCACGAGATGCAAGGACATAACCTCTACGTCACAGAGAACCCGAACCCGAACTACTAGATAGATAAAACATAGTCAATAGCATCGTCTATTTCAACAAATCTAACTGCACTTTATTCTCAAAAACTATCCAAATTAAAATTATTTAACACAGCGCATCTCAACCTTCCTAATGCCGCAACCCTTTAATATAGTTCCTCATCTTGTGGTGATCCCCAACCATAACATTATTTTCGTTGCTACTTCATAACTGTAATTTTGCAACTGTTATGAGTCGTAATGTAAATATCTGATATGCAAGATGTATTTTCATTGTTACAAATTGAACATAATTAAAACATAGTCTTCTTTTTCTTCTTTGCGTTCGTTCTTTACGACTAATTTTAATTACTCTTTGTGATATGTTTGATCTTTGCCAAGAACGCGTATACGTTGCACATTGGTTTGGTAGGCCCCTAAACGCATAAGACTTCTACACGTTTAGGACACATGCATCCGATTTAAGCCAAACCTCCTTAGTCGACTCTTACGACAAGCGTGACAGGTAACAGTGGTTCTATTCTTTACACCCCAAATTTGGGCCCCGCTAACCACTCAGGCGGGTAGGCCCTAAAACAGACTTCTACACGTTTAGAACATGTGCATCCGATTTCAGCCTAACCACCTTAGACGCCTCTTACGACATGCGTGACAGGAAACAGTGGTTCTATTCTTTACACCTCAAATTTGAGCCCCGATAACCACTCGAGCCTGAAGCATAGTGATTAATCACAAAAACAATATGTTATTATATATTGTGAAATATTTATTTCTAATTATAATAAATATGTGTTTTCCGATGATCTTATGCGACCCTTGTAAAATGGTCGTTCGACCCCCCAAAGTGGTCGCGACCCCACAGGTTGAGAACCACTGATCTAAGACATTCTATTTACTGCATACTCCACTCAGAAATGTGAAAAATGTGGAAGAAGAAGGAAAGTAGCAAATCGCAAGTAAACAAACTCAGCAACTAAATACACATAGATGGTTCCATTTACTTTACTCTGAAATATATTTTTCTCCTTCCAATTAATATTTGATAATATGTCTCTTCGTTAGATCTGCCAATCTTCAGAGTCTCTAGGGAATAAGCCTCTCGGTTTGTTTGTCTATCTGGTCTTGCATGAAAGCTTTATACAAGCGGGCACATATTTGGCATGTCACGTCTAATTTATAAAGGATTAGAATCCTATTATAAATAATATCTGATCCTAGTTACCATTCCCATGACAGTCTGACCAGTTTAATTTGCTGTTTATCTGTAGAACTGATCTGTTCCATCGTTAACAAATGTTAAAAGAAAGTGATTGACGTGTTCATATAGTGACGTGTTCAGATATTGACATGTTCAGATATTGATATGTTCAGGTATTGACATGTTCAGATATTAACATGTTCAGGTATTGACCTGTTCAGATATTGACATGTTCTGATATTGACATGTTCAGATATTGACATGTTCTGATATTGACATGTTCAGATATTGACATGTTCAGATATGGACATGTTCTGATATTGACATGTTCACATATTGACATGTTCAGATATTGACATTTTCAGATATTGACATGTTCAGATATTGACATTTTCAGATATTGACATGTTCAGATATTGACATGTTCAGATATTGACATGTTCAGATATCGACATGTTCAGATATTGACATGATTGACTTCATTGCGCCGGGTTTTCCCTATTGAGGTCGGCCACTCTTTACAGACCTGGCACTCGCCATGTCGAGACTATTACACAAAACACGAACTCAGGCAACAATCCTGGGGATCTCTGGAAAAAAAAACCTCGTGAACTGAACGGCGGTATTCGAACCCTCAACCAGCGTGAGTGGTTACCGGGACCCAAATTTGGGGTGTAAAGAATAGAACTACTGTCACCTGCCACGCATGTCGTAAGAGACGACTAAGGAGGTTTGGCTGAAATCGGATGCACATGTCCTAAACGTGTAGAAGTCTATGCATTGAGGGTCCTACCAAACCAATGTGCAACGTATACACGTTCTTGGCAAAGATCAAACTTATCACAAAGAGTGATTAAAATTGGTCGTAAAGAACGAACGCAAAGAAGAAGAAGAACAAGGAATCTCTGGAAAAATATCCAGCGAATCTGGTACCTTTGACAGGAGAGACGAGTACCTAACCTCTACATATGTGCTTTTGCTTATTCACGCGTTTAAAGCACTTTTTCACAATCTGTAGCTGTAGTAATCGTTTCTCGTGTCAATAATTCCAGACGATACTTACTTTTGTGATTATGATAATAATGTTCATTACTGTTTCTGACATTGCTACAACTTTACTCTATCTAACACTTATTGATTCCGTGCTGAAGAATAGTAAAGTACATCACGCCTTCTTTCCTTTCGTTCGCTTGAACTATTGTCTATATATTCAACGTTGTCTCTTGTATAAACTTCACTGTCTTTTGTAGCTCACACAGAGCTCTGTGTAGTTTTATGTTCAGTGTTGTTTCATTACGCCAGTGAGTTTGCCTCAGTGTATCATATTCGGGATAACCTTGAAGTACGTGCTCTGCAGTCGGATGTGCCTGTATAGCTTGTCCTGAGCAGAACTATGCAACCCAAAGAGTTCTTCGGAATTTCTCTCTCTCGTAGGCCAGATGTCCCGACTCTGCAGCCGTCCTGTTCATACCATCAATGACATCGTGTCTCCATCTTCTCCGTGGTCTTCCTCTTCTTCTCTTTGCCGGTATGCCTTCTTCTATGAAGGTCTTCTCCATCCCCTCGTAGAATCAGCCAGTTTTACTTGATTTTGAGTTCTTTATGGATATATATATATATTTGTTCATCTTCTCTGTTCATGAATGATTAGGGAGTCAAATACTTTACTCATATACTCATATTATGCGAGTGTATTTCTACTGATTGATTGATTGATTGAGAGGGCCATCATCATTGCATTTCGGTGAATAACCATGTGTGCTCCGATCTATTTCTTTCACAGGAAGATCTCAGCTACAGTACACAAATTCCGTAGCACCGACGGGAGTCCCAGATCTAATTTGGAGGATGGTAAAAATATTTTGTAGGAATTTTATTTAAAAAAAAACTTTTCTAATTAATTTTTCCCGAGGTAGAGGCTTTCCACCCTGCTCTTCTCGATTTTGAACTGCTAAGGGTTCTTTTACGTGCTCAAATTGAACACAGAATCTAAGTTTTATCCGTCCGTCTCCGATAGGACTTGTAACTAAATTTAACCTACACTGAGACCAGAGATCTCTGATAAAATATGCTGGTGGCTCAACGAGGGAGCGAACCGGTTACATTTGGCAAGGGAGGTGAGTACCTACCCTCTATGATACAGAGACTTCTAATTTGTTAAGATTTCCTATACTTATGAGATCGCTAAGAGAACCATTATATTTCATCTTCAACGTTACAACTCCTGTTCTAGGTCTCGCTGGCGTAGAGTTTAAGTGCTCTCCTCTCGTTCCAAAGGTAACCGATTCGATCCATCGTGGAGCCATCAGGATATGTTTCCAGAGATCTCTGATTTTAGGGCAGCTGAGATCGAGTTCCTAGTCAGATCGGAGATGGACGATAAAACGTAGGTATCGTGTTCAGTTTGAGCATGTAAAGTGTAGACGTCTGTGGATCATCGACAGTGAGATCGATCACAACCCAAGAATACCTGGCTCAAACTCTGACGTGGGTCAGATCGGAAGAAAATTTCTCGCCGCGGATTTTTATGGACAGTAAAATAGACCTCACAATTCAGAAAGCATTGGCAAACTACTGAAAGTATTAATGGTGTCTAGAAAATCAACAAATCAGTATGATATATGAGGAAGCAAAAGTACGGATAAAATGTCCTAAAGAACAAACGGTTGAGAGATCACCCAGGTCACGAAAAGTATGAGGCACCCAGGGCCGTGCGGTATATTTTTCAGTATGATGCAAGTCTTCGAAATGCCGCCCCTTGAATATTGTTTTTTTCCTTAAAATAACCTTCAATTGTAAGTTTGCTTTTGATGATTATGTCACCCCCCTTACGGTGCCGCCTGATGCGGCAGCCTCTCTGTGTCATAGCACGACACGGGCCTGGATGCAGAGACCAACTTAGCAGAGAGAGACATGTTGTCATTTTCCGTCTACGAACTGGCACAATAGGCTGAGGTACCATCTGTTTAACAAATACAAAAAAGGCCCTTCTGACATATGCACATGTGACACCAGCAAGTTAATTAACAGAGACACATACTGCAAGAATATTCAACAAACACTTCTTCTTCTTCTTCTTTGCGTTCGTTCTTTACGACCAATTTTAATCACTCTTTGTTATATGTTTGATTTTGCCAAGAACGTGTATACGTTGCACATTGGTTTGGTAGGCCTCTAAACGCATAGACTTCTATGAGTTTAGGACACATGCATCCGATTTTAGCCAAACCTCCTTAGTCTTCTCTTACGACATGCGTGGCAGGTAACAGTGGTTCCATTCTTTACACCCCAAATTTGGGCCCCGGTAACCACTCGGGCGCAACAAACACTGAACAGATAGAAAACACTTGGCTATCCTAGTAAATAAAAAGCGTCGCAGAAATCGGATGTGCTGACCTACTTGTAGGCGCATAACTGGTACAACGTACAATCGATCTTGCGCTCGGATCACATACAGATTACAAGGAGTTTTTAACAAGGGGTCCATATGGAGCGTTCAAAAAAGAAATCCCTACTGCTTATTACATCAACAATAAAACAAGCTTAAATTTCAGCTTATACTTCATACCTGAATCCCGTTCCACTATCCGATGCCCGCAGTAGCCCCAACAGTTGAAGTCCATAAACCCCTTGCTATTAATAAAGTCTTATTTCAGCTCCCATGCAAGTTAATAGAACTGGCAATTAAATGTGTAACGTCACTATCACAAATCTCTTAAAATGTTTGCTCTAATCTTGTTCATATACTTTCTTAATGTCAACTTCAAGATAACGAATAAAACTACCCAGTTAAGCCATTAGAAGGAGTATGTTGTTACTTGTGTTTACTACGGATCATTACGCAATAATGGAACCAGCTCTGCCTATATTACAGGATCTGAAGCTGGTCTTTCTTGCTTCAATAACTCTATAAACATCATTGGTTTGTGTCTAATGGCTAATATAGCTGTATCTGCAGGAATAATACAAAGAAAGACTCCACGTTCTCGTCGTGTCTTATACTAAAGTGTATTTTTCCATACATCCGCTCTTCTAGAACGTTGAATATGTTTTAAAAAATATGAAGATTTAATCTCATAGTTCTTGATGAATATTTTTATATTGTTTGTTTCTTGAGACATCTTTAATAATTTTATAATATCACGTTCTTGATATATCATGGTTAGATTCATTGTTCTTCTACTGGTTTCTTTGTGACTTTAATTAAACAAATTCTTTGTCGTTGTTACATTCTTCTACTGGTTTCTTTGTGACTTTAATTACACAAATTCTTTGTCGTTGCTACATTCTTCTACTGGTTTCTTTGTGACTTTAATTACACAAATTCTTTGTCGTTGTTACATTCTTCTACTGGTTTCTTTGTGACTTTAATTACAAAAATTCTTTGTCGTTGCTACATTCTTCTACTGGTTTCTTTGTGACTTTAATTAAACAAATTCTTTGTCGTTGCTACATTCTTCTACTGGTTTCTTTGTGACTTTAATTACAAAAATTCTTTGTCGTTGCTACATTCTTCTACTGGTTTCTTTGTGACTTTAATTAAACAAATTCTTTGTCGTTGCTACATTCTTCTACTGGTTTCTTTGTGACTTTAATTACAAAAATTCTTTGTCGTTGCTACATTCTTCTACTGGTTTCTTTGTGACTTTAATTACAAAAATTCTTTGTCGTTGCTACATTCTTCTACTGGTTTCTTTGTGACTTTAATTAAACAAATTCTTTGTCGTTGCTACATTCTTCTACTGGTTTCTTTGTGACTTTAATTAAACAAATTCTTTGTCGTTGCTACATTCTTCTACTGGTTTCTTTGTGACTTTAATTACAAAAATTCTTTGTCGTTGCTACATTCTTCTACTGGTTTCTTTGTGACTTTAATTAAACAAATTCTTTGTCGTTGCTACATTCTTCTACTGGTTTCTTTGTGACTTTAATTAAACAAATTCTTTGTCGTTGCTACATTCTTCTACTGGTTTCTTTGTGACTTTAATTAAACAAATTCTTTGTCGTTGCTACATTCTTCTACTGGTTTCTTTGTGACTTTAATTAACAAAATTCTTTGTCGTTGCTACATTCTTCTACTGGTTTCTTTGTGACTTTAATTAAAAAAATTCTTTGTCGTTGCTACATTCTTCTACTGGTTTCTTTGTTTTAACGATGTCTATTTCTGTCCTAAATCCCAAACTCAAAGCTTTACTTTCCAATGTTCATTTCTACAAATATGTAAGATTATTTGTAGATGTATATATATTAATATGGTATTGTGCATATATATATATATATATATATATGGTGCAGAGAGGGAAAGGGATGATGGGATGTATGTAACGATATGGTTAAGTCGTTTGCCTTACGTTCCGAAGGTCTCTAGATCAAATTCAGACATCGTTGATAATAGAAAACAAAATAGCATTATTAATATGACAGCCGACAAGAATACCAACAGCAGAGACCATAAAACTTTGATGACAGAACAATACGTAAATGCCAAATCGTGGAGATTAGACATATATATATATATATATATATATATATATATATATCAGGTGTTCAACTTAAAAGCAGCCTATGTATGGAGCTAATCTGGCATATATGTATGGAAATGAGAAGGTTCAGTTATAATGTAGTATAGGTCAAGGTTGTGTGATGGTGTGTAATTGTAGTGCGGGAAGGGGCGATGAACAAATGTGACGTAGGACGAGCTAGTCAGAACCGGTTTAAATAGTACATATACACAACGCGATAGGTTATCTGGCAACTTTCGATTTGTCAATGGGGCTGCAATTATCTTGAACACCCTGTATATATATATATATATATATATATATATATATATATATATATATATATATATATATATATATTTGGCATATGAAATCACAATGAATATAATAAAACTAGTTATGCTCTCCTTCTTCTCTTCCATCATTTACTTCTTTATAGAAGTGTTAGAAAGGGGGTAATGTAGTGATCTTGTGTGTGCTTGTTTTAATGCACTTTGTAAGCTGATATTCATTTTCGTAAGGCTGTTATTGATGTTTTCTTCGCTCCATCTTTTGCGTGATCTTCCTCTTGCTTTGTACTCGATATACTTTTCTGTGTGACTCTCTGTGGTAGGCGATGCCAGGGCATTCTTGTCAAGTGTCCAAACCATTTAATCTGTTCTTCTTTTAGTTATGTTTGACAATGATAAAAGACTGGAGGATCAGAACACTCGTTTCATTATTTTCTAACATTAATAAATGTTCTAGTCTTCTTCTTCTTCGATCGCTCAATATCGACCACTTGTTAAACCCCTTTGTGATTTGTATGTGATCTGAGCCTAAGAGCGATTGCACGCTGTGCCAGTTATGCACCTATAAGAAGGTTAGCACTTCCGATTTCTGCGACGCTATTTATTCATTAGGTAGCTTCCTAGGCTCCTACCTCAGTCGCATGTTACGACATACCTTGTAGGTCGAAGTGTTACTATTCTTTGCTCCCCTTGTGGGCACTGGCAACACAGGGGTGGAAAACATAAGTAAACACTATATTAATATTTGGAGTGAAAGACACAAGAAAGACGTATACATGTATTAATATTTGGAGTGAAAGATAACAGACACAAGAAAGACGTATATTAATATTTGGAGTGAAAGATAAAATACATAAGAAAGACGTATATTCAGTGGCGGCTTGTGATCATTTTTGTTGGTGGGGCCGGACAAAAATTTTCGGAAAAATCATGGTTCTGGGTTAAGTTATATATTAGTATTTACATATTAGTTATGCATGATTTTTGGTGAGGCCCGGCCCCACTGGCCCTTAATGCCGAGCTGCCACTGCGTATTGTAATATTTGGAGCGAAAGATAAAAGATACAAGAAAGAGTGAAGGATGGAAAACATAAATAAATTCTTATTTTGAGCTTGATAATGACAATATTGACTGCGACAAATGACCTTACTATCATATAATAATAACTCACAAACGGATGTACAGTCTACAACAAATTGATTGGCTCTTCCTTCTCTCTTCCTTACACATCAACTATTGATTATTTATTGTCTGTGGTTACGGATATTGTGGTAATAAACGCAACGGCTCGTTTGCAAATTCATTACAAATTCCCCTGTTTACCATAAATAACCGTAAGTTAATACACATATTATCGTGGACTCCCGATGTTTTTGTGACCTAGTTAGTGTCAGTGTGGATGAGGTTAGATGTAAGTAATAAGTAAGATCACTGGGGAAAAGAGATGACATTGTTATAGAAATGTATTCATGTCGATGTGGGAGCACTTATATAGTAGCAACGGCTACGATACAGAAATTTCCACAATTCAGAAAATGATTATACATTTTTAGTTTTGAGATGGGGATCTCTGTGGGAAAACGGTCTAACCGTTTGTTTTGTGTTTATACATTTTTAGTTTTGAGATGGTGATCTCTGTGGGAAAACGGTCTAATCGTTTCTTTTGTGTTCCGGATATTGTTTGTTCTTTTCTTAAATTTGTTTTTTTTCGATCCAGAAGCACTTGAGCTTTTCAGCTCTTCGGCTCGGTGCCATGGACATCGTAACCCTTCGGTTCGGTGCCACGAAGACCGTAAATCTGGGGAATCTGTGTCTTTTTCTGCCATCACGCGGAATTGAACCCGCACACACAGAGGGATAGGGTTTTAAAAAAAGGGTTTAAAAGCCGAAGGATTGACTTCATTGCACCGGGTTACCCCATATGGCTCGGTCCCTCTCCGCAGAAATGGCACGCCACCTGCAGAGAGTGTTGCACAAAGCACGAACTCCGTAGCTCCAGCAACAATCCTAGGGGTCTCTGGAAAAACTGCACTCGTGAACAGAAGGCCGCGGTCCGGATTCGCACCCACGACCTTCGACTCGCAAGACAAAGGGCTTAACCACTCAGCCACAGAGACCATAGTCACCCGTAGTCCAACGCGCTACGAACACGCTGGGCAGACGGGCAAAAATCCAGAAGCACTTGAGCTGAAAGCTCTTCGGCTCGGTGTCATGGATATCGTAACCCTTCGGCTCGGTGCCACGAACACCGTAAATCTGGGGAACCTGTAGCTTTTCTGCCAGTCCGCGGAGTTTAACCCGGACTTACAGAGGATTAGTTAACTGTAGTCCAACGCGCTACGAACACGCTGGGCACGCGGGCTATTGTTCGTTCTAGTTCGGACAGCATCTTTTGTTCCCAAATGCGTTTTGTCCAGAAACCATTATACTTAGCTACGGAGTTTGTGCTTCGTATAATACTCTCAGCTGATAACATGCCATTTATACGGAGAAGGATTTATTTTTGAAACCGGAGAAGGCCCGCCTGCATGGCAAGGGACACTAATAAAGCGGTAAGTAAACTTTCACGCAAAAATCAGTCAGAAGCGCCATACCAGGCGTCATGGCTAACGTCCGAATTCACAGTGGGCGAACGCAGAAGAAGAAGAAGTAAAATAAGATACGGAGAGGGACCTAGTCATATAGGGAAATCCAGTGCGATGACATCAATTATTCATCACTTTGACACATAACCATCATTATCTAACTCATAAATTCCCAAACTTGTTCGGCCCAGCGCCCACTTTGCACAACATAAACCTTGTAACTCCCCTCGCCATATTACAACAGTTTGTCAACGCCCCCCTCCCACATATATACATACTCTATTTTCTCTTTGACATAGAAAATTGATATCTATTTCTGTAATACATGGTCAATCTTCAAATGATTATATGCATGAAATAGAAAATTGATGACAAAATGGATCGTGCAAGATGGGCATAAGATGAATTAAAATGCAGAAATCAAATTTTAAATGATTATTAAATCACAAAATAATTTATTTTAAAGTATTTATTATTAATTTCTTCTTTAAGGAGCCACCGACCATAATCGTCCGAACACCCGACAAATTCTGTTGAACCCACTATCACCCCCCTAGAACGCTTCAGCGCCCACTGGGGGCGGTACCGCCCACTTTGACACTTTGGGAAATGCTTATCTAACTAGTTCGTGTCGGAAGTTGGTGCACATTACAGAAACTTTCAATACTTCTCTGTCCTGTGTGAAGTGTCATGCGTCAGCTGAAGTCATACTCAACTTATCTACCACATCCTGCATCCATCTTCTCCTTGGTCTACCTCTCCCTATTTTAGCTGATATAATGCTCTCCAGATAGATCTTCTCTAGAGAATCAAGTCGTTATATCTGTTCAAATTCTTTCATCTTTCTCTTCTTACTCTTCTTTATCAACCACTTATCTTGAATGTTAAGCTGTTGCAAACGGACACATTTATTCTGTTTTCTGCTATATTATTCTCAATACACTTCTGTAGCGATTGCATTCAAAGTCATTGACCGATTTTTCAACTGATTTATCAATAATCCGCGTCTGACAGCATTACGTTGCTTTGAAAATAATACACTCTCTTAAAAATGTAAGGTTTGTCTTTATATCGGTTAATTTTCATATATTTTGTATTCCTTTTACTTTTTGTAGAGTTATGTTGATTGTTTTCATTACGTTATGTTGATTTTTTTTTTTTCACAAATCTCGTTTATAACTTTTTTTTTTTCTGTTTAACAGTGAACTGAAATATTTAAAACTAGAAAATCTTTGTAAGTTTTTTTTCTTTTGATACATATATCAGCTGCTATATCTATTGTGACTTCCAATTTTACATATGACTTTCCACAGGTGAGGACAGAAATGTGTCCTCCTACCTCCTGCACAATAGGGATGAGAAATGTGAAGTGGCATTCTCTTCATACGCTAAAGTCTGTAAAAGGATACAAGATACAATAAATTAAGTCTGTTTTAATAGTTGTCAAGATCTTTGATTTTATTCAATTGATATCCAAATATTCTCGAACGTGTGGTATCAGGACCCGCAAGGAAAGCAAAGAATAGTACCACTGCGACCTACAAGGCATGTCGTAATCGGTGACTAATGTAGGGCCTAGGGAAGCTACCCTAGTAACAAAAACGCATCGCAGAAATCGGATTCATTTACCTACTTATAGGCGCATAACTGGCACAACGTACAGTCGCTCTTAGGCTCAGATCACATACAAATCACACATATTGGTTAACAAGTGGTGGATATGGAGCGTTCGAAGAAGAAGAAAAAGAAGATTCCACCTACAGTGAGATCAGGGATTGCTGAATAAAATACACCTATCGCTCCAATTGAGAAACGAACCGTGTACCCTTCATGCGAGAGACAAACATCGTACCTGAACGCCCCTGTTAACCATTACTGCTATACATTTAAAAAACATCTACAACGTCTGGAAAACAAGTGCAAATTATAATGAGATAAAAGTCAACGACATAGCGTCTCTTCAAGTTCAATTTCCGATTCCTTATAATATACACAAATACGAACAAATTTTCAGCAATTTATTGAAGTTTCATCCATGGTTATAGCTACGATAGTTCAGACATAAATTGTTAAATATAAAATTAATCATATACTATATAAACTTCAGATTTTTTTCTAATTATGCAGCATGTTCAGCAGAGAGATCGAAACTAGAATCCAGCAATCAACAACATTACATACCAACTTACCCCAATCTTGAACACCCAGCAATTCCAGAAGAGACTAAAAGACAGATTATAAATGCAATCTTCATACCAACACTGTGCTACCAGAGCCAAATATGGGCACTGATAAAAAAAACAAGAAAGGAAAATTACTACCTGTGAAATGAAATGCTTCAGGAAAGCAGTAAATAAAACAAGAAAAGACCATATAAGAAATGAGGAAATTAGAAGAACAGTCGGAACAACACCTGCTATTAGGTTCATTGAAAAATAGACTCAAATGGTTTGACCACTTGGTCAGAATGGACCCTAATACACCAGTTGCAAGAGCGTACAACCTGAAAATGGAATGATCAAGAGGAAGAGGCAGACCAAGAAAAAGATGGGTTGATTGAGTTACAAACATCTTAAAACACCACAATACCACACCATATCAAGCGACGGATCGTGCATTATCTCGGAAATCAATCACCAGTTAAACCTGCTAAAACAGCAAAGAAAGCAGGGAAGACCAAAAGAAGAAGTTCAACTCCTTCCAACCAAACATTAGCAATACAAGATATACTTATATAAGATTAATTTCCAGAAATTCAGATAAATATTGATTCGTTCTTTCTTGAAGTATTCAAGTTTGATTTTTAGAATACTTAAGAACATAAAATATCATCAGCTTCGTCGATATATCATCTCACAGTGTGAGTCATCATTGGTGTCAACAAATAATCCGTGATTTACTCCTAAGTGATGATAACTTAATGTGATCACTGATGCATTACCAACATTAAACATGTCATTATCATAACCTGGTATTACAGAAGTATCCTCTTATAGCCAGAACTTTCAAATGAAATTATCAGATGTATAATGAAGTTATCACTTAAAAGATATGAATTGCTTTTGATATTAAATTATCCCATCTCATATGGTGTGGATATAAACGTAATTATGTGGAGATCTGCGATATGGGTGTTTTGAAATTGACAGGCAGGATAAATGATCATTCTAACTCACTCAATTATTAAAGTATATCATATGCTAGCGCAGTGCTATCCAACGCGGCGCCCGTGTCCTACATTAATGACGCCCTATTTTACTGCGAGAAAGCTGGTTGAGTTCTTAAAATTTCTTGTTTGTAGCGATAGGCAAAGGGTGCCGTAAGAAATGAAGGTTTCTGGTTCGAATACTGTGTTTCGTCATTTTTTTTTTCTTCCGAAAGCCCCTACTACTTGTTCACTGTATTTTTATTGATGATATTTTACTAGGCCGACTTTAGTGCTAATCAGATTTCAAGAAAACAAATTCTGTATTTTGTTCAAGTGTTTATTGATGATATTTTACTAGGCCGACTTTAGTGCTAATCAGATTTCAAGAAAACAAATTCTGTATTTTGTTCAAGTGTTTATTGATGATATTTTACTAGGCCGACTTTAGTGCTAATCAGATTTCAAGAAAACAAATTCTTTATTTTGTTCAAGTGTTTATTGATGATATTTTACTAGGCCGACTTTAGTGCTAATCAGATTTCAAGAAAACAAATTCTTTATTTTGTTCAAGTGTTTATTGATGATATTTTACTACGCCGACTTTAGTGCTAATCAATTTCAAGAAAACAAATTATTTTGTTCAAGTTTTTATTCATTTACACTTCCAAGAAACCTTTCCACTTATGCAATCTTGTTTTATTTTGTAAACATCTTGTATTTCGTTTGTTATTGCATACGTAGTTTGATTTAAAAAAACTTTTAGTCGAGACGCTACTGTATTTTGTTTTATTTTAAAGTGGGTTTTAAAGCTGAAGGAATGTCTTTATTGCATCGTTTTACCTCTTATGACTTGGTCTCTCTCTGCAGAAATGGCACACCACATGCCGATAGTATTGTACATGGCATACACTTGTTAGCTCCACCAACTATCCTAGGGAAGTCTGGAAAAAAGGAACTCGTGAACAAAACGGCTAGGTTCGAGAGGGCTAGGTGAGTCAAAACCTTCGACTCGCAAGGCAAGGACTTCACTACTTAATCACAAAGACACCAAAAAACACATTGTATTAAACCTGCTTTACTTTATATTCACATATTTCGTTGTTGGCTCAAATCACAAAATTACAAGTAAGGATTTATAAATGGTTATTCTAGAAAAAAAGTTAATTGCATATCCTTTACAGGACTTTGCGAATCAACCCCAGCTTTTAAACGCTGTTGTGATTTTTCCAGGCATTATTACGTTCTGTAGTTTGCCATTGCTTTCTGAACGGGTGGTGCCATTGTCCTTTTGTAAGAATCCAAGCGAAACAATTTGCAACCAAACTGTCCGCAGCGTGTTTCGAACTCAGAACGTCGGGGTTAATAGACCGAGTCACTAACCCGTAAGCCACAGACGGCACCAGGTTATTCTAGAACGAGCGCAAAAGAAGAATAAAAGAAGTATATAGTTTTACAACAGTGGATTCCATTATTGATAAGGACTATAACCAAGCATAGGCGTATTAAGGAGATTTTGCTTGAGAAAGGGGAGGTTTCGAACACATTGAAACAATTGGTAAAATCGAGGGGAGACTAGACAGATGAAGACAGAAAGAGAAAATTTTGAATAGCCTGACTTCATGACATGGAAGAGAGTCAACAGCTGACATGATATGATAGCACACAGCCAATTCTAGATAACTAGGCCAGACAACTGACCGGAGAATCCCTGACCTAGATCAGAGAAGGAGGCTGAAATGTATAGATGTTTGATAGAACACTACACACTTATTAGCAAATGTACTCAATTCTGTGAGTCTATGGTTATTTATTGGTGAAAAGTATTCATAATATTGGTATTTATTATTGTTAAACTTAACTTGTTGCATAATATAACTTCTATTTAGCATTTTGTTTTGATTTTAAATGAATTCGTCTATATACACCAATACTTTAATGCGAGGTCACGTGGTGCAGTTGTGGTTTGATTTCCCATAATTATTACCCGAGTCCGAAGGCCCATAAGTTTGTAGTTGGCTCTGGAGAGCAAACACCAGAGACATAAATTTGTGGAGATCCATGATCGTCTACGCCATCCGGCACCGCACCTTATGATGATGATGATGCTGCTTTTTAAATAAGAGGCACTATAAAATATGAGTACGATGGTACAACTAGGTGTTACAGTGATTGTCTGAGAATGCCAGAGAGTCTAAAGGTTAGTAAAGATGATCATGAAAATGCTAATTATACAGAGGCAGCTGATGATTAAGGATGATCATGATGTCGGCAGCAGGTGGTACTTGAGAAGACAAGGCAGGAAATTAACGTATGGTTAATGATTGCTATGCCCGCAGACTGATGCATTATGCAGAGCTTTGGTACCACTAAATTAAGAATCGTATCGGTCAAGCTCTGATGTGTATCTGATTATATATGTATGTGATGAATGTAATCTAAGAAAGAAGTGAATTGTCCAGATTTGTAAACATTGATAGAACTTGATGTCGAGTTATAAGTCTTGGTTGCAAATGTTCTCTCTCGGTTGCTGTCTTGTCCTCTCCCGTGTATTTCCGGGGCCCTCAAGATGAGCAAAGAATAGTAACACTGCCACCTACAAGGCATGTCGTAAGAGGCGACTGGGGTAGGGTAGCTACCCTAGTAGATAAAAAGTATCGCAGAAATCGGATGTACTGACCTACTTGTAGGCTCATAATTGGCACAATGTACAACCGCTCTTAGCCTTTGATCAAATACAAATCACGAAGAGTAGTTAACAGTTGAAATGTAGCGCTCAAAGAAAAAGAAAAAGAAGCTGTAATGCTGCAGTTAATATATCTTAGCCAAATTGAAATATTTGAATCAAAGTTACTCTACATATCTTCGCTGCAATAGGTTGATAAATCATGTTTCGTGTGTACAATGTATGTAGTATCACGCAGCTGAGTCTTAATAACACAGCAGCTATTTAACTCCACGTGATTCTCGAACTGAGTATATTTCGCGAGAAAATATTGATTGAAATCTCGAATTGAATAGTTTATAAACATTGCATGCCTAATAGGCCACCATGAGGTTTGAACGTGATGTCAGAATATACAAAGTGATCTTTAAAGTTACTTATTTTCCACACACTATTCTAAATATTCCCTGTGTGGATTCCAAGGTTGCAAAGTTGGGAACCACTGTTACCTTACGATTGTCGCAAAAGACGTCGAAGAGTTGTAGATGAGAGACCGTCGAACACACCCTGCAAACAAATGAACTTGCTTGGTAGGTATATGCTGTGGTCACAGGATAAAGATCTGCAGAAGTAGTGGGATTTTTCCTAATCGTAAGAGCTCTCAAGTCGTCCCAGCCTCAAATGGGTACCAGATAAGCGCTGGTCGGCATACTGTTGTCCACATCAGCCATCATGTGTCTTTGGTCAAATAAATACGGGACTAACACCATATTTTCGAGCACACTTCCGTCGAGGCAAGAAAAGGGGTTCATTCTACTAATGTTAATCACAGTGCTACATCTGAAGTTAAGAAATCAAGTAAAAAGATGAGACAAGCAACCAGGATATTTTTTTTTTCCCCTATCCAGAAGCACTTGAGCTTTTCAGTTCTTCGGCTCGGTGCCATGGACATCGTAACCCTTCGGTTCGGTGCCACGAACACCGTAAATCTGGGGCTTTTTCTGCAATCCTGCGGAATTGAACCCGCACACACAGAGGATAGTCACCCGTAGTCCAACGCGCTACTAACACGCTGGGCAGATGGGCACAACCAGGATATAACAACCAAATATAGCGCGACATAAACATTTACTGTGACTCACAAAAAAGACAAGATGGAGGAAAAGAATATATATACCATACAGAGAAATATGATACAAAAGAAATTTGAATCATCCAAGCACTAGGGACGGAACAGGATTGTTCTGTTTATGTACACTAAGAAGAATTGCATTTGTCATTAAATATTTGTCTAAACAGAATCAAGAAACAAATGCTAGACAAGTATACAACAGGATGTTTGTAATAATAATAACGTTCTGTGTTAGCCTTGCTATGTACTTTCTATGCATCGCTTGGTAGCATGCAAAGGGCCTGCTTTTTTTGTTTTTGATTGTTTTTAAATTTTATGTAATAGAATACAAGATTAATAATTGTTCGAGGTGGTAATACAGAGGATACTAGCTTACAGTGGTATAACTAGCAACGAAACTACGGATATATTGGCGTAGGTTAACACATACATGTTCCAATATGATATGTCAGGAAGTGAAAGCACTGATAGAAATGACTTAAGAGAACAAACGAGCGAGAGATCATCAGTGGCAACGCCCCTGTGTTGCCGGGGCTCGCCAGGGGAGCAAAGAATAGTAACACTGCGACCTACAAGGCATGTCGTAAGAGGCGACTTAGGTAGAGGTCTAGGGAAGCTACCCAATAAATAAAAAGCGTCACAAAAATCAGATGTGCTGGCCTACTTCTAGGCGCATAGCTGGCACAATGTGCAATCACTCTTAGGTTTGGATCACATACAAATCACAAAGAGGGGTTTAACAAGTAATCAATATGAAGCATTCGAAGATTAAGAAGACATAGAAGAAGAACAGTGGCAACAAAAATATGATTCATACTACCAACTCACTAGAGAAGAACAGTGGCAACAAAAATATGATTCATACTACCAACTCACTAGAGAAGAACAGTGGCAACAAAAATATGATTCATACTACCAACTCACTAGAGAAGAACAGGTTGTCATCTAGGCACAGGACACAATAGGCTGAGATACCATCTGTTTAACACATTTAATATAAGTTCTACTGACAAATACACATTTGGCACTAACAAGATGACAGAGACATACATCCTACGAGAGTGTCCAACATACGATGAACGGAGAAACCCCACAGCCAGAACCATGTCAGTCAATGGTCGCACACTTCATGAGGACTGCGGCGCTTTCGAGACGACATCGAGCATGACTATGGAGATCACTGCTGCCTCCAGGGCTCTGTCATGGGTGGCTGAGCAACAGGTTACCCATACGATCATCATATCAGACTCGATGAATATGCTTCAACTGATTGAATCTGGAAGTATGCGTGTAGAATGGGTGGACAGCATTCGGAGATCACATCTCAAGAAAATGACTTGGCTGTACACACCTGGACATGCTGGAGTGCAGGGTAACGAGCGTGCAGACTTTCTTGCAAACAATGCCCCGACTCAAACGGGCAGAAGTATGGACAGAGCCGATATCATCAATGCGGTACGCTCTCAATTATGTGACATGGGCACGTCTCAGACACTGGAACGAGTTCGAGAATTAGGCGTTAAGTGTGGACATGCCAGACAGTGTGGTCTTCGTGGTAGAGAGAAGATATAGTAATCAACTTCTCATGGGTACGGTGAGCAAATGGACTTTAAGATGGCTGCTGCAGTGGAGGACAGAGCATGCATGGGAATGCCCAATGTGCCGTGACGTCGATCGCATAACATAACATAACATGTCAGTCCAAGATTATCTATATTCCTATGTATACAATGTACTACACCAGCCTGAACATCAACTAATTTAGGTCCGCAAAATGATGTTTGAAAACGCTGGAAGAAGAAGAAGCTTATCAGTCGTACTAAGTGCTTTCTGAGATCACTTGCTAGGATGCAGTGAGTATATCTTGTGTTTATGCGTGTTATTGTTCTTCTTTAGCAGACAGCATAATCAACATACACATATTTGGTAACATAATATTAGCTTTGTTCATGAAAACAAGAAGAACCCGAATTGTGGAATGTGTATGACATATTTGAGCAGAATGTTAAACATGTTTAATTTACCTATAAATCTCTTATATCCCTTTCATGTCATAGTTGACAAGTAATGTATTTTAAAATTATCACAACAGCTGCAGGTTTGCTGCCCTTCTTAATAGGAGGGAGGGTGGGTGGAACTAAAGCCGAATGATTGATTTTATTGCACCAGGTTTTACCCCATATGGTTTGGTCGCTCTCAGCAGAAATGACACCATCTGTCGACAGTGTAGCACAAAGCACGAACCCCGTAGCTCTGGCAATAACCCTAAGGGCCTCTGAAAAAAACTCACCCGTGAACAGAACGATGCGGTTCGGATGTTGCTTCGCCTTTCTAGCGATAGTACTCAGTGTCTATTTACATTCTTTCATTTTTCTTTCCGCTGTCTTATTCTTCCTGCATTAACACGCTAAGATTTCAGGCGTAGTCAGGGCTCCTGGTATGACGTTTCGGACTGATTTTTGCACGAAGAACTGCTTTCCATATTATCAATGTCCACTGTCATTCAAGCCTGCCTTCTCCGTCTTCAAAGGTTCCTCCGTCTTTCTCTTCTCCAGGTTTGTCTTCTTCTGTCTCGGCTCCATTTTTCACTGGCTACCCATCAAAAAGTTGACGTTGGTAAAAGAGCTGATGGCATTCTACTCACATGTCCATGCCACAGTGGCGGCTCATGATCGGTTTTTTTTGGTGGGGCTAGACACAGATTTTCGGTAAAAATCATTGTTTTGGGTTAGGTTATATTTTAATTTCTTAAATAATACATGCAGGTTTCCCGCATTATTTTTGGTGGGGCTGGCCCTTAATGACGAGCCGCCAATTCCATCTTACCATCCACCATCTTACTCTGATCGGTGCTGTCAGTTATGTACAATTAGTATTGGTATCCACAACTTCTTAATTGTGATGTTTTACTGGCCAAAGTATTCACTGAAAATTCATTTAAAAATGTCTCTAAATTAGGTACAACACCTGCAGCCACTCTCTAGCACTCGCTATTGTATAATAATATTCCAAAAATGTTACTTAGGTATATTATGTGCCTTGTTCACAAACCAAATTCCTTTGATGTCCACATGTCTTTAAACATTATGAAGGTTTAGATTGCAATGCTTATTCTTGCTGCTACAACCTCTTCTGAATCTATTCTTTTCTATTGTGAGCTCTGGTTTCTTTGATAGTACTTATTTTTTGTGACATAGTTTGTAACTATATTTTTGTTGACAATACGACAACTGGTGTCTGCGTGGAAATAGAAGAACTGAGATGGTATAATAGGTTCACAAATGAGGAACTTATGAAGAGAACAAGACAGTTTCCAGTGATCCAAGAGGTTTAAAAAGAGACGCTGGTGCTGGATGGGATACTTGTAAAAACCTGAGGGAAATGTCACGGGAAGAGTCATTTCCTGGAACCCGCTGGGACAGCGAAAGAGGGAGAGTTCGAGAAATACATGGAGGCCGGATTTGAAGGTGGAGATCAACAATATAAATAAGAGCTGCAAGGGATAGCTAGAGATAGGAAGACTTGGCAGGAGTTGGTTGAGGGCCTACGCCCCAATCCGGGTTAAAAAGGCACAAAGAGAGAGAGAGAGAGAGAGAGAGGGATAGAGAGAGGGAAATAAATTGTTGATGTCTTTGTCGACTTTTCAAAATTTAAAATGTGATAACTGTATATTTCAACTTACACAGATTATGTTTCTCGAGACTGGTGTGTTTAATTCTTTTAACATTTCAGTTCTAATTAAAAGCTTTTCTGACAATTGTTATTTAACATTTATTCTCTGTCCTTCTTTCAACATTTTTACCAAAACGTGCATGTCACATCAAGTAGGATGTCAAAACATTCAAATTCATGAATTTACAGAAGTATGTTTAACTGATTCAAATACAAAAAAACTGCAGGAACGACTTATAAAACATAGCATTGCTTGAAGATAGAGTAATGAATCTTGACACCTGCATATCTTACTACGTCTTCATTTTCTTTCTAATTTCCCCTCTTTTCATTCACTTTCAACAGGAAGGATTAAATTGACTTTATAGCCCATGTTCTTTCTTCATAAACCGACAAAGGCTCAACTGTTAAAACACAAAGACGAACAAGCTCTATTATTCTCACCTCAATCCTAGTCCCGGCACGTCGAATTCCCCATTGTGTGCCGCCTTATTGTAGAAACAGAAGAGTAAGTGAAGTGTGCCGGGGCATATTTTGTAAATACGGTGTTTTTTCTCTTCAACACAAGTCAAGATGTCGCCTTGTCGACTTTGCTGGCTGTCTTTGAATTTAGAAATGGGTTCTAGCAGGCAATCCTATCAGAAAACTGTAAACGCTGTAGCCAATTTGGAGAGCAGGTTCTCGGTGGTGATATAAACAGAATGTTCGGGAATATTCTACATGTCAAATCAGTTCTTCGTCTATGTTTAACAAAATTGGTGCTACTAGATTTTCAGGTTTATCAACAAGGATAAGGTTGTTCAGAATTTAGACGAGTTTCTAGAAGCGTCTTGCTGAATGGATTAGAGCGCGGCTCTTTTGCAGGATATACGTGTTCAATTCACAGTAAGGCCAAGGATTTTTTCTGTTGAGGGCATCAATGAAAAATCCGAACTTGAACAGCTTCGAAGCCGAGAAATACAGGGAGACGAGATTTGGAGACGGAGATCAACAATATAGAGAAGAGATGGAGGGAGCTGCAGGAGATAGCTAGATAAGGTTTAAAAGGGTTTAAAAGCCAAAGGATTGACTTCATTGCACCGGGTTTTACCTCATACGACTCGGTCCCTCTCCGTAGAAATGGCACGCCAACTGCCGAGAGTATTGCACAAAGCACGAACTCCGTAGCTCCAGCAACAATCCTAGGGTCTCTGAAAAAATGCACTCGTGAACAGAATGGCGCGGTCCGGACTCGAACCCACGACCTTCGACTCACAAGGCAAAGAGCTTTTTTTTTCCCGATCCAGAAGCACTTGAGCTTTTCAGCTCTTCGGCCTGGTGCCATGGACATCGTAACACTTCGATTCGGTGCCACGAACACCGTAAATCTGAGGAATCTGTGGCTTTTTCTGCCATCCTGCGGAATTGAACCCGCACACACAGGGGGATAGTCACCCGTAGTCCAACGCGCTACTAACACGCTGGGCAGACGGGCAAGGCAAAGGGTTTAACCACTAAGCCACAGAGAGGAAGAGTTGGCATGAGTTGGTTGAGGGTCTATGCTCCAATCCGCGGTAAAAAGGAAGAGAGAGAGAGAGAGATGTATTAATCAAATGGAACAACATCCTATACCACACCTTAGCTAAGGAATTCAAAGTTAGAGACTTGAAGTTCACAATTATCAAGTATCTTGTGTGAGATGAAGTTCGACAAAATAATACAAAATAACAATAAAACACCAATTCAAAAATGAGTCATCAGAGAACTTTTTGTGTATTCCATAAAAGAAGGCTTTTAAAATTCCTCACTTTTTCCATGTAACTTGGAGCTTGCTTGATCCCATAAAACGCTCATATTGTAAACAGTTTTTTGAGGATACACGAAGACCTTATTTGAAATGTGTGCACTGAATCAGTAATTTTTCAAAGATGAATGATAAGCTAAAACCACCTTTCCTAAAATGTATAAATACGAAGCTATTGATATAGATATGACAAAGAGTGTTCAAAAATTTGGAATGTTAATAAAAATATCACAAAAGATTATAACAAATGAGACAACTGAGTCATTCCCTAAACCCAAAGTAGATTTTTCAAAGGACTTCAATGTAAAGGATCAAGGAAGGAAAAAATAAGTCATTCAGCGGTGCTCATTCAGACGAAGCAATATTAAAAAAAAAAACAGGAAATCAACTTGGAAAGGCAACAGATATAAAAACCAGACCAAAATCATGTCTGAAAATAAGAATAGAAATCATACTTAAGAATAACTGTGGTTGTTTGATGGCGCATACTGCTTGCTATAAAGTTATGTCTGTGGCAGGGATAAGCAATGGCGACATATTTATTTATGACTCATTGTAACATGTACAAACGTACATATTTTTTTCTTTTTCACATTATGTGTACATTTACACGTTTTGTACAGGAAGAGTATTGATTGTTTAATGTAGCTTTCAGACTTGCTTATGAGAGATAGAGTTTATGATTACTGATTGAAAAACTATAACAATAAAGCTAAATATGGATCGTATATGAACCGGCATAGTGGAAAAAAAAGAGTGCGAAAAATAAGAACACAATGGTGAAAATTGTGTTAAAGAAGAGATTAGATAAACAGGTTAGACAAATTCTCATGCCCCAGAAGACATTCTGGCAGCTGGCAACAGGGACTCTGGGGACAAAGTACATTGACGTCTGCGTGGAGAGGATATTGTGTTCCGCTCGTACTGCTTTACGTTTCGCAGGGCTGCAAGCAATTTCTCCATACCTCTCTATCCTGATCAGTTCGTTCATACGACTCTACCATGACCAACTCGTTCTATATTTTCTATGGAATGGGTTCTGATATTTATCTCCTCGCTCATTGATAAAATATGCTCGACAGATTAATAACAAAGTATACACAATAGTATCGAAAAGTATAGAAAACAGAGTATAGAGAAAACAGAAAATAGAGAACAGAGTATAGAAAACAGTAAGAGACACTTGAACTATTATGTTTATTGATAAATATAACAACCACAAAAACCATGATCTTACCAGAGTTAGTAGCAACGCATTGAATGACGTTCTCCTTGCACGGCCATCGGTTGATGGACCCTATGATAACATTATATAATTAATAGAAAAAGCTATTAATATTTTTTGACGAGTGAAACTACCCTTAAGATAAGGTCATACTAGAGGTCAGTTTCCAAGCTATGAAAGGTCGTAAGTCTATAAAAGACAATCAGCGACCTCATCGTGGCGCATCGCGTAGAATAATTAGCTTCCTTGGAGTGGGCAACCGTAGCTACAGGCTCACTGTTACAATGAAGACTTCTAAACAGACTTAATGACAAAAGTCGTGATAATTGAAGAGGATGACAGAGTTATAAATAGCCGATTTATCAGTTTAGTTAAATGTTATAGTATTTGTTGCTGATAGCAACATGGTGTTCTGCTTCTTCTACTTCGATGTATGGTAACTTCTTTCATGAATGGTTGCGTAATGATGTTTTTGTTCACGAAGTTAGGTCAAATATTTTGAGAAGGTTGTTGTGAGACTGTGTTGTAGAAGTACTTTTAAAATATTTCCCATCATTCGACTTTTGGACTTCCTCGCTCTCACGGATCTTCTTCTTCTTTTTCCAACGTTTTCAGATATCGATTTGTATAATTTTAAAGTAGTTAGTGGTCAACCGGAGTCCATGTACATCTCCGAATAGCCTGTCTTGGACTGATATGGGGATTGGTTATGTGTTTTCTCTCCGTTCCGTGTATGTTGGACATTCCTGCAGTATGTGTGTCTCTGTCAACTTGCTGGTGCCACATGTACATATGTCAGATGGGTCTATTTTATACTTGTTAAACAGATGGTACCTCAGTCTATTGTGTCCTGTTCGTAGACGAAAAATGACAACATGTTCTTCTCTACTTAGTTGGTGGTATGCATCGTCCTCTTCATGCCCAGGGTGATCTTTCAACCATTTGTTCTTGTAGGCCATTTTTATCCGTATTTTTGCTTCCTCATATGTCATACTGGTTTATGTATGTGGTAGCCTGCTGCCTGCTTTTGCCAATATGTCCGCAGTCTCGTTGCTAGGTATTCCGCAGTGAGATGGTATCCACTGTATTACAAATCTTTCACTACTCTATACATAGATAGCGTTGTAGTTAAGTAAATGTGACATCAGCTGAAGCCTCTGAAGTCCGAGAAAGCCCGCCTGTATGGCAAGAAAACCTGTATGGCGAGGAAAACAGTAAGCAGGCTTTGACGTAAAAATCAATCAAAAGCGCCACACCAGACGCCATTGCTACACCTACATTTATAGCGGGCGAACACAGAAGAAGAAGAAGTTAGCTGAAATATTTCATTATCTGTCTATCACTCAACATTCTCTGAAAATCACATATGCTCTGACACCGTTCTCTCGGTATAGTATTAGAGAATGCTTACACTACTATTGGTGGCGTCTGTGGCTTAAGGGATAGTGACTCGGTCTATTAACCCCGACGTTCTGAGTTCGAATCACGCTACGGACAGTTTAGTTGCAAATTGTTTCGTGTGGATTTTTACAAAAGAACGATGGCACCACCCGTTCAGAAAGCAATAGCAAACTACTGAATGTAATAATGCCTAGAAAAATCACAAACAGCGTTAAAAACCTGGGATTGATTCGCAAAGTCATGTAAATGATATGCAATTAACTATTTTTACACTACTATTACAGACACAGTACTGGGCAAACTTTGCAGACTTATCGATAGCTTTAGACTGCTTACTGCTTTATTTTAACTCCTTCATCCTTATGAGCTGATATACTGGCTTGCAGTTTTTTTAATGATAACCCAAAGCCAGTATACTAGCTAAGTCAGTATACATTGCATCATAAATGTGTCCAAATATTAAAACAAAATACAGATTGAAAGTGTTGAAAAATATTCAGGAAATTACGTCTGAACGTATAATCAGAATAATAATAATAATAAAAAGGAGAAATATATAAAGAAGTAAAAGAGAAGAAAAAGAAAATTAAGAAGTGAAAGAATAGATAAAATAAGAACAAAATAAGAAAAGGAAGTTGAAAACGAAGGAAAATAAAAAAAGAACTAAAAATGAATATAAGAAAGATGTAGAAGAAGGAAGAGAACAACAAGAAAAGAAATATATAGAAAAGTAAGAAAAATAATAATAATATTTTTTTAATGAATAGATGAAGAAGAACACAAAGAAGAAAAAGAGGAAAAATAATAAAAGGAAGAATAATAAAAGGAAGAATAAGAGGAAGAAGAATAAAAGGAAGAATAAGAGAAAGAAGAATAAAAGGAAGAATAAAAGGAAGAAGAATAAAAGGAAGAATAAGAGGAAGAAGAACAAAAGGAAAAATAAGAGGAAGAAGTACAAAAGGAAGAATAAAAGGACGAATAAGAGGAAGAAGAACAAAAGGAAGAATAAGAGAAAGAAGAAGAAAAGGAAGAATAAGAGGAAGAAGAATAAAAGGAAGAATAAGAGGAAGAAGAATAAAAGGAAGAATAAGAGGAAGAAGAACAAAAGGAAGAATAAGAGGAAGAAGAATAAAAGGAAGAATAAGAGGAAGAAGAAAAAAAGGAAGAATCAGAGGAAGAATCAGAGGAAGAAGAACAAGAGGAAGAAAAATAAAAGAAAGAATAATAGGAAGAATAAGGTGAATAAAAAGAATAAAAAGAAAAATAAGAAGAAGAATAAAGGGAAGAATAAGATGAAGAAGAATAAAAAGAAGAATAAGATGAGGAAGAAGATGAATAAAAAGAAGATTAAGATGAGCAAGTAACCAAAAAAAGAATAATAAGATGAAGAAGAATGAAAAGAAGACGATGTGTAATCCGTTTGTTGTCACGGAATGCGCAAAACCAGCACAATATGGATACCTTAATGGTTTTAATATTTTCGGATTATGATAAAAGCACACGAGTGCTGTCTCATTTGTGTACAACTTGGAGAATTAATAATCTTGCCTGATGGTCGCTAAATGAGCTTCAGCGAGTTCTAATTACCCTTTCGATAAATGAACCGTTGTCTCAACGTCCGGGACTGATTGATCGCAAATATTGGCTCTTTAATCCCTGCTGCTTCTCTAGTTATTCCCTTCTCTCATCGCTCATTCCTTTCCAAGCTGGCGCCAATTGTGATCGTTACTAAAATGTCTCTTCATATTTACACAAAGAAATATCCGTTTGGGGCTTGGGACCGCAAGGGAGGCAACGATTTGTACCACAGCGACCTACAAGGCATGACATGTAACAGGCTACTGATGTATGACCTAGGAAGCTACCTAGTAAATAAAAATCATCACAGAAATCGGATGCGCTGGGCTAATTGTAGTCGCATAACTGGCACAACGTACAATCGATCTTAGGCTCAGATCACATACAAATCATACAGAGTGGTTAACAAGTGGTCGATTTGGAGCGTTCGAAAAATAGAAGAAGACACACAGAAAATGAAAGAAAGGAAAGATTGAGCAAAAAGTAAATATTACCGATTTGTCAGTGGCGGCTCGTCATTAAGGACCAGTGGGGCCGAGCCCCACTAAAATAATGTGTAACGTGAATAAATTAAATTATAACCTAACCAAATACCATGATTTTCCACACAAAAATATGTCTGGCCCACCAACAAAACTTAGCACGAGCCGCCACTGAGATTTATTATATACAAATAATATCAAACAGCTCATGTTTTCTTCCACAAAATATTCGTTTATAATTGATTATGTATAATTAGATGTCAGTCGTTTATATTGGGCTTTCTAAAAATAGATTGTTTCTTTTTGTCTCTGTAAAAATAGATTCAGTTTTTATACTGAGACTTGGTTTATGTTGCTTGTTATAAACTATTTTCAGTTGCTACTGTATTACTCTGAAAAAGTCATTTGCTTTTTGCACACAAAAACTGCTCTGGAACTGCCAGCGGTTCGCAGCCCTGTGACAAGACACTGAGCCCGATAACACTGAGCTTCGCGGGAAGCTGTACGGGAGGACGGAGTCACTAAAAGCTACGGTAAAATTTATAATAAAAGTTGGTTCATCAGTCTAGGCCGGGATCGCGAGAAAGAATAAAAACGACGATTATATACTCAGTGCATTCCTACCATCTCCTGTTTGATCAATTCTTTTCAACTAAGTGAAAATAACAAATGTAGAGCACTTAATCATTAGCTTGGGCGACGATTTCTAATTATTTTCAATCTGAAAGATCTTAAAGAAATAACATCACTGCACTTTGGTGAATAACAATATGTGCTCCAATCTATTACCTACACAAAAAGATCTCATCACCAGCAAGATTTCTTATCGTAATTTTGAGATTTCTGAAAATTTGTGGATTTAAAAAAATTATGATTGTCATTAGAATTTTTGCACAAGCAGAGGTTTTCCAGCTTATTCTTACCGATTCTTCATTGTCATGGAATTTTTCAACCTTTATTTACAATTTATTTAGTCTTTATCTACGTTTTCCAACCAATGTTTGATCGTAATTATTTGATAGGACTAGAAACATGATTACACTTACATTAACATATGAATCAATGGAAAAATAGTCCAGTTCCACGTCGTTCCAAGACGAAAACTGATCAAGTATTTGTGAGGCAGGAAGCAATCACCATATGTCAATGCCGCGGAGATCCCTCTCCAAAACCCTCACAAAACACACAGACGTTAAGAAGTAGTTACAAGTTAACTATGAAGAAATGTACAAACACACAGACGTTAAGAAGTAGTTATAAGTTAACTATGAAGAAATGTACAAACACACAGACGTTAAGAAGTAGTTACAAGTTAACTATGAAGAAATGTACAAACACACAGACGTTAAGAAGTATTACAGTTAACTATGAAGAAATGTACAAACACACAGACGTTAAGAAGTAGTTACAAGTTAACTATGAAGAAATGTACAAACACACAGACGTTAAGAAGTAGTTACAAGTTAACTATGAATAAATGTACAAACACACAGACGTTAAGAAGTAGTTACAAGTTAACTATGAAGAAATGTACAAACACACAGACGTTAAGAAGTAGTTACAAGTTAACTATGAAGAAATGTACAAACACACAGACGTTAAGAAGTAGTTACAAGTTAACTATGAATAAATGTACAAACACACAGACGTTAAGAAGTAGTTACAAGTTAACTATGAAGAAATGTACAAACACACAGACGTTAAGAAGTAGTTACAAGTTAACTATGAAGAAATGTACAAACACACAGACGTTAGAAGTAGTTACAAGTTAACTATGAAGAAATGTACAAACACACAGACGTTAAGAAGTAGTTACAAGTTAACTATGAATAAATGTACAAACACACAGACGTTAAAAAGTAGTTACAAGTTAACTATGAAGAAATGTACAAACACACAGACGTTAAGAAGTAGTTACAAGTTAACTATGAAGAAATGTACAAACACACAGACGTTAAGAAGTAGTTACAAGTTAACTATGAAGAAATGTACAAACACACAGACGTTAAGAAGTAGTTACAAGTTAACTATGAAGAAATGTACAAACACACAGACGTTAAAAAGTAGTTACAAGTTAACTATGAAGAAATGTACAAACACACAGACGTTAAGAAGTAGTTACAAGTTAACTATGAAGAAATGTACAAACACACATACGTTAAGAAGTAGTTACAAGTTAACTATGAAGAAATGTACAAACACACAGACGTTAAGAAGTAGTTATAAGTTAACTATGAAGAAATGTACAAACACACAGACGTTAAGAAGTAGTTACAAGTTAACTATGAAGAAATGTACAAACACACAGACGTTAGAAGTAGTTAGTTAACTATGAAGAAATGTACAAACACACAGACGTTAAGTAGTTACAAGTTAACTATGAAGAAATGTACAAACACACAGACGTTAAGAAGTAGTTACAAGTTAACTATGAAGAAATGTACAAACACACAGACGTTAAGAAGTAGTTACAAGTTAACTATGAAGAAATGTACAAACACACAGACGTTAAGAAGTAGTTATAAGTTAACTATGAAGAAATGTACAAACACACAGACGTTAGAAGTAGTTACAAGTTAACTATGAAGAATGTACAAACACACAGACGTTAAAAGTAGTTATAAGTTAACTATGAAGAAATGTACAAACACACAGACGTTAGAAGTAGTTACAAGTTAACTATGAAGAAATGTACAAACACAGACGTTAAGAAGTAGTTACAAGTTAACTATGAAGAAATGTACAAACACACAGACGTTAAGAAGTAGTTACAAGTTAACTATGAAGAAATGTACAAACACACAGACGTTAAAGTAGTTATAAGTTAACTATGAAGAAATGTACAAACACACAGACGTTAAGAAGTAGTTACAAGTTAACTATGAAGAAATGTACAAACACACGACGTTAAGAAGTAGTTATAAGTTAACTATGAAGAAATGTACAAACACACAGACGTTAAGAAGTAGTTATAAGTTAACTATGAAGAAATGTACAAACACACAGACGTTAAGAAGTAGTTATAAGTTAACTATGAAGAAATGTACAAACAGACAGACGTTAAGAAGTAGTTACAAGTTAACTATGAAGAAATGTACAAACACACAGACGTTAAGAAGTAGTTATAAGTTAACTATGAAGAAATGTACAAACACACAGACGTTAGAAGTAGTTACAAGTTAACTATGAAGAAATGTACAAACACACAGACGTTAGAAGTAGTTACAAGTTAACTATGAAGAAATGTACAAACACACAGACGTTAAGAAGTAGTTACAAGTTAACTATGAAGAAATGTACAAACACACAGACGTTAAAAAGTAGTTACAAGTTAACTATGAAGAAATGTACAAACACACAGACGTTAGAAGTAGTTACAAGTTAACTATGAAGAAATGTACAAACACACAGACGTTAAGAAGTAGTTACAAGTTAACTATGAAGAAATGTACAAACACACAGACGTTAAGTAGTTACAAGTTAACTATGAATAAATGTACAAACACACAGACGTTAAGAAGTAGTTACAAGTTAACTATGAAGAAATGTACAAACACACAGACGTTAAGAAGTAGTTACAAGTTAACTATGAAGAAATGTACAAACACAGACGTTAAGAAGTAGTTATAAGTTAACTATGAAGAAATGTACAAACACACAGACGTTAAGAAGTAGTTACAAGTTAACTATGAAGAAATGTACAAACACACAGACGTTAAGTAGTTACAAGTTAACTATGAAGAAATGTACAAACACACAGACGTTAAGAAGTAGTTACAAGTTAACTATGAAGAAATGTACAAACACACAGACGTTAAGAAGTAGTTATAAGTTAACTATGAAGAAATGTACAAACACACAGACGTTAAGAAGTAGTTACAAGTTAACTATGAAGAAATGTACAAACACACAGACGTTAAGAAGTAGTTACAAGTTAACTATGAAGAAATGTACAAACACACAGACGTTAAGAAGTAGTTACAAGTTAACTATGAAGAAATGTACAAACACACAGACGTTAAGAAGTAGTTACAAGTTAACTATGAATAAATGTACAAACACACAGACGTTAAGAAGTAGTTAAAAGTTAACTATGAAGAAATGTACAAACACACAGACGTTAAAGTAGTTACAAGTTAACTATGAAGAAATGTACAAACACACAGACGTTAAGAAGTAGTTACAAGTTAACTATGAAGAAATGTACAAACACACAGACGTTAAGAAGTAGTTACAAGTTAACTATGAAGAAATGTACAAACACACAGACGTTAGAAGTAGTTACAAGTTAACTATGAATAAATGTACAAACACACAGACGTTAAAAGTAGTTACAGTTAACTATGAAGAAATGTACAAACACACAGACGTTAAAAAGTAGTTACAAGTTAACCATGAAGAAATGTACAAACACACAGACGTTAAGAAGTAGTTATAAGATAACTATGAAGAAATGTACAAACACACAGACGTTAAGAAGTAGTTACAAGTTAACTATGAAGAAATGTACAAACACACAGACGTTAAGAAGTAGTTACAAGTTAACTATGAAGAAATGTACAAACACACAGACGTTAAGAAGTAGTTACAAGTTAACTATGAAGAAATGTACAAACACACAGACGTTAAGAAGTAGTTACAAGTTAACTATGAAGAAATGTACAAACACACAGACGTTAGAAGTAGTTACAAGTTAACTATGAAGAAATGTACAAACACACAGACGTTAAGAAGTAGTTACAAGTTAACTATGAAGAAATGTACAAACACACAGACGTTAAAAAGTAGTTACAAGTTAACTATGAAGAAATGTACAAACACACAGACGTTAAGAAGAAGTTATAAGTTAACTATGAAGAAATGTACAAACACACAGACGTTAAGAAGTAGTTACAAGTTAACTATGAAGAAATGTACAAACACACAGACGTTAAGAAGTAGTTACAAGTTAACTATGAAGAAATGTACAAACACACAGACGTTAGAAGTAGTTACAAGTTAACTATGAAGAAATGTACAAATACACAGACGTTAAGAAGTAGTTACAAGTTAACTATGAAGAAATGTACAAACACACAGACGTTAAAAAGTAGTTACAAGTTAACTATGAAGAAATGTACAAACACACAGACGTTAAGAAGTAGTTACAAGTTAACTATGAAGAAATGTACAAACACACAGACGTTAAGAAGTAGTTATAAGTTAACTATGAAGAAATGTACAAACACACAGACGTTAAGAAGTAGTTACAAGTTAACTATGAAGAAATGTACAAACACACAGACGTTAAGAAGTAGTTACAAGTTAACTATGAAGAAATGTACAAACACACAGACGTTAAGAAGTAGTTACAAGTTAACTATGAAGAAATGTACAAACACACAGACGTTAAAAAGTAGTTACAAGTTAACTATGAAGAAATGTACAAACACACAGACGTTAAGAAGAAGTTATAAGTTAACTATGAAGAAATGTACAAACACACAGACGTTAAGAAGTAGTTACAAGTTAACTATGAAGAAATGTACAAACACACAGACGTTAAGAAGTAGTTATAAGTTAACTATGAAGAAATGTACAAACACACAGACGTTAAGAAGTAGTTACAAGTTAACTATGAAGAAATGTACAAACACACAGACGTTAAGAAGTAGTTACAAGTTAACTATGAAGAAATGTACAAACACACAGACGTTAAGAAGTAGTTACAAGTTAACTATGAAGAAATGTACAAACACACAGACGTTAAGAAGAAGTTACAAGTTAACTATGAAGAAATGTACAAACACACAGACGTTAAGAAGTTTACAAGTTAACTATGAAGAAATGTACAAACACACAGACGTTAAGAAGTAGTTACAAGTTAACTATGAAGAAATGTACAAACACACAGACGTTAAGAAGTAGTTACAAGTTAACTATGAAGAAATGTACAAACACACAGACGTTAGAAGTAGTTACAAGTTAACTATGAAGAAATGTACAAACACACAGACGTTAGAAGTAGTTACAAGTTAACTATGAAGAAATGTACAAACACACAGACGTTAAGAAGTAGTTACAAGTTAACTATGAAGAAATGTACAAACACACAGACGTTAAGAAGTAGTTACAAGTTAACTATGAAGAAATGTACAAACACACAGACGTTAAAAAGTAGTTACAAGTTAACTATGAAGAAATGTACAAACACACAGACGTTAAAGTAGTTATAAGTTAACTATGAAGAAATGTACAAACACACAGACGTTAAGAAGTAGTTACAAGTTAACTATGAAGAAATGTACAAACACACAGACGTTAAGAAGTAGTTATAAGTTAACTATGAAGAAATGTACAAACACACAGACGTTAAGAAGTAGTTACAAGTTAACTATGAAGAAATGTACAAACACAGACGTTAAGAAGTAGTTACAAGTTAACTATGAAGAAATGTACAAACACACAGACGTTAAGAAGTAGTTATAAGTTAACTATGAAGAAATGTACAAACACACAGACGTTAAGTAGTTACAAGTTAACTATGAAGAAATGTACAAACACACAGACGTTAAGTAGTTACAAGTTAACTATGAAGAAATGTACAAACACACAGACGTTAAGAAGTAGTTACAAGTTAACTATGAAGAAATGTACAAACACACAGACGTTAAGAAGTAGTTACAAGTTAACTATGAATAAATGTACAAACACACAGACGTTAAGAAGTAGTTACAAGTTAACTATGAAGAAATGTACAAACACACAGACGTTAAGAAGTAGTTACAAGTTAACTATGAAGAAATGTACAAACACACAGACGTTAAGAAGTAGTTACAAGTTAACTATGAAGAAATGTACAAACACACAGACGTTAAGAAGTAGTTACAAGTTAACTATGAAGAAATGTACAAACACACAGACGTTAAAAAGTAGTTACAAGTTAACTATGAATAAATGTACAAACACACAGACGTTAAGAAGTAGTTACAAGTTAACTATGAAGAAATGTACAAACACACAGACGTTAAGAAGTAGTTACAAGTTAACTATGAAGAAATGTACAAACACACAGACGTTAAGAAGTAGTTACAAGTTAACTATGAAGAAATGTACAAACACACAGACGTTAAAAAGTAGTTACAAGTTAACTATGAAGAAATGTACAAACACACAGACGTTAAGAAGTAGTTACAAGTTAACTATGAAGAAATGTACAAACACACAGACGTTAAGAAGTAGTTACAAGTTAACTATGAAGAAATGTACAAACACACATACGTTAAGAAGTAGTTACAAGTTAACTATGAAGAAATGTACAAACACACAGACGTTAAGAAGTAGATACAAGTTAACTATGAAGAAATGTACAAACACACAGACGTTAAGAAGTAGTTACAAGTTAACTATGAAGAAATGTACAAACACACAGACGTTAAGAAGTAGTTACAAGTTAACTATGAAGAAATGTACAAACACACAGACGTTAGAAGTAGTTACAAGTTAACTATGAAGAAATGTACAAACACACAGACGTTAGAAGTAGTTACAAGTTAACTATGAAGAAATGTACAAACACACAGACGTTAAGAAGTAGTTATAAGTTAACTATGAAGAAATGTACAAACACACAGACGTTAAGAAGTAGTTACAAGTTAACTATGAAGAAATGTTCAAACACACAGACGTTAAGAAGTAGTTATAAGTTAACTATGAAGAAATGTACAAACACACAGACGTTAAGTAGTTACAAGTTAACTATGAAGAAATGTACAAACACAGACGTTAAGAAGTAGTTACAAGTTAACTATGAAGAAATGTACAAACACACAGACGTTAAGAAGTAGTTATAAGTTAACTATGAAGAAATGTACAAACACACAGACGTTAAGAAGTAGTTACAAGTTAACTATGAAGAAATGTACAAACACACAGACGTTAAGAAGTAGTTATAAGTTAACTATGAAGAAATGTACAAACACACAGACGTTAAGAAGTAGTTATAAGTTAACTATGAAGAAATGTACAAACACACAGACGTTAAAAAGTAGTTACAAGTTAACTATGAAGAAATGTACAAACACACAGACGTTAAGAAGTAGTTACAAGTTAACTATGAAGAAATGTACAAACAGACAGACGTTAAGAAGTAGTTACAAGTTAACTATGAAGAAATGTACAAACACACAGACGTTAAGAAGTAGTTACAAGTTAACTATGAAGAAATGTACAAACACACAGACGTTAAAAGTAGTTATAAGTTAACTATGAAGAAATGTACAAACACACAGACGTTAAGAAGTAGTTACAAGTTAACTATGAAGAAATGTACAAACACACAGACGTTAAGAAGTAGTTACAAGTTAACTATGAAGAAATGTACAAACACACAGACGTTAAGAAGTAGTTACAAGTTAACTATGAAGAAATGTACAAACACACAGACGTTAAGAAGTAGTTACAAGTTAACTATGAAGAAATGTACAAACACACAGACGTTAGAAGTAGTTACAAGTTAACTATGAAGAAATGTACAAACACACAGACGTTAAGAAGTAGTTACAAGTTAACTATGAAGAAATGTACAAACACACAGACGTTAAGAAGTAGTTACAAGTTAACTATGAATAAATGTACAAACACACAGACGTTAAGAAGTAGTTACAAGTTAACTATGAAGAAATGTACAAACACACAGACGTTAAAAAGTAGTTACAAGTTAACTATGAAGAAATGTACAAACACAGACGTTAAGAAGTAGTTATAAGTTAACTATGAAGAAATGTACAAACACACAGACGTTAAGTAGTTACAAGTTAACTATGAAGAAATGTACAAACACACAGACGTTAAGAAGTAGTTACAAGTTAACTATGAAGAAATGTACAAACACACAGACGTTAAGAAGTAGTTACAAGTTAACTATGAAGAAATGTACAAACACACAGACGTTAGAAGTAGTTATAAGTTAACTATGAAGAAATGTACAAACACACAGACGTTAAGAAGTAGTTACAAGTTAACTATGAAGAAATGTACAAACACACAGACGTTAAGAAGTAGTTACAAGTTAACTATGAAGAAATGTACAAACACACAGACGTTAAGAAGTAGTTACAAGTTAACTATGAAGAAATGTACAAACACACAGACGTTAAAGTAGTTACAAGTTAACTATGAATAAATGTACAAACACACAGACGTTAAAAAGTAGTTACAAGTTAACTATGAAGAAATGTACAAACACACAGACGTTAAGAAGTAGTTACAAGTTAACTATGAAGAAATGTACAAACACACAGACGTTAAGAAGTAGTTACAAGTTAACTATGAAGAAATGTACAAACACACAGACGTTAAGAAGTAGTTACAAGTTAACTATGAAGAAATGTACAAACACACAGACGTTAAGAAGTAGATACAAGTTAACTATGAAGAAATGTACAAACACACAGACGTTAAGAAGTAGTTACAAGTTAACTATGAAGAAATGTACAAACACACAGACGTTAAGAAGTAGTTACAAGTTAACTATGAAGAAATGTACAAACACACAGACGTTAAGAAGTAGTTATAAGTTAACTATGAAGAAATGTACAAACACACAGACTTTAAGAAGTAGTTACAAGTTAACTATGAAGAAATGTACAAACACACAGACGTTAAGAAGTAGTTACAAGTTAACTATGAAGAAATGTACAAACACACAGACGTTAAGAAGTAGTTACAAGTTAACTATGAAGAAATGTACAAACACACAGACGTTAAGAAGTAGTTACAAGTTAACTATGAAGAAATGTACAAACACACAGACGTTAAGTAGTTACAAGTTAACTATGAAGAAATGTACAAACACACAGACGTTAAGTAGTTACAAGTTAACTATGAAGAAATGTACAAACACACAGACGTTAAGAAGTAGTTACAAGTTAACTATGAAGAAATGTACAAACACACAGACGTTAAGAAGTAGTTACAAGTTAACTATGAAGAAATGTACAAACACACAGACGTTAAGAAGTAGTTACAAGTTAACTATGAAGAAATGTACAAACACACAGACGTTAAGAAGTAGTTACAAGTTAACTATGAAGAAATGTACAAACACACAGACGTTAAGAAGTAGTTACAAGTTAACTATGAAGAAATGTACAAACACACAGACGTTAAGAAGTAGTTACAAGTTAACTATGAAGAAATGTACAAACACACAGACGTTAAGAAGTAGTTACAAGTTAACTATGAATAAATGTACAAACACACAGACGTTAAAAAGTAGTTACAAGTTAACTATGAAGAAATGTACAAACACACAGACGTTAAGAGTAGTTACAAGTTAACCATGAAGAAATGTACAAACACACAGACGTTAAGAAGTAGTTATAAGATAACTATGAAGAAATGTACAAACACACAGACGTTAAGAAGTAGTTACAAGTTAACTATGAAGAAATGTACAAACACACAGACGTTAAGAAGTAGTTACAAGTTAACTATGAAGAAATGTACAAACACACAGACGTTAAGAAGTAGTTACAAGTTAACTATGAAGAAATGTACAAACACACAGACGTTAAGAAGTAGTTACAAGTTAACTATGAAGAAATGTACAAACACACAGACGTTAAGAAGTAGTTACAAGTTAACTATGAAGAAATGTACAAACACACAGACGTTAAGAAGTAGTTACAAGTTAACTATGAAGAAATGTACAAACACACAGACGTTAAGAAGTAGTTACAAGTTAACTATGAAGAAATGTACAAACACACAGACGTTAAGAAGAAGTTATAAGTTAACTATGAAGAAATGTACAAACACACAGACGTTAAGAAGTAGTTACAAGTTAACTATGAAGAAATGTACAAACACACAGACGTTAGAAGTAGTTACAAGTTAACTATGAAGAAATGTACAAACACACAGACGTTAAGAAGTAGTTACAAGTTAACTATGAAGAAATGTACAAATACACAGACGTTAAGAAGTAGTTACAAGTTAACTATGAAGAAATGTACAAACACACAGACGTTAAGAAGTAGTTACAAGTTAACTATGAAGAAATGTACAAACACACAGACGTTAAGAAGTAGTTACAAGTTAACTATGAAGAAATGTACAAACACACAGACGTTAAGAAGTAGTTATAAGTTAACTATGAAGAAATGTACAAACACACAGACGTTAAGAAGTAGTTACAAGTTAACTATGAAGAAATGTACAAACACACAGACGTTAAGAAGTAGTTACAAGTTAACTATGAAGAAATGTACAAACACACAGACGTTAAGAAGTAGTTATAAGTTAACTATGAAGAAATGTACAAACACACAGACGTTAAGAAGTAGTTACAAGTTAACTATGAAGAAATGTACAAACACACAGACGTTAAGAAGTAGTACAGTTAAATGAAAATGTACAAACACATTAAGTATGTAATGAAAATGTACAAACACACAGACGTTAAGAAGTAGTTACAAGTTAACTATGAAGAAATGTACAAACACACAGACGTTAGAAGTAGTTACAAGTTAACTTTAAGAAATGTACAAACACACAGACGTTAAGAAGTAGTTACAAGTTAACTATGAAGAAATGTACAAACACACAGACGTTAAGAAGTAGTTACAAGTTAACTATGAAGAAATGTACAAACACACAGACGTTAAGAAGTATTTACAAGTTAACTATGAAGAAATGTACAAACACACAGACGTTAAGAAGTAGTTACACGTTAACTATGAAGAAATGTACAAACACACAGACGTTAAGTAGTTACAAGTTAACTATGAAGAAATGTACAAACACACAGACGTTAAAGTAGTTACAGTTAACTATGAAGAAATGTACAAACACACAGACGTTAAGAAGTAGTTACAAGTTAACTATGAAGAAATGTACAAACACACAGACGTTAAGTAGTTACAAGTTAACTATGAAGAAATGTACAAACACACAGACGTTAAGAAGTAGTTACAAGTTAACTATGAAGAAATGTACAAACACACAGACGTTAAGAAGTAGTTAAAAGTTAACTATGAAGAAATGTACAAACACACAGACGTTAAGAAGTAGTTAAAAGTTAACTATGAAGAAATGTACAAACACAGACGTTAAGAAGTAGTTACAAGTTAACTATGAAGAAATGTACAAACACAGACGTTAAGAAGTAGTTATAAGTTAACTATGAAGAAATGTACAAACACACAGACGTTAAGAAGTAGTTACAAGTTAACTATGAATAAATGTACAAACACACAGACGTTAAGAAGTATTTACAAGTTAACTATGAAGAAATGTACAAACACACAGACGTTAAGAAGTAGTTACAAGTTAACTATGAAGAAATGTACAAACACACAGACGTTAAGAAGTAGTTACAAGTTAACTATGAATAAATGTACAAACACACAGACGTTAAGAAGTAGTTACAAGTTAACTATGAAGAAATGTACAAACACACAGACGTTAAAAGTAGTTAAAGTTAACTATGAAGAAATGTACAAACACACAGACGTTAAAGTAGTTACAAGTTAACTATGAAGAAATGTACAAACACACAGACGTTAAGAAGTAGTTACAAGTTAACTATGAAGAAATGTACAAACACACAGACGTTAAGAAGTAGTTACAAGTTAACTATGAAGAAATGTACAAACACACAGACGTTAAGAAGTAGTTACAAGTTAACTATGAAGAAATGTACAAACACACAGACGTTAAGTAGTTACAAGTTAACTATGAAGAAATGTACAAACACACAGACGTTAAGAAGTAGTTACAAGTTAACTATGAAGAAATGTACAAACACACAGACGTTAAGAAGTAGTTACAAGTTAACTATGAAGAAATGTACAAACACACAGACGTTAAGAAGTAGTTACAAGTTAACTATGAAGAAATGTACAAACACACAGACGTTAAGAAGTAGTTACAAGTTAACTATGAAGAAATGTACAAACACACAACGTTAAGTAGTTACAAGTTAACTATGAAGAAATGTACAAACACACAGACGTTAAGAAGTAGTTACAAGTTAACTATGAAGAAATGTACAAACACACAGACGTTAAGAAGTAGTTACAAGTTAACTATGAAGAAATGTACAAACACACAGACGTTAAAAAGTAGTTACAAGTTAACTATGAAGAAATGTACAAACACACAGACGTTAAGAAGTAGTTACAAGTTAACTATGAAGAAATGTACAAACACACAGCGTAAGACGTTAACTATGAAAAATGTCAAACACACAGACGTTAAGTAGTTATAAGTTAACTATGAAGAAATGTACAAACACACAGACGTTAAGAAGTAGTTACAAGTTAACTATGAAGAAATGTTCAAACACACAGACGTTAAGAAGTAGTTATAAGTTAACTATGAAGAAATGTACAAACACACAGACGTTAAGAAGTAGTTACAAGTTAACTATGAAGAAATGTACAAACACAGACGTTAAGAAGTAGTTACAAGTTAACTATGAAGAAATGTACAAACACACAGACGTTAAGAAGTAGTTATAAGTTAACTATGAAGAAATGTACAAACACACAGACGTTAAGAAGTAGTTACAAGTTAACTATGAAGAAATGTACAAACACACAGACGTTAGAAGTAGTTATAAGTTAACTATGAAGAAATGTACAAACACACAGACGTTAAGAAGTAGTTACAAGTTAACTATGAAGAAATGTTCAAACACACAGACGTTAAGAAGTAGTTATAAGTTAACTATGAAGAAATGTACAAACACACAGACGTTAAGAAGTAGTTACAAGTTAACTATGAAGAAATGTACAAACACAGACGTTAAGAAGTAGTTAAAGTTAACTATGAAGAAATGTACAAACACACAGACGTTAAGAAGTAGTTATAAGTTAACTATGAAGAAATGTACAAACACACAGACGTTAAGAAGTAGTTACAAGTTAACTATGAAGAAATGTACAAACACACAGACGTTAAGTAGTTACAAGTTAACTATGAAGAAATGTACAAACACACAGACGTTAAGAAGTAGTTATAAGTTAACTATGAAGAAATGTACAAACACACAGACGTTAAAGTAGTTACAAGTTAACTATGAAGAAATGTACAAACACACAGACGTTAAAAAGTAGTTACAAGTTAACTATGAAGAAATGTACAAACACACAGACGTTAAAAAGTAGTTACAAGTTAACTATGAAGAAATGTACAAACACACAGACGTTAAGAAGTAGTTACAAGTTAACTATGAAGAAATGTACAAACACACAGACGTTAAGAAGTAGTTATAAGTTAACTATGAAGAAATGTACAAACACACAGACGTTAAGAAGTAGTTACAAGTTAACTATGAAGAAATGTACAAACACACAGACGTTAAAGTAGTTACAAGTTAACTATGAAGAAATGTACAAACACACAGACGTTAAGAAGAAGTTACAAGTTAACTATGAAGAAATGTACAAACACACAGACGTTAAGAAGTAGTTACAAGTTAACTATGAAGAAATGTACAAACACACAGACGTTAAGAAGTAGTTACAAGTTAACTATGAAGAAATGTACAAACACACAGACGTTAAAGTAGTTACAAGTTAACTATGAAGAAATGTACAAACACACAGACGTTAAGAAGTAGTTACAAGTTAACTATGAATAAATGTACAAACACACAGACGTTAAGAAGTAGTTACAAGTTAACTATGAAGAAATGTACAAACACACAGACGTTAGAAGTAGTTACAAGTTAACTATGAAAAATGTACAAACACAGACGTTAAGAAGTAGTTATAAGTTAACTATGAAGAAATGTACAAACACACAGACGTTAAGAAGTAGTTACAAGTTAACTATGAAGAAATGTACAAACACACAGACGTTAAGAAGTAGTTAAAAGTTAACTATGAAGAAATGTACAAACACACAGACGTTAAGAAGTAGTTACAAGTTAACTATGAAGAAATGTACAAACACACAGACGTTAAGAAGTAGTTACAAGTTAACTATGAAGAAATGTACAAACACACAGACGTTAAAGTAGTTACAAGTTAACTATGAAGAAATGTACAAACACACAGACGTTAGAAGTAGATTACAAGTTAACTATGAAGAAATGTACAAACACACAGACGTTAAAAGTAGTTATAAGTTAACTATGAAGAAATGTACAAACACACAGACGTTAAGAAGTAGTTACAAGTTAACTATGAAGAAATGTTCAAACACACAGACGTTAAGAAGTAGTTATAAGTTAACTATGAAGAAATGTACAAACACACAGACGTTAAAAAGTAGTTACAAGTTAACTATGAAGAAATGTACAAACACAGACGTTAAGAAGTAGTTACAAGTTAACTATGAAGAAATGTACAAACACACAGACGTTAAGAAGATTAAAGTTAACTATGAAGAAATGTACAACACACAGACGTTAAGAAGTAGTTACAAGTTAACTATGAAGAAATGTACAAACACACAGACGTTAAGAAGTAGTTATAAGTTAACTATGAAGAAATGTACAAACACACAGACGTTAAGAAGTAGTTATAAGTTAACTATGAAGAAATGTACAAACACACAGACGTTAAGAAGTAGTTACAAGTTAACTATGAAGAAATGTACAAACACACAGACGTTAAGAAGTAGTTACAAGTTAACTATGAAGAAATGTACAAACAGACAGACGTTAAGAAGTAGTTACAAGTTAACTATGAAGAAATGTACAAACACACAGACGTTAAGAAGTAGTTACAAGTTAACTATGAAGAAATGTACAAACACACAGACGTTAAGAAGTAGTTATAAGTTAACTATGAAGAAATGTACAAACACACAGACGTTAGAAGTAGTTACAAGTTAACTATGAAGAAATGTACAAACACACAGACGTTAAGAAGTAGTTACAAGTTAACTATGAAGAAATGTACAAACACACAGACGTTAAGAAGTAGTTACAAGTTAACTATGAAGAAATGTACAAACACACAGACGTTAAAGTAGTTACAAGTTAACTATGAAGAAATGTACAAACACACAGACGTTAAGAAGTAGTTACAAGTTAACTATGAAGAAATGTACAAACACACAGACGTTAAGAAGTAGTTACAAGTTAACTATGAAGAAATGTACAAACACACAGACGTTAAGAAGTAGTTACAAGTTAACTATGAATAAATGTACAAACACACAGACGTTAAAAAGTAGTTACAAGTTAACTATGAAGAAATGTACAAACACACAGACGTTAAGAAGTAGTTACAAGTTAACTATGAAGAAATGTACAAACACAGACGTTAAGAAGTAGTTATAAGTTAACTATGAAGAAATGTACAAACACACAGACGTTAAAAAGTAGTTACAAGTTAACTATGAAGAAATGTACAAACACACAGACGTTAAGAAGTAGTTAAAAGTTAACTATGAAGAAATGTACAAACACACAGACGTTAAGAAGTAGTTACAAGTTAACTATGAAGAAATGTACAAAAACACAGACGTTAAGAAGTAGTTACAAGTTAACTATGAAGAAATGTACAAACACACAGACGTTAAGAAGTAGTTACAAGTTAACTATGAAGAAATGTACAAACACACAGACGTTAAAGTAGTTACAAGTTAACTATGAAGAAATGTACAAACACACAGACGTTAAGTAGTTACAAGTTAACTATGAAGAAATGTACAAACACACAGACGTTAAGAAGTAGTTACAAGTTAACTATGAAGAAATGTACAAACACACAGACGTTAAGAAGTAGTTACAAGTTAACTATGAAGAAATGTACAAACACACAGACGTTAAGAAGTAGTTACAAGTTAACTATGAATAAATGTACAAACACACAGACGTTAAGAAGTAGTTACAAGTTAACTATGAAGAAATGTACAAACACACAGACGTTAAGAAGTAGTTACAAGTTAACTATGAAGAAATGTACAAACACACAGACGTTAAGAAGTGATTACAAGTTAACTATGAAGAAATGTACAAACACACAGACGTTAAGAAGTAGTTACAAGTTAACTATGAAGAAATGTACAAACACACAGACGTTAAAGTAGTTACAAGTTAACTATGAAGAAATGTACAAACACACAGACGTTAGAAGTAGTTACAAGTTAACTATGAAGAAATGTACAAACACACAGACGTTAAAGTAGTTACAAGTTAACTATGAAGAAATGTACAAACACACAGACGTTAAGAAGTAGTTAAAAGTTAACTATGAAGAAATGTACAAACACACAGACGTTAAGTAGTTACAAGTTAACTATGAAGAAATGTACAAACACACAGACGTTAAGAAGTAGTTACAAGTTAACTATGAAGAAATGTACAAACACACAGACGTTAAGAAGTAGTTACAAGTTAACTATGAAGAAATGTACAAACACACAGACGTTAAGAAGTAGTTACAAGTTAACTATGAAGAAATGTACAAACACACAGACGTTAAGAAGTAGTTACAAGTTAACTATGAAGAAATGTACAAACACACAGACGTTAAGTAGTTACAAGTTAACTATGAAGAAATGTACAAACACACAGACGTTAGAAGTAGTTACAAGTTAACTATGAAGAAATGTACAAACACACAGACGTTAAAAAGTAGTTACAAGTTAACTATGAAGAAATGTACAAACACACAGACGTTAAGAAGTAGTTACAAGTTAACTATGAAGAAATGTACAAACACACAGACGTTAAGAAGTAGTTAAAAGTTAACTATGAAGAAATGTACAAACACACAGACGTTAAGAAGTAGTTACAAGTTAACTATGAAGAAATGTACAAACACACAGACGTTAAAGTAGTTACAAGTTAACTATGAAGAAATGTACAAACACACAGACGTTAAGAAGTAGTTACAAGTTAACTATGAAGAAATGTACAAACACACAGACGTTAAAGTAGTTACAAGTTAACTATGAAGAAATGTACAAACACACAGACGTTAAAAGTAGTTAAAGTTAACTATGAAGAAATGTACAAACACACAGACGTTAAGAAGTAGTTACAAGTTAACTATGAAGAAATGTACAAACACACAGACGTTAAGAAGTAGTTATAAGTTAACTATGAAGAAATGTACAAACACACAGACGTTAGAAGTAGTTACAAGTTAACTATGAAGAAATGTACAAACACACAGACGTTAAGAAGTAGTTATAAGTTAACTATGAAGAAATGTACAAACACACAGACGTTAAGAAGTAGTTATAAGTTAACTATGAAGAAATGTACAAACACACAGACGTTAAGAAGTAGTTACAAGTTAACTATGAAGAAATGTACAAACACACAGACGTTAAAAGTAGTTATAAGTTAACTATGAAGAAATGTACAAACACACAGACGTTAAGAAGTAGTTATAAGTTAACTATGAAGAAATGTACAAACACACAGACGTTAAGAAGTAGTTACAAGTTAACTATGAAGAAATGTACAAACACACAGACGTTAAGAAGTAAATTATAAGTTAACTATGAAGAAATGTACAAACAGACAGACGTTAAGAAGTAGTTACAAGTTAACTATGAAGAAATGTACAAACACACAGACGTTAAAAGTAGATTACAAGTTAACTATGAAGAAATGTACAAACACACAGACGTTAAGTAGTTACAAGTTAACTATGAAGAAATGTACAAACACACAGACGTTAGAAGTAGTTACAAGTTAACTATGAAGAAATGTACAAACACACAGACGTTAAGAAGTAGTTATAAGTTAACTATGAAGAAATGTACAAACACACAGACGTTAAGAAGTAGTTACAAGTTAACTATGAAGAAATGTACAAACACACAGACGTTAGAAGTAGTTAAAGTTAACTATGAAGAAATGTACAAACACACAGACAAAGACGCTGTTCAGTGCGGGCCTGCAAGGGACACAAAGAATAGTACCACTGTAACCTACAATGCAATGTCAAAGACACGACTAATGTAGGCCGTTAGGGAAGCTAGCTAGTAAATAAAAAGCACGAAAATCGATGTCGCACTGAGCGACTAATAGGCCCTAAAAGCTAGCCTAGATACATAAAACACACAGATGGTTGACATGGTCGATAAGAACTTGAGATAGAAGATAGATAAAGAAAAACTGAACCATCAGTGACACACAAATACAAATTAATTGAAAAATGTGAAAAGAAAACAATAATGAACAATAATGAACAATAATGAACAATAATGAACAATAATGAACAATAATGAACAAAAATGAACAATATGAACAAAATGAACAATAATGAACAATAATGAACAATAATGAACAATAATGAACAATAATGAACAATAATGGAAAAAAGAAAATTATATTGATTATATTGATTGAAATTTATTAGATGTCATTCATTTATTTGAAATGTTGTTATTATCTATGATTACAGACAAGTCAAGCACCAATCTCTTTTACGATCTTTCTATATCACAATTAAAAAAAGTAAAGGAAGGATAAGTAATCGTGTTAGCGTATTTTCAGTGACCTTCGGACACGATGGGTGATCTGGTCAACATCACAGACCGCCTACTCCCGGCTTTTCACGTACCAATTGAGGCTGGTCGACGTTTTTTATACCGCTCAGAGCTGTTGTAGAAAATACTTGCCCCTGTAACGACCGACACTAGCCCACTTACTGCTACTACGCTATTGTGGCTCTTTGTTCATATGATAACGGATATAATATTATTCTTTCTGTTGATCTAGTTTCATTATAAATTACTGATTAGTTTGCTGTCTTTTCTTTTTCTCCTCTACAAAGTACTTTTTCTGTAGAGTATTAATTAGATTTTTGTGTTTGGTTTTGGAATGATTTTTACTGAGCCATGAAGCATCATATATATTTTGTTTTAGGAGAGAGGACTTTGATATTCTTTCTGATAGTTTGATTTAAAGAAATAATTTTCTGATCCAGAAATCATGAGCTTTTCAGCTCTTCGGTCAGGCCATGGACACGAACCTTCATTCAGTGCCAAAAATAATAAATCTGGAGAACATGGCTTTTCTGCACCAGCGACTGAACCGCACTCACAGGGAGCTTGTCACCCGTCGTCCAACGCGCTACGAACACGCTGGGCAGGCGGGCCTGCTAGTTTATTTAAAGAAGGGGTATCAATGGCGAAGTTTTCCCTCTGGAGTCGGATAAGGGCCCGCATGTATGGCGAGGAACACTGTTAATAAGGAAAGCAGGTCTTCACGCAAAAATCACAACACCAGGCGCACTGACTACGCCTAAATTCATAGCAGGCGAGCGCAGAAGAAGAATAGCCAAGTGATTAAGATGTTTGCCTGTCGTTCTCAAGTTTATGGACTCGAATACGGACCCAGACACATGTGTAATTGTTTCATAAGATTCTTAGGATTGTTGCCGGAGCTACGGAGTTTGTGATTTGTGAAACACTCTCGGTAGATGGCGTGCCATCTATGCCCACAGGGGCGGAGACATATGAGGAAACACTGTGCAATAAAGTTAATACTTCGCCTCTAGAGACTAAATTTAAAGAGAAAATATCTACATTTGTTCTGTTGTTTTTTTGTCGATTTTCATCTACATGTTTTATCTATTTTAATGTTAATTCTCATGAATATATCAAAAATAATGAACACAAATCAGTAATGAGTTCATAAAACAAACGTCACTGTTCTAATTAGACGACAATGATATTTTTACAACATAATGCAAATGGTATGCAAGCATGCTAATAGTTTTGCTTGCTCTCTGGTTAAATACAGACAGGTCTCATTCATCTGTGCAGGGGCTCAGCGATTCCTTCAGTAGCGGGATTGCATTCTCATTAACTGTCGAAACATCAGCTTCATGATAAAAGCTTTCGGAGATCAAAATCGCTCGTATGTTGTTGGGGCTTGCACGGGAAGCAAAGAATAGTAACACTGCGATCTTACAAAGCATGTCGTAAGAGGCGACTGAGGTAGGGGGCTTAGTGAAGCTACTCTAGTAAATAAAAGAGTTGCAGAAATGGGATATGTTCGGCTACTTGTAGGCGCATAACTGGCACAACGTACAATCGCTCTTAGGTTCGGATCGCATACAAATCACAAAGAGTGGTTAACAAGTTGTTGATATAGAGCGGTTGAAGAAGAAGAAGAAGAAGAGTTAAAATAGTAAGTAAACGAATGATATAAATAATATTAGGGAATGCTAACCCGAAACAAATGCTTGCAGAAAACGGATTCACCAGGCCGTTAGGCGCATAACATGGTGCAACGACCCCTCGCAATGAGGAATGGGATAACGGATTCTACGGTCGCCAATCTGCCTCGGAGATGTAGCCACGCAGTAAGAATGTCAGACCTACAATCACGAGGGTGGCCAAAACGGGGAAGGAGAAATCATAGGAATTTATCCTACAGAACTGCGCCCCAGTATGCAAACTTGAAAAGAAAGAGGTGGCCCACTTACACCAGCGTCCTAGACAAACTGTATGGCGTGGCTTATAATCTGAGGCAGACGGCTGCCTGTATTAGAGAATCCGAAATCCCAATCTAGTGAGAATGCAGAAGAAGAAGAAAGCAAATAATATTTGATAACCCTTATACCGTTTATATATATATATATATATATAAAACATACTAATCCAAATGAGTTATCTTGTACATAGAAAACACAAATCGATGGAGACCATTAAGAACGGTGGTGGTTTACCTGTCAGCACAACCACTTCAGTGAGCAAGATATAATCACATTGACTTTCTTCATCCGAAGGTAAATGTCAACTTTGTCTCTACAATCATTGCCTTGGACGTTAACATCAAATGATAGAAGAAAACTAGTCACAACAGAGATGTAGTGTCTACTCAGAATGCTGGAAGTATCAAGTAGAGACAGTTTTAGAAATGAAAATGTTAGGAAAAAGTGCGCATAACATCAGTACTGAACTTCATCAAGAAAGAACAAATTAAATTGTTTTTGGTCACATAAGTCGATTACCAACAGACAGTGCGCATTAAAGAGCAATGTTACTCTGATACAGTGGCTCACACAAAAGATGGACCTCAGAGATAACAGAGGCAACGGAAAACAGTTTATGAAGCGCACACAAAAACCCGTTCTATAAATATTTTCTTACCCCGATGATGTGATACAAAACAGAATTAGAGTAATGAAAGAAAAGAACATGATCTTCATATAGTTTATGTTTCTATGTTCCAATTTTGCTCTTGTCTTGATTAAAGGTTAATATGTTTTTCTTGATAATCTAATCAATGCAATATCGTGGTTCTCACCATGTACATCAGATAATACACATGCATATATATAAATATATATATATAACATATATTGCAACTCTGGGGAGGAAATGCAGACTTACATGGAGAAGTTCTCAACGGTCTGTAATATGTTTGGTCTTACCTTTAACACCAAGAAAACGGAGGTACTGTCATATTAAACACCAGCGTCTTCTGCCGGCGGACAACTTTATCTATCTTGGCAACATCCTTTCCAGATCGGCAAACATAGACTCTAATGTCAACAATACGATATCCAAAGCCAATGCTGCGTTCAGAAGGCTGCGTGTTACTGTGTGGCTGCGGAAGGGGATAAGCGTAGCCACAAAGCTGAAAGTTTACCGGGCTATAGTGCTAACCACGCTGTTGTATGCCAGCAAAACATGGACAGTGTATAGCAGACACGCAAGAAAACTAAACCACTTTCATACAAGCTGTCTACGCAGAATACTAAAAATAAACTGGCAGGACAAAATTCCAGATACCGAAGTTCTCATCAGAGCAAAAATCCCAAGCGTCAACACACTGTTGCAGAAGGCCCAAGATAGACACGTCACGTTGCTCGGATGCTTGATAAACGCATCCCAAAACAGTTGATGTATGGCTTGCTTGAAGGGGGCAGATGTTCGAGTTGGTGGATAGAAAAGAACGCTTTATGGACACCACGTCCTGGGAGGGAATCCCTGGCGAAAGATCGTCAAATGTGTCGCTGTAACAACCAACACAAGAGAAACTCACATAGCTGAGAATCGTCATGCCACTGAGGCACAGAGAAAACTAGCTGTGCAAAATGGCAGAACACACAACATCTACGTCTAACATTGATAATATATGTCCCACCTTTGGTAGGGGATTTGTTCTAGCATTTGACTCTACAGTCACCTCCGCACACACCAGAGAGATGCAGCAGCAAACGTCTGGAGCTGTTTTAATCATCGATTGCGATGAACGGCTGTTATATATATATATATATATATATATATATATATATATATATATATATATATATATATTTCAGTGGCGGCTCGTCATTAAGGGCCAGTGGGGCCAGGTCCCTACCAAAAATAATGTGTACTGTGTATTTATTATTTTATAAATTAAAATATAACCTAACCTAAAACCAAGATTTTTCTGAAAATTTGTGTCTGGCCCCACCAACAAAAATGAGCAATAGCCGACACTGTTAAAATATATATATAGCACATATTGAATCGTCTTCTTCCTGTGCATTTCATGTAAAACTTCTAAAAAAAATGTCTTATTGACCGTCTGTCTTCATGTGACAGATGGACATCCTCTACGGATAGGCTCTCTAATATTATAAATTAAGATAGGATGTATAAAAAATATACAGTTGGAAATAACGATTGATGAATATGGGAAGAAAACAGATTAACGACAGTCGACGCAGAAATTGAATAACAAAGAAACGAAAAATGAGAAGATAAGAGGAAGATTGACATCTAGAGAAACAAAATGACAGTCGGATTTGAAGAAAAAAACTATGTAAATGAAAAACACATTTTAATCAAGTCTTAGATATTATCAAAAGAAAATGAAATATTTTTATTCTCAAGTTCTTCTGTTACAGAAATATATGAAAATTGATATGTCTTATCATGTTCAGAAGTTTTCATGCTAACATGGACAAATAGGAGGGTCTGTCTTGTCTATCTATTTGCCATTATTATTTGATTTCTTTGATTGTTATATTCTTTTGTAATTTTTCTTTATTATTAGTTTTTCTAGACTTCTGTTTTTTCTTTATTATTAGTATTTCTAGACTTCCGTTTTTTCTTTATTATTAGTATTTCTAGACCTGTTTTTTCTTTATTATTAGTATTTCTAGACCTGTTTTTTTCTTTATTATTAGTATTTCTAGACCTGTTTTTTCTTTATTATTAGTATTTATAGACCTGTTTTTTCTTTATTATTAGTATTTCTAGACTTCTGTTTTTTCTTTATTATTAGTATTTCTAGACTTCCGTTTTTTCTTTATTATTAGTATTTCTAGACCTGTTTTTTTCTTTATTATTAGTATTTCTAGACCTGTTTTTTCTTTATTATTAGTATTTCTAGACTTCTGTTTTTTCTTTATTATTAGTATTTCTAGACTTCCGTTTTTTCTTTATTATTAGTATTTCTAGACCTGTTTTTTTCTTTATTATTAGTATTTCTAGACCTGTTTTTTTCTTTATTATTAGTATTTCTAGACCTGTTTTTTCTTTATTATTAGTATTTCTAGACTTCTGTTTTTTCTTTATTATTAGTATTTCTAGACTTCTGTTTTTTCTTTATTATTAGTATTTCTAGACTTCCGTTTTTTCTTTATTATTAGTATTTATAGACTTCCGTTTTTTCTTTATTATTAGTATTTCTAGACTTCTGTTTTTTCTTTATTATTAGTATTTCTAGACCTGTTTTTTTCTTTATTATTAGTATTTCTAGACCTGTTTTTTCTTTATTATTAGTATTTCTAGACCTGTTTTTTCTTTATTATTAGTATTTCTAGACCTGTTTTTTCTTTATTATTAGTATTTCTAGACTTCCGTTTTTTCTTTATTATTAGTATTTCTAGACTTCTGTTTTTTCTGTATTATTAGTATTTCTAGACTGTTTTTTCTTTATTATTAGTATTTCTAGACTTCTGTTTTTTCTTTATTATTAGTATTTCTAGACTGTTTTTTCTTTATTATTAGTATTTCTAGACCTGTTTTTTCTTTATTATTAGTATTTCTAGACCTGTTTTTTCTTTATTATTAGTATTTCTAGACTTCTGTTTTTTCTTTATTATTAGTATTTCTAGACCTGTTTTTTTCTTTATTATTAGTATTTCTAGACCTGTTTTTTCTTTATTATTAGTATTTCTAGACCTGTTTTTTTCTTTATTATTAGTATTTCTAGACCTGTTTTTTCTTTATTATTAGTATTTCTAGACCTGTTTTTTCTTTATTATTAGTATTTCTAGACTTCTGTTTTTTCTTTATTATTAGTATTTCTAGACTTCCGTTTTTTCTTTATTATTAGTATTTCTAGACTTCTGTTTTTTCTGTATTATTAGTATTTCTAGACTGTTTTTTCTTTATTATTAGTATTTCTAGACTTCTGTTTTTTCTTTATTATTAGTATTTCTAGACTGTTTTTTCTTTATTATTAGTATTTCTAGACTGTTTTTTCTTTATTATTAGTATTTCTAGACTTCTGTTTTTTCTGTATTATTAGTATTTCTAGACTGTTTTTTCTTTCCATGAAATACAATATATTCTTCTGTTTATATCGACAACTCTAAGGTTCTAAATTTTTTTTAAAAAAAAATGCTTGTTGTCCATGTTTCTGAACCATAAAAAAAGGCACTTGGTAATTCTCATCCTCAACTTATTCGTTATTTGTTAGTCAAAGCGCAACAATATACAGAAGAGCTGGAGAGAGTTGCAGGAGTAAGCTAGAGATAGGAAGACTTGGCATGAGTTGGTGAAGGGCTCTGCTCCAGCAGGGGTTAAAAAGGCATCAGCGAGAGAGGAGAGGGAGAGAGAGAGCTTGTTTATGTCATTGGATGTACTTTGACGATTCCTATCCCTTTTCCTAATCGATTGTTGACATATCGTCTGGAATAATTTGTTTAAGACATATTGTTTACTTGCTTCACTATTATATATATTTTGTTTTGATTTCTCCACTTCTTTGTAGATAACTATAGTATTCGTTTTATGGATGATGCTGTCAAATCCATTTTCCTTGCTAGTTTTGTCTAGTTTGTCTACTCGTTCTTGCCATATTATAACATAACATATTACACAGAAAATTTTGAACATATTTAACAGAGTTAATTCTAAATAATAGGGCTGGAGAGAACCATCATGGAAGGAGTGCCTGTCTTGCAATGCTTCCAGTCGGTCTTCACAATGTGTGTCCTATCCATCGCCAGCGTATCTTCTTCTTCTTCTTTGCGTTCGTTCTTTACGACCAATTTTAATCACTCTTTGTGATATGTTTGATCTTTGCCAAGAACGTGTATACGTTGTTGCACATTGGTTTGGTAGGCCCTAAACGCATAAACTTCTACACGCTTAGGACACATGCATCCGATTTCAGAAAAAAGCCTTAGTCGCCTCTTACAACATGCATGGCAGGTAACAGTGGTTCTATTCTTTACACCCCAAATTTGGGCCCCGGTAACCAATCAGGCGGTAGATAAACGCTGTCAATTAGGATGTTGTCATTAGACGCAATTAATGTATTTGTACACTTTTTTAAAAATTTGTCATTGTTGCTGTTGTTGTTCTTCTTCTGCAATCAACTTCTTTTATTCAGAAATGTAAACAGAGATACGAATTGACTTCGTGAATCAAGTGATAACCAAGTTGTAGTTTCAATCAGAGTAAGATATAAGAAGCTAGGAAGAAGCGATCGCAAGCGTATCTTCCTTAGCTCTTTCCCCATTGGTATCTGCTTAGTTCTTTCTCTGAGTTCCTCGTTCGTAATCTTATCATACCATCTTAGTCCCTCTATTCTAGGTAAACATCCATCTATGAAGGTCTGTAGTTTTCTGGTGGTTTCTTTTGTTGTCCTCCATTTCCGAGTCATAGAACAGCCCTGACTTCACATTTGAACAGACATTGACCTATGACAGCACCAAATACCATGTAACTATGTACTTAAGCCCTTTCCTTTGCGTGTCGAAGGTCGTGGGCTCGAATCCGGACCGTACCGTTCTCTTCACTAGTGCAGTTTTTCCAAAGACCTCTGGGAATGTTGCTGGAGTTACGGAGCTCGTGCTTTGTTCAATACTCTCGGTAGGTGGCGTGCCATTTCTGCAGATAGAGACCGAACCATATGGGGTAAAACCCGGTGCAATGAAGTCAATCCTTCGGTTTTAAAACCCTTTATTACAAAATCCGCCTAATATCGAATGAAAATGGATATCTACCACCAGAGAACTCATATTTTAATGACTTGTGAGATTTGTTGAGTGAGTTATATCCGAATATCATTTGTTGCACTGGTCTGTCCTAGCTTGCAGCATCTTTCAGACCTTTTCTCATATTTCCAAAATAAATTGCTTTTATGTTTCATTTTCCGTGGGGGAGTATGGGTTTGAGTCTCGTTCTTTCAATTCTTATGACGAAGCTAAAAATAAGTAAATCTGTAGGAGTGCTATGTAGCAGGTATTTCATAGATGTGAGAGCGAGTTCCTAATCCTATCGGAGATGTACGATAAAAGGAAGGCATCGTGTTTAAATTGAGCACGTAAAAAAGCACATGGGAACCCCTGTTCTACATGATCATGCGCTAAATAAATTCTAGAAAACTGAATCAGTGCAGAAAAAAGTAGAAGAAAGCCCACACTAACATTCTATAACAGTAATGTTAGATCAGGAATGAGAATGGTCATGTTCTTAAATTATACCCAAGAAACAATACAGTCTGGAGTCAGGAATGAGAATGGTCATGTTTTTAAACTATACCCAAGAAACAATACAGTCTGAAGCAAATAGCATAAATCTTCCTCACAGCTTTACTTCCAAATCACGAGTATAATAAATATCATCTGACTTTTCCCATTAAGATTAAATTTCACCAGATGTAATTAAATTGTATAGTGTGTAAGCTTTGTATAACGGTTTGCATGGGGATATATCTGCGGTTTGACCTGATATTTGCCCATTAGATGCTGATGTTAGTATCAAGCATGCCCACACATTTATATTACATCTTCTTCTTCACTTTTCAACTCCCAACGGAGCACAAATCTTCAACACACTTCTTCCAGCTCTTCCTCTCTCTTGCCATCCTTTCCAATTCTTTCCATGTTTTACCTATCCTTTTCATTTCAGCCTCCAGCTTTCTTCTCCAGGTCTGTCTAGGCCTTTCCTTACTCCTCTTTCCCTGTGGGTTTCAAAACAGTGCCTGTCTTTCAACGCTTCCGGTCGGTCTTCTCAATGTATGTCATATCAATCGCCAGCGTCTCTTCCGTAGCTCTTTCTCCACTGGTACCTGTCTAGTTCTTTCTCTGAGTTCCTCATTCGTAATCTTATCATGCCATCTCAGTCCCTCTATTCTACGTAAACATCCATTTATGAAGTTCTGTAGTTTTCTGATGGTTTATATATATACTAGTATATATATATATATCAGTTATCAATTATATGAGGACTATCATCATAACACTCTGGACATGTCCATAGGTGTTCCTATCTCCGCCTCAGCAAATCCAGCAGCGTCCAGCGACCCAACACGCCAGTTCGATGTTGATTAATCAATCTCTTTGCATATTTAGTATGTCGTTCTTTTCGGGATGCACCAATATTGACACCCATCTCTTTTAATCGGGTCAGCGAGTGGGATTCACAGCCCTGAAACTCATCTGTTCGGAAAGACTCTCTTATTTAATTATATAATACAGTTTAATTGTTCGCGCCATCAGCTAATTGGAATATACACTTATTCGATACAACTTAATCTTTCGCATAAGAACAGGTCACTGCCATCACAACCATCAGATGCACAGAATAAAGCCTGCTCAGACTGCACAGTGTGCATGTCAGACAGAAACACAGATTCCAGAGCACATCCTGCAGTTATGATTATCATGCATACACCAACGAAACGAAACATGGCCTCATGAACAAAGCATACAGAGCAAGCTATGGGGAACTCTCGAGCAACTCCAATTGACATGCAGCTTCATAGAGGCAACCCATGTCATGATTTAGACGAGCATACAAAACCGAACGCAAAGAAGAAGAAGAAGAAACAACTTCAGCTTGCACTTACACTTTTATAATGCTGGACAGCTACGACAAATCACGTTTGTAGTAGTAAGTTTGTTAAATATCTATATAATATACTAATGCTTCCTTCTATCATTATATACAAATCTTAATCTTCAGTGCTTGTTTTGTGTGATATGTTTTGGCTACTTGTTGTATTCTTTCATTTGTTTCGTTTACATATCATCATCATTAAATAGCTTGTCCTGAGCAGAACTTTGCCACCCCAACAGTCCTCTGGAATTTCTCTCTCATAGGCCAGATGTCCTGCCTCTGCAGCCATCATGCTCAAACCATCAGTTACATCCTGAATCCAGCTTCTCCGTGGTCTTCCTCTTCTTCTCTTGTCGTATGCCTCCTTCCATGATGGCCTTCCCCAGCCATTCATGTCTTTTTATATGTCCAACACAGACTCCAGAGCACATCCTGCAGTCATGTCCATTATACATACACCAACGAAATGAAACATGGCCTCATGAACAAAGCTTACAGACCAAGCTATGGGGAACTCTCGAAGAACTCCAACTGACATGCAGCTTCATAGAGGCAACCCATCTCATGATTTAGACGAGCATACGAAACCGAACGCAAAGAAGAAGAAGAAGATATGTCCAAGACAATGCCAAGAAAACCCCAACAATAATATGGAATACTACATAATATGGAATACAACACTATACATTTAGGCGCAGTCATATAGCCTTAATATGGAGTCTCTGATTTTTGTGTGATTGTTTGTTTCCCGCATCGTCATTGTCCATCGAGCTTCAGGAAAACCTTACTCCGACTATAGAAGTACATGTAACTGAGAACTCTATGTAAAGGAGTATTCTTTGATGAAAATCTGGGTCTTATATACACTGGCGAGGATAGATAATTTACTAATTATTCATATCTAAGCTATCAATTCACGTGATAGAATCTAGAATCGAAATTGTAGAATTCATTTCGGCTGTGTGTTGCCGGGGTCTACAAGTGGAGCAAAGAACAGTAACACTGCGACTTTCAAGGCATGTCGTAAGAGGCGACTGGGACCTAGGTAAGCTACTCTAGTGAATAAAAAAAGTTGCAGAAATCGGATGCGCTGGCCTACTAGTAGGTGCATAACTGGCACAACATACAATCGCTATTATGCTTGGATTACATACAAATGACAAAGAAGGGTTAACAACTGGTCGATATGGAACTTTCGAAGAAGAAGTAGAAGAAGTATAATTCCTCAAATTTATATTCATTCTCTAACTTTAGATCTACATTTAAATCTGTTTAATATTTCGTGTTTATATGTTTTATTTATAAAGAACTATGATAGAAACGTCAAGTATTGTCATTTTACATATGTAAATATAAATTTTCGCTTGCTTATGTGATAATGTATGTAATACCTGTCCCAGTCCATACTCCCGTTTATTCAGTATTACTGTCACCTACCAACGGTTTTCTCCAGAACTGTTCTAATCCTGGCTGATACCTCAGATTTGCAGGAGAGAGAGAGAGAGAGAGATACCTCAGATTTGTATGTTTTCGTACATCGACTGATCGTATGGTAAGAAAATATTCGAAAAATGGAAATAAAACTGACATGAGGGTTGTAAATCTAATGAGTCATATAAGTTGGCACTGTAACACATATACAATGATATGTCATCTAATACTACACAATAGAGATACGTTTTGTTATCTGAACTGGAATTTGCCAGCTTTGTTGTACGGATGTTTCCTGTCACTCCAGGTAGGTTAGACTATATGAAAAAAAGATACGGGCAATCTCATACATAACATGTAATATGAATGTCTTGTAGTAAGTCTGGAGACTGTCACTAGTTATGTGGTGAAACTGGAACAAATACACCCTTGAAATAGAACTCGTTGGTTATGAAGTCGTAAAATAAGGCATGTTTACAGTTACAGACACCGAAGAACGTTGTTGCGCACTTTGCTTCGGATCACACAGTATCACAAGGAAACATTATAAAATGGTTATTCTATCGCGACTGGTAACAACAGTATCACAAGGAAACATTATAAAATGGTTATTCTATCGCGACTGGTAACAACAAACAAACATATCATGTAATCAGGTGGTATGAAAAAGAAGCAAAGATCGCCCGAGTGGTTACCAAGGCCCAAATTTGGGGTGTAAAGAATAGAACCACTGTTACCTGCCACGCATGTCGTAAGAGGCGACTAAGGAGGTTTGGCTGAAATCGGATGCACGTGTAGTAAATATGTAGAAGTCTATGCGTTTAGGGGCCTACCAAACCAATGTGCAACGTATACACGTTCTTGGCAAAGATCAAACATATCACAGAGAATGATTAAAATTGGTCGTAAAGAACGAACGCACAGAAGGAAGAAGAAGAAGATATACTCATAGCATTTAATTGCATGTTTGTTTAAAAATCCAAGGGCCCTCCCCCACCCCAATTTATTTTTGAAATACCAGATTAAAAATAAAATAACTGTCGATACTACCTGTAGTATCACTCTTTAGATGGCTAGTGCAGTCTCCGCCAAGCTGTTCAGGCTGGGATTTGTCATTTATGCCCACAACAGAAAAAAAATCCTTGGTTTTATCGTGAAGTGAACACAGGTCTCCCGCATGAAAGCCGCGCTCTAATCCATTCGGTATCAGACGCTCCTCTAAAAATAGCAGATTACAATTTATTATTGTGAATCTACAAGCAAACTTGTCACAAACTAACTTCTGATTGCAACAATGTCATCAGAAAAATACGGATCACATAAAATGAAATCAATATACATTTGACCTCTAATTACCACCAAGAGATCTGGTCAAGAACCTACTCGAACCAGACAAAGAAAATGATGAAAGACATTAGAACTAATTATTATCATGTGATAATGGACCGATTGCCAGGATCAGTCCACATCTCCACATTTGAACTAGCGGAAACAGCACCAGTAATAGTAGCAGTACCACTTCCGTTGGTTGGAAATGTGCCAATACAGAGCTTGGAAATTTGAATCATTTCCGGTGACTGATCTAACGAGTCTCTATTTAAACTATTATTTATATAGGAATATCATTATTTGGTCAACTTTTCTTTTGGTAGTGAAAATCTTATTCTTCCTTGGCGATCTCTTGTATTGTGCCTCTAACTTCGAAATGAACATTGATCCATGGTGCCCGGGGAAGCACATGCTCATTAAGATCTTCAGTAAGTACAAGTAAAGAATACATTTTCATACAATGTGGCATATTGAAGATGGCCGTGTTAGATCAGTATATATATATATATATATATATATATATATATATATATATATATATATATATATATATATACATATTTTTATCAACGGCACAAAATGGACGAAGTGGTTAATGTCACACCTGACATTGTTTACTTTCTAGTGTACTTCTGGTATTCAATTGATTCTATATTGATCTCTCTCTCGCTCTCTCTCGCTCTCTCTCTCTCTCTCGCTCGTTCTTTTGTCCATTGTGATCATTCTTATTGTTATATATAAACAGCCTTTGACAAGAACTTATTTTTACGTCACATCATTCAGCGCCATTTGGAGCTCTGGTGCTTATCCTTCGGCGACTATATTGACCTGATTATCGTGGCAATCGGGAAAAAGATGTCATTCTCACTGTGCAATTTAATCTTTCTTCTTGTGTTCACCCGTTTTGAATTCAGTCGTAGGCAGGGGGTCTGGTATGACGCTTCTAACTGATTTTGCGTGAAGGCCTGCTTTAATTTTTATCAAGATTCTCGCCATACAGACGTGCTTTTTTCCCGAATTCTGAGTAAAACTTTGATCCTATGCTAGCACACTAACCACCGCGCTGTCACTGCTCTTAATACAGTTTATACTTTTTATTTACTAAGCTCTTAACTAAAGCAACTGCTCGTGTGCTACCTGGGCCCTCAATGTGAGTAAAGAATACTAATACTGCCACCTACAAGACATGTTGTAAGAGACGACTGAGGTAGGGGCCTAGGAAAGCTACCCTAGTAAATAAAACGCATCGCAGAAATCGGATGTGCTGGCCTACTTGTAGCCGCATAACTGGTTCAACGTACAATCGCTCTTAGGCTCAGATTGCAGACAGACAACACAGAGTGGTTAACAAGTGGTCGATATTGAACGTTCGAAAAAAATCAACTAAAGTAACAGACATACAATGTTCTGGACTTCTTGTTAAACACTGAATTGAAAATCGTGACATATCCTAAAGGACGTAGTCGTCAACCACACTAAACGAGTCGTTGATTTTTCTAGGCACCACTTATACGTTCAGTAGTTTGCCATTGATTTCTGAACGGTGATTTCTATTTTTACCTTTTGTAAAAATCCCACGAAAACGAATTTGCTTCCAAACTTGCCCACCGTGGGTTTGAACCAGGTACGCTTGGGTTCGTGATCGAGTTCACTACCGCTTTAGCTATAGACTCTCACACTACTAAAGAGAAAAGCAAGCGAGAAGATAAGAGAAAAGCAAGCGAGAAGATAAGAGACAAGCAAGCGAGAAGATAATAGAAAAGACATTATCTCGATACCACACACCTGGAGAACTCAACCACACGTTGTATAAATTACAAGTTACGATCATATCACGCCTTCTTTATAACATTTATTGTGAACCTGATATTTAATCCAATCTCTGAGTCATAGCAACAATAACCAACTAAAATATGTACAATTAAATATAGACTCCTGTATTATAAAAAAAGGTGTGAAAAAATCTCCTGTACTCTGTTACACATCAGAATTATACTATAATAAAACGAGGTGACAACCTCTGCCTTCCATATAAATCGCATTTTTAGATAACACATTCATAGGCGTCACCTGAAATTAAAAACGGCTAAAGGAATTTGCCAAGTAACAATGCACACAACAGCAAACAAACAAAATCCAATAGATCGTAACAAACAGTGATATCTTCTGAGGTTTCCGATGTACATGTATAATCTTGCAGCTTCTCACAATTTTAAAACCCATCCATCAGATGTCATTTTAGAACTAAATCTCACTAGATCTACGTAACAAACTAGCGTAGGTATCACTGTTAGTTAGGATCTGTTTCAACAAAGGCAGAGTCGGCGTACAAGTGGGATAAATACGTTAGGGAAAATAATGTTTATGGTAAATGACACCACTGATGTCAATGATAAAATATATATCTCTGACTGTACAAAAGTAAAACATTTTTTCCAGTAGATCTGTTTTAGTGCTGGGCTATAATAAACTCTTTAAACAAAAACAGTACACTTTCTAAATAATATGTACTATTCATCCAGAGCCAACTATAAATTTATGGGCCTTCGAACTCAGTTCAGAATTATGGGAAATCAGACCCCAACTACACCACGTGACCTCGCATTCCAGTATTGGTGTATATAAACGAATTCATTTTAAAATCAACACAAAATGCTAACTCGAAGTTATATTATGCAACAAGTTAAGTTTAACAATAATGGATATCAATATTATGAATATTTTTCACCAATAAATAACCACAGACTCACATAATTGAGTAAAATTGCAAAAAAGCTTACAGTGTTCTATCAAACATCTATATTTTCCGGCCCCTTTTCTGATCTAATTCAGGGAACCCTGAGTCAGTTGTCTGGTCTAGTTATCTAGAGTTGGTTGTGATTCCCCTCTACATATTGCTACAAATAAGAATAAGAAAATTAAAATATTTTGGACATATATAGAGACACAAAGTGCTGGAGAAGACCGTCATAGAAGGAGGCATCCTGACAAAGAGGAGAAGAGGAAGAATAAGAAGAAGAGGAAGAATAAGGAGAAGAGGAAGATTAAGAAGAAGAGGAAGAATAAGGAGAAGATGGACTCGTGATGTAACTGATGGTTTGAGCATGACTGCTGCAGAGGCGTGACATCTGGTCTATGAGAGAGACATTCCGAAGATGGACTCGTGATGTAACTGATGGTTTGAGCATGACTGCTGCAGAGGCGTGACATCTGGTCTATGAGAGAGACATTCTGAAGATGGACTCGTGATGTAACTGATGGTTTGAGCATGACTGCTGCAGAGGCGTGACATCTGGTCTATGAGAGAGACATTCCGAAGATGGACTCGTGATGTAACTGATGGTTTGAGCATGACTGCTGCAGAGGCGTGACATCTGGCCTATGAGAGAGACATTCCGAAGGATGACTGCTGCAGAGGCGTGACATCTGGCCTATGAGAGAGACATTCCGAAGGATGACTGCTGCAGAGGCGTGACATCTGGCCTATGAGAGAGACATTCCGAAGGACTGTCAAAGTGGCAAAGTTTTGTTCAGGACACGTTATTTGATGATGATTCATCTCTAGTATATGTTTCTTGTTTAGTATATGATTTGTGCATGAAGATTTGCGTTCCTTTTCATCAGTGTCCCTCGCTATTCAGGCGAGCCTTTCCTGACTTAAGAGGTATCGCATGTATATATGTATGGATGTATGCATCTGTGCGTGTATGCAACTATGTATGTATGTATGTATGTATGTATGTATGTATGTATGCATGTATGCATGTATGCATCTGTGCGTGTATGAAACTATGTATGTATGTATGTATGCACACCCGTCTGCCCAGCGTGTTCGTAGCGCGTTGGGACTACGGGTGACTATCCCTCTGTGTGTGCGTGTTCAATTCCGCGGGATGGCAGAAAAAGCCACAAATTCCCCAGATTCACGGTGTTCGTGGCACCGAACCGAAGGGTTACGATGTCCATGGCACCGAGCCGAAGAGCTGGAAAGCTCAAGTGCTTCTGGATCGGAAAAAAAAATGTATGTATGCATTAGGTATGTAGATTTGACATATTACATCTTGAATTCAAAGTGATTAAAATACAGCATGGTGCATATTCGCTAGAATGAACCTTCAAAATACATACAATAGAACCACAATAATTATAAGATTACAGAAGAAATAACAAGACAACAGATGCCATCTTAGCACCTCTCATATTTATGACAGTTGTCTTAACTTCGTATCACAGCGTATAACGACCCTGTTCAAAAATGTGTCAAGGAAAATAGAAAACAGAACTAAAAACCGCTATTTATGTTTGCTGTTTGTGTTATTTCTTTGACTACGAACATGGCTGTTGGCATTGTCAGTTCTTGATCAGCCGATTCTGATATGCTCTGATAACCTTGACAGAATGAAATCCGACAAGGCCTAAAATTTAATCCCTCCGTTTTTTCTCCTTACATCTGACTTTGCAGACAATTTAATTCCCTGCTTTATGCCATCAGTCTCGGCTGACAATGTAATCCTGCGACTCGATTTTTCCTTGTTTAAATTGACACGTTTAAGATCATACAAAAGTGTCCTTGTTAGCTGTCACAGAAATATTTTTTTTTAAAAACACAGGGCGTCTTGGGTGTTCATATTATCTTATCTTATCTTATCTTAACCACATTTGCCGTGAAGCGCCGTGGGGAAAGTTAGTTTTCTATCTTGTGCCAGGTGTGTTGCGCTTGACATTGTCAGTCCATGCTTTCGCAGCGACTCTGAGATGTTATCTATCCATCGTGTTCTTGGCCTGCCTCGTGCTCTGCGCCCTGAGTGTCGATTATTGTAGTCATGTGATGATAGTAAACGTGGTTCCATTTTCATTAGATGGCCGAACCACTTGATTCTTTTCTTCTCGATGTACTGTATGCATGGTATAGTACCAACGATGCTTCTGATATTCTCGTTTCGCACTCTATCTCTCCTTATAACATTGACAGCTTTTCGTAGACATCTCATTTCACATGTTCATATTATCCTTACAAAATTAAACGTCTTAATAAATTTGTTACTTTATGAGTTAGCTTATACGCCCCTGAAGTCGGCGAAGACTTGCCTGCATGGCGAGTGACACCAGTCAAATGGTAAAGCAGGTCTTCACGCAAAAGTCAGTCAGAAGTGCAATCAATACCAGGCATCATGGCTAACACAGCGGGCAAACGCGGAAGAAGAAAAAGAATAAGTTTGCTTGTAATATAAAAATAATATCTGTAATATTTTCAGAATATGAAGTGCTTGTTACTTCACATTGCTAGGGATTAGAATGCAGGAGGTAGGAGGGTCAATTCATATCTTTCCTTGTGGTAAGTCGATCGTGGGATTGAACTCACAACCCTCCCGTGTTCGAGTTGATAGAGGAAATATCATACAATATCATGCAGACCAACATTAATGCTACCAAAATTGAACTATATATCTTGCTCGCGTGTTGCCGGAGCTCGCAAGGGGAGCAAAGAATATTAACACTGCGACCTACAATGCGTGTCGTAAGAGGCGACTACGGTAGGGGTTCGACGGTGGGTTCCCACGGCCCGAAAGGGGAGGAAAGGATATGCAGCAATGTGGTCCTGCCAATCATATCGTAATGGACGATTAAGGCTCCACACGTCTACGCAGAATACTAAAAATAAACGGGCAGGACAAAATTCCAGATAGTGACGTCCTAACAAGAGCAAAGATCCCAAGCGTCAACACCCTGTTGCAGAAGGCTCAATTGAGATGTGTCGGCCACGTTGCTTGCATGCCAGATATACGCATCCCAAAACAGTTGATGTATTGCGAACTTGAAGGGGGCAGACGTTCTGCTGGTGGACAGAAAAACGCTTTAAAGACACTCTTAAAGCGTCTCTGAAATATAGACACCACGTGATGAAAATCCCTGGCGCAAGATCACCAAAATCTGGTGCTGTAACAATACAATAGGAATCCGCATACCTGAGAATCATCACTGAGGCACAAAGTAAACGAGCTGCGTGAAAAGACAGAAAACACAACACGCACATGTCTAACCTTGATCATATATGTACCACCTGTGGTAGGGGATTGTGTTCTAGGATTGGTCTCTACAGTCACCTCCGCACACATCGGAGAGGTGCAGCTGCACACATCCGAGACTGTTATCATCGCTTTCGATGGACGGCTATTATTCTTATTATTATTTTTAGCTTCTATCAATGGTTACCACACTGGTAGGTGTAAACGCATCACAATTCTGTAGTCAGTTAACAAAACAAAACAGTATCAGATAGAATATACACGAGAACCCCTTATATTAATGGTTACTTAAGAAAAGTTTACATTCCTTTGCAGATTTTCTTTAGGCAAAACATTTTTAAATGACTGTTTCCCCAATGGAACGTGACTCAAATTTTCTTCAGATGGAAGAGGAATTAGGTCACCGTAGAAGCAAGTATTGTATTTTGAAAGTCTTTTTTTTTGTCGTTTCTAAGATTAGTCTAAATTATTTATACACTGTCTTTCCTTAAGGGTTTCACCTTTAGCTTTAAATAGTCATGTTTAATTCCCGGTGCAATTTATCAGTGGATTTTATTTTGGAAAAGTTGAAAAACTGTAAAAGTTTTAGTGAATGTCGAGAGTTTTCTTAACTATATATCATTGGATAAGGTAAACAGCGGAAAGATGTTTTGAAATACTACGCAAAAAATGTCTGAAAATAATATGAATACATTTGCCAAAGTGGAGAGTAATGGCGATTACTAACTAACTTGTGAAAGGAGTTTGATTTATTGTAAAATAGAAACATTGGTGGGGGGTGTCTCTGTGGCTAAGTGGTAAAGTCTTAGCCTAGTGTTCCGAATATTGGGGTTTCATATCCAGACCACGCTGTTCTGTTCAGGAGTGCATTATTTTTTCTAGATGCTCCTAGGATTGTTGCCAGAGCTACAGAGTTCATGTTTTATGCAATACTATCGGCAGGTGGCGTGCCATTTTTGTGGATAGCGACCGAGCCATTTGGGGTCAAACCCAGCGCAATGAAGTCAATTCGGAGTCAGACCCTTTAGACCAGAGTTCCCAAAGTGGGCGGTACAGCCTCCAGTGGGCGCTGAAGCGTTCTAGGGGGAGGGGGTGCAATAGTGGGTTCAGAAGAATTTCGGAGGTTTTCAGGTGATTAAGGGTCGGTGGCTCCTTTTAGAAGAAATTAATTATAAATATTTTTAAATAAATTATTTTCATGATTTTGCGATTGACTAATCATTTAAAATTTGAACTCTGCATTTAAATTCATCTTATGCCCGTCTAACACGATCCATTTTTCATCAATTTTCTATTTCATGGATATAATCATTTGAAAACTGACTATGTATTACAGAAATATATATCAATTTTCTATGTCAAAGAGAAAATAGAGCATGTATATATGGGAGGGGGGGGGGGCGTTGGTAAACTGTTATAATGTGGGAGGGGGCGTTACAAAGTTTATGTTGTGCAAAGTGGGCGGTGGGCTGAAAAAGTTTGGGAATCTATGCTTTAGACAATAGAAACTTGTTATACGGTTAACCGAACATTGGGAACGCAAGGCAAAGGAGTAACCATTTGACCACATAGAGCTCTTATGTTTGCACCTGGATGACCTGAAACTGATATAAAGACACAATGTATCAGCGTAGCATTCTCATTTAGCTCTCAACTTTTAACAGCAAATCTAGGTTTTAAGAAAATCAGCGTGGCCAGTAAGAACACCGGTAGACAAAAGTATTCCTTCATTACATATTTTCTAATCCATCTTGTGATAGAACCATTTTTTCCATGGATGTTATATTCAGAGTGCATGGGGAATCCTTTAGTACCGAAGTTCAACATTACACAGACAGGCAAGAGTGCATGGGGAATACTTTAGTACCAACGTTCTACATTACATAGAAAGACAAGAGTGCATGGGGAATACTTTAGTACCAAAGTTCTACATTACACAGAAAGACAAGAGTGCATGGGGAATACTTCAGTACCAAATTTCTACATTACACAGAAAGACAAGTTTGCATGGGGAATACTTTAGTACCAGAGTTCAACATTACACAGAAAGACAAGAGTGGAGTGCATGGGGAATACTTTAGTACCAAAGTTCTACATTACACAGAAAAACAAGTGCGTAAAAGTGTCCAGACATAATAAAAGCTGTAGTAATCACTGGAATATTAATAATATCAGTATTAACAAGGTATATAAAGTGTATCATGTAATTTAGAAAATTGCGTATACACAAAGTGCACTAAAACGGAATTGTGATAACTATGTCTGAACACAAGGATTAAAAGAGAGGTTATTATTTTTTATGGATTGCGAAGGACTTCACATATTTAGGGGGACATAAACCTGATATTCTATAGTGATAATATAAATAGCGTTAAGGATAGGGAAACGGAGGAGGGGGTGCACAAGTTTCTTCTCTCTAATGGTACGCTTTATATAATGTATCGCCCGAGTAGTTACCGGGGCCTAAATTTGGGGTGTAAAGAATAGAACCACTGTTACTTGCCATGCATGTTGTAAGAGGCGACTAATGAGGTTTGGCTGAAATCGGATGCACGTGTCCTAAAGGTGTAGAAGTCTATGCGATTAGGGGCCTACCAAACCAATGTGCAACGTATACACGTTCTTGGCAAAGATCAAACTTATCACAAAGGGTGTTTAAAATTGGTTGTCAAGAATGAACGCAAAGAAGAAGATATAATGTATAAATTTCAGTACGATTCCTTCTTGGTGTTGTTTGGGAGTGCAGATGTGGAGGATTGTTGTTGATCATGAAGCTGCCGCCCCCATACTCCTCTTTATCTTCATGCTGCTAACCAATCAAAGAGAACAGTAAGGTAGATACATCTTGTACCAGCGGTGTGGCAGGAGCAGTCAGAACGTCAGCAAAAACAATCACATACTGTTTCATATTGTGCGTATTTGGTTTCGGATTTTGCTCACAAAACATTCCTCATTTGACTCCAAGGAAGCGGACGTGTGAATTCTTTTAGATGAACTGTCTTACAAGATTAAGATCACAGATTATTATCTATGTGAACTGTTACATATACGTCAGCGGCGTCTGTTGCTTAGAGAATAGTGACTCGGTCTATTAACCCCGACGTTCTGAGTTCGAATCACGCTGCGGATAATTTGGTTGCACATTATTTCGCATAGATTTTTACAAAAGGACGATGGCATCTTCCGTTCAGAAAGCAATGTCAAACTACTGAACGTAATAATGCCTAGAAAAATCACAAACAGCGTTAAAAAGCTGGTGTTGAGTCGCAAAGTCCTGTAAAGTATATGCAATTAACATTTTTGTTTACATACACGTTAGCTTCAGGATCAGGAAACACATTGATGAAAGTCGCGATTTACCTTCACGCGAGATGTATTAGTAACAGACTAATCTGGCTACTAAAGCAAGGATCGACAGGATCGCCATAAGAAAGACTGCAGAAGACCTGTGCATGTCTGATAGCAGGGAATTAACAAACTAAGCTTCAATCTCAGATATTGAAAGTTAGCGTCATTCAAATACGTCATCTTCTGGGACATAATTAAGGGACATAGATAACAGATATATTATAGTTTGGTTAGATGATATACAAATCAATATATACATCAATTGAAATATAAGTTCAGTTATTCGTCATTTAAACACGAAAGACACATTGAAAGAAACTCATATGTTATATAGTTAGGGACATATACATCAGTAAACTTACATGAACTGTACGGACATATAAGAGTTTCCCGCGCTTTAAACAGCTGGTATACGCTTGTGAAATTGTAAAACATTCATGTCTGCAACCATAGCCTCCAATAACATAACTCCGGCGAGCTCAGTTTTATTAACTTCTTTTTACATCAATAAATAACCATGGACTCGTAAAATTGTGTAAAATTGAAGAAAACCTTTACATTGTTCTATCAAATACTTATAAAATGCAGCCCCCATTAAACATGAATTTTAGTTTTTTTTAGTCTGAGCTAGTCGGCCTTATATTGCCGGGGGCCACGTCTGCAACAATGTCGTAAAGAGCAGATTAAGTACGGTCTGGTGCCGAAGAAACGACATTGACAATTACTCTTCCGTATAGCAGTTTCCTGTATAATGTTCGGTATTCAAAGATGTTTTGTCCTGTTTTGAACTTTAGCAGTGAACAAAAATAAAGACGACATTCGGCAATGGTTGCAAATACGAACCGACAATTAAATATGAAGCTTGTATTTTTTGAATGAAAAATCAGACATATTGTGTCAATTATGTCTCTCATTCAATTCTTTCCCAGGTAAGGTTAAACTAAACCAGGCCAGACTACAAAGACTACCCAGCATAATTTTTCTCAAATCAAATACACACCTGCTTCTTAGTGGCAGCAGGGCACGACTGAATCTTTCTTTATACTTGCTCATCCATATAGGCGCCACAATAAAATTATAATATACCTCCTTTTAAGTTAAATGTATGCATCGTGTACGCCTATCAGATATGGTAGATTTGATAACAAATGCAGACTTGGAGATATTAACTAACGTTATAGCTCAAGAGAAAGAAATTGGCAAGGGATTTTACACACTCTCAAGAAATAACCTCATATCATAAGGGCCTCTTTGGTAAAGTGGTTAAGCAGCCTGCCTTGCGTTCTTAACGTCGTGGATTCGTATCAGCGGTGTTCGTTTTGTAAGTGAATGTATTCTATAAGATATCTTATGATTGTTGATGATGTTATAGAGTTCTTTCTTTAGGCATTAATCTTGACATGTTGAGTACCATTTCCTCGCCGAGTGCCCCAGTCACATGAGAAAACACATTACAATAAACTCAAAACTTCTCATTTACATTCTTGTATACCTCATCACGTAGCAGTTATCACTTTACAAGAACCCACAGGGGAAGTGAAAAGTAGAAATCCAAGGTGAGTGACAGCTTCAGTCATATGTTGTATATAAAACCAAACGGTTTATTAATAGTTGTAGCATATATGCATAATTCGTATAAGACAAATGTAAACTTATCTACAATATGGTGACAAAACGATATAATAAAAATCACAATAAAATCAAACGGTGCCTGAAATTCTGAAACCCAAAGAAGTAAGAGGTTTCCAACCTTTTTTTTCTACATTTATTTTCTTTTTCTGCATTTATTTCGTTATTCGTTTTTAGTCACATATTTTCATTCATTTTTAACCGTTGTAATATCTTTGTCAAAGTCTATATGTAGTGTGCTGTAAAATTCGTCACTCCTGTTGTATTGTTTGCTTGATAAAGGCCTTTAGGTTGAAACGTTACTGTGTATTGTCATCGGCTTTGTATTTTGTAAAAGTACAGTACTTTTTTATTACGTGTTTCGCCATTCTACATAGTTTTACTCCAGTCTCTATATTATTTGTTCCTTTCTATGCAGCCGGTGGAAGGCACAGCTAGAACTTACATTCCTACAATCCTCCATGTGTTACCGGGGTCAACAAGACCAGCAACGAGCCGTAACACTGCGACCTACTAGGCATGTCGTAAGAGGCGACTGAGGTAGCAGCCAAGGGAAGCTACCCTAGTAAATATAACACGTCGCAGAAATAGTATGTGTTGGCCTACTTGTAGACGTATAACTGGCACAACGTATGATGGCTCTTAGGCTCAGATTACATACATTCCGCAAAGAGTGGTTTAATAAGTGGTCGATATGGAGTGTTCTATTAAAAATACTTTCCTACAATGAAGTCTTCAATGTTCTTAGTGGGATGTCCTAATGTATAAAGTTTTCTAGTTAAGATGGTAGTCTATGAGTGGTCACTGCAATACTCCTGAACCCGCGACGCCGTTACCTTGAAGAAAGTTGGTTGGGTTAGGGATTAATCGTTAGGATAAACACCGTTCACATGAACGGAAAACCGTATTTTAAAAAGATCTAGATCTGTCAGTAATCTAGTAAGATTACCGCAATAATCTTTGTGTACTGAGCCGGTTTCGCTGGCAATTGCTATGAGCAAGTGGAAAACTATAACAGTTGGGGGTATATTGGTTGCTTGCGTCTATCTAACAGTGAATCAGTATCACATCTGCAGATATCATGTCCAAATTTATTTAGCTGGATCACAGTAGCAGTTTAGGCGACTGAGATGGCTTCTTCTTGAGGAACTTAAAGATGCTGAACTATAATGGGAACATATATTAAAAAAAAGACAGAGATCTGAAAAATGGAGAACGACTGTTGACACCGTATGCTCTACGAGGAGCCTTCTTCTTTTTCAGCTATCTCTGGTCTTGATCTTAGTTTACTGTGGATCACAAAATGGGCAGTCAGCTTCAGCTCTGTCAGGTTTCCCCAAAGCTTATTTTTTAGGTCAACTGGGTGTAGCCACATGTTGCTTCTCAGCTCACACAGGAGAGGACAGTCTTACAGGACATGCTCCGGTGTCTGTTCTGCCTGTTGACACTGGCAGAGAGCTTTTCTTTCCGACTAATTTTAATCACTCTTTGTGATATGTTTGATCTTTGCCAAGAACGTGTATACGTTGCACATTGGTTTGGTAGGCCCCTAAATGCATAGACTTCTGCACGTTTAGGACATGTGCATCCGATTTCAACCAAACCTCCTTAGTCGTCTCTTACGACATGCGTGGCAGGTAACGGTGGTTCTATTCTTTACATCCCAAATTTGGGGCCCGGTAACCACTCATGCGTCTTTGGCAGAGAGCTGTTTGACTTATTAATAGTCTATGCGAGGAGACGAGGGCAAGAAGTAAATACGTACAATGCGTTGCTGATACTCGAGACTAGATGGTTAAGATCGGTTATAAGTAAGATTTGGTATATAGACAACTTATAGTCCATCTGATATTGGCGCACATATGTCTACGTGTTGAGCGTTTTTACAAGTGTTTAAAGCAAAGCCAACAGTGATAATATGGATACCTGACACCGACTGAACGTAGATCTGTATTTGTCCCTCGAGATTCGAAATGGTATATCGTTTTTAGACATTGAAACCATAACAACAATATCTCAGTTTTCCTGCTGTTGTTTGGTCATATATTCTTTAACCTTCATGCGCTTTGATTTTATTCATGTCTCCAGTGAAGCATGAGAACAAGTTCAGTATAGGTTTCATTATTTTTCACCGATATCTGCACCGAATCAAGTTCATCGATTCAAGTACCTGGGAACATTCATAACATCAGATGGAAGATGTACAACAGAGATTACGAGTAGAATAGCTCAAGCGAAAATAGCTTTTATGAAAATGAAAATAAAAACACTATTCCTGAATTCACTGACAATGACATTGCGGACACGAGTACTTCAGTGCTATATTGAACCCATACGTATGTATGGCAGCGAATCATGGACAACGAACAAGCAGTCAATAAGATCATTGGAAGCCACAGAGATGGGTTTTGCAGACGAATGATGAAAATATAATGGGCAGCGAAGAGAACAAGAAGGAGAGAGAGTTAAAGTTGAGAAGAGACATGGTCGCCTACGCCGGTAGACATGGCACTTGATTGACTGATGTCTATATTATACTTATATCTTTCTTTTCATTTCTACTGTTATCACTGTCTTTTGTCTTTGTTACGCTTTGGCGCAGTTTAAAGTGAGGCATCAATATCTTCGCATTAAAGTCCGATACGCCATTTTCTAAGCATATGATTGGCATTGGGTCCTCCCTTCTCATTGATCACATGAACGTTGGCTTTTCAAATATAGTCAAAAAATGAATGGGTTCTGATACGCAATTGATGCTCCACAGATAAGGAAAGGAACAGGTTCACCTATCTTCAGCATACTTGAATTTAGAAATATGAAGTTTCATGCATTTCGAATTCTGCACGTCTGTTTGATTTGTATCCCTACTTGCTTATCCCTCCTACTGGCTTATCCCTACTGCTACAGGTAATGCAGTTTGTTACCGGGGTCTCCATTTTAAGGTGAAATTAGGTAATGGTCAAATTTTGTTTCGCTTTCCCTACCTCTTTTATCATTTTCTTGCACTGCGCCTTAGGCTCTCCACGATATATAAGCACAAAACATACAAGTACCTAACAGACTAGGAAAACAATGAAGAAATTCATTCTTCAAGGACAGTCAGATGTGATGGCATTTAGATATCAGAGAATTGAGAGGTTGTCTGCACATACTGTTTCTTAATTTGATATTATTTTCTGACAGTGTTATTTTTAAACACCCTTATATTACTTTTCCGAGAATATAATAGTTTGCTTGCCAATTTGCTGTCCACCGTTGTGTCTGGTATGATTTTCAGCTGAGTAAACTGTCTCATTACGTGGTAAAAATATTTAGTGTTCCAAATTATCCTAATCTGTTCGAACATATTAACTATCGCATTGACAAACAAATATATGACCGAATTATTTCTGTTATATTTTTCACTACGCAGATATATGTACAAATTAAGCTTTATTTTTAGTTTCTTATTTATTTATTTGATTCGAAATTGTATGACTAACAAGACATTTTGTAGATACATAAATGCACTTTTATGACAAGATAACATATTGTGAAATAATAAATTAAGAACCAGTTACTGATCAGAATGCGCTTTCGTAATGCTAGAACTAATGTGGCAATGAAACAAATATAGGCGCAGTTTGCGGTACATGACCAAACGGGACAGACAAAATGACGCATGTTGCGGCATTTGGTAGTTAAAGTATTAATATATTTCTCATGGTTTTGGTTGTTTGGAGAGCTTGCTTTTTTAGTTGAGATTCTGTTTATAGTGTAATTGTGTTTTCTTGTGTAATAGTGTATTCTTGTGTTTATTCAGGTAACCTGGTTTATTATATTTTCGTTGGGAAGCTTGGCTAAACTGAAGATGATCAACATATACGTTGGAGCAAGAAGTTAATTCTGAGAAAACTCACACAATTTCAGGTTTTTAAAAATAAATTGATGTCCTTCGTTCCGAGGTCGTGTGTTCGAATCGGTACCGCGCCATTTTGTTTACTCATACATGTTTTGGGAGGTTCCTGAGACTGTTACCGGAGCTACGGAGATACTGCCTAGTGCAATACTTTCATGGTGGAAGATATGGGGAGATGCATTCTGAGCGAGTGAGAGCGAGCTATATGGGGCATACAGGTGCATTGAAGCCAATCCTTTGTCTTCAGACCGCCCGTGTGTTGCTGGGGCTCTCAAAGGAAGCAAAGAATAGCAACACTATGACCTACAAGGCATGTCGTAAGAGGCGTCTGAGGTAGGGGTCTAGTCAAGCTACTCTAGTAAATAAAAAACATTGCAGAAATCGGATGTGCTGGCCTACTTGTAGGCGCATAACTGGCACAATGTACAATCCCTCTTAGGCTCGGATGACATACAAATCACAAAGAGTGGTCGATATGGAGAGTTCGAAACAGAAAACGTCTTCAGACTATTTAGACTCACAAGCGTGTTTACTCTTATTCACACATGTGAAAGCTCTCACTGACAAACACACACAAAGAAAATAGAGTCAAATAAGTGCCATAGAAACTGGACCTAATTTAATAAGACAACACCAGCAAGAGTAAAACATCCTCGTACATTAATCTAGGAATAACCTCTAATTGACAGCAGGCGGAACTGACAGGTTTATGCTCCCTTAACATCAACAGTTTATAGGATTTTCCCGTTTTTCTTCTGTTAATGTGTGCATGTTGGAAGAATCACTAAATGAAAGCTCTTTATTTTTTTAAAAAGTGGATGCAGGATATACATGAAGTTGTGGTAGAAATGATATTTTCACCTTTTTATATTTTCTTATCTTTTCTATCTGTAAAAGTCTTGTTTGTTTGAGAGAACCCGCAACACACGTGCAACATTGCAAGATAAGTAAGACCACAGGTAAAAATAAAACAAATTTACAGAGAGAAGGTGTAACCATCCAACATCTTCAAAATGTTTATAACTTTTCATACTCATTCACACTACTGCCATGTAGTTTGACTGGGGACAATCAAAAGCTAGCGGAGCAAACCGTACACAAAACTGGACGGTACGCAAACCATGTAGTCAAAAAAAAGACTGGTATCCTGTGCAGATGACGCTCAACAACGCGGAAGGTAAGGTTGTCTAAGGATAGCTACCCTAAAAGTAAATAGCAACCTGCTGCCTTGCAGGTCGGCTGGGGACAGCCAAAGGCTGACGGAGAGCGAATCCATTAAACGCTGGATAAAACCGGACACATTACCGAAGGAAAAGCACCAGAGCTCCAAATGGCGCTGAAGATGTGACAAAACCCACCCATGCTAAGGCTGCATAAATCCGATTTCCACATGAAAGAGATTTATGGGGAAATATGGTACATCAGTCTAAGGGTGATCGCGACAGAGAGAGAGAGAGAGAGAGAGAGAGAGTTAGAGAAATATACTCATTCTCATTCTATCAGCCTGAAAGTATTAGCAGTTTGCACCAACATCAAAATCTCGTAAAGAGTTAGAAACAACGTAGAAGACGGGAGAAAACTTTCTACTCATATAAAAAGACACCAATAAATAAAACAGTAACTAGTAAATTGGTATTTAAACAAATCAGCATAATTACATCTTTTATTTAATCTGATATAAAGTTCAAAGTTTCAGCATTCAACATGAAATAGCACTCGTATACTGATTTAGTTATTCAAAGGCAGCACTCACAGATACCAGTGACAGGTCAAGCATTTGAAATGTTAAATCAATTCAACCCGTTAAGGTATACAGATCACACAAGGAATCAATCGGCATAAAGTCCAACTATCAGAAAGAAGAAAAGACAATTTGAATTTCTAAAACAGCAGGGAATGAGAGTTATTGTTGATTAACATGTTTCATGTTCTTTGATTAATGCTAGTTTCGTTTCGGATTGATTAGAACTTGAGAAAAAAATAGGACGATAAAAAAATGTTGGTATACGAGAATGACATAAAAAGTCGTGAGACTACAGAGAAATGTTTTATTGTGTGAGATCAGCGTTCCCAAACTGGGGTCCACAGGCCCCCGTGTGGTCCGCAAGGCACTCACATGGGGTCATCAAGTGCTTGATGAAATATTATGATCATTGACATTTCAAAAAGAAAACAAATTTAAGAACATGCATAAAAACAGTGGTTAACTAGTACCGCTGCTGAATAAAAACACACTGGAGTCTAAATGTCTGACAGGACAAAATAAAAGAGCATTTGAAGTTTCTCGAATTCTGAGAAATTAGAGCCAGATTGACTGTTAGTGTGGTGTAATAATAACTTCATCGGGGTCTCTGTGGCTAGTGGTTAATCCCTTTGCCTTGTGAGTCAAAGGTCGTGGGTTCGAATCCGGACCGCGCCGTTCTGTTTACGAGTGCAGTTTTTCCAGAGACAGTTTTTTCCTAGGATTGTTGCTGGAGCTACGGAGTTCGTGCTTTGTGCAATACTCTCGGCAGGTGTCCTGCCATTTCTGCAGAGAGACCAAGCCATATAGAGTAAAACCCGGTGCAATGAAGTCAATTCTTCAACTTTAAAACCCCTAAAATCCTAAATAACTCCATCGCTAGAAGATTTTCATATATATAAACTATTGCGTGTCCATTGCAGGAAAAAATGTATTTAAAATGGAGGTCCATGGTAATCCCAAGTTTGAGAACCGCTGGTGCAGATTATACTACTTTCAAACACAACAACTATACATACATTTACATACACAATGCTTTTTTGTGTGTTTACTTTTGTTTATTTTCATTGAACATTTGTTGTAAAATAGATATTGTTCAGTTTGACTCATCTTACTTGTACACATTAGTAACATCATTGATAACAAGATCAGGAAAACTTGACAACATTCAACATTATACTGTAAACAACATTGATAACAAGATCAGGAAAACTTGACAACATTCAACATTATACTGTAAACAACATTGATAACAAGATCAGGAAAACTTGACAACATTCAACATTATACTGTAAACAACATTGATAACAAGATCAGGAAAACTTGACAACATTCAACATTATACTGTAAGCAACATTGATAACAAGATCAGGAAAACTTGACAACATTCAACATTATACAATAATCTAACAATAATAACAACGCAAGTAATCAACATTCTCCTTAGTTAATTATTTCTGCTAATCTTTATCTCCCCGAGCTAATGCCCTCAACCGAGATACATACCACAATAAAACGTCATTTTGTTCTACAGCGTCGAACTCTCCTTGAAGTTTGTCTTTTAATGAAGAATTCTCTATTCATTTTTGAGAGTTGGAAGCATAGAAGTGTGAATGTTTCCTGTGGGATTAGCATGCCTCTGTAAACTGAACTAATCAAGTGAAACGGTCGTCAGAATACAAGCAGAGAGTTTTGACAAAATGAAGTTTGAAAATCAAGTGAAACTTGCACTGAAAAATAATTATGTGGACTTTGGCTTCAAATATTTGGCACGCTGCCATGATCGAAAAAGATTTGTAATTTTAAGACAATTTGTCAGGTTATATATACGAAATGCTATCAGTGCCAAACTTGATTGCTGACATCAAATGATAGAAGAAACTAGTCACGACAGAGATGACGTGTCTACGCAGAATGCTGAGTGTAACAAGAAGAGATCGGTTGAGAATTGAAGTCATCAGGAAAAAAGTGCGCACAACATCAGTACTAAACTTCATCAAGAAACAGCAAATTAAATGTTTCGGCCACATAAGCAGATTACCAAGAGATATTGCTCCTGAAAGATCAATGTTGCTATGATACAATGTTGCTCTGATACAATGTTGCTATGATACAATGTTGATATTATACAATGTTGCTATGATACAATGTTGCTATGATACAATGTTGCTATGATACAATGTTGCTATGATACAATGTTGCTATGATACAATGTTGCTATGATACAATGTTGCTATGATACAATGTTGCTATGATACAATGTTGCTATGATACAATGTTGCTATGATACAATGTTGCTATGATACAATGTTGCTATGATACAATGGATATGAAGCGAAAGGTCGGCCACGCAAAAGGTGGACTTCAGAAAAAAGCAGAGGCGACATCAGAGACTATGTATGAAGCAAACACAAGGGCTCGTTTTAGAAATCTCTTTCTATCTTAACGCTGTGATGCGAAACAAGATTGGAAAAAAAGAAAGAAAGACAAAAGACCTTTACAAAAGAATCATGTTTTTCTGAAAATATATCTCATAGTGGTTTGGAGAGAACGGTAATGGAAGGTAGGGTTTCTGAACTACGGGGCAGGGGACGACCGAGAAGAAGGTGACATCAGAACATTGAACATGACGCTACAGGAGTTGGTATAACTTGCTAGAGACAGAGTGTTTTTCAGGCAGGCTGTGATGACAGAGACGTATCAACTCAGCAGATGTGAGACGATAAAGTAGGATTTTATGATTGTAACATCTTTTCGTTAATTAACATGTAGCAATATTTCTTCTGTTACACAATATTATTGAATAAGTCTGTCGGGGCTTATTGCTATGGTTGATCACACTTTCGTCCATCTCTTGCCGTGCCCGTCAAGTGGAGCAAAGAATAGTAACAATGCGATCTAGAAGACATGTCGTCAGAGGCGACTCAGGTAGGGGCGTAGAGCAGCTACCCTAGTAAATAAAAAGCGTCGCAGAAATTAGATGTGCCTACTTGTAGGTGCAGAATTGGCACTACGTACAATCGCTCTTAGGCTCTTATCACATTCAAATCACAAAGAGTGGCTTAACAAGTGGTCGATATGGAGCGTTCGAAGAAAAAGATTTTTGTTTTCTTCAAATCGATTTGTTACAGAAACTGTCATGAAAAACTGATATAGCGTTAGTACAAATTTCATCAATTAATGTTCTAAGAATATCAGAAGCATCGTTGGTACAATACCATGCATACAGTACATCGTTGGTACTATACCATGCATACAGTACATCGTTGGTGCTATACCATGCATACAGTACATCGTTGGTGCTATACCATGCATACAGTACATCGTTGGTGCTATACCATGCATACAGTACATCGTTGGTGCTATACCATGCATACAGTACATCGAGAAGCAAAGAATCAAGTGGTTCGACCATCTAATGAGAATATCAGAAGCATCGTTGGTACTATACCATGCATACAGTACATCGAGAAGCAAAGAAAAGTGGTTCGACCATCTAATGAGAATATCAGAAGCATCGTTGGTACTATACCATGCATAAAGTACATCGTTGGTACTATACCATGCATACAGTACATCGTTGGTACTATACCATGCATACAGTACATCGTTGGTACTATACCATGCATACAGTACATCGAGAAGCAAAGAATCAAGTGGTTCGACCATCTAAGGAGAATATCAGAAGCATCGTTGGTACAATACCATGCATACAGTACATCGAGAACCAGAGAATCAAGTGGTTCGACCATCTAATGAGAATGGAACCACATTTACTACCATCACGTACCTATAATAATTGACACTCAGCGCGCAGAGTACGAGGCAGGACAAGAACACAATGGATAGATAACATCTCAGAGTCCCTGCAAAAGCATGGACTGACAACGCCAAGCGCAACACCTCTGGTACAAGATAGAAAACTAACTCTCCCCACGACGCTTCACGGCAAATGTGGTTCAGATAAGATAAGATAAAACCAATTTCATCATTGCATTGTTCCATTTAGTATTCTGAATTGAAAAGTAAGAATGTTAATATTATTAGAAACTTGCAGTTATATTTTCTTTAGAAACGTAAAGAAGAAGGAACGAGGGAGAGAGAAAGATAGATCATAGCCGTCGTTACAACAACATGGCGATAATGAAGATGTTAAAAATGAAAACATTAATGTGTTTTAACTCCTTATCCACGGTTTCTTAGTTTATTTATCTAGCCCTCCTAAAACAAATTAATTCTCAAACACAACATTTAATGTCTGTTTAGAGAGAGAGAATAGCAACAAGTAAATAGCACCGCTTAAAAAAAAAGTATAATTACGAAGGAACAAAAGCAAAACATAGCATGAACATTTTTTATTTGATATTGAGCGCTAGCATGTTCAAAGTAAATCATTGACACTGGAGTCCAGAGTAAAGACAAGACAAATCTTCTATTAGATGAAGACATTGAAGAGCTGACAAGAAAACTTGGCGTTTCCTAATTTACAAATTGTTCACAGGTTGGAAACAAAACAAAAACATGAGAACATTGACTCTTGACGGGTTTAGAAATGAATGTTTTTTCAAATGAAGAAAGAAACACATTGAGCAAGGATGGAAGCTTTTATGCTGTCTCCAATGCCGCGCCAGACACAAGCAATCTTAGTTTGAAGGTGTCAAATGTCGTTGTTTACATGTAGAGTTTTCTTTAATTCTTATCCGAACATTCTTTTGTTCAACTGATTGTGTGCTTAAATATTCCATCTTTTTATTATTCTCAAATTTTATGATGTTCAAATTAAATACTTTTGTTATTTCATCTTATTCATGTTTAAATTGAATACTTTCATTGTCTTATTTATTTGCATTACTTGAGAACTAATTATGCGAGATCCATATTTTGTTTAAATGTTCGACATAGTTTACTATACGAGGCAAGTATTTTGTTTAAATGTTCTATATAGTTTACTATACGAGGCCAGTATTTTGTTTAAATGTTCTACATAGTTTACTATACGAGGCAAGTATTTTGTTTAAATGTTCTACATAGTTTACTATACGAGGCCAGTATTTTGTTTAAATGTTCTACATAGTTTACTATACGAGGCAAGTATTTTGTTTAAATGTTCTACATAGTTTACTATACGAGGCCAGTATTTTGTTTAAATGTTCTACATAGTTTACTATACGAGGCCAGTATTTTGTTTAAATGTTCTACATAGTTTACTATACGAGGCCAGTATTTTGTTTAAATGTTCTACATAGTTTACTATACGAGGCCAGTATTTTGTTTAAATGTTCTACATAGTTTACTATACGAGGCCAGTATTTTGTTTAAATGTTGTACATAGTTTACTCCTGGTAATAGTTTTTCTCGTTTGCCCGCTATGAATTCAGACGTACTCCTGACGTCTTATATGACATCTCTGATGGTGCTTTTAATTTAAATCCAAAAGAAAAGGATTACAGTCATGATGAGAAAACATGATAAGATTACATCATGTTAATAGATCACGATAGCATGAACGTTATGATAATATAACACTACAGGATGAACATCATGCTGATAGAACATCATAAGATAGACATCATGATAATAGAATATTATGGGGTGGACATCACGATAATAGAATGTTATAGGGAGGACACCCTGATGACCGAATTTGATAAGATGGACATCAAGCTTATAGAACACAATAGGCTGGACATAATGATGAAAGAACATTATATAATGAACATCATGATTATAGAACACTATATGATAGACATCATGCTGATAGAACCTGATAAGATAGGCATCATGATGATAGAACATGATAAGATAGACATCATGATGATAGAACATGATACGATAGGCATCATGATGATAGAACCTGATAAGATAGACATCATGATAATAGAACATGATAAGATAGACATCATGATGGTAGAACATGATAAGATAGGCATCATGATGATAGAACATGTACAATAGACATCATGATGATAGAACATGATAAGATAGACATCATGATAATATAACATGATAAGATAGACATCATGATAATAGAACATGATAAGATAGGCATCATGATGATAGAACCTGATAAGATAGGCATCATGATGATAGAACATGATAAGATAGGCATCATGATGATAGAACATGATAAGATAGGCATCATGATAATAGAACATGTACAATAGACATCATGATGATAGAACATGATAAGATAGACATCATGATAATAGAAAATGATAAGATAGACAAAATGATGATAGAACATGATAAGATAGACAAAATTATGATAGAACATGATAAGATAGATATCCTGATCATAGAGCATGACAAGATAGACATCATGATAATAGAACAATATAGGATGGACATCATGATAATAGAACACACTAGGATGGACAGCATGATAATAGCACACACTAGGATGGACATCATGATAATAGAACACACTAGGATGGACATCATGATAATAGAACACAATAGGATAGACATCATGATAATAGAATACACTAGGATAGATATCATGATAATAGAACCCACTAGGATGGACATCATGATAATAGAACACAATAAGATAGACATCATGATAATAGAATATTATGGGGTGGACATCACGATAATAGAATGTTATAGGGATGACACCATGATGACCGAATTTGATAAGATGGACATCAAGTTTATAGAACACAATAGGCTGGACATAATGATGAAAGAACATTATATAATGAACATCATGATTATAGAACACTATATGATAGACATCATGATGATAGAACCTGATAAGATAGACATCATGCTGATAGAACATGATAAGATAGACATCATGATGATAGAACATGATACGATAGGCATCATGATGATAGAACCTGATAAGATAGGCATCATGATGATAGAACATGATAAGATAGGCATCATGATGATAGAACATGTACAATAGACATCATGATGATAGAACATGATAAGATATACATCATGATGATAGAACATGATAAGATAAAATGATGATAGAACATGATAAGATAGACAACCTGATGATAGAGCATGATAAGATAGACATCATGATAATAAAACACACTAGGATGGACATCATGATAATAGAACACACTAGGATGGACATCATGATAATAGAACACACTAGGATGGACATCATGATAATAGAACATAATAGGATAGACATCATGATAATAGAATACACTAGGATGTACATCATGATAATGGAACACACTAGGATGGACATCATGATAATAGAACACACTAGGATGGACATCATGATAATATAACACACTAGGATGGACATCATGATAATAGAACACACTAGGATGGACATCATGATAATAGAACACACTAGGATGGACATCATGATAATAGAACACACTAGGATGGACATCATGATAATAGAACATAATAGGATAGACATCATGATAATAGAATACACTAGGATGTACATCATGATAATGGAACACACTAGGATGGACATCATGATAATAGAACACACTAGGATGGACATCATGATAATAGAACACACTAGGATGGACATCATGATAATAGAACACACTAGGATGGACATCATGATAATATAACACACTAGGATGGACATCATGATAATAGAACACACTAGGATGGACATCATGATAATAGAACACACTAGGATGGACATCATGATAATATAACACACTAGGATGGACATCATGATAATAGAACACACTATGATGGACATCATGATGATGGAACATTAATGGAGTGAATTAAAGATTACAGAACATGCTATCATGTGTCTGAATTCCCATAATTGTGTGCGTTATATTACTCTGAATCATCCCGCACCCTGCGACATAGCTGACACCTCCGCTTTCCACATTACTAACACTCTCATGATTTATATGACAACTAAGTAATAATTTTGCATACATGACGCTATTTCTGCTATTAATTTTCTATTATCTATTTACCAGATTTGAGATTACCAGCAAATGAGATAAGTATATTTCTCACATCAAAGCTTTCCTTGCATTTATCTCTAACCTTTCCTCGTTACTGCCTTGATCTTAATAACCTTCCTGAACTTCCTGCACGACTCCTGCTGTTACATTTCCACTTTTACTTTCCACCCTTTTTCTTTCATCTGTGCCCTCAATTATATTACACGCGAAATATTTGCACTTTATCATGCGCTAAATAAGTGTAATATTAGACTTTTCTTGTAATAACTTTAAAATATATTTTAAAGGTTTTTATTAACAGGATTAAAAAAATACTTTCTCTTAAATAAGATCAACATTTTAATGCTTAGTTGTTTATATCTTCTTCTTCTTCTTCGTGTTCATTCTTTACAACCAATTTTAATCACACTTTGTGATATGTTTGATCTTTGCCAAGAACGTGTATACGTTGCATATTGGTTTGGTAGGCCCCTAAACGGATAGACTTCTACACATTTAGGACACGTGCATCCGATTTCAGCGAAATCTCCCTAGTCGCCTCTTACGACATGCTTGGCAGGTGACAGTGGTTCTATTCTTTACACCCCACATTTGAGCTCCGGTAACCACTCGGGCGGTTGTTTTGTTTATATAAATGACGTTGCTGAGTTACTGACTTACTGATGAAAAAAAAGGATAGCACCATTGTTATCATACTATGATGTTTATTGGGGAATACAGTATTAGGTTATCATTTTTGCAATGATCGTCGGGACACGATTAGTGATGTGGACACGATTAGTGATGTGGACACGATTAGTGATGTGGACACGATTAGTGATGTGGACACGGTTAGTGATGTGGACACGATTAGTGATGTGGACACGATTAGTGATGTGGACACGATTAGTGATGTGGACACGATTAGTGATGTGGACACGATTAGTGATGTGGACACGATTAGTGATGTGGACACGATTAGTGATGTGGACACGATTAGTGATGTGGACACGATTAGTGATGTGGACACGATTAGTGATGTGGACACGATTAGTGATGTGGACACGATTAGTGATGTGGACACGATTAGTGATGTGGACACGGTTAGTGATGTGGACACGATTAGTGATGTGGACACGATTAGTGATGTGGACACGATTAGTGATGTGGACACGATTAGTGATGTGGACACGATTAGTGATGTGGACACGATTAGTGATGTGGACACGATTAGTGATGTGGACACGATTAGTGATGTGGACAGCATCACGATAACTATCTTTATTTCTCAATGCTTTTCTGGTACCTATATTAGACTTGAACGACTTGAGAGTCGTTACTATTGTAACAACAATTCCATACTAACTGTAAACTTGAACCTGCATCACGCGCATAGGGAGCAAGTGTATTTCCCACTATGTTATAGACAAACGATTCCCAAACTTTGCATTAATGAGGACCCCATTTTAACTGCATTTTGCTGTCGTGGACCCCCCTAAAAGTTTCTATATATATGAAAATCTAACGATTGTGTTATTATTATACCACACCAACAATCAAGCTGAGGCTAATTTCTCAGACTGCCGGAAACTTCAAATGATCTTTCATTTTGTCCTGTCAGATATTTAGACTCAGGTCTGGTCCTGGTCCTTTGATTTTGCAGCTGAACTAGTTTACCATTGTTTTTATACATGTTTTTTAAATGTATTTTTCTGTTTGAAATATCACAGATCATAATTTTACTTCAAGCGCTTGAGGACCCCCTGGAAGCGCCCCCACCGAACCCACGGAGGTCCGCGACCCTAGTTTGGGAAATGCGACCCTAGTTTGGGAAATGCGACCCTAGTTTGGGAAATGTTGCTATAGACGCTCTCAAAAACTTAAGTCTTTATACATAACAGACTAAACAGTCACGAAAAACCGATAAGTGCTTTTGAGAGGTGATTTTAATTATTGAAACTAATGGCATTAAAGAAGACAGAGGCCCGCCTGCCCAGCGTGTTTGTGGCGCGTTGGACGACGGGTCGCAAGCCTCCTGTGAGTGATGTTCAATTCCGCGGGCTGTCAGAAAAGTCACAGATTCTCCAGATTTACGGTGTTCGTGGCACCGAACCGAAGGGTTACGATGTCCATGGCACCTAGCCGAAGAGCTGAAAGCTCAAGTGCTACTGGATAGAGAAACAAAAAGAAGACAGAGAACAGACTATTACTATAAAAGAACTAATAAATGTCAACTGTTTGTAGCACTTATTAACCTTATACACTACCTGCTGACTATCTCTCTATATCCAATCATTTCTAGTTCCGCCCATGTGTTGTCAGGCTCGCAATGGGAGCAAAGAATAGTAACACTGCGATCTACAAGCTACTCTAGTAAATAAAAAGCGTACAGAAATCGGATATGCTGGCCCGCCTACTTGTAGGTGCATAACTGGCGCAACGTACAAACGCTCTTTGGGTCAGATCACATACAAATCACAATTAGTGGTTCAACAAGTGGTTGATATGGATCGTTCAAAGAAGAATAAGACAAATAATTCGATGTTACAGTTAAACTCCTCGATGTTACAGTTAAACTCCAGATGTCATACTTCATGGTAGTATTTGTGTGTTTTCAAAATCTTTATCAGTTGTATGAGGACTACCATTGTAGCACTCCAGACACGTCCATAGATGCTCCGATCTCCGCTTCAACAAATCCAGCAGCATCAAGCGGTCCAACACACCAGTTCAATGTTGATTAATCAATCTCTTTGCATATTTGGTATATCGTTCTTTTCGGGCTGCACCAATATGTTAAAGTTATCCATCTGTAATAATTTGTGTCCTGTTGTACAATATGCTAACACTTCTGTCAATAATCGAATGTACATGAAATACACGTCGTAGAGGTCTAACGAGTGCGTTTCGTACTCTAGTTCTAGCAGCAAACCACACAGCTTACAAAGAGTTATTAATTTGGTTGATAAGAGAGAGAACACAAACAACATCAAGAAAACTTTAGAAAGGAAACATAAAAGGTAAAAAATAAATCGATACGGGTGAACGGTAACATTTTCTGTACTCTGAAAATGTCGATTTGTTGTCCAGTGGTCGATAACAAAGAAAGATAAACAAAGCATACCATTCTCACACAGAATGTTTAAAAGTCTTACAATTAGGACCGCGCCGTGATATGATACAGAGAGGCGGCCGCATCAGGCGGAATTCGTAATGGGGCGGCATAAGCAGCAAAATAAAAAATTACAATTGAAGGTTATTTAAAAAAAAACAAAAAACTGTGGCCTAGGGGTTAGTGGCTCGGTCTATTAACCCCGACGTTCTGAGTTCGAATCACGCTGCGGACAGTTTGCTTGCAAATCGTTTCCGTTGATTTTAACAAAGGACGATGGCGCCACCCGTTCAGAAAGCAATGGCAAACTACTGAACGTATAAGTGGTGCCTAGAAAATCAACGACTTGTTTACTGTGGTTGATGGCTACGTCCTTTGGGATATGCCACGATTTTCATTTTCATTTCGAAGACTTGCATCATACTGAGAAAATATACCGCACTGTCCTGCTTACGTTGCAACGCTGAAAACCTGGCAGAAGTTATATCATCTGTTTTCCTCAGCCACAAGAACAATGTAATTTGGGACGTTAGGGATTAGCGTCATTTACGTTAATGATCAAAAATGATTGAAAGATTGATTTGAAATTGAACATTTTCCAGGTGGATGGATACGAAAGATCTATTCTGAGATAGTTCATTGTCTACAGATATGAGTAAATTACGTAGCAGCGACGCCATGATGATAGAATGTGATAAGATGAGCGCTATCATGGGCGTCTCTACGCTAAATCAAAGGGATGGGGAAGTGGCACCCTTTGGGAAATGGTTTGTTAGTTTACTAGAAAAAGGTTAATTAGTTATCTTCGTATTAGCATTTGTATGTTACATGATACTTGAACATATGTGATTGATTGTTGCTAGCTTGTTATGGTTTAAATCCGTAAAATAGCTTCACACGTACAAAGTACTATAGTTTTACAAAATACAGAAACAGTGACGATAAACAGCAACGTTTCGACCAAAAGGCCTTTATCAAGCAAACGGAACAACAGGAGTGACGAATTTCAAAGAACACTTATAAATGGACGATTACAGAAACATTCAAACGTATCTAAGGAAAATATGTGTTTTAAAATAGCTTACTATTTATATACATAGAGCCAGCATTCAAAATCTGATCTCTCTCTCTCTCTCTCTCTCTCTCTCTCTCTCTCTCGTGGCCGTTCTTTTTGGCCATTTTAATCATTCTTATTGTAATATATAAACAGCCTTGACAAGAACGTTTTTTTACGTCACATCTTCAGTACCATTTGGAGCTCTGGAGCTTGTCCTTCGGTGACGTTTTCAATTTCATCCAGCGTTTCTTGGGTGTAACAAGAAGAGACCGGTTGAGAAATGAAGACATTAGGAAAAAAGTGGGTACAACATCAGTACTAGACTTCAACAAGAAACAACAAATTAAATGGTTTGGCCACGTAAGCAGATTACCATCAGACAGTGCACCCAAAGAGCAATGCTGCTCCGATACAATGGGTACAAAGCAAAAGACCGGCCACGCAAAAGATGGACCTCAGAGATAACAGAGGCGACGAAAGAGACTATCTACGAAGCGCATACAAGAGCCCGTTTTGGACAACTCTTCTTGACCTGACGCTGTGAGGCAAACATGATTCGAGAAAGAAAGAAAGTTTACTGGGTTCGCTCTCCGTCAGCCTTTGGCTGTCCTAAGCCGACCTGCAAGGCAGCAGGTTAAAATCTGATAAGAATCTGGTCCTCTCCATTTACGAGTAATAAACTACCAACTCACTTTGTTTAAATATTCATTTTGGCACCCTCTGGAAAAATATATGATAGAACGTGGTAGGGGGTGGAATCACGGAAACAGAAAGTGATAGGGCTGACGTAATGGTGATAGTCATGATTAAAGAATGCTGTGATGGTGACTAAATAGTATGTGATAACATACGTATCCTGGATAAAAGTAAGATTCCTCAGAACATGCATATTCCTTGTGGCACGGTCCTGACAGGCACGCAATTTCAACCTAAGGACGAGCATTTTATTGGTTATATCAGTAAACATGAAAAATAAAAACTAACTGCTTTCAGATAATCCATCTAAGTTTACGTTTCACAATCATAGAATGTGTTGTGTTAGTTCAATCATATGGTGTAGATTGTCGATCCTACAATCATAGAATGGATTTTGTTAGTTTAGCAATCGTAGAATGTAGATTGTAGGTCCTACAATCATAGAATGAATTTTGTTAGTTTAGCAATCGTCGAATGTAGATTGTAGATCCTACAATCATATAATGGATTTTGTTAGTTTAGAAATCGTAGAATGTAGATTGTAGGTCCTACAATCATAGAATGGATTTTGTTAGTTTAGCAATCGTAGAATGTAGATTGTAGGTCTTGCAACTATATGTAAACATTTTCTTTCTGTTATTGTTCCTATTTATGTTCGTAGTCAGCTCTCGTTTACTATCAATGACCTCTGTCATTTACTGAGACTTATTCTCCATTGTCCATAGTTTTTAAGGTCCAGAAAAAATAACGACATCATTTATTTGACACAAATTCGGCATCAACACTTGGTAGTCATGACAACATGTAAGACAACAGAAGAGTATTGAATAAATAAATTTCTCTCCTGGGTATCGAATATGGAAACTCAGAATGACAACTGACACTTTTCAGTCAAATGCGATTACAAGAATTTGGTTGAATTTTTCCCGTCTTTACTTCAGTAAAATTGCAACTGTATTCATTTTTATTATGTCTTATGAATTACTGTAAGCGAATCTTACACTTAAGTTGAGATTATTTATTTTAATAATTATTGTAATACGGAAAACTAATTTGATATGTTAATCATAAAATGAAAAAGAAAATATGAAAAACTAATGTGTGTATTTTATACTTAAAATCGCTTGTGGGGTGTCGGAGCCCGCAAGGGAAGCAGATAATAGTACCACTGCGATCTACACGGCATGTCGTAAGAGGCGACTGATGTAGGACCTAGGAAAGCTACTATAGTAAATAAAAAGCATCGCAGAAATCGGATGTGCTGGCCTACTTGAAGGCGCATAACTGGCACAACGTGCTCTTCAGCTCAGATCAAACACAAGTCACACACACAGTGATTAAGTGGTCGATATGGAACGTTCGAAGAAGAAGATACTAAAACTCATGGTAATATCTACAACACAGCGTATATAAGTAGTAGTAAAGGAACCAGTTTTCATACAGTAATGTCTATTGGGTAATACGGTATAAGAGCTATATTTATTATCCTCTATTGGAACAGGATGAGAGATGTGGTCAACATCACACACAAAGTTAATTGCATATCCCTTACATGACTTTGTGAATCAATCCCAGCTTTTAAACACTGTTTGTGATTTTTCTAGGCATTATTACGTTCAGTAGTTTGCCATTGCTTTCTGAACGGGTGGTGCCATCGTAATTTTGTAAAGATCCACGCGAAACAATTTGCAACCAAACTGTCCGCAACGTGATTCGAACTCAGAACGTCGAGTTTAATAGACCGAGTCACAGCCCACTGCCTTGTGGGTATGGCTGGGGACAGTCAGAGGCTAACGGAAGAAGCGAATCCGCACACAGTAGCTGGCTGAAATCGAACACCCCACCGAAGGATAAGCAACTGTGCTCAAATAGGTGCTGAAGGTTGGTGCACGTACATTACGTTCTGATGTGTGGCTGTTTATATATCACAAAGAGAATGATTAAAACAGGCCTAGAACGATCGAAGAAGAAGAAGAAGACGAGTCACTATCCCCTAAGCCATAGACGCCAGACAACAACACAACATCACATTAGCCAGCTATATTTCGTATTGTATGTTTGGTAGCCACCAGAGAAGGCTGGTTCAACCTGGCAACCTGAGAGCCATTACTGTTCTCAAATGAACCCAGACCATGAGCCTACGAAGCAAATGCACTAACCACTACACTCTCGCAGTTCTCACCTATCGCTTATACTAAAGGTAAGAGGACCGAAAATGAGAAATTTATTGCTTATGTTAATAGTAAAATTAACATTAACATTATAAACTTTAATTTATGTTCATTATTAAATGAAAGGACTTTAACACGGATATACTAACATATTTTTATGTTAATTGTGTCATGACATTAACATCATATGCTAAAATATTTTTTGTTAGTTGCAAAAAGGACAACAGAACAACATAAAGGAACAACAGATTAAATGGTTTGGACACCTGACAAGAATGCCCTGGTATCGCTTACCACAGAGAGCCACACAGAAAAAGTATACTGAGTACAAAGCAAGAGGAAGACCACGCAAAAGATGGAGCAACGGCATCAAGAACAGCCTTACAAAAATGAATATCAGCTTACAAAGTGCCTTAAAACAAGCACACACAAGATCATTACCCTCCCCCCTTCTATAAAGAAGTAAATGGTGGAAGAGAAGAAGAAAATAACAAAAACATGATATAATAATATTGTCTATGTTAATTGTAAAATGGCCGCAGTTCCAGAAGTGGTAACATAATCCTTTTTTTTTTAATGAAAGGGATATACGAAAATACTTTTCTTCAAAAAGTTAATTTTAAAAAGGAATATTGTATAAACAAGGGAGAGAACTATATTCACGAAAAGATTGACTGCAAGTAGAAGAGCAGATAATCAGAGTATAACAGTTAGCCATTGAAGCATGTTTACGTTTGTAGATAAGTATTCTATTAATTTCCTACATATGATCTCCTGGGTATGCTGATTATCTTGTTCAATTTGAGAGCTTCACTATCATAAGCCAGAGTTGAACGGTCTAGGTTTGCAGGTATGGCGAGAATTGTAATATCCTGCTAGTCTTTGAACGATGAAATCGTGTACAGGTATTAATCCTTTAGCTGCTACATACTTTCTGAAGGTTGAGCTAAAAATAGCTACTCTTTGTTTCTAGGTCACAAACGTGAATGTACGCCTATAGCAGTGACAGTAGCAATATATAACGTGTTAACACGTCTTTAGACCACAGAGGAGAGATAATAACAGACGTGTTAATGCGTCGTTAGAAGTGAATGGGAAAAACGTATATATACGTCTTTAGCAGCTAAAGAGTTAAGAGCTTCCGAAAAGAACAAATAGACCAACACAGGATTCGAACCACTTACCCTCATTTAATACGACACCCATCGCCTAGCCTAGCAAAAACCTAGCGATGGGTGTCGTAGGAAATGAGAATAAGTGGTTCGGAAGCTCTTAATACCTGTACACTGTTTATTTGTTGATCACATTCTTTGCTTCCGTTGCTTCCTCTGGGGTTCTTGCAAGAAAACTTCTTGTTCTCAACGATCAAATCGGTGAATTTTTATTCTAATGATTAAAGAGGAAAGCTAGCTGGTTGTCTTCTAAAAGACGCTTTCCTATAGGTCTTGGCAATGGGTACCAGAAGAAATAAGGTTTTCTGGTTCGAATCCTAGGTTTGGTGATTTTGTTATTTCGGAAGCCCCTAATACTTATTCACTGCCTATTTATTGATCATATTCGTTAGCTGCTGTGCTTCCCAAGAGTTTTTTTTTAAAACACTTTATTTTCTTCTTCTAATGATAGTGTTGTTTGTTAACAATAAATATTGTTCAAAGTACATGATCTATGTGGTTAAGTGATTAAGCATTTGTCTTGCGTTTCGAAGGTCCTGGGTTCGAACCCGGACCGTCCAGTTCTGTTCACAAATGCATCTTTCCTCAGGGATCCCTAGGATTGTCCTTAGATTGATTGAAAATGGCGTGCTTCAGCTTAATGAGGCTTCAATTCACTGCATGACAAACAACACTGCTAAACATGGTCATTTGGTGACTATTATACAAGCTAAAGTTAACGTAGACAAGTATACTGCACAAACCAGTACACGTCTCATACCAATGTACACTGCTCAAACTAGTACACTGCACACAGCAATACACGTCTCATACCAGTGCATCTCTCATACCAGTACAGTCTAATTCCAGTACACTACGCATATCAGTGCACTGCACATACCAGTACACTTTAAATGAAATCTCTTAGCATTGTCACATTTTAAGGTACGAAATCACTTCACATTTCTATGTACTTGTTTGCAGAAGGTAGGAGGGCTAATTCCTTTCCTTACCTGTGGAATGTTGAGTATGGCATTTAACCCACAACCCTCTTCCAAACGCTTATATATTACACTTATCCGTCACAATACCAATACACTGCTCATGCTTATATATATATATATATATATATATATATATATATATATATATATATATATATATATATAGAGAGAGAGAGAGAGAGATGGATGGATGGATGGATGGATGGATGGATGGATGGATGGATGGATGGATGGATGGATGGATAGATAGATATAGATATATACCACAATAAGAATCTTCAACATGTCAAGCACACAAGAAATAACAAACAAAGAAATCAATAATACAATAAAGGAATTAAGGATTGAAAAAGTGTTTGCTGTTGATTTAACAACAAAATAATACAATGAAATGAGAATAATGTATGTCATATAAAACGACATGAAAGCTGGGAGAAAAATCAAAATAGAAATTCTATATAAGGAAAAAGGTTGGAGAAAAATACAAGTAGATGTTGTATACAAGATGTGATAGACACATTGCAAGTGGATAAGTTAGATGAGTGGCGTCTTACATATAATATAAATGTTTGATTTTTTTTTTTTTTTCTTTCGTCCGCTTTCAACTCAGACGAAGTTTCATCTCTGAAACTGATTTTTGCGTGAAAATCTGTTTTTCCAATTTCTTACAATGGCAGCAGCGTGACATTGTAAATTACTTTACACTGGCAGCCGTGTGCTCAATGTACTCGTAATTAGTATTCCTCGCCATACAGGCAGATTTTCTCCGACTTCAGAGGTACTCATGTTATCGTCCTGAGTAAGACCAGGGACTCGAACAAATGCCGGACAGTAGGTTCGAACCCGAGCTATGAGGCGTCTCACGGCTAGCAGGCCGAGCTACTATCAACTACTCTAGGCAGTCCCCCTATGTTTGATGAGAACTGTGGTAGTAGAGAAGTTCTGTAAAGGACATGTCATTGAAGTAGAGAAGTTCTGTAAAGGACATGTCATTGAAGTAGAGAAGTTCTGTAAAGGACATGTCATTGAATGATTGAGTGAAGGATATAAGAAAACAATAATAAGATGAATATGTAAAGTCTTCAATATTTCAAGCTTCTTACATTAAACGAACACATAAATGAAATGTCTACCTCACAATGATGTTTTACATACTTTGATTTTCTTCTTCTTGACCTTCGCCCCTAGGGAAGTATATGTCCGCAACCAAGGCCTTCCAAGCCCGCCTATCCAATGCCATCTTTTCCAGATCTCGCCACTCTCTTTCCATTTTCTTGCCTTCCGTCTCCGTCTCCCGTCTCCAGGTGTTCATGGGTATTCCTCTACCTCTATTGCCCTGGGGGTTCCATCGGAGAATGTGTCTTTTCTGCTGATGTTAGGGGGTTTCCTCGGTGTGTTTCCTATCCATCGACACCTTCTGCTCCTTATCTCTTGTTCCATCTGTCGTTGTCCTGTTCTCTCCCAGTGTTCCCTGTTTGTAGTCCTGTCATACCATCGCAGATGGAGTATCCTGCGCAGGCATCTATTGATAAATGTCTGCAACTTTTTGGTGTTCCCTTAGCTGTTCTCAATGTCTCCGCTCCAACCTACTTCATTAGTGTTCTCTTTTGATCCGTATGTCTTCAATCCTTCATTTCTATTTTCTTGTTAACATTTGATTTTTCAATATAACAAACTGTATAATATAATTTAATTTTATATTCATTTCTTAATTTTGCAGAATTGCACTTATTTTCATTGCGGGAGAAATGGGTGTCGTTGGCAATGAGAGAGCAGACAGGCTGGTTGGCTATGTCATAATATCAGGGTGCCAGTCAATGGATATAACTGGCATTTTGAACGCCCTCATAGAGTATGGCCGCAAAGAAGATTTTCATTGAAACCAACATACGTCAACTATAAGATTGGTTGAAACCAACATACGTCAACTATAAGATTGGTTGAAACCAACATACGTCAACTATAAGATTGGTTGAAACCAACATACGTCAACTATAAGATTGGTTGAAACCAACATACGTCAACTATAAGATTGCAATAGCTGTGATTAAAGATTAGAGTGCTCATAAAAGAATAGCACAACAAATATACGAGTAGGCTCATCAATCAAAATCTAACTGGTACGATCAGTTGCTGGACGCTGTTGGAGATTTTTCGAAGGAGATCGGAACACATATTGGATATGTCCGGAGTGCAATGAATATATTCGAACTGAAAATGAATTCTTTTATTGCTTTATCTGTTGCTATTAGTTCAGATAATTTTATGTCTCCACATCGATGGCTGTCATCAATAGTTTTGTAATAATATTTGTCTCATACCTCAGTTGTTTTGTAATCTCTGATATGCTGCTGTCTGTTCATCTCTCATGACATCTCAACATCTATATTGCTCTCTTAACCCATTTGCCATTCAGAGCCCATATAATTGCTCGACAATTTGTGAAGATGACGCACCGTCAGTATAATTCTTGATACATTGCAATATAATTGGTTCGGGGTAAAAAAACACCGAAATTACGGATGGAATGGGTTAACTCATCCTTAAATCCGTATTCTAGTATTAACTTAGCAGGGTTTCCGTTCATGTAATGTTGTTAAAATATAGAACTTGATTTCTATCTATTTCATTTTATAATTCACTCCAGGAGAGGAATTGAAATAAGAGAAATGTCTTGTCAACCACTAGCAACAACTGTTGTAAGAAAGAGAAGATGGAGATATGTTGAGCACGCTCTGTTTTAACCCTTTCGCTGCTACATACTTTCCGAAGGCTGAGCTAAAAATAACTACTCTTTGTTTCTATGTCACAAACGTGAATGTACACCTATAGCAGGGACAGTAGCAATATATAACGTGTTAACACGTCTTCAGCCCACAGAGGAGAGATAACAACAGACGTGTTAATACGTCTTTGGAAGTGAATGGGAAAAACGTATATATACGTCCTTAGCAGTTAAAGGGTTAAAAAAAATCAAAAGAAACACAAAAAAGACATTAAAGAGGAAGACAAATGTTGAAGTAAGAAAAGAATTAATATGGAGACTCTGAAAAGTACCTTACTGAGAAAAGCGAGACATATCGTATTCAATTCCATAGAGGAGATTAAACAAATTGTCAGGATAGAACATCATGAAGAAATTCCTTGGAAGCGAAGAAATTTAACGTATGCTATAAAAAAAATTAATTTCCTATTCCTAGTATTACCAATACCGTCGCCCGAGTGGTTACCGGGGCCCACATTTGGGGTGTAAAGATTAGAACCACTGTTACCTGCCACGCATGTCGTAAGAGACGACTAATGAGGTTTGGCTGAAATCGGATGCATATGTTCTAAACGTGTAGAAGTCTATATGTTTAGGGGCCTACCAAACGAATGTGCAACATATACACGTTCTTGGCAAAGATCAAACATATCATAAAGAGTGGTTAAAATTGGTCGTAAAGAACGAACGTAAAGAAGAAAAAGAGACCAATACCGTAAATCTCTTTATTTATCTGCTTCTGTGTCGTCTATAAAATGCACTAACTTTCAAGCATGAGAATGGAACTTTCAAGCATACCCATATTGAATATGATCCAATAGTTTATTTCAAATTCTTGTTGACTGTTATTGTCTTCATAAATGTGGCAATATTTGTTTCAAGTTAACAGCCCTCTTAGTTCAACATCACAAATAATTTTGTTTATCCCTGTTATTGAATTTATTGCTAGCCGCTTCTACATCAGAGGCTATGAGACATACATACTGGATAGAGAGAGACACACAAGGAAGCATGGTTTAAACGAGCATTCGAAACCGAATGCAAAGAAGAAGAAGATGAATTTATTGTGACATAAACAACAAACAGCTTTGAAGTGTTAAAAGCTTCGCTGAAAATAACTGAAACTTTGAGAAGTATAAAACAGAAGATAATGTTATATGTGAAATATGAGAAAGGTTGAAGTTCTTTCTTTTGTAAACATATTTCAAAGATAACCCCCACTTTTGGAAGAAATGCTAATTCATTGCACATTCTTGAAGTTTCAGAAAGCTCATGAAAGCTGGCACTGGACAGATGCATCACTGATCTCAAGCTTCTGGCATCTGTTTTCAATGCCAAACACTAAATAGTAGATTAGCCATCTGTTAAGCTGTTCCCTTCAAACGTTAAATTACAGGCTATGAGCACTCACGATACTTCTCCTGTTGAGATTAAACGTGTAGAAGTATAGATATCTTCGGCAGTTTTAGTGAATGTCCAGAAAACGACACTAGTATTCAACTATAGTTTAACTAGTAATTACAGTCACATGGGGGCTTAGTCATTGTCCAGTAGCTGGGTATTATACTGATCACTGATGGACAATTAAAGCCTCCTGTTTTCACAACTGGATATTTTCTTATCTTTTTTTTTTTAATCATTTCACCTCAAGAAAGGGGGGGCGGGGTTTAATGGTGATGTGGTTAAGACGTTTGCCTGAAGTTCTGAACGATTTATATTCGAATCCGGACTTAGTCACAAGCGTAATTTTTCCAGTTCACCCTAGAATTGTTGCAGAGCTACGGAGATCGTGCTTTGTGTAACACTCATGACAGGTGATGGGCTTTCTGATGAGACGATCGGAGAGTAGGGAAACCCAGTACATCGAAGACCACAAGTACCACAAGAAAACAGCAAGACAGGAAAAAAACATCTTTGTCGATAATACTTATGTTCTCTGTAACTTTTACAAGACGTGGCCAAGCAGTTTAACTTCTGTTCTGAAGATCATAGGTTAGAATCCGGACAATTCGTTCGATACCCAAATGCATTTTCCTAGAGATTTCTAGAATTTTGTCTGGAACTACAGAGTTCGTGCTCTATGCAATACTTTCAGAAGCTGGCATGTGCCATTTCTATCAAGAAGGACCGTGCCATATGAAGGAACCCGATATAATAAAGTCATCACTTCCTTCTTCTTTGCGTTCGTTCTTTACGACCAATTTTAATCACTCTTTGTGATATGTTTGATCTTTGCCAAGAACGTGTATACGTTGCACATTGGTTTGGTAGGCCCCTAAACGCATAGACTTCTATACGCTTCGGACACATGCATCCGATTTCAGCCAAACCTCCTTAGTCGCCTCTTACTACATTCGTGGCAGGTAACAGTGGTTCTATTCTTTACACCCCAAATTTGGGCCCCGGTAACCACTCGGGCTCGTCACTTCCCTATTAAACCTTGAAGCTAACTTTACAAAAACCGTTCACACAGTATAGTATACTTTTTCTTCGAAAGCTCCATATCAACCACTTGTTAACCAGTCTATGTGATTTATATGTGATCTGAGCCTAAGAGCAATTGTACGTTGTGCCAGTTATGCGCCTACAAGTAGGCCAGCACATCCGATTTCTGCGATACTAGTGTAGCTTCCCTAGACCTCTACCTCAGTCGCCTCTTACGACATGCCTTGTAGGTCACAGTGGTACTATTCTTCGCTTCCCTTACGGACCCTTGCGCCACCCGGGAGCTTACAGTATACACCTATTCAAAAAACTATACCAAACTAATTTCATCTATTGATTCTATACTAAAAATATATATAATAAAAAAAAGGTATTTCGATCAAATATAACCATCTTAAATCTCCTAGCCAGACATATTCTCTAAGTAGTTCAGATACACAGTTTTGAAAGTACTATTTGCTGGATCCATTAGTTCCAATTTGTGTGTGTGACTTAACGACTTCTGTCTGTACTGACACAATTGATTCTACCGAATACAAAGATAGAAATATTTGGATGTAGATAATTTAGTAATAGTCAACCATTAGTTTGTTTTTTTTTAGTCATTTTATTCTTCTCTGCTCCTCGTGAAGCATAAAGTCTCAACATCTGTACTACAATTTCAACGGTATTTGTTGTTTTATTAGAGGCTTTTCAGGATAACCAACTACCAACCACAACAACTAGCAACCACAGAAATTGCTACATACGGCAACTACAACAATTGCGAACTGCAATAACTGCCAGCTACATAAACTAGCAACTACAATAATTACTAACTGCAACTACAACAGCAACCGACTACAACAACACAAGCTACTGCAACCACCAACTACAACAACTACCAATTGTAATTAACTGCAATAACTGCAATAATTACGAATTACAACAAATGTCAGCTACAACGACCAACAATTGCAGCAAATACTAACAACTACAACAACTATTGACAACATTGATGCATGTACATTACAGGACGTAGTCATCAACCACAGTAAGTTAGTCGATGTTCTAGGCACCATTTATACGTTCATTAGTTTCCATTGCTTTCTGAACGGTGAGGTCTATTTTACCTATTATTAAATATCCCACATAAACGAATTTGCTTTCAAATGTGCCTGCCGCGGAGTTTGCATCAGGTACGATTGAGTTCTGATCGAACTCACTAGCGCTTAAGCTATAGAAGTTCACTAACTACTAGCTGCAACAATTACGAATTACAAGTGCCAGCTACAGCAACCAAAATTGAAAAAATATATTAACTACCAACTATAGCAATTATGAACTACAGCAACTACCAACTACAACAATTCTTAAACAACTACCAACTACAGAAACTTCCAACTACAAAAACTACCAACTACAGTAACTACCAACTACAGCAACTATTAACTACAACAATTCTTAAACAACTACCAACTATAAAAACTGCCAGCTGCAACAACTACTAACTAAGCAACAACTACCAACTACAGCAACAACTACCAACTACAGCAACAACTACCAACTACAGCAACTACCAACAACGCCAATTGTCAAGAGCTACCAACTACAGAAACTGTCAGCTGCAACAAAAGCGCATTCGCTTCATAAATCAGTTTCTCGACACAGTCGGTGGAAAAACGCGGACCGCGAAATCTCACAGGATGTGTCAAGTAGAGCGTAGCACATGTGTCTACATGCGAAGTATTGATTGGACGTTCATGCACTCATCCCACACCATCTATTGATTAGCAACTTCAAGCTCCGCCTATATTTTCCTTTTTTTGGGAGTATAGTCGATTGACTGACGTCAACCAGTTGTCACAATTTCAAATATAATCGCAATTATTTTAAACAGCCGCATCTGTAGTGTTTCCACAAAAGCGGATGATGTAGTCGCTAGGATGACGAGGCTGCTGCGTAACGTTCATCAGTGGCAGATACTACCATGGGCGTGTTTGTACAAGTCCTGATGGAGCTACAAAAGAATTTGTTTGTTGATTTTGAGAGTGATTTATGTATGCGTGGATATGTTTAAGGTGCATGTGTTGATGGGGATGGTATGCTGCTTCAAATGTGTTGACAATATAATGATATATACATATATAAGACAGAAATATGTCTTATATGAAGGATGCATTACTGTAACAGGGAAAAGCAAACATTGGTAAACTGATTGCTATCGACTTATCTGCACTTAGGGTTTCTCTATGAGTGATTAGTCCCTTCGATCTAGCTGTAAGAGACACGTCACAATCGTCTGTGCGCTTATATAGTAGCACATATCATGATTCTGAATTGCTTCCTTAGAAAGTTTGAGTCCTAATTTACAACTATATTGATGAGGGATTTGATGATGCAGGTTTCTGCCAATCCGTTCATACATCCATCCATTAACACATCCCTTAGTTCTGTAACTACCTATCCACCATGTGGTGCCGTGGCCCGAAAGGGAAGAAAAGAATAAGACGAGTCATACGTACCACTGCGACCTATAAGGCATGCGTAAGAGATAACTGAGATAGGGCCTAGGAAGCTATCCTAGTAAATAAAAAGCGTCGTAGAAATTGGATGGGCCGGCCTACTTATAGGCGCATAACTGACACAACGTACAATCGATCTTAAGCTCAGATCACATACAAATCACATAGAGTGGTTAACCAGTGGTTGATATGGGGCGTTCGAAGAAGATGTAAAAGAAAGTAACCACCCATTCAGACAAGAAGTAACCACCCATTCAGACAAGAAATAACCACCCATTCAGACAAGAAATAACCACCCATTCAGACAAGAAATAACCACCCATTCAGACAAGAAATAACCACCCATTCAGGCAAGAAATAACCACCCATTCAGACAAGAAATAACCACCCATTCAGACAAGAAATAACCACCCATTCAGACAAGAAATAACCACCCATTCAGACAAGAAATAACCACCCATTCAGACAAGAAATAACCACCCATTCAGACAAGAAATAACCACCCATTCAGACAAGAAATAACCACCCATTCAGACAAGAAGTAACCACCCATTCAGGCAAGAAATAACCACCCATTCAGACAAGAAATAACCACCCATTCAGGCAAGAAATAACCACCCATTCAGACAAGAAATAACCACCCATTCAGACAAGAAATAACCACCCATTCAGACAAGAAATAACCACCCATTCAGACAAGGATTAAATGTTAGTTATGCTAGCTATTTTGAGTTGTCTTTTCCTTGTGATTGAAAAAAGGTAAGCCTGGAATATAACTTTCGAATCAGAGCTCAAGACATGCACGGGACTAAGTTTTGAGTTAGAAAGAATGTCACACGATCGAATTGAGTGGAAATTGGTTGTCTCAGCCTTATGTTCTCGTGGGTTCGACGTGGACTGATAATGATACCTGGTAAATATACGACTTTTCAATAAGGAATATTGTTATTGTAAACAAAGTCATGGGACCTAAATTTCCCATCTGGTTATACATATATTCATCTCACTACGGCCCCACACCTATCCATCTGCCTTTGTCTATGTATTACCGGCTGGATATTTACCTTGCCCTAGGCACAAACCAGCATTAGGCACTGCGCGACAACTATCGATTAAGCCTTGAATCTTTCTATCTCTCAACTAATACTTCATGGGTCTCTCTCTTACTCAAAACTCAATCGTTTTATATCTCTCATTTAACACTGCATGTGTCTCTCTTTCATCAAACACTTCATTTGTTTTTATATGAAATTTAACACTTCATGTGTTTCTCTGAAATGAAACACTTCAAGAGTCTCTCTCTATCTCTCGCTCTCTGTTATCTAAGAAGAAATGAGACTGCATTTCATTTAACAATACACGGGTGTCAAACAATCTCATAAAACACTTCATAGGTCTTTACTTGATATAGTAATTCATAGGTCTTTACTTGATATAGTACTTCATAGGTCTTTACTTGATCTAGTACTTCATAGGTCTATCTTTGATCTAGTACTTCATAAGTTTATCTTTGATCTAGTACTTCATAAGTTTATCTTTGATCTAGTACTTCATAAGTTTGTCTTTGATCTAGTACTTCATAAGTCTATCTTTGATCTAGTACTTCATAAGTTTGTCTTTGATCTAGTACTTCATAAGTTTGTCTTTGATCTAGTACTTCATAAGTCTATCTTTGATCTAGTACTTCATAAGTCTATCTTTAATCTAGTACTTCATAAGTCTATCTTTGATCTAGTACTTCATAAGTTTGTCTTTGATCTAGTACTTCATAAGTTTGTCTTTGATCTAGTACTTCATAAGTTTGTCTTTGATCTAGTACTTCATAAGTCTATCTTTGATCTAGGACTTCATAAGTCTATCTTTGATCTAGTACTTCATAAGTTTGTCTTTGATCTAGTACTTCATAAGTTTGTCTTTGATCTAGTACTTCATAAGTTTGTCTTTGATCTAGTACTTCATAAGTTTGTCTTTGATCTAGTACTTCATAAGTCTATCTTTGATCTAGTACTTCATAAGTTTATCTTTGATCTAGTACTTCATAAGTCTATCTTTGATCTAGTACTTCATAAGTCTATCTTTGATCTAGTACTTCATAAGTTTCTCTTTGATCTAGTGCTTCATAAGTCTATCATCTAGCACTGTGTGTATGTGACGCATCTAACTCTTCACCTGTATATACTCTCATCTAGCATCTCCATGGGTCTTTTCTCATTTAATATCTCTGTCGATCTCTCTATCTCTCTCTCTCTCTCTCTGATCCTCACATCCAACACTTTAATGAATCTCTTCCTCATCTAACATTTCCATGTATCTACCTCTCTCATCCAACATTTCCATGTATCTCCCTCTCTCATCTCCATGTATCTACCTCTCTCATCTAACATTTCCATGTATCTCCCTCTCTCATCTAACATTTCCATGTATCTACCTCTCTCATCCAACATTTCCATGTATCTCCCTCTCTCATCTAACATTTCCATGTATCTCCCTCTCTCATCTAACATCTCCATGTATTTCTCTCAACTAACTTCATGGATCTCTTCCTCATCTAACATCTCCATGGATCTCTATCTCTCTCAATCAACATTTATATAGACGTATCTCTCTCTCTCTGTCTCTCTCAATCAATCAACATTTCTATAGACGTCTCTCTCTCTCTCTCTCAATCAATATTTATATAAACGTATCTCTCTCTCTCTCAATCAATATTTCTATAGACGTATCTCTCTCTCAGTCAACATATTAATGGACATATATCTCTCTCAGTCAACATTTCTATGGACATATATCTCTCTCTCAAACGAACACCTAGCCTCTACGCCACAGAGACACCCCCCCTCCCCTCCCCAAATATACACTTATATAGCACTGAAATGTGTAAGAAGATGATAATTAAGGAAAAAGGTTTCTTGATGGCAGGGGTGTAATGGTTAAAGAGAAGTTTTTTATATAAGCTTCCAACCTTCAGAGTCTGAATCTACTGCTCCAGGCATGCACATTTTTGTGGTAATGAAAGAGTTTTCAATCTTCAGACTCTGAATCTACTGCTTCAGGCATGCACATTTTTGTGGTAATGGAAGTTTTCAACCTTCAGAGTCTGAATCTACTGCTCCAGGCATGCACATTTTTGTGGTAATGAAAAAGTAGATGTGCTTGCGTTAAAAAAGTATAATGTGTGAGGGTTGGATATAGATAAGGAGAGACGTGCTGCAGTTAGTTAACGACTTTGATGATATAACTCTAGAGGAGAGCCGCTGTAGCGTAGTTGTTTGTAAACTCGTTTCTTGGTCTAGTGGTTCGGGTTGAATTCCACAGTGGGAGTGGAATTTTCCAACCCTTACTGCTCTCAGGCCGACCCAGCTTCAATTAGGTACCAGGAAAAACACTGGGAAGTAAAGGCGGCCGGGGTAATGTTGATCACATCTCCCATCGTGTGCCGACTGTCAATGAAGAATACTGGAATAACATCGCATTACCTTACATACCACGTGGTATTTTCATCATCGAAAGCTCCACATCGACCACTTGTTAACCGCTCTGTGTGATTTGTATGTGATCTGAGCCTAAGAGCGATTGTACGTTGTGTCAGTTATGCGCCTACAAGTAGGCCAGCACATCCAATTTCTGCGACCTTTTTTTTATTTACTAGCGTAGCTTCCATAGCCTCCTACCTTAGTCGCCTCATACGGCATGCCTTGTAGGTCACATTGTTACTATTGTTTGCTCCCCTTGCGAGCTTCAGCAACACACGGGCATGAAAGAAATAAGAAGACGATTTGACTTCCAGATTTGTACACCACCTCAATAAACTGATAATCACCACCATCTTGAATGCTGTCCACTGGATGATTTTATATCGAAATATAAACAAAATACGAAACAACAATATCTAGAGGCGTGCAGATATCATTAGGTAATTTCCACTGACAAGTAAAAGCCTAATCGTTGCTGCTTCATTGAAGAAGAAGCAGAATTATTCATTACTTTATTGCTACTCAGTTTTACTACATTCTCCCTCACGTGCAATATAAGTTAGTAACAGTATGTTTTCTTCTCCATTTCGTTCGACATTGTCGAGCAAGTTTCAACTATTTCGACTCGCTTTCATGAAGCTAAGCCTGTAGCTGGCGAGGGAGGACACGTTATGTCAATTACATCACTGACGGCCATTAAAAAAGAAGACCAACAATTCTCTTATTTATTATTTATGTACATTTTTATGACGCCGCTTTTGATGTCTAAATTTATCATTCTGTTTCTTCTCCTTCTTCCTCTTATAAAACAGGCTGCGCTGTACTGTTTTGTTCTTGCAAGTCTAGTATATCAGAAACCAATACAATTTAAGGGTAAAAGATAGATAGTAGGCACACCCTTAGGAAACAACCACAGAGCATAACCAGATAGTCACTTGAGTAGAACAAACAGTGCAAAAAATATAGTGGGGAGGTTAAAAATGCATGACGACAAAGTATAGTTTAAGAGTAGATTAATCTCATGGGCGGAGCTGAAGAAGGGCCAGAAAACAATTAGGGGAGAGGAAGCTGCTGTCATATACTCTACTGGAAACGAACAGAAATAGTAGCATTAGTGTGATGTTTTAGAGATAATACTTAATCTTTCTTAACATTTGAAGTTGATACTTTACTAACCCTTCATTGTTACATGCGTTCACATGGGAGTGGGGGCGGGGAGGGGTAGATAATGAGTGTGCATTACTATCGAGCAATGATGCTTTAACTATGAATACTTGTGGAAATGTGATTTAGAACACTGGACGGTGGCATCACCCGTTCAGAAAGCAATGGCAAACTAAAAGTTAATTGCATATCCTTTACAGGATTTTGCGAATCAACACCAGCTTTTAACGCTGTTTGTGATTTTTCTAGGCATTATTACGTTCAGTAGTTTGCCATTGCTTTCTGAACAGGGGCGCCATCGTATTTGTAAAATACACGCTAAACAATTTGCAAACAAATTGTCCGCATCGTGGTTCGAACTCAGAACGTCGGGGTTAATAGACCGAGTCACTAAGCCACAGACGTCACCACTATTAACCCCGACGTTCTGAGTTCGAATCACGCTGCGAACAGTTTGGTTGCAAATTGTTTCGCGTGGATTTTACAAAAGACGATGGCACCACCCGTTCAGAAAGCAATGGCAAACTATTGAACGTAATAATGCCTAGAAAATCACAAACAACGTTAAAAAGCTGGGGTTGATTCGCAAAGTCGTGTAAAGGATATGCAATTAACTTTAACTATTAACATATATTTTCATTTCAGGTCTGTTAGGGACTTATTGTTTTTGTATTCTGTAAAACTGCAGCTCTTTGTTTTTTTTATATGTTTCGCCATTGCTACATAGTTTTACTGCAGTCTTCCTTATATTGATAGTTCTGCTATAACATGCTATGATCTCTCTGTCTGTCTGTCTCTCTCTCTCTCTCTCTCTCTCTGTCTCTCTTGCATATGCCGCCCTTGACGTCTCAGCAGCAACATATGCAAGAATTATTCTATGTTCCTGACCGTCCTCTATTTTGCGTTCTAGATTTCATTCGTTTGTTTAGTTCCCGTTCTATTGTTCTCTTCCATGTGATTTCTAGTCTTCCACTCTTTCATTTACCCTCAGGTGTCTATCTCAGTACAGTTTAAGTGAGAGTCTCCATGCTTCACGTGTCCGATCTATCTTCAGTGTCTCTTTTCAATGATGATGTTCATATTCTCTTGCTTGACACTGTTTATGCAGGTATTTGTTATAGATAACAGTGATAACATGACATATTGTATCATGCACAAAGTTTAAAGTTATAATGAAAATGAAAACGTGGCATATCCTAAAGGACATAGCCATCAACCCAGTAAACGAGTCGTTGATTTTCTAGGCCCCACTTATACGTTCAGTAGTTTGCCATTGCTTTCTGAACGGTTAGGTTTATTTTACCTTTGTAAAAATCCCACGTAAACAATTTGCTTTCAAATTTGCCCACCGCTGAGTTTGAACCAGGTACAAGTAGGTTCGTGATCGAGCTCACTACCACTTGAGCTAGAGACGCTCAAAGTTATAAACAATGTAAACATTACATAATACTACTTTTTATCTTGAGATATTTTGGTATATTTAACATTATATGTTTCTGTTCTATTTCTCATGAAGCGTGATCGTTTATTTTTGTTCCAGCGATCACTGTCAGAGAAGATGAGACCGAGTTCCTAGTCCTATAGAAAATGCACAATAAATCCTATGACCATTGTGTTAAGCTGAACACATAAAAGTACCAATTGTATTTGAAAATCAATAAGTATTCACTGTAATACCGATGTGAGATCACAAATAATTCATACCAATTTGAAAGAATTTTCCCCATCAACATGATTAAATAACATATTTTAGAATAACAAAAGAAGAATGTTTGAAGAAGGCAGTGGGGGTGACCAGGACAGAAAGACTACTAAATGAGGACAACAGAATCAGAGTGGGCATAACTTCATGCACCGAATACATCGAAAGACAACAAATGAAGTGGTTTGGACATTTAGTGAGAAGGGGAAACAACCAAGCCCCATTAACAGCATACAATAAAAAGAGATCAGGTATTAGAGGAAGGGAAAACCAAGAGAAAAGATGGATAGACAATATCAAGACCCAACTACATAAACACGGTTATACCACAACAAGGGCGACTCATCTGGCCCTAGAACGCAAATGAAATCTTCCACCCCTACTCTTAACGACAAGAGTGGACAAAACATTCCATCTTTCACCTGGGAATAGACAATAGATAAAAAGAAGAATGGAAATAGCTAATATACAAATTAGCAATGTAAACATGCATTATGAGGAAGTTAAAACTTCTTCTTCTTCTGCGTTCTCACTAGATTGAGATTACGGATTCTCTAATAATAGCAGCCGTCTGTCTCAGATTATCAGTCACGCCACAGAGTTTGTCTTGGACGCCAGTGTAAGTGGGCCACCTCTTTCTTCTCAAGTCTGCATACGGGGTGGGGGGAGTTCTGTAGGATATAACTCCTATGATTTTTGCTTCCCCGTTTGTGTCGACCTCTTCCCGCAGTAGGTTTTGGCCACCCTCATGATGGTAGGTCTGACATACTTACTGCGTGGCTAAATCTCTGAGACAGATTGGCGACCGTAGAATCCGTTATCCCATTCCTCAATGTGAGGGGTTGTTGCACCATGTTATGCGCCTTACGGTCTGGTTTATCCGTTTTCTGCAAGCATTTGTTTACACATGCATCCGATTTCACCCTAACCTCCTTAATCGCCTCTTACGACATGCGTGGCAAGTAACAGTGGTTCTATTCATTACACCCCAAATTTGGGCCCCTGTAACCACTCGGGCGTGAAGTTAAAACAAGAATATATCTTAGAAATACTAGTGTGTAGATAAGCGTCTCGCCCGCGTGTTACTGGGGTTCGCAAGGGGAGCAAAGAATAGTAACACTGTAACCTACAATCCATACCGTAAGAGGCGACTGAGGTAAGAGCCTAGGAAAGTTACCCTGGTAAATAAAAAGCATCGGGAAAATCGATGTGCTGACCTACTTGTAGTCGCATAACTGGCACAACGTACAATCGCTATTAGGCTCAGATCACATACAAATCATAATGAGTACTTTAACAAATGATCAATATGAAGCGTCAATAAGAAGAATAAGAAAATACCTGACTTACAAACACAAGGAAAGAAATGTTAACAATAGCTACATAGAATTGTTGAATGTATGGCAGTAGTAGACAGTAAGAAAATGTAATGATTATTGCTAAGAAAGTTTCTAGAGCCACCGCCCACTTTACACGACATAAACACCCCCTCCCCAATGTAACGCCCTCTCTCATTATAACAACTTGGCCGCCCCCAACCCCCCACACATATATACATACTTTATTTTTATCTCCGACATAGAAAATTAATATCTATGTTTATGCAGTCATACATTGTCAATTTTTATGTATTTAATCATGGGTTCAAATTATTTTATAATTGAAATCTAAAATTGATGAAAAAATTGATCGTGTAAGAATAAAATAAGATGAATTAAAATACAGAATTAAAATTTTAAATGATTATTCAATAGCAAAATCACAAAAATAATTTAAAAAAAAAAGATAAATACATTATAAATTTCTTCTATAAGAAGCCATCCACCCCTAACCACCTTCCAATTGCTTCTAAACCCACTATCACCCCCACCTAGACGGCTTCAGCGCTCACTTGGGGCGGTACGCCCACTTTGGAAACCTATGCTCTAGAGTGATGAATGAGATTCTAAAGTACACAGGATACTGTTAGAACAATTTCATACGTTTTGTCAAAATCAAATAAGGGATACATTCTAGAAGCTAATCTTATGATTAGAACATCATTCGTATACATCGATGAATATTTTTTTTTTCCCGATCCAGAAGCAGTTAAGCTGAAAGCTCTTCGGCTCGGTGTCATGGACATCGTAACCCTTCGGCTCGGTGTCATGGACATCGTAACCCTTCGGCTCGGTGTCATGGACATCGTAACCCTTCGGCTCGGTGTCATGGACATCGTAACCCTTCGGCTCGGTGCCACGAACACCGTAAATCTGGGGAACCTGTAGCTTTTCTGCCAGTCCGCGGAGTTGAACCCGCACTTACAGAGGACTAGTCACCGTAGTCCAACGCGCTACGAACACGCTGGGCACGCGGGCAATCGATGAATATATAACCATTGTGTGTCCCTATCTCTTTCTTACATAAGAAAATCTCAGAGTTTTTGCATTAACTTTGAAGCATTGGCGCGGGTCTTCATTGCAATATTTAGAATGTGAACACGTATTACGGGATTCTGGAAAAAACAAAATAAAAATGACCAAACACAGGATTTAAACCACAAACCCTTATTTCTTACGGCATCCATTGTCTAGCTCATAGATTCCCAAACTTTTTCGATCCACCGCCCACTTTTCACGACATAAACTTTGTAAAGCCCTCTCTATTATAACAGTTTGCTAACGCCCCCACATATAAATATATATATGCTCTATTTTCACTTTAGCATAGAAAATTAATATATGTTTCTGTCATACATGGTCAACTTTCAAGTGATTATTTACATGAAAAAGAAAATTGATGAAAAATGGATCGTGTAAGATGGGCATAAGATGAATTAAAATGCAGAATTCAAATTTTTAATGATTATTCAAAAGAAAAATCATGAAAAACTCCCCAAAATCCTTCTGAACTCACCATCGCCCCTGAAAGCTTCAGCGCCCACAGGGGGCAGGTACCCTCACTTTGGGAAAAGCTGGTCTAGCTCTAAAGACGGAGGCTTTTATAAACACAAGCAGCTAGCAATAAGACGGTAATATTTTGTAGAGATATAACTTAATTTATATTTCACGAGCTGTCCACAGGCTGCGATTTACCAGCCCACTCTTATAAATGTTAGGCTGTCAATGGTTTAGGCTACATGAAAACTCTTCTTCTTCAAACCCTCCATATCAACCACTTGTTAACCACTCTTTGTGATTTGTATGTAATCTGAGCTTAAGAGCGATTATACGTTGTGCCAGTTATACGTCTACAAGTAGTCCAGCACATACAATTTCTGCGACGCTTTTTATTTACTAGGGTAGCTTCCCCAGGCCTCTACTTCAGTCGCTTCTACGACATGCCTTGCAGGTCGCAGTGTTAATAGTATTTGCTCCCCTTGCGAGCACCGGCAACACACGGGGGTACATGACAATAATTGTTTATGCTACATCGGGGCAAAATAGAACTGGAAGTTGTGAATAATGTAGATGGATGATTCTGGACAGAGGAACAATTAGTGCACGAGCAATGGTCGACAACTCAACGTTACCATCATAGATGACATTTCATGAACATAATACTGCAGAATGAATGGAGGACATACCATAAATATATCAGGCTTTCATGAATTTGTATCGATCTACTGTAGTGGTTATGAATGGAAATGGGACTGAACGATCTGATGATATGCTCGTATCGAGGACATTTATGAAGGGGGTATTAAAAGTGTGAGCAGAGGAGAAATAATGTGGTAAACAAATACTTTACTGCTGAAAGATAACACCGTAATAGATGACTTAGCGGTGATGAGAATAAAGGAGTTAGTAATAAAGAATTAGATGAGCAGGAAGGAAAGTTAGAGAGGAGGATTGAAATGCATAAGTAAACATCGTGTCTCAGATACATTCAGCATATAGAGTCTTCTTCTTCACCTTTCAACTCCCAACGGAGCACAGGTCTTCAACAAACTTCTTCCAGCTCTTCCTCTCTCTTGCCATCGCTTCCAATTCTTTCCATGTTTTACCTATCCTTTTAATATCAGCCTCCAGCTCCCTTCTCCAGGTCTGTCTAGGTTTTCCTCTACTCCTCTTTCCCTGCAGGTTCCAAAACAGTGCCCGTCTTGCAATGTTTCCACTCGGTCTTCTCAATGTATGTCCTATCGCCAGCGTCTCTTCCTGAGCTCTTTCTCCACTGGTATCTGCTTTGTTGGCATTTATAGTACCCGTAACTATTTGTTGATGGAGATTAAAGACCAATGATCTGCCATAGTAAAATAATATCGATTCTAAAACATTGAAAACTGAAGAAAGTTGTGAATGTTCACGATCTCCTGCGCCAGCCAGAGTGCATAGACGATAGAAGTAAGGAGATAGATATTCCTATTGTTTTGTTTTTTAACTGTTATTTTGAGGTGTTGTCACATTAACAGTCAGTCATTGCTTGTCTCCCTTTCTCAGGTGCCTACATCTAAGATACAAAATTGATTTCTTTGTCTATGTCTCCTGACTTATAAGCACGAAAACTACCTTTGGTCGTACCAGATTTGCCAGGTCCGGAAAAAAAATCGGTTAATAGACGAAGTTCCTTGTTCTGCTAAATTCAAAGTTAAAAAAAGAGTCCAAAGACGAATGGTTGACTTCATTGCACCGGGTTTCCCCATATAGCTCCGCCCCTGTCAATACGGCTGATATGAACGTAAGTATTCTGTACCCATTGTTTCCTCTTCTGGTTAAATGAATTAAAGAGTAAAAACTCAAAATACCTAATGGACAACAAAAAAGATTCAAGTCATAATTCAGTTTAAAATGTTCCTTATCCTGAAAGGATTCACCGAGTCAGAAAAAGTGACGAAACATAGTAAAAACTAAGTACTTCGTCATTAACGATAAAATAATAATAATAATTCCTCTCGTACCGTTATACGTTACATAGGGCCTGCAAGTAATTTCTCCATACCGCTCTATCCTGGGCAACTCGCTCAATTTCCACCATGGAACTGAGACCGATATTTCCTGCCTCTCTCAGCAAAGTTCGTTTCAGGGTCTCCTTAGGTCGACCCTCTTACTTCGTCATTGGTGTTTGTAAATAGTGTTTCGCCATTGCTAAATAGTTTTTACTGCAATCTTTCCTAATACAGTAAAAGCGGCAAAACTTTAACATGCTCGTTGGCTCAGATCATAAACAGTCTGCGTTTAGTGGCTAAAAAAAAGGATAAATAAAGTATGACTGATGTTCAGTTCGAGAAAGAACGAATGATGTAAAGTACTGTTAGGTCAGACTGTTCAGTGCGAGAAAGAACGAATGATGTAAAGTACTGTCAGATCAGACTGTTCAGTACGAGAAAGAACGAATGATGTAAAGTACTGTCAGATCAGACTGTTCAGTGCGAAAAAGAACGAATGATGTAAAGTACTGTCAGATCAGACTGTTTAGGGCGAGAAAGAACGAATGATGTAAAGTACTGTCAGGTCAGACTGTTCAGAGCGAGAAAGAACGAATGATGTAAAGTACTGTCAGGTCAGACTGTTCAGAGCGAGAAAGAACGAATGATGTAAGGTACTGTCAGATCAGACTGTTCAGTGCGAGAAAGAACGAATGATGTAAAGTACTGTCAAGTCAGACTGTTCAGAGCGAGAAAGAACGAATGATGTAAGGTACTGTCAGATCAGACTGTTCAGTGCGAGAAAGAACGAATGATGTAAAGTACTGTCAAGTCAGACTGTTCAGTGCGAGAAAGAACGAATGATGTAAAGTACTGTCAAGTCAGACTGTTCAGTGCGAGAAAGAACGAATGATGTAAAGTACTGTCAGATCAGACAAACGCAAATATCAACTTCGATCGAAAATCAGATACGCCTTTTCTACATGACGTAGGTGACTTTGAATCGGGCGCAACGTATTCTGGTTCTCTGCTCAAAACACACAGATCACAGCTAGAGATTAACTTGATTAATAAGAACGAACTCAAATACGAAAGAGATATCAATTTACTTTTTGTGGTCATCTAATTGCTGGTGACAGTATCTCTAACAAGTGCATAATTTCTTGACCACGATCTGGTGCTTAAAGAAAGCCCAACTTGGAAGTTAGTGCTAAAACTCAGATGTTTCAAATTGATTAGATTTGACTCCATTAAGCCCCAACGTGTCATAGAATATCAGAATAAGACATTACATTACAGTTTGTCACGAAATATGACAGGAATTATGAAGAATAATTATCCCAGTAATGATAATATTCGAACTCGTGAGGACTATATCAACCAGCAATCAAGTATTACTAGTTTATTCGTGCGAGATTTTAAAAATAATGTGGTTTGTTTTGTGTGCAATAGAAGCAATACATTTTATTTACTTTAATGTTGCTGATTTTATACTTCCCATACACATTTTTGTTTTTAAGTGCTGAAATTAAGAGAAAGCATTAGTTGTTTAGTTTAACATTAGCACAGAGAAAGCTTAGCATCAATATGAGAAAGAGGCAGTAGTCCTCATTTTTGGGAATGTGATTAGAAAGGGAGGTTTAGAAAACATTGTAGCAATAAATAAAATTGAAAGGAGACGAGACAGAAGATGACCGAAAGAAACAAATTTGGATGGTTTGACTTCATGGCGCAGAAGAGTGTCTACATCTGAGATGATGGCAAACACTAGCGACAGAGATTTGTGGAGATCCATGATCGTCAACGCCAGTCGGCACGGCCTATGATGATGATGATGATTAGCTTGTTATGATTTGTTCAAAGTGCTGTTTACTTAAGTGAGAGAGAGAGAGAGAAAGAGAGAGAGAGAGAGAGAAGAAAGAGAAGAAGGAGAGAGAGAGCCTTACGGACAACAGAGAAAGAAAAATAAATAGTTTACAATTCAACATTCGATGTAACGGAGATATCAAAAACTACAGTATAATAACAGCAATACAAAACCAACAAAAAATTGACAAAATGATGTCAATGAAAATTGATAAACAATGGTCATAAAACGTCACTCATGGCATTGAGAAACATAACAAATTAATGCCACTAAGAAATCAGAACAATAGTCATAAAACAATGCTCAATACAATGATGGATATGACAAATAGATGAAGAACATTAAGAAAATAGTAATCATGACATTGATGCATAGATATATATAATATATAAAAACGACTGAGGAGCGTTTGAATGGATGGATTCGAGCTTGGGCTCCCAATCAGAAGACCCGTGTTCAATCCTCGGTAAGGATAATTAGTTTTTTTTCTGTCGGAGACATAAAGAAAAAAATCATAACCTGAACAGTTTTGTGGTGACTGAACTAGTCATTCGGCCATTACATTTCACAGTCTCACGCCCTCCTCTCCTCACTCCATGTCCTATATTACCCTGAACAGCGTTATTGTTTGTAATGACAGGTTTTATCATTTATTTTCATAAATGACTGTCACCAAGATGGGAAAACCAATAGTCACATAAATTATAACTTTGATATATATAACAATAGAGATGTCCCTAACATTATGCAGAACATTAACATAAAACATCACTCATGGCCATGATTAATATGACAACTGGTTCGCTCGTGTGATGTCTGGGCTCGCAAGGGAGGCAAAGAATAGTACTACTGCGACCCATAAGGCATGTCGTAAGAGGAGACTGATGTAGGACCTTGGGAAGCTATAGTAGTAAATAAAAAGGATCGTAGAAATCGGATGTGCTGGCCTACTTGTAGAAGAATAACTGACACAACGTACAATCGCTCTTAGGCTTAGATCGCATACTATTCACACAGAGTGGTTAACAAGTAGTCGATATGAAGTGTACGAAGAAGAAGAAGAAGATGTAGCAACTATCTTTTGTCAGCTCACATATCTTCCGTTTTATACCGAACAAATGCCGACAACGGATGTATTGTGCCGAAGTGGGTTAATATCACAGTTTCGCTGTAAACCATCAGTACAACGTACTCTCTCCATCAAGTGAGATGACATATTATAGTATAGTTTGTCACGAATCACGGCTGGTATTGCACAAAATAATCTTTCCTGTAATGACAATATGCTGGCTCGTGAGAATACTATTAGTCAGAAATCAATGGTTACACAAGAGAGAATAAAAGAAAATACTAAACCAATTCTCGTGCGCCAGCCAAGAAAATTATTAACAAACAATAAACAATGAAAATGTCAGAATATGCATAACGGTAATGGTTTAGTGTACATAGGGTCGGTTCCGTGATAGCAAACAAATGTTGTTATATAAAGCAAACTATAGTCTGTCCATTAATTCGTGAGCACGTTTGAAATTGATTTTCTCGAAAACAACCTGTTGGATCTCAGTGATTTTTGCATGCAGCCTTAGAATATCCATGACGCTAAAATAAAGCTAACCAGTAGTCCATAGATGCTACGGATTTTGCACACCGGCGAATTCCTTTGATCTTTTATGACAATTGCAAATACGGGGCTCAAATTTTAGATTTTACAGTAATCCCTATAATTTGTCCATGTCAATTCTATTCATAGTTGTATCTCCATATTAACTTGATAGGTCAAGTAATTAAGTGTGTTGCCCTTTATGTGCAATCGTGAACTTGGATACAATATGCAACAGTTAGTCCTCCCTTCGGTCACCATTAGACCCCAGGGTGTCTTAACTTCACCACAAATTGTATGATGGTAGACGCATTTGGATATGGAAATGTATACGTTGCTATTTCTCAGTCTGTAATCAAAATATGATTTGTATCATCCCGAATATGACGATTCCATGAGGTTGATAATTGTTACTGGCTGGACAAATTGTAATCCATCTCGGTGCCAGTACTCGTCTTTCTCTCGGAGCACATGTTCAACACACTTCTTCCAGAACTGCATGTCTATCATTGAGAGGACTCACGTGTCAGAACTTCAACATCACACATTTTAAACGTCCTGTTCTGTTCGGCAACTTGCCCTTTTACTTTAGCCCAGACAAGCTCTATCGGATTGAGGTGAGCATGATATGGAGGTAGTCGCAAAGACGTGTGGCCGTATTCCGCAATGATTTTGTCAATATGAAACACCTTTGTCTTATTTGTCATCCTCACCAGGTGCAACAACTCGGGTTTCAAATATGTATCATCGAAGCTGACATTTTCCTTAGCAAGCCAAGTCCTAATTTGATCTTTTGTATTTGATGCAGTTGGTACTTTGTCTTCCGCTGATACTGCGTTGTGATAGGATGCATTATCCATTACCAAGCATGATGGTCTGTTTAGAATTGGAAGTAGATCTTTCTCCATCCAGTGCCTGAAAATATGTCCATTCATTTCTGTGTGGTAGTCCCTACCATCGGTACTTTTTTATTGGAAAATAAGTCCAGCGTCATGGACAAGACCTTCTTCACTACTTCCTGCATGTGTTAGTATAATACGCTGGCCTTTGCTGCTTGATATTTTTCTTTTCTGTTCCTCGTCTACTGATTGCCATTCTTTAGCATTGGTGTGGTGAGCATTGACCCAGGATTCGTCCAAATATACAATATCATAGCCTTGCCTCCGCCGCTCACGATCTGCCTCAGGTATTTACTTCGGGCAGCAATTAAATGTGGCTTTTCACAAATAATATTCCTGCCGCCTATAGTTTTTCTGAAGGTGAAGCCGGCGGCTCTTACAATTTTTCATAGAGTACTTTTAGAAATGTCTATGCTGCAATCTGATTGCAGTTTTAATTTCAGTTTCCTGAGAGTAACAAGTTGATTTGTCGCAAACATTTTCAAGAGCTCCGTCTTATGACATCTATGTCAAAGTCGTCAATTGTTCTTTTCCGTCCTTGCTTGACATTAGTGCACTTTGTGTACTGTTTAATCCATCGGGAAAAGCATTCTCTATTCAGACCAAGCGCCAGGCGTTCGTTTCTCAGGGTTATGAATATCGCAATATAGATGACCTCTTTTAGATTCCCTACGGAAGTGTTGGTATAGTAAAACTGTAACCTTCTGCATTGTTATAAATGTGCACTTCAGACTCATTATGAATGTGATATCAATGTCAGTTTTGATAAGCCAACAAATATGATACAATAGCTTCATACAAATAGCGAGATACGCCTATAACTATACAACGGTATCCCAATTATAACGTCATATGCTTTCCGCTTTCAAAGTCGACTGGGTTAGGTGCACGGGAATTCGTGAAACTCACGATATTTCAATGTTACCATAATGTATTTTTAGAACAACGCGTCTGTGTACCGTAGATCTGTTACTATTGTGTACAATCCGGTGAGGTTGATTTTAATATAACCTGAAGAAGAAATATTTCAAACTACATCAAATTTTCTTGGAAAAAATATTTCTCTAGCGTCATGGATATTCTAAGGCTGCTTGCAAAAATCACTGAGATCCAACAGGTAGTTTTCGAGAAAATCAATTTCAAACGTGCTCACGAATTAATGGACATACTATAGCTATTTATCTCTGAAGCTTACAACTTTACTATAGCTATAGATGTTCTGCTATAGTTGCTTTTCTCTTCTTCTTTTTCTTCGAACGCTCCATATCGACCACTAGTTAAACCGCTCTGTGTGATTTGTATGTGATCTGAGCCTAAGAACGATTGTACGTTGTGCTGGTTATACGCCTACAAGTAGGTCAGCACATCCGATTTCTGCTACGCTTTTTATTTACTAGGGTAGCTTCTATAAGCCCCTACCTCAGTCGCCTCTTTCGACATACCGTATAGGTCGCAGTGGTCCTTTTGTTTTTGCTTCTCTTACAGGCGACCGATGTTCTGTTCAAAGTCATCTAACACTTTTTTATGCTTCTCTTACGGGCGACCGATGTTCTGTTCAAAGTCATCTAACACTTTCTTATGCTTCTCTTACGGTCGACCGATGTTCTGTTCAAAGTCATCTAACACATCTTGTATCAATTTTCAAACGTTCTTTGTTCCTCTATCAATTACGGCTTGGTCAAAGCGCCTAACATGTCGCCACTGATATAATGTTTGCGTTAACGCTTGTTTTCCTTGACAAATGTTTACTTTCCGAGTACTATTGGTGTGTAAAGCTATATCATACTTTAAATATGTCCCACGATAATATATCACATATCTTTGAGAAACTGTTTCCGGTTATGTGTTTAAAGAACATATTTTTACCTTATTTTTAGTCTCCACGTGGTTCATGCACGATGTGTAATTATGAAGTACAAATATAACTTTGTGTATTAAACCGTAAGAATGTTAGGTTGCGTCTCATCTTATGTGAAACTTTTCAGAGTTTGAGTAAACAAAAATTGCATAATAATCACCCCTTACTGAAATATGTCAGTTTGACAACGGTGTTGCGAAGATTTTTATTGGTCCAGATTATAGGTATGTCATGTAGATTATTGCTAGAATTATAGTATATACAGATAGCTGTGAAACAACAAATAAACAAGCAAGCAAACAAACATACATGTTTAGTGAAAGAAACATGGAAGAGAGATTGTTGTCAAAAGATATAGAAAGACAGAACGTGAGGAATATAAGACACGAGAACGACATATTCTAATTCTTCTAGGCTTCTAAGAAATTCTAGTTTTGGTAAAATTGATAATTGATTATCTTCTAGTACAACCGCTCTGTAGCGTCCATGCTCATTCTGTCAATATTCTAATTTAGCGATGCCCATGGCAACTGGTCAATGACTTCACCAGACATCAATGATGTTCTCCAATTAAGTTAATGAGTTGTCACATTATGAAATAAGCTTTTGTGAAAAAGAGATTAATATTATAACATTTTGTCATAGCAAAACTAGGTATGGAGTGATACTTAATAAATGATAAACTGTTTACTACATAGGAGAGGCGGCTCGTCATTGAGGGCCAGTAGGGCCCGGCACTACCAATAATCGAAAGGAGAATAACTTCCGGAATAGTCAAATAATAGTAAATACTCCAAACACCATGATTTTTCCGAAAATCTGTGTCTGGCCCCAGCAAGAAAACTGACCACGAGCCGCCACTGCTACTTAGTGAATAAGCAAATTTTATGCTATGGGGTTGACCGAAATTTGGATGTTAAGACCTAACGGACGGGGGTGCAACGTACTCAAGTTCTCGGTGTAAATCCCCAGATCACACAGATCTTGAAGAGAGAATTTTAAAAAAATAGTCGATGACCGACCTATATTAAAAACAACAATATGCAAAGGTGCAGATTCTTTCAAAGAGAAACTTAGGCTAGGGATGTACTTGAAGACAAGAGAAACTTAGGGATGAACTTGAAGGCAAGAGAAACTTAGGCTAGGGATGTACTTGAAGGCAAGAGAAACTTAGGGATGTACTTGAAGACAAGAGAAACTTAGGCTAGGGATGAACTTGAAGGCAAGAGAAACTTAGGCTAGGGATGAACTTGAAGGCAAGAGAAACTTAGGGATGAACTTGAAGGCAAGAGAAACTTAGGGATGAACTTGAAGGCAAGAGAAACTTAGGGATGAACTTGAAGGCAAGAGAAACTTAGGGATGAACTTGAAGGCAAGAGAAACTTAGGGATGAACTTGAAGGCAAGAGAAACTTAGGGATGAACTTGAAAGCAAGAGAAACAAGCACAAACCCAGAAGTAAGTCACAGATACACACTTGCCAAATTACCGATTGTAACGTGGAAAAGCACCATATAGATATGAACTAATGCTAATATCTATCCAACACATATCTGTCCGCACCTTACTTCTGCTAATAACAGTATTACTATCTCAAAATACTGTAAAATCATTTTTAATGATTGAAGCCAAGGTCATTGTCTAACACTAAATTAGTGTACCGTTCAGAGGGCTCGACATTGAATTCCCAAAACGATTCTATATCCGATTGGCTGGGAGGGGCACAGACCTAATCGGTCGGATATTTCCCAGTGGCCATCTCTGACATTAGTTCGCCAGGTCAAAGCCCCATTAAATAGCAATCAAGGGTGACCGTTTGCTGGTCTTAAAGGATCTGTTCTTAACATCAATTATGAACAATGTTTGGGCCATTTGGGCTTCGTTCAGAGTCTGGTTTTTGGATCTTGAGCGCGTGCATGAGAATAAAGCAACACGATATCTGCACTCCCTATACACCGCCGAGGGAAACAACATTAAAAAGAAGCAACAACCAAAAAATACATTGTAATTTTTGGGGGATATATTTTTTTTGCAAGAAAAACATACTGAAAAGAAATGTTTTATCAAATTCAGAGGAAAATAAGGAAAACGAGGATGTAAAAGAACGGGAACACGATGATGCTGTTGAAAGTCTTAGAGAAAAATGAGTAACGATGAGAAAATAAAATACATTTAATAGTTATATAATGAAGAGAGGAAAGATGAAAAAATAAAATACATTTAATAGTTATATAATGAAGAGAGGAAAATGAAAAATAAAATACATTTAATAGTTATATAATGAAGAGAGGAAAGATGAAAAAATAAAATACATTTAATAGTTATATAATGAAGAGAGGAAAATGAAAAATAAAATACATTTAATAGTTATATAATGAAGAGAGGAAAAATGAAAAAATAAAATACATTTAAAAGTTATATAATGAAGAGAGGAACGATGAGAAAATAAAATACATTTAATAGTTATATAATGAAGAGAGGAAAAATGAAAAAATAAAATACATTTAATAGTTATATAATGAAGAGAGAAAAAATGAAAAAATAAAATACATTTAATAGTTATATAATGAAGAGAGAAAAAATGAAAAAATAAAATACATTTAATAGTTATATAATGAAGAGAGGAAAATGAAAAATAAAATACATTTAATAGTTATATAATGAAGAGAGGAACGATGAGAAAATAAAATACATTTAATAGTTATATAATGAAGAGAGGAAAAATGAAAAAATAAAATACATTTAAAAGTTATATAATGAAGAGAGGAAAGATGAAAAAACGAAAATTTTGAAGAAAAAATGAATTTAGAAGTGCACCAAAACAGAATTATACAGTATTTAAATACTGACAAGACAAAAACAAAAATGAATCGGAAGCAAGATGAAGAAAAATAAAAACAATTAAAAAGAGCTACGTTGCGAAGGTGACGATGTAAGAGATCCAGTGGCGGCTCGTCATTAAGGGCCAGTGGGGCCGGGCCTCACCAAAAATAAGGTGATACGTGTATTTATTATTTTATACATTAAAATATGTCCTAACCGAAACTATGTTTTTTTCCCAAAATATATGTCTTGCCTCACCAACAAAACTGATCACGAGCCGCCACTGAAGAGATCTCTAAACGCTGAAGAAATGATGTGGATCTGTGCTAAACTTTTCAGTAAGTAAATATTCTTAGCCTGGACGCATTTATATTGCAATGTAATGGGGGATGTTCTGTAATACTTTATCTGTTGTCATGATAGCAATGTCACAGTGGCCCAGCTGTTGGTACCGATCTTGAATTTAGTGTACATGTGGTATCTCATTTTGTCGTGACCAGTCCAGAGGCAAAGTTTGACAGTTTTGACTTCTGGACAGTTGGCATTATCCATCACCCATTTTGTGTTTTTGTTGTTCTTTCCCCACATTGTCTTATAGTACCCTCTGCTTATGATTTTTCATCTTCATATCTGACAAACATCTTGAGTTTTCCCTCCTCCTTCTTTAGCCAGTCTGTCAGTACCTGTGTTTATCCTTTAGCTTGCAGTGTGTGGGTAACTGTATGACATACGAGTGTATGTCTTCATGGTATGGACAAGAGAAGTTTTGTAGATACTAAACCAACTTTGTTGTTTATTATTCAGCCTTAAATACATTGTTTCATGACTTTTTTGCGCCGCTTCACACACTTGATAAGAGTTTAACCCTTTAGCTGCTAAGGACGTATATATACGTTTTTCCCATTCACTTCTAAAAACGCATTAGCACGTCTGTTATTATCTCTTCTCTGTGGGCTAAAGACGTGTTAACATGTTATACATTTCTACTGTCACTGATATAGACGTACATTCACGTTTGTGACCTAGAAACAAAGAGTGGCTATTTTTAGCTCATCCTTTGGAAAGTATGTAGCAGCCAAAGGGTTAAGCTCACAGTAAGTAAAGGTAAATAGTCACAGAGAGAAAGAGGGAGAGATATCAATCTAACTCAGTGAATGATTTTTCGAAATAAAAAATAGATGTAGTCACAACTTGACCATATAATGTTAAACATATAATAACACAACTATCTTTATATGTTACTAGAAGATTTCAAACTGGAAAGAAAGCTCAACATTAACATCCGAAAAAAGACAGTAGTGCTTTCCAAGCAACGCAATAAGAGAAGGTGGTTATTGTTCACATTAAGACATATTAAGACATATTAAGACATATTAAGACATATTAAGACATATTAAGACATATTAAGACACATTAAGACACATTAAGACACATTAAGACATATTAAGACACATTAAGACACATTAAGACATATTAAGACATATTAAGACACATTAAGACACATTAAGACACATTAAGACACATTAAGACATATTAAGACACATTAAGACACATTAAGACATATTAAGACATATTAAGACATATTAAGACAGTCGAGAACATCATTGACGTACAGGCAGTAGACGATATTTAAAAAAATATTATGGATAGGATAACGTCATAGCAGATATGTGCTAGCTCTGACAGCCTCCCTGGAGTTCTTTCTCACTTTACCATTGTTCTTCCTTCATGTTTCAATTAATCAATTTACAACTTATTTTCTGGGCTTATACCTTGCTAATGACCACTTTGTCGAAACGTTGGTTCTCTGCTTTACATTATAGATAGGTAGACTTCCTTATATGAAATTGCCATTTACTTGCTTTCTGAAAAAAGGTCTACATGCGAAGGATTGACTTAATTGCACCGGGTTTCCCCATATTGCTCCGTCCCTGTCGACAGAAATGGTATGTCCCTTTCTGAGAGTTTTGCACAAAGCACGAATTTCGTGGCTCCAGTAACAAACAATCATAGGGATTTCATGAAAAAAATTGCACATGTGACTTGGTCCTGAATCGAAACCTTTCATATACATTAACTAAAAGTTTATATAAAAACTTTTGGTGAAATGGGTAATTTCATGAAGACTGGCCTACTACTTACAAGAAAATGAAATAAGTGTATTAGAAACATACATCAAATCGATGATAAGATTTTTCTTAAAAAAATAAATAAATTATGGACCAATCAGAAAACATCTCGAATTTGTAACACGCCCTTAACATTATCAACAGCCAATCAATGTGTATAATTCTATCAGCTCCCTCAACGCACATCCTCATCGACCTACCGGTGTTAATGTTTAATCTTATTCCTGGAAATAATATCCCAAGGAGAATGAGATTCTCGCTCCCCTTGAATACTCTTTTCTACACCCTTTTCTCTCCTCTCTCTTTCTTTCTTTCTGTCTTTCTCCATCCATTCATTCCTTCTTCTCGCCTCATATTGATACTCTTGGTCATCTATACGTGTAAACAGTTTTTCTGCTGGTATTTCAGTGATTCGGTCCTCTTGTCCCACTGACAAACTTTCCTACATACTTTAAAGCACACAGATTCGTATGTTCTAAGATGCCGTCACCATTTGCCGTTATATCTATCACTAAGACAGAAAAAGCGTCTATTTCTGTGCAAAATCGACAAACACGGGGGAGAACTGTAATGTCTTATCTACTACCAAGGGAGAGCATTTTCCTTTATTTTGACACCCTTCTCAACTGGCATAATGTGAGAAAATTGCCTAATCCATTTACGAGCTTTTATGTTGGAGCCCAAAAAAAAATGGGAGCTGGACTCCCTATATGAACACTCATTCTTAATTTTGTTCAGTGCTTTCTCGTGATTTAGAAATAAAAAGCTTGAAATAATTTTTTAAATAAAATCTTGGAAACGAGGACCAAACTACAGGGGATTTTCTTATACTGGATTTCTTGCTTTCTAAATTTAAAACTTGTTCTCTCCTTCATTAAGACTGGATTGATATTGTTTTAACGTATTTTCTTTATGGTCATCATCTAAGTTTTTTATTATTGTCAGTACCTCTACAGCATATATATATATATATATATATATATATATATATATATATATATATAAATATCTACATCATTTCTGTGACTACCTAGTAAAAACAACATACATTTGTCTAAAATAATTGTATTTCCCTCGTTGCTTGTTATTTTTCTCTTTTTAGCAATGTCTCGTTGCATTATATTATTTACCTTATCAGCCTTCTGTATGAAACTACAACATTCAATTTTTGTGGTTACTTTTCTAACTATTGATTGTCATTAACTTTCCAGTAATGTAGTAATTTGATGGTCATCAAATGGGATTCAAGATGTGAAGCAATTAAGAAATTAATAGAAATCAGATATATTTTTCAACATTTTATCACGTATTTAAATCACTTGAAAGAGCAATGCGAATAGCTGGAGAAACATCAGAATGGTTTGAAGTGCAAAGGGAAGTAAGACAAGGATGCATTCTCTCCCCATATTTATTCAACATCTATGCTGAACATATAATGAGAAATATTAGGAATGACAAAAACAGTGAATTTTTTTTTACCCATTTACAATTGGTGGAAATATGATTTCAGAATTAAAGTACACAGATGACACAGTTACTGCTGCCTTGTAGTTGATTGGGGACAATCTAAAGCTAGCGGAGCAAACCGTATACAAAACTGGACGGTAGGCAAACCAAGCTGTCCATTAACAAGACTGGTATAGCTGGGCAGATGACGTTCATCAGCCCGGGAGGGCAGATCGTCTACGGGTCGATGCCCTGAAAGACAATAGCAACCTGCTGCCTTGTGGGTTTTGGCTGGGGACAGCAAAGGCTAACGGAGAGCGAACCCAGTAAATGCTGGTTGAAACCGAACACAATACTAAAAGATAAGCACTTGAGCTCCAATTAGTACTGAAGGCTGGTGCACGTACATCCAGTTCTGATGTTTGACTGTTTATATATCACAATAGAATGATAAAAACGGCTTAAAACGATCGCGAGAGAGAGAGAGAGAGATGACACATTTATCTTTTGTGATAGACTGCTTGACCACTTGTTGCAATGGACGTTATCTCTTGCTGCAGATCTCTTGATCTTTTTTCTCAGATCTCTGAATCTTTTGTCTTAGATCTCTGGATCTTTTATGTTAGATCTCTGGATCTTTTGTCTCAGACTGATTGATATTTAGTCTTAGATCTCTGGATCTTTTGTCTTAGATCTCTGGATCTTTTGTCTTAGATCTCTGGATCTTTTGTCAGATCTCTGGATCTTTTGTCTTAGACTGATTGATATTTAGTCTTAGATCTCTGGATCTTTTGCCTTAGATCTCTGGATCTTTTGTCTTAGATCTCTGGATCTTTTATCTTAGATCTCTGAATCTTTTGTCTCAGACTGATTGATATTTAGTCTTAGATCTCTGGATCTTTTGTCTTAGATCTCTGGATCTTTTGTCTTAGATCTCTGGATCTTTTGTCTTAGATCTCTGGATCTTTTGTCTTAGATCTCTGGATCTTTTGTCTTAGATCTCTGGATCTTTTGTTTTAGATCTCTGGATCATTTGTCTTAGATCACTGGATCTTTTGTTTTAGATCTCTGATCTTTTTCTTAGATCTCTGGATCTTTTTTCTCAGACTGATTGATATTTAGTCTTAGATCTCTGGATCTTTTGTTTTAGATCTCTGGATCTTTTGTCTTAGATCTCTGGATCTTTTGTCTCAGACTGATTGATATTTAGTCTTAGATCTCTGGATCTTTTGTTTTAGATTTCTAGATCTTTTGTCTTAGATCTCTGGATATTTTATCTTAGATCTCTGGATCTTTTGTCTTAGATCTCTGGATCTTTTGTCTTAGATCTCTGGATCTTTTGTCTTAGATCTCTGGATCTTTTGTTTTAGATCTCTGGATCATTTGTCTTAGATCACTGGATCTTTTGTTTTAGATCTCTGGATCTTTTGTCTTAGATCTCTGGATCTTTTGTCTCAGACTGATTGATATTTAGTCTTAGATCTCTGGATCTTTTATCTTAGATCTCTGGATCTTTTGTCTTAGACTGATTGATATTTAGTCATAGATCTCTGGATCTTTTGTCTTAGATCTCTGGATCTTTTGTCTTAGATCTCTGGATCTTTTGTCTTAGATCTCTGGATCTTTTGTCTTAGATCTCTGGATCGTTTGTCTTAGATCTCTGGATCTTTTGTCTTAGATCTCTGGATCTTTTGTCTCAGACTGATTGATATTTAGTCATAGATCTCTGGATCTTTTTTCTTAGATTGCTGAATCTTTTATCTTAGATCTCTGGATCTTTTGTCTTAGATCTCTGGATCTTTTGTCTTAGATCTCTGGATCTTTTGTCTTAGATCTCTGGATCTTTTGTCTTAGATCTCTGGATCTTTTGTCTTAGATCTCTGGATCTTTTGTCTTAGATCTCTGGATCTCTTGTCTCAGACTGATTGATATTTAATCTAAGATCTCTGGATCTTTTGTCTTAGATCTCTGGATCTTTTATTTTATATCTCTGGATCTTTTCTCTCAGATTGGTTGATATTTAGTCTTAGATCTCTGGATCTTTTCTCGCGGTTCTCTTGATATCTTGTCTCAGATTTCTTGATCTCTTCGCTCAGATTACTTGATATCTTGTCTCAGGCTGCTTGATCTCTTCTTTCAGATCTCTTGTCTTGGATCTCTTGATCTCTTGTCTCAGATCTCTAGTCTCAAATTGTTTGATTTCTTGTCTCAAATTGCTTGAACTTTTGTCTCAGATTGCTTGAACTCTTGTCTCAGATTGCTTGATCTCTTATCTCAGATTGCTCGATTTCTTGTCTCAGCTTGTCTCTTGTCTCAGACATCCTGTCTCAGATTGCTTAAACTCTTGTCTCAGATTGCTTGATTTCTTGTCTCAGATCTCTTGACTAAGAATGCTTGATCTCTTGTCTCAGATCTCTTGTCTCAGATCTCTTGTCTCAGATCTCTTGTCTTAGATCTCTTGTCTCAGATTGCGTGATCTCTATTCGCAGGTCTCTTGATTTCTTGACGCAATCCTTGCGTTCTAACTCCCATGCTCCAACTAAACTACAGTATAAGCCTTACAGCTGATCGACTCTTATCTTAGATACACATTCCTCTCGCCATGAATCTATTGTTCTTAAACAATACATAATAACTATCTGGAGAAGAAAAAGAAATATTATATTTTTCCACTCTTGTAACTTTTCAATAATATTCTGCCTTAGGATTAATCATCTGAAAAGTATTGGGTATCAGTGATTAATCTTGCTTTGCTAGGCGTATTAGAAATCACTGTGTGCTATTTCCCCATTTCTGCTGAGCTCTATATCAGGTTGACAAATTACACGTATCACATTTCATATTATATCTCCTATTTCTTGTACAATTTCGACATCTTTTCTTCTTTGTTTTCTACTTCTTATTCTGTGTACACTCTTTTTCTGTGTACACTCTTTTTCTGTGTACACTATCAGACATCAACTTAAATATGGTCAAAGAAAACTGCAGTAAAATGAAAGGTGTAATATTTCTAAAAAAAATACATTATAAAAACTTAGAGAAGATAGTGGTAGAACGATAAAATATAGAGGAGGTGGAAGATTTTAAACATTTGGACAGCTAGGTACGGAGGAAGCAGAATGTGAACAAGTGGGAAACGAAATCACATACTTTGAAAAAATGACCTATCGTCGACATTAGAAAAGAACATAAAACTTCCAACGATGACGACAACACACTTGACAGACAAGGACAGACTATCATTTTATGTGACATAACAGACAAGGACAGACTATCATTTTTCAACTCAGGATATGACATAACAGACAAGGACAGACTATCATTTTCCAACTCAGGATATGACATAACAGACAAGGACAGAGTATCATTTTCCAACTCAGGATATGACATAACAGACAAGGACAGACTATCATTTTTCAACTCAGGATATGACATAACAGACAAGGACAGACTATCATTTTCCAACTCAGGATATGACATAACAGACAAGGACAGACTATCATTTTTCAACTCAGGATATGACATAACAGACAAGGACAGACTATCATTTTCCAACTCAGGATATGACATAACAGACAAGGACAGACTATCATTTTTCAACTCAGGATATGACATAACAGACAAGGACAGACTATCATTTTCCAACTAAGGATATGACATAACAGACAAGGACAGACTATCATTTTTCAACTCAGGATATGACATAACAGACAAGGACAGACTATCATTTTTCAACTCAGGATATGACATAACAGACAAGGACAGACTATCATTTTCCAACTCAGGATATGACATAACAGACAAGGACAGACTATCATTTTTCAACTCAGGATATGACATAACAGACAAGGACAGACTATCATTTTCCAACTCAGGATATGACATAACAGAATAAACAAACATCTACACATGCTACGATTGTCCCCATCCCCTCTGTGTCCATGTGACACCGCTGTTCAAACCACAGAACATGTCCTGCAAGACTGTCTCCATGTATTTCCTCCCTAGAAAGGAATGCTGACCTTATAACACTACAATCAAAACTACATGGCACCAGAGATGAGCTTTAGACAACAGTCAACTTCATCATAAGAACGCGTCTAACGGTATAATCATCAAAACTACATGGCACCAGAGATAAGCTCCAGACAACAGTCGACTTCATCATAAGAACACATCTAACGGTATAATCATCAAAACTACATGGTACCAGAGATGAGCTCCAGACAACAGTCGACTTCATCATAAGAACACATCTAACGGTATAATCATCAAAACTACATGGTACCAGAGATAAGCTCCAGACAACAGTCGACTTCATCATAAGAACACATCTAACGGTATAATCATCACAACTACATGGCACCAGAGATGAGCTCCAGACAACAGTCAACTTCATCATAAGAACACATCTAACGGTATAATCATCAAAACTACATGGTACCAGAGATAAGCTCCAGACAACAGTCGACTTCATCATAAGAACACATCTAACGGTATAATCATCAAAACTACATGGTACCAGAGATAAGCTCCAGACAACAGTCGACTTCATCATAAGAACACATCTAACGGTATAATCATCAAAACTACATGGAACCAGAGATAAGCTCCAGACAACAGTCGACTTCATCATAAGAACACATCTAACGGTATAATCATCACAACTACATGGCACCAGAGATAAGCTCCAGACAACAGTCGACTTCATCATAAGAACACATCTAACGGTATAATCATCACAACTACATGGTACCAGAGATAAGCTCCAGACAACAGTCGACTTCATCATAAGAACACATCTAACGGTATAATCATCACAACTACATGGTACCAGAGATAAGCTCCAGACAACAGTCGACTTCATCATAAGAACACATCTAACGGTATAATCATCACAACTACATGGTACCAGAGATAAGCTCCAGACAACAGTCAACTTCATCATAAGAACACATCTAACGGTATAATCATCAAACTACATGGACCAGAGATAGCTCCAGACAACAGTCAACTTCATCATAAGAACACATCTAACGGTATAATCATCAAAACTACATGGTACCAGAGATGAGCTCCAGACAACAGTCGACTTCATCATAAGAACACATCTAACGGTATAATCATCAAAACTACATGGTACCAGAGATGAGCTCCAGACAACAGTCGACTTCATCATAAGAACACATCTAACGGTATAATCATCAAAACTACATGGTACCAGAGATGAGCTCCAGACAACAGTCAACTTCATCATAAGAACACATCTAACGGTATAATTCATCAAAATAGCGATCGCAAAGAAGAAGAAGATAGCTAGGTAACCTTAGATGTTGATGTACTGTTGCCTTGTAGTCGATTGGGGACAATCAAAGGGTAGCGGAGCAAACCCAAACAAACCTGAACGGGCGGCAAACCAAGGTGTTTGCTGGGCAGATGGCGTTCATAAGCCCGGAGGGCAGGCCGTCTAAGGGTCGCTGCCCTGAAAGAAAATAGCAACCCACTGCCTTGTGGGTTACGGCTGGGACAGTCAAAGACTAGCGGAGAGCGAACCGCACACAATAGCTGGCTGAAATCGAACACCCCACCGAAGGATAAGCAACTGTGCTCAAATAGGTGCTGAAGGTTGGTGCACGTACATTACGTTCTGATGTTTGGCTGTTTATATATCACACAATAAGAATGATAAAAATTAGCCTAGAACTATCGAAATAGAGAGAGAGAGATGTTGATGTAGGAAATGAAATCAAGACAAGAATTGGAATAACAACTGCAACATTCAGTTTCATGGACAACATATGGGTATCATCATCATCATCATCATCATCATCATCATCATCATCATCATCATCATCATCATCATCATCATGCAGTATATATACTTTTTTTCTTTCTTTTCTCTAGTCTTGTTTTGCCTCACATCGTCAGTATAAAGAAATGATTTCTGGAGCGGAATTTTGAATGCGCTTCATAAACAGTGCCTTCCGCCACCTCTGTTATCTCCAAGGTCCTCCTTTTGCGTTGCCGGCTGTTCGCTTTGTATCCATTGTATCATAGTAACATTGTTCTTTGAGGCGCAATGTCTGTTTGTAATCTGCTTATGTGGCCGACTGATTTAATTTGTTGTTTCTTGAAGAAGTTCAGTACTGATGTTATACCACAACCAACTATAAACTCTTATGGCCGGTGGACTCAGGTACAAATTCCTGGAAATCAGACCACATTCTTCACGTGACCTCGCATTCCAGTATCGTTGTATATAGACGAATTCATTTTAAAATAAACACAACAGACTAAATCAGTGTTATATTATGCAACAAGTTAAGTTTAACAATAAGGAATAGCAGTATTATGAATATTTTTCATCAATAAATAACCATTGACTCACAGAATTGAGTAAAGAAGCTTGCAGTGTTCTATTAAACATATATAAAATCCAGCCCCTCCCTCCCTAATTCTAACAAGGTCAGGGTTTTCCCAGTCAGTTATGCTGTCCAATATTAGAGTTGGCTGTGTTATACCCACTGTTTTCCTGATGTCTTCGTATCTAAACCGGTCTCTTTTTGTTACTAAAAGCATTCTACGTAGACACTTCATCTCTATAGTGACTAGTTTTCTTCTACCATTTGATGTATATAAACTTATTATATACAAATCAAATGTGCGCTCAGTAATACTGTGTGGATCAGAGACACACAAAACAAGAAAGAAACTAGTTGTACATGAATCTTTAAGGAAAGATGTCTAAACAAAATATCCGAATTCGTTGGGATTAGATAATATATATTACTGAGATCACCCGACCTGTGGGCATCAACAATATCAGAGATGAAATAAATAGGAGATGGAAGTGGTTGGGACGTACAATAAGAATACAGAAGACTAGACAACCACATGAAACTCTGAAATGGGATTAGTTGACAAGAGGGGTAAGAAGGGAAGACATAGAGAGACATAGGGACGAACTGAAGACAGAGAAAGACACACCAGAGAGGAGCCCCATCACACGTCTGAGATAGTTGTCATCATCGCTTGCGATGGAGGGCTATTATTATTGATTTTAATATGTCTAACACTTATTGGGTGAACTAGCTAGAGACAGAGTGAATTTCAGATGCGCTGCAAAGAGAGCAACGTCCTATAAGGGATACGCACCTTGATGAACACTTATTGATTTTGTAATCTCAATGTAAGATAGACATTCTACAATCGATAATTGTTGGACATATTTAAATCAATGACATGTCAATATTCTGCATAAAAATATATAACTCAAGTATAAATTTCTATGTTTATAAAGAAAAAAATAGATAAACTTCAGTATTTACGCATCAGCTATTTCACAAATGAATTGTGCCCACAAAAACACATATCTTTTTATATACTCAATTAAAACAGTTTCGGCAATGACAGAATGTTAAACAGACAAATGTTATAAAATAGTCCAAATTAGAGCTTATATTGAACTACAAATGATAGTCCTGCCCGTGTTTAACCGGGGCTCGCAAGGGGAGTAAAGAATAGTAGCACTGCGACCTATAAGACATGTCGTAAGAGGCGACTGAGGTAGGGCCTAGGAAAGCTACCTAGTAAATAAAAAGCGTCGCAGAAATAGGATGTGCTGGCCTACTTGTAGGCGCATAACTGGCACAACATACAATCGCTCTTAGGCTCGGATAACATACAAATTATAAAGAGTGATTTAACAAGGGGTCAATATGGAGTAATCGAAGAAGAAGAAAATGATAGTCCACATAACAAATAATGTAATAAAAAAGTGAAATAATTGGGGAGAAAAATATCAAGAAACGATGTCATCATTAGAAAGCAGATTCTTTAAGAAAGAAATACTTGAGATTTGATTCTGCCATCAAACAACTGCTAACATCAATACATCATGTTGTAGGATCTTTCTTTTCTATCACTCTAATGGAAAAATCTCATTTATTTTGCCTTTAACATTTAATTACGTCCATCTTAAGGACCTTTTATAAGATTATATTCATTTGCTGAGGGTTTGAGACGTCCATGATACTCTATTGTGTTTCTGCGTTTCTTAGTTTTTCTATCCTGCACACAGTGTGGAAATCTACTGTCATCTCCACTGAAACAAAGTGCAAGATCTTCATCTGAAATGTGAAATCTGTTTTGTTGTATGGCTCGGAAACGTGACGAGTCTCCAAGCCTAATACGAATCAAATTTAGACTTTTCTCTACAGACGTCTTCTGGTTATTCTCGGAATGGGACGATGTGACAGTGGCAAAAACAGATCTGTTGATAAGGACAGAACAATAATTCATGATGACCCTGGTCAGGTGGAGAAAATAGCGCATACCCTGTGGGAGACATAGTCGAATGTCAGATGGCAGGTATTAGACTAGAATCTGCAAAGTAAACGGAAAGGAGACGCTCTAACCCGATCTGAAAACGGAGTCTACTTGAGGAAGGATTCGGTTTATCTTACCAGCCAAATAGTTCTTTCTTCCGTAGAGATCAATTTTAAATTCTAAACAATACAAACTGAGTAGGCCTCAAAGAAAGATGCATGAAACATCATCACCATCACGTAGCTTGTCCCTTCCGGAACTTGGTTCACATGACAACAGTCCTGAAAAAACTCTATATTCTTTGCAAGTTGACCGGCCCCAGAAGCAGTCATTCTCAGATCATCAGTGACATATTGCACCCATCATCTTCTAAGTCTTTCATTTCTTCTTCCAGGAATTATTCCCTCGAAAATTATCTTTTCTCTAGTCACTCATGTCGTTTGATGTGTCCAAACTATTTAATTTGTCTCGTTGTTATGTTCTTTAATAGCCAACTCTCTTTAATATCAAGCTGTTGCAGAACAGAAGCATTTGTTCTTTTCTCTGTCCATGATATTCTAAGTACTCTTCTGTAGCATTTGCATTCAAAGGCATTAATGATCTTCTCCGCCGCTTTGTCAATGTTTCATGTTTCTTGTCTTGTCTTTCCGATCCAGAAGCACTTGAGCTTTTCAGCTCTTCGGCTCAGTGCCATGGACATCGTAACCCTTCGGTTCAGTGCCACGAACACAGTAAATCTGGGAAATCTGTGGCTTTTTCTGCCATCCCGCAGAATTGAACCCGCACACACAGAGGATAAGTTTCATGTTTCACAACCATATGTTGCCAAGGGAAAAACGCAGGTTCTTAAACACTTAATTTTTGTTCTTATGTCAGTTCTCTTCCATGGGTTAGTTAGTTCTTTTAGTGAAACATCACGACATCTAATTCGTTATATTGAGTTTCTATCTTCTCTTGTTAAATTAAATATTCACAATTACTTGTTAAGTACAATGTTATTACAAGCAAAAATGTCCAACATACACTGAACAGAGAGAAAACACATTTTCAATCCCCATATCAGTCCAAGACAAGCTATATGGTGATGTACATGGACTCGGTTGACCACTAATTATTTTAGAAGTACACAAGTTGATGTCTGAAAACGTAAGACGAAGAAGAAGAAGTTATTAGAAGTCTGGGTACCATAATATTCTCTTGTTTTTCCAATCACAAGAAAGAATTTCTTCTTTTGTATTGTGTGTAAGAATTTACGCTGTCAAATTGTTTTCTGTAACAAATAATGAACTAAATATGTTGTCTTTAACAACATACGTTCTCATTGAATTTTCTGTAACTGTATTCGTAATGTGTTTTTTTTGTGTGTGAAAAGTGTGTGTGAATACATTTGGCGAACTTGCGCCAAGGATTCCCAGCACGTAGTGTCTATATCGAAGCATTTCAGAGACATTTTAAGAGTGTCTTTAAAGCGTTTTTCTGTCCACCAGCTGAACGTCTGCCCCCTTCAAGCTCTCTATACTTCAAGTGTTTTGGGATGCATTCATCAGGCATTCGAGCAATGTGATCGGTCCATCTCCCTTGGAATTCGTCTCAATGTATTATCTGCAAGAAACATTGTTCTCAGTGTAACTTTTTCAGTAACAAATTATGTTCTGAATGTGTCTTCTCCAGCAGGCAGTCTTCTCAATGAATGACATGTATTGAACAATGTTCTCAATGACTGTATTCTGTAACTGATATTATCGCCAACACTGTAGCATAGGACAGAGCCGTCACAAAGTAATTAACGCTGTTAGGATGAACTAACGTGGCTCATTACTCCTCCATCAATAATTGTGGTCAGCTTCGACCACTGATGAACTTAAGACGACATCCAGATGACCCTTCGATAACCTCAGACTAACAGGATTGAGGGTGTCCTAATGGCTTCCAGCGACGTAATTGGTTTCATTATATCTTGTGTATTATGTAATTCGCATGGAAACATCCCGGTGGCGCCTATAGTACACAATTTCTATGCATCCCGATGCCGTAGCAAGTGATGCAAATACCATGTAGGCGCAGTACCATGTGGCGCATGCATGACGTGGCTTTAGAGCCGCGATATTGTAGAGGCTTGTTGTCCCAGGATTAGATTCTCCAGCTAGAGTAGTGGCTCTCAACCTGTGGGTCGAACGACCATTTTACAGGGGTCTTCTAAGACCATCGGAAAACACATATTTATTATAATTAGAAATAAATATTTCACAATACATAATTACATATTGTTTTTGTGATTAATCACTATGCTTTAATTATGTTCAATTTGTAACAATCAAAATACATCCTGCATATCAGATATTTACATTACGACTTATAACAGTAGCAAAATTACAGTTATGAAGTAGCAGCGAAAATAATTTTATGGTTGGGGGTCACAACACCATGAGGAACTGTATTAAAGGGTCGCGGCATTAGGAAGTTTGAGAACCACTGAGCTAGAATGAACATTTTTTCGAACGTATCAGACTTCATATTGACCCAGCATCAACATGGTAGCACTGGAAAGTAAAAGCCTTCAACGTGATGTTCACTATATCACCATTAGTATGCGCTGTTCACATAAACCTATAAGTCCAAAACCGTAGTCTCCAATATACCTATTCTCTTTTTCTTCTTCTTCTCTTCTACCATTGACTTCTTTATAGAAGTGTTGGAGGGTGAAACGTAGTGATCTTGTGTGTGCTTGTTCTTCTCTTCCACCATTGACTTCTTTATAGAAGTGTTGGGGGTGAAACGTAGTGATCTTGTGTGTGCTTGTTCTTCTCTTCCACCATTGACTTCTTTATAGAAGTGTTGGAGGGTGAAACGTAGTGATCTTGTGTGTGCTTGTTCTTCTCTTCCACCATTGACTTCTTTATAGAAGTGTTGGGGGTGAAACGTAGTGATCTTGTGTGTGCTTGTTCTTCTCTTCCACCATTGACTTCTTTATAGAAGTGTTGGGGGTGAAACGTAGTGATCTTGTGTGTGCTTGTTCTTCTCTTCCACCATTGACTTCTTTATAGAAGTGTTGGAGGGTGAAACGTAGTGATCTTGTGTGTGCTTGTTCTTCTCTTCCACCATTGACTTCTTTATAGAATTGTTTGGGGGTGAAACGTAGTGATCTTGTGTGTGCTTGTTCTTCTCTTCCACCATTGACTTCTTTATAGAATTGTTGGGGGTGAAACGTAGTGATCTTGTGTGTGCTTGTTTTCTTCCACCATTTACTTCTTTATAGAATTGTTGGAGGGTGAAACGTAGTGATCTTGTGTGTGCTTGTTTTCTCTTCCACCATTTACTTCTTTATAGAATTGTTGGGGGTGAAACGTAGTGATCTTGTTTGTGCTTGTTTGAATGCACTTTGTAAGCTGATATTCATGTTCGTAAGGCTGTTATTGATGCCGTCACCCCATCTTTTGCGTGGTCTTCCTCTTTTACTAATATACCTTTTATAGTATCTAAATGTGAAGGATTAACTTCATTGCATCAAGTTACCTCATATGGCTCCGACCATGTCGGCAAAAATGGCAATATGTGTTGCACAATTCACGAACTCGGTAACTCCAGCAACAATTATAAGGTACTCATGAAAAAATTGGACTTTGTCCGGTTTCAAACTCTCAACTGTCAGACCTTACGTTATGTTAATATCGACTTTTGTAACATTGCTACTTGTCATTTACACTAAACAGTATCAATATTATATTACACCGACACTAATTTGCAGTTATACTGAATGTGGTACGCCCGAGTAGATAACGTTAATTGCATATCCTTTACAGGACTTTGCAAATCAACCCCAGCTTTTCAACGCTGTTTGTGATTTTTTCTAGGCATTATTACGTTCAGTAGTTTGCCATTGCTTTCTGAACGGGTGGTGCCATTGTCCTTTTATAAAAATCCTTGCAAAACAATTTGCAACCAAATTGTCCGCAGCGTGATTCGAACTCAGAACGTCGGGATTAATAGACCGAGTCACTTTCCCTAAGCCACAGACGAAACTACACTCGAGTGGTTACCGGTTCCAAAATTGGCGTGTAAAGAATAGAACCACTGTTACCTGCCATGCATGTCGTAAAAGGCGAAGAAGAAGTTTGGACGTGGTGCTAGCTACCCTACACCGCAAAAAAAAAAACCACTAGATGGTTACAGAACGGAGAGCGAACCGAGTGAACGCTGGCTGAAACCGAACACATCGCTGAAGGATAAGCACCAGATCTTCAAATGGTGCTGAAGATGTGACGTAAAACACACCAATGCTAAGGCTGCATGAAACAGATTTTCACATGAATAGAATTTATGGGGAGATCTGGTACATCGGTCTGGGCAGTGATCGCGAGAGAGAGAGAGAGAATGTGGTAGTAACCAACAAGCTACTGTATTCCACGACGCTAATACTACATTTGTCCATACAACATGGCGCCAGTACTACACAAACAAACTACGAGACTCTCCAGTCAACTCCGTACACACCAACCTTGTATAAGGGGTAACACATAACAAACTTCTACCGCCATGGGAGCACTCTCTACTAAAGAAAATATGCGTTAATTCTTGAGTGAGTACATCCAAATGAGAAGAAGAAACTAGCAATTAAGAATTTGTTAATTTGTGACAGAAGAGATGGTCGACCACAACACGTTGAGCTTATTGGTGGGAAATATGGGTACGATCTTCAAATATAGAACATAAGTTGCAATGTAAACAACCTCAATCGATCACTCTCAAAGGCATCATTAGACCATCCTCTGTTTCATCCATGAAAACAGGCCACTATAAAATTATTGGGTTACCCTCTAACGAATAGGTGCCTGGTGGTTCTTACACAAACGAATTGTCCGCGTGCCCAGCGTGTTCGTAGCGCGTTGGACTGCGGGTGACTAGCTCTCTGTGTGTGCGGGTTCAATTCCGCGGGCTGGCAGAAAAGTCACAGGTTCCCCAGATTCACGATGTTCGTGGCACCGAACCGAAGGGTTACGATGTCCATGGCACCGAGCCGAAGAGCTGACTGCTCAAGTGCTTCTGGATCGAAAAAAAAACAACACAAACGAATGACAATGTAACCTGAAATGAAGATCGCTGGACACATACTCCATACGTCAGCTACTGACTTACAATAACCCAATGCGACGGATCGTGCCAGATAAAGAGAGAGAAAGATAGAAATAGAGCGTGCCGAGGCAGCAGTAATATCGATGCCGCACTGACCTAGAAAGAATCATCATCATCAAATAGCTTGTCCTGAGCAGAACTTTGCTACCCCAACAGTCCTCCGGAATTTATCTCTCTCATAGGCCAGATGTCCTGCCTCTGCAGCCGTCATGTTCATACCATCAGTTACATCCTGAATCCATCTTCTCTGTGGTCTTCCTCCTCTTCTTCTCTTTGCCGGTATGCCTCCTTCCATGATGGTCTTCTCCAACCCTTCATGTCTTTTTATATGTCCAAGAAAGAAACAATGTCATATTCAATGTCATTAGAGTTGAAGGGCTAGCATAACCACATATATTCTTCTTCACATATATTGCGTTCACTGGAATGTTGCTTATTATTGATTTTTGCGTGAAGACCTGCTACCCTTGTAATAAGTTTCCCCCCGCCCTGCAGGCTTGCCTTCTCCAACTTCAGAGGTTAAACCCGAGATCTGAACGATAAAGAAGAATGAAAGCAGATGTATCATCTACCTCTTACAGCGAAATTACAAGCAGATGAAGTTGAGGAAATAAAAAAAATGCAATGAGGAAAATATGCGTTAGACTAAATGCCAACTGTAATGCCAACAATCTCTCTCCATCAACAGAACAATTTATCATCACTTTAGAGAAATACAAAAACCAAAATATGTCAAAATTTAAAATGTGCTGAATCTGTATAAAGATTAAGATCTGCTCTCTTATGTTTAACCAGTAATATATTTCAGTTTAGAGCACGGCTCCCTCACGGGAGACAGGGTTCAATCCCGATAAGGCCAAGGAGTTTTGTTCTGTCAGGGGCATAAGAAAAAATCTTAACCGGAACAGTTTCGCTGTGACTGCTTTAGTCATACGGCCACTTAATTCCACAGGGACATGTCCCCCCTGTCCTACTTCTCTTTCTTTTGTCCTTCTCTGCTTTTTTGCCGCTAGGCGTAGCAGGTTTAACTGATGATCGGTTTCCGAGATAATGCACGCTCGGTCGCTTGGTATGGTGTGGTATTGTGGAGTTTTATGATGTCTGTAACTCCATCAACCAATCTTTTTCTTGGTCTGCGCCTTCCTCTTGATGATTCCATTTTCAGGTTGTACGCTCTTGCAACTGGTGTATTCGGGTTCATTCTGACCAAGTGGCCAAACCATTTGAGTCTCTGTTTTTCAATGAGTCTAACAGCAGGTTTTGTTCCGTTTGTTCTTCTAATTTCCTCATTGAGGAACAGTCGGAACAAACACTACCCCTAAAAGCGGTATTACAGGAAGTAACGACGGCTTATCCCTCAGTTGTTCTAGTTTTCTCTGCCATTTATCTGCAGTTATAATTTGTCTGCAAAAACAGAATCAGAATGTCTTTGGCACATGTCAGAACGTGAGATATGATACACATTGTAGAAGAAATAGAAAATCTATTAGATATATTCAAAGTGAAGTGCTTTTTAATCAAGAAAATAAACGAAAACATTTATCTTTCACAAAGTTCAAATTTAATGAGACCTTTTAGAACAAGAACTTAGTAATTCTACCACGCGGTTGTATTACATAGAATTTGATATTCAACTTTTGAACACATGTCATTTTGAACATATTTTTGTTCAATTATTCTTTATCTTCTACTTATTTATTATTATTATTTTGTTTGCTTAGGAAAAATATAAAATTATAAACATGAGAAAAAATTGCAATTTTAAGCGAAAAATAAGCATTATAGACACTTTTATTTTTGAATGTTGTGAAAGTGGTTGAAAGGTCTGATAATGATACTGTTTTTGGATATTTGATCATGTAGTAAATAGTTGTCAACATTGTTGAGAAACATGTTATTATTGTGTCCATTAAGTTTTCATTTTTAAAGTGGTACGGATACTTGATATTTTGTTTAGAAATGATTTGTGTGTTTTTTATGTTTTCTTAGCAGTGTGAAACTACATGTTAAGGTGAAGGTTAAAGAGGGAAAATGGTAGGACGAGAAGCTACAATTTAAAATAAATAAATAGATTATAAAATGCAGCATTGCGATATAACTACACATTTATTAAAAAAATACCAACATAATTGCATAAACTAAAAAGTGTCGGTCAAATCAGATATTAGTCAACATATGTTTTTGATGTATTCTCAGACTGAGATGGTATGACATAGCTGCGAGCATAAAAATGTGAATAAGAACAGGACAGGAACCCATATTGAAACAGCTGAAGAGAAGAAGATGGTGGTGGGTCAGGCATACACTTCGTAAGACACAGTCGAGTTTAATTAGACAAGCACTCGAGTGGAATCGGCAAGAGAAACGAATAATGTGATGTTCTAAACAGACCTGGAGATGGAGTCTTTTTGAGGAACTGACGAATGATGGAATGTCCTTGAAATAACTGTTATTTCTTTGAACGACATTTTGTTTTGCATACACAGTGCCGGAGTAGCACGAGTCTTTGATGATTATTCACAGTTTGTTGGTAATCAGCCGATTCTTGAAACCTCTTCATAATTCGATGAGCATAAACTTGATTAATTCTAACTATACACACAATATGTGGCGTCTGTGGCCTAGGAGATAGTGACTCGGTCTATTAACCCCGACGTTCTGAGTTCGAATCACGCTGCGGACAGTTTGGTTGTAAATTGTTTTGCAAGGATTTTTACAAAAGGAGATGGCACCACCCGTTCAGAAAGCAATGGCAAACTACTGAACGTAATAATGCCTAGAAAAATCACAAACAGCGTTAAGAAGCTGGGATGTATTCGCCAATTCCTGTAAAGGAAATGTAATTAACTTTATACGCACAATAGAAAACATCGAAAGCATAGAGATTGATGCACCTGTTTCGTACGCTAATTGTCCGTGGTTCAATTCCAGAGGTTGGATCTGGTTTCTTATGTCAACCAAGCCCCAACTTGATGCCAGAAAAATACTCGAAAATAAAGAAGTCTGTTGATTGTATTGATTCGTGATGTTGTTTGTTGGAAAATTGGTGCTACCATAACGGCTTGACATGCGGTGTGTCGTACCTTAGCAGTTAAGCCATTTTCGGCTTGCTAGGCTTGACACAGTGGCTTCAGAATCACCAAAATCGATCGCACGGTGCTCTAGTCTATCACTTTCAGGCTACTAGAATACACAAATTTCATTCAAAGAAAACAGAAAATCGACTTCGATTAGATGTTGGTGGAAATACACCTGCAACATTCAATCAATTAGGAAGTTCAATCAAAACTATACATAACAATTACAATCTTTGATGAGCTATCAGTTATCAGTTATATGGCGAGACCATATATGACGTTTTTGAGACCACAAACGATGAACCAAGTTTTAAAGATATGGCAAAAACAATATCTTTAGAGACAACATATATATGGTTTTGCAGAGGAATCTTATTAGATTTTGGGCCTTAACACTTTTCATACCATGCATGTTTTGCGAGTTCTGGACACAATCATGTATGACACCATAATTGTTATCATACAATTTTTTTGTATTTACATTTTTTGAAGTACGCATAATTTACATATTCATTTTTTGTATTCTTTACAATTATGATAAAAACATGGAAGGTTGAGTCTAAAGAGATATAGCAAGTGCTATATATGAAAAGTCTCTATAGTGGCTGGTGGTGTAGTCTGAGCACATTTGTACACACCTAGAGTGGTTATTGGTATGTGATGAGTTAAAGAAGGCACTTCTCAAATGGAAAAGACTACCCCAAAGACTTACAAACAGAATAGACTAGTCATTATATTTCGCCTTAGTACCGGATACTGCAATCCACAGACACTTACATAGACTAGGACTAAGTCAAGCAGCTACCTGTCACTGCCAGCAGACGGAACAGACACCGGATCATGTCCTGCAAGACTGCCTTCTCCTGGTTGAGCTGAGAAGCAATATGTGGCCACATCCATTCGATCTAAATAAATAACCATTAAAAAAACCTGACAGACCTGACGCTGGCTGCCCAGTTTTTAGTCCACAGTAAATTAAGCTCATGAACATAGATCGCTTAAGAAAGAAGCAGAAGAAATAAAAAGAAGAAAATCTGTTTTAAACCGACAACGACTTATATTGCTACCTGTAAAAACTTGTCAACCAAAACCAAAAATGAGTCTACAGTGCTGAATAAGCGTATTCATGCCAGTGTCCTTCCAGCTTAGCCAGAAAGTGTACATCTTATGAAACTAATCTGCACATACATACATTCCTTCTTCAAATTAAACAAAACAAACATATTGAATAAAAGTATATGACGGTAATTAGCAAGGTTATAGCAATAAATAAACATTTACAAGTTCGTTGCTTTTAATTCAACTTGAAAATTAATGATTTTCTATTGACTTGAGGATCGGTTCTTTGTTCTAATGTGTTCTAATGATTACTGAGCGCTCATCCCTTGATTAATTAGAACTCTCGTTCTTAGTGTCGGTGGATGTCGATGTCTGGCACAAAGATGAGCGAGGGACCTGTAATGAGATCTGTCCTGTCATGTCATTAGGGCGGGGTCTTAGTGAACGGAAATTAACTGCCAGTAGCAGGACAGATTGAAAGACTTATATTATTTAGATATACAGTAATACCAGAACTCACGAGTGGGATATCTTCCTTTATAATTTCATGTAAATATATAATATTAGAAGAGTTAAATTATGGATATGTTCCAACGTTGTTAGTCCAAGCTCAGAGTGATCTATATAAACAAGAAGAGGATTTATAAAATAAATATATAAAAAATAACTTTTTGTTGTCTTTTTCTTCGCACGCTCCATATCGACCACTTTTTAAACCACTCTTTGTGGCGTAGAAGTTAGGTGCTAGTCTCTCGTGCCAAAGTTACCAGGTTCGCTCTCTCGTGGAGTCATCTGGATATTTTTCCAGAGATCCCTGTTCTCAGTGTAGGTGAGATCGAGTTCCTAGTCCTATCGGAGATGCACGATACAACGTTGGTCCCTTGTTCAATTTGAGCACGTGAAAGAACCCTTGGCAGTTCAAAATCAAGAAGAGCAGGCATGAAAGTCACTGCATGGGCAAAAGTCATTAGGAAAGATTAAAAATAAAATACCTACATTAATATATTCAGCATCTTCAAAATTACATCGGGCACCCTCGCCGCTGCTACGGAGTTCGCGCACTGCAGCTGAGATCTTCATGTGTAAGAAAGAGATCGGAGCACACATGGTTACTCACCAAAGTGCAATGATGATGGTCCAATCAATCAATTAATCAATCAAAATATCATGTAATCTGTGATTACGAGCGTTTGTACGTTGTTCCAGTTATGCGCTTTCAAGTAGGCAATCATATAGGATTTCTGCAACATTTTTTTATTTACTAGAGTACCTTCCAATCTCAGGTAGGGCCATAGCTCAGTCGCTTCTTACGACATGCCTTGTAGGTTGCAGTGTTACTATTCTTAGCTCTCCTTGCAAGCCCGCGCAAGACACGAGTGTAAAAAAAAAAAAAAAAGTACTGAATAGTCGTTGACAAAATAAACATAAGTTATCTAACATGGTGGCGCCTTTGGTAGAACTCCGACGTTCTGACTTCGAACCACGCTGCGGAGAATTTGGTTGCAAATTGTTTCGCGTGGATTTTTACAAAGGACGATGGCACCACCCGTTCAGAAAGCAATGGCAAACTACTGAACGTAATAATGTCTGGAAAAATCACAAACAGCGTTAGAAAGCTGGGGTTGGTTCGCAAAGTCCTGTAAAGGATATGCAATTAACTTTATCTAACGCACTGTAAATATTGTACAGGAAGATGTTTTATTAGTTTGTCTTCTAATGATCGTTTATGTTGTCTACACATCTAGACGTGCTCACAGGATGAACTCTAATGTTGTCTACACATCTAGACGTGCTCACAGGATGAACTCTAATCTTGTCTACACATCTAGACGTGCTCACAGGATGAACTCTAATGTTGTCTACACATCTAGACGTGCTCACAGGATGAACTCTAATGTTGTCTACACATCTAGACGTGCTCACAGGATGAACTCTAATATTGTCTACACATCTAGACGTGCTCACAGGATGAACTCTAATGTTGTCTACACATCTAGACGTGCTCACAGGATGAACTCTAATATTGTCTACACATCTAGACGTGCTCACAGGATGAACTCTAATGTTGTCTACACATCTAGACGTGCTCACAGGATGAACTCTAATGTTGTCTACACATCTAGACGTGCTCACAGGATGAACTCTAATGTTGTCTAAGCTCTTATTTATTTTCATGTACTGCTTTGTGCATAGGCGTCAAGACGTTAATGCTCAGGGGAGGGGAGATGTAAGTGGTCCCCGTTTCCTTTTCTGAAATTGACTTTTTGTTAAAACAGTTTATGCAAATCTGGTTTTCTTCATTTCCGTGTAGGAAACTATTAACTGCATTTTTAAATATTGGCAATTCCCCACCCCTCCCTCCCGGAAGAATGTATGTGAACGTGTGTGTGTGGGGTGTCTGTCTGTGTATGTGTCTGTATGCGTATGTTGACAATCCCAAGGAAGTATCAGTCGTAAATCCTGTCATATGTAGCTCTGGGGAGTTTCCTAGACATACCGAGAAAACTCTTAAACTCCCGGAAGTGATGTACATCCTCATGAGTTGTAAAAAACCTCCTGCTCAGAAGGGATCTATAGATAGTCACTGCAGTATCTTTGCCGTTATCTAAGAAAAATGGATATGGCCATCATTATTATACATCGCCAGAAAAAAAAAAAAAAAAAGAACCACGTGTTCTTAGATCGCGTTCTTACACAGGAAGATCTCACCGACAGTGCACGAACACTGTAACATCGGTGAGGATCTTTGTTTTAATTTTGAAGATAGTGATCATTTTGGTAGAAAATATTTTAATTTTTCACAATTAATTTAGTCTTTTCAGCGGCTCTACAATCTATTCTATGGATTTTCAACTACCCCGTGTTCTTTAATCTGCTCATCTTTAGAACGGGACCTACTTGTTATAGTCCATCTCTGATATGACTAGGAGAGCCTGGTTCGATCCCATGTAAAGAGTTTTTTTCTGTCAGGGGCACAGTAAAAAAAATTATAACCTGAATCGTTTCGCTGCGACTGCACTAGCCATACGGCCATTCAATTCCTCAGGCTCACGTCCCCCGTGTCCTACACATAACTAAAAAGCAATAACACAGAGAGTAAGACAGAGAGTATGTCGTAAGGCGCAGTTCTCAAACATTTCCCTCAATTGCGACACATATAACAAATAACTTCCACATATATGACTGTTTTTATGTGTTATCCTTTAACTTGCTACATTCTTATTTTAATCTCTTACTTATTCTTACTTAATTAATCTGCCGATGCGATATATTTCCGACAATTAATATCTCTCTTCTGACTTTAGATATTAATCTGACCTCCCTAATGACAAGAAACCTAGTAACAATCTCTCTTTTTCTGTAGATGTAGCAGCGAACTCCTCACTGTTGCCAGTGATAGCTACTGCATTTTGATATATTGTCAGTAGATATAACTATGAACCTCCCTTCTGTCAGGAGATATAACTATGAACCTCCCTTCTGTCAGTAGATGTAACTATAAACCTCCCTTCTGTCAGTAGATATAACTATAAACCTCCCGTCTGTCAGTAGATGTAACTATAAACCTCCCTTCTGTCAGTAGATATAGCTATAAACCTCCCTTCTGTCAGTAGATGTAACTATAAACCTCCCTTCTGTCAGTAGATATAACTATAAACCTCCCGTCTGTCAGTAGATGTAACTATGAACCCCCTTCTGTTAGTAGATATAGCTATAAACCTCCCTTCTGTCAGTAGATGTAACTTTGAACCCCCCCTTCTGTCAGTAGATATAGCTATAAACCTCCCTTCTGTCAGTAGATGTAACTATGAACCTCCCTTCTGTCAGTACATATAACTATAAACCTCCCGTCTGTCAGTAGATGTAACTATGAACCCCCCTTCTGTCAGTAGATGTAACTATGAATCTCCCTACTGTCAGTAGATATAACTATCAATCTTCTCCCTTCTGTCAGTAGATGTAACTATGAATCTCCCTTCTGTCAGTAGATGTAACTATGAACCCACCTTCTGTCAGTAGATGTAACTATGAACCTCCCTTCTGTCAGTAGATGTAGCTATGAACCCCCCTTCTGTCAGTAGATGTAACTATGAACCCCCCTTCTGTCAGTAGATGTAAGTATGAACCCCCCTTCTGTCAGTAGATGTAACTATGAACCTCCTTATATCAATAGATGTAACTATGAACCTACCTACCGTCAGTAGATGTAACTATGAACCTACCTACCGTCAGTAGATGTAACTATGAACCTACCTACCGTCAGTAGATGTAACTATAAACCTCCCTACCGTCAGTAGATGTAACTATGAACCCCCCTTCTGTCAGTAGATGTAAGTATGAACCCCCCTTCTGTCAGTAGATGTAACTATGAACCTCCTTATATCAGTAGATGTAACTATGAACCTCCCTACCGTCAGTAGATGTAACTATAAACCTCCCTACCGTCAGTAGATGTAACTATGAACCCCCCTTCTGTCAGTAGATGTAAGTATGAACCCCCCTTCTGTCAGTAGATGTAACTATGAACCTCCTTATATCAGTAGATGTAACTATGAACCTACCTACCGTCAGTAGATGTAACTATGAACCTACATACCGTCAGTAGATGTAACTATGAACCTACCTAGCGTCAGTAGATGTAACTATGAACCTCCCTACCGTCAGTAGATGTAACTATGAACCTCCCTACTGTCAATAGATGTAACTATGAACCTCCCTACTGTCAGTAGATCTAACTATGAACCTCCCTACCGTCAGTAGATGTAACTATAAACCTCCCTACCGTCAGTAGATATAACTATGAACCTCCCTACCGTCAGTAGATTTAATTATGAACCTCCCTATCGTCAGTAGATGTAACTATGAACCTCCCTACCGTCAGTAGATGTAACTATGAAAAGCACATTTGTCATTAGTGACATTACATCAGAAATATTATCAGCTCCGCAAGCTCAGACGTTCTAGAAAGCTAGCTAGGGTAAAGGAAATCTTATATTGCAAAAAAGGAAAGAAAATAGAGTAGCAAGAAAAGAAAAATGACAGATTATAGCATAATGTCGCTTTGCAGCAAAGCACGACTCACGGGCAGAAGACATCTCAATGAAGAACCTGTGCAAGAGGTGAGTTCAGTTTTGTGCACGCTGAAAGCAATTTAAAAATAATGCATTTCAAGGGAGGGAGCTAGTTTTACACGCGCTAAACGCAATTTTCCAATAATGGGTTTCAGGAGGGAATTTCTATTCTGTTGGGGGAGTAGCATTTTTAAAGTCCGGAGATAGAAGGATGTAATAAACCGTGCTTTAGAGACAGTGAAGAAAAGAGAGTAAGTGAGAGAGAGAGAGAAAGAGAGAGAGAGAGAATTTGAATTGAATCAGCACTGACGAAAGTGAAATATTGTAAGAAACTTATATTAACAACAATAATACTCAAGATATTGAGAGCCAGGTTGTTTTCTCTTTAATTAAAATCTGTCTTTATATTATAACTGATCTATAATAAATAGTAGTTAGTAGCGATAGCATTGAAGCATTGCAAGACAGGCACTGTTTTAGAACCCGCAGGGAAAGAGGAGTAGGGAAGACCTAGAAAGACCTGGAGAAGAGAGCTGGAGGCTGATATTAAAAGGATAGGTACAACATGGAGGGAATTGGAAGGGATGGCAAGAGAGAGGAAGAGCTAGAAGAATTTTGTTGAAGACCTGTGCTCCGTTGGGATTTGAAAGGTGAGAGAGGGCGATAGCAATGTGGTTAGTGTACTTGTTTCATAGACCACTTGTCACAGGTTCGAAACCCTCTGGTGAAGTGTGAATTTTTTCCAACCGCAGTGGCTTTTAGGTCGAACAAGCATCAATTGAGTACCAGAGAAACAATGGGATGTAAAGTAGGATTCGGTATAACAGTGTAGGTGACAGGTAACAACAAGGCTGGTGACAAATAGCAGATAGCATGTGACCAACAACAGCCAACTATAAACTTATGGGCCTTCGGACTCAGGTAAGATTATGAGAAATCAGATCACAACTACACCACGTGACCTTGCATTCAGGTATTGGTGTATTTAGACGATTTCATTTTAAAATCAACACAGAATGCTAAATCGAAGTTATATTGTGCAACAACTTAAGTTTAGCAGTAAGAAACATCAATATTACGAATATGTTTCAAACAAATAAATAACCATAGACTCACAGATTCGAGTAAAATTGCAAAAAAGAGTGCAGTGTTCTATCAAACATCTGTAATTTCTAGCCCCCTTTTCAGATCTAAGTCAGGGATTCCCGGTCAGTTGTCTGGCCTAGTTATCTAGAGTTGGCTGTGGACCAACAGCTGTTTGCTAGGGGATAAAATCAACAGGACAGCTAACAAACAGCTGCATAGCAGGGGATAACCAACAACATAACATGTGACTAACAGCTGTATGGTAGGTGATAACCATCAACAGGGCAGATAACAAACAGCAACAGGACACTTCATAAACAGCAACAGGACAGCTGCTAACAAACAGAAACAAGACAGCTAACAACAGCATCATGGAAGGTAACAAACGGCAACAAAACAATTTTGAGTAAGCAGGTAAACAGGACAGCTAGCAAACAGAAACAGGACAGTTAACAAACAGCAGCATGGCAGGTAGCAAGCAGCAGCATGGCAGGTAACAAACAGCAGCAAGACAGTTTGAATAAGCAGGTAGTTAGGACAGCAAAAAAACAGCAACATGACAGGTAACAAACATCAACAAGATAGGTAACAAACAGCAACATGGCAGGTAACAAACAGCAACATGGCATGTAACAAATAGCAACATGTCAGGTAACAAACAGCAACATGACAGGTAACAAACAGCAACATGACAGGTAACAAACAGCAACATGACAGGCAACAAACAGCAACATGACAAGTAACAAACAGCAACATGACAGGTAACAAACAGCAACATGACAGGTAAAAAACAGCAACATGACAGGTAACAAACAGCAACATGACAGGTAACAAACAGCAATATAGCAGGTGACAAACAGCAACATGACAGGTAACAAACAGCAACATGACAGGTAACAAACAGCAACATGACAGGTAACAAACAGCAATATGACAGGTAGCAAACAGCAACAAGACAGTTTAAGTAAGCAGGTAGTGATTGAATAGAGAACAATCCTGTTCTAAAACAATGTAATGACTAAGGACAAAATCTTATAAATGTAAGTATCGCGGTACAGCTGTAAATTTTCACATGTAGTAAGACAAGACACGTTGATGACGTTCAAAGAAAAAGAAGAAGAGGAAACCCTTATTTTGATATCAGTAACACAATCTGGGTTTGACTTAACTTCAATCAATTATATCAATGAGTTATTCGTATTTGTGACCATAGAGCTATTATCGTGAGCCAGTGGATAAGGGCATCGATCTCGCAGTTATGCGAACGTATGTTCGAATCTTATGTATGGTATTGGATTTTTCTTTCTCTTAAGGGTATTAAATACAATTTACTACCTGTACATTCTGTGGTGACAGCTTTGGAGTAACTGTCTTTAACCCTTAACCTTCTGTACATTCTGTGGGACAGCTTTGGAGTAACGGCCTTTAACCCTTTAACCATTGTGTACATTCTGTGGTGACAGCTTTGGAGTAACTGTCTTTAACCATTTTGTACATTATGTGGTGACAGCTTTGGAGTAACTGTCTTTAACCCTTTAACTATTCTGTACATTCTGTGGTGACAGCTTTGGAGTAACTGTCTTTAACCATTCTGTACATTCTGTGGCAAACAGCTTTGGAGTAACTGTCTTTAACTATTCTGTACATTCTGTGGGACAGCTTGAGTAACTGTCTTTAACTATTCTGTACATTATGTGGTGACAGCTTTGGAGTAACTGTCTTTAACCATTTTGTACATTATGTGGTGACAGCTTTGGAGTAACTGTCTTTAACCCTTTAACTATTCTGTACATTCTGTGGTGACAGCTTTCGAGTAACGGTCTTTAATCCTTTAACCATTCTGATCCGGTATACTGGCTCGTGGATGCGGTTTAATTAGACGCAAAGCCGGTATGATGGCTAATTATTTATACATTACAATAATGAATCGTCCGTGGTAACAAGAAATTACGTATTGAAATTACGTATTGAAATTACGTATTGAAATTACGTATTGAAATTACGTATTGAAAGGGTTACATTCTTAAGTCATAGAAAATCATCTAGCTACCTCGGTCTATTCTAGTTAGGAATATAAAAAGTATATGGCAATTTGGTTTAAATTGACAAAATGTTTTATGAAAATTTCGGATAAAAGTGTACAGAGTATAAAAAAAGTGTACAGAGTATAAGAAGCAGAAAAGGCAGATATAACCGCTACTTCTTTTTACGGTCGCCTGCTGTGAATTCAGGCGTAGCCATAGCACGGCACTGATTTTTGAGTGAAGGCTTACTTTCTTTGTTTTTAAGTGTCCCTCACCGCACCTTCGTATCTCCTCCGATCTAAGAGGTAATTGAAGTTTAGATCTTCAAGTATTTATCTGTGGCAAAGGAACCTCTAGTCCAAATCCCTTGCCGTAAACTTACAGGAAATTCCTGGTCCACGTCTCTAGCCATTACTTGTATCGTTATAAAACAAGATCTTTAAGAGATTTCAACAATCCGTGTACAATCATTGTCAATATTCAATATAAAAACTTAGAGTAAACACACTAGGAGATATTCAAGACGTTTTACATTAAATCGCACTTGAACATTGACTGAATGACATGTACAAATACTGTGGTTAGAGCACTTGTCTTCTAGAAGGTTGGTCTGTGTTCGATTACCAGTTAGAGTATAGGCGTACATAGACATTTTTCCAGGAGGGGGGTGTAAACTGAATTTTAAAAAAAACCCAATTAGTTGGTAATTTACTAAGCGGTAATGGATAAGACCAGATTCGCATAAAACTGAGTTATGGAAAAGTCATATTTCATTGTGTGGCACCCCCCACTCCCTCTTGTCCCAACATATGGACGCCCATGGGTTGAAGTGAGAATTTTCCGACAGCAAAACGGTTCTGAGGTTGACCTAACATCAATAAAGTACCAGAGAGGCATTAAGAAGTAAATAAGGTCAGAGTGATGTTGACATTACAACTCATCGTGCGCTGTTGGTCTAGGAAAAAATACTGGTCCAACTAACACCATTTTTACCCAAGAAACCACATGGTATGATAACGGAGTTGTCACATTTTAAAATCTGTTTATACAAATGCCACAAATAACATGTCAGAACTCGGAAACATAAAATGAATGAAGACGATTTAGGACGACAGAATGTGCGAACAAGTTGCACTAATATTGTTCCAAAATAATTTTGACAACTAAAATCACATCTGAAGATGTATTTAATTAAAACTAATTTGCAACGAATTGTCTGTGTAATTAGCAACATTGTTGACTAAATGGAAATAATAACTGGCGATGAATGAAGACAAGATTAACCGATAACTGAAGACAAGATTGACCGATAACTGAAGACAAGATTGACCGATAACTGAAGACAAGATTGTCCGATAACTGAAGACAAGATTAACCGATAACTGAAGACAAGATTGACCGATAACTGAAGACACGATTGACCGATAACTGAAGACACGATTGACCGATAACTAAAGACAAGATTGACCGATAACTGAAGACAAGATTGACCGATAACTGAAGACACGATTGACCGATAACTGAAGACAAGATTGACCGATAACTGAAGACAAGATTAACCGATAACTGAAGACACGATTGACCGATAACTGAAGACACGATTGACCGATAACTGAAGACAAGATTGACCGATAACTGAAGACAAGATTAACCGATAACTGAAGACACGATTGACCGATAACTGAAGACAAGATTGACCGATAACTGAAGATGAAGAACTAAATGTAAGAATGGATGTCTCTGTATGATCTCTGTGGCGTCTCTGTGGCGTTCTGTGGCGTCTCTGTGGCGTCTCTGTGGCGTCTCTGTGGCGTCTCTGTATGATCTCTGTGGCGTCTCTGTGGCGTCTCTGTATGATCTCTGTGCGTCTCTGTGGGTCTCTGTGGCGTCTCTGTGGCGTCTCTGTGGCGTCTCTGTGGCGTAGATTGTTAGATGCTCGCTTCTTGTTCCAAAGTTACTTGGCTCGCTTCCTCCTGAAGTCATCAGGATGTTTTTCTAGAGATTCCTGATCTCAGTGTAGGTGAGATCGACTTCCTAGTTCTATCGGAGACGGACAAGGAAACGTAGTCCCCGTGTTCAAGTTGAGGACGTAAAAGAACCATCGACAGTTCAAAATCCAGAAGATCAGGCTGGAAAGCCGCTACCCGGTCAAACTTCATTAGAAAGATAACAAAATAATATTCCTACAAAATTGTTTCCTTTTATCTCGCCCGTGTGGTGCTGAGGTCCGCAAGAGAAGCAAAGAATAGTACAACTGCAACCTGCAATGCATGTCGTAAAAGGCGACTCATGTAGGCCCTAGGGATGGTATGCTAGTAAATAAAAAGCATCGTAGAAATCGGATGTGCTGGCCTACTTGTAGGGACATAACTCGCACAATGTACAATCACTCTTAGGCTCAGATTACATAGAAAACACAAAGAGTTGTCGATATGGAGCGTACGAAGTAGAAGAAGAAGATGGTAGATGGAATCATTAATATAGTGAATAATATAGGATGCATACATAGTAATAAAATATTCAGAATATTCAGAATGGTATGAGGTTATCCCTATTGCTACTTGGACTAATAGTAAGAGAGAAAGAAAGAATGAGTTTTTGAGCAAGATAGAGAATGTGTAGACTGGGAAAGTGAATACGTTAGAGAGAGAAATAGAGATAGAGAGAGAACGAGTGAACAAAGTGTATTTAAAAAGGTGATTTGGAGAGAGAGAGAGAGGGGGAGAACTAACGTTAGTAAATTGAGCAAGAGAGAGTGAAATATTGAAACGGTGAGAGAGTTTGAAAAAAAAAATGAGAAGATTAATTGCTATGGAGAGAGAGAGATATAGAAGGGTGAGTAAAGTGAAAAGTGAGAGTGATTGATAAAATAGAGAAATAAAGAGAGAGAGAGTGAACAATGTGATTGCGATTCATAAAAATAGAGAGAGTGTGAGAGCGTTATCAGTGCATTAAGAAGAAACATAAGTGTATATATTTATTTATTTATTGATATATATATATATATATAGAGCGAGAGGAAGAGAGCGGGCGATAATTAGAGAGTCAGTAGTGTGAGAAGGAAGAGTGGGTGACTGGGAAAGAGGATGATTTAGATATAGATAAATAGAGAGTGAGACTGAGTAGAGTGACAAAAGAGATAGTGAGTCATAGAAAGAGATAGTGAATCATAGAAAGAGGTAGTGAGTCATAGAAAGAGGTAGTGAGTCATAGAAAGAGGTAGTGAGTCATAGAAAGAGATAGTGAGTCATAGAAAGAGATAGTGAGTCATATAAAGAGATAGTGAGTCATAGAAAGAGATAGTGAGTCATAGAAAGAGATAGTGAGTCATAGAAAGAGATAGTGAATCATAGAAAGAGAAAGAGAGCATGTGAGTAGATTAAGAAGAAAAGTAAGTGCTTATAGTAATATATTTATAGTGAGAGAGTCAGAGGGAGAGAACGGGCGATAATTAGAGTCAGTAGTGTGAGAATGAAGAGTGGGTGACTGGGAAAGAGAGTGATTCCTTAGTGAGTGGTTTAGAGGGAGACAGAGAGAGAGAGACAGAAAGTGTTAGCATAGGGAGAACAGTATCGACAGATTGATACACAAAGATAATATCTGCGTGATGGGGAGTGGGGAGTGAATGTGTGAATAGATCACGTAAGAGAGAATACTTGATTTAAAGAGAGAAAGATATAGAATTGAATGAAACATGACAAGTGTTGTGTCACGAGACACCGAGTACACATTAACCTTTTGAAATAAGTTCTGGTCAAGAAAATGTTGTAGGTATGAATAATGTCACAGGTTCACGAGTACTCTATTCGTTTGTGTTTTCATTAAACGAGACTTTGAAGGTATCGAATAAGTTAACAGGCTTTTTGAAGTTTTCCCAGGTCGTTCAGTGTGTGATCCAAGAAAAAAGATCAGGTGTTAAAAGTTAATAAGTTTTTAGAGACGCCATCAACATGGAAGATCAAATACAACAGTGTTAAGTGACATATTTTGTTGTTGTTCAAAGAGACAGATAGTTAGTTACAGAACTCAGCAGCCTCCGTACCGACACTCCGCATTGTTTGACCAATATTTTCTGTTCATTGTCAGTTTGGCACTGTCTGACATCGTTTGTTGTTTACATCTTAATGTGTACATCAACGTATATATTTGTTTTCTATTGTGGTCTTGCTATCAACTTATTATTTATTTTGGTGTTGTTTATTTGAACTATTTGTTTTCCTTCCCCTTCCTTTATTTTGTAGTTTTCAAATAGTGACTACATCTGTAGTGTTTGACTCTTGTATAATTGTTACAGTCTGTTGAAGGCTACACAGAGTTCAGTGTAGTTTTCTTTCTAATGTTGATTCTATACGTCGTTCAGTCTACCTGGCTATATCATATACGGGACAGTTCACAAGCATGTCCTCTGTTATTCTTTAGTGTGTCAATAAAGGGTTTTTAAGCCAAAGGATTGACTTCATGCACCGGGTTTTAAACCATATGGCACGGTCCCTCTCCGTAGAAATGGTACGCCATCTGCCAAGAGTATTGCACAAATCACGAACTCCGTAGCTCCAGCAACAATCCTAGGGGTTCCGGGGATAAAACCTGCACTCGTGAACAGAACGGCGTGGTCCGGATTAGAACCCACGACCTTCGACTCACAAAGCAAAGGGCTTAACCACTTAGCCACAGACACCCCAATACATTGCTGAATTCTAAATTGCGGCTACGGAGACGATTTGACCCTGTTCTGAGGAGCAGCATCGATGTCTAATACCACTCTGTACCAAGATCTAGTAATTTTACATTTTAGACATCAGCAAACTTTTTTTTCTACAAAGCACCGTACGACTTTGATTCAAAGATTATTCATAAAACATTAGAACACTGTCCCTCTCTTATGAACAGAACAAGTCATTGACAACAGTAGTGAGAACTCAGTAATGGAAATGATATATTCGCGCATCTTATAGGTAACTAACTTTACTATCCAGCTTCGCATTGGATTTACGTTGAACTTACGTTAACAAATATATTAACAATTATTACTATCCAGTTCGCATTGGATTTACGTTGAACTTACGTTAACAAATATATTAACAATTATTACTATCCAGTTCGCATTGGATTTACGTTGAACTTACGTTAACAAATATATTAACAATTAAGAAAACTGCAGCTGAATTTCTACATACACCTGCAATTGGGAAAGTGGTACCTACATTTAATTCTGCAGCAACCTATATTTCAATTTAGTTGCTAATCATTTAATACATGTAGGTAACATATTTCTTTGTTTTGAATTTCTGATCATAAGAAACTGATTCCAGAAAAACGAAGTAGAAGTTCTAGTAGCTAGTCTGATCATTTAGCATGACCAGTAACTAGAATGTAGAAGATAGCCTCTTCATCTTCTTCTAACGTTTTCAGACATCGTCTCGCCCGAATGGTTACCGGGGCCCAAATTGGGGTGTAAAGGATAAAACCACTGTTACCTGCCATGCATGTCGTAAGAGGCGACAAAGGAGGTTGAGGGTGGGGCTAGCTACCCCACACCGTAAAAAGCACTAGATGGCTACAGAACGGAGAGTGAACCGAGTAAACGCTGGCTGAAACCGGACACATCGCCAAAGGATAAGCACCAGAACTCCAAATGGTGCTGAAGATGTGATGTAAAACACACCAATGCTAAGGCTGCATGTATCAGCTTTTTACATGAATAGAATTTATGGGGAAGTCTGGTACATCGGTCTGGCAGTGATCGTGAGAGACATCGTCGTGTATACCTCTAAAGCAGTTAGTTCTCAACTGGAATCTATGTACACTTTCAGATAGCTTGAACTGACATAGGTGTTGACCATGCGGGTTTCCTCTGTTCACTTCATATTAGATATTCTTTCAGCCTACGTGTCTCCTGTCAACTTACTTATGCCACATGTGCATATGTCAGTAGAACCTATTAGAACCTAACGAAGATATACACAACATAACACTATTTCGGAATCATCATCATCATCATCAAGTAGCCTGTCCTTTCCGTCATTTCCTACTTTAATGCAATGTTGTGAAAGCCAAGGAGAACTACTTGTATAACCACATGATAAATCTTATATATTAATTTGCCCAACCGAGTGGTTACCGGGGCCAAATTTGGAGTGTAAAGAATAGAACCACTGTTACCTGCCATGCATCGTAAGAGGCGACTAAGGAGCTTTGGCTGAAATCGGATGCACGTGTCCTAAACGTGTAGAAAGAAGTCTATGCGTTTAAGGCCTACCAAACCAATGTGCAACGTATACACGTTCTTGGCAAAGATCAAACATATCACAAAGAGTGATTAAAATTAGTCGTAAAGAACGAACGCAAAGAAGAAGAGTATCATTTGCTAAATCTATTGCGAAATCATACCGTCTAGTAATTGAAGAATAAATAATGTTAAAAGCTCCATCTAGAATCCAGAATCGATATTTGTAAGCATTTTTAGCTGGTATCGCTTATGTTTACAAATCATACCCTACGGCTGCTACAAGTTTATATTTCTCACGATTATTTGCTTATTTCTTTCATATTTGAGATCACCGTCATGCTTTAAAAAAAAATCAAGACTACACAAAACGATGACAGTGTCGTGTGAAACGAAAGTAAGTAAGGTTATTCTTCTTATTTTTCATTGAGATAAACACTTTTCTACTTCTTCTTTGCGTTCGTTCTTTACCACCAATTTTAATCACTCTTTGTGATATGTTTGATCTTTGCCAAGAACGTGTATAAGCTGCACATTGGTTTGGTAGGCCCTAAACGCATAGACTTCTACACATTTAGGACACATGCATCCGATTTCAGCCTCCTTAGTCGCCTCTTACGACATGTGTGGCAGGTAACAGTGGTTCTATTCTTTACACCCCAAATTTGGGCCCTGATAACCACTCGGGCGGTAGATAAACGCTTTCAATTAGGATGTTGTCATTAGACGCAATTAATGTATTTGTACACTTTTAAAAAAATGTGTTATTGTTGCTGTTGTTGTTCTTCTTCTGCGATCAACTTCTTTTATTCAGAAATGTAAACGGAGATACGAATTGACTTCGTGAATCAAGTGATAACCAAGTTGTAGTTTAAATCAGAGTAAGATATAAGAAGCTAGTCATGAACAAAACATGATGCTCATATGTGGACTTTCTAAAGCTGAATATTACAGCACATTGTGATATTTAATGTAGTATGTTCCAATGTGTTGTGGGTTCATTTAACGGACCCGACGCTCCACATGTGAGAAAAGGATTTGGCTCTTCTGACTTTTGCATACTTGGGTAAACCAAAGGAGAAGTGACATGTACCACTCACACCTTGCGGTTTGCAAAGGATACGATAATTTTAATTTCATGATCCATTTAATTGGTCACATAAAACATTTTCTAACGTTATCCTGGGCTGTGTACTAACAAATATCTACACTAACATAAGCATGAGTACACATCTTGAACTGGAATAAGTTGACACATAAAACAAGATCCTGGGAAACTATAGAATTGTCCAACAAGGAAGGTGTACAGCGACCGTTATGGCTCTCGCTGTACATGGACAGCCTAGTCGTATAACCTAACGTTTTTAAGACGACCAACTAGCTATCTTTGCCGTGCATTTCAACAGCATCAGCATGGAAAATGAGATCCAATTCTTCTTCTTCGTTTTTCCTGCCAGTGGTTAGTTAGGTTAGTAAACATGATATCTCTATGAGCGCTATGGTGCGGCGCATGTCCTCCGTCCTACCGTACCATTTGGTTTTCTTCAGGTGTGTAAACTGATCATATCTGGAGTCTCAAGTTTGTATAGGCGAGGCATGCCTGCAATATATTTCTTCTTCTTTGCGTTCGTTCTTTACGACCAATTTTAATCACTCTTTGTGATATGTTTGATCTTTGCCAAGAACGTGTATACGTTGCACATTGGTTTGGTAGGCCCCTAAACTCATAGACTTCTACATGCTTAGGACACGTGCATCCGATTTCAGCCAAACCTCCTTAGTCGCCTCTTACGACATTCGTGGCAGGTAACAGTGGTTCTATTCTTTACACCCCAAATTTGGGGACCGGTGGCAATATATTTATTATCACAAAGATACAAATCCGTTTCTCTCCAACTGTGAATTTCTTGCACATGCGACTCCTGAGCCTGTTATGACTAGTCCCGGGCTCTAACTATTGAGGTCTGGTGATCTCATGGGGGAAAGTTTATCGGATCAATTTGGTTATTGTCTGCGTGATTTCTACTTCATTGTCTCATACTATCTGCCTTGATATGTGTCTTGCATTTTAGGTGCTATTAGTCTGATGTTGACTGTTCCAATGTCGCACATTAGTTATCATGGAAGCCAGCTGTCATTTCCTACTATAATGCAATATTGTGGAAGCCAAGGAGAACTACTTGTATAGAGCTACATGACAAAGCTGATATAGTCATTTTCTTGGGGTCTATGTGGTTAAGTGGTTAAACCCTTTGCCTTGTGAGTCGAAGGTCTTGGATTCGAATTCGGACCGCGCCGTTCTGTTCACGAGTGCAGATTTTTTCCCCGAGAACCCTAGAATTGTTGCTGGAGCTACGGAGTTCGTGCTTTGTGCAATAATCTCGGCAAGTGGCGTGTCATTTCTGCTGAGAGGGACCGAGTCATTTGAGGTAAAACCCGGTGCAATGAAGTCAATCCTTCGGCTTTAAAACCCCTTTAAGTCATTTTCTAAATCTATTTTTAAGCAAAAACCTTTTTTCTTTTGTATTTAAAATCACTCACTTGAAACGAACACACATATCCACAGAAACATACACATTTAACATATGTACACATATTATTCATAGTTAGCTCAATTATCTTGTAACGAGTTCATAAATAGATTCGATGTTTTTCAAAATACACAACAATGCAATGGTGGTTTTTTAAGAACTAGCTGGTTATAATTTGGAAAAGATGGGCGTGACGAGAAAATAAGGGCCGTGGTTCAATTCTACTATGCGGCAACTGTTTTTTTTTTCTGGGAGCCACATATACCTGTCTACTTATTTATCATGCTCATTTGGCCCTGCTGTTTCCTTTCAGGTTCTTATAACTTGTTATTCACTGATAATGAAAACCAGCTTCTGGACGGACACTAATTCATATAGTAATGTACTATTTTCGAGCATGTCAGTTGTAGCACAAATACACTGAAGAAACTCAGTTTGCTCCAATTCTTAAGTCAGCACTCAAGAACAAAAACACAAACAAAATCATCTAATATGGAAATTCACAAAGTTTATTACAGAGCTAAAAAATCTCTCTTTCTTAAAACGTCGCACAATATCGTTAAATTTAGATTCACCAGTGAGCTATTAATATCGAGACGCCAAGAGGAAGACGATTAAATCGGCAGTTTTATTACCCAGATTTCATTGAGCATTCCAATTAGGCACCAAAGGTGCAGAGGTTGCGGGTTATCCATTGTCGTGAACAAATAGAGATTCGCTTCCAATGGGTGGTCGCTGAACACATCAAATTTGTAGCTTTAATTCTTATTTCCTAAGGAATATTAAATGTGGACAACCGCTGTAGAAAATATATTTTTTCTATATACTATACACCTTATGTCGCTTCATTAAATTTGTATTTGGATATAATCAACCTGAGGTATCTAGGATCTGGAAAAGTTTGTGTGAATTACATCATTATTAAATGACATTTCCTGAGCAAAACTTTGCCACTTCTACAGTCCTTCAAAATGTATCTCTCTCATAGGCCTCTGCAGCCGTCACGTTCAAACCATCAGTTACATCCTGAATCCATCTTCTACGTCTTCCTCTTCTTTTCTTTGTCGGTATGCCTCCTTCCATGATAGTCTTTTCCAGCCCTTCATGTCTTTTTATATGTCCAAAATATCTCTTTTTTCTCTTTCTTATTTGTAGCATCAACCAGTTTTCTTTGATTTTGAGTTTTTTCTGGATAGATGTATTTGTTCTCTTCTTTGACCAGGATATACGGAGGACTCTTCTGTAACACTTATATTCAAAAAGCACATATATATTTTTCCACTGATTTATTAAATGTCCATACTTCACACCCATACGTTGCCACTGGAAATATGCATGCTCTTAGTATTCTGATCTTTGTTTTCTTAACAGTGTCGTTCCATACTGTTTTTAGTTGTTTAATTTTATGTAAAACCATGTTTGTTCTTCTTTTAATTTCCTTCATCTCATTTCCATTTATCAAACTAAAAAAAATCACATAATACCTACACAATGTGCTCGCCTCTCATGCCAAATATATCAGGTTTGCTCTCTTGTGAAGCCATCTGGATATTTTTCCAGATCCCTGATCTCATTGTAGGTGAGATCGAGTTCCTAGTCCTATCAGAGACGGATGATAAAACGTAGGTCCCATGTTCAAATTGAGAATGGGAAAGAACCTTAGACAGTTTAAAAATTGAGAAGAGCAGGCTGGAAAGCCGCTGCCCATGCAAAATTCTTTAGAAAAGATTATAAATAAATTTCCTTGAAAAATATCTTCACCATCTTCAAAGTTACATTGGGACCCTTAGCGGTGCTACTGAGTTCATACACTGTAGTTGAGATCTTGCTGTGTAAGAAAGAGATCGGAGCATACATGGTTATTCACAGAAGTACATTGATGATGGTCCCATCAATCAATCAATCAATCAATCAATCAATGAAAAAGGTGTCCTAAAAATAAACATCTTCCTGTTTTTGAGTTGCCTGGTCAACAATGAAGGATCGTGTGATCCCACCAGAGTTTATTTTCCTTGTGGTGTAAACAAGTTAAGAACCCATAGCTGTACACGAAGCTGTTTGTAAAGGAAGGAGAATACTTGGTCTTCAAACTTCATTTCTATTTTTGTCTAGCAGGATTTGTACAGAGCTTCCTCAAAATAACAAGTCAGCGGCCATAAAGATAAGCAAACAATTCCCAGAACTGACAAGAACCCGATGACATAGTTGATTAACAGCATAACAAAGGAATTCAGTAGAAGTCATGAAATCAGAGAAATATCTGGTCAACCACTAGTGACAACTGTTATAAGAAAGAGAAGATGGAGATATGTTGGACACACTTGAGAAGAAATGATCAACGAATATCAAAGCAGGCATTGAAGTGGGATGCAAAGGTTCAAGAAAGAAGGGACGACCTAACGAGACCTGAACGAACTTTGCTGAGAATGCAAGAATATCGGTCTCCGCTCCATCGAGGAGATTGAGTGAGTTGCCTTGGATAGAGCGGTATGAAGAAATTACTTGCAGGCCCATGAACTATAACGGTACGAGAGGAATTATTATTGCTTTAACAAAGGTAACGAAAACAGACCTTTGTTAAAAACCTGAATATAAGAACCTGACGAACATCAAAACGAATCAAAAGAAGAGGTCAACAGGTCAACTAAATATACGTGAATAATGTCAAATACAACAGACCCAGAATTCAAATATCTCGGTATATTCACAGCAGATGGAAAGATGGACAGAGAAATCAGACTAGATGCCAGAGGCAAATGCAGTGACATACCACTGTACCTATTAAAACATCCAAGCATTAACATGGCAGTCAAACGACAACTGATAAACTGCATATTTTCAATTCTGCTATAGTGCAAACATGGCCTGACTAAGACAAAAAAAAAGATTCAACATGTGAATGAGATGTCTCGAAGCGTCAACGTTACAGGCGAGATAGGAAACGAATATCAGAAGCATCGTTGTATATACATGCACATACATGAAGCAAGATTCAAGTGGTTCGGCCATTTAATGAGAATGGAACCAATTTCTACCATCACGTGCCTATAATAATCGACACTCAGGCACAGAGCACGAGGCAGGCCAAGAACACGATGGATAGATAACTTCAAGTCCTGGAAGCAGAAATGGATCAACGTCAAGCGCAACACACCTGGACAAGATAGGAAACTAACCTCCCCACGAGCATACTTACAGGCCTATGAAATATAAGATAAGATAAGATATATGATAGCAGGTCAAATTTAAACCAGAACAAATTATCATGAAAATAATTAAGAAACTACTAGAACGAACATTAACGAACTACAAACCAAAAAAAAGAAGAAGAAGATATCAAACCTTATGTTAATTTTCATTACAATTTATGTAACAAAATCATATTTATAACTTGTTATTATTAGATCGAACACAACCCCGACAACCCTGGAGACTAATGTCTAATAAACATTAATTTTTATAGATGAGTTACGGGTACAATTTTGGAAATAGAAATCTTAACTTTATAGTATCACGTCGTCTGAGTTGCACTATATGACAGTGTCAGACCGGATTGGTCACAGTGGAGGTTTTCAGAGCTAACTAATTTCATTGCAATCCTCTAGAGCGCACTTATTATTCTAGTATTAGCGGAATACCGTTGAGAAAACATTAAACTACGGTGCCACTGAAACCTGCCCAGCTGCGGTTCGACATGACTAAATAACCGCCTTACGTTTCCCCTGGACAATCATTTTCTTAGCCTAGATATACAATGTTGACTTTACAAACGGGATACTTGGACACGTGACCCTTGCTTTATGAATGACTACGCTCCATGTTGATCTGTTTCAACATCGCCAGCCCCTGTTAGAAGAGTATAGTACGTTACGAAAGAAGTGCGTGTTTCAAATTCGGTATGAGTGACATTAGATTGTACAGAACTGTTTGAGAACAGAAGTAAAAACGATAAAAAAACAATACATAATGTGAATTCAAGATAGAAACACAAACTGGACACAAGATAGAGAAACCTCCAACTGATAGTAAATACAGACACGTAGGAGAGGACACACAGACAAAAAACCAGTACAGCTGGAAGCTAAAATTGAAAGTAGTGATGGACTAGACATGTGTTAAAAAAACAACAAAACACAATATCAATAAACATGCGATTAACTGGAACCCGTCGGAGAGGAGACGAATGAGGAAACTACGCAATATCTTGCAAAAACATTAGCAGATGCGTTAAGAAAGTGAGAATCTCATTGGTAGAAGCGGAAAATACTTTGCATAATATAATCCGATGGAGTGCTATAGTTGCAGACCTATATTCCACAGGGAACAATACGATTCTGTTATAGTAATAACATTTCTAAAACTTGACTGTTGGTTTGTGTTATTGTTATTATTTCTGTTGTGGTTAAAGTGAGAACTAAAGCCGAAGGATTGACTTCATTGCACCGGGTTTTACTCCATGTGCTCGGCCCCTCTCCGCAAAAATGGCCCGCCACCTGTCGGAAGTATTGCACAGAGCAAAACTCCGTAGCTCCAGCAACAATCCTACCATAACAATAATAGACTTGGATATCATATCCTTTCACCCCACAATTATATATCTTACCTCTGGATGCGTTTATGTTGCAATATATACTGAGCAAGCCGGTATAAAGTCTTTGCGTCATATTAAAAGTACTGCGAGCCAGTTATATCAGCTCATAAGGATGAACGGGTTTAATAACAAGATGATGTATTAAACAACAATAATATACGAGTATATTACTTATTGTCCCTGGGCACGGAGGAGTTAGGGGTATTGAATGAGCTGACAGATTGGCTGGTATGGCCACGGTATCAAAGGGAACTGCAATGGACCGAAATGACATTCTTAACGCAATGAGAGAGTCTTTTCGAAGAGAAGAATTTCAGGGTTGTGAGACCCACTAGCTGTTCAGATTGAGAGAGATAGGTATCAATATTGGTGCGGCCCGTAAAGAACCACACACCAAATATGCAAAGAGACTGATTAATCAACATTGAACTGGCGTGTTAGGCCGCTGGACGCTGCTAGATTTGTTGAGGCGAAGATCGGAGCACCTATGGACAAGTCCGAAGTGCTATAATGATAGTCCTCTGATAACTGCAAATATATTAAACATCAAGAAGAAGTGCTGTAGAAGAAGTATATATAAACAAATATATGCGCTGCTCTGTTAACTTTATCACTTTGAATGATTGGTTATTGGTTACTAAACTGACGTCATTGCACTCCGGGCAGACCCATAGATGCTTAGTCTCCCCAACAGATATCGAAGAGTATGCGTACTGATGGTTCCGTGGCTCGCTGATTAAACACACCTCTCACTCTGTCTCTCAGACATCCAGTTCGACTTGAAAAACGGGTAACTCCAAACTGCTTAAATCGCTTGATCGATTCAACATCGATCCTAGTGTCCTCATCCAACAGAGAGTCGCGAAGAGACCGAAGAATATCCCCCTTATCCATCTTCAACTCCCCAACAATCGATGCTGTTGATGCAAGCCTGTCCGCTCTCTCATTACCGTAAACACCCGCATGCCCAGGACAGTATATCCACGTAAGCCGCTGGAGGTTAGAGATTTCTAGAGACGACAGCCACTCATACCGAAACCTGCCCTTCTGGATCTTGTGAAGCATCGACTGAGAGTCAGATACAACAACTCCCCAGTAGATGAAGTCCCAGAAATCCAATGGAGGGCAGCAGTAACGGCCTCAACCTCCATCCTCATACTAGAAGTAGTTGTCCTGTACGCCCCACTTCGCTCTGCAACAACCCTACCACAATGTTGAGAGAACTTTGAATGAATTTCCTTGTGATATCTGCATTGTTTCTCATATGTGTCATATTATTATATTTGTCTTTTTATACCTTATCTGCAGTTCAACATTTGATGCTATGGATAAGTTCTCTGTGTTTTTTTGTGTTTGTTTTTTTTGTGTGTGTGCATATCTTGGTTACGCCTACTTTGTGTAAAAACTCATTTTCGTTACACGTTTTTTGAAATATTTCAGAAAAATCAAGAAAATTCCATTCTTTGGAAAATCAGATCATGTTTTCTGTAAAATTATAGATACGAAAATTGTAAGGACAAGAAAAATACCAGACATCATGAACAAATTCACTGCAATACATCGATTATAGAGAAAACTGCTGGATAATGTGGGCAGGAATTTCCCTACAAACTAGATAAATGTATGAGAGGAATCGGTTTTTCTATTAGCAATAACATAACGCAAGAAATATGTGACATATCGTGTTTCGTTCTCTAATGGTGAAAACAAGTATGACAAATATATTACAGAGCGCATTTATCTAGCAGCGAAAATAACATAAAAATATGTTACATAGTGTTTCTCTAATTTTGAAAACAAAAACGAAAAACATATAACAGTGCACACTTATCTACCAGCGAAAACGATATGATATAACGAATATATGTAAAAACGAAAACAATATACGAGAATTTTGTGACATTCGACGAAATTGCTATACGTGTAACAAAAAAAGAAAAAAGCACACGCCAATTTTCTATGCACGATAACGAACATCATTAAAGCGAAAAAAAATATAAATTTACTTTTTCTTATTTTTTTCCTTGCGGTCGCCCGCTACGAATTCAGACGATATTACGTTTCTGATTTTTGCGTAAAGTCTTGTTTCCTTATTATCAGTGTCCCCCGCTGTACAGGCGTGCCTTCTACGCCTTCAAGAGGTTCAAATATAAGCTGATATTTACAAGATATGACTGAAATTCCCCATTATAGAATAATTGTTATCAAACATATCGACAGCTTCTTCTTCTTCTCTTCCTCTATTAGGCCTAGCCTCAGTGAGATGTTGGGGAAGGGGCGATGAGACAATGATCTTCAGTGCTTTTGTTCTGGTACCAGTTCACAAAAATTAAACAAATTGATCAATTTAGGACCGACATCTAAGATCTAACGTGAGACATATTGTTAAAGTACTTACAAACTACTCAACTATTTTTTGTCAAATTGACAATGAAATAAAAATCGTGGCATATCCTAAAGCACGTACCCATCAAGCACAGTAAACGAGTCGTTAATTTTCAAGACACAACTTATACGTTCAGTAGTTTGCCATTGCTTTCTGAACGATAAGGTCTATTTTTACCTTTTATAAAAATCCGACGGAAACGAATTTGCTTCTAAATTTGCCCACTGTGGGGTTTGAACCAGATATGCTTGGGTTTGTTATCGAGCTCACTATCGCTTGAGCTACAGTCGCTCACAAATTGATAATAGCAACAGTAATAAAGTAAAGTCGATATACCTAATGCTATTAAGGACACATTTTCACGAAGGTGCTAAAATCTGGTTAATTTTCAGAGATATGTTGGCGTTTCTTTTTACGCTCTAGCGTAGCTTGTGTGGTATTTATTTTGTTAATTGCATTGTACAGTTTTTATCTTGCATGTCTTATGTACTGTGATGTTTCTGAATGTCTTTGTAAGCTTGATGACATTAAGCAACAAAAGGGCAAAGTTGCCCGATACAGTGGATACAAAGCAAAAGGCCAGCCACCCAAAAGGTGGATCTCAGAGATAACAGAGGCGACGAAAGACATTGCTTATGAAGCGCACACATAAACCCGTTCTAGAAATCTCTTCTTACCCTGAAGCTGTGAGGCAAATTTAGGACTGGAGGAAGAAAAAAATGACAATGCACATAGATACACTCACTCCAGGTGTCTCCTTTTCAACCTGATTCTGATATGATTATACAATAGATAAATAGATGGATGGTTGGTTGGATGGATGGATGGATGGATGGATGGTTGGATGGATGGATGGTTGGTTGGTTGGATGGATGGATGGATGGATGGATGGATGGATGGATGGTTGGTTGGTTGGATGGATGGATGGATGGTTGGATGGATGGTTGGTTGGATGGATGGTTGGTTGGATGGATGGTTGGATGGATGGATGGATGGATGGTTGGTTGGATGGATGGTTGGATGGATGGATGGATCGATGGATGGTTGGATGGATAGATGGTTGGATGGATCGATAGATGGAAAGAGGGATGGATGGAGGGAAGGATGGATGGAGTGATGGATGGATGAAGGGAGGGAAGGAAGGAGGGAGGGAGGGAAGGAAGGAGGGAGGGAGGGACGGATGGGCGGGCGGACGGACAGACAGACAGACAGGCAGACATATATTTAGTTGTAATTTCACATGTAAGTCTAACATTCTGAATTAGTTTAACTGTAATTTCAAGTATATCATGTTGATTTAATTTAACTGTAATTTCAAATGTAGCATGTCGATTTAGTTAAACTGTAATTTCTTGTGTATCATTTTGATTTAGTTTATCTTAGTTTCCGGTGTACCATTCGTGATGTGGTTTATTATTAACTTTAATAGTTTCTCACTCTCCAAGATTAGCCTACAGGGAACAGTTGAGGGTGGAAGAAGGAAAGGAGGGCAGAGAAAATCCTGGTTTGACAACATTAAGAGCTGGTCAGGGCAGAGCTTCACCACATTCTCTCGAGGAGTTGAAGACAGAGACTCATGGCCAGTGCCGGATTAGGCTAGCGCGGGGCCCGTAGCAAATTTTAGCGCGGGCCCTAGGTTTTGTATGATAATAAAATAAAACACAACTTTTACAAACAAACTTGTCTCGATTTAATGTGAGCAAATTTAGAGATAGCACTAGACAAATCAATTTCTCTAAGTAAATTACATTCAATGTTCATTAAGGTGACGTTATTTAGACGATCTTGTCCCATCCTGTTTCTTAACTCACTTTTTATACACTTTAATGTTGAAAAGAACGTTCTCCGCTGCAGTTAGTAATCATTAAAGACAAGTAAATTCGTAAGACTATTTCTACATTTGGGAAACACGACTCTAATGAATTTTCCTTTACAAGTTTATTAAATTGCAGTTCAAGAGCCTCATGCTTTTCGTTGCTAATAGCAGCAGCTACATTAGTTTTACAGCAGTAGACGACTAAGATGGTTGGGACATGTGAGAAGAATGGAAACTTGCCGCATACCAAAACAAATGTTGTTCTGTGAACTTTTGGAGGAGAAGAGGCACCAGGGCAGACCACTGCTCAGATATAAAGATGTCTGCAAAGCCTCAATGAAAAACTTTTCTATAGATCCCAGCACATGGGAGGGACTAGCTGATGACAGAGTTGTGTGGAAAGCCAAATTACGGAAGGGCGCAGAGTCTTTTGAGAAGAGACTTATATACGAGCTGAACGACAAGAGAGAAAAGCGAAAACTCAGAAGTTGTCACAGTAAAACACTTGCCTATTGACCGTTTGTAAAGATGAAAAAGGCCATATACATTAGTTTTAAGAAGTTCAATGAACTGCATAAGTTAGTCGCCTAGGCTTTCTTCCAAATCCTCTTGGTAAGAGCTGACAATATTTGGAGTTCTTTTCAAGATCTCTTCCTCTGTAATAGATTTTAACTGCCGGAGTATTCCAAATACACCAGTCACTCTATGGTACAGCCTAAATCAATAACTTTGCAAACAAAACAGAACAGTTGTCCTTTAGTTTCTGTATAACACAACCAATCTCTCACGTGAGTTTTGTTTGTTGGTGTATGTGTGTACGAGTATATGAAAAACGACTTTCGACAAAATCGTGGATTGTTTGAAGTTGTTTGGTCATTCACCAATATCGTTGGAGTACATTTTACTTTCGTTGTGTTTTTGGCTTGTAGATGATGTTGCTACATTAGAAGCATGTGCTGTGCTTTCTGCCTCTCTTGGCTTGAAGATGATATGGCTAAATTGGGAGGACTTGCTGTACATTCGATTTCAGTTTGTCTTGTGAAAAATGTGGCTAAATCGTGAAGAGTTGCTAATCTTAATGGTAGTATTGGTAATGATGCTGCTTCTATAGCACTGCTTTCATCTACTACACAGTGGGACACGTCTTCTGTATTTTCTGCTTCGATTTCGTTGGATTCAGCACCATCACATACGACATTTAAAAATTCAGACAGCTTGCGTGTTTTTGATTAACATCTGGTTATTTTTTCCATTTTCATCTGTCACATAGGCGCGGGCCCCCCTAGAAGCGCGGGCCCGTAGCATTTGCTACTTCTGCTACTAGGCTAATCCGGCGCTGCTCATGGCGTGTTTTTTGAGCTGATGTCTCCACAGTGACACCCTACGACCCTAACGGGTAGATATATTATTATATATATTATTAATAGTTTATTTTTGTGCAGTTGTGCTTAAAGTTTAAAGTATAAATTAAATTGTATATTTTGTTTTAATTGTAGTATACAAAAGTCTATCTCTCTCTCTATCTTTGCCTTTTACCCGGATTGAGGCATAGGCCCACAACCAACTCATGCCAAGTCTTCCGATTCTCTAGCTATCTCCTGCAGCTCCCTCCAGCTCTTCTTTATATTGTTGATCTCCGCCTGCAAATCTCGTCTCCATGTATTTCTCGGCCTCTCTTTTTCGCTATCCCTGCGGGTTCCAGGCAAGGACCTTTCTTGTTATATTCCCTCCGGTTTTCGCAAAGTGTGTCCTATCCAGCGCCAGCGTCTTTTTAACCTGTTCGTTCACTGGAATCTGTCTTGTTCTCTCCATAAGTTCCTCATTTGTGACCCTATCATACCATCTTATTCCTCTATTCTGGCAGACACCAGTTGATGAATGTTTGCAATTTATGTGCTATTATTTTAGTTGTTCTCCATGTTTCTGACCCATACAGTAGAACTGCTTTAACATTAGAGTAAAAGAAAAAAAGTATATACTTTTGTAATATTTCTAACAAAATATCACTACTCTAAGTTTAGTTATAATATAATTTGGTCTATTTTTGTATAATGTAAAGCATAATTTGGTCTACTCTAATGTCCACTCTTCGAAGAACCATCCAACAAGAAAGTAAACTATTGGGATGTAAAACCATACAAAATCTCCAACTGCTAGCAAAGAACCGTATCACATGGAGATCTAAAACCTCTGCCCTATGTGCCGCCTTTGGCACGAAAGAACAAACTAACTAATGTCCATTACTGCATTATTACAAAACATCTATCTACAAACTTACACATACCATCCTTTCATCTTTTGGTCGTTCCCTACAAATTCCACCAATCCCTTAGTTTACGCAACTTAGTCATTCATAGTACTCATCTAAGTACCTAATTAAACACACACATTCTTGTATATATTCATCACCAAATATTACAACTATTAACTTCTCCACTAACTATATATGTACGTATTTACAAACGCATTACATCTTTTCAATGATACATTTTCGTTATATTTTTTCATCTTTTTTTCTATATATATTTCTTCCAGTCTCAGTCATAAATTTCATCCTTTATGTCTTTTGCTAACATAAACAAAGCGCACTGTTAGCTGTGTCTGGTTTAGCTAAATGCGTTCACTATTTTCCTTTGCTACAAAACGTAATCATTCATTTAACCCTTTCACTCACCCCCCAGATTTACGGTGTTCGTGGCACCGAACCGAAGGGTTACGATGTCCATGACACCGAGCCGAAGAGATGACAGCTCAAGTGCTTCTGGATCGGAAAAAAACCCTTTCACTTCGCAATTGTATATACGTCTGGGTGCATTTATAATGCATTGCAAGACAGGCACTGTTTTGGAACACGCAGAAAAACAGGAGTAGGGGAAGGTCTAGACAGACCTGGAGAAGATAGCTGGAGGCTGATATTAAAGGATAGATAAAATATGGAAATAAATGGAAGGGATGGCAAGTGAGAGGAAGTTGGGAGTTGAATGGTGAAGAAGAAGAGCATTTAAAATGAAATGTTTACTGAAATAGCCTGTGTACTGGCTTAGCGTTGTCGTAACAAATATAACGAGCCGATACATCGGTACAGAAGATGGAAGGGGTTTAAGACTGGAATGTAGACGTGTTCACCATTACGTCTGTTTGTTATGTACTGGATTAAAACCTCTTTAAGTAGAGACACGCCCTTTCAACCTAAGGACCGCCCAAGTGGTTACCGGGGCCCAAATTTGGGGTGTAAAGAGTAGAACCACTGTTACCTGCCATGCATGTCGTAAGAGACAACTAAGGAGATTTGACTGAAATCGGATGCATCTGTCCTAAACGTGTAGAATTCTATGCGTTTAGGGGACTTACCAAACCAATGTGCAACGGATACACGTTCTTTGCGAAGATCAAACATATCACAACGAGTGATTAAAATTGGTCGTACAGAACGAACGCAAAGAAGAAGAAGAACCTAAGGACGATATTTTTATTGGTTATATCAGAACGTGTGGGTCAACAGACATGAAAAAAAAAAGAATTGACTTACTTGGACGGCCGTCTGAAAAGCGAGGAAAAACACAAACGGTAAGCAGGTTTTCACGCAAACATCAGCCAGAAGCACCATACCAGGCTACGCCTGAATTCATAGTTGGCGAACGCAGAAGAAGAAGAAGTACTCACTTGGAGAATCTAATAGAAAATGAAAATAATTTGACGTAATCTGTGTACTACACATAAGTCAACTTGATCTGTTCAATTCAAGGGACACGCCCACATTTGTATTTTACAGTACTTCTACATAACAGAAATAATCACATTCAACAATGAGTATTAATCAAATGTAAAGTCAGTGTTGTTCTATGGCTCAGAAACATGAAGGACAACAAAAGAAACCACCAGAAAACTACAGACCTGTATAAATGGATGTTTATGTATAATAAATATCCCACTTCTGACACCAAATTGTTAACGGACTCCTTGTAGAATTGACATATAAGGTACAGCTGATGATGTATTGATGGTGGTAATGAAGACAGCCACTGTATACACAAGAAGTCTACGATATATTAACACAAGGCTGGCATTACATGCGTTATATACATTTTATTCACCATGCTTGACAACACGTCTTCACATGGCAAAAGGTTCATGTCATCTTCTTTTCTATGTTTTGTTTTCTCTGGCAACAGTTACTCAATCGTCACTAACTACACAAAAGCGTCATGTCTCGTAATTATGTGTTGCACTCCTACTCAGAGAGTACAACACATAGTCTAAACTATATAATATCTAATACTACACTAACTATCTGGCTAATTGTCTGTTCCTCGGCTGCCACCTGGGGGAAGGGAGGGGGAGGAGGACTGGCTATCGTAGCTACCCTCTACAGAAGGACTGAGATGGAATGATAAGATTACAAACTCAGAGAAAAACTAAGCAGATACGAGTAGAGAAAGAGCTAAGGAAGAGACGCTGGCGATGGATAGGACATATATTGAGAAGACCGACCGGAAACATTGGAGACAGGCACTTTTTGGAACCCTCAGGAAAGAGGAGTAGGGGAAGGCCTATGAATACCAGGAGAAGATAGCGGAAGACTAATATAAAAAGGATAGGTAAAACATGGAAAGAATTGGAGGGTATGGCAGGAGAGAGCAAGAGCTGGAAGAAATTTGCTAAAGACCTGTGCTCCGTTGGGAGTTGAAAAGTAAAGCAGAAGAACAATTCGTATTAGTGCAAGAGTAAACAATTGTTCACTGTAATAAAGAATTAGTTATTAAATAATTGTGTGGGCTTATATAAGTTATAATTTCTTGGTTATAATTCAATGAATTCTCTTTAATACTAAAACTCCTTTAATTATATCACCGTAGTGTGTTTTATTTAAATATGTGGATTCTCTATAATTTTATGATTTTTAGTGTGTTTTTTTTTGGGGGAATTTGCATTGTACATCGAAATGTGTATAATCTTACAAATTGTTCATGTATTATAGTTCAGAAAGAGAAAATTGAGATATTTTGGACATATAAAAAGACATGAAGGGCTGGAGAAGACCATCATGGAAGGAGGCATACCGGCAAAGAGAAGAAAAGGAAGACCACCGAGAAGATGGATTCAGGATGTAACTGATGGTTTGAACATGACGGCTGCAGAGGCAGGACATCTGGCCTATGAAAGAGAGAAATTCCGGAGGACTGTTGGGGTGGCAAAGTTCTGCTCAGGACAAGCTATTTGATGATGATGATTATTGTTCAATTGGTTGACGTAATTTCCGTGGATTTTCCTTTAATTGCGTTTGTTTTCTTCAACTTTTAGTTATTTATGGTTTCATTTTACTGAATTATCCAATGCGCTAAATTGGTGTTATACTAGTGGCGGCTCGTCATTAAGGGCTAGTGGGGCCGGGTCCACCAAAAATAATGTGTAACGTGTATTTATTATTGTATAAATAAAAATATAACCTAAGCCAATACCATGATTTTTAACAAAAAATTTGTCTGGCCCCACCAGCAAAAATTAGCACGAGCCGCCACTGGTTATACCTATTAACCTACTACAAAGAATTTGTATGACATCTTCTTCTTCTATTTCGAACGCTTCATATCGACGACTTGTTAAGCCACTTTTTTGTGATTTGTAGTAGGCCAGCACATCTGATTTTTGCAACGCTTTTTATTTACTAGGATAGCTTCCCTAGCCCCTACCTCAATCGCCTCTTACGACATGCCTTGTAGGTCACAGTGTTACTATTCTTTGCTCCCTTCGAGCCCCGACAACACACGTCTGACATCTAGAACACTAGTTTATATATATTTAGTAACTTAGTTGTTAGAAAAGTAACGCATGTTGTTATATTGAAATGCACTGGTAGGGGGCAAACTCCTCCCACGAACAAACTAGTAATTGGAATACATTGTCTCAGAGATAATAGCAAAATGCCACGCATTGACATACACATTTTATCTACCAAAAACATTCACTAACTGGTAACTACGCGACATTCTTTCTGCAGCGTAACCCGGGAACTATGTGACCTTTCTACGGTTAAGTAGATAAGAGTGGTAACCCCTGCAGGGAAACGTTCAACATGGTAGACCAGGTCTATCTCCAGGAGAGTTCTCGTACTTTCCCCAACAACCGCTTACTTACTGTGTCATTCGTGATAGCGATTTCTGTTGCATGGTACAGAAGTGAGTTTGTTGATCTTTGAAGCGGTAAATAAATGTAACTGAATATTGAACAATGTTAAGTGAGAATGAGAGTCCTGTAACGTTGCGGAGATCACATATTATTTTATGAGTGTCAACAATTGACATTGAATAAACAAACAGGAAAAAGTTGTACTACATCAGTAGAAGGGTATTTGAGAATAATTATTAGGGCTACTACAATCAGGGGATTATAACAATCGACAATATAACCCCAGGGCATGAAGAAGATCGAAAAGCTGATGGATACATAATGTAACAGAGATTCTACGACAATATGGAATTGCATATGCAAAACATCTGGTCAAGATAGAAAGCTACGACTACCCACGACGCTTGAAGTTACATGTGGACTTGACACCATGGACAAATATAAACATTAGAAAATATGGAAAACTGATTACATTCAAAGTCTATTTGCTAATTGAATGCATCCTGACAAATAATAAATCTATTTTTGTTATCTGAAAGTGTTAACCACAGAGCAGCTCCATCGTGACTTCGGCAATGATATTGAATTCTACCCAACTCATAAAAACCCTGTACCAACATTTAGCTGTTTATAATGAGGATTGACCAAGCATGAATAATCTTGTCCGATAATTTTGACATATATTTCGTGTACTGCGTCGACTTTTATATAACGGTTTTAAATCAAATTGGGGATTTGTGTTACTAGAACTGAAGTCACTGCTGTTAGGTCGAGAGGATTATATAATCATGACTATTAAGTAGAGATTAAACTGAAAATACTGACAACATTGTACTGTACATTTGTATTTTTTTTGGCTCGTTCTACTATAAACAATTGTTATCTGTCTCTCTTTCTCTCTCTCTCTCTCTCTCTCTCTCCTACCGTATGACTTTTGTGCAATTTGCTTTTATTTAAATTGTGCTATGTCTGGTCAATTACTAGTAACAACTGTTATAAGAAAGAGAAGATGGAGATATGTTGAGAATATTCTGAGAAGATATGATCAATCATAAAGCAGACTTTGAAGTGGGAGGCAAAAAGTTCAAGAAAGAATGGATGTCCTAGATAAAACCTGAAACGAACTTTACTGAGAGAATCAAGAAATATGGGACGTATTTCCATATTAAGCGAGTTGTCCAGGATAGAGCGATATAACAAATTACTTGCAGGCTCTATGTAATGTATAACTCTACAAGAGAAGTATACTAATATATAAATATGTTTACATAAATTCTACAATATATGGACCTTTTCTTCACTGTATTTTCGAAAAAATCTTATCCCGTTTGGTTGGGCTCGCTCTCTCGATTGTTTCATGATGATAGGTTTGGTAAGAATTGAACTTAACTCTTTGTATCTTAAAGATGCCGGGACAGTTGCTTTACAGTCTAAACTCTTACATTTTTAACTGCTAGCAGTTCTTTGATGTTCTCAACTTGAACACTGTCTTACGTTTTATCGTCTGTTTCCGATAAGACTAGGCACTAATTCTCACCTAAATCAGAGATCAAAGGAAAATATCCCGATCTCTGGTTACCAATATATAACGAGTATTCAGTCTTTTCTCAAGGATTACTTCTTTATTTACATCCTTTATGTTCATGTTTACTTCTTTGATTTATATGCATGCATATAGTAGACCGAGAGCCGCGGTAGTGCAGTTGTTAGAGAACTCGCTTCTCATGGCTGGTGGTCTGGGTTCAACTCCTGCAGTGCGCGTGGAATTTTTCCCGACCGCGACGGTTCTCAGGTCGACCCAGCCTCAACTGGGTACCAGAGACATGCTCTGGGAACGTAAAGGCGGCTGGCGTGATGCTGACCACATCACCCATCGTGTGCCGACGGTCAATGAATAATACAGGCCTAACACTGTATTGCCTATATACCACGAGGTATGAAAGGGTTCCTTTAACTTTAAAAAAAAAAATATAGTAGACCGCAGAAGCGCAGTTGTTAGTGAACTTGCTTCTTATGCTATAGTTCCGGGTTCAATTCTACAGTGGGCGTAGAATTTGTTCCGATCCTAACGGCTCTCAGGTAGATCCAGCCTCTTGCCCGTGTGGTGCCGGGGCCCGCAAGGGAAAAACAGAATAGTACCACTGCGACCTACAATGTATGTCGTAAGAGGTGAATGATGTAAGATCTAAGGAAACTACACTAGTAATTAAACAGCATCGCAGAAATAGGATGTTCTAGTATATTTGTAGACGCATAACTAGCACAACGTACAATCGTTACTAGGCTCAGATCATATAGAAATCACACAAAGTTGTTAACAAGTGGTCGATATGGAGCGTTCGAAGAAGAAGATGACCCGGCCTCAATTGGCTACCTGGCGAAGCACTGGAAAATAAATACGGCTGGCGAGAAGTTGACCACATCACCCATCGTGTGCCGACGATAATCGAAACATACAAGTCTAACACCGTATTACACTATATACCATCTGGTATCAAAAGTGTTCCTTTTTTTATACAACAGACGTCATTGTCAAGATATTCATACACAACAGTTCTTCATCCTTGTATATTTTCAGTTCTTTATCCTTGTATATTTTTAGTTCTTCATCCTTGTATATTTTTAGTTCTTCATCCTTGTATATTTTTAGTTCTTCATCCTTGCATATTTTTAGTTCTTCATCCTTGTATATTTTCAGTTCTTCATTCTTGCATATTTTCAGTTCTTCATCCTGGCATATTTTTAGTTCTTCATCCTTGCATATTTTCAGTTCTTCATTCTTTTTTATTTTCAGTTCTGCCTGAGTGGTTACGGGCCAAATTTGGGTGTAGATAGAACCACTGTTATCTGCCACGCATGTCTAGAGGCAATTAGGAGGTTTGGCTGAAATCGAATGCATGTCCTAAACGTGTAGACGTCTATGTGTTTAGGGGCCTACCAAACATTGCACGTATACACGTTCTTGGCAAAGATCAAACATATCTTCAAGAGTGATTACAATTGGTCGTAAGGACAGACGCGAAGAAGAGAAGATTTCAGTTCTTCATTCTTTCTTATTTCCAGTTCTTCATTCTTTCTTATTTTCAGTTCTTCATTCTTTCTTATTTTCAGTTCTTCATTCTTTTTTATTTTCAGTTCTTCATCCTTACATATTTTCAGTTCTTCATTCTTTCTTATTTTCAGTTCTTCATTCTTTCTTATTTTCAATTCTTCATTCTTTCTTATTTTCAGTTCTTCATTCTTTCTTATTTTCAGTTCTTCATTCTTTCTTATTTTCAGTTCTTCATTCTTTCTTATTTTCAGTTCTTCATTCTTTCTTATTTTCAGTTCTTCATTCTTTCTTATTTCCAGTTCTTCATTCTTTCTTATTTCCAGTTCTTCATTCTTTCTTATTTTCAGTTCTTCATTCTTCTATTTTCAGTCTCATTCTTCTATTTTTCTTTCTTATTTTCAGTTCTTCATTCTTGCATATTTTCAGTTCTTCATTCTTTTTCTTTTATTTTCAGTTCTTCATTCTTCTTATTTTCAGTTCTTCATTCCTTTTTCATTTCAGTTCTTTTCATTCTTTTGCATATTTTCAGTTCTTCATTCTTTCTTATTTCCAGTTCTTCATCTTTGTATATTTTCTTACATGTATGCTTTTATTATATTTAAACATTAATGGTTGTTATTGCTTCATGCTTTCCAAATCTCCAAGCATTTATCATGTTAAGACATTGATAACAAATCGTATCAGTCTTTGATTATTTTCTTTGACTTGAAAATCAACTAGAAGATAGAAAGTTATTGATAAGATATAATAACTGTCGTTATTGATTATAGTACAGCTTTTTAGGGCAGCGTAGAACATGCGGTGTAGGCAAACCACGACACTTGGCAACAACCCGGTAGAAGTGTGACGGCAAAGTCAGAAAAGAAGAAGTAGGGCATGGGGAACGAGAGCTTGAGAAATTTAATTGCTGCATGGCTAGTGAAGTTGTTGCGAAACTGTTCAGATGTTTCTTTTATGCCCCCCTACAGAAACAAATCGCCGACAGGTATACGAGTAGGCTCAACAATCAAATTCGAACTGGTACGGTCAGTCGCTGAACGCTGTTGGAGATATTTCGAAGGAGATCGGAGCACCTATGGACATGTCCGGACTGCAATGAAGATATTCCAAACTGAAAGTGAAACAAATTCTTGGCTTTACTGATCTTGAAAATGGGTATCCTTGCTTGGAAGCCGAGATATAATAACAAACACACATAATTCAATAAACGAGCAAACGAATAGAACAAATAATGTCAAACAAAATAGTATATTCTTGAACGTGCATACAACACACGCAACAATAACATCAAGGGTGTTTTCTGTTTCTTCAAAGACAAATAAAAAAAAGAGTACAGATTAATTTGTTCACTGCTTAAAAAATTAAGGAAGCGTCACTTATAGACTGAGTTCTCTTGTGCAGCGTTTTCTATGCTTCACGAGACATCTGTAGAAAGACGAAGTCAAGTGAACTCAAGAGCTGCTACTAGGGTCCTGAACTTTGAAAATTAATGATTTCTTTACAGCAGATTACACCTCAGACAGATTGGTTCTTGAATGACTTTTTCTCTTTCTTCTGGCTTGTTTTGGGTCTTTTTCTAACACTTTCACGATCTCTGCCCCTGCTTTGTTGAAGAATTATCTGTCACGTGATCTCGATGAAGACTTCAAAGTCGAGCTTGAATGTGTTAATTTTATTACAGTAGAGATTTTCTGTGTGTTCTATCTACTATTCCGTGCAATTGTCTACTTATGTTCCTTATTTTCAGAACATACGTTTCTTGTTTGCTACATTTCTTTCGTTAATTCAGTAGTGAATTCTGAATGCAATTTCAAACCTGAATGCACTTTGTAAAAATACTTATTGTTTTCTGTACTTTGTAAAATTACATTACTTTGTGTTACTTGATGGTATTCAGTTTAATTACATTGTTGCCTATTGTCGATATCAGTAACCTTACAACGACTATCACAACTACAACTGCTGCTTCTGATGTTACTAATGCTGCTACTACTGCTGTTAACACTGTTGTTGCTGCTGTAAATACTACTGCTGCTGTGACTGATTTTGCTGTTATTTCTTCTGCTACTACTACAACTAGTACTAGTAAAGATTGGCGTTCCCAAAAGCATATGCTGTCTGAAGTCTGCGTTGCTAAGCCGCAGTAAGTTCGAATTCGGCACAAGGTGACCATAATTTAAATCCCGAACAAACGATTTTATGTTCAATCCTCGTGTTACTGTGTAAGTGCTCTAACAATGACAGTTTCAGCAAACACACAGAAAAAAATGAAGGTTCTTCTTCTTCTTCTTCTTCTTTGCGTTCGGTTTCGTATGCTCGTCTAAATCATGAGATGGGTTGCCTCTATGAAGCTGCATGTCAGTTGGAGTTCTTCGAGAGTTCCCCATAGCTTGGTCTGTAAGCTTTGTTCATGAGGCCATGTTACATTTCGTTGGTATATGTATGATGGACATGACTGCAGGATGTGCTCTGGAGTCTGTGTTTCTGTCTGACATGCACACTGTGCAGTCTGAGCAGATTTTAATCTGTGCATGTGGTGGTTGAGCCTGCAGTGACCTGTTCTTAGGCGAAAGATTGTTGTGTGCTGTTTTCTGTTTAGTCTTCTGATGGGATCTTGTGGGTGTTTGCTGTGGGTTTGTTGCCACCATACCTCTTTGTACTTTCTTTTGATATGTGTCTTGATTTCTGGTAGTGACACTGGGTGTTTGTGCTGTGTAAGTTTTGTTCCCCCAGCCAGTTTGACTGCTGTCTCCTTTGACGTTGACTATTTCATAACAGAATATAGCTCTACAGATGCAGTTCGATTTTTATTTTCAACTTGTTTTCGTCATAACTCTGCTCATTTAGCACATATAACTTTAGTCTGCGCCTGTAATTCTGTGTCTATAACCCAGGGACGCATACATTTTGAGGATAGTGAAACACTTTTCAAACAAGAACTGTCATCTGAGATTTAAAGGAATTTCGTGCTGGACAAATAAGCAGTAGTGAACAAAACGACGATGTCCTCACAACAGAGGGAGGCGTACCAACAGGTTGTGATAATATTACGAATTTGTCTTTTAAACACACACTGGTCATTCTTTCAATACTATCATTTCAAATCAACATATTCTCATATATGCTTAGTTTATAATATTTCAAATAAGCCACACACAAAAAAAAAAATAAGTCACGTTTCAAAGTTTTCAGCATTTTTTTCTCTAAGTTAATAATAATATTACAACTTGACATTTGGCACCAGGATCACGTGCATGTCGGGGTGCTTTTTAAAGATGGTGTAGAACAATTGTAACTATAGGATTTGTTCTCCTCAAAGTCGATGAAGAAATAGATGTCTATGTCTGTTTGTGTCGACCTAAACAAACGCCCATCGTGTGAGATCGCTCGATGAAACCAGAGACATACTTTTTTTTTTTAAAAAGACAAATGTCAGACATCAAGTACTTGATAAGTGCAGAGTATGGTTTCGGGAGGGGAGCGAGGCGAATTAAGTGAAGTCTCTCGACAAGATTTATGAAAAACGTGGGTACGTTTACAAAGTGAACATCAACGGAGAAAAAAAACAATAAAACAAGAAAATTGATACGTAAAATACTAGGTTCTACTTTTTTATGAAAAAAAAAAAAATTTTAATCGAAATTTGTGTGCAATCTATTCAGTGCCAATTATAATAAATAAAGTTATACAATATATGTGTCCAGTGGCGGCTCGTGATAATTTGTGTTGGTGGGGCAAGACAAATATTTTCGGAAAAATCACAGTTTTACGTTAGGTTATATTTTAGTATTTACTATTATTTGTCTATTCCGGGAAGTTATTCCTTCTTTACTAGAACGTACAGTGTTGTGTATTGTAGACATTAGACTGCATATTTTCTTTTAATGTTGTAAATTTAACTCTGTAAAGCTAATTAGTATCACGTTAAAAGCAATAATTCGGAACAAATAATTTATAAAATAATAAATACGCGTTACATATATTTTGGTGGGTCCGGCCTCACTGGCCCTTAATGGTGAGCCGTCACTGTCTGCGTCTATATCTTATTCTTCTCTTCTCTAATCCTGTTTTGTCTCAGCGTCAGGAAAAGAAGTGATTTCTATTTATGAGTGCGATTCATAAATAGTGGGTTTTTTTTTCATTACCGCTGTTGTTTTTGAGTTCCACCTTTTTCGTGGACGGCCTTTTGCTTTGTATCGAGTAGCATTGCTCTTTGAGGCTCTTTGAGGTGTACTGTCTGTTGGTACTGTCATCGAAGTAGCATTGCTCTTTGAGGCTCTTTGAGGCGTACTGTCTGTTGGTACTGTCATCGAAGTAGCATTGCTCTTTGAGGCTCTTTGAGGTGTACTGTCTGTTGGTACTGTCATCGAAGTAGCATTGCTCTTTGAGGCTCCTTGAGGCGTACTGTCTGTTGGTACTGTCATCGAAGTAGCATTGCTCTTTGAGGCGTACTGTCTGTTGGTAATCTGATTATATGAGCCAACTATTTAATTTGTTGTTTCTTGATGAAGTTTAGTACTGATGTTGTACTCACTTTTTCCTATCTTCATTTATAAACCGGCCTCTTCTTGATACTACCAGCATTCTGCGAAGACACTTCATCTCCGCCGTGACTAGTTTTATTCTATCGTTTGATATCATTGTCCATGTTTGGCACTGATAGCATAATGTTGACAGAAATAATGTGTTATTAAATGCTCTTTTAGTGTTCATGATGACATGTTTGTATTGAAAAATTAGTGGTATTTGTATTATTATTTGAATTGCTTTATTACATCGATGTTGGATTTCGTTAGCTTTTTTTTATATTTGTTGAAAAAAATGCTCGCTAAGTATGTACCATCTTTAACTTGCTTCAATTGATGACTGTGTATGGAGATATTGGTAGTGTTTTCCTCTGTAGCGAGTGTCATTACTTCGGTTTTGTCGATGTTTATTCTCATATTGTATTTACTGAATGTTAACTATAGTCTGTTAATGTGTTACTGTAGCTGTTCCCCTGTTGTGGATATGATTACCTGATCATCGACAAGAGCAATTAAAAAGTATATTTCCTCAAGGTTGTTTCGTTCAAAGGTGTTAGCTATTTTACATATTTAATCAATATATATGATAACAACAGCTGTGGTAGTAAGTAAGCATCTGTGTCTCACTCCGGACCGAGCGTGGAACATTTCTGATTTTCATGTTTTTTGTTCTAACCATACACTGGCTGTTTATATATAGTCTCTATCATAGATTAATTAAGTGGTCATTTACTCCATAGATGGACAATAGTTTCCACAACTTGTTCATATCTAAGCGGTCTAACGTTTTTTATTGATCCACTTTCTAGTTGTTTATCGGATTCAGCAGTCATCTTTCCTAACTACCTAATGGCGAATATTGCGTCGGTACAGCTTCTTTTTATCCGGAAACCAGTTTGTGAATTGTTAAGCTGTGGCACGATGGTATGGAGCAGCCTTTTTTCTAGTATCTTACAGAATAATTTTCTGGTTTGGCTCACTAGCGCTATTCCTCTATATTTCAACTTTCTTGTGGTTCTATATTCAGTAAGGTCGTTTTGTTGTTTGTCTTTTTGCCCATATTTTGTAGGTACGTTTTTTCTTCTTTAGAGCTATTTTTGGACATGATATGCTGCAAATGCGAGAGATCTATTAGGATCATAATATTTTTTTAGAGCTATTTTTGGACATCATATGCTGCAAATGCGAGAGATCTATTAGAATCATAATATTTTTCTTTGTTTTACTCTTTGTTTACTTTCATGCTTGAACTTCATTTGCAATACAGATATTTTATACAAACTTAGAAAAAATGTCATACGTTCTATATACGGAGCATTAATGTCATTGCACCGGGTTTACGAATATGGCCCAGTCTATATCGGCAGAAATGGAATGCCATCCGCCGAGAGTGTTGCAGAAAGCGCGAACTCCGTAGCTCGAACAACAGTCCTAGGGGCCTCAGGAAAAATGTCTAGTGACTTGGTCTGAATTTGAACCTATAACCTTCCGAACGAGGGGCAAACGTTTTATCTACTTCGTCGTAGAGTCCCTCTAAATGTATCTAATAGAAACACGATATGAACTATTCCAGCAGCTTGCCAGAACTGTGATACGGTGGGTGTTCTCTCATTGCCGTATTATACCTGGTAATAGAGGTTGCTAATCTCCAGAGATTTACGTGAATCTATTGTTCGGGGCATGCATGTGTTTGCGGTAATGAGAGAACGGACAGGCTTGCATCAACAGTATCGATTATTGGGGAGTTGAAGATGGATAAAGGGGATGTTCTGTGGCGTCTTCACGATTGCCTGTTGGAGGAGGACACTAACATAGATGTTGAATCGATCCAGCGATTTAAGCAGTTTGAAGTTACCCGATGTAGAAGTAGAACTGGATGCATGAGGGGCAAAGTGAGGAGTGTGTTTGATCCGCGAGCCACGGGAACCATTAGTATGCATATTCTTCGATATCTGTTGGGTGAGACTGCGCACCTATGGGTCTGCCCGGAGTGCAATGACGTCAGTTTAGTAACCAATAACCTGATAATGACGAACCAGAAAGTGTGGTTAACTTATAATTTGTATTCTTCTTCGATAGGTTGCATATACTCAGAGGTCTGAACAGCGAGATGATTTGCCTCCAAGCTTACAATTGTCAGCAGGAGGTCCTCGAGTGTGTCCCACAATTTCTCCCTTAAATTAGTCTCATGGGGGAGGGGGAGGTTTTAGACCTGCAGTCATTTAAGAGAGAGCATGTGTCAGACTGAGTTCGTGAGTCTGGGCGTTATTTTGGCACGTGCATAGGTCATGATGAGCAGCTTTCAAAGTGTAGTTTACAGCGTCATGTTCCAAACCTAAAGATGGTGGGATGTTGCGTTGTGTCTAACTTTAGAATGATGTATTGTGGGTAATTGCTGCCTGTTCTATGGCTTCCTGACAACTGGTATTTCCTTTCAGTAATTGTTTTTATTTTCCTCAGTGAGTTTCTATCGTGGAATTCAGTGACGGCACATGATCATTTTTGTTGGTGGGGCCAGACACAAATTTTCGGGAAATCATAGTTTTGGATTAGATTATGTTTTAATTTATAAAAAAATAAATACACGTTATACAATACTTTTGGTGGGGCCCGGCCCTACAGGCCCTTAATGATGAGCCGTCACTGGTGGAATTGTTAAGTTTTGGTGCCTGTTATAGCCAGTCTGTCAGCTGTATCATTACCTGTGATGCCACAGTGTTACTGTTGCTACTGTCGGCAATACCGCATGTTAGGCGTTGTAGGACAGAGGGGACATAAGTCTGTGAAAGTTTAATGGCAGCGTGGCTAGTGCATTGTCCACGAGACTGTTTAAAATAGAATTTTCTTTATTCCACCGACAGAAAAAACTAATTGGCTTACTGTTTAGACTAGGAATTTTCTTTATGACACTGACATAAAAAACTCCTTGGCTTATCGTGGATTGAACCCGGGTCTCCAGCATTAGAACCGTGCTGCAATCGACAAGACGCTCCATGTGTCACATCGTGTAACAGTGTACTGAGATCAACTGCAGTGATACATTATTGATTATGGACTACGTATTTAGGGGATCTATAACAGTTTTGTTAAGAGATATTTCGGTAGTTTTCGAAAGATAGAAGCATACCGATTTGAGTGCTTATGTCGCCTGTATGGTGCAAGAGCCCGCAAGGGAAGCAAAGAATAGTACCACTGCGACCTACAATGCATGTCGTATGAGGCTATTGATGTAGGCCCTAGGGATGCTACCCTAGTAAATAAACAGCAGCACAGAAATAGGATGTGCTGGCCACCTTGTAGGCGCATAACTGGCACAACGTAAATCGCTCTTAGGCTCAGATCACATACAAATCACAAAGAGGGTTAAAAAGTGGTCGATATGGAGCATTCAAAGAAGAGAAGAAGAGTGCAAAGTGCTTAAGTCACTAAAAAGTATCTTTGTCTAGTTGTCTGCTTTGTGCAATTTAGTTGCATTGTACTTGCAGTTATATGCTTGGAAAAATACAACTATATGCAACATATACGGAGACATGTTTACGTGTCTAAAAGCTAAATTAAAATGAAAATATAAGGATTCTATAAGGTCAAGTATTGACTTCATTGTACTAGGTTTCCTACATGGCTCCATAGTAAATACCGAGAGCATTGTATTAGGTTTCCTACATGGCTCCATAGTGAATGCCGAGAGCATTGTACTAGGTTTCCTACATGGCTCCAGTAGTGAATGCCGAGAGCATTGTATTAGGTTTCCCTACATGGCTCCACTAGTGAATGCCGAGAGCATTGTATTAGGTTTCTCTACATGGCTCCACTAGTAAATGCCGAGAGCAGTGCACAAAGAACAAACTCCTTAGCTCCAGCAAAATCCTCCGGAAAATGTACAAGCGAACTGAACGACTGATCCAGATTCGAATTCCAACTTCAGAATGCAAGGTTAACATTTTAACTGCTTCGCCACAGATTCCCACCTGATGGTTACGTGTATAATCATCAAACTATCCATGTTTACAAAGTATAGATAGTCTTAGTTGTTGTAATCATGGACAGAGAATTAAACAAAAATGTCTTATAACCTTTTCAGATCTTATGGTATAGAGTGCCTGGCACTTTACATTTCTACGTCAGAGTGTGCAGGAGGTATGAGGGACCATTCCTTTTCTCATGTATGGAGCACTGAGTGTGGGACTGAGCCCACTATCCTCTTGTATCAGATTCAATAAGCAAATGCTCTATGCGTTACGCTAATCTGTCACAAACTATGTAAAGGTAATGAAAATCTCCTACGGTAAAATGTCATTAGAACCGATGTACTGAGGAATCGATCGTACCTGGAATTGAACATGACAAACGCTATTTATATATGTCTGTGAGATTTCAATCCTTAACAAATCAGCTGCAAGACATACCAATGTCTTTGAATACAAATCAGCTGCAAGACATACCAATGTCTTTGAATACAAATCAGCTGTCAGACATACCAATGTCTTTGAATACAAATCAGCTGTCAGACATACCAATGTCGTTGAATACAAATCAGCTGTCAGACATACCAATGTCTTTGAATACAAATCAGCTGTCAGACATACCAATGTCTTTGAATACAAATCAGCTGTCAGACATACCAATGTCTTTGAATACAAATCAGCTGCAAGACATACCAATGTCGTTGAATACAAATCAGCTGTCAGACATACCAATGTCTTTGAATACAAATCAGCTGTCAGACATACCAATGTCGTTGAATACAAATCAGCTGTCAGACATACCAATGTCTTTGAATACAAATCAGCTGTCAGACATACCAATGTCTTTGAATACAAATCAGCTGTCAGACATACCAATGTCGTTGAATACAAATCAGCTGTAAGACATACCAATGTCTTTGAATACAAATCAACTGACAGACCCAATGTCTTTGAATACAAATCAGCTGTCAGACATACCAATGTCTTTGAATACAAATCAGCTGTCAGACATACCAATGTTTTTCAATACAAATCAGCTGTCAGACATACCAATGTTTTTCAATACAAATCAGCTGACAGACATACCAATGTCTTTCAATACAAATGCTGCCCGTGTGTTGCCGTATCTCGCAAGGGGAACAAAGAATAGTGACACTGTGACCGACAAGACATGTCGTAAGAGACAACAGGTAGAGACCTAGAGAAGCTACTATAGTAAATAAAAAGCATCGCAGAAATCGTATATGCTGACCTACTTGTAGACGCACAACTGTCACAATATACAATCGCCCAGATCACATACAAATCACAAAGAGTGGTGTAACTAGTGGTCGATATGGAATGTTAGAAGAAGAAGAAGAAAAATAACATGCTACTGAATCAATCAATCAATCAATCAATCAGACTATAGAACTAGTCAATTATAGCCTGTGAGATTACTTTTACTTAATGTGATAAAAAAATTTATGAACTTGATAAAGTTAGCCAAAGTTCAGTTTATATGAGAAATTCTTCAGTGGTAGTATACTGTTTAAAACCTTCACTTAATAAATTCCTAACATCCATACACGACGTATACTGCTATCTTATCTCATCTCTTTGTCAACACCTTTACGTTTGAGTTGCTCTTGTCTCTGAATCTCACAAACATTCAAACTGTCTATCAATTTCTTCATCAAACAACCTCAGTAATATCTTAACCTACTGATTCCAGACCACACGAACGTATCTAAATTTTCTTAAACAAATACAGACTTATGAGCAACCCCAGTCGTGGTTAACTGGTTTAAAGATAAGAATATTTTTATTAAGACAAAACGTCTAAACAATTAATCAAGTTAGACACTGTCACTTAGGATACTAGAGAGCAAGCAAGTCATGTATTCTACGATTCTGTTAGAAGATTGTTTGGGGAATTATATTTAGTACTTAGGATACTAGAGAGCAAGCAAGTCATGTATTCTACGATTCTGTTAGAAGATTGTTTGGGGAATTATATTTAGTACTTAGGATACTAGAGAGCAAGCAAGTCATGTATTCTACGATTCTGTTAGAAGATTGTTTGGGGAATTATATTTAGTACTTAGGATACTAGAGAGCAAGCAAGTCATGTATTCTACGATTCTGTTAGAAGATTGTTTGGGGAATTATATTTAGTACTTAGGATACTAGAGAGCAAGCAAGTCATGTATTCTACGATTCTGTTAGAAGATTGTTTGGGGAATTATATTTAGTACTTAGGATACTAGAGAGCAAGCAAGTAATGTATTCTACGATTCTGTTAGAAGTATGTTTGGGGAACTATATTTAGTAAAGTTATCATTTGTTTGTGTCTCGTAGAAAGTATGCCTGGTTGAGGAGAATGACAATGAAGTTTTATGGATAGATTTGATTTTAATAGTGTTTGAAACATCAACGTTTTGACAACGATGTCATTTTCAGGGGCGGTGGTAATAGGGGAGGGGGGTATAGGGTTGACAAAATAGTTTAAATGATTTAAGTTCCGTGAATGTATGTTATTTGATTGAATTATCTTGCTATATATAGACATGCTATGTGAGACATTCTACATGACGCATTCTTGTATATGATATGAAACATCTCCTTTGTACTGAAGGCTGAACTCGCAATTAAGTAGCCGATAAAAGAATATATAAGTAATGATTATATTGTTTATACCAATGTGTTTGTGCATCGTGGCGAGACGTCAGACTGGGGTTTCTTTCCTAGCGAGCATGGTAGGGTTGTTGCAGAGCGAAGTAGAACATACAGGATAACTACTTCCAGTATGAGAATGGAGGTTGAGACCGTTACTGCTACCCTTCATTGGCTTTCTGTGACTTCGTATACTGGGGCCATTGCTGTTTCTCAGTTGGTACATTAGAAGATCCAAAATGGTAGGTTGCTGTGTGAGTTGATGTTGTTTGTTGATGTTTCTAGCCTCTAGAAGTTTAAGTGGATCTACTATATTGAACATATGGGTGTTTGCGGTAATGAAAGAATGGAAATGAACATGCTTGCATCAACATCATTAATTGACAACGAGTTGAGAATGGATATGGTATATGTTCTTTAGTCTCTTCACGACTGTCTGTTGAAGGAAGACATTAAAATAGATGTTAAATCAATCTAGCCGTTTACGGAGTTTGAAGTTATCCGTTGTACAAGTAGAACAGGAGGGGCACAGTGAGGAGCATGTTTAATCAGCGTGCACTGCCCGCCTGCCCAGCGTGTTTGTAGCGCGTTAGACTGCGGGTGACTAGCCCTCTGTGAGTGCGGGTTCAATTCCGCGGGCTGGCTGAAAAGTCACAGGTTTCCCAGATTCACGATGTTCGTGGCACCGAACCGAAGGGTTACGATGTCCATGGAACCGAGCCGAATAGCTGAAAGCTCAAGTGCTTCTGGATTGGACAAAAAAATCAGCGTGAACAACAACCATCAGTATGTATACTCTTTAACATCGTTTGAGAGCGACTTTAAACCTATGTGTCTGTCCGGAGTGTAATGAAATCAGTTCAGCAATCAATAACCAAAAAGCAAAAACAAACTCAATATTCTGCACAATGTTCCTGACATTAATATACTTTAGTTCCCGCGTGCCCAACGTATTCGTAGCGCGCTGGACTACGGGTGACTAGTCCTCTGTAAGTGCGGGTTCAACTCCGCGGACTGGCAGAAAAGCTACAGGTTCCCCAGATTTACGGTGTTCGTGGCACCAATTCGAAGGGTTACGATGTCCGTGACACCGAGCCGAAGGGTTACGATGTCCATGACACCGAACCGAAGGGTTACGATGTCCATGACACCGAGCCGAAGGATTACGATGTTCATGGCACCGAGCCGAAGGATTACGATGTTCATGGCACCGAACCGAAGGGTTACGATGTTCATGGCACCGAACCGAAGGGTTACGATGTTCATGGCACCGAGCCGAAGGGTTACGATGTCCATGACACCGAGCCGAAGAACTGAAAGCTCAAGTGCTTCTGGATCGGAAAAAAAACTTTAGTATGCTACAGGCGTCTGTTACTTAACGGTAGTGAGCTCGATCCCAACCATGAGTGCATGGTTCATGTTCGCGGGAGGCAGTTTGGAAGCAAATTTGTTCCCGCTGATTTTTACAAACGGTAAAAATAGACCACACTGCATCTCAGAAAGACAATGGCAAAGCCTAAGTTCTGAAAGGTGGTAAAGTGTATGTTACAAATCAGTATGTTAAATTTTGTATGTAAAGTCTGTAAGGTTACAAATTTAAATTTTTATGTTACAAAGTTCAGTATGTTACAAAGTTCAGTATGTTACAAAGTTCAGTATGTTACAAAGTTCAGTATGTTACAAAGTTCAGTATGTTACAAAGTTCAGTATGTTACAAAGTTCATATGTTACAAAATCATTTTATGTATTATTAGATTGAACATTCATTTTATCTATCATTTAACACAATTTACTAATCTATGTTGAAATTACAGATCGAGTCTCGAAAGTAAACATAAATCAAAGATATAATCGACTATTTAAAAACTACGATTACGATTAGTTTAATCAATATTGATTATCAACCGCTTAATCACGAATCCAGCAAATTAAGACACTCATTTCTGACAGTCAGCCAACTCAATCAGTCTATGAATCGAGACAACGAATTTTTCCCCTACTAATTGAATACAACTTAAATTTCCTTGGCGGTGTAAAATTCAAAACAATGGAACGAATAGAAAAAAAAATGAAACAAGCGACATTAATTTGAGTATAGTTCTACATAAGTGTCAGTGTCATTAAATAACTTGTCTTTCGTTGTTCTGTTTCGTTATCACAAGAACTACAATCGTTATTGTATTCAATGTTATTAGATATGAACCTGACAATCACGTTTAAATGTTGCTGAAATATTTGAGACCTTCAAAGTACGTGACATTCTGACGGTTTCCCAGTGATTTAGATTCTTGCTGGTCAAATACGAAAAGCGCGGGACGACAAAATTTTTAAAAAGGAACTAACGTATAGGATAGAAAACTTAAATTTCACACGACAGTTCACGTACATGTGGGTAAAACAAGACAAGACTGGCTACATACACCTAAGAATATCACGACAGTTCACGGTACATGTGGGGTAAAACAAGACAAGACTGGCTACATACACCTAAGAATATCACGACAGTTCACGGTACATGTGGGGTAAAACAAGACAAGACTGGCTACATACACCTAAGAATATCACGACAGTTCACGGTACATGTGGGGTAAAACAAGACAAGATTGGCTACATACACCTAAGAATATCACGACAGTTCACGGTACATTGGGTAAAACAAGACAAGACTGGCTACATACACCTAAGAATATCACGACAGTTCACGGTACATGTGGGGTAAAACAAGACAAGATTGGCTACATACACCTAAGAATATCACGACAGTTCACGGTACATGTGGGGTAAAACAAGACAAGACTGGCTACATACACCTAAGAATATCACGACAGTTCACGGTACATGTGGGGTAAAACAAGACAAGATTGGCTACATACACCTAAGAATATCACGACAGTTCACGGTACATGTGGGTAAACAAGACAAGACTGGCTACATACACCTAAGAATATCACGACAGTTCACGGTACATGTGGGGTAAAACAAGACAAGACTGGCTACATACACCTAAGAATATCACGACAGTTCACGGTACATGTGGGGTAAAACAAGACAAGATTGGCTACATACACCTAAGAATATCACGACAGTTCACGGTACATGTGGGGTAAAACAAGACAAGACTGGCTACATACACCTAAGAATATCACGACAGTTCACGGTACATGTGGGGTAAAACAAGACAAGACTGGCTACATACACCTAAGAATATCACGACAGTTCACGGTACATGTGGGGTAAAACAAGACAAGACTGGCTACATACACCTGAGAATATCACGACAGTTCACGGTACATGTGGGGTAAAACAAGACAAGACTGGCTACATACACCTAAGAATATCACGACAGTTCACGGTACATGTGGGGTAAAACAAGACAAGACTGGCTACATACACCTAAGAATATCACGACAGTTCACGGTACATGTGGGGTAAAACAAGACAAGACTGGCTACATACACCTAAGAATATCACGACAGTTCACGGTACATGTGGGGTAAAACAAGACAAGATTGGCTACATACACCTAAGAATATCACGACAGTTCACGGTACATCTGGGGTAAAACAAGACAAGACTGGCTACATACACCTAAGAATATCACGACAGTTCACGGTACATGGGGTAAAACAGACATGACTGGCACATACACCTAAGAATATCACGACAGTTCACGGTACATGTGGGGTAAAACAAGACAAGACTGGCTACATACACCTAAGAATATCACGACAGTTCACGGTACATGTGGGGTAAAACAAGACAAGACTGGCTACATACACCTAAGAATATCACGACAGTTCACGGTACATGTGGTAAACAAGACATGACTGGCTACATACACCTAAGAATATCACGACAGTTCACGGTACATGTGGGGTAAAACAAGACAAGACTGGCTACATACACCTAAGAATATCACGACAGTTCACGGTACATGTGGGGTAAAACAAGACAAGACTGGCTACATACACCTAAGAATATCACGACAGTTCACGGTACATGTGGGGTAAAACAAGACAAGACTGGCTACATACACCTAAGAATATCACGACAGTTCACGGTACATGTGGGTAAACAAGACAAGACTGGCTACATACACCTAAGAATATCACGACAGTTCACGGTACATGTGGGGTAAAACAAGACAAGACTGGCTACATACACCTAAGAATATCACGACAGTTCACGGTACATGTGGGGTAAAACAAGACAAGACTGGCTACATACACCTAAGAATATCACGACAGTTCACGGTACATGTGGGGTAAAACAAGACAAGACTGGCTACATACACCTAAGAATATCACGACAGTTCACGGTACATGTGGGTAAAAAAGACAAGACTGGCTACATACACCTAAGAATATCACGACAGTTCACGGTACATGTGGGGTAAAACAAGACAAGACTGGCTACATACACCTAAGAATATGAAAGGCACTCATATTGAAATCTGTTGGGAGTTGAAAAGTGAAGAAAAAGATATCAATAATATTTGTGATTACAAACGAAACTGCTTTAAGACTACAGAGTTGAGCAGATTTTACATTTAGCTCATGTAACCGAATCTAATTTACATAATGCACATTTTTTGTCCCTGTAAACCACAGGTTCCCAAACATTTTCGGCACACCGCCCACTTTGCACTACAAACTTTTAACGCCCTCCACTATATACCAGTTTGCGACCCTCCCCACTCCACACATATATATATACACATGCTCTTTTTTTTCTTTGACATAGAAAATTGATATATATTTCTGTCAAACATGGTCAATTTTTTAAATGATTATATACATGAAATAGAAAATATATGAAAATATCTTCGTTTTTAATGATGGTCTCCAGTGGCGGCTTGTGATTATTTTTGTTGGTGGGGTCAGACAGAAATTTTCGGAAAAATCATGGTTCGGTTAGGTTATATTTTAATGTATAAAATAAGAAATACACGTTACACCTTATTTTTGGTGGGGCCCGGCTCCACTGACCCTTAATGACGAGCCGCCACTGATGGTCTCCAATGATGCAGTTTGTTCATGTTAAAAGAGCCTTATTTGCTGTAGCAGTTGGCTAGATAATTTGTCTCCTTCTTCTTTGTGTTAAAAGAGAACTTCCATTTATTTTCAAACGTCTTCAACTTGAGTATAATTTTGTGACTTACTTTCAAGCCCTCTTAAGTCTCTCAAGTTCAAAAGTCCCCTACATGACAGGACACTGCTTCTATATAATTAGTGATGAATATAGCGTATCCACTAACAGCAAGGTTTACAGTAAACACAATTTACTATAAAAAATTACGGCGCTGTTTTATGTTCTAAATACTTTTAGTCGTCAACAATTTGTAACATATTATGAAATTTATGTATCTGTCTGACTGTCTATTTGTTTATATATATATATATATATATATATATATATATATATATATATATATATATATATATATATATATAAATTGCAGGGCGGCTCGTCATTAAGGGCCAGTGGGGCCAGGTCCCACCGATAATCGAAAGGGGAATAACTTCCGGAACAGACAAATAATAATAAATACTCCAAAAACCATGATTTGTCTGAAAATATGTGTCTAGCCCCACCAAGAATAAATGACCACGAGCCGCCACTGTCTATATGTATCTCTGTCTGTCTCACTGCCGGTCGGTTGGTCGGTGAGACGGCCGGTATGGCTATCTAGGTATCTATATTTCTTTCATTTTCCCCCGTCAAACGGCACAGAAAGGGATAGTTGGATGTCCAGCGCTTGATAGGATGACGTCAGATTGTTTTAATGTCGTTAATCAATTTTCTTCTTGACTGTCCTTGCACTCTTGCACTAAATATTCGTTGATATAACGCAAAATCTGGTATCTGATGGCCCTGTCTTTTGACGAGCTAGTCAAGCTACTTGACATTCTGATTATCGATGTAAATCGTACAAGTTGTTGTTCCCACCTTCTGTTTGATGATATCATTTGATAATCGATCACAGATGGTTAAATCGTCGCTTTTTCTCAGGCAACTCTTCCCGCAAGTGTTGATTTTGTGTACGTGTAGGTTTGTAGTTACCTGTAATCCAACACTGAATAACTACATACTGACATGTAGGCCTACTGCTCACGATGTACACATATAAAGAGTAAGAATCAAAATGCGTTGGATTATTGAAGAAGAATATGTGCAAGAACAAAAATGATATTTTTCCCATCTTGTGAAAAAATTAACGTGCGTTAAATAAAACCGTTAATATCACAGATTTATTGCAAACTAACAGAACAACGTAACTGAGGTCAATTGACGTAAATCACAAAATAAACAGCAGTGATTTATAAGTGGTTAATTCACGGTGAAATACAAATGAGAGAAAGAAAAATCATTTCCACACGTCCCTCTTTAGGAATAAGTGGTAGGCTAAACTAAGAAATATACCTAGCATTCATTCATCAGCATCATCATCACCAACGTCGTCATCATTATCATCATCATCAGCATTATCATCACCATTATCACCGTCATTATCATCAGTCTTCATGATTCCCAATTGCAACATAAAGCTGCGACAACAAATGTCCACACAATAAGAGCTGGTGTCTTTATATATACCTCAAATTTAATTTTATTGCAGGCTCAATCATCGCATACACAGAATAAAGTCTGCTGAGATTGCGAAGTGTGCATGTCAGACAGAAACGCATACTCCAGAGAATATAATGCTGACCTGTTCAACATTCATATACCAGCAAAGTGAAACTTGGCCTCATGAACGATGCTTACAAATCAACCAATGGAGAACCCACTAGAAGCTCCAAATGACCATCAGTTTCATAGAGGCAGCATATATCATAGTTTATACTGAGCATACGAAACCCATCGCAAAGAAGAAGAGAAGAAGAAATGCGCTTCAAAAGTTAGCCTCTATGTGTCTATAAGTCTCCCACTTCCGCTCTCCCTACAATGTTTACTGTAATACCAAAATATCAGAAACAATTTCATACATTTTTTCTACAAGTGTTATTACAATTATATACTCCATTATTGTTTTTTTTATAATTAGTAAAATGGTTATCCTTCTATCATTCTCTCTTTGTCTTAATGTCTTAAAGAGTTATCTGATTCCATTATTAATACAATGTCTCTTTGCATCTCTTAATTTTTTCTTGGTTCCAGTATCATATATCAAAACTTGACGTAAATCATAATGATGACTCTCAAATAACAATTAAATGAACCAGCGAACATTGATACCTGTCTCTCTAGAATTCATAATCAGAAAAAAAGATGTCCTTCTGTGAGAGAAAAACAAGATAATATTTCATAAAATTGATTGATAATATAACGGATTGGATCATATTAGGATCATGAATTGAGTGTTATGTATTGTTTACATTGCAAGGTTATACGTTAGAATTGTCAACGATTAAAAATGTTATATTATTTTACCTGTTTTGTTTTTGTGAGAGATAGACAATTGTTATATTTACTTAATTGTGTCTCTTCGATGTACAGTGTGACCGGGCTCATCATCATTAGGTTAAGTATATCATAGATGTTATTGATTGATTAATATGACTATCAACATTGCAAGCCAGTCTGCCCAGCGTGTTCGTAGTGCGTTGGACTACAGGTGACTATCCCTCTGTGTGTGCGGGTTCATCCGCGGGATGGCAGAAAAAGCCACAGATTCCCAGATTTACGGTGTTCGTGGCACCGAACCGAAGGATTACGATGTCCATGGCACCGAGCCGAAGAGCTGAAAAAGCTCAAGTGCTTTTGAATAGGAAAAAAAAAAATCATTATTGCACTGTCCGGGGACGGTTCTTCCCGAAGTGAAGAAGTATAAGGAACTTTCAGAAAAAAGCAAACTAATAACACAGGATTTGAACCACAAATCTTTATTTCTTACTGCACATATTGCCTAGCCCGAGCGTGTTTTTTTAAAACACTCTATAGTTTGTTGCTGGAGCTTCGTAGATCACGCTTTGTGCAACACTCTCGGGAGATAGCGTGTCTTTTCTACCAACAGGGACGGTGCCATACAGGGAAACCAGGTGCAATAAAGTCATTCGTTAAGCTTTAGCACATTTAATCTCTATATAAATGTAATTATGCTCCATTTATTGAGATTGAAAATTGTAAAAGACGCATCTCATTTATTTCAGAAGCAATATCCTATTTCGGTACCAGGATATATTTCACATAACCACGCTTCTGAAATCTTCTCCAGAAGTAATCTGTCTTGTTGGATCTTCAAAATTAGAACAGACAGTTTTCATGGTTTGAAAGTGTGAATGAGATTTGAGGAGTTTCAAATTTGTCGTTAACTTTGTCTGTAGTTTCCAACAGCAAGAAAGTGAACTCTTCTGTCGCCCAAATGGTATCCATATGTATGTGGGTGTGGCATTTTTTAAAGAATGTAATTACATACAAGGGTTTCAAAATGAATTTAAGGTCGAGCACCCGCCGGAGTAGAGTTCATAGTGTGTATGTGGTCTCTAACTATAGTCTTATTATGGAAATCTTAAGAAAATGTGTAAGTCCTTGCTTTGGGTTCATAAGGTCATGAATTCTTTCTCTCTCTCGCGATCCTTCTTTTCGGCCATTTTGATCATTCTTATTGTGATATATAAACAGCCTTTGCCAAGAACATTTTGATCATTCTTATTGTGATATATAAACAGCCTTTGCCAAGAACATTTTGATCATTCTTATTGTGATATATAAACAGCCTTTGCCAAGAACATTTTGATCATTCTTATTGTGATATATAAACAGCCTTTGCCAAGAACATTTTGATCATTCTTATTGTGATATATAAACAGCCTTTGCCAAGAACATTTTGATCATTCTTATTGTGATATATAAACAGCCTTTGCCAAGAACATTTTGATCATTCTTATTGTGATATATAAACAGCCTTTGCCAAGAACATTTTGATCATTCTTATTGTGATATATAAACAGCCTTTGCCAAGAACATTTTGATCATTCTTATTGTGATATATAAACAGACTTTGCCAAGAACGTATTTTACGAAACATCATTTAGCGCCATTTGAGGCTCTGTTGCTTATCTTTCGGCACTGTGTCCGATATCAGCCGGCGTTTACAGGGTACGCTCTCCGTCAGCCTTTGGCTATCCCCAGCCGACCTGCAAGGCAGCAGGTTGTCATGGATTATAATCCGAACCGCGCCGTTCTGTTCACGAGTTCAGTTTTTCCAGAGATCCCTAGAATTGTTGCCAGAGCTACGGAGGTCATGATTTCTGTAATAATCTTGGCAGTTGGCGTGCCATTTCCACAGAGAGGGACCTAACCATAGGGGTAAATCCTGGTGCAGTGAAGTCAGTCATTCGGCTTTAGGCACTTTTCCATTATATCTAGCAATATATTCCTCATTGCAATATCGTGCAGAAACAATAGACAATGAGAAGCAGTCACAACAAGAGGACGCGATTCAAGCCTTTGAGAAATTAATTCACACAAAAATGTAACGAACTTAACAGAAAACGAAAGCAATGTACAGTTAAATATTGTACTTCTTATACAAAACGAGACTTAGAACTTTGTTGAAACATATAATAGAAAAACAAACGTTGCAAATAAGAGAAGGATACCACTATAATGGTAATGATCAAATACGTTATCGAACAACAAACAATCTTTCTTAATGTGCAGTAATAGCAAGAGAACATGTTTAACGTCCGTCTCTTATAGGTCTAGACCGATCACTTCACATGAGACTCGAACGAAATACTTTCAGAAATCAGGCCAGCTTCTCATCTCAACGTCAGAAAGATCTCCTTATGTGTATTTGACGTTTTACTAATATTCTCAATCGTTATGTAGCCATCTTTTGATTCAGTGAGTTTCACAAATAACTGTGCAATTCTACGGAAAATACCGAGACCCACCGAAAGCTACATACTGTATCTGAACATAAGTTTTAATATACTCTGTACATTTATGCTGTCTTGTACGCTATTCGAGAAAAGGGCGAGAAGTCAGACAGTGAAAACTACCAGATGGCTAACATTAAAGATGAACAATTTTATTAACTAGAAAGGCCAGGGGTGGATTTACAACCAAGACATGCAGATGCCGCTATTAAGCATTTTATGTTACACACTTTTATGTGTCTAGTCTCGCTTGCGAGTACTAAAATGACCATAAATGTCAGATCAGAGGGGTATTCATACTCGTTCTTAAGGATAAGACATGGTTTCTGATGTGCTTTTTTTTCATAACTGTTTAGTCTTCTTCTGAGTCTTGATAATAACCTTTGTTCATGTTCAAATTATAATTATAACCTTATAACCCATGTTTAGACATGTACATTGTATCTCGTAGAATAAAGTGGATGTACACTAAATTGATAGTTCTGTTCTACCTATAATGATATCGTTCGATAACATGTCTCATAACTTACCAAGACGTGTCTGATAACATGTCTCATAACTCACCAAGACGTGTCTGATAACATGTCTCATAACTCACCAAGACGTGTCTGATAACATGTCTCATAACTTACCAAGACGTGTCTGATAACATGTCTCATAACTTACCAAGACGTATCTGATAACATGTCTCATAACTTACCAAGACGTGTCTGATAACATGTCTCATAACTTACCAAGACGTGTCTGATAACATGTCTCATAACTTACCAAGACGTGTCTGATAACATGTCTCATAACTCACCAAGACGTGTCTGATAACATGTCTCATAACTCACCAAGACGTGTCTGATAACATGTCTCATAACTCACCAAGACGTGTCTGATAACATGTCTCATAACTTACCAAGACGTGTCTGATAACATGTCTCATAACTTACCAAGACGTGTCTGATAACATGTCTCATAACTTACCAAGACGTATCTGATAACATGTCTCATAACTTACCAAGACGTATCTGATAACATGTCTCATAACTTACCAAGACGTGTCTGATAACATGTCTCATAACTTACCAAGACGTGTCTGATAACATGTCTCATAACTTACCAAGACGTGTCTGATAACATGTCTCATAACTTACCAAGACGTATCTGATAACATGTCTCATAACTTACCAAGACGTATCTGATAACATGTCTCATAACTTACCAAGACGTATCTGATAAAGATAGCGACATGCGATAAACTTCTTCTTCTAATCTTCTATGCGATAGACGAACGTCCAGACTTAGAATATACACGACACAAGGAGTATCTGTCGTTACTGCGTGTAGTACTGCGTTTAGGACGGTGTAGGACAAGTCAGACGGGAGCCTGAAGAATTTAATGGCCGCATGGCTAGTGCAGTCGCCAGGAAGCTGTTCAGGTTCAGATTTCTCATGTATGCTCACAACAGAATAAATCATTGGCCTTACCGTGAATTGAACACGAGTTTCCCGAATGTGAGCAGTGTTCTAATCCATTCAGCAATGATTGAGATTTATACAAGAAATACATAAGTAGTAGGACTGAGATTTATACAAGAAATACATAAGTAGTAGGACTGAGATTTATACAAGAAATACATAAGTAGTTAGACTGAGATTTATACAAGAAAGACATAAGTAGTAGGACTGAGATTTATACAAGAAATACATAAGTAGTAGGACTGAGATTTATACAAGACAAAAGTAGTAGGACTGAGATTTATACAGGAAAGACATTTTTTTTTTTTCCGATCCAGAAGCACTTGAGTTTTCAGCTCTTCGGCTCTGTGCCATGGACATCGTAACCCTTCGATTCGGTGCCACGAACACAGTCAATCTGGGGAATCTGTGGCTTTTTCTGCCATTACGCGGAATTGAACCCGCACACACAGAGGAATAGTCACCGTAGTCCAACGCGCTATGAACACGCTGGGCAGACGGGAACAGGAAAGACATAAGTAGTAGGACTGAGATTTATACAAGACATAAGTAGTAGGACTGAGATTTATACAAGACATAAGTAGTAGAAACTGAGATTTATACAAGACAAAAGTAGTAGGACTGAGATTTATACAAGAAAGACATAAGTAGTAGGACTGAGATTTATACAAGAAAGACATAAGTAGTAGGACTGAGATTTATACAAGAAAGACATAAGTAGTTAGACTGAGATTTATACAAGAAAGAGATAAGTAGTAGGACTGAGATTTATACAAGAAAGACATAAGTAGTAGGACTGAGATTTATACAAGAAAGACATAAGTAGTAGGACTGAGATTTATACAAGAAAGACATAAGTAGTAGGACTGAGATTTATACAAGAAAGACATAAGAAGTAGGACTGAGATTTATACAAGAAAGACATAAGTAGTTAGACTGAGATTTATACAAGAAAGACATAAGTAGTTAGACTGAGATTTATACAAGAAAGAGATAAGTAGTAGGACTGAGATTTATACAAGACATAAGTAGTAGGACTGAGATTTATACAAGACATAAGTAGTAGGGCTGAGATTTATACAAGACATAAGTAGTAGGACTGAGATTTATACAAGAAAAACTTAAGTAGTAGCACTGAGAAGATACAAGAATAACACAATATTGACTGAGAAGATAATAAAAAAAGACACAACACAGTTTTAACTGAACAAAGATTAGGACATAATGGGATGAACGAAGCTTAGCAACTGATTTTAACGGATGTCATTGCAATCAACGCATCCCCCTTAGTGTTCAGTCCCGGTCACTAGATCTCACAAATTACACAGTAGCTCCTACAACAATTCGGAATTTTACCCAAATTTTAAAAGATAATTTGCCGCTTGGTATGCGAGAGAATCACCATTTCCGAGAACCAAACATCGTACGCAAATTCAGCTCATACAATGTTTATATGAGCAGTCGAATGTCATGAACTGACTCGATGAATATGCTTCAAACGATTGAGTCTGGAAGTCTGCGTGTGGAATGGATGGACAGCATCAGGAGATCACATCTCAAGAAAATGGCTAGGCTGTACACACCTGGACATACTGGAGTGCAGGGTATCGAGCTTACTGACTTTCTTGCAAACAATGCCCGACTCAAGCGGGCAGAAGTATGGACAGAGCCGATGTCATTAATACGGTACGCTCTCATTTGGGCGATATGGACAAGTCTCAGACACTGGGACGAGAGCGAGAATTAGGAGTTAAGTTTGGACATACCAGACAGTGTCGTCTTCGTGGTAGAGAGAGAAGGTATACTAATCAACTTCTTATGGGTACGGTAAGCAAATGAACGTTATGATGGCTGCTGCAGCGGAGGATAGAGCACGAATGTTAATGCCCAATGTGCCATGACGTCGATCGCATAACATAACATAACATAACACTCGGTCACTGTGCTTTACATTCCACAGTTGTAAGATTTTTACTCAAATACCAATTTACTTAGTATCACCGCAGCCTACCCATAGTTGTCTCCAGATCTGACCTGATCTGACCACCTCAGATTTGTGGATTTCCGTACATCGACATAATGTATGGAAGTGACATGTTTCACGGGGCGAAATGTTTAATTTTTCATGATCTCTCTTTAGATATAGGGCTAACTCTCACTTTAATGAGCAGCTGGAAACACTGGTGTTCGCATGTAGTGTGTGTGTGTGTGTGTATCATAAAGATCAAAGAATGCAACCTCAAAAAGAAATGTTTTAAAAAAATAAAAACTCATGTCTTTGGTTATTGTGCGTTAGATGAGTATAAAACTCAGAAATACGATTCAGAGAAAAATAATAGTAGTAGACTATATGAAATAAATAATAGTAGTAGACTATATGAAATAAATAATAGTAGTAGACTATATGAAATAAATAATAGTAGTAGACTATATGAAATAAATAATAGTAGTAGACTATATGAAATAAATAATAGTAGTAGACTATATGAAATAAATAATAGTAGTAGACTATATGAAATAAATAATAGTAACTATAGAATAAATAATAGTAGACTATATGAAATAAATAATAGTAGTAGACTATATGAAATAAATAATAGTAGTAGACTATATGAAATAAATAATAGTAGTAGACTATATGAAATAAATAATAGTAGTAGACTATATGAAATAAATAATAGTAGTAGACTATATGAAATAAATAATAGTAGTAGACTATATGAAATAAATAATAGTAGTAGACTATATGAAATAAATAATAGTAGTAGACTATATGAAATAAATAATAGTAGTAGACTATATGAAATAAATAATAGTAGTAGACTATATGAAATAAATATCTTGGACTTAGCCATCAACCACAGTAAATCAGGCGTCGTTTTTCTACGCACCATTTATACGTTTAGTAATTTGCCATTGCTATCTGAACGGTGGGGTCTATTTTTCCCGTTTGTAACAATGCACGGACATGAATTTGCTTCCAAACTGCCTGCAGCGGAGTTTGAACCAGGTAAGCTTGGATGTAATCGAGATCACCATATAATAATAATAATAATAATTCATCTCGTAACGTTATACGTTACATAGGGCTTGCAAGCAATTTCTCCGTATCGCTCTATCCTAGGCAACTCGCCCAATCTCTTCCTGAGACCGATATTTCTTGCCTCTCTCATCAAAGTTCGTTTCAGGGTCTCATTAGTCGTCCTCTCTTCTTGAACGTTTACATCCCTCTTCAATGCCTACTTTGATATTCGTTGATCATTTCTTCTCAAGGTGTGTCCAACATAACTCCATCTTCTCTTTCTTATAACAGTTGTTTCTAGTGGTTGCCCAGACATCACCGTATAACATATCTTAATAAACATCTACGCACATGTTTGTGAGGCTCCCACATGTTTGTGAGGCTCCAGATATGTGTAGAAATGAATTCATTGAAACATAAATTCGGACTAGTCTGATCATTTCCTATCCCAGTTATTATTTTGTTAACTATAAGTAACTTGGATGCATTTGACCTGTATACTAGAGACAAATAGAGTTTTTCAGCGCATGCTTATTCTAGAAAATGCCCACAAAGTAGACATTTTGATATCTCTATTTACGTAACACTTCTTTGAGCATTTATGTAGATAAAACATTAAACTGTGAAGTTAAATAGAAAACAAAAAATATTATAATTTAATATACCTTTCAGTCCGTTCTGTATTTACAGATAAACCATAACCACTTAATAATGTTATTATTATTTTTCGCAGAGATATGATCATTTCATTCCGACACATTACGATTAATAGCACATACTGATCTCTGACGTCCTGATACTTTCCCTTGAAAGTTATTATGTTACAACTGAAAAATCCAGATTACAATTGATAGTTTGAAATCTTTTATAAATATTAAATATGTGACACGTAAATTGCAAAAATACGATTCAACTATTTTGACAATAATATGACACAAATTGTTATACGTTATATCAGAAATGTTTTTTTTCCCCTCAAAATGTATCAATAATTGTACTTATTTGAGCTGAGTTATTTTGATGTTTAATTAAATTAATTAAATAGCGACATATAACTAAAAAAATACGAAGACATTTTCAAGAACAGAGTGCAATGATGGTTTAAAATTAATGTGTTTACGTTTAGCATATAATTTAATGGAACGATTTTGAAATTAGTTTTCTAATCAAATTTGGTAATATTTTTAGCAGCAGGAATAATGTCGCAGTTTGTAGTAATTTATGATAGTAAAACTGAATCTTTACCATGATTGCTTTGTTATAATGAAGGCAATGCTATGTCTATAATATTTTCAAGCTTTACACACCCAATAAGTTATTGTTCCATTCTGCACCTTGTGACACATACACAGTTGAAAAGTCGTTAATATAATATTATTATTTATAAACGTTTATAGTACATACATTTTTGTATAGAAGCATTGACGTGGTACAGGATTATACTAGTTAACATTACAAGTTATAGCTATACGAAATCTGTGATATAGAGTTGTGATAAACGTGTACACAACAATACATAAACAAGAAACAATGAAAGGACACAATGAGACAATAACGCATCCTCTCTTTCTTGGTCTAGTTACAAATGACCAATACTTTATTATTATGACCTCAGGTGTTATAGTGTGGTCACTCTTTTCACTGATTGGGATCATTTCTAATATCATCAATATCAACATTTTCATTGCCATGGGACTTGGTGACGGAGTCACAGTGTCTTTTCTTGCTTTGTCCATTTTCGATTTGACTTATTTGATAGCTTCTTGCTGTATTGGATTCTCCACAGCGTTTACAGTCATTGAGATGAGATCGTGGACATTTTATCCAGTGCAACCAGTCGCTATGTATATATATATTTTGCTAATATAGCAATTCTAATTAATATAACGAATGCTCTGACTACAACATTTCTAGCAATTGCTCGTTGCATGTGCGTAGCTAAGCCGCTGCAATTAAAAAATACATTTACTAGAAAAGTAACTTTTTTTCATGATAGGATTTGCAATGTTTGCTGTTGCTATCTATACACCAATTCTTGCCAACATGGGGATGGTAGTCATGCATGACAAAACGATCAATATGTCTAGACCAATGTTGTGGATCTCCCCTAGAAGAGAATCCATTAAGAGCATCATTTGGTTGATTATAGATATGATTTTACCTGTCACAACACAGGTCATAGTTATATTATGTGTTGTTATCATGGCCAACAGTCTTCGTGCATCTTCCAGGTTCCGGCAGTCTTCAGTCTGTGACAGTCTGTGACAGTCAAAGATACAAATTGTTTTTTTTTCGAAGCACTGAGCTTTGCGGTGGTGCATGGATCATGTAACCTTTGTTCGGTGCCACGAACACCGTGAATCTGGTGAATCTGTGCTTTTCTGCCTGCCAACAATTAACTCACACAAGCTAGTCACCTCACAGTCCAGCGCTAGATACACGCTGGGCAGCGCAAAGATACAAATAAAGGAAGCAATATTTGATCATAAATGACAGATGGAGTAATGGATGCCCAGCCTGTGTTCAGTAATAAATTATCTGGTAATGAACTTCGTGTTGTCCAGCAAGTTACACTCATATCCTTAGTGTATATTATATGTAACATACCAAGATTATGTTAATTGCCGGTGCTGTTGTGCTCACGCATTTAGGCAGCAAAAATACACACTATACTCTCATTCTTGACCGTCCTCTGTATTACGTTGCAATTATGATTCATTTCTTTAGATTCTTGTTATAATGTTCTCTCAGATCCTTTTGGTCTTCCACGTTTTCGTTTGCGTTTTGGTGTCCATCTCAATGCAATTTTCGTGATATAGCTAGTCTATATGGGTATCACAGGTCCGATGCATTTCCAGCGTCTCTTTTGTGTGATGCTGTTCATATTGTCTTGTTGACACTGTGCAAAGAATTCTCTGCCTCGCAACGGAGATCGTGCACGGGGAATCTTCACGATTTACCAACGACGCCATCAAAGATCGTCTGAAAGGTCATGAATGCCCTTTGTGCTTTACTCATTCTGCTCTTAACACAATCGGTCAAAATCTCTTAACTTTAGACAGTTGAGAGAATGACACTAATGAAGTTGACATAATTAATTTGTTTCTTTAACATTAGACAGTTAAGAGAATAACACTAATACAATTGACATAATTTGTTTCTTTAACTTTAGACAGTTGAGAGAATAACACTAATAAGTTGAATAATTTGTTTCTTTAACTTTAGACAGTTGAGAGAATAACACTAATACAGTTGACTATTTAATTTGTTTCTTTAACTTTAGACAGTTGAAGAATAACACTAATACAGTTGACAGTTTGTTTTAAATCCTATAGTCAAGGGAATATCATTAATATAACTGGTCAGACTATCGTACATTCAGTAGTTTAGTTGCTACTTCCCTTTTGAAGAATTCCAAGCATGTTTTGGAAATATTTATAAAAAACTGAGCTGGGGTTCTCTGTGGATGAGTAGTTATTCCGTTGGCGTGCGTCGTGAAGGTCGTGAGTTCGAATCCACACTCTGACATTCTATTCACGAGAACATATTTGCCCAAAGATTTTTAGGAGTGGTGTCGGAACTATGGAGCTCATGCTTCGTGCAATACACACTGCAGGTGTGTTTGCCATTTCTGCTGACTGGAATCGTGTGATAATGCATGTGATACAAACTCCTACTGTATAATTTCCTAAAGCAAAGTTTATCATTGGGGACTATTTTACGTGTTTGTTATCGTCATCATCATCAGTCATTGTGTTGCCTAAAGACACATCAAGGATAGACAGAAACGTTTTCACTCAATTCGATCCTACCACTATTGAGTCAAAAACTCTTGAATAGTTTAGTTTTTTTCCTTTTTTCTCAAGCTACATATTATTTCTGTGATTGATGTGGGTCGCTGATCTTGTTTCATCATTCATTATTTTATTTTGTATGTATAAAATACAGCTTCCTTCCTTTCGTTCGCTTGAAATGTTATCTATATATTCAATGATGTCTCTTGTATGAACTTCACTGTCTTTTGTAGCTCACACAGAGGTCCGTGTAGTTTTCTGTCGAGTGTTGTTTCGTTAGGCCAGTGAGTTTGCCTCAGAGTATCATATTCGGGACAGTCTTGAAGTATGTGCTCTGCAGTCTGGTGTGCCTGTCCACATGTACACATGGCTGAATTGTCAATCTTGAATTTTGTATACATGTGGCTGCGGAGTTGATTGTGTCCTGTTATATGGCGCACAATGACAATTTGTTCCAATCTGCTCATATTATTGCTTGCACGATGCCATCAAGAGAATATGGGCACTATCATCCGAAGACGACGCTGGAGATTAATTGGACATGTGATGCGCATGAAGACTGGCTCCGACACGAAAACTGCACTGAGATGGACTCCAGAGGGTAGGCGAAAGCGTAGAAGACCCAAGACGACCTGGAGGAGAACGATAGAGCAAGAACTGAAGGAAATGAATCATAGCTGGAACACAATACAGAGGAAGACCATGAACAGAGAAGAATGGGGTGTGTTTGTTGCTGCCCTAAACGCCAAGGGCGTAACAGGCTAAAGAGAAGAAGCTCATATTATAGAAATCGTCTTGTGTTGGTATTTGATACATGTTCTAAATTAGATTGCTTTCATTAAACAAAATCGCCCGAGTAGTTACCGGGGCCCAAATTTGGGGTGTAAAGACTGTTGCCTGCCACGCATGTCGTAGGAGGCGACTAAGGAGGTTTGGCTGAAATCGGATGCACATGTCCTGAACGTGTAGAGGTCTATGCGTTTGGGGGCCTGCCAAACCAATGTGCAACGTCTAAACGTTCTTGGCAAAGATCAAACATATCACAAAGAGTGATTAAAATTGGTCGTAAAGAACGAACGCAAAGAAGAAGAAGATTAAATAAAATTGTAAACTAAAATTTACAGAGCTTCTGTATTTCAGAGACTAATTCCTCATTCCAAAGACTTGGATATCACAGAACATCTTAACACCTTGTGTCTCGCAAATCTACATTTCTAAAGTTAAACCGTATCCTACAGATTATCTATTATCACAACTTATTATATTTTCGTCTACCATACATGGTTACAATATGCCTTGCTAAATAATCTTTCAAGAGATTATATTACTTTCTTATTCTTGATATTGATCCTGTAAGAAATCTCAATGTTTCATATATTTCATCTGGAATCTCAAAAGCACAACAATTTATGTATATTTGCTGCTATTATATTCTTTACCCGTTCCTGTTCACCCAGCGTCTACACTCGTGTTTCAAAATACGAGATACTGGAGTGTTTTTTACGAAGGTGGATACAGAATTTGATCTCAAGCTGATATGATATAGCTTAGTTTCCTGCTGTATCGTCAAATGTGTGATACGATTTATCAGAGTTGGCAGTGACGTGTGATATAGAGGTGCTACAGGGTTACTAGAGTTCAAGATTCACAGCTTCTTGGTATACGGTTCTAAGGCTGGTGTTGTATGTAGGTATGCACGTGCGTTGCCGGGGCCGAAAGGGGAGCAAAGAATAGTAACACTGTTACCTACCTAAGGGACGACTGAGGTAGATGCTAGGGAAGCTACCCTAGTAAATAAAAAGAGTCACAGAAATGTGTTTCTTAAGTAGTGGATTAAAGCCTTTTTAAGCCCAAGCACGACCCTTTCAACCTAAGGCGAACACTTATTGGTTATATCAGAGCGTGTAGGCCAACAAACATGAAAAAAAAGAATTAACTTTCGCAGGAGAATTCACGTATGAATTAATATTATAATCCCAAAGACTCTCTTACATGTAAATCATCGCAGAAATCTGATGTGCTAGCCTACATGTAGACGTATAACTTGCACAGCGTACAGTCTCTCTTAGGCTCAGATCATATACAAATCACAAAGGAGTGGTTAGCAAGTGATCGATGTAGAGCGTGCGCCGAAGAAGAAGCAGACACGCAGGTAAACGTAGATGTTGTGCTAGTAGAGCGGGTCGGTCATAATGGTACAAGATGAGACAAATTGCTGCGAAAGAAACAAAATGTGGATATCATGACTGCAATGCACAGAAGAGCGTCAACATCTGAAAACGATAGCAAACACCCGAGACAGAGATTTATTGTGATCCATGATCGCCGCGACAACTGATAATGATGCCGACTTCGTTTTTTGCTGGTGATTAAATAAAAGCTGTAATTTATTTAACGAATATACGAAAAGGCATATTCATATTTACAAACTGTATGTATATTAAATGTTTCGTCGCAAATATAACACAGTAAAAGACTGTACACATACAATAATATTTGATCAAGCTAGTTATTAACTAAAGTGTTTTCAAACATATATTTTTGATGGAAAATAAACTATTACTTCAAATTCCAAACATGTATATATTTATATAAGCAATTTACCATCTCATCTCCCCGTCTATCTCCTCAATATCTCTCTCTGTCAACTTCCCCCATCTATTATCTATCCACTTCAATTTTCCACAAGAGCAAGAAGAATTTAATAAACTTTGATTCGATACTAGCAACTCACTCAAGAAATCAATAATCAGCCGGATTGTTGACTTCATTTTAAACAGGAATGTTTTAATTACAACTATTACTAGAATCCATTCCAGTGGTTAATGTGCCCTTGGCATTTGCATCATCTCAGAGAAACGATTGCTAAACTACAGTGCTATGAGTGATGAGAAAATGTCTAGACTTTTGGCACACCTGAACATAAAATCTGGCAATGTTTAAAAAAAAAAACACGCTTAATTTTTTTATATAGATTGTGCAATAAACTTGAGATCACAAATAAGTTGAGCGAATGTTGCAGTTTTGAAAGAAAAGAAAGCCATTTTTTTAATATAATAACGAAAAAAATGTGTAATAAAATAAAAACAAAATTTGAATGGGATATGCATCTGAAGATGAATACAGGCGCCAAAACTGTAGGAACATTTTTTTTTGTGAAAGAAAGAGAATAATGCTATTCTCAAAGCAAATAATACTTAGGGATGTGATGTTCTAATAACTTCACAGAACTAACTGTTTTAAACATTTGAAAGAAATATTTTTGGTTAGAAATATAACTTCTCAACAAGGACAAGACATAATAAAAAGCAAAACTTCTCGAATTGTTATGGTTTTCATAATATTTCCAATAAAGTATGTGCGACACCAATCAAGAAAGTTATAACTCGAATCTTTATGGTATTCAGTATATTTTCAAGAAATCATGCCAGAAAGGCGTCAATGAAGCAAAGAATTGCTCAAATCTTGATGGTATTAATTATATGTCCATGATGCCCGTGGGTTGCAGAGCCACGTGGGGGAGCAAAGAATAGTACCACTGCGACCTATATAAAGCATGTCGTGAGAGGCAACTGAGGTAGTGGCCTAGGGAAGGTGCCCTAGTAAATAAAAAGCATTTCAGGAGTCGGATGTGCTGACCTACTTGTAGGCACATAACTAGAACTACGTGTAATATCTCTTAGGTTCGGATCACATGCAAGTCACAAAGATTGGTTAACAAGTGGTAGATATGGAGCGTTTGAAGAAGAAGAAGATATGCCATGCCAATCAAGAAAGGTATTGCTTGAATATTTATGGTATTGATGAAATATTCAAGAAATCACGTGAGGCGACAATCAAGCAAAGAATTCCTTTCATCTTGATGATAGTCATTATATTTGTAAGAAAATGTATGCGACGTCAATCAAGAACAGAATTGTTTGTATCTAGATCATAGATTCCCATACTTTTTTGGCCCACCGCCCACTTTGCACAACATAAACTTGGTAACGCCCCTCCACAATATAACAGTTTGCCAACCCCACACACACACATATAATATATATATATATATATATATATACTCTTTTTCTCTTTGACATAGAAAATTGATATATATTTTTGTCACACAGGGTCAATTTTCAAATGATTATATGCATGAAATAGAAAATTGATGACAAATGGATCGTGTAAGACGGGCATAAGATGAATTAAAATGCAGAATTCAAATGTTAAATGATTATTCAATCGCAAAATCACGAAAATAACTTATTTTAAAATATATATTATTAATTTCTTCTTTAAGGATCCACCGAACCCTAATCGTTTGAACACCGTCTTAATTCTTATGAACCCACTTTCACCCTTCCTAGAATGCTTCAGCGCCCACTGGGGGGTGAGCAGTGCCACCCACTTTGGGAAACGCTGATCTAGATGATAGAAATTATAGTAACAAGAAAGTATTTTCAATGTATCTCCAAAACAGTAGAATAATATTTGAAAATATTACGAGCGAATGTTTGGGCAATGAGATATGGTACATGTATGGTTTTATTATATATATATATATATATATATATATATATATATATATATATATATATATATATATATATATATAAATAGATAAGACACAGAGAAAGCTTATCATCAATATAAGAAAGAGGCGGTCATCATTTTCGGACATGTGATGAGAAGAGGAGGTTTAGAACACATTGTGACAACCGGTAAAATCATGGGTATATGAGACAGAGGAAGACAGAGAGATAAAGTTTTGGATAGCATGGCTTCATGGCACGGTAGAGCGTCAACATCTGAGTTGATAGCAAACACCAACTACAGAGATTTGTGGAGATCCATGATCGCCTACACCAGCCGGCACGGCACCTGATGATGATGAAATAGATATGAGTTTATATATACATTTGAGCAATCGAAGGTCACAAGAAAGAACGGTACGATAGCAATGACCTACAAGTCCATCTTTTACTTCGTCGTTCATTCTCATATTCAATCTTAAATATCTTCAAAGAAAATAGTATCAGCCTCATGCTATTGACGTGACCAACATGCTTGTCCTGCAGTAGCTCTGGTAGTTACCATGTCAGTATTATATACTCCATTTACGGTGAACACGCTTTGAAAGTAGTCTGAAAGTTATTTTGCGATAAAAAAAGTCACACCTAAGAGGTAGTGGTTCGATCCTTCGATTATATTGTGAATATTTTGACCTCATACTAGTCTAAGGTCGACCTAGCCTTAATTGAGTACCACAAAAATATTTTTAAAAGCTGATTTACATTTCACAGAATAATTTATTTTAGTTAGAAGATTCCTTAAAAGAAATTATGCAACGAACTGTCAAAGCAAAATTAGATTTTAAAAGTTTAAATAAAATATGAAATTTCAAGTTTTAACTAAATTATAATTTTTTTAAGTTCTACTGTTTTCTCCATGCTAACATATGCTAGCAAGAGTTGGAAAATAGATTATTATATAGACAGTAACTTGAATGTATTGGAAAATACTCGTATATGTCAGCGAAAAATAATGAACTTAGAATTTGGCGAATTTATGGAAAGTGATGCAATACAAAAAATAACTTCTGATCAACTACTAGTAACAACTGTTATAGGAAAGAGAAGATGGAGGTATGACAGGCATCATATGAAAATAAAGTATCAAAGAATCACAAAACTGACATCAAGATGGGATGTATATGGTTTGAGAAAGACAGGCGCACTAGGAAACCCTGAAACGAACTTAACTGAAAGAGGATACTTAACTAAGGAACTTAATTAACTAGGATAGCGCGGTGTCGAGACATTGCTTGCCTAGGATATCGCGGTGTCGAGACATTGCTTGCCTAGGATATCGCGGTGTCGAGACATTACTTGCCATGGATTATCGATGGTAGGAGACATGCTTGCCAGAGGGTTACCGGGTCCAACATTTGGGGTATAAGCATAGAACCACATTGCTTGCCGGGATATCGCGGTGTCGAGACATTGCTTGCCTAGGATATCGCGGTGTCGAGACATTGCTTGCCTAGGATAGCGCGGTGTCGAGACATTGCTTGCCTAGGATAGCGCGGTGTCGAGACATTGCTTGCCTAGGCTATCGCGGTGTCGAGACATTGCTTGCCTAGGATATCGCGGTGTCGAGACATTACTTGCCTAGGATATCGCGGTGTCGAGACATTACTTGCCTAGGATATCGCGGTGTCGAGACATTACTTGCATGGGATATGTAACGTATAAGGATAGGAGAGACCGCCAGAGTGGTTACCGGGTCCCACATTTGGGGTATAAAGAATAGAACCACTGTTACCTGCCACGCATGTCGTTAGAGGAGACAAAGGAGGTTTGGCTGAAATCGGATGCACATGTCCTAAATGTGTAGAAGTCTATGAGTTAGGGGCCAACCAAACCAATGTGCACCGTATACACGTTCTTGGCAAAGATCAAACATAAGAACAAAGAGTGATTAAAATTGGTGGTAAAGAACGAACAAAAAGAAGAATAAGAAGAAGAGAGGGTAGGAGAGGAATGCAACAGAAACACTAGCAAAATATATTCAGTCAGTGTGATTAAACTGTATCACTCATCATGTCCTATTGTTTACGATATTAACTCCATTTTTAAAAATATACAACAAGACATATAAAAGGTGATCTTTACTTTCTATTTTACATGTTACATTTACACTCATTAATCATCATTCTTCGCCGCTCCCAAGGAAAAATACAGCAGATGCAACATATTTCCTCCCATTTCGATCGAGTGTCTTTTTTCCCACCTCAATCCTAGAGGTTGTGAAAGTTGGAAATCAACAAAGAAAATTGTAAGAAACTGGACAGCTTTGAGAATAAATGTCTCAGAAAATTATTAAAAGTAAATGGAGTGATTTCGTTTCTAACAACACAGTGAGAGATAGAACACACCAACAACCCTATCAAATATTATAAGGAACGAAGGTGGAAATATTTAGGTCATGTTCTTAGATCAGACGAAAAGAGACTAAATCGACAAGTCCTTATGTGGTCACCAGTTCAGAAAAGAAAACGTGGAAGACCAAAGACCACTCTTCGAAGAACCATCCAACAAGAAAGTAAACTATTGGGATGTAAAACCATACAAGATCTCCAACTGCTAGCAAAGAACCTTATCACATGGAGATATAAAACCTCTGCCCTATGTGCCGCCTTTGGCACGAAAGGAACAAACTAACTAACTAACTAATCCTAGACCCATTTCTTGTTAAAAAATGTTCCTCAATGTAGACCTAAATCTCCCTATTTTACCATGTGCTTGAGGTGTCCAATGCATTGAATGTCATTGCCGCTTTCCTTCTCCCAAGCTAAAGACATCTGGAATCTATCGTTCTCGTCTCGCTTATGTCTCTTTACTTATGTCTTTCAGACTAGTTAGTATTTGAAGTATGATAATGCTAATCTTATCTTATCTTATATGAGTGTGCGTGTGTGCGCGCCTGCGTGCGGAGGCATAAACAAAACTGTTTTCTTTATAGAGTGTATTTGAGAGCAACAATTAAACGGTTGAGTGTGCTCTACAGACAACCAGAAGAAATAATAAACAAATCAACACACAAGACAAACATAAAGATATCATGCATGTGAAGATGCAGATAAGTGTAGTCAATAAATGTTAATACAAAGAGAAAGATGCAGACAAAAGCATGTAGCTACAGAATGTCAGAAATAAATTGGAAATGCATGTCTCACGAACATATCACTTGGATAAAGAGTGACAGAAGTTAAATGTGCGTTATGTAAAAAAAAAAATAGAAAGAAAAATTGAGGTGAACAATTTAATGAACAGCAATTATTAAATAGTTGAAGGGAAGAATGGTTGATAAGACAAATTGTTCTTAAAATAAAGGAAACTCCTAGGGGAATATACAATCTCTGGAAACCAAACCAACCGTGACTGTTAATTGTGTTCTTTGATAAAACAAACACGTTAAGACAAATCAAGAATAACTGGCCACAAATAATTGATCGCCTGGTCTATATTGATAAATGATAATCTATTTTATTGAACAGTCGTTACAGATGTCGTTTAGAAAAGAATGTAACATTATGACAAGTCAAGAATAAGTTACCATAAATAACAGATCGACAGGTCTATATTGATGTTATAATCTATTTGATAACAGACTCTACAGATAATCATTAAAAGAGAATCTATATTAGTAGCTGAATCACATTTGTCTTGCCACGTCCAAAATTCCCATGATGGACACAAGCCGACGCTGATGAAATTAGTCGGTAAAAACATTTCTGAAATTCAGTTCCGAATGAGCACGATTGTCTTGACAGATAATATGAAAAAAGAAAACCTCAAAGAAACGCGTATGATGAAGAGTGAACAACTTGTTCAGAAAAATGGCTGAGTCACTGATACAATTAACTATTACCATTTTATCTGAGATATTCATCACCTACATTCTTTGATTACATTCAAATCGTCTAATGTGATTGAAAGAAGAAAAAGAAGTAGAGGTAAAGAAAGACATCGACACAGAAGAGTCTATTCAGATAATAGCATATGAAACGCTGCATGAAGGATGAGTAACACAAATTGGTGGTTTTTTTTCTCGATCCAGAAGCACTTGAACTTTAAGCTCTTCGGCTCGGTGCTATGGACATCGTAACCCTTCGGTTCGGTGCCACGAACACCGTGAATCTGGAGAATCTGTGGCTTTTCTGTCAGCCCGGGGAATTGAACCCGCACTCACAGAGGGCTAGTCACCCGCAGTCCAACGCGCTACGAACACGCTGGGCAAGCGGGTAACAGAAAGTGTAAAAGAGCAGTCCTTCCATAAAATTTAGAAAAAGTATGGCACAAAAACGATATGTGCAGATCAAAGCCCAGTTGTAAGTGTGTGTACAAGATTCAAATAACACAAACTATAGTTGCAGATCAAAGCCCAGTTGTAAGTGTGTGTACAAGATTCAAATAACGAAAACTATAGTTGCAGATCAAAGCCCAGTTGTAAGTGTGTGTACAAGATTCAAATAACGAAAACTATAGTTGCAGATCAAAGCCCAGTTGTAAGTGTGTGTACAAGATTCAAATAACAAAACATAGTTGCAGATCAAAGACCAGTTGTAAGTGTGTGTACAAGATTCAAATAACGAAAACTATAGTTGCAGATCAAAGCCCAGTTGTAAGTGTGTGTACAAGATTCAAATAACACAAACGATAGTTGCAGATCAAAGCCCAGTTGTAAGTGTGTGTACAAGATTCAAATAACGAAAACTATAGTTGCAGATCAAAGCCCAGTTGTAAGTGTGTGTACAATTCAAATAACGAAAACTATAGTGCAGATCAAAGCCCAGTTGTAAGTGTTGTGTACAAGATTCAAATAACACAAACGATAGTTGCAGATCAAAGCCCAGTTGTAAATGTGTAAAAGATTCAAATAACGAAAACTAAGTTATCAAGAGCCCAGTTGTAAGTGTGTCACGATTCAAATAACAAAAACTATAGTGCAGATCAAGACCAGTGTAAATTGTGTGTACAAGATTCAAATATGAAACTATAGTTTGCAGATCAAAGCCCAGTGAGGGGTTACAAGATTCAATAACACAAACGATAGTTGCAGATCAAAGCCCAGTTGTAAGTGTGTGTACAAGATTCAAATAACGAAAACTATAGTTGCAGATCAAAGCCCAGTTGTAAGTGTGTGTACACGATTCAAATAACGAAAACTATAGTTGCAGATCAAAGACCAGTTGTAAGTGTGTGTACAAGATTCAAATAACGAAAACTATAGTTGCAGATCAAAGCCCAGTTGTAAGTGTGTGTACAAGATTCAAATAACACAAACGATAGTTGCAGATCAAAGCCCAGTTGTAAGTGTGTGTACAAGATTAAAATAACGAAAACTATAGTTGCAGATCAAAGCCCAGTTGTAAGTGTGTGTACACGATTCAAATAACGAAAACTATAGTTGCAGATCAAAGCCCAGTTGTAAGTGTTGTGTACAAGATTCAAATAACGAAAACTATAGTTGCAGATCAAAGCCCAGTTGTAAGTGTTGTGTACAAGATTCAAATAACGAACAGAGTACTACATTTATTTAACAGTTGTTAAAATGTTAACAGATTAATAAATAAATGAAGGTTATGACAAAGAGAACACAACAACATTGCTACATAACTATCAGCGAGACAAAAACTAAACCAAGTAAAGGAATTCAAGTGCGTAGAAAACATTTTTACAGAGGATGATAAATATGATAGACAAGCTTTGTCGCATAAACGGCACTGACAAGAACACCATAGGGTAAATGAAAATGTGGAAGAACCATAACAACCTGGTGGAGGGGAGTAGTAGAACGCAAACTGAAAGAGATAAATCACAGTTAGAACATTATCAAAAGGACGGCAAAGAACAGATAAGAAGGATGTGTATTTGTTGCTGCCCTAAGGGTCAGTAATGTCCCTGACTAGATAGGCAGAGAGAACGAGAGAGATAGAAAAAGAGATACGAACGTGTTTAAAGACCAGATACAATATTTTCACTAATAATATCTAAGAGAAGTACATCAATCTAAATACCTCAGATTCCTGGTAGCATAAAATGGCAGATGCAGTTAAGAAATTAACCCTTTAGCTTCTAAGGACGTGTTTAGACATTTTTCCCATTCACTGCTAAAGACGCATTAGCACGTCTGTTATTACCTTTCCTCTGTGGGCTAAAGACGTGTTAACACGTTATATATTTCTACTGTCGCTGTTATAGGCCTACATTCATGTTTGAGACCTAGAAACAAAGAGTAGCTATTGTTAGCTCCGTCTTCGGAATGTATGTAGGAGCGAAAGGGTGAGCAGAACAGAAGAGACGAAAACATCGTTCTAGAAAAAAAGCATCATATGCCAAAAGTCATTGTCAATTGATATTAGAATGAGAGTTATACAGTGCTTCATAGTATCAATACTGACATACGGATGCGAGTCATGGACAATAAACAAACAGATAAAATAATATCTGAAGGCCACAGATGTGGTTTTACAGAGGAATGTTGAGAGTCCCATGGACTGCTAAAATGACTATTGTTGAGGTGTTGAATGAGGTCAAGACACAAAGAAAGCTTATCATCAATATAAGAAAGAGACAGTCATCATTTTCGAGCGTGTGATGAGGAAGGGAGGTTTAGAACACATTGTAACAACCGGCAAAATTGAGGATAGACGACACAGATGGAAGACAGAGAGAGAGAGAACATTTAGGATAGCTTGACTTCAAGACTGGGAAGAGCGTCAACCTCTTGAGATGAGAGCAAACACCAGAGACAGAGATTTGTGGAGATCCATGATCGCCTACGTCAGCAGACACGGCACCTGATGATGATGATGACAATACCTATACATTCTCTCATACAAACTGACATACGTGATACCCAATTTGTATCTCACAATGTTTTCAATCATTAACTTCAACTACCCCAAAGTTTCCGCCTCTGAAAGGTCAATTCTTGCTTTGTGACCGCATGCTACATTTCAGTTATCGCAACATGGTGGATGTAAAAACACGAAACAGAGAAACTGTATTTGCAGAAAACCAGCAATAGATAAGAGTCAAAGAATAAAAAAAAAGCTTTATCGTATAGGAGAAGATATTACGTTCAAGGTACATGCAGCTGGCTTTGTAACCGTAAATTGATAATACTTCAAGAGACGTTGTTTAGATAATTTTCTTTCGAAGTAATCACGACTCGTGGTGGTATGAAGCTGTTTCCATTTCTGTGTCAGTTTCATTGCTTTCAGCCAACGTTACACCATGTTTCATTGTGATTTCATTAATTCTGGGTTTTTTAACTTTCATCTCCTGCGTTGCGCGAACTGATGTCAGATCTCCGCTTTGTAGACCTGTGATGGCAGCTAATCAAGGCGCGGTGTTCAATCAATTTTAATTACCGAAGCTTTATGAGGTTTAGACATGATCGGGACGCAGAGACGCCTGACGCGTTTGGGACAGAAAACACTGACCGAGACCTTGCGTCCCCTTCCCCAGGGGACTTGCAATAACAGGCTTCTATTTCTAACACTGAAAGAATCAATCAGATCTTCTTGGAGATGAAGTCTTCTAAAGACTATCTATCTGCTTGAAGATCAACCTTTTCATCTTGAGTATGTCTTCGTGGCTTGTTAGAGAGTTAAAAGTTAAAAGTTAATTGCATATCCTTTACAGGACATTGCGAATCAATCCCAGTTTTTAACGCTGTTTGTGATTTTTCTAGGCATTATTACAGTCAGTAGTTTGCCATTGCTTTCTGAACGGGTGGTAACATAGTCCTTTTGTAAAAATCACGCGAAACAATTTGCAACCAAACTGTCCGCAGCGTGATTCGAACTCAAAACGTCGGGTTAATAGACCGAGTCACTATCCCTCAAGCCGCAGACGCCACCGTTAGGGAGTTACAAAGACAAAATATCAAAACACAAAATAAGATAGATTTTTAAAATAGTATTTTTGCACGTTTTAAAACTGCCCATGTGTTGCCGTAGCCCACAAGCAGAGCAAAGAATCATAACACTGCGACCTACAAGGAATGTCATAAGAGGCGACTTCGACAGGGATCTAGGAAGCTACCTAGTAAATAAAAATTGTCGTAGAAATCGGATGTGTTGACATACTTGTAAGCGAATAACTGGCGCAAAGTACACTCGATCGTGGGATCAGATCACATAGAAATAACACAGAATGGTTGAACAAATGATTGATATGAAGCTTTCAAAGAAGAAATAGAAGAAAACTACCTGACTCATATTGTTAATATTGCCCACATAATCTTTACTTAATATTTCTCAAGAAAAGATTAGTGAAGATCACCGCCATTGCACGTCATACATCACCATAGGAGTTCAAATCTCCTCTTCAACATTTCTACAAAGCATAAAGTGACTAACTCCCTCTAATTCTCTTTTGATTAACCGAATATCTTGTACCACTAGCAAAGTGTTCACGTATTGCAGCTCATAGTTTCAGTTACATATTCTTCACTCTGGATAGGGAAGCGGATACATAAGTGCAGTGGCGGCTCGTCATTAAGGGCCAGTGAGGCCGGGCCCCACCAAAAATAATGTATAACGTGTATTTATTATTTTATAAATTAAAATATAGCAACCAAAAATCCGGACACAAATGTCTGACACCACCAACAAAAATGATCACGAGCCGCCACTGAATAAAAAAGTCGTGAATAATCAAAAATGATCACGAGCCGCCACTGAATAATAAAAAAGTGCTGTAAGTCAAAAAAAATGATCTGACGAGCCGCCACTGAATAAGTGTGTAACAAAAAATCACAAATCTGTTTTTCCTATCACATTCTAGATAAGAAATTCAGCGCCAAACCCCCTCAATAGTAGAGCAACGCCCATGTCGGGACATTGCATTCTCCGCCATATTAAACCAAACAACCTTCTAGAATTTGAAAAGAAACTGAAGAAATGCTCTCGTCATAAAGAATTGCCAGCAGAAAGATCAGTACAAGTTGTCGATAATACAAACTACCAATTCCTAACACAGGATATAGAGTGCAAAACTCGTTCTGCCTCTAAGATCACAGACCACGTTAGTCATGGATCAGTTCACATGAACCTCTCGAGTTCATGTTTTCTTCTGTTACAATACCAGCTTACGTTTAGGATTACGGAATATTTTATTTTAAATCATGTATTGTTGACATCAAAGTTATCATACTTTCATACCATTGATCATATTTTGCTTTCTGATCATAAAGACATAGGGGCGATATGTTCTTATAGTCAGTATAGAGAGGATGAATGTTATGCCGCTTATACTTCATGTGTGCAATGAACTGTTTAAAAAACATAACACACAACACCCACTTGTCTAACCTTCATCATGTGTGTTCCATCTGTGGTAGGGGATTATGTTCTAGGATTGGACTCTACAGTCAAATCCGCACACACCAGAGAGGTGCAACAGCATATGTCTGAGGCTGTTGTCATCATCGCTTGCGATGGATGGCTATTATTTTATAAATTGTCCATACTACCCATTGGTTCAACCGTATGACTTGTGTACATTCAATAATACTGTTCAGGCTTCAGATGACTGTTTTAGAGGTGTGCGTCAAATCATTTATATTCTCTAGAAGTGTCTGTTGCCTTGGATGAGTTGTTCAGCTTATTCTTTATCGAACGCTCCATATCCACCATTTGTTCAGCACTGTTTGTGATCTGTATGTGATCCGAGCCTAAGAGCAATTGTACGCTGTGCCAATTATGCGCATACAAGTAACTACTTCCAATTTCTGCGATGCTTTTTATTTACATGGGTACCTTCCCATGGTCTCTACCTCAGTCACCTGTTATGACATGCCTTGAAGGTCGCAGTATTACTATTAGTTTCTCCCGTCGAGGTTCCCAGCAGCCACGGGCGGGTGCACATCAAATCATGTGTATTCTCTAGAAGTCTCGGTTGCCATGGAGGTGTACATTAAATCATTTGTATTCTCTAACAGTGCAGGATTTCTTGAAAGAGGGATAAAATCAAGGATTTCTGCTCTCTAACTTTGTTAACAGATTCGGAGTGAAAGTACTTCAAGATGGTGTAAAGAGGGATAAAATCAAAGATTTCTGCTCTATAACAGTGCTAACAGATTTCTGGGAAAATTGGAAAGTACTTCAAGATGTTGTATTAACAAAAAAGTGACTCCTTCTTTGGTGAGGGAGTAATGAAGAATTTGTATTCTCTAAAAATTTAACTTATTTGGAGATTCCGTACATCATAAGTTTGTGTTTTCCAACAGTTTAGCTTCAGTAACAAAACATTATATAACAAATATAGATATTGTTCCAGACACATCACCCTAATTTGTTTTAGCACTAGTAAGGTATAGCTATGGACACTCGTTCCAATTCTTCCTTTCCAGTCCCGTTAATATTTTTAACTCATCATCATCAAATAGCTTGTCCTCAGCAGAACTTTGCCACCCCAACAGTCCTCCGGAATATCTCTCTCTCTCATAGGCCAGATGCCCTGCCTCTGCAGCCGTCATGTTCAAACCATCAGTTACATCCTGAATCCATCTTCTCCGTGGTCTTCCTCTTCTTCTCTTTGCTGGTATTCTCCTTCCTTTTAACACAACATATACTATTTATAAGTCAATATGATATTGTTAATTGGACTATGGATTGAGTTATCTTTATTGCTTTCAGTTTGATCATATCTCAGCTTTATATAGTAGATCAATCATGTTGTAATGACATCATATATATATATATATATAATATTATATATATATGCAATTTCATGTAGGTATTATTATATACAATCTTATTTCATATCGTTTCTCATGTATCCTTGAGATGTCGAGGCAAAATCTATTGTGTTAGTGTAGGCCCTTTTATGAACTTGCGTGTAAAGATGTTCTGGGACTATGTGATATTTCATTTGTGCAAGAGTTGGGGTCGTCTAGTCTCACTTTGAAAAGACGAAAAGTGAAAATTAGTGGGTTGCTGAAGACTTGCAGAACACACAAGCCTGTCCCACCTTTCAGCTGTGTAGACCTGGAAATGTTTACTGTTAAATCAAAGGCTAATGTGGCTCTGGATCTCCTTGGGTGATGATCTCTCTTAGATCAGTTCTGTCCCCAACCCGTGATGGGTCTTGCATGTCAGTCGGTTATCTTCTACTGCTCGAACTAAAACGTTAATTGCATATCCTTTACAGGACTTTGCGAATCAACCCCAGCTTTTTAAATGCTGTTTGTGATTTTTCTAGGCTTTATTACGTTCAGTAGTTTGACATTGCTTTCTGAACGGGTGGTGTCATCGTCCTTTTGTAAAAATCCACACAAAACAATTTGCAAACTGGTCGAACTATTAAACATTATTATATTCATTTTAATTTAATTGTTAATGAGTTTCAGATTTGATTCGATTGTTTGTCAAATAGTACAAATGAATAACAGCAGAGATAACTTCTTGGAATTAATATATTGTTTGAAGCTGCAAATCTTCTTAGAGAGCTACAGTAGAGCTCTGTTTACAGTAGAGTGTGTACAGTAGAGTAGAGTAGAGTAGTGGTTGTTAATGTACTTGCTTCTTAGACTAGTGGTCCAGGTTCAGTTCCATAGTTAACTTGGATTACTTTTCCGACCGTAACTTCTCGCAGGTAGGCCTTGATTTGGTACCAGAACAAGCATTGAGAAGTGAAGGCCGCTGATGCGATGCTGACCACATCACCCATCGTGTGATGACGGTCAGTGAATAAACACGGGATTAATACTGCATTACCCGATATGCCACGAAGTTTAAAAAGGGTTTCTTTACTTTATTTAAAAGTTGTTGAGACCAATCTATGGTAAACTAAAAGTAATGAGAAATGATACCCTACGTAGTTTGATACTCTCTTGCAGCAATAGACAACATCACGTATGTGTTATATGATTCTTTTTTAGCCGTCACACTGTTACCAGGCTGTTACCGAGTGTCGCGGTTTTCTGTTTTTGTCTTAGGCTGTTCTAGTGTCTTGAGTGATATATATTTGTGCTTTCTGATTTTTTTTTCCGATCCAGAAGCACTTGAGCTTTCATCTCTTCGGCTCGGTGCCAAGGACATCGTAACCCTTCGGTTCGGCGCCACGAACACCATGAATCTGAGGAACCTGTGGCTTTTCTGTCAGCCCGCGGAATTGAACCCGCACTCACAGAGGGCTAGTCACCCGCAGTCCAACGAGCTACGAACACGCTGGGCAGACGGCTGTGCTTCTGATAGGATTCTGCTATGCCACCTTATCTAACCATCTGTTCGTGGTTTTCATCTCGCCTTCTTTCCTACTGTTCTGTTGTAGAAGGCTGATTATATGATTAGAAATGATAAAATACGAAGTTAGGAAGGAGTCCAAGAAATCAAACAATAAAGCTGGAAATTAACTCCTTCGCTATTCTGAGTCGATATTCTGGCTTGCAATATTTGTTAAGATGTCACACAGCTAGTATACCGGCTAACCTAGCATACAATGCTCTGTAAATGCGCCCAGTGGTAAAAATAATGACAGACTGAAAGGGTTAAAGATAAACAGATGTGGTGGAGTGGTCAAACCTTCAGTAAGCAACGATTAAGCATAGCTAAAAATTCACTTGACTGGAGATAACATTGTAATGAAAAAAGTGGAAGTAAAAGACTACATGATAAAGAAAGAATAGAACGTTCGCAGCCTGTGACCAAAGTTATTTTTGCTATCTTAGAATAGAAAACAGATCAGATCTACAACTGTAGCATTGTACTCAACAAGGAATAAGATGGTTGAGAAGTAGTTCTAGCTGTTATTTTTCTTCTTCTATCCCCCTCGTGATCTTCTTTCTTCTTTTCTTTGCGACTGTTCGTTCATTTGTATCCAATTCTTAATCATTCTTTAGTGATAATGTTTGATCTTTGCCAAGAACGTGTATACGTTGCACATTGGTTTGGTATGACCCTAAACGCATATACTTCTACACGTTTAGGACACGTGCATCCGATTTCAGGAATTCCCGTGATAAGTTTGAACAGCTGGTTTCAAACCCACCCTACTTGCTTTTCAAATTTAGTCGTGCAAAAAATCGTCGCAGGCGACTACCATAACAGTAACTTAATGTAGCAGAAGACTAACATACGCTGTGACTAATATCTGATGTTTTCCCGCGGTTTGAACTATAAGATCTGACGGTTACTTGACGCCAACACACAATCACTTAACAACAGCTTCATTAAGTTCTCCATTTTCACAAGTCGACTATTCATGACCAACATCTTGTTGATGTCGAGCCCACCAATACATCAAAAGCTCTCACGTCTCATTGAAAGAAAAATAACCACATATAAACCAGGTTTGATGTTACCGAAAGGTAAATTTAACTTAAGAAATACCGAGGCACTCGTTCCTTTGAGATTGATTATGTCTCAACCTTTATGATGTACATTGAACATTATTGGAATTTATGTCTGTAATGCAAACATCTGATCTTCATTATCTTATAACCATTATCAAAGATAAATATATTTTACAATGTTATTAAATATGAGGTGGTTCTGCTATAAACAAGAGTTAGATATCTATTCTGCAATGGCATTAAGAATACATGAATGTCTTTATTCATATTTCAGTTCAGAAATATTTCTAATTAACGTTAAGAATTGTGTTTGTGTGTGTGTGTGTGTGTTGTTCTGTTTGAAAAATAGAGTGGGAGAGAGTTAACAAAAATAATAAGCAGGAAGAAGATACGGAAAGATGAGTAAACTTGATCATGCATAGATATCGAATGGAAGATAACACACAAAAACAATGCAGAGATATCATTGTAAATGTGATCTGATATTTTGATATTGTTTCTGAACAGCACAATTCTTTTTTTTTTTCTTACAGCAGTGAAAAATATTATGTGAGCTAGTTAGGGATAAAGAAGAAAGTATGTGCATATTTATTCATGTATATGATGAAGAAATTGAAGCCATGAGAAAGCAAGAACAGAATGCCACTACATTTCTCTCTCTCTCTTTCTCTCTCTCTCTCTTCATGAATGTATACGTTTCGTTTCAGCAGCAAGAGATTGCTTATTTCGAGAGAAACAAATTATTGTTGATTCTGGTTGTTAATGTTTCATATGTATCTTCATGTTAATTATATTGTTGAGTGAACATTTGTTTTTATTCACTTAGTTACAACATGTCCATCTATGAGATTAAAATCTTGCTATCTTTGTGTAACGATTACTGAGTTATATAGCATGTCTCTAAACGTTCTTTAGTTAATTAGCATATCTAAAACTTTTTCTAAATTACATAATATGTATGTGAAGTTTGCTTAGTTATATAACATGTCTGTGAAGTTTGTTTAATTATATAATATATCTGTGAAGTTTGCTTAGTTATATAATATATCTGTGAAGTTTGTTTAATTATATAATATATCTGTGAAGTTTGTTTAATTAAATAATATATCTGTGAAGTTTGCTTAACTATATAATATATCTGTGAAGTTTGCTTAACTATATAATATATCTGTGAAGTTTGCTTAGTTATATAATATATCTGTGAAGTTTGCTTAGTTATATAATATATCTGTGAAGTTTGTTTTAAATTTTATAATATATCTGTGAAGTTTGTTTAATTATATAATATTCTGTGAAGTTTGTTTAATTATATAAAATGTCTGTTCAGTTTGCTTAATTATATAACATATCTGTAAAGTTTGCTTATTACATAACATGTCTATAAAGTCTGCTAGTTATAAAACATGCCGATAACGTTTCGCTTAGTTAAATAACATATCGATGACGTTTGCTTAGTTACATATATGTAATCACGTGTATCTATATTTAGAAAGGTTTCTGTATTTGTATGTGCAAATGTGTTTTATATTCAGTGCTTCGATTCATTCCTAGCACACACGAAAAATCAACATTTGTTTCCTACAGCGGACTATGTTCTTGAAAATTCACCGCTGGCAATGCACAGTTAATCCTTAAGTTGCCTCTTGACTTTCTTAAAAGCACCACTTGTGATCAATTAAACGTCACATATATGCAGCTGTGGCTTGAAGATCTGTTTCCGTCTACCTTACTTATTAAACTAGTCCTTTCGGTGTGAAAGAACAAGAATTGTAATTATATGCCTCGTAATGAAGTCGCTTGCAATTCCTGTAATTTGATCTCTGAAAGTGTTCTAACCACTTAGACTAAACTTAGAACTTATTCTGTAGTCGAGATATCAATGTGAAGAAAATTAGTAAAATATATATTACTTCTGCATATAGCCCATATTCAAACTGTTTTCTAATATCTCCAATAAGTCCAGTCGGTGTTCGTGCAGTGTCGTCTGGTCCTCCAGCAGATCGAGGAAGTAAACACGTATATAGAAGAAGATGTATATGAGAAAAGAGGAGTTGACTAAGTGGTGAGCTAGACAGAGACGGTTTACAAGAAAGGTAGACAGAGCTTTCCTTGAGTATCTACGTATTTCTGTTGGGATTATAATTGTCAACTGGCGAGACTTGGATGAGCTTGGCCATGATGCGTAAATATCGCAGCTGTTTTGTAAAACGCTGTTAGCAAAACGTACATACATTTGTCGTCCAAACACCAGGTACAGGCTAAAAAGAGAGGCTAACAAGTGGGGATAATAACGAACGCAGAAGAAGGAATTCTCAAAGTGCACAATAATTAGCACCAACCCTATAGAAGTTGCATCATGATTTCGACGTTTTCAAGATTAAGGAAAACAATTTGCAGCAGAATATAGCAAATCCAGTATCCAACCTTCAAAAGTTATTCCACTCCCAATGAACACCGTGGAGGACGTGGACATGATGTCTCATTTATATTTCCCTTTGCTAAGTCTAATTGCTTCTGTTAGTGAGATAATATGGTTGATTTGTTAATTTTGGTGTTTTCTTTGGTCAGTCTATCAGTTTTCTCATTACCCGCGATAACACAGTGTGCTGACAATGATTACAGTGACACCTTGTTGTTGACGGAGAGCTGTATTAGATATAAAATACTGGCCAGAGTCCTCCTCAATCGATTAATCGATCACCTGGAACAGGACTTACTCCCTGAGACCCAATGTGGCTTCAGAGCAGGTCGTGGAACAGCAGACATGATATTTGCTGCTCGCCAACTACATGAGAAATGCCAAGAGCAGCACCGTAACCTCTATATGGTCTTTGTCGATCTGACAAAGGCTTTCGACACGTTTAACAGGGAGGGTCTATGGAAGATCATGGAAAAATTTGGATGCCCAGGAAATTCATCAAGATCGTCCAACAGTTTCACGAGGGCATGATGGCACGTGTACTTGACGAAGGGAGCTGTCGGAAGCCTTCCATGTCACCAACGGCGTCAAACAGGGCTGTGTACTGGCCCCAACACTCTTCAGCATGATGTTTGCTGCCATGCTCACGGATGTCTTTTGGGAAGGCGACGAACATGGGGTAAAGATTAGATACAGGACAGACGGTAACCTATTCAATCTTCGGAGGTTAAAATCCTCCACCAAGGTAAAAGAATCAACTATCTCAAACCTGTTGTTTGCTGATGACTGTGCCCTCGCTACCAACTCTGCGGAAGAAATGCAGATTTACATGGACAAGTTCTCAATGGCCTGTGATAGGTTTGGCCTCACCATTAACACCAAAAAACAGAGGTCATGTTCCAGCCCGCCCTAGAGAACAGTATTACGATCCAGTCATCAACATTAAACACCAGCGTCTCCAGTCAACGGACAACTTTGCTTATCTTGGCAGCCTCCTATCCAGATCGGCATACATAGATTCTGAGGTCCACAATAGGATATCCAAAGCCAGTGCTGCGTTCGGAAGGTTACGTGTCACTGTGTGGGAACGGAAGGGGATAAGCATAGTCACAAAGCTGAAAGTTTACCAGGCCATAGTGCTAACCACGCTGCTGTACGCAAGCGAGACATGGACAGTATATAGCAGACACGCAAGAAAATTAAACCATTTCCACACAAGCTGTCTACGCAGAATACTAAAAATAAACTGGCAGGACAAAATTCCAGACAGCGAAGTCCTCACAAGAGCAACGATCCCAAGCGTCAACACCCTGTTGCAGAAGGCCCAACTGAGATGGGTCGGTCACGTTGCTCGAATGCCTGATAAACGCATCCCAAAACAGTTGATGTATGGCGAGCTTGAAGGGGGCAGACGTTTAACTGGTGGACAGAAAAACGCTTTAAAGACACTCTTAAAGTGTCTCTGAAATGCTTCGATATAGACAATACGTGCTGGGAATCCTTGCGCAAGATCGCCAAATGTGGCGCTGTAACAACAAAGAGGAACCCGAATAGCTGAGAATCATCGTATTGTTGAGTCACAGAGAAAACGAGCAGCGCGAAAAGACAGAGCACACAACACGCACATGTCTAACCTTGATCATGTATGCCCCACCTGTGGTCGGGGATTCTGTTCTAGGATTGGACTCTACAGTCACCTCCGCACACACCATAGAGGTGCAACAGTACACGTCTGAGATTGTTGTCATCATCGCTTGCGATGGACGGCTATTATTAGATATTTTTCGTCTTCTGACTTCAACTTCTGCTATGCGACTATGCCGGTGTGTGTTATAAACATGGCGGTGCGCTTGAAGTCTTTATGGGTTCCCCCATAATCTGTTCTAAACGATTGTTTCGGATGGCCCGATTTTCAATCTCACGCTGCTCAGGCAGGAGCAATTTTGAAGGATGTACTATGGATACTGCTTTTGTACTCCATATTGGCATGCACTAGAATCCCTGAGATCCATTCAATGGAGGTGTGCTCTGAGACGACAGATTCCTGTTCTAAATCTGAAGACTATGGTCTGTGATTAGATATTCGAAAGCAGTTATTCCTAAGAGATCTTCATGTTCTTTTTGATAAATCAGAAGATCTGACATACAGTCGCACAGTAAGACTGGTTGATTCGTTAAGTCTTTGCTCTTTCAGTTGAAGATTTGATTTGTTAATATTCTCAATTTTGCTTAGGAGTCTTCTTCTCTACTTGATGTTTGTTATCATCACTTGTAATAGCTGACAATGTGCGATTCTTGCCTCTCCGAATTTCTGCCTTTAGTGTCGCTTACCATTTTCATTTTAGACATTCGTGCTAATTGCAGAAAAGTATTATTGATAATATTGTCATCATCTATCTACAAATGTTACTTGTGGACACACTGTACTGGGATTTATATACAAATGTTACTTGTGGACACACTGTACTGGGATTTATATACAAATGTGTCCGCGCGCCCACCGTGTTCGTAGCGCGTTGGACTATGGGTGACTAGTCCTCTATAAGTGCGGGTTCAACTCCGCGGACTGGCAGAAAAGCTACAGGTTCCCCAGATTTACGGTGTTCGTGGCACCGAGCTGAAGGGTTACGATGCCCATGACACCGAGCCGAAGAGCTCTCAGCTCAAGTGCTTCTGGGTCGGAAAAGAAAAAAGAAAAATATACAAATGTTACAAGTGAGTACTTCGTACTTGAATTCAAATACAAATGATACCCGTGGGCACACTGTACTTGAATTCAAATACAAATGATACCTGTGGGCACACTGTACTTGAATTCATATACACATGATACCTGTGGACACACTGTACTTGAATTCATATACAAATGATACCTGTGGGCACACTGTACTTGAATTCAAATACAAATGATACCTGTGGGCACACTGTACTTGAATTCATATACAAATGTACATGGGGCACACTGTACTTGAATTCAAATACAAATGATACCTGTGGGCACACTGTACTTGAATTCAAATACAAATGATACCTGTGGGCACACTGTACTTGAATTCAAATACAAATGATACCTGTGGGCACACTGTACTTGAATTCATATACAAATGATACCTGTGGACACACTGTACTTGAATTAAAATACAAATGATACCTGTGGGCACACTGTACTTGAATTCAAATACAAATGATACCTGTGGGCACACTGTACTTGAATTCAATACAAATGATACGTGGGCACACTGTACTTGAATTCAAATACAAATGATACCTGTGGGCACACTGTACTTGAATTCAAATACAAATGATACCGTGGGCACACTGTACTTGAATTCAAATACAAATGATACCGTGGGCACACTGTACTTGAATTCAAATACAAATGATACCCGTGGACACACTGTACTTGAATTCAAATACAAATGATACCCGTGTGCACACTGTACTTGAATTCCTATACAAATGATACCGTGTGGGACACTGTACTTGAATTCATATACAAATGATACCCGTGGGCACACTGTACTTGAATTCATATACAAATGATACCCGTGGGCACACTGTACTTGAATTCATATACAAATGATACGTGACATGTACTGAATTCAAATAAATGATACCGTGGGCACACTGTACTTGAATTCAAATACAAATGATACCGTGGGCACACTGTACTTGAATTCATATACAAATGATACCTGTGGACACACTGTACTTGAATTCAAATACAAATTATACATGTGGGCACACTGTACTTGAATTAAAATACAAATGATACCCGTGGGCACAATGTACTTGAATTCACATACAAATGATACCTGTGGGCACACTGTACTTGAATTCAAATACAAATGATACCCGTGGGCACACTGTACTTGAATTCAAATACAAATGATACCCGTGGACACACTGTACTTGAATTCAAATACAAATGATACCCGTGGACACACTGTACTTGAATTCAAATACAAATGATACCCGTGGGCACACTGTACTTGAATTCAAATACAAATGATACCTGTAGGCACACTGTACTTGAATTCAAATACAAATGATACCCGTGGGCACACTGTACTTGAATTCAAATTTGATACCCGTGGGCACACTGTACTTGAATTCAAATACAAATGATACCTGTGGGCACACTGTACTTGAATTCAAATACAAATGATACCCGTGGGCACACTGTACTTGAATTCAAATACAAATGATACCCGTGGACACACTGTACTTGAATTCAAATACAAATGATACCAGTGGACACACTGTACTTGAATTCAAATGACAAATGAATAACAATGATCCGTGGACACACTGTACTTGAATTCAATACAAATGATCAAACCTCACGATGTCTCGTTAGAAAAATCGACCTTTCAAAAATGAATTTGCAAATATTATATTTTCCCGGCCCTGGTTATCATTCTAAAATTTACGTTTCTATATAATTTAATGTTTCCTAATCACTTTCATCATTGTCCTTCTTTTGTCCGCTTTCTTACCAATGTTCATGTGAGTATGTCTTTCCAAATAGTGGCACATCTCTTCATGTGTACACATTATTTGATTTGTTTAGTGCTACTATTTATTTTATTTATCAATACATTAAAAAAAAAATTGTTTGCAATGTAATACATACTATTTTCTACAGATAGAACAAATTGAACTTATAGGCATATGCTGACAAGTTGCACCCTTCCCATTAAAAAAAATAAATATATTTTAAATACATCCACCCAGTAAAAGCTTTCTAAATGATCGTCTAACAAAAAAAGACAAAATAGAAAAGCAGAAAACTCCTAAAAATGTGACCCGTCGCTGTCCTTACGCCGTGGACATATCTCCCGGGGATCAGTAATTTGTGTCACAAATCCTCCCATTTACGTGTTTTTATGTAGCAGGCCAAATCTGGGCCTTCCTCGGAATCTGTCGACACAACAAAGAAATCAGTCTCGTGTGCGGAAGATGAAACCAAGACTGGAGGAAAAAAGAGGAATTTATCACACAGTTGGGTGTTTGATTACATTGAAACAACAAACATGTCTTCAAGAAGGCAAATATTGGGGTTAAGAATACAAAACTGCGTACCTTTCCTAACTTTATCAAAATATGACTTTGGATATTAACTGATAACTGGTAGTCATGATTCGCTACCGATAACAGAAGCATAACAATAATATTAGTGAAATATGTACTACTTCATATCTGGATTGGATTTTGCAACGAAGTTCTTATGAATTATATATTTACAAGTTTATCAACACATTTCTATTATGTTTTAGCCGTTATTTATTATTCCTAGTTGTGCGTCTGGCCAAATGAGTTAGAGCACGGACTCCCATGCGGGAGACCTGGGTTCAATCACTGTTAAGACCAATGATATTTTTTTCTTCGGGAATAAAGAACATTCCTAGCATGAACCGTTTAGCACCGACTGTACTAGAAATGCGGCGATTAAATTCCATACACACGTCTCTCCCTCCTGCCAACGTCATACATCGCATACAAATCGATATTACATGTAGTAACATCATCTTTTAAATTATTATTCCGTGTTGGTACAAGGTGTTTTGTATTTAATGTTGATATATTGCTATACTTTCTATCTATAAGTGTTTGTATTTATGTTGATATATTGCTGATACTTTCTCTCTATCTACAAGGTGTTTTGTATTTAGTGTTGATATATTGCTGATACTTTCTCTCTATCTACAAAGTGTTTTGTATTTAGTGTTGATATATTGCTAACACTTTCTCTCTGTCTACAAGGTGTTTTGTATTTAGTGTTGATATATTGCTAACTTTCTCTATATCAAGGTGTTTTGTATTTATGTTGATATATTGCTAACTTTCTCTCTATCTACAAGGTGTTTTGTATTTAGTGTTGATATATTGCTAATACTTTCTCTCTATCTACAAGGTGTTTTGTATTTAGTGTTGATATATTGCTAATACTTTCTCTCTTTGCAAGGTGTTTTGTATTTAGTGTTGATATATTGCTGATACTTTCTCTCTATCTACAAGGTGTTTTGTATTTAGTGTTGATATATTGCTAATACTTTCTCTCTGTCTACAAGATGTTTTGTATTTAGTGTTGATATATTGCTAACACTTTCTCTCTATCTACAAGGTGTTTTGTATTTAGTGTTGATATATTGCTGATACTTTCTCTCTATATGCAAGGTGTTTTGTATTTAGTGTTGATATATTGCTAACACTTTCTCTCTATCTACAAGGTGTTTTGTATTTAGTGTTGATATATTGCTAACACTTTCTCTCTGTATGCAAGGTGTTTTGTATTTAGTGTTGATATATTGCTAATACTTTCTCTCTGTCTACAAGGTGTTTTGTATTTAGTGTTGATATATTGCTAACACTTTCTCTCTATCTACAAGGTGTTTTGTATTTAGTGTTGATATATTGCTAATACTTTCTCTCTATATGCAAGGTGTTTTGTATTTAGTGTTGTATATTGCTATACTTTCTCTCTTCTACAAGGTGTTTTGTATTTAGTGTTGATATATTGCTAATACTTTCTCTCTATCTACAAGGTGTTTTGTATTTAGTGTTGATATATTGCTAATACTTTCTCTCTATCTACAAGGTGTTTTGTATTTAGTGTTGATATATTGCTGATACTTTCTCTCTATCTACAAGTGTTTATTTAGTGTTGATATATTGCATACTTTCTCTTAAGGTGTGTTTAGATTATATTGCTAACACTTTCTCTCTATCTACAAGGTGTTTTGTATTTAGTGTTGATATATTGCTAATACTTTCTCTCTATCTACAAGGTGTTTTGTATTTAGTGTTGATATATTGCTAATACTTTCTCTCTATATGCAAGGTGTTTTGTATTTAGTGTTGATATATTGCTAATACTTTCTCTCTATCTACAAGGTGTTTTGTATTTAGTGTTGATATATTGCTAACACTTTCTCTCTATCTACAAGGTGTTTTGTATTTAGTGTTGATATATTGCTAACACTTTCTCTCTATCTACAAGGTGTTTTGTATTTAGTGTTGATATATTGCTAATACTTTCTCTCTGTCTACAAGGTGTTTTGTATTTAGTGTTGATCTATTGCTAACACTTTCTCTCTATCTGCAAGGTGTTTTGTATTTAGTGTTGATATATTGCTAACACTTTCTCTCTATCTTTTATATTTCAAGGTGTTTTGTATTTAGTGTTGATATATTGCTAACACTTTCTCTCTATCTAATGTTATTTAGTGTTGTTATTGCATACCTTTATTGATAGTGTTGATATATTGCTAACACTTTCTCTCTATCTACAAGGTGTTTTGTATTTAGTGTTGATATATTGCTAACACTTTCTCTCTATCTACAAGGTGTTTTGTATTTAGTGTTGATATATTGCTAACACTTTCTCTCTGTCTACAAGGTGTTTTGTATTTAGTGTTGATTATTCTAAACTTTCTCTATCACAAGGTGTTTTGTATTTAGTGTTGATATATTACTAATACTTTCTCTATTGCAAGGTGTTTTGTATTTAGTGTTGATATATTGCTAATACTTTCTATCTTGCCTTGTATCCCATGATGGAGAATAGGTCAGCAATCAAACCATGTCTTACTGTCTTTAACTATTTCTTGTACCTTCTTTAAGATGTTCCGTTATTATTTGTAAATCGAATCCTCCAGTTTCATGTTTTCCATTCACTCATGCATGTTTATATATATATATATTCGTCTTTGTCTCAGCAGCCACACATGTGAAAGGTGCTGCAGACTTGGTGTCGCTAATACAGGTGAAATGCTAAATGTAAACGCATATATCTCGCAAATGGAAAACCTAACAACATGCATAAAACTGCCAATCGAAAATGAAATCTCGTCATTTGCATTTAGAGAGCAACGGTGAACCTGTTATCGGCTCAACAATGTCACTTATCCTGCCAATAATGATCAAATAATAGTAACAGCAAATGCTTTAACAGGTAAACATTATCCGCATTAAAAACATCATGAAACGAACGAACAAAGTCAGTCACAGATTCAGAGAATAAAAAACCTGTGAGATTAATTCCCAGAAATAAACATAAAGTAGAAGATAATCTGAGCCTCTTCAATTAAGGTATTCAAATTGTAAACATTATTGTGGCTTAGCTGTGTTACCTGATGCTGATGAGGTTCAAATCTCTTCCCATACTCGAAAATGGAATGTTAATGTAATCCGTTAATATGTTCAACAATTTATAGCAATTAGTAACGGTGCAATCGGAACTGAAAGAGGCATATCTGTTACTACTGATACTATTTTCTGCAATCGGGACTGAAAGAGGCATAACTGTTACTACTGATACTATTTTCTGCAATCGGGACTGAAAGAGGCATAACTGTTACTACTGATACTATTTTCTGCAATCGGGACTGAAAGAGACATAACTGTTACTACTGATACTATTGCTGCAATCGGGACTGAAAGAGGCATATCTGTTACTACTGATACTATTTTCTGCAATCGGGACTGAAAGAGGCATAACTGTTACTACTGATACTATTTTCTGCAATCGGGACTGAAAGAGGCATATCTGTTACTACTGATACTATTGCTGCAACCGGGACTGAAAGAGGCATATCTGTTACTACTGATACTATTTTCTGCAATCGGGACTGAAAGAGGCATAACTGTTACTACTGATACTATTTTCTGCAATCGGGACTGAAAGAGGCATATCTGTTACTACTGATACTATTTTCTGCAATCGGGACTGAAAGAGGCATATCTGTTACTACTGATACTATTTTATGCAATCGGGACTGAAAGAGGCATATCTGTTACTACTGATACTATTTTCTGCAACCGGGACTGAAAGAGGCATATCTGTTACTACTGATACTATTTTCTGCAATCGGGACTGAAAGAGGCATAACTGTTACTACTGATACTATTGCTGCAACCGGGACTGAAAGAGGCATATCTGTTACTACTGATACTATTGCTGCAACCGGGACTGAAAGAGGCATAATCTGTTACACTGATACTATTTGCTGCAACGGGACTGAAAAGAGCATATCTTTTACTAACTGATATCATTTTTGTCTGCAATCGGACTGAAAAAGAGGCATATCTGTTACTAATGATTACCTTCTGCAAAATCGGACTGAAGAGGCATATCTGTTCTATGATACTATTTTCTGCAATCAGACTGAATTTGAGGCAATATTTGATTCCATACTGTAATATTTTCTGCAACTCGGACTGAAAGTGCATAATCCTACTATGCTACGTGAAAATACTAAGATTCTTGAATGACTGAAAAGAGGCATAACTGTTACACGTGATGAAATTGCTGCAACCCGGGACTGAAAGAGGCATATCTGTTACACTGGATACTATTGCTGCAACGGGACTGAAAGAGGCATAACTGTTATACTGATACTATTTTCTGCAATCGGACTGAAAGAGGCATACTGTTACTACTGATACTATTTTCTGCAATCGGGACTGAAAGAGGCATATCTGTTACTACTGATACTATTTTCTGCAATCGGGACTGAAAGAGGCATATCTGTTACTACTGATACTATTTTATGCAATCGGGACTGAAAGAGGCATATCTGTTACTACTGATACTATTTTCTGCAATCGGGACTGAAAGAGGCATAACTGTTACTACTGATACTATTTTCTGCAATCGGGACTGAAAGAGGCATATCTGTTACTACTGATACTATTGCTGCAACCGGGACTGAAAGAGGCATATCTGTTACTACTGATACTATTTTCTGCAATCGGGACTGAAAGAGGCATATCTGTTACTACTGATACTATTTTCTGCAATCGGGACTGAAAGAGGCATATCTGTTACTACTGATACTATTGCTGCAATCGGGACTGAAAGAGGCATATCTGTTACTACTGATACTATTTTCTGCAACCGGGACTGAAAGAGGCATATCTGTTACTACTGATACTTTTTCTGCAACGACTAGAGGATATCTGTTACTCGATACTATTTCGAATCGGGACTGAAAGAGGCATAACTGTTACACCTGATACTATTGCTGCAACCGGGACTGAAAGAGGCATAACTGTTACTACTGATACTATTGCTGCAACCGGGACTGAAAGAGGATTAACTGTTACACCTGATACTATTGCTGCAACCGGGACTGAATGAGGATTAACTGTTACGACTGATACTACTACTACTTTATGCACAAAATAACATGAAAAAATAGTCGAATTTTGCTCCAGTCATAGCTAAAGTCACAGAAACTATCCACTAAAGAAATAATGCAGAAATAATTGTCTTTTCACCATCAATGAATTCAGGCGCTGTCATGGCAAAATAGAGCGTATTGACTGATTATTGCAGGATTGCTTGCTTTCGTTGTCACCAGTGTCCCTCTCCGTTCAGGCAAGTCATACTACAACTTTAGAGGTACAAGTAATTTAGATTCCCAAGTAACGTAGTGCAAGTTATATAGTATTGAAACAATTACGAATTTTCAATTCAAATGTTGTATCAATCCTAACATATGCTAGCGAGAGTTGGAAAATGACTAAAGATATAGAAAGCAAGTTGAATGCATTTGAAAATAGATGTCTGCGAAAAATAACGAATATAAAATTAAACGAATTCAGGAGAAGTGATGAAATCTGAGAAATGTCTGGTCAACCACTGGTGGCAACTGTTATAAGAAGGAGAAGATGGAGATATGTTGGACACACCTTGAGGAGAAATGATCAACGAATATCAAAGCAGGCATTAAGAGGGATGCAAAGGGTTCAAGAAAGAGAGGACGGCCTAATGAGACCCTGAAACGAATTTTGCTGGGAGAGGCAAGAAATATCGGTCTCAGTTCCACATGGAGGAGATTGAGCCAGTTGCCCAGGATAGAGCTGTATGGAGAAATTACTTGCAGGCCCTATGTAACGTATAACGGTACGAGAGGAATTATTATTTAAGTAACGTAGTCCAACCACGTTCTGTGTGAACATCTATAACTTTTTAAAAATTTTAATTTTTGGTCAAGCTAGCTTCGAATGCTGAAATTTCCAAAGCACGTGGTCAGTAGCACCGTCTCTTATCAACTTAGCAAACTCACACAAAGAAGTTGACATATTTCTTCCAACAAAAGATAGCCAAACGAGTTAATACTTATACTATATTCTACAGGGTGTTCAAGATAAAAGCAGCCCGAGTGACAAATCAAAAGTTGCCATGTACGCATTTCGTTTTGTTTATTTACTACTTAAACAAGTTTTGACTAGTTCGTCATTTCGTCACATTTGTTCATCGCCCCTTCCCGCACAATTATTACACACCATAGCAAAAAGAACACTCAGTTGACCTACATTACGTCCTAATTGAACCTCATTTTCATGAACATATGCCAGATTGGCTCCCTTGACGACGAGGCTCCTTAACGACGAGGCTGCTTTTATCTTGAACACCCTGTACTACTTAGAAAACAATACTGTGCACGCATTCATGTTTGAAAAGTAGTAGGTAGCCATTTTATTTATTTAACCTACAGTGTATAACCACGTGTAGACGACGAGTGATAACATTAGCACTAACACTCATGACCTATATTAGATACCATCAGTGAACGTATAACACCAAAACAGAGAGCCTGTACTTACTTGCTTATATAAAGAATCAGATCAGGCTAGAACAGTGCGTAAAGAAATGCAATGTATTCACAAGACGGTATATGTTTTATAAGTGAGCGTCTGTAGCTCAACCGGTAGTGAGATCACGATCCCAAGAGTACCTGGTTCAAACCCCACGGTGAACAAATTTGGAAGAAAATTTCGTTTCCGTGGGATTTTTACACAAGGTAAAAATAGACCCTACCGTTTAGAAAGCAATGACAAACTACTGAACGTATAAGTGGTGCCTAAAAAATCAACGACTCGTTTACTGTGGTTGATGGCTACGTCCTTTAGGATAGGCCACGGTATTCATTTCATATGTTCTATCCCATATACATATATTTATATATTTTTAACCAATGTTGTCTCAATACTGACAATAATGTTAGTGAGAGTTGGAAAATGACTAAATTGTTTATTTGTTCAATAAATCAATTGCCATTCATGTCGGCGTAGGCGATCATGTCTCTCCACAACTCTCTTTGCTTGGTGCATGTAATCAGTTCTAACGTCGATCTTTTGTCGTACCACGATGTCAGACCATCCAACATCTTCTCCCTCTGTCTTCCACGATCTCTCCGTCCCTGAATTTTACCTGTTGTCACCAAATGTTGTAAACCTCCCCTTCGCATTATATGCCCGAAGAACCTTGATTGTCTGATTCTTATTCTTTTGATAAGGTTTCTTTGTGTGCAGACCTGATTTAAAACCGTTTTTGTTCTATATGTAGGTAATAAAAACCTCTTTAGGCCGAGGCTCGCCGTTTCAACATAAAGACCTGCCTTTTTTGGTTATTTCATCTCGCCTAGCAAACAAATATGAGAAATAAGAGATAGCTCCTTGCATAGAATCCAAGATACTAAATATATAGAAAGTAAGTTGAACATAATTTTTTGTTTTGTTTTGTAAACCGATCTAGAAGCATTTGAGCTTTCAGTTCGTCGGCTCGGTGCGTGGACATCGTAACCCATCGGTTCGGTGACACGAACACCGTGAATCTGGTGAATCTGTGTAGAACGTAATTAAATTTGGATGTTCAAGAAAAATAGTAAGAATGAAATGTGACGAAATGTACCCCAAACTTTCCATTGGAACGCCTCTGTATCTTTGATACTATCATCTCTCTAACATAATTTCACTAGGTTCCTCAATAAACTGTAGATTATGTGCCATTAAGTCTGTCTTTACGTTCACTAAATACTAGATTACTAAACACACAACAAATAGTGTAGTAAACTAGTTGGGGCGTGGAAACTCTTCAAATGTTAATGGTCATCACAAGGGATTTAGAGAGCGGTACATTATCATTTTTTTGTTTGTTTATGATTCTAAGATTGTGTGTGCGTCGTTTGGTCTATCTGATAACATGAATCAGATTGGGTACATTTGCTTAATTGTGTATTGGGAAATGTTGCACTCGTTTTTACGTTCATTACCAAAAACACATAGAAGATGATCTAGTAAGACAAGTCACGCGCCTCATTAACTAATGTTAACGAAATTTGCAACAAAAAGTCATAAAAACACCACCAACAACCGGAAAGGTCAGACAGAACTTGACAGTCAGCAGCAGATCACAATAAAATGTCAGGGAACACCAGGATATAGTAACACACAGACATAACTAAAGTTTCAACCAAAAAAAAAACGCAATGGAACTACCAGCTTATCACATTCATCCTGGACTTGGAAAATAAAACTGTCCGTCGGTGATTAAGAGGGAACATGGGAAAAATGAAGATGAGGATAAAAGCTGTGATAGTGTAAAACGAGGAAATTATGTAGATTGTCGAATATTGAAGGGGTCTTTGTGGCGTAGATGTTAGGTGCTCGACCCTCGTTCTAAATGTACTCGGTTCGATCCTTCGTGAAGCCAGTGGGATTTTTTTTCTCAGAGATTCCTAATCACAGTGTAGGTGATATCGAATTCCTAGTCCTATTTGAGACTGATGATAAAACGTAGGTTCGGTGTTCAAGTTGAGCAAGTAAAAGAACCATTTGTCGTTCAAAATCGAAAAGAGCAGGCTGGAAAGCCGCTTCACGTTGCAAAATTGATTAGAAAGATTAATAAATTAAATCCCTACAAAATAGTTTTTCCATCTTCTAACTTACACCGGGGACCCTCGCCGGTGCTATGGAGTTTGCGCACTGTCACTGGAATATTACAGTGTAATAAAGAGATCGGAACACATATAGTTACTTACCGAAGTGCAATGATGATTGTCATATCAATCAATAAATAAATCAATCAGAATATTATACTTACATTTACGTGTATTACATTTATCGTGATTTGTGCAATACTCTAGGCAGGTGGCGCGCCATTTCTGCGGAGAGGGACCGAGCCATAGGGGTAAAACCCGGTGCAATGAAGTCAATCCTTCGGCTTAAAACCCTTTTATAATGTTTTTGTTTTGTATTCTATATATAGCGTCGCTCTGAATGAAATTATTTTTTTCAATCTCTAACTACCCAACCTTTCCATTCTCGCGGGCATTATTTCTTTAATGGCCTTAATATATATATATATATATGACCTTTTTCGTCTTTACAGACGGTCAATTGGTAATTGGCAACAGACACTGTTTATATACATACACGATCGTGTTGCATTCATTATTAATAGCCACTGTACTATGTGGCAGAATAGGAAAAAAGAGTTATGTAAATGTCAACTTCATCATTTGTTGTCGTCTCCCCAACTAAACTAAAGTAAGGGGATCCGCCTTCATACTACGAGGTTGTTATCAGCTTGTCTTTATTATCAGTTGTTATTTGTTATCAGCTGTTCATTATTATTAGCTATTTTTATTATCAGCTGTTATTTGTTATTATCTATTCCTTATTATCAGCTGTTATTTGTTATTATCAATTCCTTATTGTCAGCTGTTTATCCAGTTGAATGATCTTATTATCGACTGATGTTTTACACTGTCGACTACTGTTTGTTATCAGATGTTTTTTTAATTAGATGTTTGTTATCGACTGCTGCTGTCACTACTGTTATCGTAGTCTGATGTTCATTAGCTACTAATGTTTATAATCGATTTTGAAATCAGATGTTATTTATTAACAGCTGTTGTGTGTTATTATCTACGGATTTGCGTAGTTTGCTGTTTATTATTAACTGATGTTTGTTATCGGCATATATATCGTATAATAATAATTCCTCTCGTACCGTTATCCGTTACATAGGACCTGCAAGTAATTTCTCCATACCGCTCTATCCTGGGCAACTCACTCAATCTCATCCGTGGAACTGAGACCGATATTTCTTGCCTCTCCCAGCAAAGTTCGTTTCAGGGTCTCCTTAGGCCGTCCTCTCTTTCTTGAACCCTTTGCATCCCACTTAATGTCTGCTTTGATATTCGTTGATCATTTCTTCTCAAGGTGTTTCCAACATATCTCCATCTTCTCTTTCTTATAACAGTTGTCACTAGTGGTTGACCAGACATTTTTCTGATTTCATCACTTCTCCTGAATTCGTTCCATTTTATATTCATTATTTTTTGCAGACATCTATTTTCAAATGCATTCAACTTGCTTTCTATATCTTTAGTCATTTTCCAACTCTCGCTGGCATATGTTAGGATTGATACAACATTTGAATTGAAAATTCATAATTTAGTTTTAATACTATATAACTTACTATTCCATATTTTATTTAGACTTTTAAATGCTGATGTTGCTTTGCCAATTCGTATCATAATTTCTTGTTTAACATTTCCTGTGCAATCAAATCTATCGTATGCTGATGTTTATCATCAACTACCAATTCTGTATATTTAAATTGTTTTATTGCACTCACATTTCCTTCTCTATAACTCTATATTTCTCCTCCCTTTAAACAGTTGGCATGATAGAAATTGTGAGTTTTTTTCTCACAAAGCACAAGAAATATACATCTAAATAAAAATGATCTCATTCTTCATTACTTAAAAAATATTACAGTTTTGAATCTTTCCTGTGATATATAGCTTGCATTATAGCAATGTGCTTCTGCTATTGTGATTTATGAGTAATTAGATTTAGGAAAGAATAGTTACTCATCCTATATTCATATATTCTATTCTTAGTCTAGTAACTGTCTATTCTTACACATACTGTTTTTGTTTTTGCAATGAACTACAGTAGATGATGTAGACATCTCACAGGCAAATTAAAAATTCCTATACTTAAATTTACATTACGAAACTTAAATTAGATAAAAAATTGATAAAGAAATCGCTCACAGAATATCCAATTTATAACACCTGTAATTTGACATTAGCGTTAAGTTATGAAACTATAATAATTTACATTCTTAAATCTCGAAAATAGTTTAGTCTTCTTCTTTGCGTTCGTTCTTTACGACCAATTTTAATCACTATTTGTGATATATTTGTTCTTTGCCAAGAATGTGTATACGTTGCACATTGGTTTAGTAGGCCCCTAAACGCATACACTTCTACACGCTTAGGACAAATGCATCCGATTTCAGCCAAACCTCCATAGTCGGCTCTTACGACATGCGTGGTAGGTAACAGTGTTTCAATTCTTTACACCCCAAACTTGGGCCCCGGTAATAGTTTAGTAAATATCGACGTTTTAAAAACATAAATAAGTGTTGAAAATATAAAGTCTCATGTGAAGTAATACTTGAATTGCAGTACTCGACAAATGCTGAATTGTTTTAATATACATCTCATTCGGTATATATCAATTGTTTGTTAAAGAACAGCAGAGATACTCGTATAAGTTTAGTTAGTATGTTTCATCACATCTATTAATAAAGATCTAATGATGGACATTACTAAAGAATACTTATTTTGTATTTTGATATTTTAATATCACTTGTGGAATTTTTCAATAAATATTTTTTTTTTATTAAGGACAAATGATTTTATTTTGTAGATACTCTTAATTTATAATGCTTGCATTGCTGGTAGTATTTTGCTTAAATTGTTGATATTCTAGATTCCTCATGTTGAGATTGCTGGTGGTAATTTTGTTGTTGTTGATATTCTAGATTTCTCATGTTGAGATTGCTGGTAGTAATTTGTTTATATTGTTGATATTCTAGATTTCACATGTTGAGATTGCTGGTAGTAATTTTGTTGTTGTTGATATCTAGATTTCTCATGTTGAGATTGCTGGTAGTAATTTGTTTATATTGTTGATATTCTAGATTTCCATGTTGAGATTGCTGGTAGTAATTTTGTTGTTGTTGATATTCTAGATTTCTCATGTTGAGATTGCTGGTAGTAATTTTGTTGTTGTTGATATTCTAGATTTCTCATGTTGAGATTGCTGGTAGTAATTTTGTTGTTGTTGATATTCTAGATTTCTCATGTTGAGATTGCTGGTAGTAATGTTGTTGGGTACCAAATGATAGGCAGTTACAATAAAACTCAATCAACAATGAAATATTAGAAACTTCGAGAGAGCAATTCAAAAAGGTATGATAATGAAAAATTAAACTTTGTTGACAGTGTCATCAATAGTTTCGTCCGAGTGTTTACTGGTGAATTTTGGGGTGTACAGAATAGAACCACTGTTACCTACCATGAATGTCGCAAGAGGCGACTAAGGAGGTTTAGCTGAAATCGGATGCACGTGTCCTAAACATGTACAAGTCTATGCGTTTAGATGCCTACTAAACCAGTGTGCAACGTAACACATTCTTGGCAAAGATCAAACATATCACAAAGAGTGATTAAAATTAGTCGTAAATAATGAACACAAAGAAGAAGAAGATCAATAGTTTCTTCTTCTTCTTCTCGAAATGTTTTCTACACATACATTCAGAACCAGCAGTCGACTAATGTCTTGTTTCTAACTTAGTTGAGTATATTGTTTTCAAACCGCCACAAGCGACAAGTTATCTTGATTGCGGTCTCTTATTTTGTGATTTGTTAAACTATGACGCTATAGATGACAAGATAGTAAAGTTAATTGCATATCCTTTACAGGACTTTGCGAATCAACCTCAGCTTTTAACGCTGTTTGTGATTTTTCTAGTCATTATTACGTTCAGTAGTTTGACATTGCTTTCTGAACGGGTGGTGCCATCGTCCTTTGTAAAATTCCACGCGAAACAACTTGCAACCAATCTGTCCACAGTGTGATTCGAACTCAGAACGTCGTGGTTAATAGACCATGCCACTATCCCCTAGGCCAGGGGTCGGCAACCTTTTGAGACGGAAGAGCCAAAAGTTATAATTTACAAAAATTTCTCAGTTTTTAAAGAGCCACTAAAATTGTTGTTTCAATATTATGGTATTTGATTAGGATTAGGTATATAAATTTGATTTTTGATTTCAAATAAATGGCTTTAAATACGAAATAATATTTATTCATATTAAAAATTTAAACCTTAAATAAATGATTTTAATAGATTGCTACGAGTTTTGAAAATAAAATAATATAATTATTATTTTTGCGCATGGAACTGGAAGGCCGCAATTTGACATCGAAAGAGACACAACTTGACACCGAAAGAGCCGCATGCGGCTGCGAGCCTGCAGGTTGCCGACCCCGCCCTAGCCACAGACGCCACCGATATTAAGATAAGAATACAAAAATTAAGTTGATACTTTATTGGATTGAGTAAGATATGGAATTCAAAGAAGATCAAAACAAACACAAAGCTGAGAATCTTTCAATCAAATGTGAAGTCAGTGCTGAACCATTACAAAACATGCATTGTTTTGAAACCACAGAGAAAGAGGAATAGGGAAGGTCTAGACATTTCCTAGATAAGAGAGATGGAGACTGATTTTAAAAGAATAAGTAAAACATGAAAAGAACTGAAAGTGATGGCAGGAGAGATGAAGAGCTGAAAGAAGTTTGTTGAAGACCCTGCTACGTTCAGAGTTGAAAAGTGAATAAAATAAAGAAGGTACCGGCCACAACAAGCTCTGCACCCACATGTTTCACAAATTTAAAATCGGCACAACTAGCCTGTGCCAATGCAAAAAGGCGGACATGACGGCAGAGCACGTACTGCAAGATTGTCAACAGATATCAGGTATAAGAAAAGAAACCTGGCCCAACACAGAGTCGAAACTGTACGAGAAAGTCCTTCAAACAACTAGCGAGAACTGTACGGAGGAACGGAGTCCCTTAAAACACGGTAAAATTCATGATAAAAGTTGGTTCATCAGTCTAGCCGGGATTGCGAGAGAGAGAGAGAGATGAAGAAGAAGAAACTATGCCATCTGGTTACGCTGTTGTCTTAGAAAATATAGGCTACGCTTTGTCACATAACGTCAAAGAGTTTCGACGGATTAGATATCTCATGTCCCTAGACATTATAATTTAAAAGTTGTCAGTTACATTATTTCTCCAACACAGTAATTACATATTTATACTTGCCGAAGCTAGAGCATGTATGTGTGTGCATTGAAGCGATACCAACTAACTAGTTGGAGAAGCCATATCTTGTTCAATCTCATTGTGTTCTAACTGTTCTATTATAGAGGACCACCGAATCTATAAGGACATCATGTGTGGAGTGCTGGCTTCTGGTAAAATAATTATGGGACCACCCGTCCTTAGCTGCTGGGAAGTCTGCAAACGAGAGAGGAAGGTACTAAACTTGAGTTTATCATAAACTAGGAAGAGCTTGCCAGGGACACGTTTAGATGAAAGTAGGGTTTCAACTCTGTTAGATCTTATATGTGATGAGAAGGTGAAGTTTAGAGCACAATGTGACAACCGGTAAAATCTAAGGGAGTCGAGACAGAGGAAGACAGAAAGAGAACATTTTAGACAGTCTGACTTCATGGCACGGAAGAGCGTAACAAGCTGAGATAATAACAAAAAGTAGAGACAGATATTTGTGGAGATCCACGATCGTCTACACCTGCGGGCATCTGATGATGAGAGAACTGGTGTCACCAGACTAATACAGATAGTTGATCTAAAACATGAATGGAGAAAGCTGCGTCTCATTCAAACACACGCCACCCTCTCCCAATGAGATCTAGATTCCCCTCCCCGATCCAGAACACTTGAGCATTCAGCTCTTTGACTCGGTGCCATGGACATCGTAACTCTTCGGTTCGGTGCCACGAATACCGTAAATCTGGAGAACCTGTCGCTTTTCTGCCAGCCCGCGGAATTGAACCCGCACTCACAGAGGGCTTATCAGCCGTCGTCCAAAGCGCTACGAACACGGTGGGCAGGCGGGCAAAGAGATCTAGATATATTGTCTGGTGAGTCTAATAGTTTATTATTATCATTATAATTACCACAACATCTTCTACGTCGTTGCGATTCATGTCGTATTCTCATTCTAAACTGTGAGGTGGGTTACTCCTATGAAGCAGCACATCAGTTGCAGCTACTCGAATGTCTCCCATAGCTTGTTCTGTAATTTTCGTTACAATATAACAATTTATATAGCAATACGGGGTCGCAGCCAAACTGATAACTCTGCGCTAGTGATCACAAAAAGAAAACAAAAATTATCGATGTTTCCACGACAAGCGGTTTGACTAAGGAGACACTGATCTTTACTTGGAGATCTAAATTGAAGTCCTTCTGAAATTGGAGTACGGTTCGCCTTCATAGCAAAAAGTAAAGCAAGCATTCCCGCAAAATCAGTGAGGCGGCATATAACTCGACATGACAGCTCCTATATCCATAGCGGGCAGGCGGAAAAAGTGCATTACTTGTAACTAATCTTCTTTATACTTTAGCTATCTTCTTCTTCTTCTTCTCTTCCACCATTTACTTCTTTATAGAAGTGTTGGGGCGGTGGGGAGGGGTGGGGTGGGGAACGTAGTGATCTTGTGTGTGCTTGTTTTAAGGCACTTTGTAAGCTGATATTCATTTTCATAAGGCTGTTCTTGATGCCACCGCTCCATCTTTTGCGTGGTCTTCCTCTTACGTTGTACTCATTTTACTTTTTCTGTGTGGTTCTCTGTGGTACTTTAGCTATCGCTCTAGAAAAAACTCAACTATTTATGAGCTACTCATTGCATTTTGAACCAGTGAGCAATACGCATTTTGTGTTGCTAATTTAAAGTAAAACAGTCATATTTGTCTCTTTTGAAACAGGACATCAGTTTCTGGCATCCTATTTGCTGGAGTTTGCTTTCTTTAGCCACTAACAGTTTCTACAATGACAACAGTACAATGTATTCTACATACAGCGACAATCTTAATTAAATGTTCTACATAACAAACAATTCTCCAAATAATGTGCAGCAGCCTCAATAATCAACAACTTGAGACCAACAATAATAATCTATAATATATAGGGTTATTAAGTGATATTTGGAATATATTTTTCACTTTTGTTGAAATTTCTGTAGAGCAATCCCGATTGTATTTTTATTTACAGATTCGACATCATCGATTGTTTGGGAGTTTAGGATGGATACAAGGGATGCTCTTCAGTCACTTGGCGATCTCCTGTTAGAGACGCTAAAATTAATGTTAGTTTATTCATCGTTTTATAAAGTTTGGAATTACTTATTGTACGAGTAGAACTGGATTTGTTAGGGGCAGAGAGAGAAGTATCTTAATCAGGAAACCACATGAACATCAGTATGCGTACCCTTCAACACTGGATGGGGGTGACCGTGCACCTTAAGGTCCGCACGAAGTGTTATGACGTCGATTCAGAAACCAAAAACAAATAATAAAATCTTAGTTACTACAAACATCGTATATTTATTTATATATTTTATATACACAATGTCTACATTTAATTTGCATTATTTGTAAATATATATATCTCACTATATACGAAAAAAAAGAAGAAGAAAAAAAAAAACAAGATAGACATGATGTTATCCCAAGCAATAAGATAAGTTTAACATTTCAGATAATTCACACGCAAAAATGACAATGACTAATTTGCAAAAGTAGTTAAGTAATTTACTTGAATATTTGCGCTTAAATCATACAAAAATCAAATAACAATTTCAAGACAAATACTTTTTAACAATCATCATTTTTATGAATAACAGAGAATACTGAAAAAAAACAGAAACAACAGCAGAATCTGAAAAGAATATAAGAACAACAAAGAATCTATAAAGAAATATAAAAAAGATAAAGCAGAATTGAAAAAGAAATATAAGAACAATACAAGCAGAATCTGCATAAAGAATATAAGAAAAAACAATAGCAGAATCTGATAAAGAAATATAAGAAACAGATACAAAGCAGAATCTGCATAAAGAAATATAAGAAACAGATACAATAGCAGAATCTGCATAAAGAAATATAAGAAACAGATACAATAGCAGAATCTGCTAAAATAAAGATAGGATATAAAAGAAACAGATACAATAACAGAATCTGCATAAAGAAATATAAGAAACAGATACAACAGCAGAATCTGAATAAAGAAATATAAGAACAGAACAATACAGAATCTGATAAAGAAATCATAAGAAACAATACAATAGCAGAATCTAAAAAGAATACTAATGTACCAGACAGAAGATGAAAAATTGACTAGTGAAGACACTGTGGACGACTGTGGAAAAAGCTCATACTGCCTTACACTCAACAAATTCAATTTTGCTGGCGTCAAAATGTGCCTTCGGACGAGTCCAGAAGGTGTGAAACCCTCATGGACTTGGATTGGTTCTTCGTGAATAAAGGGTTAATTAACTTAGAGAGTTGAAACCTATTTCGCTTGGAGGGTCACTACAACATGGTCTGACAGATTTAAGTTAAAGGAATACAGAAAGTAGAAATTTGTAACCTTATATGGCTGAATGAGCTGTGTTCTTTTATTTAAAAAAAAAGCAGTTTCTATTGAATTTAAATGCTATAGATTGAGGGAACAAGAGAATACATTTAACTTTGATAATAAGGAAAAGGAAACATTAAAGAAGAGTTGGGCTCATACTATGACTAATTTGAGGATACACAATTTTAAACAAGGTAACGTAATTGTAGATCAATTTCTGAGATCGAGTTTCTAGTTCTATAGGAGACAGACGATGAAAGATAGGGTCTGTACTCATGTTGAGCAAGTAAAAGAACAATTGGCAGTTCAAATAAAGAAGAACAGGCTGGAAAGCCGCTTTCCAGTCAAAATTCAAAATATCATTTAATAAAAATTCGTACAAAATATTTTTACCAACTTCTAAAATACACCGGAACTCTTGCTGGTGCTACGGAGTTAGGACACTGACACTAACATCTTCATGTGTAAGAAAGAGATCGAGCACACATGGTTACTCACCGAATTAGGGATCGAGAGAGAGAGAGAGAGAGAGAGAGAAAGACTTTATAGATATACATTATAGATAAACATTAGGGATCGAGAGAGAGAGATAGACATTATAGATATACATTATAGATAGACGTTATATATATATAAAACTCCCCACTTGTGGAGAGTTTTACTGAGATCAGTAAAACTCGCAAGAAGCAAAAGTAGGAAACTATTTGTATAGAAGTTACATTTTTCTTTCATCCCAGCATGTGTAATATATGAAAGCAAACCCATTCAGACTTCACAGGTTTTCTATAAGAGTGTGAAAAGCATGTTTCCAGCTGGATCTGTCATTAGTAAGCTATTCCCCTTTTAGCGTATTCGTGCCAAGTGACTTAAGTTTCGTTTGCACTCATGCTTATTATGAAACGATGACCGTTCCAGCGTTCTTTTGCCAGAATTCAACTTTCAGTACACAATATTCACACATGTATGTGGTCATGTATGCGATCATATGTAATGTTAAACACATATACAACTATAGTCCGTTCAACAACTCATGCCCACAGTCCAATGCGAATTGTAGCAAAACCATCTATTCCACAGTAGTGAAACTTTGCACCCAATCTTAGAATTATACCGACGCAAATGTCTGATGAAAGAAATTGCTATAGGAAACCTGAATTTTGTAATATAACGGTTTCCTTTGATGTTGGCGGCATATTTGGCAAGTCTGATACAGCATTTTAGTTTTTACAGTAAAAGCACACACATGACATTTGATGTCAAGTCTCATTCAAAGGCGTATTATCCCAGCTCATACATTGGGGTCAATGTTGATAATGCAATGGTGTCATGAAATAAACAAGAAATGTAGACATAGTTGTATTATTGGTTTTTTTAAAATAATGTCGGAAATGCGCGTATAACATTAATGACACTTTTTGCATTGTAATAAATTTGCACTTATAACTCATTATGTATGTTAAATCAATGACTGTCAACAATATAGAAATCAACAATATTACAAAATAACTTCACACTAATTTCGATATACGCCTTTAACTAAATGTCCGTCTCGCACTAATGACGTCAATTCTTTACAAAGTTCAAGCCCGAGTCGTTATGGTGGCCGAAAAATGCAAGAACTTTTCAAAACCATGAATTTCGCCCTGAATGTTGCTATTTTTGTCATCAATGTATTAAATTGCTGTAAACATGAGTTTTCTTCAACCATGCCAACAAAGGCGTTAAATATATAGCACAAAGAAGGAAACTTCTAGATGGTATGATTGTTTGAATGGCAAAAATATTTTGTAGCGTCGGGAACATGTGTAGTTCACATGCAAGTTTTCAAGTTATTTCATCAAATGGTTACAAAGATACAAATTTTTATCTGTGGGCATGACAAGTTGAACGGACTATAGTGTCGTTTGATTCCACACGCCAAAGTACACACTGATGAAGAGATCACAGCACTTATGCCGGACCGTGCGGTATATTTTGTCTCTGTGATGCAAGTCTTCGAAATGCCGTCCCTTAAGTGTTTTTTTTCTTAAAAGAACCTTTTGATTTTGCTAAATATTCCGCCCCCTTACGGCACCGCCTGATGCGGTCGTCTCTCAGTATCATAGCAAGACCCAGCCCTGCACTTATGCACTAGTTAGTTCGATGTGCAGTGATGATGAACTGTCGACTCAACTACACTGATATAATATGCGACTTTGTTCGTTGATACATATAGTATAGTGCGCCATTATGATTTTCAATTTAAAAACAAAAAGAAATCGGAGCGAATGCTGTTAGCTCTATAATAACCTTAACTTGCAGAATTCTACTCTACAACCTTATGATGTCGTAGAGATTTGGAACTGTACTCTTCAGGACACAAGGAAAACGAGTTGCAACGATAGAGCGATATGGAGAAATTGCTTGCAAATCCTTACGTCATTAAAATGAAAACAGAGGACTATAATAAAATAAGATAGCAAATAAAAGAATAAACACACGGAGATACACCGGATATATACACGGTGATCAAGATAAAAGCAGCCCCATTGACAAATCAAAAGTTGCATTGCATGTTGTCTATTTACTATTTAAACCGGTTCTGACTATCTCGTCCGTTCGTCACAATTGTTGATTGCTCCTTCCCGCGCCACAATTGCACACCATCACAAAATAAAGACTCTCTCACTTGACCTATACTACGTCATAATTGAGTTTTCTCATTTTCATAAACATATGACAGATTGGCTCCATTGACGGAGCTGCTTTTATCTTGAACACCCTGTTTGTGTTATACCCACCTCCCCTCATCCCACACACGATGTAATGGCTAGAGTCAATATTCCCTTAATTGATACATACATACATATATCCAGTGGCGGCTCGTGATAATTTTTGTTGGTGGGGCCAGACATTTTCTCCGGATAAATCATGGTTTTAGATTGCTATATTTTAATTTAAAAAATAATAAATACGCGTTTTTTTTGGTGGGGCCTGGCCTCACTGGCCCTTATAGACGAGCCGCCACTGCATATATCATAACTACACAGTCTAGTATATAAATATGAAAAACTTCTTATACCTAGTATTATCATTCGTACTGATCCTTCAAAACACACACGATTCTCTAGTATGTAATTAAGAGTCTCTCAAGCACAACCAACATTAGCTTGGCAATACGGTTTCGGTAGGAACATAAAGGAATTAGAACTGGACTGAGAACAGATTATGTCTTGAAGACTATATTTCAACAAAAACTCAACCTCGCTTCAATGATTTTCATAGATTTGACGCACACAAGTTGACAGATTAATAGAATAGTATAGAATAGACAAATTTAGTGTCATGGTATTTCAGATACAAGGGAATAAATAATACAGTCAAATTGTGTACTAAAGGCGAAACACTTAAAAAACGAAGTTAGGTAGTTTTGCAGAGTACAAAACAAGACAGTGACGTTTCGGCTTGAAGGTCTTTATCAAGCAAAGTAATAAGGATAGAAGGAATAAATATGACTTAGTCGTCGCAGTGTGTCTGTGATGTTTGTTCAATAAGACCTCCGTCTATGTCACTTTCGTTTTGTATTCTTTTCTTGATAATGGCATTTTGGTCGAAACGTTGATGCATCTTATTTTTGCTCTTTGTAAACATATCTATAGAAGGTGACGATGGATAGGACACGCACTGAGGAGACCTCCTGATAGTATCACGAGACAGACTCTCCGATGGAATCCCCAGGGTAATAGAGATAAGGGAAAACATAAAACACCTGGAAGCGGAAGTGGAAACGGAATGTAAGAAAATAGGGAAAAAATGGAGAGATCTGGAAAGCTGGCTTTGGACTGGACGGTTTGGAAAACCTTGATTGCAGACCTATGCCACTTAGGGTAAAGGAATAAGAAGAAGACCAGAAGAAAATATATGTTTTCATGTGTATAGACGACCTTCTATGTGGAGGAGGAGGTTTCTTATTGATTTCAAACAATGTTGCGGTTTCTACTATATTATTGAGTGCTTGTTTTTTTCGAAACTAAATTTTGAAAGGTTATATTTTATAACCACATCAAAGTTTGGTGTTTTTTGTTGTGTGTTTAGATTGTCTTCGTTTCTATACGTTTTCTGCATTTCTTTAATTTCTGTAATTTACTGCCAACGCTTTTGTATCTATGATATATGTGTTTGTATCGTCCTTTGAAAATAGCAATTAAAATACATTTCAAGTTCTTGCATTAAATCAATTTTCTTATTTATTTTTAGATGTTCACACTTGTCCTGTGAAATAATGATTGATTCTATTAAAATGCTGAGCTTGGAGTATAGTGGGTGATTCATCAACATCTTACACATCCTCCACATAGAAAATTGACTGCAAGGGACCTCTAAGATCTCTTGTCTTTTGCCTTAATTTTCCACTACGACAGACTGTAATTTGTCCATCTCTCGATGTTTCTCTTCCAGTTGTGTCTCGGTCAAACTCTTGCTCGTCGATATTCAGCTTATCCCCTCTGGAAAGGTTTTGATCAAAATGCTATGTCTCTTTATGTGCAAGAAGTATTTGATTTGTTAGATTTTTATTTCCTGTAGAAATCATTCCTTTGTAACTAGTTTTATATTATTTATTGTGTTGTTATGGTTTTCTTTCCACGAAATAAACCTATTCTTCCGTACATCCACATCACAAAGGCATTAAATATGCTCTCCAAATGCTTATTCCTTGTCTGTGTTGCTTACCCACAGGGTGGTGCGGTATATTTTCACAGTATGATGCAAGTCTCCGAAATGCCGCCCTTAAATTTTTCTTTAAAATAATTTTGAATTGTGATTTTGATTTTGCTGCTTATGCCGCCCCCTTATGGTGCCACCTGATGAGGTTGCCTCTGTGTATCATAGCACGTCACGGCCCTGCTTCCCCATATACAAATTAACGAGTAAATAAAGATAACCCGCATCTTGAACTTTTTAAATAACTAATTATATTTGCTTATCTCACATGTGTAATCTATATCTTGTGTATATGTGTGTTTATTTGTTAACGTGTGGCGTCTGTAGCCTAGGGGTTAGTGACTCGGTCTATTAACCCCGACGTTCTGAGTTCGAATCACGCTGCGGACAGTTTGCTTGCAAATTGTTTCCGTTGATTTTAACAAAAGGACGATGGCGCCACCCGTTCAGAAAGCAATGGCAAACTACTAAACATATAAGTGGTGTCTAGAAAATCAACGACTTGTTTACTGTGGTTGATGGCTACGTCCTTTGGGATATGCCACGATTTTCATTTTCATTTGTTAACGTAAGAGATATATCTAGCATATTTATAGACAAGTTATATGCAAATGTAAACATACACATTGTAACGCATAATACGCGGAAATTTGTGGAAATCTCACAGTACTGGACATTAGTATTTGCGACCGCGCGTTGCCAGGGTTGGCAAGGGGAGCAAATAATAGTAACACTGCGACATAGAAGGCATGTCGTTAGAGGCGAATGAAGTAGGGGCCTAGGGAAGCTACCATAGTAAATAAAAATCGTCGCAGAAATCGGATTTGCGGGCCTACCTTAGGCTCATAACTGGCAAACGTACAATCGCTCTTAGGCTCAGATCACATAAAAATCACGAAGAGGGGTTTAACAAGAGATCGATATGGAGCGTAAGGAAAAGAAGAAAAAGAGGGCATTAGTATTTGAATTTATGAATGCTATTTTCTTGTTATTTTCCTCGTTTCCCAAACTCAGTGAAGCAGGGACCATTAATAGTTGGATCGAATGGAACTTAAAGGGTTTTAAAGCCGAAGGATTGACTTCATTGCACCGGGTTTTACCCATATGGCTCGGTCCTCGCCGCATAAATGGCATGTCACTTGCCGAAAGTATTGCACAAAACACGAACTCCGAAGCTCCAGCAACAATCATTGGAGTACCTTGACATAAATGCACTCGTGAACAGAACGGTGCGTTCTGGAATCGAACCACGACCTTCGACTCACAAGGCAAAGGGCTTAACCATTAGCCACAGAGACCCCCAAATGGAACTTGCCTGTTGGAACCAATTATCTTTAGATAGTACATTCAGTGCTCTAACATACTTGACAATGTGAAAACTTGTTAAATGTTAACTGCACATTCAGTGTTCTAACATACTTAACAATGTGAAAACTTGTTAGATGTTAACTGCACATTCAGTGCTCTAACATACTTGACAATGTGAAAACTTGTTAGATGTTAACTGCACATTCAGTGCTCTAACATACTTGACAATGTGAAAACTTGTTAGATGTTAACTGCACATTCAGTGCTCTAACATACTTGACAATGTGAAAACTTGTTAGATGTTAACTGCACATTCAGTGCTCTAACATACTTGACAATGTGAAAACTTGTTAGATGTTAACTGCACATTCAGTGCTCTAACATACTTGACGATGTGAAAACTTGTTAGATGTTAACTGCACATTCAGTGCTCTAACATATTACGATGTACTGTTGTGTTAACTCAATTCGTGTCTAACATATGACGATGTAATTGTTAGATGTTAACTGCACATTCAGTGCTCTAACATATACAATTACTTGTAATGACGCACATTCATGTTCTAAATATGACAGTGAAACTTGTTAGATGTTAACTGCACATTCAGTGCTCTAACATACTTGACATGTGAAACTTGTTAGATGTTAACTGCATTCAGTGCTCTAACATATGACGATGAAAACTTGTTAGATGTTAACTGCACATTCTGTCAAAATATGACGATTAACGTTAGTTCGCATTCAGTGCTAACATATACATGTGAACTTGTTAGATGTTAACTGATTCAGTGCTCTAACATACTTGACGATTGAAACTGTTATGTTAACTTATCATTTTCTTTCTTCGGTTACATAAAACATATACTTATTAACGTTGTGTCGAACTGAACTTCAAAGATGTAATTATGTACTTCTTCCAGCCCGACATTCATTTCAAACACATAATTTGGTGGACAAGACTGATTTTCGTTCTTCGATTCTTTCTCGTTATATCAGGCTGTAGTTGGGCCCCTTCTGTTATCAAGTTGAGCAGGTGAATGTGAAGTATGCTTTTGGTAAGCAATATTTCTCTGAATTTGGCTTCTGGTGCAGAGATAATCCAAAACATTTAGACAGCTTATGATGTCAGTAAGATCTCTTTTTGAAAGATTCGTTAAGCCCCTTCGTTTATCAGAGACTGGTCGTATCAAATGATCACATTTTCTCTACCTGAACACCAAAACATCATGGAATTTCATGCTTATCGTTGCAATCGTCTCTCTTCCATTCTACAGAGGTGGTCCGAACAATCGTCTCTCTTCCATTCTACAGAGGTGGTCCAGACAATCGTCGCTCTTCCATTCTATAGAGAGTGGTCCGAACAATCGTCTCTCTTCCATTCTACAGTAGGTGGATCCGAACAATCGTCTCTCTTCCATTCTACAGAGGTGGTCCGAACAATCGTCTCTCTTCCATTCTACAGAGGTGGTCCGAACAATCGTCTCTCTTCCATTCTACAGAGGTGGTCCGAACAATCGTCTCTCTTCCATTTTACAGAGGTGGTCCGAACAATCGTCTCTCTTCCATTTTACAGAGGTGGTCCGAACAATCGTCTCTCTTCCATTCTACAGAGGTGGTCCGAACAATCGTCTCTCTTCCATTTTACAGAGGTGGTCCGAACAATCGTCTCTCTTCCATTCTACAGAGGTGGTCCGAACAATCGTCTCTCTTCCATTCTACAGAGGTGGTCCGAACAATCGTCTCTCTTCCATTCTACAGAGGTGGTCCGAACAATCGTCGCTCTTCCATTCTACAGAGGTGGTCCGAACAAATGTAGTTTTAATGTTCCCTCTGATTATTCAAGCTTACACATTTAGACATTCTTCTTCTTTTTAGTTCGCCTACTATGAACTCAAGCGTAGTCAGGACTCCTGGTATGGAGCTACTGACTGGTATTTGCTTGAAAGTTCATTATATTTATCTTTTTATCTGTATCCCTCGATATACAGGAATACGTGCTTTGAGATCAGATGTACGTGAAGGTAATTTGAAAGTTACTCAATTATGATCAATTTGAGACATTAAATTCTGTCGATTGTTTGCAAAGATTAAAAAAGACTTCACTTCGTGAACAAAATAACATATTATGCTCTTCTTTCCATTTCAGTTTGATAATACACTGTATGCTAACATAGAACAGTAGGATACTAAGATGGCTAGGACATGTGAGACGAATTGACAAATGCTGCATACCAAAACAAATGTTGTTCTGTGAACTTTCGGAGGGATGAGAAACCAAGGCAGACCACTGCTCATATATATAGATGGTCTACAAGGCCTCAATGAATAACTTTTCTATTGGTCCCAGCAGAGGGGACAAAAACTAGCTGATGATCGAGATATATGGAAAACAACATTATGCAAAGGTGCAGAATCTTTTGAAGAGAGATTAATGGATGAGCTGAAAGACAAGAGATACAAGCGAAAACTTAGAAGTTGTCGAAGTAAAACCCTAACAATTTGATGGTTTGTAAATACGAAAAAGACCATATATATCATAGAACCAATGATTCATATTCATATCAATTATATCATTTATGAAATGAGATGTATTTGTACTGTACACATTTTTTCTACTGTAAATCAAATTGTTTTTGTCTGAACAAAGTTAACAGCGTAATTTAGTAGGGTTGGGTTAACCATGTAAAAAATTATCGGTGATAGATTGCAATGCACTCAGATGCTTACATAACTGCAGACACTAACAATCCAATACAATAAATATGAGAGCATGACATGAGTGCACGGATTAAATATATGAGTTGTGCGGATAAAATATAAAGAAATTGGTGGGATAAAATGTATTAATTTTTCGGATCAAACAGATGAACTGTACATAAACATTATATTATTAATTTTACGAATATATTTTTGTCGCTCGCCAACTATGAATTCAGTCGTAGTTATAGCGCATAATATGGCATTCTGACTGATGTTATTTTTGCTTAAAGGCTTACTTTACTTCTCACCAGTGTTCCTCTCCGTTTTTACTTCGACTTCAGATAAATGCTACGGTTATAATAAACGAGTTATACGAACTCATTATTTGAACTTCACTGATAAAACTGATACTACAAATCAAATAAAATTCGTACAAAACTCATAATCAAAGAAGAAATAAAATGTGCGAAGAATATGATCGTACCAATTGTACACGCTCATCTACACAATTGGGAAATACTTTGTTAATTTCAAGTGGATGAAAGATTGAAGAGAAAGAAAATGATATAAATATGTGTAACTATAAATTGTTGCATATGGTTAACACGTGAAGTGTACACAAAGTAACAAAGTGATTAGTTATCGTTTGATTAACCCTTTCGCTGCTACATACTTTCTGAAGGCTGAGCTAAAAGTAGCTACTCCTTGTTTCTAGGTCACAAACGTGAATGTACGCCTATAGCAGTGACAGTAGAAATGTATAACGTGTTAATACATCTTTAGCCCACAGAGGAGAGATAATAATAGACGTGTTAATGTGTCTTTAGAAGTGAATGGGAAAAACGTATATATACGTCCTTAGCAGCTAGGGTTAAAGTTAATTGCAAACATCCTTTACAGAACTTTGCGAATCAACCCCAGCTTTTTAACGATGTTTGTGATTTTTCTAGGTATTATTACGTTCAGTAGTTTACCATTGCTTTCTGAACGGGTGGTGCCATAATCCTTTGTAAAATCCACGCAAAACAATTTGCAACCAAATTATCCGCAGCGGATTTCGAACTCAGAACATCGGGGTTAATAAACCGAGTGACTATTCTCTAAACCACAGACGCATCGTTTGATTAGAAGGGGAAAGTTATGATGAACTTGTTTTCATAATTTCATAGCTAGATGAAACAACATTTACTTATCTGTTAGATCCGGTGATGCTGGATTTAAATAGTTATGGAAAGAATAGATGCCATTTTGATTAAATAGACAACATGTAACAGGAAGCTAAACAAAATACACAAAAAGTTAAGATTAATGAACAAACAGAATTAATTTGATTAGAGAAAGAAAAAAAAGCAGCACATTCACAAAAAGACAATAATGTCTGAAACTCAAGATAAATATAATTTGAAAATGATATTAAAGTAGCTGAGAAGATATGAAACATGATAACACAAAAAGGACAGAATGTGTGTATATTTGTTCAAGATGTACACTCCAGAATCATCTAATATATGTTTCTTTATATGATCAACTAGAGAATGAGTAGAGTGGAAATAACGATGAAGAAAGACATAAAGGAAACTGTAGGAACAAAGTTACAATATATATATACAGTGGCGGCTCGTGATCGTTTTTGTTGGTGGGGCCAGACACACATTTTCGGGAAAATCATGGTTTTGGGTCAGGTTATATTTTAGTCCATTACATAATAAATACACGTTACACATTATTTTTGGTGGGGTCCGGCCCTACTGGCCCTTAATGACGAGCCGCCACTGTATATATCTATATATATATTATATATATATATATATATATATATATATATATATATATATTGTGTGTTGTGTGTGTGTAAGTATCAGAGCAAACATTGAAGTAACTGAACGTCAGATTGAAACCTTCAGAGTTAACATTGAAAGTCATATTCAAAATCTAAGGTTCAGTAAATGAGATATCAGAAGTCAGCGAACCAATGATGATAAAGATCTTGCTACACTTTCAAAGAGGAGGCCATAGTAACATATACATTACTGCAATCTGTCTAGGTGAGTAGGGATCGGAGGAGAAAAACACCGTATTTATATAATAACCTAGTTAAAACAGATGTCTTTCTTTCTTTCTTTCTCGAATCCTGTATGCCTCACAGCGTCAGGTCAGGAAGAGATTTCTAAAACGGGCCCTAGTATGCGCTTCGTAGATAGTCTCTTTCGTCGCCTCTGTTATCTCTGAGGTCCATCTTTGCGCAGGCCTTTGAGTACCCATTGGATCGGAGCAGCATTGTCTTTTGGGTGACTGTTCTGATAGTGCCAAAAGTCGTGAATATCCCAACTTCTCTGTAAACTAAAATACAATGTAATAAGCTGAAAATAGATAAAGGACAATGAAGAAGTAAAAGATAGGCATATTTGAACAAGTCAGAGAACATATGTTGATTGAAAAGATACAATAAACATTAAAAGAACTGTAATAATATTCAAGCAGTAACATGTCCCTTGCGGAACGTCGTTTGCATCACATCAAGCCTGAAAAACTCTTTTTATTTAGCAAGTTCTCCTTCCTCCTCCAGCGTCGTGTTGAAAACGTCTTTGATTTCCTGCTGCCACCTTCGTCTTGGTAATAATGCTAGCTAATATTGAATATCATTGGCATAAGTCAGACTACTTCAGACTGTCTTCAGACTACTTTATAACTCAGTAGATAGGATTCTATAAAGTGACGTTTAATATTTATACAATCTTATCATCAACACATTTGTACAAATGTGTATCCTGTTTTATAATATTCCTTCAGATTGTGAGGATTGGGATTAACATAACATTGTAAATGTATCTAAATCAGCTTGTTATAAAAACTGCAATGAATTATGAATAACTTCATCACTTTATTCCATTGGGAACACTGACATGAAATCTAATATAAATTATAGCGTTAAGTTGCAGACCTATATTCCATTAGGAGACGGAAAGGAACAATGGGGCGAGAGAAAAAGAAAGTGATGATGATCATAATAAGAGTAACGAATATTCATGAGATTTTCTTCTTCTTCTTTTCGCTTCAATCCTTCGCCCCCAAGGAGGCATATGTCCCCAAACAATGCCTAGCAAGCTCTCATACGCTTAGTTTTGTTTTTGTAGCTGAGATTTTTTTACATGATGGGGTAGCTAATCCCACGCCAAACCTCCACTTACGCTGTATATAACATGTGGTAGGAAATTTATGTTGATTCAATACTTCCATAGCGCAGCACATAGAGTGCAACGAACAAACAATTTAAAAAGCAAGAAATATCTGATTTTAACAAAAGAAAATAAGATTTCAGTTAAGAGATTAGGAAATAATAAATAACTGACAGAATAACGTTTCTGAAAACAAATCATTACAAAATATATAACATTAATTGAATTTCATTCCACACATTTTGAGAATAAATGATACATACATTTTTACAGACAGAGAAATAACTTTGAATTTATAAGCTAGACAGTTATGTATAATGGTATGATACAAATGTAACTACAGCACTGAAAGAGAAAGAATAGTATGCAAATTATGAATCAGCATGAAAAGTATTCAAGTAATACAATAAGAATTGTATGATTGTAGAATGATTAAAATCACGTTGGAAAATTGAAATAAAAATGTCAACGAAAATTTACTTGATTTTAAGTATCATAATGTTTTTATTATTATTAAATCATGAACCACCTTAAATAAAAATATTTTATGAAAAATGGTATTTTTCAGAATTGTTATTAGATATTAGTAATACTCATGAAAGTTTGAAAATATTATTTGCTTATCCTAAGAAGAGTATTTCTTGCATCCAACACTATTTTTCATAATATTTAACAATTTTATCACTTTAGTTATACAAATATTCAAAAATGAATTATTTTCCACATTTCTTGCACAAAATATTATAACAATTTAGCCATTCCATTAGCATTGATATTTTTTTTTTATCTACTTCACAAAGTGAAGCCCTGAATATATATTTGTTCTTTACTGTGCAATTTTAGGATTCATTTTAATCAGTCACATTTTATTTTAGTTAGTCTTCAAATCAGTTTCTTTGGACATGTTTACTATATCAATCACATAATATAAAGAAAATATCAAGTTCATTCAATATCAATCACATAATATAAAGAAAATATCAAGTTCATTCAATTTGCAACAAAATGTTTTAAGACAAATTTTACTTAAATTAAACATTAATAGTTAAATTGTTTTTTTTAAAACATACTTTTTTAAATTTCTTTCTGAAAACATGACAAACTAAAGAAATTTTGATACAATTTTTTTTTTAAATTGACTAAAACATACAAACATGAAAAAATAACATATAATGTATAAGATAAGATGTCAATAAAAATATATGAACCAAAAAAAATGTTGAAATGTTGAGTTATATACACTTGACCAACATATATGCAGAAACACGGAAGCATGTAGGCGGACACACTCTTAAGGACAAACGGCACCCCTAAACATAAATAATGAGCATGGGGGTTGCATTTATGATTCTAAATGATCAACTTGATGTTAAAACTCGGGAACAAATTTTTCAAAAAATCCAAGCATGTATATTCTATGAAAAACATTTAATATAAATGGTTTTTAAGGAAAAAATGCATTAAAAGTAACCTTGCAAAATACAGGATATTTTAAGTTCTATTGAGGTTAGCACTATAGAACAAAAGACACAAACTGTGTTTACACCTTTGTAATTAATGACATCATATTAACTAAATAAAGTGAAGACGTGTATTTCTATAAACGTATTTATATTTAGTAAAGAAATCAATTAACATTATATTAAATAAAGAAGTAAATTAATATCTTCATAACTAACTAGAAAAGTAATTTTAACGAAATTAATTTAACAAAAAGTAAATTAACATATTCAATACTGAATTGAGAAAACATAATGTGGACAAATTAATTTTCACATTTTCCAGGTTCAAAAATATATAAAGTTTATCCAATTAACAAATATTTCAAAAATCACAATCGCACCACGATACAGAAACAAATAGATTTGCGGTAGATAAAAACTGCAAATTTGATCAGGATGCGTTAGTATAAATTTCTCACTAATTTTAGATGAAACAATGGTTGGCGCACTGTGTGACAGTTGTGTTATTTTAACAGACAATCGTCGAACACTCTGCTGCAGTTAGTACGGAATGAGTTAATTTACGCGTAGCCTAATAACGAAGTAAATAAAATACCGCAGTAATAAAGAAAGGAAGCAAGCTAATTTGAATATTAATAAGTAAACACGTAGAGAAACACACACGCAGACAGACAAACATGAACATAAACAAGAACATAGGAAACTAACAAATAGAGGTTGAATGTACTCACATTGAGGTAGTTTTATTCCAATAGACCTCCACAGCTTCTTTGGCTACTGCATTGGTATATAGAAAACTGGCTGAATATGTAGCAATCAGAAGAAATACATTCCATGACGGAAATCCAATAATTGTATCCAACATGTGAAAGAACAACTGAAACAGCCTCATTTTGGGTGAAATCAGACCAAAAATGTTGATCACAAAATTAAGTAGAATGTTTCAATGTAAGAACTATTTTGTATACTAGTTATTAGCCTTCGAAAACAGTTCTCATACTCCTGGCGACCATAAACAAAATCGAGATACAGTAAATCAAACAAGAATTTTATAAAACAGATTTTCAATTAGTTTTTGAAGGTGAGAGTTTCTTGATTAACTTGAACAAATTTACAAATACATGTAAAGTTTAAATCACAGTAATGTGTTTATTGGTGAATAATATTCATATTTTCTATGATTTATTTTGTGGTCTTTCTAATTAAACTCTGATACTTTTTGTAGTAAAAGGGGAAGAAAATCATGTGGATTGATATGACAAGTAACAAGTTAGGATAACAAATAAAAGCTGAAGAAATTGAACGGATTGTAAATTTGTGTTTACAGTATAACCTCAGCTTTGACCTATTTTTGAGAATAAGTTTTATGTTCATTCTTTGTTAGTTATTTAGAAAATGTGATCTATAGGGGTTGTGCTTTGGTTTCTCGGCCACCGACTGTTGAATGAAGACTTTATATTGTTATTGAATCTATGAGGCGACTTAAGGAGATTAGACTTACACTTTGTACAAGCAGAAATGGATGCCTGAGGGAGGGGCAGAATGAGAAGTATTTTTAACATGCGATCCCCGGGAACCATCAGTATGTATATACTTCAACTCTGTGGCTAAGTGGTTAAACCCTTTGCCTTGTGAGTCGAGAATTGTAGGTTCGAATCCGGACAGCGAATTTCTGTTCACGAGTGCAGTACTTCCAGCGACACCTAGGATTGTTGCTGGAGCTAGGGAGTTCGTGCTTTGTGCAATACTCTCGGCAGGTGGCGTGTCATTTCTGCGGAGAGGAATCGAGCCATATGGGGTAAAACCCGGTGCAATGAAGTCAATCCTTCGGCTTTAAACCCTTTATACTTCAACGTTTGATAAAACAGACTGATCACATATGGGTCTACCTGAAGTGTTATGATGTTAGTTAGTAACAAATAATCATATATAAGTCATAAATATAATATATGTATAAATAAAACAATCAACGGTATGTTATGAATTATTGCTAAACAAATGATTACACTCAATAACAATACCAAACACTATTTCAATCTATAGCATAATAATGAATTCAATGCAACAACACAAATTTAACAAGATACAAAATCATAAGTTTTTTTTTCTTCTTTGCGTTCGTTCTTTACGACCAATTTTAATCCCCCTTTGTGATATGTTTGATCTTTGCCAAGAACGTGTATACAGGTAGTGGCAGGTAACAGTGGTTCTATTCTTTACACCCCAAATTTAGGCCCCGGTAACCACTTGGGCGGACTTCTACCCATTCGTTGTCCAACGAAGAATTGTCCTAGCTAATGCCATATAGATGCTTCCAAACTGGAGGGTTTTAGAAGTAGTGATAGAATACATGTACTTAGTGCCGTGTAGTGATAGAATACATGTACTTAGTGTCGTGTTTTAGAATGACAGAAGGTACATTGTAGTTGATCAGTAAACGCGTAATGAACTAGAACATGGAAAATGATGACTATTCTGTGAATTATGGAATTTGACACCAAACGTTACATAACAGGATTTGTTACCTGTAGTACAGAAATGAAGGTGTGGAACAAGAAAGATATGATAACTATCATGTGAATCTCTTCTATGGGAAACTAAGCACCTATCAGTCTGTTCAGAGTGCTACGAATCTGGTTGAAACGACTTTTGATTTTCGACTTATCTTATCATTAACACATACAAGAACAGAATAACACAGTGTTATGAATACCTATAACAAAAAGAAGCACAATCAAGCAAAAACAATTTACAGTTTGATATATTAATTATAGCATTAAATAACGAAAGATATGCCTTAGCAAGTGCTATAGTTAGCATCATTCTAAAGAAAATTGTAAACACTCAATGCTATCAAGCAGAGTACATATATATTTATATTCCTAAATATTTAATCAAATTAAAATGCAGTTAACTCACCCAATACTACACATTTTAAAATTTCATAATAATAATAATTCCTCTCGTACCGTTATACGTTACATAGGACCTGCAAGTAATTTCTCCATACCGCTCTATCCTGGGCAACTCGCTCAATCTCCTCCATGGAACTGAGACCGATATTTCCTGCCCTCTCAGCAAAGTTCGCTTCAGGGTCTCCTTAGGTCGACCTCTCTTTCTTGAACCCTTTGCATCCCACTTTAATGCCTGTTTTTATATTCGTTGATCATTTCTCCTCAAGGTGTGTCCAACATATCTCCATCTTCTCTTTCTTATAACAGTTGTCACTAGTGGTTGACCAGACATGTCTCTGATTTCATCACTTCTCCTGAATTCGTTCCATTTTATATTCATTATTTTTCGCAGACATCTATTTTCAAATGCATTCAACTTGCTTTCTATATCTTTAGTCATTTTCCAACTCTCGCTGGCATATGTTAGGATTGATACAACATTTGAATTAAAAATTCGTAATTTAGTTTTAATACTATATAACTTGCAGTTTCATATTTTATTTAGACTTTTAAAAGCTGATGTTGCTTTGCCAATTCGTATCATAATTTCTTTTCTAACATTTTAATTACATGCATACAATGAATTAATGGTTTTGTTTGTGTAAATATATGTAGTAGCAATTATGTAAATTATGTGTCTTCTATATCATCAAGTAGCAATTCCCTTGCAGAATGTCACTTTCATCACAGTCTGCCTGAAAAAAACTAATTGTCTCAAGCAAGTTCTCCAGCCTCTCCTAACGTCATATTCAAGGTTTCTTTGATGTCCTGCTGCCACCTTCGTCTCGGTCTTTCCGTGCCTCTACTCACAGGAATCATGCCTTCCATTAGTGTTCTCTCCATACCACCGTGTTGTTTAACGTAACCGTAATACTTAATTTTCCGGCACATGATGTTTAGGAGTCAATGCTCCACGATATAAGTCTTTTAGTATGTCCTTGTTTTTATCTCTTCTCTGTCCAGAAAGTTTTAAGAATTTTTTAGTAGTATTTTATTTCAAACGCTTTGAAAGTGTTCCTGTATACAATGCAGGTGAGGTCTGTAGCTAAACGGTCGGTTTGAAATCAAATTTTTCCGTCGGATTTTTACGAAAGATTTTAGATTTTTACCTCACCGTTCAGAAAGGAATGGTAAAATACTGAACGTATAAGTGGTGCCTAGAAAATCAACGACTCGTTTACTGGGGCTGATGTCTACGTCCCGTAAAGGATATGCCACGATTTTCATACAATACAGATCATCTAACATTTCACTTATATCAATCTTTTGAGATCTATAATGTATTTAAAGTGTGTAGCAGGAATGCCGTATATATATATATATGTATATGCAGAATGTTAACATAACTAAATATTGTTAAAATATTTAATTTTAACAGAGAAAAAATAATGGTAATTATGAACATATGAATCCCATTTCTGATGTATTTTGAATAAATGGTATTTGTAATCGTCTGATATCTGTTTTATTTGTTATTGCTTGATAACGAGTAAGTTAGTTATGTTTGCATGTTGAGTGAATATCATAAACTATTTTATAATTAAATGGAGATAACAACTGGTATTAGGGACAAAACCAGATAACACAGGTATTGTGTATAGTAAAAGGCTAGCAGACAGTTTTAAATCGAATTTTCTCGTAGTGAAGAAATCCATTTAGTAAAAATAGAATTGAAACATGTGCAATATAGTAGTGTATAAACAGTAAACAAACTAAAAGTAATACTTGATGTATTTAAAAACAGCAAACACAGAAGAAGATGCTTAAACAATATAGTTTCTCTACATAATGCATTTTAATAAACCTAAACAATATACAATCTTCAGTATAGTTCATTGTTGAATAAACCTAAACGATATACAATCTTCAGTATAGTTCATTGTTGAATAAACCTAAACGAGTGCATGACCTACTGTCTAGTTTGGTGGTGATTAAACTTAAAAAAGTCATGAGCAGTTAACTATTTATGTAGACATAACAAGTACACAGTCGTACACACAATAGAATATCTGGTTTGTAAAGTAATTTAATAAAAGATCTTATTTATAATATCCTAAACATCCTAACTTAACTGTCATTTAGTTAATAACATCAATGTAATTCTTCATGTATAATTTAATTTTTGAAAAACTATAGCTAATCAACTCAATAAAATCTTGTTTATACCACATTTCACAAAAATCAAGTTTACGACTCAACTCAGTTTAAGGACAACCTCGTTTATTTGAATTACAATCTAAGTAACAAATCTGTTATATTTCAAGAATGACCATCATATTTATAATTTGAGAAACCACTTATTGTAACTGAATTCAATACTATCTTATTGATGGCACAATTCATAAAATTATGAACTAGTTTCTAGTCAAATAAGAACTATGGTGTGTCACAGTGAAATAAATACTCCATGTATTATAACACACCACGAAGTACTTGGTTTATAAAACAATACGGAAAATCGTGTTTATATCATTATTTAAGAGATATTATATTAAAAAATATATGAGAATTCTAATTGAAACATAATTGAAGGATTAACTAGTTTAGAACACTAATCGACGTACAATCGGTTTATAACACAGCTTCAGGTATATCCAAATTTGTAGCAGAAGTATGAAAACATCCAGTTTATACCACAATTGAAAGAATAACCAGTTTATGACACAACACCAGGGATATCCAGGCGACGCTGCCGATGAGAAGCAGGTCACTCACGACAATTGTTATTGTCTCAGAACACTAGGAACAGCCAGGACGACGTAGGTTGTGTTTTGTCCAACTACCATTCATTGAGCTCTCTTAACAACACAAACCCGGCTCGCGATGTAAAGTCACGTGGAAAGGGGAAAGGAGGGAGGGAAAAGAAATTAACTGCTTCTTCGCCCTGCCGCTTAGTAAAGGGACAGCACTGGAATAAAACGAAATTTGTGTTGAAAGTTGTTACAGTTCTTGGTCTGTCTTTGTTGTGTCTATAAAGACAAGATGCTGTCCGTCTCCACATCAATTGTGAGAATAATAATTATTCATTAGTCTATGTTATTTATATAGCGGTATCTTCTATTAGCCTATTTATGTTTTCTTTTCAATAATTGGTCTGTCTTCCGGTAGCTCGTTTGCAATCAATTTTCGCTTCCAATTTGGAAATCCATCAATTTGTGATTTATTTATCTATTGCTTCTTGAACTGATAATACAACGTGCAGATCCATATCTACAGAGCTTTCTCAAGTATATTTCGAATGATGCACATACTGTTGGTTACCGTTGTTCGTTAGTTAAACATCAGTTATGAGTTATGTATGTGGCGTATGTGGCTTAGGGGATAGTGACTTGGTCTATGAACCGCGACGTTCTGAGTTCGAATCACACTGCGGACAGTTTGGTTGCAAATTGTTTCGCGTGGATTTTTACAAAGGACGATGGCACCACCCGTTCAGAAAGCAATGGCAAACTACTGAACGTAATAATGCTTAGAAAAAATCACAAACAGCGTTAAAAAGCTGGGGTTGATTAGCAAAGTCCTGTAAAGGATATGCAATTAACTTTATGAGTTATACAAATGACTACCATCATAGCACTCCGGACATGTTCATAGTTGCTCTGATCCCCGTCTGAACAAGTCCATCACGACAGTTCGATGTTGATTAATCAATTTTTTTTTTACATATTAGGTATATCGTTATTTTCGGCTGAACCAATATCGACACACATCTCTCTCAATCTGGTCTGCTAAACATACTTCCTTATAGACCTCGTCTCCTATGTATCCAGTGCTAATCGAACAATCTAAGATTTAGATTTATAACAACGCTGAATAGATACATCAACATCTGCTGTATTCTTCTGCAACACAACATCAGAGATTTCAAGAAATAGTTTTTGTGTGTGCTTCATAAATAGTGTTTTTCACAGGTTACATCGTCTTCTTCTTTGCGTTCGTTCTTTACGACCAATTTTAATCACTCTTTGTGATATGTTTGATCTTTGCCAAGAACGCGTATACGTTGCACATTGGTTTAGTAGGCCCCTAAACGCATAGACTTCTACATGTTTAGGACACATGCATCCGATTTCAGTCAAACCTTCTTAGCCGCCTCTTACGACATGCATGTCAGGTAACAGTGGTTCTATTCTTTACACCCCAAATTTGGGCCCTGGTAACCACTCGGACGACAGGTTACATATCTATGCATATGGAAAATATTTATCTCTGTCAGTAACAAAAAAAAACAACAACACAGAAAGCGATAACAGAATTCCATTTCATACAACGTTATAAGGGACGGATTAGCGTTATACATAAGCGTTCAACTATCTACTTGGACACAAGAGGGTTGGCGGTTCAATCCTACACTCGATGTTCTACATGTGAGTAAAGGAGTTGGCCCTCCTACCTCGTTCACACTAGGTGATAGTAATGTTAAGTAACTGGCACTTTTTAACTTATGGTTTGTAAAAGATAAGGGAAATGTTATTGATTTATGTATGTAATGTTGTATTGTTGTAATGCTTAGAGATCTCATAGTACTGTGCCCTACCACTTGCTGTCTTTAGGAAAATATCTGAACACAGTCTATCTTTCAGGCATCATGGGAAACAAACGATACAACGAAACATGCGTGATTTTGTAACTCTCCAAACTATAATAGCTGGACATCTCGAGCACCAACTGCTTGTACACTAGTTACATCTTTGGTTAGGTCACTAATGGTTTACGGACTTGACATCCTCCTCACGAAATCACGACAACAGTAAGAAGGCTGGAAACGGTGGTTCAGAATAAAGGTATGTGTATCTTCCTAGGTTGTACAAAGGATGTATCAGTAGGTAGATTTTTTGACAGATTCTAGTGAACCAAGAGGGTTAAAAAAAAGACGTTGGCGCTGGATAGGACACATTTGCGAAAATCTGAGTGAAATATAACAAGAAGGGTCCTTGCCTGGAACACACAGGGACAGCGAAAGAAGGGGAGGCCGAGAAATACATGTAGACGAGATTTGGAGGCAGAGATGAGCAATATAAACAAGAGCTGGAGGGAACTGCAGGAGATAGCTAGAGATAGGAAGATTTGGCATGAGTTGGTTGAGGGCCTATGCTCCAATCCGGGTTAAAAAGGCAAAGAGAGAGAGATAAATTAGTTGACAAATATGTAAGTAAAAACAAAACAGATAATTTGTAATAAATAACACCAAAAGTTGCACTGTAGATAAGCTATGAAATAACAAATATAATGAAGATACATATGGTAAGTAATGCAGATATCACACTGGAATCTAAAATGATAAAAATAACAGAGCAGTTCACCTATTTGGGTAGCAATTTTGATTGCTTTTGAAATGTTGAACAATAAATTATGCTACGAATTGCAAAAGTAAAAATAGCTTTGTAAAAGTATAAATAAGATATCTAACTGCAAGTTATACAGTTTAAAAACTTAATAAAAATGTTCAATTTCATTGTTGTTTCAATTTTAACATATACCAGCAAGAGTTGGAGGATTATTAAAGATATAGAAAGTGTGTTGAATACATGTGTTTGCCGGGGTGCTCAATGGGAACAAGGAATAGTAACACTGCCACCTACAAAGGCATGTCGTAAGAGGCGACTGAAGTAGGGGCATAGAGAAGACAACGTATTAAATAAAAAGCGTCGCAGAAACTGGATGTGCTGTCATAATTGTAGGCACATAATTGGCACAACGTACATTTTCTTTTAGGTTCAGATCAAATACAAATCCCAAAGAGATGTTAACAAGGTGTTGAAAGTGAACGTTCAAAGAAGTACAAGAAGAAAGGTGAATGCATTTGAAAATAGAATTCTGCCAAAAACAATGAACATAAACTAGGACAGAAGTAATGAAATCAGAGAAATGTTTTGTCAACCACTAGTAACAACTGTCTAAAAAAAAGAGAAGATAGAGATATGTTTGGCATACCTTGGAAAGAAATGATAAATTGAAGTGGGAGGCAAAGGGTTCAATAAAAAGTGGACACGCTATGGAAACCCTGAAATTAACTTTGCTGAGAGAAGCAATAAAAAAAACGGACTCAATTCCATGGAAGAGATTGAGCGAGCTGACCAGGACATAGTAGTATAGAAACATTACTTGCATACCCCATGTAACGTTTAACGATACGAGAGAGTTTCATTCAACAGTATATTGTAGAACTTCGCTCTCAATACAGTTTCCTTTAACGAATTTCAATCCCTAACCAGTTCTTTATACTTTCTTTAAGGTTAGATTTTAAAAATCTTGATTAAAAATGGAAATAAATTCTATATTCTCCATTTTACATTTAATAATTTTCGGAGACATTTATTCTTGAAGCTGTCCAGCTTCTTATCAATGTTGTTTGTTGATTTCCAACTTTTACATCCGTAGTTAACCCCGACATTCTGAGTACGAATCACGCTGCGGACAGTTTGCTTGCATATTGCTTCTGTTGATTTTAACAAAAGAACGATGGCGCCACCCGTTCAGAAAGCAATGGCAAACTACTGAACGTATACGTGGTGCCTAGAAAATCAACGACTCGTTTACTGTGGTTGATGGCTACGTCCTTTAGGATATGCTACGATTTTCATTTCAGGTCAGTACAGGAATCACACAGGACCTAAACAAATTAACTTTTGTACATATACTAAGGTCTTTAGGTTGCCAGATATTTGTTAACTTAATGAAAGCACTGGCTGCTATAGCAATACGAGAGTTTATTTATTTCATCGTGTCTCCGTTAATTGACATGTTACTACCTAAATATGTCAAATGTTTAACTTTCTCCAGTGTTTGACCATTTATTACGATGTTGTCCATTGAGTTTATGAAGTTTGTGAATAATATTAGAACACACATTTCTTAACATTTTCTGTGATTGTATTGTTAAATCAATCTGTTATGTTACTTCTACTTATGCATGATCAACTTTCTACATTGATTACATCAGATGGTTACATCAATTCAATTTGACATATCTTCGTTATTTATTTATTATTTAACTGTATATATTATCTCTCTCTCTCTCTCTTCTCTACTTTTAACCCGGATTGGGGCATAGGCCCTCAACCAACTCATTCCAAGTCTTCCTATCTCTAACTATCTCCTGCAGCTCCCTCCAGCTTTTCTTTATATTGTTGATCTCTGCCTCCAAATCCCGTCTCTATGTTTTTCTCAGCCTCCCCTTCTTTTGCTGTCTCTGCAGGTTCCAGGAAAGGACCCTTCTTGTTATGTTCCTATTAGATTTTCGCAAAGATTGTCCTATCCAGCGCCAGCGTCTTTTTTAAACTTCTTGGCTCACTGGAATCTGTCTTCTCTCCATAATTTCCTCATTTGTGACCCTATATTTTATGTCTGCCATAAAAAAGTTTGAATTTCTTCGCTTCTGGTGTTTCCTTTGCTTGATAAAGACCTTTTGGTCGAAACGTCACTGTATAATGTTTGCTGTATATTGTTTTTGTACTTTGTCAAACTACAGTACTTTGTATTTACGAATTTCGACATTGCTAACATTTTCTCTGGTCACTGATAATGGATATTTGACACTTGAACTAAAAAAATGTCAAGCACCTTTCAATTTTTATGGAATTTCTTAACGCACACTTGAAAAGAACTTAAGTTAGCAAAAATAACAACAGAAATCCTGACGAAACTAAAAAACTAAAGCAAATAACGAAACAACTTGCTCATTTAATAGGAATAAAAATATAGAACAGACGGGAGACAGAAACTTTGAAAAAAAAACTGTTCAAGAAGCTCGGCAGAATCGGTTAGATTTTGGCCGGAAAGTTTTAACGAAAAAAAATGGAGCAATTGGAAATGTTTATTCCGTCACTTAGATTTTTAGAGACACAGGAAACATTGATGAGTTATTGATCGCTATGGAAGAGACGTTGTCACATCCTAGAAAATAATAGACTTTTTGTGGCCATCACGATAAGTTCCCTTTTATAAATGTCAAGAATATCGATCTTAGTCTGGATATATTTTAATGTATTATCAATCTCTCTAAAATAGAATCATGATAAGAGTCATAGTTTATGCTTAAATACAGTAGCGGCTCGTCATTAAAGGTCAGAGGAGCCGGGCCCCACCAAAAATAATGTATAACATGTATTTATTATGTAATGGACTAAAGTATAACCTAATCCAAAACCATGATTTTCCCGAAAATGTCTGTCTGGCCCCACCAACAAAAACGATCACGAGCCGCTACTGGTCAAATATTAGATAACTTGCAGATTTGGAAATAGAAGTTACCTACTACACTTGTTAGATTCAATATGAAAGGAGTCAGGTACCTCGATGGTTTCAGTCGTCAGAAGGTAGTTGTATCATTTGTATCAAATTTTCCGTTTTATTTTCTTATAACTTTCTGACAAAGAAGAGAAAATATGTGATATTCTACTGGAATTGAACATATAGAGAAACATTGGTTGATAAATAATATATTTATTGGAAATTGAATTAATTAACTTTATATATGTCCTTCTATATTAAACGGAAACGTGGAGATCAACCAAGAGACATTTCACAGACTAGAAAATAATAGACTTTTTGTGGACATTTCGTAACGTTCCCATTTATAAATGTCAAGAATATCGATCTTAGTCTGGATATATTTTCACGTATTATCAATCACTCTAAAATAGAATAATGTTACAATCACAGTTTATAGTCAAATATTAGATAACTTGCAGATTCGGAAATATAAGTTCCCAAACTACACTTGTTAGATTCAATATGAAAGAAGTCAGGTACCTCGATGGTTTCAGTCGTCAGAAGGTAGTTGTATCATTTGTATCAAATTTTCCGTTTTATTTTTTATAACTTTCTGACAAAAGACGAGAAGAAATATAACATCCTACTAAACGTGAGCGTCTGTAGCTCAAGCGGTAGTGAACTCGATCACAAACCCAAGCGTACCTGGTTCAAATCCCACGGTGAGCCAGTTTGGAAGCAAATTCATTTTCGTGGGATTTTTACAAAAAGGTAAAAATAGACTTCTCCGTCCAGAAAGCAATGGCAAACTACTGAACGTATAAGCGGTGCATAGAAAATCGACCACTCGTTTACTGTGTTTGATAGGTACGTCATGTAAAGGATATGCCAGGATTTTCATTTTTTCACTAGAAATAAATATTGAGAGAAATATTGGTTGGTAATGAAAAATGAGGGTGTCTCATTGGCGTAGTGGTTAAGTCGTTTGCCTGTCGTACTGAAGGTTGTGTGTTCGAAGTTTGACCGAGACATATGTGCAATTATTTTATTAGATCCCTTGGATTGTTGCTGGGGTTACGGGGTTATGGAGATCTCTCACTTTACCTTTTAGAAAAATATATCACGGAAACTGAATTATTTTACATTATATTTTCCCTGTCAAGACATTGTCGCCATCAACCACAGTAAACCAGTCATTGATTTTCTAGGCACCACTTATAGGTTCAGTAGTTTGTCATTTCTTTCTAAGGGTATATTTCTTACCTTTCGTAAAAATCAATATGACAAAATTTGTCTCCAAATTACCCGCCGCGGTGTTTGAACCAATTACTCTTTGGTTGTGGTCGAGCTCACAATCGCTAAGCCAGTTATTTACTAAACAAGTTATTTACATTATGTTCACCTACTGATGTGATGTGGTGCTCGTCCATCACGGGTGATGATGACCACACAAACTTGCATCCAAGGGAATGTATGTTTGATGGATGGATGAAATGGTGACTTGCGTGATGATTTGGTTTAAAGTGAGAAAAGTTGTCACCAAACTTGGTCGATTCACCCTGCTAATCCCTTCTGTTCCAAGTGGAGGACAATCTAAGCTGGAGGGATCTGCTCAGCGGATGACCAGGGCGTTCTACTGCTGGCCGTGACTCACTACGCCCTACAAGCGTGTTGATGGCAGACAGCTTCTTGTCCGTGAACAAGCTGGGGTTGATTCACCTACTAAGCTGTGGTTGATTCACCTACTAAGCTGTGGCTGATTCACCTACTAAGCTGGGGTTGATTCACCTACTAAGCTGGGGTTGATTCATCTACTAAGCTGTGGTTGATTCACCTACTAAGCTGTGGTTGATTCATCTACTAAGCTGTGGTTGATTCATCTACTAAGCTGAGGTTGATTCCCACTAAGCTGAGTTGATCCAAAGTCCTCCTGTAATGGATAAGCAATTAACTTAACTTTCACCTACTGCTTTATACATCTCTTTTATTACTCTGACAATATTTTCTTTGTACATCAAAAACAGATCAGGATATGCTTGTTTATTTGCGTTTTCTTTATCTACAAGTTATTTCTTTTGATCTGCGTTGTTTACGGCGTGAAAGTGAGTACGTTGCTATCGCATTAGATTTCACGTAATGTAGGACAGAGATATTCGAATTTTGGCCAAAATGTACTGTCACTGGCGAAAAGTTCCTATATGTTTGTTTACGTGTATGTCTGCTGTTTTTTGCTATTATATATTCTAAATGACTTACATCTTTGCTGTCGATAATTAAGCTTTCTAATATTTTGGAAAGATCCTGATGATTCACTTTGATGTGCTTATCGTAACCTGTACAGTACCAGTATAACAATGTTTTTATTTCCAGTGTTCTTTCTGTTGTTCTTAAGATATATATTGCATTGCATATGCCATTTCTTTCGACACACCCACACTGTTCTTCACTAATTTCTAATATTGTTATTTTACTTTTTCCTCACATCGTTAATCTTGTGCAGCATCGTTGTTATATGATTCATACGGTTAATATTGCCGTAATCTTCAATATTACATGTAAACTGCTCTTGGTTTCTTTGGCACAGAAATGAATCTGGATTTTAGTATTTCTTTAGGACTTCATCTGCTGTCATATTTTTCGTTTAAAATGTTATCACTTCTATTCCAAACTTTTCCAAAACTTGGATTGTACTCACTGTTTTGTTATCTGGACCTGGAACGTTTTCTCTCTTAATGTTCTAGAAGCATCATCAACTTCGGCTTCAATTATTGGTTGTCTCTTGCGTTTGTCTTGTATAGTTAGTTCTGATTTGCAATCATTATATTGGTCCCCTATGTATTCTATCCATCTTTATATTATGTTCCCTTTCTCCAATAATATCGTTCCTTCTTTTGGTTTCAAACAACCATTTCATGCCTGTGTTCTTCTCCCTGTATTTCTTTTATTTGCACGTGCACACATTTTGTGTCCATTTTATGCTGTTTTCGGGTTCACGTCATCCCAGATTGAGCCAATTCATTTTCTCTGTCGTGCAATTATCATTTATTTCTTTATTTAGTATGTCGTATTTTTCATTCTCTTACGTCGTTTTTTTTCTTTCTTTCATTAACTTTACAACATCATGTGCCGTTCACTTCTTTCTTCCGTTGCGTCTTATTTATGAGATGATTTTATTTATTATTTGATGTATGAATTTGCTTAGTATTTCCCACTGTTCATTGCTACTTTGTATTACATTGTATATATTATTAACTAACATATTACATATCTCCATCTGGTATATGAGAGAGAGAGAAATTCCCGATGACTATTGGGGTGGCAAAGTTCTGCTCAGGATCTGGCATATGAGAGAGAGAGAAATTTTCGATGACTGTTGGGGTGGCAAAGTTCTGCTCAGGATCTGGCATATGAGAGAGAAATTCCCGATGACTTTTGGGGTGACAAAGTTCTGCTCAAGACAAACTATTTGATGATAATGATGATTACATATCTCTCTCATATCTTTGTTAAATCTTGTACTACTTTGTGTGAAGACTTCATTATTAATCTCAAAATAACTGTAAATATTTGTCCAAGAATTCGTATATGCTAACTGTTGGCAGACTGATCTTGTTTAACAGACTTCAAATCGTGTCTAAAGCGTTTTGAGACCAAAATAAAGTCTACGTGATTATAAGTATTGTCTCTTGGTCTTCGCCATGTTCATACGCGTCTCAGACGTTATTCGATACAAGTATTTTCTATTATTATATTATTCGTTCTTGCACAATCTATCAGGATGTCACTCCACCCACGTTGTTGTTTCTATTTCCAAGTCTATATTAGTCAGTAAGACCTTTTCACTTTCCCACTAAATAACTTAGTATTAAATTCTTCAAGAAACATTGCAATTTCATTGTGATTTAATAGTAAAAATCAACAATAAACTGTAAACTGATATTTTTTGTGACAGTAAAATAATATAATATACATACCCACGTATAACTGGTGTATTTAACTGATCAATGAAAAGAGATGTATTATTTTCACCTTTCAAGTGTTCGATTCATTTTGGAGACAATGTTTGAGAGTTGAATTTCCTAATTATGGAAAGTGTCAAACTCATAACTTTGTAGCTGGATGTGGGCGTCTGTGATTTAGTGGTATTGAGCTCGACCAGAACCAAGATTACCTGTTTCAAACCCGCGACGGGAAATTTGGAAGCAAATTAATTCCCATGGATTTTTACGAACGTTAAAAATAGTCTTAACTGTTTAGAAAGCAGTTACAATTTATTGAACGTGTAAGTGGTGGCTAGAAAATCAACGACTAGTTTACTGTGGTTGATGGCAACGTACTGTAAAGGACAGGGGCGGCTCGTCATTAAGGGCCAGTGGGGCCGGGCCCCCAAAAAATGACCACGAGCCGCCACTGGTAAAGAATATATCGCGGTTTTCATTTCATTGTAGTTGCATAACAAACAGAGTTCTATTTTTACCATAATAATTAAGTTCATAATTATGAATGGTTCTGTGTATGTTGCCATGTTTAAGTCATCTATTATATCTTGTATACATTTTCATCTTGATTGTCACTGGAACTAAGCACAATGACAACCACACACTCGACAGACAAGGACATACCATCATCTTCTGTGTCAGGTCATGACAGACTGGACAAACATCTACACCAGCTACTTTTGTCTCCATCCCCTCCGTGTCCCTGTGGCCCTGCTAATCAAACCACAGAACATGTCCTGCAAGACTGTCCTCTGTCTGTCATCCATAGAAAGGGATGATGACACTACAACACAATACTACATTCAAAACTGCATGGCATAAGAGATGAGAGCTTCAGACAACAGTCGACTTCATCATAAGAACGCGTTTGACGTTATTATCATCAAAATAGCGATCACAAAAAAACGAAGAAAAAGCATAATGGGTTTTTTCTTGCCCTGTTTTTCTTAGACATCAAATGTGATACTAGTCAATTCATCGTCGTACTGATTCTAATTTTCTTCTTCTTCGTTCGTTCTTTACGGCCATTTCAATCATTCTTGTTGTGATATATAAACACCCTTTGCCAAGAACGGTTTTTTTTTACGTTGTTCCAATTATGCGCCTATGGTGACTAGGCCAGCACATCCGACTTCGCCATCATTTTATTTACTAGGGTAGCTTGCCCTAGGATTGCTCCTTTACGATCATTTTTCGTCGTATATTTGGGCTTTATGATCTACGCCAAAGAGCTGTGCAGCCTTTCTGACTATGTTCCGGAATAGGAACATTTCTTAGTCTTTTTGAGATACATGATTCTAATAAGGACAACAATTATCACTATAGTCAAGATATCGAAAGTCTGACACGTCTCAGGACAACTATTGCTACTATTAGTCTTATTCACACAAATGTCATCATCTGAATTGAATATATTTGCAAAACATTAGTAATATCTTTCACGATAATATACGTTAATATAATTTTACTTACATTTCAAACATTATCAATAGTTATTTCTCTGATTTACTTAATAGTTTACACTATTGTTATATACATTGTATATATATATCTTGTCTTTCTTTTAGTCATAAATGTAGTTATAAATGTAGTCATAAATGTAGTTATAAATGTAGTCATAAATGTAGATATAAATGTAGTCAGAAATGTAGTTATAAATGTAGTTATAAATGTAGTCATAAATGTAGATATAAATGTAGTCATAAATGTAGTTATAAATGTAGTCATAAATGTGGTCATAAATGTAGTTATAAATGTAGTCAGAAATGTAGTTATAAATGTAGTTATAAATGTAGTTATAAATGTAGTCATTAAATGTAGTCATAAATGTAGTTATAAATGTAGTCAGAAATGTAGATATAAATGTAGTCAGAAATGTAGTTATAAATGTAGTTATAAATGTAGTTATAAATGTAGTTATAAATGTAGTCATAAATGTAGATATAAATGTAGTCATAAATGTAGTTATAAATGTAGTCATAAATGTGGTCATAAATGTAGTTATAAATGTAGTTATAAATGTAGTTATAAATGTAGTCATAAATGTAGTTATAAATGTAGTCATAAATGTAGTCATAAATGTAGTTATAAATGTAGTTATAAATGTAGTTATAAATGTAGTTATAAATGTAGTTATAAATGTAGTTATAAATGTAGCTATAAATGAAAAATCCTAATCTGAATAGTTTTGCGGTGTCTGCACTAGCCATGCGGCCATTAATTTCCTCAGGCTTTCGTTCCAACTGCCCTTCATCACCTTCAAAAGCGATACTACAGTTAGTAACGACAGTTGTCCTTGTAGTCAGTGATAAAAGCATCTTATCTAGCACATCAAACTCGCTTAGCGCAAGAAATGATGTTTTTATTGTTACATAAGCTCGTGACGAATTGATGACATGATTGGGTAAGGGTTGATGACTGAAATATATATTCTAATTGGCAAAAATAATTTAGAACAAAACTGATTAAACAGGTTGAAGTTTAGGTTACGGCCTATCTTATTCTTAGTGTTTGAAATTTGTGTCAGAAACATTTTCTTTTTCTGTCTTTTATCGTCCCACTGTTAATGGATTGTTGCACAGTGTGCTGGTTTACTGATTTGTTCTTGCTCTGCTATTGTAGCATATGTGATAGTTAGTTTAACTTTGTGACAGGATTCTGCTATACCATTTATAAATCTTCTCCGTGGTCTTAACCTTACCCTTTTGCCTGATGTTTTGTTGTAGAAGACTCTGTATACAGTGGAGTTACATTTTACGAAATGGCCGAACCACTTCAATCTGTGTTTCCCAATTTATTTTAAGCAAGGTTCTGTCACAACCTTCACTCTTATGCTAATGATGAGGATTTTGTCTTTTCTGATGTTGTTGGTAAACTTTTGTAGACATCGCATTTCACATGTAGTTATTTTTTTTTGAGACTGTGCTTTGTCGATTGTTTATATTTTACTATTGTAACGCAAAGTAGGTATGAAAAATCTGTTGATCACCTGTTGTTTAACTGGCAGTGAGATGTTTGTCTCCTCTAACAATGGGGCTAGATGGTAAGTTACAGGATTTGCTTTTCGCACTCTAGTCTCTACCTCTCCGTCTAGTCTTCCATCTTCTGTGATTATGATTCCTACGTATCTTAATTCTTACTCCTGATTGTCAGAAACATCCCAAATTGAAAAATACAATTTGGCAATTGTGTAATGCTGATCTTGTCTGGTCCAGAATCTATGTATGTCAATGTATAGATATATAAAAGTGTGTGTGTATATATGAATGATTAAGAAAGTGTGTTGAGAAATGAAGACATCAGGAAAAAAGTGAGTACAACATTAGTACTAAACTTCATCAAGAAACAACAAATTAAATGGTTCGGTCACATAAGCAGATTACCAACAGACAGTGCACCCCAAAGAGCAATGTTGCTCCGATACAATGGGTACAAAGAAAAAGGCCGGCCACGCAAAAGATGGACCTCAGAGAGAACAGAGGCAGCGTAAGACACTATCTACGAAGCGCACACAAAGACCCGTTTTAGAAATCTCTTCTTCACCCGACACTGGGATGCAAAACTGGATTGGGGAATAGGGGAAAAAGGAAAAGAAAAAGTATGTGTGTTTATTCTCTCTAATTTAAGTTGACATATATATATATATACGTTAAATTATTCAAATCTCAATATCCATGAAGTTTTAGTCAAAGATCAAATCCATGACAGTTTTTATCAATAAATTTGTTTTCTTTAGAAGGCATTGGTCCCAAAATATGTATAGAACATTTCTTCATGAAAGCTACACAATATCAGTGTGAATAGGCAGTGCTGTGTGAAGGGCATGCAGTGCTTTGCGTGGACAGTGTGATGTGGGAATATTTTCAACAGTCAATGCATATAATGAAAAACGTAATGAGCTCTTGTATAGTTGAGTACCACACTTTTTATTCGTATTACATCCCTTCCTATTGTTCCGACCACGGTCCTAGCCTCGTCATCTGCACACGCATCCTGACATTTCCCATCTAATAGTAGACATTTCAAAGCACAGTAATGTCTCCTACTTTCTAGTGGTTAGTTATTAGTGTACGGTCGAAAGTCAATAACTGTCGAATGTTGAATAGTTCCCTTTATTTAGCTTGCTAATGGATTTAGACCACCAAACAAACTTTTGCGCCTTCGTTTTACTGTACAGTAAAGTATACAATTTTTCACTTGCTTTCCACAAATACTGATGTGAAATTTACATTTTTATTACCAATCTACATTTTTGTTAATCGTCACGACTTCTTCATGTGTCGCAGAGCTAGTCGAAAGATCGAATCTAGAAGTCGAATCTGGAAGTAAAGCTTTAATTGAAAAAAGATCATAAGAGTGGGGTGTCAAAAGTGTTGGATATCGGTGTATTGATTTGTTTATATTTGTTAATATTTCGTTACTCGTTTTGTTATTCTACAATTACTCACATATGAACAAGGATTCTGGTAACTAATGATTTGAGCATGTGTGGTGGAGCATCGGGTCTATGAAAGAGATAAATCCCAAAGGACAGTTAGGGTGGTAAAGTTCTGCTTAGGATAAGCTATTTGATGATGATGAGACCCCTATACTTATCTTGGATCCTTGATTTTTTATTTGATTTTTTTTTCCGATCCAGAAGCACTTGAGTTTTTCAGCTCTTCGGCTCGGTGCCACGAACACCGTAAATCTGGGGAATCTGTGGCTTTTTCTGCCATCCCGCGGAATTGAACCCGCACACAAGAGGATAGTCACTCGTGGTCCAACGTGCTACGAACACGCTGGGCAGACGGCTGGATCTTGATAAAATCAAGGTATAAGTGGATGCAGAATAAAGCAGCAGGATAGGCAAAGTAGCAAACAAATTGAGCAGACAGACAAAGAAAATATACCAGTGCATGATATACATATTTTAAAACACAAATCACTATATACCAGGCATGCATACATATTTTAAAACACAAATCACTATATACCAGGCATGCATACATATTTTAAAACACAAATCACTATATACCAGGCATGCATACATATTTTAAAACACAAATCACTATATACCAGGCATGCATACATATTTTAAAACACAAATCACTATATACCAGGCATGCATACATATTTTAAAACACAAATCACTATATACCAGGCATGCATACATATTTTAAAACACAAATCACTATATACCAGGCATGCATACATATTTTAAAACACAAATCACTATATACCAGGCATGCATACATATTTTAAACAAAATTGTACTTATACCAGGCATGTATACATATTTTAAAACAAAATTCATGTAGTCTTTTAGACCTAGTACAAGTGCCTTACTTTACGACATTACTTCTAGTAGCTCTCCCACGACACCTGCCCTCTTAGCCAGACCGGAACCACCGTCTGTCACCACGAGGAGGTGAGGGTAGGGTCTAGATTAGTGCCAGCTCACTAATCCTGGCGCGACGTTGTCCCCATGCGCCTTAACCCCCCACCCTGCCCCAGCCCTAACTGATGCTAGGGTTCAGAGTAGCTAATGGTTGAATAACAATTAATGACTCCAGCTTTGCAATTTTGACCTAAGATCAAGCACGTACGTAACAAGTATACTAACCACTATGCTATTACTTGTCTCAATTTTGTATATATCACTAGCAGTTTACCCGTTCTTCGCTACGGGAATTTATTTTAAATCTATTTGAAAAGTCCCTTAAAGAAACATGGCACGTTGCTTCAAAATCGGCTTCTTCCCCATTAAAAACAAAACGTTTTCTCTCCATGCATCGGCCAGTAAAACCTGATACAACATAATTCCCGTGAAAGTTGACAAATAACAATTTAAATTGTCCATCATTTCGATTGCCAGTAAAACATGACACAACATAATTCCCGTGAAGGTTGAAAAATAACAATTGGTAAAGTACATTTATTGAGATAATCAACTTATCGATGTGTTTAAAAAAATTTAATTACGTCCGAACATGAATCGCAAACGCTATTAACTACACTACATAAATTTATAAACAAATGTGTTTAAAATACGTTATAATAATAGTGACGTTATCATAGCATTAAGGACTTGAGCGGAAAGTAATTATCTTTGTCAAAATATGTATGTAGCGTGCTGTGACATTCTTCACTTTGTTGTATTGTTTGCTTGATAAAGGCCTTGTTGGTCGAAACGTTACTGCGTATTATCACTGTTTTTGTATTTTGTAAAACTACCGTACTTTGTGATTACGCGCTTCGGCAGCGGAAATTAACACCATGATCACGTGACCGGCAACGTCGTAAAATCATGGATATACGCTTTCGGTGATTTCTATACAGAAAGACCATGTGCGTATAGTTGAGAATATGGTTATAGAAACGTAAAATAAAAGTAATTTGATAATTTTCCCTCTTCGAAAGCCACATTCTTGTTAAATTTCAAGTCCGCAGGATGTCCAGATATCTCCAAACAATTGTAACAGACATACAATTTCATTGATCTTTGTCTTATATATATATAAAGATTTGTTGTTAATTAAGATTTACATTTATGCTTGTCTTATTGCGTTGTTCGTATTACGTTACAGAATAAACTACAATACAAGAGACTGTTTTTCCCATTAAAAATTAAACTATTAAATTAACATCCATTGATTATCTCTACAAGGAGTCTTGTTCTGTAGTCAGTTTTCATTTATAGTCTTGTCAGCAGAAAGTTTCCTAGCAGGAATCTCCCTTCTTTTGATTTCAAAACACATTTTTGATTGTCTCCAACAATTATCATTTCCTTAAGATATTTCGTTTTCTCACGTACTTTTCCTGATAATTTTCACTAGATCGTCGTGACTCTGTCCATGAGACATTACATTATTCTTTTTGATATTCTAGTAAAAAAGAAAATAGGAAGGGTGCGTTTATATGTGAAAGAAAGAGAGAAATACCAAGTGATTGGATAAAGAGACAGATAAATGGGAGTGCGGGATAAGAGACGATGGTGTAAGGGATAAAAGAGACAGATAAATGGGAGTGTGAAGAAGATGCGAGTGGTAGGATAAAACAAAAAGCTAAAAATAATTTCATTTATAGATGTATGTGTATTTTGATATAAAAAAAAAAAATGGAAAAGGTTTGAAAGATTACACACTAAAGTGGGTTTTAAATAAGTCAGACAAACCCGCAAAGATGAGAGAATTTTCAATTTGGTATATGAACCCACCTCGCTGTATTACACACTTCACTAAGTGTCGTAGTCTTCTTGATTTTAAATAAAATTACAGACAAACCCAGCCCAACAAAAGATAGATGAAGAATTTTCAATTTGGTATATGAACCCACCTCGCTGTATTACAAGCTTCACTAAAGTGTCGTAGTCTTCTTGATTTTAAATAAAATTACAGACAAACCCAGCCCAACAAAAGATAGATGAAGAATTTTCAATTTGGTATATGAACCCACCTCGCTGTATTACACACTTCACTAAAGTGTCGTAGTCTTCTTGATTTTAAATAAAATTACAGACAAACCCAGCCCAACAAAAGATAGATGAAGAAAATAGCAATTGGTTTCATATGACATCATCAAATTATTCACGACTTGCACAAAGTGTTCGAGTTTCTTTTCATAACAGATGTGCCCTGCAAACCTCAGCCCAACCATAAACGATAGTCTGAGAATTTTCAATTCTGCCATATGAACTCCTGCATGATGGTCTTCCATGTCACATACATTCTAGTCTTCTTGATTTTAAATACAATTGAGACAAACCCAGCCCAACAAAAGATAGATGAAGAATTTTCAATTTGGTATATGAACCCACCTCGCTGTATTACACACTTCACTAAGTGTCGTAGTCTTCTTGATTTTAAATAAAATTACAGACAAACCCAGCCCAACAAAAGATAGATGAAGAATTTTCATTTTGGTATATGAACCCACCTCGCTGTATTACACACTTCACTAAGTGTCGTAGTCTTCTTGATTTTAAATAAAATTACAGACAAACCCAGCCCAACAAAAGAAAGATGAAGAATTTTCAATTTGGTATATGAACCCACCTCGCTGTATTACAAGCTTCACTAAAGTGTCGTAGTCTTCTTGATTTTAAATAAAATTACAGACAAACCCAGCCCAACAAAAGATAGATGAAGTATTTTCATTTTGGTATATGAACCCACCTCGCTGTATTACAAGCTTCACTAAGTGTCGTAGTCTTCTTGATTTTAAATAAAATTAGAGACAAACCCAGCCCAACAAAAGATAGATGAAGAAAATAGCACACTGATATTTCTCTATCATGATCATCATCAAATATATTGTCCTGAGCAGAACTTTGCCACCCAACAGTTCTTCGGAATTTCTCTCTCTCATAGGACAGATGTCCCGCCTCTGCAGCCGTCATGCTCAAACCATCAGCTACATCCTGAATACGTCTTTTCCGTGGTCTTTCTCTTCTTCTCTTTGCCAGTATGCCTCCTGTCATGATGGTCTTCCATGTCCACAATACCTCATTTTTTCTCATTCTTATTTGTAGCATTGTCCAGTTTCTCTGCATGTTGTATAAAAGATGCAAGTATAATTGTGCACAGAAACATGTATGATGAAACATATCCAACTATTTTGAACAGTTTCGTGCTGTCTTCTGTAATGTGATAGACTTAACTGTTGCGAAGGAAGAATGTTGTTGAATATATTCTCAATTGTGCAGGTTGATGCAAATTCCGTGAATCGTCTGGCTGAATAGTTTGGTGCACGTCTTCCCTACATACATAGACACACACACACACGGGCGCACACACACGCACACACGCACGCACGCACGCACACATGCACGCACGCACACACGTACGCGCACGCACACACACACGGACAGACTCATACACGCACACACGCACACACGCGCACACATGCATTCGCGCACACACGCGCGCACGCACACACATCATCATACTTCATCATCAAGGTGCGTATACTTTATAAGACGTTGCTCTCTTTTCAGCGCATCTGAAATTCACTCTGTCTCTTGCCAGTTCACCCACTTCGCTGATGGTCATATTCATGGCTTCTTTAATATCTTGTAGCCATTTTCTTCTTGATCTGCCTGTGCCTCTGCATCCTGGGAGACTGCCCTCCAATACTGTTTTCTCCAGGCCATCGTGACGCTTGATGTGGCCAAAGTATCTAATTTTTCTGTATAGTACATTGTTTATCAGCCAATTGTTTTTAACATTCAGTTCTTTCAGGACATCAGTGTTCTTTCTTTTTCTGTCCATGGTATTCGTAGGATCTTTCTGTGGCATTTCGTTTCGAAGGACTGGATTTTCGTTCTTGATGTTTGTGTAATAGTCTATGATTCACAACCATAAGTATTCACAATATATGTTCTCAGTATTTTTAGTGCATACATACATCAATAAAACATATATATATACACATGCATACATACATAAATAAAACATATATATATACACATGCATACATACATAAATAAAACATATATATATATATATATATATGTATGTATGTATGTGTGTAGTATGTATATACTGTATATATATATATATATATATATATATATATATATATATATATATATATATATATATACACACACATACATATATACATACATACATACATACAACATTGACTTTCATTTAAGTAATAACTTTTTTACTTATGCCAAATAGTTGTATTGATAGTTTAGGTAATGTCCGGAAACGTACAGGAATGAGGTTGTCAGACCAGATCAAATTAGATCTGGTGTAATCCGTGGGGAGGCTGCAGTAACACTGAATAAACGGGCGATATGGACGAACACATGCTTATGTGAAGTATTAGAAAAGCAAGAAAAAATTAAATATGTAAAATGACGTTTCGATCATATGCCTATATCAAGAAAACAACTACAAACTGGAAACACTAAATAAACTAAAACTATATAAAGTTAAAGGATGAATATAATACGACACGAGATACCACCCAAATCGGAGCTATTCATCAGTGGGTATACCCTCACACATAATAATTATTTTTTACAACTTTTCTAATTGTCATGTCAGTTTACAACTGCTTCTGCCTCTGATTACTAACGTTTCCATGTATTTTCATTTCTCAGATTTTGCTTTTTTCTCAACTATTTTATTCTTCTTCTTCTTCTCTTCCACCATTTACTTCTTATGGAAGTGTTGGGGGTGAAACGTAGTGATCTTGTGTGTGCTTTTTAAGGCACTTTGTAAGCTGATATTCATGTTCGTAAGGCAGTTCTTGATGCCGTCGCTTCATCTTTTGATAAATATTTATCATTTCATCTATCTGATCTTGCACTTAAAAATTTCTTTATTATTTCTTTCCGTTATCCAGTTTTATCTTGACGTTTTATGCTTTTTTTAAATTTTGAACATTCTTTTTCAAATGATGCTTTCTCTAACAAGTGTTAATGCTTGAAGGAATATGTTGTTGTACATTTCAACACATCATATTAGGAGATTATTTATTTATTATTTATTTATTAGGAGTATATTTTTAAAAACTGGTTCAAAATAATATATTATCTGTAGTTTTCTATGTTAAAGCAATAAGAAAATTAAAAAGAAAATAATGTATTATGCATCTTCTACAAGACAAGTAGTAAAGCTTAGATTATATTATGTAAGAGAACACCTCCCTACATAAACACTTCTTGATATCAAAATCAAATGTAACTTGATAAGTGATATATTTATGAGAACTATCATCATATGACTCCGGACATGGTCATGTGTGCTCTGATCCCTACCTCAACAAATCATGCAGTTTCTAGCGGATCTGCATGTCACAGCGATCAATATATATATATATATCCATCAGGATAAAGGTAAAATGACAGCTCACCCATTTAGGTAGCAATTGAATGCACTTTGGGATACTAAAAATTACAATATATAAAAATTAGGTAAGCAACATCAACAGTATAAATAAAATATGAAATAATAAGTTATATAGATTTAAAACTAAATGAGGAATTTTCAATTATATTGGTGTCTTATTCCTAACGTATGTTAGCGAGGGTTGGAAACATAACCAATGTAAGCTGATAGCATTTGAGAATAGATGGCTGCGGAATATATTGAACATTAAATGGGACGAATTCCGGCGCCAATTTTAAAATGCAAACACGTCACCATGAACACAAAAAGAGCAATGTTCAACACAATCTTTCTCCACACATTATGTTACCAGTGCCAAACCTGGTCACTGACAACAAATGATAGAAGAAAATTAGTCACGACAGAGATGAAGTGTCTACGCAGAAAGCTGGGTGTAACAAGAAGAGACCGGTTGAGAAATGAAGACATCAGGAAAAAAGTGGATACAACATCAGTACTAGACTTCATCAAGAAACAACAAGTTAAATGGTTTGGCCACGCAAGCAGATTACCAACAGACAGTACACCTCAAAGAGAAATGCTGCTCCGATACAATGGGTACAAAGCAAAAGGCCGGTCACGCAAAAAGATGGACCTCAGAGATAACAGCGGCGACGAAAGACATTATCTAAGAAGCGGATACAAAGGCCAGTTTTAGAAATCTCTTCTTGACCTGACGTTGTGAGACAAACAGGATTCGAAGAAAGAAAGATAAGAAAGAAGAATTCGGGAGAGCTGATGTAATCAGATAAATGTCTTGTCAACATCTGTTACAAGAAAGAGAAGATGGAAATATGTAGGTTATACTCTGAGAAGAAATGATCAAAGAATTACAATGTAAACATGAACCAAATTAATCTGGGTTGTGCGTCTGCAAACTGTGCCTCCCCGTTTTGAAAATAACCGGACGGGCGAGCCAGTCAGCGAACGCGGTTCCCCAGTGTCGATAACCAATTGCGTGCATAGTCTCTAACGGCTGCGCGTGCCTCCTCGCTTTTTCACGCGAACGAGGCTCCCAGCGAATAAGGGACAAGGTAGCGTCTGCTATTAAGACTCGCTCGCTCGCCGCGCGCGGTCTTATTGGTGTGTGTGTGTGTCCGTATATCGGAGTTTCTCGGTCGCGGTGTGATGCAGTCAGTCTAAAATTTTAAACGCTCGACGGTGGTCTCGTTAAAGGCCCGGCTCTCGCAACGAGCTTGTGGGTCCGCAGGTAGTAACATGGTGTCGTTTTTGCTTGGCGAGGCGCGAGTCTTGCCGGCAAAACTGTGGAAGCGAGCGCTCGGTCGTTTCGCTTCAATTTCGCATTTTCGCCGGGGACGTCGGGATCCGCTCTGCACAGAGCGCTGTCTCCTACCCCGAGCATTGTCGGTCCAGTCTCGTCCATGACAGCTATCTGGTTGATCCTGCCAGTAGTCATATGCTTGTCTCAAAGATTAAGCCATGCATGTCTAAGTTCACACTGTCTCACGGTGAAACCGAGAATGGCTCATTAAATCAGTCGAGGTTCAATAGATGACACATGAGCCAGGGTTAGCGAGGGGGCGCGCTAACCAAGACCCTGCCTCTAAATCACCACGCGGTGACCCTGGAAAAAGACTAAGGTTCCGGTCTGACTAAAGGGGGCAGGGATCGGGAGACCGTGAAAGCAAAGCAGGGGCCGAAAATCCCTGGAGAATTCACACGTCTCTTGGCCGATTGTCCACCGAAATAGGCACGAAGCAGCAGCGTGCGAAGTTATCTGTGATGACAGTGTGAGCTTAGAGACGCAACACATAAAAGGAAATCCCTGAAAAATAACACACATCTCCTGGTCGAAGTCCGCAAAATGTATGTCCATACTCAGAAAGAACTGTGAGATAGCAGAGTACGAACGCTTCGCAAACAAAATCGTGGTCACTGCAACGTAGAGACTGGGAATCCCTGAAAATACACACATTTCCTGCCCAAAGACCGCAAAAATACGCTTGAGCTCCAAAACTACGAAACAGTAGAGTACGTGAGTCCGCGCCCAAAACAGTGGTCACTGCAATGCAGAAGACTGGAAGTCCCTGAAGATACACACACATTTCCTGACCAAAGACCGCAAAAGTCTTACGAAAGCGTCCCATGAAACATAGCTCTGTTCTCTCGCAGGAACTGCCGCTGCCTTGTGGTGTCATGGTTGGGTACAATCAAAGGCTAGCGGAGCAAACCGTAAACAAACCTGAACGAGTGACGAACCAATGTGTTCAGAAAAACGACCGGTTCGGTGGGAAGATGGCGCTCATAAGCCCGGGAGGGCACGGAGTCCTCACCCTAGTCAGAAATGGCATTCCAACCAAGCAGATGGAAGGAACAAAGGGAAACCCCGGAGCAGTTGAGATCATAGGTGTGCAAATTACGTGCAAAGACATACAGATCATTCTGTACAATCTTTACTGTCCAAGTTACACGCCGCTGTCACTCGAAACAATGAATATCAGTGAGAACTCATGTATTGTGGTCGGTGATTTCAACAGCCGCTCGGAGAGATGGGGGTACTCAGAAACAAACAGTAGAGGAGTTGAGGTGGAAGACTGGGAGATCGAGAACAATCTGTTCCTCATCAACGCTCCAGACGATCCACCAACTTTCTACTCGAGAACGTGGCACACAACGAGTACCCCTGATCTGGCCTTTGCAACAAGCGATATATCCACCAAAGTAGTCCGTACGGTTACCCACCAACTAGGGATAGTGACCATAGACCTGTCAAATTGCAAGTAGACCTCAATTTCGTACCTGAGCCCAAAATGTGGTTGCCACGGTGGAACTATAAGAGAGCCAATTGGAAACAGTATGGAGCACTGACTGATGCAAATGTTGAACGAATCAACATGCATGACAAGAAAACGTGCGAATCGTGGCAAGGGAACTGTCAGAAGCAATCCTGAAAGCGGCACGGAAAACCATCCCCAGAGGCGCACGAAAGGATTACAAGCCATACTGGACAGCAGATGTTCAGAAGCTTGAAAAAGACCTTGAGAAGACAAGGAGTGAGGCAGAGCATGCACAGTCAGTGGAGACAAACACTGTCTACAAGGCGGCAGCAGCAAAATACAGAAGAGAGGTAAAACGAGCGGCGAGACAGAGTTGGGTCAAAACAACCGAATCCCTGAACCTCGATAGGAAGGCCATAAACTGTGGAAGCTGGCCAAAGCGCTGAGCGATGAAAACACCAGCAGACCACCTATAGTCCTCGAACAAGACAAGAAGATGGCTTTGGGTAGGGAAGCAGCAAACATCCTGATGCAACAATATGCCGAAGTCAGCAGAGTAAGCATAGCAAAGGAAAAAGTTGATGCCACCAAGAGAAAGCTCGGGCTCTCCAAGGCGAGCCGAGAAAAGCAGATAGTCACCTAACGGACACATTCACCAGTAACGAGCTGGAAGAGGCTTTAAGGGACCTGAAACCCAGAAAGTCGCCCGGAAAAGATGGGATCACCAATGAGATGCTTAAAACCTGGGAATCAGAGCAAAGGTCGCTCTACTGGCCGTTCTCAACATGTCGTGGAAAACAGGCATAGTACCGCAAGAATGGAAAGAAGCAATCATGGTGCCCATCCTAAAACCAGGCAAAAATAAACTTGACCCAGCGAGTTACAGACCAATAAGCCTCCTAAGCTGCACGGGCAAACTTATGGAGCGCATGGTGAACAAACGCTTATCCTGGCACTTGGAGAGCAAAGGGCTGCTTATGGCACAACAAGGCGGTTTTCGGAGATACAGATCCACAGAGGATCAAGTAACCTACATTGTCCAGGGAATCGAGGACGGTTTCAAAGAAAAGAAACAGACACTGGCGGTCTTGGTAGATATGGAGAAGGCTTTTGACACAGTCTGGAAAGAAGGATTAAGGCTAAAACTGCTCACCCTCGGCGTAAAGGGAAGAATGTACAATTGGCTCGATAGATACCTAGAGAACAGAACAGCAAGGGTTCAGGTTCAGGGGTACAAAAGTATGAAGGCCACACTGGAGCAAGGAGTCCCCAAGGAGGAGTGCTCTCACCGACTCTCTTTCTAGTCTTCGTAAATGACATTGCAACATGCCTCCCAGAACGAGTTCACTCTGCCATGTATGCCGACGACCTGGCAATATGGGCGAGAGAAGAGTCAATGCCCACAGCAGAAAATCGACTGCAAGCTACATTAAATAACCTTGAAGTGTGGTCAGCAAAGTGGAATATGAAAATAAATCCTTCAAAGACCACTTACACTGTGTTCTCCCAGAATAACAAGGATTACAAGATAACGCTTAAAGTCAATGGGCAGAACCTTCCAGAAAAATAAAACCCCAACGTACCTAGGAGTCACACTCGACAGAAAGCTGACGTGGTGCACCCAGATCGAGAATGCTACGGCAAAAGCGAGACACAGGCTAACAATGATGCGAAAACTCGCAGGTTCCACATGGGGAGCAAACAGCAGAATTCTCAAGACACTTTACTCTGGTAGAGTGCGACCGGTCCTAGAGTACGGTATGGCAGCGTGGAGCAATGCATCGAACAAGCAATTCGCAAAAGTGAGCAGCAGTCAAAACCGGGCCCTACGCATTATCACTGGAGCCATAAAGTCCACGCCCATCAAGGCGATGGAGACCATCACAGGCATCCAACCAATGACTGACCGAAGGGACAAGAAAGTAGTAGTACTTGCGGAAAACTCAAACGGCTCGAATCGCATCCAATGCATGAAAGAATGTTTCAATCCGGAAAGTGGAGAATACAGAGATCTAACTTCGTTAGAATCTCTAACGCACTGACCACAGACCACCCAGTCCTGTCCAAATGCACAGCTAAACCAATCCCGGCAATCGACAAGTGCCCGCCATGGAAAACAAAATGCCAGAACTAAGGGAATCAATCCCAGGCATAATGTGCAAAAGGGACCAAACGAACCTCGACAGAAAAACTGCAGCAGAAGAGTACATAGAATCAGAGTACCCTGAAAATGAGTGGACGCACGTCTACACGGACGGATCGGCAAATAACGCAATAAGCGATGGCGGAGGAGGAATAGTGCTTAAAATCTCCAAGAAAGTCACGGTCAAGAAAGCGATTGCAACTGGCAAATACTGAATAACTACCGAGCTGAGGCAGAGGCAATCAAAAGGCGGCCGAAATGATCTTGGAGAGAAGAAACACTACACGCAACAAGGTCGTGATATTCACCGATGCTCTATCGGTCATCACGGCACTCAAATGCGTTGGCAAAACTGAGATGAATGAGCTCAAAACGTCCCTCGCTGAACTAACGAGTTCACTCAAACGCACTGTCATCCAGTGGATACCGTCACACTGCAACATTAGGGAAAACGAAGCGGCCGACAAGCTAGCAAAAGAGGGCGGGCGACTACCCCAGACTGATCTCGAGATCAGCTATGAGGAAGTCAAAACAACCATCGGTTCGCACTATCGAAGCAAGTGGGCAAAAGACCACCCGCAGTACACAGACAGTGACGGTTACTATGGTCTCTCGCGCAGTGAACAAGTTACCATATTTCGCCTCCGTACCGGCCACAACAAGCTCAGAGCCCACATGTTCCATAAATTTAAAATTGGCACAACTAGCCTGTGCCCATGCAATATGGCAGACATGACGGCAGAACACGTCTTGCAAGACTGTCCACGTTTAGCAGGTATACGAGAAGAGTACTGGCCAAAACACACAGAGCTTCGCGAAAAGCTGTACGGAGGAACGGAGTCCCAAAAACAACAGTTAAATTCATGATAGAAGTTGGTCCATCAGGCTAGGCCGGGAACGCAAGAGAGAGAGAGAACCAAATTATACTGAGAGAGGCAAGAAATATTACCTAACTCAATTCCAATATAGATATTGAGCAACCTGCCATGGAAAGAGCAGTATACATATATTGCTAGCAGGGCTTATGTAAAGTATAACGATAAGAGATAAATACAATAAATGTATATATATGCTCATCATCATCAGGTGCCGTCTCCACATCGAAGGTTGGCTGCAATGAATCTCCAGCATCCTCTGTCTTTCGCCTTAGTGTTGCACACTGCCAGACTGTAACCTGTCCATTTCTTAAAGTTTCCTCCCACTTATCTCTCGGTCTTCCTCTTGCTCTTCCCCTCAACTTTCCCCTCTAGTAAATGTTTTATCATGGTGTCATGTCTTTTTATGTGCCCAAAATACTTTACTTGTCTGAATTTTATTTCTCTTAATAATTGTTTCTTCATGCCTAGTTTTCCTAAAACTTGTTTATTTGTCTGTTTTTCTGTCCATGAAACTCTGCCTATTCTTCTATATATCCACATCTCAAATGCATCAATTCTGTCTTCTAACTGCTTGTTCATTGTCCATGTTTCCCGAGCCATACATTAATATAGGATATATATAGCATTTGATCATTCTCATTTTTAGCCTGTTTGTGATTTGTTTGGATGTCAGTAACTTTCTCATACTATTGAAATTATCTTTGGCCATTCCTATTCTCTTTTAATTTCTGTTATACATCTGCCATCATCTGTTATCATCTGACCAAGATATAAGAAACTTTTACTTGATGTAGTAATTCTCCATGTATTTTTATATTAATTTTAGGTTTTTCCATTTCTTTGTTTATTACCATAGTATTTGTTTTCTGTATGCTAATGTCTAATCCATATAATCTAATAATATATATGCTACACAAGAGAAATTGGGAAAGATATTAGAGAAGACATGAAACAAACATATAATGAACAATTACAAAAGAAATCTAGTTTTCCAAATGCAGATTATATAGACAAATATTTATAATCTAAGTTTCTTTTTTTCGGTTTAATTATTTATTTTAAAACTGTCATCACAGATTAAGTATTAACTTTTTGACATTATAATGTATACATGTTATGAGTAATTAAGCTTTCAGATCAGCATAATAATTACATATTATCATGAAATCTTAATGTTATAATTTTTGCGCTCATTATTTTATTGTGATTTTCGATCAGGTACATGAATATGAATCTGAAACTCAGACTGAGAAAATATGATCTATCCCTTATATATCAAGTATGAGTAACGTATTGTATACTACAAGCAAGTTAATAATAGCAAAACTGATGTGGAATATTAACTCGTAATAACTACTATTTTTACTTAACAATATATATATATTCCTCTCGCACCGTTTTACGTGCATAGTGCCTGCAAGTCCAGAGGCGCCCGCAGAAAATTTTCTAGGGGTGGGGGGGGCAAAATATTTTTAGTAATGTTTTAATGTAGTTTTAATTTACTGTAGCGTATTTGTATGGTGAACGAACGGACAGGACATTGTAGTAATGAAGGGCATACTGTAGCAACAACATTTTTATGAACATAATATATGTATATAACAACAAATATTACAACATAAATTTAAAATAAAATGTATTCTTTAAACAAGAACTGGAGTCGTCTGTTATCGCTACCAAACATATCTACAATTTTGTCCATAAAGTCTTTTTGTTGCAGTTCACTTTGTCTCTGTGTACGCTTAACATGCACAATCCAGACAGACGTTCATCTGACATTGTAGATCTAAAAGCGTACATGTTGTTGCTGGTAATGTTAGCAAAACTAGTAAGGCATACCTGACACTCGGATAAAACTTTGTAAAAGGTAACAAGTCGATGAAATCTTGGCTACTTTTGTATTCTCGCGTTTTCCAAAAAAACAAACCAACAAAGGCTTCAGTTTCAAAATTACCAATGTGGTATACCTGATTAATAGTAGACATTATATCCTTAAACTGTTTGACGATTCAGTTTGTACAATTTCGAAGGATGTAGCAACGCTAAGTTAAATTGTGCACTGTTGGATTCACAAAATCGACTCTCCATTGAGTTAATTAGAGAATCTAAGTATGGAATGTAAACTGTTTGTCTGAAGTACTCTTCAACACTTATGGTTCCCAGATTACTTCGATGCTTTTGTCTTCCACAATGTCTTGGGATAATCAGTTCAATATCCACTTTCTGTGCGAGTTGTACTGTTTTCTCAAAAATATCCCTGAAATAGTTATCGGAATCACCTCGGTGAAGTTTTACTACACTGAGCAGGTTTTGAACTTGCAGTTGGACTTCTGGAAGATCAACTTGAACAGCTCTTGTTGAGACCTACGATGCCATGCTGAGCTGGTATGGTTTCTGGCACATTCATTAAATTCTTTGTACTTTGTACAAGGAGTAGTAATGAAAGTAACATTATTTGACTATTTTCAAGCAATCCAGGGGGCAAGTGCCCTGCCCCCCTGCGGGCGCCATGCCTGCAAGTAATTTCTCCATACCTCTCTGTCCTGGGCAACTTCCACTGAATAAAGTCCGATATTTCTTGCCTCTAACAGCAAAGTTCGTTTCAGCGATTCCCCAGAGCTTCCTCTCTTTCTTGAAGCTTTGCCTCTCACTTCAATTATTTCTTTGGCATTCTTTGATCATTTCTTCTCAAGGTATGTAAAACATATCTTCTCCTTCTTTCAAACAGTTGCTACTAGTGGGTGACCAGCAGTTCCCTGATTTCATCACTGCTCCTGAATTCGTCCAACTTTATGTTCATTACTTTACGCCGACAACCATTATCAAATGCATTCAACTTGTTTTCTATATCTTAATTAAATCATGTTCCAAATGTCGCGGGCATATGCTATGATTACTTAAACAATACAATAATAGATTAAGTTTTCATTATGTATGATGTAATCTAGGCAAATTATACAACATTAATGTACATTTAAAAAAATCACTGAACGTCCTAGAGATTGGATCCAATAGAAAAAAATCGACTAAAACCACATGGACAGTTAAATAAACATAGACGGAAGTTATGAGGGAAAACTACGCATAATGATACTATTTATGCACATTGGAAAGAAGAAGATTTCTCTTTTTTTACTGTACTGCATGTGATTACAATAAAAATGTTAGAGCTTAGTGTGACATCATTAGTACAAAATAAACATAGTATGATAATGATAGAAGATACTTTATATTTTGATGCCATGTCAGGTTTTATGAAAACGGAATATACATTTGTTTGATTCATAAATCTGAAAGCCTGTTTCATGTAACTCCCTTTAGCTGCCAAGGACGCGTAAAGACGTTTTACCATTCACTGTTAAAGACGCATTAGCACGTATGTTATTATCTCTCATATGAGAGCTAAAGACGTGTTAACACGTTGAATATTTCTACTGTTACTGCTATAGGCGTACATTTACGTTTGTAAACTAGAAACAAAGAGTAGCTATTTTTAGCTCCGTCTTTGGAAAGTATTTAGCAGCAAAGGGGTTAAGATGTCTCCATCAGAATGGTTGAAATGGACACGTCATCATGTTGCATCTAATATATAATGATTGATATGCAGAACCTGAGATCAACTGAAGTTGGAGGTCGTCGTCATTCTTTTTCCAGTGCTATTCTATTGGTAGACATATGCTAGCACAAGAAAAACTTGAGAATCGACGTTCTTCTGCCTTTTTAAATACAAAATAACTGGTAAATCGAACTCAGGACGTGAAAAGTTGAGAATCGTTGTAATTCTGATTCACAGAACAATTGGTAAACAAAATTGGGACAGGATAAGTTGAGAATCGTTTTCATTCTGATTCTAGTACAGAACTACTGGTAAACAGAACCCAGATCAAGAAAAGTTGAGAATCGTTATCATTCTATTTCTAGTACAGAATGACTGGTAAAGTGACCCCAGGATAGGAAATGTTGAGAATCGTTACCATTCTGATTCTAGTACAGAACGACTGGTAAACAGAGCCCAGGACTGAAACAAGTTGAGAATCGTAAGCACCTACATAAATGACACATGATGAAGAAAAATTGACTAACGGTGAATAAATATTCACATAGAAGATTGAACGGCAATTACGTCCTTCGTCTGGCTGTGATAAATAGTGCACAATTAATTAGGATAGAACATACTTACTGACAGTGGCAACACCACAAAAATGCTACCACATAGAAGGTATTAATACAACTGATAGAGAATTTATCTTCTGTTCAGAGTAAAAAAAAATATCCCATTTACTGTCACTTGATAATGCTAACAGTGAGCAATACTATCTATCAGTGGCGGCTCGTGCTCATATTTGTTGGTGGGGCAAGACACACAATTTTCGGAAAAATCATGGTTTTAGGTTAGGTTATATTTTAATTTATAAAAAATAAATATATGTTAGAGATTACTTTTGGTGGGGCCTGGCCCCACTGGTCCTTAATGACGAGCCGCCACTGTTATCTATCATGTATGGAAAGTAAAGTGGGATATGATGACGGCACTGTCTTGATATTAACAAAAATGAAATAGATCTGAAGGAATTAGTTGTTATTATTTTGGTGACAGAAATGAACAAATACCTAAGTCTGAATAGCAAGAAAACAGAAGGTATTATTTTGGTGACAGAAATGAACAAATACCTAAGTCTGAAAAGCACGAAGGCAGAAGGTATTATTTTGGTGACAGAAATGACCAAATACCTAAGTCTGAATAGCAAGAAAACAGAAGGTATTATTTTGGTGACAGAAATGAACAAATACCTAAGTCTGAAAAGCACGAAGGCAGAAGGTATTATTCATCTGAAAGAGACATACTCTATGTTGTTTTTGTTGTTGTTGTCGAACTACAGGAATTATGAGTTTTCACTACTTTTCATATGACTCATTCGGGAGAGTACCCGGCTTTCTGCAAGCCCAGAAACCTCTGTCGACGGGAAACACTGGACTGGGGCTGCACACAAATAATCCAGAGATTCGTTTCATTTGGCGCTAGGAACGCAATTTAAATTTTCCGTTCGCCAACATCACTCACCCCCATCCCAATATCACTCACCCAGGATGTTAGTTTTTCCTGCACTAAAATGCAACCTTACATTTTGCGCTCGTGCAACAGTACCTTGCACGGTTTCCCAGAGAGAGAAGATTCGTTAGTCACAAGAGCACGTACTTAGGGTTTTGCGCTTGGCCAACCTTACCCAATAGATTTATCCGCGCTTGGCCTCCGATACGGAGTTTACTGCAATCTTCCATTGTGTCGCCACAACACGTTACAGCGTTCTCAAAGACACTTTCTCAAAGGTACGCTTGGGTATGTGATCGAGCTCACTACCGCTTGAGCTACAGACGCTCACAGAGGATACTATGTCTGTTTCCAGGGTTAACAACGTGGAAGTGGGGTTCTTGATAAATGCCAGCTTACTAATCCTGACGCGACGTTGTCCCTGTGATTGCACCTCTGATCCCGACAGACTCCATCAACATGCATAATCAAAGTATCATACGAGGCAAAGACAAGTTCATTCATTTAAATACATCGGAACAATGATAATATAAGATGGTTTATTCTTCTCGTTTAGCTTTCCGAGACTATATAGAGAAAGTGCGTGCAACATGTAATGTATCTACTAATGTGGGCTGATTTCGTATTAGGAGCATGTACTAAAACCATATGATCACGAAATAACATAATTCATCCCCATCAAATATCTTGTCCTGAGCACAACTTTGCCAGCCCTCCGGAATTTCTCTCTCTCATAATCCAGATGTCCTGTCTCTGAATCCGTCATTTTCAAACCATCATCCTGAATCCATCTTCTCCGTGGTCTTCCTCTTCTTCTCTTTGCCGGTAAGCCTTCTTCTATGAAAGTCTTCTCCAGCCCTTAATGTCTATTTATATGTCCAAAATATCTCAATTTTCTCTTTCTTAATTGAAGCATTAGCCAGTTTTCTTTGATTTTGGAGTTCTTTCTGGATAGATCTATTTGTTCTCTTCTCTGTCCAAGATATACGAAGGACTATTCTGTAATACATATATTCATAACGTAATTATACTATATATATTAATATGCTACTCGGAATGTTCTAAACGTTAGGCGTAATTTGTTTTAGAACATTGGTCTCTCAAACACAAGAATGTAAGTTTCGCCCTGAATATCGACACTGCCACCATTATAAGACTATGTTCGTATGTGTTCTGTTAATTATGTTTACAAGACAGTTGAAATATACACACTAAATTCATAATAATAATAATAATAAAATACAAAAAGGTTACGAATAAATGAAGTCTATTTATGTTGGTTTATTAAGATGCAGGCACACTTCACAATTTTTGAACCTGCAGAGAAAGAGGAGTGGAGGAAGGCATAGGCAGATCTGGAGAAGAGAGTTGGAGGCTGATATTGATAGGTAATACATGGAAAGAATTGGAAGGGGTGGCAAGAGAGAGGAAAATGTTTGTTGAAGACCTGTGCTCCGTTGGGAGTTGAAAGTAGAAGAAGAAGATGAAACCTTGCAGTGATTAGGTATTCCAGTACTTATGTCTCATACAAACGCCTTGGTTCTATACACATGGATATTCGCATGGGGAGGGATGGGCTCAAAATGTGGAGCAGAAATGTATAAGATCTGTATTCATGGAGAGAAGCGAAAAAACATGATCAGAGCGGGCATCACCATTTTTCCTATTTTCCAAACATGGGTAGTGTAACAGCAGATTGAGGGATATTGGACATGATGAAATAGGAACGGAGGGAGAAGAGGTTAAATGCTGGCAAGCATGAGGGTGTTGTTTACGAGTGGGGGTGAAATGATGTTAATCAACACTTTCGTGAGACCAGCGAGCGTGGGATATTGAGATATCAGAATATTTGTTTTTAATTTCTGGAGGACATATAAAACATGGACATGACCAATGTCATTCCGGAGGGCTGAGCAGAAATTGGATTTTTAAAAAGTTCTTAATTGTACAATCTAAATGTTGTCTACCCTTCCTAAGTTGCGCGTGTTATAATTAGTAAATATAACTATATTTTATTTTAAAACTATATAACTATAGTTTTTATAAATACATATATACCAGATACAATACCAGTACGCTTGGAATTTACGTTCTTGTATATACTTGTGTATATAGGGAGAACTTGAAACGTACTTTGCTGAGAGAGGCAAGAAATATCGGTATCAGTTACAAGGAGGAGATTGAGCAAGTTGCCCAGGATAGCATGGTATTGAGAAATTGCTTGCAGGCCCTATGTAACGTATAACGGTTCGAGAGGAATTATTATTATTGTTATATAATTGTATTATTTGCTTTTCTTTATAGAGAGTTCTCGATGTTACTGGTTGTTTTTGTGTTGACCACTTTTTAGCCAACCTGTCTTTTTTTATCATTCCCAGGTGTATTTGAATGTCCAGGGATTCATTGCACAGTTATTTTGACGTTATGTGATGTCATAAACTGGTCAATATTTAGGCCTAGTTTGGAGAGTTCAGATTTACATTGCCCACCATCTTCTAAAGCTTGGAAGGGAGACAAAGAAAACAGTATTACAGACAGCAACATGATTTTTTTTCCCCACATTTATGAGCCTTGGTGTGCATGAGGTTGAATAATCCATTTCTTTCCTGACGTGAAGAAAGGTTAAATGTGGACTGAACTCACAACCTTCCTGTCTCCTAGTCTATAGGTGAACGCTTATGCATTACACTAATCCGTCCAACATCAATTTAATCCGTCCAACATCACTTTAATCCGTCCAACATCACTTTAATCCGTCCAACATCACTTTAATCCGTCCAACATCACTTTAATCCGTCCAACATCACTATGCCTAAAAACAAAAGTTAATTGCATATCCCTTACAGGACTTTGCGAATCAACCCCATATGTTTTATGCTGTTTGTGATTTTTCTAGGCATTATTACGTTCAGTAGTTTGCCATTGCTTTCTGAACGGTGGCGCCATTGTCCTTTTGTAAAAATCCACACGAAATAATTTGCAACAAAATTGTCCGCAGTGTGGTTCGAACTCAGAACGTCGGGGTTAATAGACCGAGTCACTATCCCCTAAGCCACAGACGCCACCACACTATGATTAGCGATAGAACATTTTGCGAGACCACTGCAGTAAAACGTGTGGTGAAGATAACGGATAAGCTGAAGAAAAAGATTCAACAAATAACTATGAAGAAATTAGCTAAAGAACACACTGAAAATATGAAAATATTAACACGCAAGACAATTCTTGCAGAGTTGCTCTAGGAATATGAAAGAACTATGATTCAGTTGGAATTAGAGACAGAGTCGATGAAAACAAAAAGGAAAGTTTCGTTTGAATTACAGTGCGTAAAAATAGTTTTCCAAAATTAATCTGTAGACACGACTTTTTATTTCTTCTCAGCGTCTCCTAGTCTTGGGAATCTTAGGGAAACTTGTGAATTAATAATTCATCCTTTGGGAGTTCTTGATCAGATTTGTCTCAATAATAGATGCCAAATGACGGAGATAACTCAGAAAAAGGGAGATAATCAGTGTCTCAGTGTGACAACAGTGTTGAGTCTCAATGTTGCAGAATTGTAGTTAAGAAGTTCCAAGATGTCAGACAACTTTGGTGTGTTTGGAAAATTTAGTAGAAATATTCATAAGATACGCACATTGCAGAAATGTATGCTGTTTTAATGTTTTTGTTGTTGTTTTTATATTTTGGCGGGTGGTAATCTATGTTTTAGAAGAGAGGTCATAATCTGGATTTAGTTATTGATTATACGATTGGGGTTCTTGTAAGCTGCCCTGTGATCCTACTGTTGGCGTTACTGAGTTTTTACATCAAGATCTATGGTTCTGATTGATCACCAGCTCACAGTTCACATTCTTCTTCAGGTTTAGTAGAAGGACTAGGCGTAGAGGTTAGTGCTCGTCTCTCGTGCCAAAGGTACCAGATTCGTTTCTTTGTGTAGACGTCTGGATATTATTCCAGAGATACCTGATCTCAGAGTAGGTGATATCGAGTTCCTAGTACTATCGGAGAAGGACGATAAAACATACGTCCCTTGTTAATTTCAGCACGTAAAAGAACCATTGGCAGTTGAAAATCGAGAAGAGCAGGCTGAAAAGCAGCAGACTGGGCAAAATTCAATAGAAACAAATTTAAAATAAAATTCCTACTAAAATATCTTCACCATCTTCACAAGTATATGGGGGACCATCGCCGGTGCTACGGAGTTTGTGCACTGCTGGTGGGATATGCACACATAGTTACTCACCGAAGTGCAATGTTGATGGTCCTATCAATCATTCAATTAATCAATCAATAAATCAATCAGTCAATATCTGTCATGTCCATTCTTACCTCTGAAGTCAGAGAAGACACGCCTGTATGACGATGGACACTGAAAATAAGAAAAGCAGGCCTTCACGCAAAAATCAATCAAAAACGCCAATACCAGGTGCCCTGACTACACCTGAATTCATAGCAGGCGAACGAAAGAAGAAGAAGATGTCCATTCTCAAAGTGTACGTCAGTGCTGTCCAAAGTTTTTATATATTGGAGAGCATAGGACTGAAGGTTGTAAAAGGAGCGGACGCCATGTGATGGTTACACTACTACTACGTCTAATACTAACAATAAATGTTAATACATGTAATGTTAATACAAGTAATGTTAATATAGTTGAGAACATGTCGACGCTCTATCCAATGAAATGATAAAAGGTGTGGTTAAGGATTTCAAAAGCGGAAAGATCGCGCTCATGAAAGGACTATATTAAACAGAAAACTAGTGTTTCTTGGAAATATGATTACCTTAAAACCGGCAGATTAAAATATGGCAGAAAACTGCAGTAGAAATACGTAGCAATGGCGGGAAACGCACAAAGTACTCTAGATTTACACAATACAAAAGTAAAAACAATAGCAATACACAGCTGTGTATTGTTATTGTTTTATTTAGTAAAACTACAGTACTTTGTTTGAACGTGTTTCGCCAGAGAAAAATAATGAGCCTTGAATGTATTACACGTCCTCGCTGGCCAGTGTACACTTTACATGCTAGATGAAATGTCATGACTATAAATCCATATGTCACTTATCTGTCATACTGTATGTGAGAGTACCACGTATGAATAGTATCTATGATGAAATTGGGGTTGATATAGAGACCAGCATGAACATTTTTGTTTCAACACTGGTACCCAGCTCTCATCTGTGACTCCTCGTAGCTTTCAGTATGAGATAGTGGCCAGGACACGGGCAACAGCTTCGAAAGACCAGCTACTCCTGGTGAAAGTAGCAGATTTTTTATACTTTCGGTGAGTTTAACCCATTTGTACCTAAGAACCCATATACCGGCTTGCTGAATTTTTTAAGATGACATAAATCTACTATACTGACTAATTCAGTATACGTTGCAATATAAATGCATCCATATGTGAAAAATACAATTACGGAGTTAAAGGTTTAAGTTTCATTAGCATGTAATCACATATAAACAGGAATCTGGCTCGCCTGTTGCGATTGATTTCTCTAGGTTTTTTTGGTGTGTGTCCTATTTGGAGATGCAAAATCTGAACAAAAATCTGAACAAAAAACAGACAGAAACCTGATGTGCTGATCTACGAGTCTGTAAGTGAATAATCAACACATTTTCAGGAATCCCTTACTATTTGTTCACTGTCTAATTATTGATCGTCTTCTTTGGCTCCAGTTCTTATCGTGGGCTCTTAGAAAAGTTCATTATTCTCTTGTTGCAATAAACCTGAAGCTACGTATGAATGATGTGTGCATGTATCGAGTCGGACTCTTCCAAGAGTTCATCTCTAAATACATGAGATACTTGTGAATTCGATCATCCTTCATCTGCGAGATTTTCGATTCTGCCACTAAAGACTTCTTTGCTTGAGGTGAGTGTACATGGTAACATGTTTATTACATGGCCATTCCTAGTTTATAGTTCATATGTACAGTTTCAACTTCACTGCAACGGGTCACTCCATAATTGCTCCGTTCCTGCGCCAACGAAAATCCACGAAATGCTAACAGCTATATCATGTGTAAACAAATTCCAGAATGAAACATCCGCACCGCCACAAAAAGCAACATGTACCGCATAAATGCATATAAACGCTAAAGAGTCAACACATAACTGTTCATCCTTGAATTGCAATTCATGTGGAAGGGAACATCAATCATGACAACATCCAGATTTCTGCACACGCAATATCACTGCATACGGCAGAATGAGTTGGTTCGTTATAACCGCTGTCCGCCATTTTCTGAATAGCCACAACAAATGCACGGTTGACACAGCAAAAGCATTCCATGTAACATTCATAGCTCACAGCGTTGCTCAAGTACTAACTCAGTAGCTCGGCAAACGAAAACGGAAAATACCAGACCAAAAATGGTGGAAATGCGCTAGTAAAGTCGTGTCCAGAATCAAACAGTCCTGATTCTGAATGGCCCTCCCGCATTCCGCCATTGTTGGCCAGATATTTTTCATGGTCATTCCATGATATGTCAATTCAAGTCAAGTAGTAGCATGTTCTTTGAGGAACATCGCATTCATCAAGGCCCACCTGAAACACTCTTTCTCTTTGCATGTTCTCCGGCCTCTTCTAGAGGCATGTTCAAGGTTTCTTTGATGTTCTGCTGCCACCTTCGTCGTGGTCGTCCCCTGCTTCATATTCCTGGAACCATGCCTTCCATTAACTTTCTCTCCAAATCACATTATGTTATTTAGAAGCCAATGTTCCTTGAAATGCAGGTCTTGTAATTAGGAAAGGTTCGCCGTATCGTTATTTTGCCAGATGCTAGCTGCCCGTATATGTTATCAGGTTACCCAGCTTTTTTATATGGTTGTTGGTGAATACATATAACTATGCTAGAACTTCCAACATAATCCAGTTACTCAATATGTGTTACTTTGTCAGTCCATGAGATCCATACTATGTGACACACGCAGCATATGTAGATATACATACACACATATATATATATTTGATTTTTAAAGTAGGTTGTAAAGGGCTTTAAAGCCGAAGGATTGACTTCATTGCACCAGGTTTTACCCCATATAGCTCGGTCCCTCTTCGCAGAAATGGCACGCCACCTGCCGAGAGTATTGCAGAAAGCACGAACTCCGTAGCTCCAGCAACATTCCTAGGAAATTTCTGGAAAAAAAATTCCATGGTATTATTTTATTTTATTTTTATATTTTATTTATTATTTTATTTTATATTCATACCTTCTTTTATTTCATTAAAAGTAGGTATACATAGTTAAAGAAAGAGAGAAAGGCTAAAACACACATAGATGCTAGTGCTAGTAATACACTTAACAAGATCATCAACAGTAAAAGTCGTACAGATCAAGCATTTAAATGTGTAAATAAAAGTAAAACAAAAGTAAATGAATGGATTTAATGATTTCTGTTGAACTGACATGCTCCACGAATAACACATCAGAGAAAAGAAAATTGAAAATCTATAGAAAAATTAATGTGAGAAATAGATTCTACAGACTCGCAGTTAATTCTAAGATAAGATGCACGTACACGCAATTAGTAAAAAAATAAATAAAAAAGCAGAAGCAAACGTTGAACATAATTTGAGTAGACAGGAAAATAGAATAGCCCATTAATCGGTCACGTTTTAATCGATTTTTTTGTAACATATTCTTGATAAATTTGAGAAATGATACACATGAAAAAATCCCTAGAGATTCTCATCTGGATTCTTTTATCATGATTAATAGCTAAAATATTATATGATAACATAAGAAAATGTATTCAGGAATAAATGTGAACTACAACTCAAAGTCTCCGAATACGGAAAGATGGAGGGAAAAAAAAACCCTGCATATTTTATTAAATTAATGAATATTTTCGAATTACAGATATTGAGGTTAACGAAGTCGGTCTATGTTTTGTTATGTCCATTGTTGCAGTAGGGTATATAAGTTGCAGTAGGATATATAAGTTGCAGTAGGATATATAAGTTGCAGTAGGATATATAAGTTGCAGTAGGATATATAAGTTGCAGTAGGATATATAAGTTGCAGTAGGATATATAAGTTGCAGTAGGATATATAAGTTGCAGTAGGATATATAAGTTGCAGTAGGATATATAAGTTGCAGTAGGATATATAAGTTGCAGTAGGATATATAAGGGGGCATGTCTTATCAAAGATGTTTAGAATATGTTAGATTATATGTAGACTTTATGTAATATTTTCTATTAATCTGGTGTTTTTTCCGTGCTCAAACACCAGATCAACACCATATCATAGACGTAAAATAGTTTCTGACTTGTCTTCATTCTCAAGAAATGTTCAAGCTACGTTACTCTTCGACTATATATCTTATCACTCTTTTGTTGTCACACTGCTACCGGGTTGTTACCCAGTGCCGTGGTTTTCTGTTTTTGTTTGCGCTGTTCTGGTGGCTTGGGTGATTGTTATTTTTGCTCTTTGACAGGATTCTGCTATGCAATCTAAGAATCCGTTTCTTGGTCTTCTCTCGCCTTCTTTTCTGATGTGCTGTTGCAAAAGTCTCTGTATACTGTGTAATTTGTATGCATTTTTATAAATTGGCCAAGCCACTTCATTCTTTGCTTCTCAATGTAATTCAAGCAAGGTTCTGTGTTAACTTTTTATTTCTTATGCTGATGTTGGTGACTGTCTCTTCTGAAGCACAAGAAAGAAGTACACACATATATATATATATATTAGCTAGCAGGAATATTTTCTTCAATTTCCCCATCATCATTTATAATTATGTTTCTCCTGTGAATATTTTTTATCTCTTCTTATGTATAACAAATGTAAATCTTAAACTGATTGCTTAAAGGAAACATTATTTATCTTTATCAACTTCTGCCCTGTCGACTGGCGTAGACGATCATGAAGCTTACACAAATGTATATCCTTAGTATTGAGTTCTGCATCTATAATATGAAAGCATAATCTCCCACATGATTGGATACTATCAAAATAAAAGACTAAAGATACATTAAGCAGATAGCATGGTTTCTTTAGATTTTGCAGATGATATTGCCTTGTTAAGTAGAAACAACCAAGATATGCAAAGAAAACAGACAACTTCTCATCTATAGCATCAAAAGTTGGACTGCAGATAAGCTATGAAAAACAAATATAATGAAGACACCTATGGCAAGTAATGCAGATATCACACTGGAATCTAAAATGATCAAAATAACAGAGCAGTTCACCTATTTGGGTAGCAATTTATATTGCACAGGAAATGTTAAAAAAGAAATTATGATACGGATTGGCAAAGCAACATCAGCTTTTAAAAGTCTAAATAAAATATGGAACTGCAAGTTATATAGTATTAAAACTAAATTACGAATTTTCAATTCAAATGTTGTATCAATCCTAACATATGCCAGCGAGAGTTGGAAAATGACTAAAGATATAGAAAGCAAGTTGAATGCATTTGAAAATAAATGTCTGCGAAAAATAACGAATATAAAATGGAACGAATTCAAGAGAAGTGATGAAATCAGAGACATGTCTGGTCAACCACTAGTGACAACTGTTATAAGAAAGAGAAGATAGAGATATGTTGGGCACACCTTGAAGAGAAATGATCAACGAATATCAAAGCAGGCATTGAAGTGGGATGCAAAGGGTTCAAGAAGAGAGGTCGACCTAAGGAGACCCTGAAGCGAACTTTGCTGAGAGAGGCAGGAAATATCGGTCTCAGTTCCATGGAGGAGATTGAGCGAGTTGCCCAGGATAGAGCGTTATGGTGAAATTACTTGCAGGCTTTATGTAAGGTATAACGGTACGAGAGGAATTATTATTATTATTATTATTGTTTCTTTAGATGAAGATATGTTGGACATACCTTGAGAAGAAATGATCAAAGAATATCAAATCAGGAATTGAAAGGGGATGCAAAGGGATCAAGAAAGAGAGGATGGCCTAAGGAGACCCTAAAACGAACATTGCTGAGAGAGGCAACACCTATCGTTTTCAGTTCCATGGAGGAGATTGAGCGAGTTGCCCAGGATACAAGGGTATGTAGAAATTGCTTGCAGTCAATATGTAACGTATAACGGTACGAAAGGAATTCTTACTGTTATTACGGTTTCTTCACATCACATTAAATGTTGACAACAAATGCAATGTTAGCAAAGTTAAGAGTTGATGACACAGAACGATTGACAGCAAAAAAACACGGGAACACAAAGAATCTTACAATTTATAGAAGTATATAAGTAAAGTTTAACGAAGTGGGTACAACTTTTCCCGGTCGTTCTTAAGATTGTCGGTTTGAATCCAAAACTGAGTCACATGTGGATTTTTTTCATGAAATCCCTACGATTATCTATGCTTTTTTTAGCACTGTCGGCAGATGACGTGACCTTTCAGAGCACAGGAACGGTGCTATATGAAGAAACCAGGTGCAACGAAGTATATCCGTGACGTTTGGACCCTTTCTAGACATATGTAAAGTATATGTCATTGATTAAAATTAGGAGATAACGAGCACATAAGTAGAGCAGTAGATAATAAAGACTAAATGAACAAATAAATAAAAGTATGTATATAGAAATCTGTAAGAAAATAACAATGTTAGTAGGTGGTACACATATCTATGTTATTACTCTCGTACCCGTATAAATTATTTTGATCCTGCAAGCAGTTTTTTCATAACGCTCTATCCTGGACAACCCGATGAATCTCTTTTATATAATTGAGTTCGATATTTCACGTCTTTCTCAAGAAAGTTCATTTTTTTATTTCTCTATTTCGTCCTTCTTTTTCTTTCTTGAACCACTTGCTTCCCAGTTTAATACCTGCCTTGTGAATTTTTCTATCATTTCTCCTCAGAGTATGCCGAACTTATCTTCACCTACTTTGTAACAGCTGTTATTAGTGGTTGATTAGCCATTTCTTTCGCCTGAGTGATTAACGGGCCCACATTTGGTGTGTAAAGAATTAAACCACTGTTACCTGCCACGCATGTCGTAAGAGGTGACTAAGGAGGTTGACTGAAAAATCCGATGCAGTGTAATAAACGTGTAGAAGTCTATGCGTTCAGGGCCTACCATACCAATGTGCAACGTATACACGTTCTTGGCAAGATCAAACATATCACAAAGAGTGATTAAAATTGATCGTAAAGAACGAACGCAAAGAAGAAAGCCATTTCTTTGATGTCATTATCTATCATGAATTTGTCACATTTTATGTTTAGCACTTTTCCCAGACATCGTTTTTTATTAAATGCATGCAAATTTCTTTCTATATCTGTAGTTATATTCCAACTCTTGCCGTCATAAGTTATCACTGCGACAACATTGTAATTGAAAATTCGTAATTTAATTTTAAAATGATATTATAACTTGAAATTATTTTTTTTTCAGATTTTTAAAAGATGTGTACAAAAATAATGTCATATTCTACAAATAAAAGAGTGACGAGTGAATATAAATAATTGTATTTTAAAAATATGGAAAGAAGAACATTGAATAAAGAAAACGACGAAATAAACCATAGTTTACAAAACTATTAAACATAGAAATAGTAGGAATTCGATCATTACAGAGTATATAATTATGAAAACAAAGAAGTAGAAGTTATAAAACCAAAAACTGCCAATTCTAAACTGAATTTCAATTATTTTAAAAAAAAATCAGAATTGAATTAGTTTTTAGTAGATAAAAGCACAGAAGGTAAAACCCTCCGAGATACAACCGCATTCACATACCTTGGAAGTGTTATTGAATAATGAGCGCTGGATCTGACATTAACAGATGAGTAACTTGCATTGTTGACCGAAATCCATAATCAGAAGACTGTATCTATACATGTGTCATTTCGGATCGAATGCTGGAGATGAAGACAGATATGTCAATTCCGTTTCTACAACGTTGCGAATCTTAGTGACTGGACTACTATCTCGAAACAAAATCACGTGCAACAGAATATGCACTATCGAGCGACCTGAGTGGATTGACATGATGCGATGAACTGCTCACGAAAGACTGAATGGACTCGAGGTAGTGGAAGCCAACGACTGAGACGATAGAGCAGAGCTGAAATGATCATATTGAACACAATACGAGGCCGAACAGGAAGAATGTGTCGTTGTTGCTGCTAACGCCAGGGTAACAGGCTAAGATAAACGTTTTCAATATACAAACATTTATAATATAAGATGGATGAAGAATCGAATCAGACTTTCTTGTCATCCTTCGTCTAAGCATGTCACAGGTCCTCCTAGCCCGCCTATCCTAGGCCATCCTTTCCAGATCTCTCCACTCTCTCCCCATTATCTCCAATACATGTAAATTTACATTTCTAAATCTAACTATACGGGTTATAAGCTGGCACACTTCGGTCCTCACTTATTGAACTTTGGTTGCGTAAACTCAACCCAGAACCCGTTTATTTGTTATATTAGAAAATTGTACGTAATATAAAATTGTACGTAATATAAAATTGTACGTTATATAAAATTGTACGTAATATAAAATTGTACGTAATATAAAATTGTACGTAATATAAAATTGTACGTAATATAAAATTGTACGTAATATAAAATGTAGAAAAAAGGAAAGGAATGGAATATATTTTCGTACCATGATGTATATTGTTAGGCAATACGATCAGAACTTCAGTCATTCTGATTTGTATTTTAAAGAAAGGTAAAACTATGTAATGGCAAATCTTGTATAGACAAAATAACGCACACGTATACTTAATGTTAGAGGAATAATAACAAATGATGGAAATACAACATGACATTGCGAATTCCTTTAACGGAAGGAGACATTTATCGTATAATGTCAATTGCTGCAGACAAGACAAATATATCAACACTATTGTATTCAAAAATAGGGATGTGTATTAATAAACGTGAAGTCCTCTCCAAAAATAAAGAATAAATTATGCTGGCAAACTTAGTAGAATAAATATTTGGGAAAAGTTGAACGAAATAAAGAGAACACTACGAAAAAACACAAAAATCAAGAGAAACATGATACAATTCAATGTATTTGAATGTACACAACAGCAATAAACAAAACATACCAAATTTATTACAACTAACATTTGATATGAAGATAGTACTTGCTTTGATTATTAAAATCACGTTTGATATTTATGCCTTTTCTATCTTCTTCTTTCTTTTGTGTCGTCACACTGCTACCGGGTTGTTGCCTAGTGTCGTCACACTGCTACCGGTGTTGCCTAGTTCTCACACTGCTCCGGGTTGTTGCCTAGTGTCGTCCCCTGCTACGGTTGTTGCCTAGTGTCGTCACTCTACCGGGTTGTTGCCTAGTGTCGTCACATGCCGGTGGCTGGTCGTCACACTGCTACCGGGTTGTTGCCTCAGTGTCGTCACCTGCTACCGGGTTGTTGCCTAGTGTCGTCACACTGCTACCGGGTTGTTGCCAGTGTCGTCACACTGCTACCGGGTTGTTGCCAGTGTCGTCACACTGCTACGGGTTGTTGCCTAGTGTCGTCACACTGCTACCGGGTTGTTGCCTAGTGTCGTCACACTGCTACCGGGTTGTTGCCTAGTGTCCGTCACACTGCTACCGGGTTGTTGCCAGTGTCGTCACACTGCTACCGGGTTGTTGCCCAGTGTCGTCACACTGCTACCGGGTTGTTGCCAGTGTCGTCACACTGCTACCGGGTTGTTGCCAGTGTCGTCACACTGCTACCGGGTTGTTGCCCAGTGTCGTCACACTGCTACGGGTTGTTGCCAGTGTCGTCACTGCTCCGGGTTGTTGACCAGTGTCGTCACACTGCTACCGGGTTGTTGCCCAGTGTCGTCACACTGCTACCGGGTTGTTGCTCAGTGTCGTCACACTGCTACCGGGTTGTTGCTCAGTGTCGTCACACTGCTACCGGGTTGTTGCCCAGTGTCGTCACACTGCTACCGGGTTGTTGCCCAGTGTCGTGGCTTTCTGTTTTGTCTTGCGCTGTTCTGGTGGCTTGTGTGATTGTTATCTTTGCTCTTTCACAGAATTCTGCTACGCCTTCTAACCATATTTTCCGTGGTCTTCCTCTTGCCTTCTTTCCCGATGTTCTGTTGTAGAAGACTCTGTCTACTGTGGAGTTTGGATGCATTCTTATTAAGTGCCAAACCACTTCATTCTTTGTTTCTCTATGTAATTCAAGCACGGTTTTGTGCCAACTTTCTTTCTTATGCTGATGTTGGTGATTCTGTCTTTTCTTGTGTTGTTGGTAACTTTTCGTAGGCAACGCATTTCACATGTAGTTATTTTTGTGACTGCAGCTTTGCTATATTTGTCCATGTTTGGCTCTGGTAACACAAAGTAGGTATAAAATGCTGTTGATCCTCTGTTGCTTAGCTCCTGTGAAATTTTTGGGATGCCTTAACAATGGGGCTAGCTGGTAGGTTACAGCATTTTCTTTTTGCACTCTAGCCTCTATCTCTCTATCCAGTTTTCCGTCTTCTGTGAATATGCTTCCTAAGTATTTGAATTCTTTCCGTTTGGATATTTTAGTGCCATTGACATGGATGTCTAGATTATTATGTTTTCTTCCCATATTCATTATTTCTGTTTTAGTGTTGTTGATTTTAATTACATGTTTTACACAATTTTTGTTCAAGGTGTCAATATGATGATGTAGATCTTGTTCATTTTGATGTATCAGGCACTGATCATCTGCAAAAAGCAGTTCATTTATTTCATCAGTATCTGAATTTATGACATATTTCCCACAAATATAATGTAAACATGTTTCAATAACGGATACATTAATACAGATTCTGGAATCACATGTTCAGAATAAACAAGCATCATACGCTTGTAATCAACATATAAAATAGGGGCAGACAGCAAGTACATTTACCAAAATCTAAGTTTTTGTTATTGACCAGGCTTGATGAGTTTCAGAATAAAATTAATTAGTTTTAATAATGCTATTTTTGTTAATTCATTATCTATCCTTGGTGTTGTGAACTTGTCATTTCCTTGTCTCTGTACACTTTTACTTAGAAGGATGAAGATTAGGTAGATAATCATGAAATAATGAATGTTGATAGTTCGAAACAACGAGTGATTGAAGGAAAAAGATAAATTCACTTGGTAAGTTTGTATTTGATAAAAAAAAGTTAATTTGTGTAAGAATGAACAGTTTAGCAAAATTATTCTTCTTCTTCTCTTCCACCATTTACTTCTTTATAGAAGTGTTGGGGAGGGGGAGACGTAGTGATCTTGTGTGTGCTTTTTAAGGCACTTTGTAAGCTGATATTCATTTTCGTAAGGCTGTTCTTGATGCAGTCGCTCCATCTTTTGCGTGGTCTTTCTCTTGCTTTGTACTCATTGTACTTTTTCTGTGTGGCTCTCTGTGGTAGGCGATACCAGGGCATTCTTGTCAGGTGTCCAAAATTCTTTTAAATCTGTAAATATTATTATTAACTTTCATTGTAAACATTTGATATATTTTAACATTATAAATAAAACGAAGTTCTGTTGTGGGAAATGGTGAAAATAAAGAAGTGAAGCGAGGAACGGAGAGAAGGAGAGAGAGAGAGAAATAGAGAGAGATAGTAAAACATTGTCAAGAAAGTCTATATAACTGTGAGCAGCATTTACTTCTGTTAATTCACCAGCATAAAAAAGATGATATTTTCTTCACAATTATCGTTAAGAAAAGAGAAAGAACATGTCAACATTGGCAACTTGTGAATAAATTACAAAAAACAAGAGTAGACAACAAATGAATCAATGGTAGATATACAGTTCTTTATTTCTGACATCTTGTTCCGTCTGTGTTAATGTCTTCCTCAGTTTTGAAGATAGATATTGGTTACATCTGGCTTGCAGTTGTAAAACTCAACCTGTGGGAAAAGTTGTGAAATAATAAATTGAGTTAGTTCTTAAAATGCAATAATGATTTTTAAATTAAAATATTTCTCTCTCTCCCTCTCTCTCTCTCTCTCTCTCTCGTGTCTATTTAATGCTGGTAGGTGCATAGTCCCTCTACCAACTCGTACGAAGTTTTTTTAAGGTCTTTTCGTTAGATCTTTCTCTTGCCGTTCCTTCCAGTTTTTATTCTTATCGTTAATTATCCTCTGCCTTAAAATCTATTCTCCATGTATTTCTAGCTTCCTTATTGTTCTCTTTTCTTGCTGGTTTCAAGATAGGACCTTTTTTTGTTACATTCTACGATAGTATTTTTTAAAGGATGTTTTATTTACCACAGCGTCTTTTCTTTACATCTTGGTTCGCTGAGATGTGTCTCGTACCATAAGCTTCTCATTAGTGACCATATTATACCAACTTTATCTCTCTATTCTGCACAGAGAAAAACCTAATGAATATGAGTAAATTATTTTGTTTTGTTTTAGTCGTTCTTCATATTTCTGTCTCGTACAGCAGAACATCTTCGGAATTCTTCTTCTTTAGTCGTCACACTTCTACCGTGTAGTTGTCTAGTGTCGTTGCTTTCTGTTTTTGTTTGCGCTGTTCAGGTAGCTTATGTGATTTTTATTTTTGCTCTTTGACAGGATTCTGTTATGCCATCTAACCATCTTTTCCGTGGTCTTACTCTCGGGTTAGTTTTTATAATTGTGGTTTTAGATTTGATGCTTGTCTATTCCTTGTTTATTTTGAAGCTGAGCTGACGTCTTATTTAGCAGTGTAGCTTTTGTACTTTAGGAGACTCTTATTTAATAGCCACATGCGGATTTGTTATTTTTATATACCATTTACGAGCATTGAAACTTATGCGTAATAAATGTTTGCAATTTTGAATCAATTAGTTTTTCCTGATGACAGTAGATGTTGTCTCTTTAAAACTATATTATTGACTTGGAAAGTTTTCTTAAGCTTAAGCGTTTGATTAAATATTACACAGAAAATGAATTAGGACAACATGTTGTGCCTTCTTAATCGTGTTCTCTGAACAAACAACAGATCACAACGAGAGGTGGTTGATAAGAACAAACTGAAACAAACGTGAACAAACAAAACAACATTACAACTATTCATATTTCTGTATATTAGACATCATATATTTTATGGGAAATTAAAGTACAGTATAGACATGAAGAAGAGAGCTAGAGGCTGATATTAAAAGGATAGGTAAAACATGGAAAGAATTGGAAGGATGGCAAGAGAGAGGAAGAGCTGAAGAAGTTTGTTGAAGACCTGTGCTCCGTTGGGAGTTGAAAGGAATAGAAGAAGAAAGTACAGTATGGATAATAGGAGAACTCGAGCACACAAACTTTGCAATTGTTCTAACTTATTTATAATGTTAACAATCCTAGGACTTATACCTTGTTTATCAAACATCTGGACTTGTCCCCAGTAACAGAAAAATTATGGTAGCAGTCTGTACACAGTTTCTTTGATTTTGCTGAAAGATATAGAGGATGTTGTAAAAATAATACAATGATAATGGTTAAGCTATTAATAATAACAAACTGTTTAATTAATGTTATAAGATTCAATTGTAGTAATACATGTTTTACTATTGCCACGAGTAGATATGTAAACCGATAATATCTGTAAGATTCTAAATCTTTGCAATTTTAATCGACTTCAAACTACCAGTATATAACAGGAGCTGGTTTATAGACCAAAATCATTGCGTCGCTCTCATCTAACCCCCTGAAAACTCGATTTTTAACAAGTTCTCCAACTTCCTCAAGGTTCCTTTAAAGTCGGTTGCCACCGTTGTCTTGTTCACCCCTTGCATCGTCTTTCGTGAATCATGATATCACACTTCTTTATTGCAATCCCTAAACGCCTGCGATGTTTACTGTGGTCAAATGTTTAAAGCTCCGAGACAAGAATCTCCCTCATAGGGTGTGACAGCATAAAGGATTTTCATCTAAACCAATTGATGTCCATTGCTAGATTGCAAGATCTTGGATTGAAGATTGGAGTAGCCAAAAACGAACAGCACAACAGGTACAAAAGAACGCGCACAAATCAACACCGAATTGGTGCGGTTAGTCGATGGACGCTGTTGGGGATATTACGAAGGACATCAGGGCCCTATTGACAACATGTCAGGGTGCAATGAAGATATTCCAAACCGAAACTCAGACGACTAGATTATGTTCTTGTATTGTACATGCGAGACTAAGCAACCGCTCACATACACACATTTATAAAATACAATATACATGACACATCATTCATAGGCAGCTTCAAGTATATTTGTAACAAATGAATAGGAAGTTCTAAGAATCCCAGTTGAAGAATCGGACTCCGTGAATATGGTAAATACATAAACAGAAAACATGTATTTAGAGCCACCATAAAAAAAATACAGGGTGTTCAAGATAATTTCACCCCCATTGATAATTCGAAACTTGCCAGGTACACATTGAGTTGTGTTTATTTACTATTTAAACCGGTTCTGACTAGCTCGTTCTACGTCACATTTGTTCATCGCCCCTTCCCCGCACTATAATTACACACCGTCACACAACCTTGACCTATACTACGTCATAACTGAACCTTCTCATTTCCATACATATATGCCAGATTAGCTCCATTCACGGGCTGCTTTTAAGTTGAACACCCTGTAAAAGTGCTTATGTTTGTGCAAACACTGTTCGAAACTTACCAAAACTTCATTTATATACTTGCTCATTAACAAACAACTATTGTCATTTAGTAAAATCAAGACAGAACAAATGTTAGATTAGCTGTATAAACTATACCGAGCCTTACTCAAAAGCAACGTGAATGTAATATCCGTCCATCGCAAGCGACGATGACAACTGCATCAGTCGTGTGCTGCTGCACCACTCTGATGTGTGCAAAGGTGATTGTAGAGTCCAATATTCGAACACAATCCCCTACCACGGGTGGGGCATACGTGATCAAGGTTAGACATGTGGGTGTTGTGTGTTTCGTCTTTTCGCGCAGCTCGCTTTCTCTGCCCCTAAATGGCACGACGATTCTCAACTGTACGAGTTCCTATTGTGTTGTTGCAGCGCCATATTTGACGATCTTGCTCGAGTGATTCCCAGCACTTGGTCTCTATATATAAATATTTTAGAACACTTTGAAGTGTCTTTAAAGCGTTTTTTCTGTCCACCAACTGAACGTCTGACTCCTTTAAGCTCGTCATACATCAACTGAGAATGTAGGCGAACAACGTAGTGTAACTCAATATGATTCATAAAAAGAAATGACAGAGGATGAAAAAAATGGAGTCAAGATATGGATTTCTTAAAGTGACTCTACAGTCATTCAAGTTGTCAATGTGTTAACAAATTACTTCTAACTCTAGTAACAGCTCACCCGTGACGGTAGAGACATACTGGAACTTGTCCTGTGTTACCCCGAGCGTGAGCAATCCTTGACGGAGAATGACTACAATCTCCAGGTTGCCTGTCACATTCTGAAAATCGTTAAGTATATTGTGTTAGATAGACGTGCTGCAGAATTTAATCTTCATACTTACTTCAGTTTATCTGTATATTATTTGTGTGTATATCTCAAAACACAACACGTGTATATATATATATATATATATATATATATATATATATAAAACACACCACAAGCACATACACAAATGCATACACGGACACGTACACATAAATACATGCCCATAAGACATGTTCGTTATTTTTACTTCTCATAAACTGCTTTGTAGCCATTGCGTTTAATATGATGTGTCGTTGTTTGAACGAACTATATATACATCTAGATCAGACATCAGTTTTAACAACATGTTTAGTATTGGGCTTGTTTTCGCTTTGATAAATACCTCCTAAACTTAACTGTAAAAATTCAGCCTGTTACCAAGGCAACCAATTGGAAGGAGAGAAAGGTCTTGTTCGAACACACTGATAACACACTGTCTTCTGTAATCTCATCCACTGTTTCTTAGGCTCAATACTGTCATTTTATTTCTAAACTTTCCATTTATAGTGTTTTTTAAAAAAAAGGTTTTTAAGCCGAAGAATTGACTTCATATGGCTCAGTCCCTCTCCGCAGAAATGGCATGCCACTTGCAGAGAGAAATGCACAAAGCAGGAACTCCGTAGCTCCGGTAACAATCCTAGGAGTCTCTGGAAAATGCAGCTGTGAACAGATCCGATTGGAACCCACGACCTTCGACTCGGAAGGCAAGATCTTAATCACTTAGCCACAGAGGCCCTTGTTACTTATAGTGTAAAAGTTGAAAATATCATACTATAAAATTGTATAGGTTATGAACTACTGTGACATTACTGGACATTTTGTTATAATCGAAGTAACATAGGTTCATGCCTTTCATTGTTTTTATACATATCTTTAAATTGCAGTATTCTCCTGTTTCGATACTAACTTAGCATTTGTACACAAAGTGATCAGACTCATTTCCTTCTTCTTCTTCTTCTGCGATCAACTTCTGCTATGCGACTACTCCGGTACGTGTCATAAACAAGGGCGGTGCACTTGAGGTCTTCACCGCTCCCCGATAATTTGTATTGTAGGGTTGTTTCTGTTGGTCAGATTTCCATTCTCACACTGCTCAGGCTGGGGCAGTCTTGCAGGATGTGGTCTGGGGACTGCTTTGGTGCTCCACAGGTGCAGACAGCCAATTTCCTTGCTTGTCGTGAGAGGTAACTCTATAACGTTGATAATTGTCCAACTCAATACAACTGCTTGAACTAGCTCGTGACTGCACCAAGAAAACTTTCCCATATCTTTCTAGTTTATGTGTATGATTTAGACTGGAATTGCTATTTCTTCTTCTTCTTCTTCTTCTTCTTCAATGATCCTTAGTTCATGGGCTCTTGCATTTCTGTCCCATGCCGTGAGTAATCTGCATGTATTTGTAAATTGTTGCTTTGTTTCATAAGTTGTATTCCATGTACCAATACAGAGATAGTATAAAAATTTGAGTAAGATTGCCTAATATTTGGCATCCGAAGAAATCGTGGGTAAACATTGATTGATTGACAGATCGATTGATTGGACCATCATCATTGCACTTCGGTTAGTAACCATGTCTGCTCCGATCTCTTTCTTATACAGGAAGATCTCAGCTGCAGTGCACGAACTCCAGAAAGACTAAGATCCCGAAGTAATTTTGACGATGGTGAAGATATTTTGAAGACATTTTATTTTTCATCTTTTCTAATGAATGTTGCCCAGACAGAGGCTTTCTATACTGCTCTTTTCGATTTGAACATCCAAGGTCTTTTTACGTGCTCAAATTGTGTACACGACCTACATTTTATCTTACCGTTTGGGTGTCACTGGGGCGTAGAGATTAGGTATTCGTCGCTCGTGTCAAAGGTATCAGGTTCGTTTCCTCGAGGTGCATCTGATATTTTTCCAGTGATCCCCGATCTCAGTGTAGGTGAGAACGAGTTTCAAGTCCTATCTGAGTGGGTACTCATGTATCATTCCGTATTATTTATGTGGTTTTTTTGTTTCTTTTCCTGCATGTGATTTTTATGTTGAATGTGTTGGACACGGAAACGAAGAGTATTATTGTGATCTCTTTAAAATGCGTGAATGAGGTAATATATATATATTTGGCTGAAATCGCATGCTCGTGTCCTAAATGCGTAGAAGTCTATGTGTTTAGGGGCCTACCAAACCAATGTGCAACGTATACACGTTCTTGGCAAAGATCAAACATATCACAAAAACTGATTAAAATTGGTCGAAAGAACGAACGCAAAGAAGAAGACATATATATTTATTTATTTGCCATCTTCCGATATTATATGTTCATTTTATCTTCTATTTTGTCTTCTATCGAAAAAATGTATGTTTTCACGCTATCTTTGCTGACTCTCATTTTGTGATAGTGTGTTTTAAAACTATTTGTTAAACCAAAAAAAACCACCCACTCTTTGTGGTGTGTTGCAATACCATGAGATGGATTAAGTTACTCAGACTAAGATAATTATAATTTTACTGTAACTATGCTTCCAAAAATGGTTCACATTCAATGCAAGATATAAAAGCACTGTTAGTAACATGATGCGTAAATATCAATTTCAATTACTTGGTATCAATATCTGTTAGGCTAATATGTTATGTCTTCAGTGAGGATATCAAGAAGCTCACATATGTTCATTATCAACTACTAATGTTTATATTTAATACGTTATATAAATAAAGAGATACCGCTAACAACTAAAACAAATCTCATAAGAACAATTTTCTGGCCAACACTATGTTACTAGTGTCAAACATGGCAATAACAGCAGCTAATGAGCGGAAAATCATAACGACAGAGATGCGGTGTCTTAGAATAGCTGCAGGTGTGACAATAAGAGACAAAATTAGAAAAGAAAAAAATTAGAAGAGGACTGGATGTGAAACCAGTTATGCAATTCACAAAAGAACAACAGATTAAATGATACCTGACAAGAATGCCCCGGTATCGCATACCACAGAGAGCCACACAGAAAAAGTAAAATGTATACAAAGCAAGAGGAAGACCACGCAAAAGATGGAGCGACGGCATCAAGAACAGCCTTACGAAAATAAGTATCATCTTACAAAGTGCCTTAAAACAAGCACACACAAGATCACTACGTTCCCTCCTCCTCCCCCCTCCACACACTTCTATAAAGAAGTAAATGGTGGAAGACAAGACGAAGAAGAAATATAAAGACATCAGTAGAAACATAAACAAGGTTGTGATGTTGTTTGGGCATGGATGTTGTTTGGGCATGGATGTTGTTTGGGCATGGATGTTGTTTGGGCATGGATGTTGTTTGGGCATGGATGTTGTTTGGGCATGGATGTTGTTTGACATGGATGCTGTTTGGGCATGGATGTTGTTTGGGCATGGATGTTGTTTGGGCATGGATGTTGTTTGGGCATGGATGTTGTTTGGCATGGATGTTGTTTGGGCATGGATGTTGTTTGGGCATGGATGTTGTTTGACATGGATTCTGTTTGGGCATGAATGTTGTTTGAGCATGGATGTTGTTTGGGCATGGATGTTGTTTGGGCATGGATGTTGTTTGGCATGGATGTTGTTTGGGCATGGATGTTGTTTGGCATGGATGTTGTTTGAGCATGGGTGTTGTTTGGGCATGGCTGTTGTTTGGGCATGGATGTTGTTTGGGCATGGATGTTGTTTGGGCATGGATGTTGTTTGGGCATGGATGTTGTTTGGGCATGGATGTTGTTTGGGCATGAATGTTGTTTGCCATGGATGTTGTTTGGGCATGGATGTTGTTTGGCATGGATGCTGTTTGGGCATGGATGTTGTTTGAGCATGGATGTTGTTTGGACATGGATGTTGTTTGGGCATGGATGTTGTTTGGCATGGATGTTGTTTGGGCATGGATGTTGTTTGGGCATGGATGTTGTTTGAGCATGGATGTTGTTTGGGCATGGATGTTGTTTGGGCAAGGATGTTGTTTGGGCATGGATGTTGTTTGGGCATGGATGTTGTTTGGCATGGATGTTGTTTGGGCATGGATGTTGTTTGGCATGGATGTTGTTTGGGCATGGATGTTGTTTGGCAATGGATGTTGTTTGGGCATGGATGTTGTTTGGGCATGGATGTTGTTTGGCATGGATGTTGTTTGGGTAAGGATGTTGTTTGGACATTGATGTTGTTTGGGCATGGATGTTGTTTGGGCATGGATGTTGTTTGGGTAAGGATGTTGTTTGGACATTGATGTTGTTTGGACATTGATGTTGTTTGAGCATGGATGTTGTTTGAGCATGGGTGTTGTTTGGGCATGGCTGTTGTTTGGGCATGGATGTTGTTTGGGCATGGATGTTGTTTAGGCATGGATGTTGTTTGGGCATGGATGTTGTTTGGCATGGATGTTGTTTGGGCATGGATGTTGTTTGGGCATGGATGTTGTTTGGGCATGGATGTTGTTTGGGCATGGATGTTGTTTGGGCATTGATGTTGTTTGGGCATGGATGTTGTTTGGGCATGAATGTTGTTTGGCATGGATGTTGTTTGGGCATGGATGTTGTTTGGCATGGATGTTGTTTGGGCATGGATGTTGTTTGGCATGGATGTTGTTTGGGCATGGATGTTGTTTGGGCATGGATGTTGTTTGGGCATGGATGTTGTTTGGGTATGGATGTTGTTTGGACATTGATGTTGTTTGGGCATGGATGTTGTTTGGGCATGGATGTTGTTTGAGCATGGATGTTGTTTGGGCATGGATGTTGTTTGGGCATGGATGTTGTTTGGGCATGGATGTTGTTTAGGCATGGATATCGTTTGGGCATGGATGTTGTTTGGGCATGGATGTTGTTTGGGCATGGATGTTGTTTGAGCATGGATGTTGTTTGGGCATGGATGTTGTTTGGACATGGATGTACCTTGAATAGAACAGTTGCAACAGCTCCACCTTTACTTGGATCTCCGATAGCAGCATGTGTACCTTCATCATCTGCCCAAATCTTCAGTTGTGTAGGGTTGTCAGATGGAGACGCCGATGGTGTTGAAGTTATGACGAAATGTGGGGCTGGTAAGTTGATTCTGAAAACAAAATGAATGTTTCGTATCAACATGTCTTACGCAGTCCGCGTGGTGCTGGGGCCCACAAGGGAAGCAAAAAATAGTACCACTGTGACGTGCAAGGTATGTCGTTTGAGGAAACTGAGGTAGGGGACTAGGGAATCTACAATTGTAAATAAAAAGCGTTGCAGAAATCGAATGTGCTGGCCTACTTGTAGGCGCTTAACTGGCACATTACACTCCCTCTTAGGCTCAGATCACATACACATCACACATAGTGGTTAACAAGTGGTCAATATGAAGCTTCCGAAGAAGAAGAGAAAGATGTGAACATATAATTACATAGAAGCTAAAGAAGAGCATTGTTACGTTTATTGTGAGAATATAATTACGAATAGTAATACAGATGATGATCAACAACAGGTCATTAAATGATCTTAGCCAGTCTGCCAGCGTGTTCGTACACTACGGGTGACTATCCCTCTGTGTGTGCGGGTTCAATTCGCGGGATGGCAGAAAAAGCCACATATTCCCCAGATTTACGGCGTTCGTGGCACCGAACCGAAGAGTTACGATGTCCATGGCACCGAACCGAAGGTTACGATGTCCATGGCACCGAGCCGAAGAGCTGAAAAGCTCAAGTGCTTCTGGATCAGGAAAAAAGCCAAAAACAAATGATCTTAAAGCAAACAGACGACACGCTATCAAACAGGACTTATAAAACAAAGAAGCATATACGATTACGCATCTATTTTATCGCAAGTAATAGAAGATATTTGCTATAGTCCGTTCAACAACTCATGCCCACAGTCCAATGAAAATTGTAGCAAAACCATCAATTCTACAGTAGCCAAACTTTGCACCCAATCTTAGAATTATACCGATGCAAATGTCTGATGAAAAAAATTGCTATATGCAACCTGGATTTTGTAATATAAAGGTTTCCTTTGATGTTGGCTGCATATTTGGCTAGTCTGAAACGAAATTTTAGTTTTTACAGTAAATGCACCAATATGATATTTGATGACAAGTCTCATGCAAAGGCGTATCATCTCAGCTTATACATGGAGGCCAATGTTGATATTTGCAATAGTCATAAAAATAACATACATTGCAGTTAAAGTTAGCTGCCATGTCATAATGTTATTCCCCTTTGACGTCCAGGCTTGGGACTGGCAATGGCGGAGCTACTTGCAGACGTTCTTTTCAAATTGTTACTTCTTCGTTACAATGTGCGTGTGTTAACATATGTGGTAGGAGGTATCACTACAATAAAATAGCTCTTTTTCTGATTTTTGTATACTGTAGTACAGATGGCCATTATGTGCCTCTTTGCGGAAATGCGCATATAGTATTATGATACTTTTTGCATTGTAACTTCAAACTCGTTCGAAATGTTATATCAATATCTGTTTTGAGAAGTCAACAATATGACTCAATAGCCTCACACTAATTTCGGTATACGCCTTTAACTAAAAGTCCGTCTCGCACTAATAACGTCATTTGTTTATCTCGGGCAATCCCGAGTCGATTTGCACGGACGTGCAAGAATTGTTTTTAAAAATCCGGAATTCGTCCAGAATGTTGCTTTTTTGTCATAAATGTATTGAATGGCTGTAAACATTAGTTTTCTTCAACCAAGCCAATGGACGCGTTAAATATATAGCACAAAGAAGGAACTTCTAGATGGTATGATTGTTTGAATGGCAAAAAATATTTTGTAGCGTCGGGAAATGTGCAGTTCATGCAAGTTTTCAAGTTATTTAATCAAATGGTTACAAAGATACAAATTTGTATCTGTGTGCATGACAAGTTGAACGGATTATAGAAGAAATTTAGTGCAATATTTTCCCGCAGCGACGGATCTCAGGTGGGCTCAGCATCAACTAGGTATCACAAAAATAGAAAAACGTAAAGAAAGCCTGTGTGATGTAAACCACATGAGTCATTGTGTTCTTATGGTCAAAGAAAATAATATGCAATCTAACACCATGCTCTCCAATATACCTCGTGGTATGAAAAAGGATTCCTTTTTGAGAAAAGAAGAAACTCAAAGTCATAACTGACAGAAACAGACATGTAAAGATAAGAAAAATATATTAACTTCTAGCAAGTGAAATGACGAAGATATTATTCCGTTGTTATTAAAAACCGCGTCTCTTGTTTTAATATTGGCTACAAATAAAAGACAAATATTTTCATCGCTATAAAAGAGATTGAGAAATTATTACAATTATCAAAGCGAATATACCAAATAAAGAATTTTTTAACGGATCATATTTGTAAAACCTGTTTTGTGAAACATGATTTCATATTTCTGCTTCCTGCGTAAACATCATATTAAAAATTATGTTCAACTGTTTCCAAATTGAAAAAAAAAACAGCTAATTGTCTCCTGTTTATCTCGAATGTTATGTTCTATTTTAATCTGTTTACATTTTTTTGTAATTTGTCTGCATTCTTTGTTTTTCTCAATGTCTGCACAATTTGCCTGTTTCTGGGGCTTCTTAATTTGTTCATTTTACTGTGGCTGTTGTCCACTGTCATTAACTTGGATATTTACTTTACGGCTTGTCGACCATTCTATTATGTGTTATTTAATTTAAATATTTCCAAAACAGAAACAGTAATGAAATTTCAGATTATTGTGGATGGACATGTATCACAGAAATCAAACGTGAAAACTGAATTTTGGACCAGTTAAAAGAAAACTATATGAAAATTATTTATCAAAAATAAAGGACAAGTTAGATTTTAGCAATAAATACCGCTCGTGTGGTGCCGGGGTACGTAAGGGAAGCAAAGAATAGTAACACTGCGATCTACAAAGCATGTCGTGACTAATGTAGGCACTAGGTGTGTTACCTAGTAAATAAAAGTAGCGTATAAATCGGATGTGCTAGCCTACTTGTAGGTGCATAACTGGCACAACGTACAATCGCTCTTAGGCTCAGATCACGTACAAGTCACACAGAGTGACTGACATGTGGTCGATTTACAGCGTTAGAAGAAAAAAGAAGCAATAAAAACTAAAATATATTCAAGAAAATGAAGTCACCTTAGTAGGATTGATAATTATTTGCATGTTCTATGACGATGAGGATTTGACAGTTTTAAAGTGATATGTATTATATGACATTCAGGGCAGGACTTCATGTCGGTGATTCTCCATTTTTTATTCCATCGCGAAATTCTTCCTGATCTTCCAATTCTTCTTTTTCCTTCGGTGTCCAAGTGATGGTCGTTCTCGTAGATAGTCCAAGTGATGGTCGTTCTCGTAATAGTCAAGTGATGGTCGTCTGAAGTCGATGGTCGTTCTCGTAGATATATCCTTGTTCATTCTTATAACATCTAACCATTTCTAATTTTCTATAAAAGTTATTTAAAATTATTCTTAAACTGAAATCTATGAAAAGTCTTTAATATGATGACCATATTTATTTTTCATCTTCTGTGCTATCTATTTTTATCGCACTCCATCATTCCGATCCATATAGCAGAAGTGACAAGATTGTGTTTTCATATAATCTTTATTTTCCTTTCTTAGTATTTGTACTCAATTTTTCAGGATGATTTTATTGTTTAAAATGGATCTTTCCATACCCAAGAGTGTTGTTAGATGTCTCTCTCTGTTTGATCCACCGCTCAGTCTTACTAAACTGTCAGCATACTTCTACTCATATTCTAGTGATTGGTTTTCTAAAAACACTGACATATGATTTGTATTATTTGTCATATTTTTCGTTGTTTTTGTATTTTTTCAAGTCCGACTTCTTTCTTGCAAAGATGCTTTGTTGCAGTGGCGGCTCGTAATTTTTCTTAGTGGGGCCAGACACAAATTTTCGGAAAAATCATGGTTTTGGAGTATTTACTATTATTTGTCTAATCCAAGAAGTTATCCCCTTTAGATTTTGGTCCCACTGGCCCTTAATGACGAGCCGCCCCTGCTTTGTTGTATTTTTTTTTTTTTTTTATCAAATCCTACTTCTTTCCTGCAGAGAGTTTTGTTTCTATGTTTTCTGTTTGTTTATTATGTAGGAGATTTATTCTTCTTTTATTCTGCAGAGATGAAAAACTTTTCTATAGATCCCAGCACATGGGAGGGACTAGCAGATGACAGAGTTGTGTGGAAAGCCAAATTACGGAAGGGCGCAGAGTCTTTTGAGAAGAAACTTATGTACGAGCTGAACAACAAGAGAGAAAAGCGAAAACTCAGAAATTGTCACAGTAAAACACTTGCCTATTGACCGTCTGTAAAGATGAAATGGGCCATATATACACATTCTGCAGAGTCACGATCTTTCAACCAAGCACACACCTTTTGTTGGTAAGATCAGAGCGGGTAGTCAAATAAACATGACAAGAAATTACTCCATTCCGAGATTCCAAGAATTAATAAATAAATAAGAGCCTGGGCTCTTCAAAGAACATGCGACATGGTAAGATAAGATAAAAATAGGATAAGTTATTCTAGAACAAACGAGGAAGAAGTACATATATTTTGGTTATTGGTTACTAAATTGACGTCATTGCATTCTGAGCAGACCTATAGGTGCTCAGTCTCCCCCAACAGATATCGAAGAGTATGCATACTGAAGGTCCTGTGGCTCGCTGGTTAAACACATTCTTCCCATTGTCCCTCAGGCATCTAGTTCTACCTGTACAACAAGTAACTCGAAACTGCTTTAATCGGTGGATCGATTCAACATCTATTTTAGTGTCCTCATCCAACAGGCAGTCGCGAAGAGACTGAAGAACATCCCCTTTATCCATCTTCAACTCCCCAACACATTTTACAATGTAGCTTACCTGATTTTGAGAGCTAGTGTCCCAATATCTGTTTTCTGTTTAATAGGAAAACTCACTGGTGCTCCAGAGCATTCTAATAACGAGTTAGATTCATGATATGGTCTGCATTCTGAAATAAAAAAAGCATTAAATATGACAGTATATTGGTGGCTCTCCTCATGAGCAACAATGCTAGATAAAAATTGTACAAATTTCATAATACATACACTAGATATGAAAAGTCTGCTTAAAGTTACCTATATCTCATGAACCATACACTGGATATGAAATGTATTTTTCAATTGAAATAAATCTCAAATTTTATATTGTAATGGATCAGAAAATTTTAGTCAATGTTACGTTATGAACAATACAAATCACTGATAAGCAGAATAATGAAAAATAGTAACACTTTTGAAAAGAAATTTTATTTACAAATAATTTAAAAGAAAAGAGACAGTATACACAAACATATTTTGTACGAGACTAACAGCAAGGGAAGAAATCAAAATATGTAAAGTCACTGGCCAAGAACGAGGATGGGGTTTTGGAAAATAAGAAAAATGGAAAGAAAATTAGCATACCACAAAAATAGCATACCGCATCATCAGTAGATTCCAACTAGGCATTCGTGACGACGATAAGATATTGACCAGAGTAAACACATGTAAGTACAAACATACAGACATAAAACACATGGACGTACATGTACAGCATATGTACACACTGCAATATTTGGTAAAATCAATATTTATGTTTGATTCAAATGTGTGCATCAAAAGAGTACCTCCGATTTCTCTCCAAATGCGTATCTCTCTTACATATCTTCTACTATTTCCAGTACTTGATGCAGGGTGTCATTTCAAGGATGTACAATAACGTTTTCAATCACATGTAAAAATGACATGGGAGATGCGATGCTTACGAAAAGTTACCAACAACACCAGAAAAGACAGCCGCCATCATCAACATAAGAGAGAAATTTGGGATAGAACCTGGCGTAAATTACATTGAGAAATAAAGGAGGAAGTGGTTCGGCCATTTAATAAGAATGTAATTAAGCTCTAATATATGCAGGGTCATCTAAATAGAACACCAGGAAAGAAGGCGAGAGTAAGACAGAAGGATGACAACAAGATGACATAGAGTAATCCTGTCATAATGCAATAAAGACTATCTCCCATGCTGCTAAAGCAACGTAAAACAAACACAGAAAACTACCACACTTAGCAACAACCCGGTAAGATTGTTACGACAAAAGAATAAGAGAACAAACAACAACGATGGAAAATTACTTCATTGATAATAAAACTCTAGCAGCAACAGATGTTCAAGTATGTCTATCCATCACAAGAGATGCTTGCGATAATGTCAGATAAGGAAGGGTTGATACAAGATCTTATTGATTTGCTTACAGATCTTTTGAAATACAATTTCAAATCAAGGCATTAGAGACATTTTGTATTCAACATTGGATATGTATGTTCCATAGACTTGATGAAAATACACTCTATGTAATCATCCCATTTGCAGAAACATGCTTTTGTTATTTTGAATTCAGTTTTCTGTTATCATTTAGGACAGCAATTCTAAATAGCAGAATCCATAGACACGAGGATCTCAGAGCTTTCCAGGTTAGAAATAGAAGCATGAATGAAAAACTGGAACAAAGATATCAATGAGTTTTATGTTCACAATTAAAATGGATTTTATTGTTTGTATATTTGTATAATTTATGAACTTAATTCATTTTTACACTACGAAGAAAAAAGGGTTTGAAAACGCAACAAATGAAATATATACATACATATGATATGTGTTGAATTTGAATATGATATGTGTTGAATTTGAATATGATATGTGTTGAATTTGAAAAGGCGTTTGGTAGCCTTCACATGGAACTTCTATCGAAGATATTCCGAAATTATGGAATACCAATACAAATAGTTTGTATAATTAAAGCATTACATGCATACTTTCAGTGTCACATAGCTTGCAATAGCTATCTGTCAGAGTACTTCATTGTAAAAACAAGAGTTGGACAGGGGTGTATTCTTTCACTATTCTTGTTTACCTTTGCCATAGACTGGCTGATGAGGAAGACTAAGAAGGATAAATTAGGATTTTGTGTACCTGGGAAATACAGTATTGCAGGACGGTGGTTCGATAAAGGATATTTTTTTTTTAAATTAAGAAAGCAAATCAAACTTTCTCAACAAAATCTGGAACGTCAAAGGATTGCAATTTAAAACAAAACTAAATATATAAATAAACAATGTTCTGTGAGTGTTATAATACACTAGTGAATGCTGGGAAATGACACAAAACATCACACACAAGCTGGAGATATTTCAAAATAAATGTTTAGGAAGAATCCTGCGAATATTCTGGCCAAATACAATACCAAATGAAGAGCTCTAAATACGAAACAAAATGTGAACCGCTTAAGACAATTATTAAAAGGCATAAATGTAGATGGATTGACCCTGTATGTCGTATGCCAGTAGGGACATTGGCTAGAACAGCTCTCCGATGTATTATACAGCGGACAAGAAAAGAAGACATGTACGTCCAATGGAAACATGAAGAACTGTGGAAAGAGAGTTGATACATGGTGGCGTAACTTTGGAAACAAGTGGCAGAAAGTGAACAGAATGACATCAATGGAAATCTCGTGTGGAAGCCTTATGTCTCAAGCAGGGCACGAAGAGGATATATATATATATAGATAGATAGCTAGATAGATAACTTATATATGCATGTTGATCCCTTATACACTTTTATTTTGTGGAATTTGTTGACACGTTGTACACTGCATTTGGTAGAATCTGGTGTAAAAAAAAGTAGACAGTGAATATATCTTCAAATGAGATGTTACTTTTGTAAGGGGTGTGGATTATTAATGAAAATTTCCTTCGAATACGGCTTCTTAGAAAGATGTGAATCCCAGAACTAACAGTAATAAAGAGCCGGATGACATTAAAGCTTGAAGATGCGTGAATAAATACAAGATGCTATCTGCAACACTTTTATGAAAGAAACAACTGTAGTATAACTAAAATAATAATTTCAATATGCGTTAACCCCTTCAACAACGATTACCACCTGTACAAAATCATATAGTACGTAGAATCCAGAATAGCGATTCCCAGTGGCTGAAGGGTCCTGAGTGGCATAGGGTCAAGAATATGGTGTTAAGCACTGAGTTGGTAGCTTTAAAGAAGAATTAGAATAAATAGATTTTAATAAACTGTTTTCGGATTTTCATTGAATAATCATTAAAATTTGAATATGCAGTATAATATCTAGCCCATCTTACACGGGTTCATTTCCATCAATTTCATTCATGCATATAACCATTTGAAAATTGTCAGTAGCATAAATATATATCAATTTTCTATGTCAAAGAGAAATAGAGCATGTGTATATGTGATAGGAGGGCGTTGGAAAACTGTTATAATGTGGAGGGGCGTGAGAAAGTTTGTGTTGTGCAAAGTGGGCGGTGGGTCGAACAAGTTTGGGAATCTATGATCTAGACAAATTTAATATCCGCGCCTGCATAATAAGATTATATTATAGTAAATATTAGTTTAATTTTTCTAATAAAATATTTCGATTTTAGATTTCTAATTAACTTGTGTCTACATACTTTTATAATATTTTGCTGAAAACAAGAAACTTCCCTCTCATCAACTCAAATCACCTTCCTCCCTTCCTCAAAATTATCCTATCATCAATTGAGTACAATGTGTAGGCAAGCTACTAATTTATCTCATCCAACTGCTCCAAAATGTGAACGACTCACTTCAAACAGCTTCAAATTTGACGATAACTTCTAAATATCTCGTTCAATGTATTTGAAAATGTGAAAAATCTCCCTAAATATCTTACAGGGTTTCAAAATGTACGATATCGGTTGCCTATCTGTCACAATTGAAACGATTTTAAAATATACAAGCTTGTGATGACTGTTCAGTTAAATGCTTAACGTACTAAAATGTTAATTGTATATCCTTTTACAGGACTTTGCGAATCAACCCCAGCTTTTAACTTTGTTTGTATTTTTCTAGGCATTATTACGTTCAGTAGTTTCCATTGCTTTCTGAACGGGTGGTGTCATCGTCCTTTTGTTCTGATCGACGCGAAACAATTTGCAACCAAACTGTCCGAAGCGTGATTCGAACTCAGAACGTCGGGGTTTATAGACCGAGTCCCTATCCCCGGACGCTACCTGCTTAACGTACTAGACTCTAGTAATTGTGAGCTGTTATAACGCAGTGTCTAGTGCTCTTGCATCGTACACTCGTGGTCTTGCTTAAAACTAGTGGAAGTGAGGTTTATTCAGAAAGTAATGGCTCTTAGGTCGTTTCATCTTCAATTGGAAACCTGAGAAATATTGGGAAGTAAAGAAGGCAGACGTAATGTTGACTACATCTGCTACCAAGTGATGTTGATCAAAGATAAAGTCGAGTCTAACGCTGTTTACTGTGGAAAACAATTGGTAGAAAGGCGACAGAACGGCAACAATGGATATCTCATGTGGAATCTTTATGCGAGAAACAAGTCATGAAGATCTATCGCGTTATGATGTTCTGCAGCTTGATATTAGAGGGTTGTCTTTAAATAGCATTACATTAGAAATTAAATATTTCGACAGATCAAACGACATGAGTTCTAAGAATAATTGGATGGAATGTGCATGAAGAATGAGGAAGACATAGACGACGATGGATGACGATATCATTGACGATCTAAGAATGACTGCTGCTGACTCGGTAACCTTCACAGAACAGAGTTTTCAGGATGTGCAGAGAGCCAATTTCAAGGACAAGCTATTGATGATGAATGATGATATAATTGATATATGCATCTAGAACCCCGAGTTATACACTTTTATTTTGTGAGTTTAATTTGTTCATACGTTGTACACTGTATGTAGTAGAATCTGATGTTAACAAAATAGAAAGGGACTATATCTTCAAATTTAATGTTACTTTTGCAGGGGGAGTGCTTTATTATTTTTGTTAAATTCTTTAGGAAACGGTTGCTTACATAAGATGTGAAAAACAGAGTGTTCTAACATAGTGGTTTAACACCGTACAACCAATGCACCCCATGATATAAAGATTAGTTCTTGACTTTTTACTTGAATAATTTATGGAAGAGGGATTTGCTGAACTTTTGAACCCATCATTGTTTCCTCCAAGATCTCATTAGTCAGTACTAAAACCTTTGACCTAGAATAACTAATATACAGTTAGCATTACTTCCTGTTCTGTAGTTTTAATTTCCGTCTGACACAGACATCAGTGCTTCTACACAACATTCTCTCATTTCCGGCTTAAATATTGATGGTTTCCATGTACGAGAAACTACATGCACGTTGAAAAGAGTTGGGTTATTTCTTGTGTAAAACAATATTTAAAAGAAAATTAAAAAAGTTTATGGTTAATGATTGTGGGCGTCTGTATCTTAAGCAGTAGCGAGCTCGATCACAACCCAAGCGTACCTGGTTCAAACACCGAGGCGGGAAAGTTTGGAAGCAAATTCGTTCCCGTGGATTTTTTCGAACAGTAAAAATATACCTCACCCGTCAGAAAGCAATGGCAAACTATTGAATGTATAAGTGATGCCTAAAAATCCACGACTCGTTTATTGTGGTTAATGGTGACGTCCTGTAGAATAATATGTCAACATTTTCATTTCATTTTCAATGATTATTTATACATTGTTTCTCCTAGCATAGCTCTTACTAGCATAGCTCATTTCAATGATTATTTATATATTGTTCTTTCTTACATAGTTCTTACGAGCATAGCACTTCCCAACATAAATCATTTCAATGATTATTTAAACATTGTTCTTTCTAGCATAGTTCTTACTAGCATAGCTCTTACTAACATTTTCATTTCATTTCAATGATTATTTATATATTGTTCTTCCCAACACTTTCATTCATTTCAATGATTATTTATATATTGTTCTTCCCAACATTTTCATTCATTTCAATGATTATTTATATATTGTTCTTCCCAACACTTTCATTCATTTCAATGATTATTTATATATTGTTCTTCCCAACACTTTCATTCATTTCAATGATTATTTATATATTGTTCTTCCCAACACTTTCATTCATTTCAATGATTATTTATATATTGTTCTTCCCAACATTTTCATTCATTTGAATGATTATTTATATATTGCTTCTATCATAGCTCATTTCAATGATTATTTATACATTGCTCTACCCAACATAGCTCTTTCCACATAGCTCTTCCTACATATCTCTTCCTACATAGCTCTTCCTACATAGCTCTTCCTACATAGCTCTTTCAACATGCTCTTCCAACATAGCTCTTACCAACATAGCTCTTACCAACATAGCTCTTACCAACATAGCTCTTACCAACATAGCTCTTCCCAACATAGCTCTTCCCAACATAGCTCTTCCCACATAGCTCTTCCCACATAGCTCTTCTCAACATAGCTCTTACCAACATAGCTCTTCTCAACATAGCTCCCCAACATAGCTCTTCCCTACATAGCTCTTCCCAACATAGCTCTTCCCTACATAGCTCATCCCAACATAGCACTTCCCACTATTGACCACCTGCAGTAGCAATTTCATGTTCGAGGCCAGCTTTTGCCAAAAATGATGTGCACACGGTACTCAGTTGAACTATTTGAACGTTTACTTGGGGATCAAAATTACAAGTACTTCTAAAGTCAAAGTAAGGTTCGCCTGAATTAGGAGAGACACATGTGATAAGGAAAGAAAATATCAATCAACAAATAAGTCAGTGATGCCATACTTGATTTCAACTAAATTCATAGCTGGCAACGAAAAGAAAAAAAAAATTGTGAGGATATCACCACTTTTATCTCCATCTTGTGATATATATTGTAAGAGAATACCATTCTTTCTTAAAGTCAACAAAATATTTCTTGTACTAACCTTGACCATCCTGCATGAAAGTATCCAGAAGCTTGACCTCACATTTACACTCGACGATGCTTAGTTCAGAATGAGAACATGTTGTTGAGTACAGACCCAGTGTGTCTGTGAGCACACCGTAGTTGGTAGCATTGTACCACTCTGGAATCTTATCACACACACCTGGTAGGTTCGTAAGACAGGTTAGGTAATTTAAAACAACATATTTACATTATTTATAATTGTTAGGTAAAGTTAAAAAATAAAATAAAGGAGCACATTTTCATACTTAGATTTATATTTATGAATATAGTGTTTTGAATTTATTTTTCGTTGACATAAAATGAATAATGTGATAAGCATCATACTCTTTACTTCCCAGTGCTTTCTGGTACCCAAGTGAGACTGTGTCGACCTGCGAACTTTTATTATCGGAACGTGAACTTCGCGTTTAAGAAGTGATTTCCCTAACCACATATGTGCCATAATGCAACATAGAATAGATAGTCTGGAATCCCATTCTAACATTTTTGGGTCTTTTTTGCTTGGAGATAAGATGCACGCCTCTTGCTTCACAGGCACTCAGTTCATTCCCGTCCAATGTGATCGGTGTATTTTTCCAGTGATATCTGATCTCAATTTAAGTGAGATTAAGTTCCTAATTCTATCAAGAAAAAGTACAAATCACAGGTCCATTGTTTAAGTTAAACACATAAAACAGCATGTGACAGTTGAAAATTGATAAGTGGAGACCGAAAGCTGCTGTCGGGACAAAAGTCTTTAAAAACGATTCCTACAATAATGTTTACAATCTTCAATGTTACACTGACCACACTCAGCGTGCAACAGAGATGTGCTCTACCTCTGCCGATCTTCTTTTGTGACAAATATGTCAGTACAATATAGTTATTCACAATGAAGTACAAGTATGATGGTTCTACCAAACAATTAATTAATCAATTCTAAATATTTATATTTCTCGTACGTTACGAATTTGTAATAAAATTATCATTTAAAAGTAGTGTAGAACATAACGAACGAGCTTAGCGCAAGAAATGATAATGACATTACTACATAATTTCGACCAGAACAAACGTCATAATTAAAAACTTAAATATTTATTTTAATTGACAACCGAATAATACTGATTACTATTTAAAATTTACGTCACGATCAATCCTATGTTTAAAGTTTTATAAATTGTATCTGAAATACCGAACCACCCACAAATGAAATCGGTACGCTTGACAACTGTACAGTACAGATCTGGACTGGTCCAGGTTCTGAATGTGTTATTCGTGACATTTCTACTCATTGTCACAGCACAGTTGGGAGTTAGAAAAAATAGTAATATATGATAACCTTACCTACATCTACTTTTCTGTTTCCTTATTTGTACACAGATGTTTCATTTTTTTGTTTATTCAGTTAGCACTGATACTGTGTGTGTTTGTTATTGACTTCTAATCAATATGTTCTTACATTCCAATGACCTAAGTGTTACTGTCATCAGAAACATTTTATTTCAGTTAGTAATTAATATGCTCTCTTATGAATCATCACTAGTTTACTTTCATTGATAAAGCATGTGATATACTTTAATATTTGCAAACTAGTATTTTAGTAGTTTTTGGATTTAAAAAATAATGGGTCACTTCACTTTCAGTTTGGAATATCTTCATTGGATTATGGACATGTCCTATGTGCTCTGATCTCATTCACAATATCTCCAACAGCGTCAATCGAATAACCGCTCCAAGTCCAATTCAAATGTTGATTGATGATTCTTGGACTACTTACTTGTATAAAATTGCGATAGTGTGGTGGCTAGTGCGTTTGTTTTATAGTCATGTGGTCTCAGGTTCAAATTTCACAGTAGGAGTATGACTTTTACGTACTGTAATGACTCTCAGATCGACTCATCAATAAATGGGTACCAGAGAAACACTATTAAGTAAATATGGCCAGCGAGACAGTGACCTCATCAAACATTGTATTTCGTTGGTAAAAAAACACCACTGATTAGCAATTGAATTGTTTTTCCCGATTCAGAAGCACTGGAGCTTTCAGCTCTTCGGCTCGGTGCCATGGACATCGTAACCCTTCGGTTCGGTGCCACGAACACCGCAAATCTGGAGAACCTGTGGCTTTTCTGCCAGCCCCGGAATTGAACCGCACTCACAGGGGGCTTGTCACCCGTCGTCCAACGCGCTAGGAACACGCTAGGCAGGTGGGCTAGCAATTGAATTAAAAACGGGTTGTGACTGATATCATTTTAGGTCACATTTTCCACATGCAGGTGTATTTACAAACTCAGTTTTCTATGCTTCAGTTTTCTTAATTATTCATATATTTTGATGAGTAATATACTATTTTGTAGGTAAATGAATTGTCTTTACAATCATTCTAAATTAATTCAATAGTAGAGCTCTCAGCGGCTTATATGAGCCAATCAGCTAATACCGTATACCTCAATAAACTTTAAGATATGAATACGAAAGTTTGACTTTATTTTATTTGTCAATTTATCTAAAGCAGCTTTTCTTTAGTGTCCCCGAAGGCATGGTACAAAAGGACTGCATATATACTTATATATATATATATATATATATATATATAGTAACTTTTCTTTAGATAGTTTACTATAACCAATCAGATTTCATATCACTGTTTGGTATAACTCCAGATGTGAAAATTTAAAGGCGGGCTTTTGTTTTTTTTAATAGTTTAGTTACCCGTCTGTACACATGTGTGCCCTGTTGGATAATGTGCAACCACTTTAGCCTGAAATCGAATGAGCATGTACTTACAATACAGTAGGGGTCTCACAAATATGTAACGTCCTCATGTTCCTGACACAAACCACACAGATCACAAAGCGTGATTAACTTAGTTACTAACAATGACCGCAAACAAACACTATTCTTCTATTCATTTACAGATTCGGATCTTCATCATCGCAGTCTGATTAATTCTTATGGAAACATTTAATAGATACTGGGTAATTTCAGCTACAAATGAGAAAAGTTAATGATAATACATTTCTTATTGTGACTATAGCTTTTTACCTACAATGAACAAACAGTTAGAAGACAGAATTGATGCATTTGAGATGTGGATATATAGAAGAATAGACAGAGTTTCCCGGACAGAAAAACAGACAAATAAACAAGTTTTAGGAAAACTAGGCATGAAGAAACAATTATTAAGAGAAATAAAATTCAGACAAGTAAAGTATTTTGAGCACATAAAAAGACATGACATCTTGATGAAATCTTTGCTAGAGGGGAAAGTTGAGGGGGCGAAGAACAAGAGGAAGACCGAGAGATAAGTGGGAGGGAAGCTTTAAGAAATGGACAGGTTACAGTCTGGCTGAGTGCAACACCAAGGCAAAATACAGAGGATGCTGGAGACTCATTTCAGCCAACCTTTGATGTGGAGACCTGATGATGAGAAGTGTGTTACCTATTCCATCGGCGCATTCTTGTTCTGTTCCACATTTGTCATAGCAGGTGTTGCTAAACTTACAGCCATACCCAGCCATGTAGCTATAGCAGGGTGGACAGCACTTGGGATATGACTTTCCCTTTTCGCATGACCAGAAACCACCACAAACACCGTTCATTGGATAACTTTCTACCCCAATGCAGCCACCCGAGCAGGTGTCGACTTTACAATTATCTGAGGAATCAAATTAAAATTGTGATTAGGATACATCTGATGGGTGTTCACAATGGACGACAATTCAAAACCTGAATTTAAAATAGTGTAGCAAAACATATCAGAATAAATATACATATCGATCAATTGATCTTCATCAAGGGAGTATTTGTTCATTCAGTAACATTTCTTCATTAACTGTATTTCAATTTAGATATTTCCTAAATAATAACTATATCGCATGCAGTATTTTAGGATCTCTCTTTCGCTCTTCTCTCTCTCGATCCCCGCTTAGACTGAGGAACCATACTTTCTCATGAATCTGCTATTGTCTTTAGAGACTCCGTCCCTCCGTACAGCTTCTCCCAAAACTCTGTATTATCGATATTTTAGAATCTGATGCATCAAAGATCAATTCAAATATCATATATTGAACACATCTTCTTCTTGGCTTTCCAATCTCTATATTTCCTTGTATATGACTGTCTGCTCGAGTCTTCTCTTTCATAATTTTCGTCTCTAATTCTTTATTACGCTTCCTTTTACTAAAATGTTTCACTATTATTTACTTTCATTTTAAATAGCTAACTATAGCTAACAAGGCATAGCTAACAGGTACACATGTTCTGCAGAAAGTCCAAGACACTTTTTTTTAACGAGAAATTAGTCAAAGAAGGGCTGCTTTTTTCCGGTCCAGCAGCACTTGAGCTTTTAGTTCTTCGGCTCAGTGCCATGGGCATCTTAACCCTTCGGTTCGGTGCCCAGAAACATCGCAAATCTGGAGAACATGTGGCTTTTCTGCCAGCCGAGGAATTGAACCCACACTCACAGAGGGCTTGTCACCCGTCGTCCAACGCGTTACGACCACGCTGGTCAGACGGGCAGAGGGCTGTTGAAAAGTCAAGTTGGCGTGATATATCAACTGATTGTGTTGGGGGAGGTTGTTTGAATTGTCCGGGCTCGGAAAATTCTGTCAATGACTATTCGTTGCATAACTTAAAGCAAAAGAAAAACAAACAGAGCAAATGCTCTTAAATAAGAAAGAGACACATTACTTTGTCCAATTCCTTTAGAAGATGAGATATAGGACGTACCGCTAACTGACTTGTGTTGTCTGTACTACTTGTGAAAACGTTACCATCCGCGTGCTCACCATTTGCGTTCTCTTAACAGGAAAATTTGCAGCATTGAACGTTACATACATGTAATTTTTCAAAACAGAGGAGCATGTTCCTAAAACCGAGATTTTTCACAGCAACATTGGCGTTTTCGAGCACGCAGGTACGTATGTCAGTATCTTTTGATTCAGATCATTTGTTAGTATCATGTTTTAGTTAATTTAGTTTTTGTGTTCTTGATAAAGGTCTTAAGCACCGAAACGTTGAGTGTGGTTTTTTTTTCATATCTTATAATTAATTTTTCCCTTCTTATGTAATACTGTATTTACCAGTCTTTGCCCTATCGCCTATTTCCTCAGTATTACCGCAGCCACCCAACGATTTTCTCCAGATCTGATCTGATCCAGTCTGACCACCTCAGATTTGTTGATTTTCGTACATCGCACTAAGATCGTATTCAAAGTTATAAATAGTGGTTAAAAATGGTCAATAAAGAGCGAACGGGGACTGTGCGAACAAATGGTGACAATGGGCAGTGAGGAAACTTTAATGAGCTAATGTCACCTACCACCAAAACCCGGATGTGCTGCAACGAAACATGCAGCATACAGCTGTTGTTGAGCTAATGCTGCAAACTAGCAACACAACATACTAGCGATATTTTGATCAAACTCCATACAGGTCACAAAGGGTAGCCAACAAGTAATGTTCAAGAGTGAATACAGAAGAAATATTTGAAGGAGGAAAAGGTGATAATAATTAGTGTTGCATAATTATTTGTATTTCCTATTATTTACCATAGGGACAATCTGCTTTCCAGCTGTCTACACATTTCAAACATGACCGGTCCCAGAACTGTCCTGATGGGCACTGTCTAATAACAACAAGTGTCTTGCCAGTGTTTGGGTTATAGTAACACTGTAGGACCTGCGAAAAATCAAATGTAGTGTTGTTACAAGTAATTTTTATCCTACGTGTTACCTTTGTAGTGTTAATTCAATGCTAATAATAGTAATACACTGAAATAAAAGTGGAGATGGAAGTGGTTAGGACATAGATTAAGAATGAAGAAGACCAGACACCCATATGTGGCTTTGAAATGGAATCCTGGAGGTAAGAGAGGTAGTGGTGACCTAGAGAAAAAAGGAGATGAACAGAGAAATAGAAGAGGTGGGAAAGACATGGAGTGAACTCTCTCTGTCATAGTCTGTCATAGCCTTCCCCGGTGGCAGCGGAGGAATGGACAGTTAGCCAGATAGTTAGTGTAGTATGTAATTAGATATTTAATAGTTGAGACTATGTGTTGCACTCTATAAGCAGAGGCGCAACACATAACAACGAGACATTTTGACGTAATGAAAACTACGTAGTTGTGTAGTGACAGTAAGTTAGCAACATTTAGAAGACAAAGAAGAGACGACATGAACCTTTGGGATATGACGTGTTTGTGAGTTGTCAACAAGTACATCTTGTAACACCAACAATAAATATGTTTATACGTTTTCTACTTGGTTATCAAATATATATATATAGAAGTTACGATTGAAAGCTATGAAGCTATGAGAAAGAAATGAACCACAGCCTTCTAAGCTATAATCAGGCCTTCTTAGTCACAACCGGCATCTAGCCACCACAGCCATCCTAACACCTAATAAAAACAAGGAAAAGACCCCCCACTATTACATCTCTTTCTCGATCGTTCTTAAGGCCGTTTTTATCATTCTATTGTCATATATAAACAGCCTAACACCAAGGACGGATGTACGTTCATAACCTTCAGTACCATTTGGAGATCTGGTGATCTGGCATCAGGTTATGGAGTGAACTAAGATGGCTTGCGCAAGACAGGTCTGGTTGGAGGATATTTGTTGATGCCTAAATCAAGTACATTAAATTATTCAGTGTGAACGCCGTGACGTCACGTTTTGTAGTACTTCATTACTGTACTAATCTAAAATTAAGACTCCTCTGGGATCGGATGTTGAACAAAGCACGAACTCCGTAGCTACAATGTCAATTGAAATAAAGAAAAGAAATATTTAAATGAAACAGAGTCGAATTAATTGTTAGAACACATGAAATTAATGTTACTATTGCCACCAACAAAACCATCGAATCATTTCATGATCTTATAACAAACGTTAATATATAAAGTTTAAGTACCTTAGTGCAGTCTCCAGGAAAATGAACATACCCAACTCCAGCAATACTAGGACTGTTCTTACATAATTCTGTGAAAATAAATCTAGCTTTTATTTTTGACGAAACCTTTCTTATCAAATGAAAAGCTAAGAAATATTTATATATCCATCTTTCACTAAACACACAATGTTCTTCTTGACTTCTTCTCTACATAGAAGCACATTACCATTTACTGTACTTCTCATATATATATATATATATATATAGAATATATTGTGGAAGGGATTAGCATAATGCATAGGCGTTTGCCTATCGACTCAGACACAAAGGGATTGCAGGTTCAATCTCACAAACGAGGATCCAGTGCCACACGTTATGAAAGGAATTGGCTCTCCTACTTCCTGCGCACTAGGGTCTAGAAATGTGAAGTGATTTCACATCCTAAGGTCTGAAAAGACTACAGGAAATAAATATACAATGACCAAATGGCAAGTCGTAATTGATTATTGTTGATAAGTTTGTAGATATTCTGTCTAACCAGGTTACTGTTTCTTGTCACATCATGAGTATATGGTGAATATGTTCTGAAATAAATTTTAAAAAATTTGTAGGAGCAATTATTTATTGTGAAATGTAATCCATCTAGCCGCTTAACGGCGTTTTTGTTTTACTTTCAACTTTAACTGCAAGAATTGTTTTAATGCTCAACATAAACACGGAACATAAAGTTTAGTTATCCTTCTTTGAATTTTTGAGGGAAAAAAACATGCCAATCTAGTTGGGACTCGAATCTAATACTTATGTAAGAAAGAGACAGGAGGAGTGAGTATCTTAATGCAACAAATACATTACTCCTCCCTCATCCAAACACTTTATAAACTTATTACCAACAGATAGTATAATATTAAACCAAGTACATTCTTCAACAATAGGTTAAACGATCAAAACAGATTTTCTTTGTCGACACTACATTTTCTGCTGTTCGTTCTAGAGGTTATAAAGACGAAAGATTGACTTCATGGCACCAGGTTTGACCCAATATGACTTGATCTCTCTCCGCAGAAATGTTACGCTATCTGTAGAAAATATTGCACAAAAGCACGAACTCCGTTGCTCCTCAACAATCCTAGGGTATTTTGAAAAAAAATACACTCTTGAACAGGACAGCGCACTGCGAATTCGAACACACGCACTTTTAACGGAAGACAACGGAGCTGTCGTACTACAGAGAAGCTACCGTATAATGCCGTTCTGTATATTCATCTCCGTTTGGTCAGATTTATCAAATTAACCAAACTAGGAGATATAATTATTTCCTGTGAACTACTCATTTTAAAACCAACATGTTGCTAGAGATTCGTCCTCATCAGGTGCGTGCCGGCTGGCGTAGGCGATCATGGATCTCCACAAATCTCCGTCGTTGGTGTTTGTTATCAACTCAGATGTTGACGCTCTACCGTGCCATGAAATCAGGCTGCCCAAAATTTTCTCTCTCTGTATTCCTCTGTCTCGTCTACCATCCATTTTACCAGGTTGTCACAATGTGTTCTAAACCTCCCCTCCTCATCACATGCTAGAGATTAATCTTAACTAATAAGATAATCATTAGAAATCGGTTCTCAAACAACAAAGAGTACTGTCACCTGTATAATAGTCCGAATCATTTCCAGTTCGAGGTGTGACTGTGGTTACTAGCAGTGAATCATTTGATGTATATGTGAAATCAGTAGAAGGTACAGGTGTAGTGATTGGTATCGTAAATGTTGGCAGAACAACTAGAAAACATGGACAAATACAGTATTACAATGATAATATGTAAACATAACTAATTGAATAAGACATGCCACGTGACATTTCTGTAAGAATTTATAGAAAAAAGTTACAACATCACGTAGCTACAATTTTTGTAACACATATTGCACACTAATGTCATATAAAACAGGTTTATAATTGCAGAACTATGAAATTGTCAAACATAGAAGGATAAGAAATACCATAAAGATATGAAACGTCAACTAATGTAAGTAATTTGGCGATATATAACAGTCATAGTAAATTGTTAATGTTTCACATTTTATACACTCGCTTTCTTACATTTTACATACGTAATGCTCGTTATATACTTCATTCTTTCTTTCTTACATTCTACATTCAGTAGTCTTATTGTATTCTACATACATCTGTCTCCTCATATTCTACATATACTCACTACAATGCATTCTATACACGCAAGTGTAGTTACATTCTATACATTCCCATTATCTTGCATTCTGTACACTCTCACATAGTTACACATTACATATATTCACTACCTTGCATTCTGTACACTCACATAGTTACAATTACATATATTCACTACTTGCATTATTACATCTACATAGTTACACTTACATATATTCACTACCTTGCATTCTGTACACTCTCACATAGTTACACATTACATATATTCACTACCTTGCATTCTGTACACTCTCACATAGTTACACATTACATATATTCACTACCTTGCATTCTATACACTCTGCATGATTACAATTACATATATTCACTATTGCATTCTATACACTTCGATAGTTAACATTACATATATTCACTACCTTGCATTCTGTACACGTATGTCTATTTAAATTTAAATACTCCTACCTTGATTCTACGCACGTCTAGTTACATTCTACTATACTTACTACCTTGCATTCTGTACACCACACTTATTTAAATTATAAATATACTTACTACTTGCATTCTGTACTACACTGTTACAAGATACATATGTCTGTCCTTTTACAATCCAAAACAAAGTCTGGTTAAATAAAGAATAAGAGATTGAAGAACTCAGATGAATCACCCGAACATGATTATGATCAATAAATATACATTGAACAAGTTTAGGGCTTCCCAATTTTAAAATTTTACTGAACACAGATTCTAACCATAAACCTGTTTTTTCTTACGTACGCATTGTCTAGTCATACATTAGATGGTTTATATGAACCCAACAAACTAGTAACTACATTTGGTTGTTACCAAACAATCTGCACGCACCCATTAGTTACTTACTACATTCTTGACTCCTTTTATTCTACAAAAACTGTCTGGATACATTCTACACACAACTATCTGGTTACATTCTACACACAACTGTCTCGTTACATTCTACACACAACTGTCTACTTTACATTCTACACACAACTGTCTCGTTACATTCTACACACACAACTACCTGGTTACATTCTACACACAAATGTCTGGTTAATTTCTGATTGTCTGATTCATCCTACACTCACCAGCTTCGTTACATACTACACGTGTTAAGTTTAGCAGACGGTCCTGGAATTCAAGAAATGAACCAATCTTGAATACCTGAAAGAAAGACATTGTAAATTAGCAAACATTACATAATACTTGCAAATGATATAACTTTTCCATTATTCATCACAAACATTTTGGGTAGTAGTGTCCCTTTGATAAAGTGATTGCATTATGTCCCTTTCTCAAACCAAGCAATAACAAATAAAAAATATAACATGAATAAAATAAATAAAAACTATAGTAAAAATGATTGCGTCTGGGTACTTAACCAAAGACAAATCTTCAATTGACAACACACGGAAGGAGGAAAAAGCAGACTAAAACAAAACTTTTCAAGACGACGAAAATGGAAATGAAAGAATATGAACTGACATTGGATACCTCAGGTAGATAACAGTAAACCGAGAGATCACTTGTGATTGTCTTAGAAATTCAATAGCGATAAAGATGATGTCGATAAATATTGATAATAAGATATGATTGATTGATAGGATAGAACTGACATCATTGCGCTTCGTGAGAAATCATATGTGCTCGAATTTCTTTCTTACAAGGAGATCTCAGCGACAGTGGAAGAACTCCGTATCACCGGCGCATGTCCGCAGTGTAATTTTGAAGATGGTAAACACTATTTGCAGGAATTTTGTTTATAAATCTTTCTAATGATTGTGCCCGGGGGCAGTTGTTTTTATTGATTTTGAACTGCCATGGGTTATATTATGTGCTCAACTTGAACACGGAACCTATGTTTTATCGTCCGTCTCCGATAGGACTAGGAACTCGATAACACCTACACGTGGATCAGGGCTGTCTGGAAATTATCCTGATGGCCCCACGAGGGTGCGAACCGATTAGCTCTGGAACGCGAAGTAGTAGGATCATCTTTAAGTAATATAACAGCCCGTCTGCCCAGCGTGTTCGTAGCGCGTTGGACTACGGGTGACTACCCCTCTGTGTGTGCGGGTTCAATTCCGCGGGATGGCAAAAAAAGCCACAGATTCCCCAGATTTACTGTGTTCGTGGCACCGAACCGAAGGGTTACGATGTCCATGGCACCGAGCCGAAGAGCTGAAAAGCTCAAGTGCTTCTGGATCAGGAAAAAAAAAAGTAATAGAACACGTTGTAGTTAAGCAATTAATGTCATTCCTATTCAGGCATGCTTACGCCTGCTTATGCCTGTTAGGTTACATTTAAGACTATCTACTGACCAGTTTAAATCCCCACTGTTTCGGTTACTGAGAGAGAACGATATCACTTCATTTTACCGTGGCAGATAGTTTAGGCTGTGCATGTGACTCCAGGTTTGTGACGTTAATGATGACTCGTTCAAATTGTAGGGGCCATCCATAAATTATGCCCAACAACTTTTAGGCAATATTTGACTCCCTCCCCTTGTCAACAACTGTCAAACTTCCAGCGACCCCCCCTAATAAAATTATGTCAACAAATATTTACCCCCCCCAAAACAGACGAACCGTATTTTATACGACTCGCTTAGTACTTAAATATTAATGCAGAAATCAAATAAAAGGTCTACACAAATTATTAATTAATTATATTACACTTTTAACATTGTTTAACATATTTCAAATTGACTAAACTTTGAATTTATAAACAACTACTTTATGAGCCTATTTTGCCGTCAGTTTTCAAATTTTCTATCTTCTATCATCTTCCCACGGAAGCCAAATGTTCCTCTATTGTTACAATGGGCATTGTCGCTGATTTATCATTGATGTCACCTTCTGGAACCAACATATCAGACAAGTCTACATATCTTCGTCTAACCATTCTGCGCTTAACATCTCTCTATGAGCAATAAATGCCATCAGTTCTATGTGCCTTTTAGCAGCCACTTGCACTGGCCGAATACGTTGTGGTTGAGGAGGTCCATGTGCTAATTGCCCAGGTCCAAGATCACGTTGTCGGTGCAGTTGAACATGCTTCTTCAACATGACTTGTGAAGCAACATAGAGGTGACAGATTTAGCAAATTCGTTCAACCAACGACGACTGAATGGAAGGACAATATAGATCATATGGAAGAATTTTGAATGCCTTTGCAGATCGAGGTAACATGTTATCAAGTTTCAAAGACTGGTTGAAGAAAAGAGAAGGAAATCTGTGCAAGTCGCTCTCAGATGCATCAGGTGCTTTAAGGCCTCCAGTAGTCTGGCAGACTGGAATTTGGGGGTGGAAGGAATCTATCAGCAACAATATCAAAATATGAACTTCAGATTGGCTGGAACAATTTTCATTATGGCATTTCACAATTTGCAAAAAGTATTGACTTGTTCTTACATGGTTTTTTGTACCAATCTTGATCTTTAGTTAGCAAACTTTCTGTCTCAAGTTCAGACACTTCAGGCACAATATACTCTGCGACTGTTGGAAAATTGTCCAGAGTGACTTGTGTCCACACTTCTGACAATGTTTCACCAGCATATTTGAAATTTGATTTTTCCAATTCCTCATCAATTGTTCTACCTTGTGAGTCAAGGTGGCTTCCAAAATGCTCATGTGGCAGAATTAGGCCTGACAGTTCTCTGCTCAAAGGAGCCATCCGCCTTTCTACTCGATTAAATGCACTTCTGCCAGGTGCATTCGTTGCAACGAACAATGCATCAGGTTCTGCTTCGAAAATGATTTCCACATCGATGACTTTTTGATGCCTTGGATTTTCATCCCGGGCCACCATCAACAGACAACATGAGAACAGGTTTGACCAACTTGTTGCTTTGATCTTTAGTTATAATGTCAAACTCTTCCAATTCAAGCAGCCTTTCATAGTCCAGCCCATGAGCATAGGCTGACGATGAGCAATGCTTGCCTGACCTAATGGCTATGTATGTAGGGCCTGAATAAGTTACAGCTTCAGGTTTGCCCAAACCATCTTTTTGGATTTCAATGCCAGCATAAACAGATGGGATGAGTTTGTGTTTGGCTGCTACAACCCAGTCATGGTCTGGCAAGGTTACGCGGTATTCGACATGCATTAAAAGTGGAGCCTGCTTGTTAGCTGCTGTCAATCCAATAGGGACTCTGGCTTTGTCATCTTGGCTGATGAAGCATACTTCTCCAGTCCCAACATAGAGCAACTTCTTCAAGATGATTCAGAGTAGCCGTACAAAATCTTCCATCAAGGTGCTTTGAGTGTGCATCATTTTGTGCTCTAATTAATTTCACTGGCACAGTTGTTACATGACGTTTCCCCTCCGATGATAAACTTCGTTTTGGCATTAGCCGAGTGTAAGCAGCACTTCTGTTTATTTGAAAACCTTCATTCTTTAGTTGTTCTGTTAAATCATCGAGAGTTCTGACACTGCGATAAATATCACTCTGTCTTTTCTCCGAGCAGCAGACCCATATAACGCAATGTCAACAATTATATATATATAATAGCATTATTAATAATAGAAGACCATGCAGTCATCCGTTAAACATATTCAGATTAATACCATATGTGGTTAATCTGTCAGCAGTCTACATTGAAGATAAACACATAATAATATGATGCATTGATGTCAAAAGACTATAACTTCATTGGAAAGAGCTCAATCCGGTTAAAATAAAAATGACATTGTTGACGTCAATTTATCTTGCCCCCCCCCCCCCCCCCCCCATGTCAACAATTGTCAAACTTTTCCAGACCCCCTCCCCACCCTATTTTGTTGACATAATTTATGGATGGCCCCGTAGAAGCTTTCGTGCCAAAGGTACCAGGGTTGCTCCCTCGTGAGTCCATCTGGATATTTTTCCAGAGATCCCTGATCTCATTGAAGGTGATTTCGAGTTCCTAGTCTTATCGGAGACGGACGATAAAACATAGATCCCGTATTCAATTTGAACAGGTAAAAGAACTCTTGGCAGTTAAAATATTAAAGAACAGGCTGGGAAACCGCTGCCCGGGCAAATTCATTAGAAAAGATTACAAATAAAATTTCTACAGATTATCTTCACCATCTTCAAAATTACACTGGGGACCCTTGCCGGTGCTACGGAGTTCGTGCACTGCCACTGATATTTTCCTTTGTTAGAAAGATATCTGAACACACATGGTTACTCACCAAAGTGCAATGATGCTGGTCCTATCAATCAATCAATCACTCAGTCAATCAGACTTTCCTCATGACTTTCAAAATGTAGAGTGAGTGCTACGTGACTCACAGTTATGAGTGAGTGAGTGCTACGTGACTCACAGCTATGAGTGAGTGCTACGTGACTCACAGTTATGAGTGAGTGAGTGCTACGTGACTCACAGCTATAAGTGAGTGCTACCTGACTCACAGTTATGAGTGAGTGCTACCTGACTCACAGTTATGAGTGAGTGAGTGTTACGTGACTCACAGCTATGAGTGAGTGCTACCTGACTAACAGTTATGAGTGAGTGCTACCTGACTCACAGTTATGAGTGAGTGCTACGTGACTCACAGTTATGAGTAAGTGCTACCTGACTCACAGTTATGAGTGAGTGAGTGCTCAGTGACTCACAGCTATGAGTGAGTGCTACCTGACTCACAGTTATGAGTAAGTGCTACCTGACTCATAGTTATGAGTGAGTGCTACGTGACTCACAGTTATGAGTGAGTGCTACGTGACTCACAGTTATGAGTAAGTGCTACCTGACTCACAGTTATGAGTGAGTGATACCTGACTCACAGTTATGAGTGAGTGCTACCTGACTCACAGTTATGAGTGAGTGCTACCTGACTCACAGCTATGAGTGAGTGCTACCTGACTCACAGTTATGAGTAAGTGCTACCTGACTCATAGTTATGAGTGAGTGCTACGTGACTCACAGTTATGAGTGAGTGCTACGTGACTCACAGTTATGAGTAAGTGCTACCTGACTCACAGCTATGAGTGAGTGCTACCTGACTCACAGTTATGAGTGAGTGCTACCTGACTCACAGTTATGAGTGAGTGCTACCTGACTCACAGTTATGAGTGAGTGCTACCTGACTCACATTTATGAGTGAGTGCTACCTGACTCACAGTTATGAGTGAGTGCTACCTGACTCACAGTTATGAGTGAGTGAATGTGTGAATGATAGGACCCTCATTATTGCACATCTGTAAATAACCATGTGTTCGTAAATTTTATTTTACACAGGAAGACTCCAACGGCAGTGCACGATCTGCAAACCACCGACGAGGTCCTCGATGTAATTATGAAGATGGTAAATATTGTTTGTTGAAATTTTATATTAATGATTTAATTAATGTATGTATTAGCAGTGAGTTTGCAGTCTACTTTTCTTGATCTTCAACTGATAATGGTTCTTTTAGATGATAAGCTTGAAAAACGATCATACGTTTTATCATCCGTTTCCGATAGGACTAGAAACTCGGTCTCACCTACACTGAGATTTTGAAGCTCTTGAAATATACTCCGATGATTTCACACAATGAATGAACCGAATTCCTTTGGAGTGAGAGGCGAATACCTTAGCCTCACTTCATAGAGGAATACAGTCAAAGTTGATGGAGGGAAAAGTTTCACAAACATTCCACATCTGGAAGCAGGATCTTGCAACAGTTAAAGCGATAACACACGCATACTTAGAACATCCACCGTTTGTCGTCCTGTTCAATGAATTAGTTACTGCAGTTATTGATTATTGATTAATGTCCTGATGATGTCACGGTCGAAATGTAACTTCACGGAATGCGCTCACAATAAAACATACATATAATGTTGGGCTATATCAGGGATTATTTCAATGTAACAATTATATATATGATTAACTATTGTCATTTTGTTTCTTATCTATTTGATTAAGATGATGTTATACATAAGTGTGTTATGATACTTTCTGTTCCTAATGACTTACCTGGTTAGAACCGTTGGTAGCTATCGAAGATAGCTCGTCCATATTGACCAGGTCTCCAACACCCACACCCCATGTAGATATACCTTTGCTGCGTGATATCATAGCTGACGACAATGTTGCTTTACTGTTGACAATAAGAAACATTACGTTTAGTACTTCTCTTTCTTCTTCTTTGCGTTCATTCTTTACGACCAATTTTAATCACTCTTTGTGATATGTTTGATCTTTGCCAAGAATATGTATACGTTGCACATTGGTTTGGTAGATCCCTAAACGCATAGACTTCTACACGTTTAGGATATGTACATCCGATTTTAGCCAAAGTTTAGTACTTGATGTAGCTCTTAGAATAGTAGAATAATAGTCATATCCAGATCGGCAAACATAGACTGAGTTCCGCCTGAGTGGTTACCGGGCTGGGGCACAAATTGGGGTGTAAAGAATAGAACCACTGTTACCTGCCAGCATGTCGTAAGAGGCGACTAAGAAGGTTTGGCTGAAATCACGGTTAAATTACAAATTTAGATCTATAAGGCCTAAGAAAAGGAAAAAAATATAATATAGTTAATATTTATGTCATAGATGCAGTGAGACGATCAGATCGATGTAGAAGCGTAGCAAAAACATAGCTCAATGAGCTAACAGCGATCCTCGGTGTACTAGTCTTTTTTTCTTTCTTCTTTGTCATCACACTTCTACCGGGTTGTTGCCCAGTGTCAGGGTTTTCTGTTTTTGTCTTGCGCTGTTCTGGTGGCTTGTGTGCTTTTTTATTTTTGGGTTTACTAGCAAACTCACTTAATATCACAGTCCTTCAATGGATACCATCACATTGCAATATAAGCAGAAATGAAGAAGCAGAGAGGCTAGCTAAAGAAGGAGGGCAACTATGAGGAGGCCAAATCAACCATTGGTTTTCAATACCAAGAAAAATGGTCGAAAGACCACCCAGAACACAGTATCAGAGATGGGTGCTATGGTCTATCCGAGCGAACAAGTGGTTATATTCTGCCTCCGTACCGGTCATAACAGGTTTCATGCCCACATGTTCAACAAATTTTTAATTGGCACAACTGCCTAGTGCCACTGTGAAAAGGCGGACATGACTACAGAGCACATACTGCAAGACTGCCATTTGTTAGCAGGCCTAATAAACGAAACGTGGCCCGATAACACAGAGCTTCGCGAGAAGAAGTACGCAGTGACGGAGTCCCTAAAAACAACAGTGCAATTCATGAAAACATTTGGTTCATTGGTCTAGGAGGGGAGAGAGAGAGAGAGAGATGTAAGCTTTGAAATATTAAACTTGCTTCGTGGGTGAGTACTAGAAGCTAATTCACAATGGTGACAAAAGCATCAAAAAGTGCTGTAATTCAGAAGATAACAATATATCAGACTGCAGAAAAAAAAAATGAGAAAATGAAGAAAAGTATGCGAGTACAATAATGTGTCGTCAGTGACACATGTATGGAGTATATAGTTTTGTTTCATGACAACCAGAATTGATCGACTAAACCATTGAGAATATTTAGCATTATGATACAAATGTGTAAACACAGGAGGAAGTCTTAGCGTGGTGAGGAATGATAAACTGTGTGAAGACATGAAGAATTCTTAAAAGTGGTGAGTAAAGATAAAATGTGTGAAGATATGATAAATAATAGTGTGGTGAGCAAAGATAAAATGTGTGAAGATATGATAAATAATAGTGTGGTGAGCAATGAGAGCAAAGATAAAATGTGTGAAAATATGATAAATAATAGTGTGGTGAGCAATGATAAAATGTGTGAAGATATGATAAATAATAGTGTGGTGAGCAATATGATAAAATTGTGTAGAAAAAGTGATATGATAAATAATATGTGGTGAGTAAAGATAAAATGTGTGAAGATAGATAAAATAGTGGGTGAGTAAAGATAAAATGTGTGAGATATGATAAATAGTGGTGAGCAAGATAAAATGAAATATGATAATAAGTAGTGTGAGTGATTAGTAAAAGATAAAATGTGTGAAGATATGATAAATAATAGTGTGGTGAGCTGAATGGAAAGATAAAATGTGTAAGATATGTAAATAAAAGTGGTGAGTAAAGATAAATGTGAAGATATGATAAATATAGTGTGGTGAGCAAAGATAAAATGTGTGAAGATATGATAAATAATAGTGTGGTGAGTAAAGATAAAATGTAAGAAGATATAATATGTGCAAAATGTAAAAATAGTAGAATAAATGAAATAGTTGTGGTGAGTAAAGATAAAATGTGTAAGATATGATAAAAATATGTGGTGAGAAGATAATGTGTGAAGATATGATAAATAGTATATGTGTGGATGAGTCAAAGATAAAATGTGTGAAGATATGATAAATAATAGTGTGAGTAGTAATATGATAAAATGTGTGAAGAAATGGGAATTATACTATGTCAAATAGTACAAAAAAGCCTAATGAACAACTTTCAAGCTGACATGATATTAAATACACTCACAGGTCGGAAGTAACACCATCTGTGATAAGCATTATTACCAACGGGACGCCATCTCTCTTGTCATCGGTCAAGAGCTTTGTTGCATAGTCAATACCAAAATTTGTGAATGTTGCCTCATCAGGATACACAAAGGTGCTGATATCTTCATGAAAGATATATAAAACAATTGTACTATTATTATCAACGAAAACGAAATAAACTAATATAGAAAGCAATAAATCAAGAAGTAATAAATGAAATGAAAATATAAATTATGAGTTGAAAATACACAGGATGATTAATTTATAGATTAATTGATTGATTGATTAATTGATTGATTGATTGAAAAGGTCTAAAGTTAGGATTTATTTCATTGCACCGGTTTCCTCATATGACTCCATCCATGTCCACATAAAATGACAAGTCACCTGCTGAGACTGTTGGATAAAGAACGAATTTCATAGTTCCAGCAGAAGACTAAGAAAACGTTAGGAACTTGTATGAATCTACATGTTGTATGTTGTGCGAGAAGTGAAATTCTTCACCTCTCTTGTATCCTTTGTTTGATAAAGTCCTTTTGGTCGAAACGTTGATGTTTATTGTTATTGTTTTTGTATTTTGTAAAACTACAGTACTTGTTTTTACGTATTTCGTCATAGTTCCATCAGTAATCATAGTGATCGCATGAAAACATTGCACATGTGAATCGGTTCAGATTCAAACCCAAGAACCTTCAAAATGACAGCCAAACGTCTTAACGCCTTCACCATTGAGAATCAAAAGAAAGATTGATTGATTAAGCTAGTATCATTCCATGTTGATGAATAATATTCTATGCACCTATCTTTTACTTAGAAACATTTCAGCTGCATTACCTGAGCTCTGTATTACCATGTTGGGTCGATATCTAATTTTGGACAATATTAATTTTACATTCTGTGCACCTATCTTTTATTTAGAAACATTTCAGCTGCATTACCTGAGCTCTGTATTACCATGTTGGGTCGATATCTAATTTTGGACAATATTAATTTTACATTCTGTGCACCTATCTTTTATTTAGAAACATTTCAGCTGCATTACCTGAGCTCTGTATTACCATGTTGGGTCGATATCTAATTTTGGACAATATTAATTTTACATTCTGTGCACCTATCTTTTATTTAGAAACATTTCAGCTGCATTACCTGAGCTCTGTATTACCATGTTGGGTCGATATCTAATTTTGGACAATATTAATTTTACATTCTGTGCACCTATCTTTTATTTAGAAACATTTCAGCTGCATTAAACTCTGAGCTCTGTATTACCATGTTGGAATATCTAATTTTGACAATATTAATTTTACATTCTGTGCACCTATCTTTTATTTAGAAACATTTCAGCTGCATTACCTGAGCTCTGTATTACCATGTAGGGTCGATATCTAATTTTGGACAATATTAATTACATTCTGTCACCTATCTTTTACTTAGAAACATTTCAGCTGCATTACCTGAGCTCTGTATTACCATGTAGGGTCGATATCTAATTTTGGACAATATTAATTTTACATTCGTCACCTATCTTTATTTAGAAACATTTCAGCTGCATTACCTGGCTCTGTATTACCATGTAGGGTCGATATCTAATTTTGGACAATATTAATTTTACATTCTGTGCACCTATCTTTTACTTAGAAACATTTCAGCTGCATTACCTGAGCTCTGTATTACCATGTAGGGTCGATATCTAATTTTGGACAATATTAATTTTACATTCTGTGCACCTATCTTTTATTTAGAAACATTTCAGCTGCATTACCTGAGCTCTGTATTACCATGTAGGGTCGATATCTAATTTTGGACAATATTAATTTTACATTCTGTGCACTCTATCTTTTTACTTGAAACATTTCAGCTGCATTACCTGAGCTCTGTATTACCATGTAGGGTCGATATCTAATTTTGGACAATATTAATTTTACATTCTGTGCACCTATCTTTTACTTAGAAACATTTCAGCTGCATTACCTGAGCTCTGTATTACCATGTAGGGTCGATATCTAATTTTGGACAATATTAATTTTACATTCTGTGCACCTATCTTTTACTTAGAAACATTTCAGCTGCATTACCTGAGCTCTGTATTACCATGTTGGGTCGATATCTAATTTTGGACAATATTAATTTTACATTCTGTGCACCTATCTTTTACTTAGAAACATTTCAGCTGCATTACCTGAGCTCTGTATTACCATGTAGGGTCAATATCTAATTTTGGACAATATTAATTTTTGGCGAGTACTTTTCAATTGAAATAATAATTATTTATGTATCAATATAAACTTTCCATTCTGATCTTACCGATTTTAGAGCTTGCTGCAAAATCGTTCTTCTTACTTGCGAAGTTTGCACAAAAGAATATCGAATTTGTCCTTCGTCTCTGATAGGACTAGGCATGTTCTCCTTCTTGCATGTGGTGAGGTTTACTGCAACTATTTTTTCTGGTATATAACACACGACTTTCGAAGCGACACACCAGTGTCTATTAATTTCAAAGCTATTTCTACCAACTGTTGTATCTGTGTTTTACACTGAAAATAATGAGAAATATCTAAAAGTGTTCCAGTATGAATTCTGTAAGGAATTTGTGTAATGTAACTGTAGTACTCCGATATTTTTTCCCTTCCTTTTGTAATACTGCCACATACTTCCTCGTCCATATAATCCTTTACATGGTGATATATATTACAAGCACCTCTAAAGTCGGGGTACTACTCGCCTGAACTTCAATAATGAAAGCAAGTTTTACGCAAAAACATTTTGTTAAAAATGAAAAAGATTAAGTAAAAACTGATATACACAGTATTAAAAGACTAGAGTAGAGTTGAATGTTTAAATGTGAATCCTTACTTGTTTTAAATTCTGTCTCGTCCCCAGTCAATGTAATCACGTTCGTGACTTGCGTACTATATAGCACAGCAGCACATCTGGTCTTGTTCTCGCCAAATTGTAGGGCATCAACAGCTGACAACAAATACAAGAAATAATTTTTATTTCTTATTCTATTTCTTAATCATCTTCACCTTCTTTCTTCCATGCCGTTTCTCGTACGACGTCTTTCTTTCAATAATACATTGTATTTGTAATATTCTTGTACACATATATCGATTAAATTTGTAAAATATTTAACACCAGTGAAGGAAACAACCTTGATGAATTCTTAAAGGAATTTCTTTTTTCTTACGATCAGGCAATCATATCAACAACAGAGAAACAGCTATAGCAGCACATTAAAAGATTCCTGTTAATATACATTGAATACAATATCTGCTTCTTTCTCGTTAGTGATCTCTGGTTATCCGCTTAATTTACTGTGGACCACAAACTGGGCAGTCAGTTTCAGGTCGGTCAGGTTTCCCCAAAGCTTAGTTTTCAGGTTGACTGGGTGTGGCCACATGTTGCTTCTCAGCTTACCCAGGAGAGTACAGTTTTGCAGGATATGCTCCGGTGTCTGTTCCGCCTGCTGACACTGGCAGAGAGCTGTTTGACTTATTTCTAGTCTATATAAGTGTTTGTTGAGTGTGCAGTGTCCTGTGCGTAGTTGAAATATAATGACCTGGTCTGTTCTGCTTAGGTCTTTGATGAAGTCTTTTCCATAATCATATCCAGTGTTTGTCTTCCAGTCTACTGTCGATTTTCTCTGTATGAGGGTTTTGAACTCTTGAAAAGACAAGGGTTGGTAAATATTCTCTTTAGCACTGCCCTCCTTAGCTAAGTCTCTAATTGCATGCAATGCCACAGTGAGATGGAATCCACTACAAGTGAATTTCTGCCGAATACAATATGAGAATGAAGATTGACAAAACATTAAGTTATGACATTAGCAAAAGAGGGAAACACTACCAATATCGCCATCCACAAACATCAATTAAAGCAAGTTATAATCGCTACATACCTAGTAGAGCATCTTGAAGCAAATAGAAGAGCAGCTAACGAAGTCAAACGTACATGCAATACACCAAATCAAATCATAGGACAAATGGAACCAATTTTGAAATTCAAGCATGTCATCATGAACGCGAAAAGAGCAATGTACAACACAATCTATCTCAAAACATAATGCTATCAATGTTAAACTTGAACGCTGACATCAAACAATAGAAACAAACTAGTCAGGACAGAGATGAAGTGTCTACGTAGAATGCTGGGAATATCAAAAAGAGACCGGTTGAGAATTGAAGACATTATTAAAAAAGTGGGTACAACATCAGTACTGAACTTCATCATGAAAGAACAACTTAAATGGTTCGGAGACATTTTATTTTTTGTTGATCCAGAAGCACTTTAGCTTTCAGCTCTTCGGCTCGGTGCCAGGGACATCGTAACCTTTCGGTTCGGTGCCACGAACGCTGTAAATCTGGAGAACCAGGGACTTTTCTGCCAGCCCGCAAATTGAACCCGCACTCACAGGGGCTTGTCACCCGTCGTCCAACGTGCTACGAACACGCTGGGCAGGCGGACATTTTGTCGGACATAAGCAGATTACCAAAACGACAATATGCCTCAAAGGGAAATGCTACTCCGATACGGTGCATACAAAGCAAAACGTCGTCCACGTAAAATGAGGTTTTCAGAAATAATGGAATCAAGGAGAATCATTTTTGTGTGCGCACACACATGCACATTCTAGAAATTGTTTCGTATGCCAACGCTGTGAAGCAAATAAGGATTGATTAACAGACAAGAAAACAAACAAGAAGAGAAGATAATAAATAAGACATTACACACAAAAAAATATGACATTACATAAGACAATAACTAAGACATTACATAAAAATAAAAATATGACATTACATAGGACAATAAATAAGACATTACATAAAAATAAAAATATGACATTACATAGGACAATAAATAAGACATTACATTAAAATAAAAATATGACATTACACAAGACTAAAAATATGACATTGCTTACTATGGAATAACTTATACACTTTACATACCCCTGGAGATGGTATCTTTGACTATTTGAAAATAATATGATCCAACACTGTTGGATCCGTCTATGACAAAAGCCAAATCGAGAGTTTGGAAACATTCGTCTTCTCCTTTAAAAGAAAAATATAACAAAACAATGTGTAATAAAAGTTAAAACAATGTGTAATAAAAGTTAACAAAACAATGTATAATAAAAGTTAACAAAACAATGTGTAATAAAAGTTAACAAAACAATGTATAATAAAAGTTAACAAAACAATGTGTAATAAAAGTCAACAAAACAATGTGTAATAAAAGTTAACAAAACAATGTGTAATAAAAGTTAACAAAACACTGTGTAATAAAAGTCAACAAAACAATGTGTAATAAAAGTTAACAAAACAAAAAACAGTTTCAATCAACGAAATGTAATTGTAGAAAGTCACTATTTTAAACTTGAGTATTGTTGACTTTTTCCTCTTTGTTTACATTACACTATGTAGATTTCTCAATACAAATTTGTTTCTTCTCTTCTTCACCCTTCGCCCCTAGGGAAACATAGATCCGGAACCATGCCTTCCAAGCCCGCATATCCAAGGCCATCCTTTTCAGATCCCTCACAAATTTGTTTTATTATGAATATTTTAAATAATGTTAAGAAATGTGTCAATATTTTGATAACTATGAAAATAAAAAAAGGGTTTTAAAACCGAAGGATTGACTTCATTGCACCGCGTTTTACCCCATATGGCTCGGTCCCTCTCCGCAGAAATGACACGCCACCTGCCGAGAGTATTGCACAAAGCACGAACTCCGTAGCTCCGGCAACAATCCTAGGGGTCTCTGGAAAAACCTGCACTCGTGAACAGAAGGCCGCGGTCCGGATTCGAACCCACGACCTTCGACTCGCAAGGCAAAGGGCTTAAACACTCAGCCACAGAGACCCCCCAACTATGAAAATAAATTGTGTAAAGACGAGCGAGGTATTATTGATAATTGTACATAAATAAACTGTTCAGAAAGCAATGACAAACTACTGAACGTATAAGTTGTGCCTAGAAAATCAACAACTCGTGCACTCTGGTTGATTGCTACGTCCTGTAAAGAATAGGCAACGATTTCATATCAACAAAACTAAAAATTGGAAAAGGGTCTACAGAAATAGCTTAAGCGGTAGGGAGTTCAATCAAAAGCCAAGACTACCTGGTTCAAACTCCGCGGCGGGCACTTTCGAAACAAATTTGACCCGTTGATTTTTACGAACGGTAAAAAACCGTTTCAGAAAGCAATGGCAAACTACTGAAAGTATAATTGGTGCCTAGAATATCAATGACTCGTTTACTGTGGTTGATGGCGAGGTTCTGTTAAGGATATGCAACAGTTGTCATGTCACAAAGCAAAGTAGCGAGATATACATTATCAGTGTAACAAAATATACGTAACTTCTCGTAAATATATATATATATATATATATATTTTCCCCGATCCAGAAACCCTTGAGATTTTCAGCTACTCGGCTCGGTGCCATGGACATCGTAACCCTTCGGTTCGGTGCCACGAACACAGTAAATCTGGAGAACCTGTGGCTTTTCTTCCAGCCCGCGGAATTGAATATCACTCACAGAGGGCTTGTCACCCGTTGTCCAACGCGCTACGAAAACGCTGGGCAGGCAGGCGACTGCTCGTATATAAAACACGCACATTTGTAATCGATAGGATAATAGTCATAAAGCAACATTATAACTATATGATTAATTAAGTAAGTAAGTGCATGTGAACAACTATACAAAGAAAGCATAGCACAGATGTGTGTGTGAAATGACAGGTAAGTTAATATTAACATAACCAGTCTAAGTAAACCACAAGCATGTTAAACAAATTGTTAGCATTTTTAAGATGATGAGCTTTACATAAATATTAATATAAGACATCAAACGGAGATGTTCATCATTTTGATCACATTCGCCTTTATCTCGTGAACAGAAACGACCATCATGGAAGGAGGCATACCGGCAAGGAGAAGAGGAGGAAGGCCATGGAGAAGATGGATTCAGGATGTAACTGATGGTTTGAACATGACTGTTGCAGAGACAGGGCATCTGGCCTATGAGAGAGAGAAATTCCGGAAGACTGTTGGGATGGCAAAGTTCTGCTCAGGACAAGCTATTTGGTGATGATGACGCCTTTATCTGGTTATATTATAGGATTGTGTTTTGAAAATTGTTTAGATTCTACGTTTATAGGCACATTGAGTGATCATAGATGCACAGTCCCTTTCTGCTACATGATGATGTCAGCGACATAGCATTACATAGTGGCACCATGTTTTATTTTAAAAATCATATTATACAAAAACATATTTGAGGAATTATTTATTAAAATATTTTAAAATAACTTGTGTCCGTGTAGCATCTGTGTAGACTAATGTTATTGGTTTTCAACTGTCAGTGTTTTTTGTTTAAGTACTTAACTTGAAAAACCTAGATTTAAGAAGAATAAGAGGAGGGGGAGTTGGAAGAATGGACACGAACTGAGCACTTCTAGAGAGAGAGATGAGATGCCAGCACTTTATCTTTACGTCATAGAGACCTCCCCCTCCCCCTCCACCACCCAGAACACATTCATCATCATCAAATAGCTTGTTCTGAGCAGAATTTTGCCACCCCAACAGTCCTCCGGAATTTCTATCTCTCTCATAGGCCAGATGTCACGCCTCTGCAGCCGTCATGTTCAAACCATCAGCTACATCCTGAATCCATCATCTCCGTGGTCTTCCTCTTCTTCTCTTTGCCGGTATGCCTCCTTCCATGATGGTCTTCTCCAGCCCTTCATGTATTTTTAGATGTCCAAAATATCTCAATTTTCTCTTTCTTATTTGTAGCATCAGCCAGTTTTCTTTGATTTTGGGTTCTTTCTGGATAGAGCTATTTGTTCTCTTCTCTGTCCATGATATACAAAGGACTCTTCTATAACACAGAACACATTACGTATCACAAAACCCATTGTTTCCTCTGACACAAAAAGGTCAATGATGATAATGATGTAGATTAAGGTAAGGTCATTAGAAATAAATTTAAACGGTTTGATTATAGTGAGAATGTTGACAAACAAGGACAAGTAAATGCAAACAGTTGGTGAATGCTTACCTGTTGTTGTTTCTTGTGTTGTTTGTTGTGTTGAAATGGTCACAAATGAAATAATAAAAGCCACAATCAATCTGTTTTTAATAGAAATGTCCATGTTGGTCTGAACAACGAAAATGTGTGTCACCTAAAATTGAAAACAAATTAAAATTTACTGCAAGTTTACAATATAGTTTACTGTAAGTAAAGGAAGCTTCCAGTCTCATCTACCAAATCAGAAACGTCACCAAATTAGCCACTCGTAAAGTAATAAAGCGTACCAATTATTGGAGTCGGCGCTCTTCGTTTCTACTAACACGGCTCTGCCGAATGATGAGAATATGACGCAAAAATAACCATACGCTGGTTTTCAAGCTCTGCTATGAGAGAAACTACACAAATCTTTGCTAGAACAAGTCTTTCATAAGATATGACCTATACCAAGTTCACCTGTGCACTTGCATGTCCACGATCTCCATCTAAAGAAGGCTGCTCTTTAACTGGTTGGCTCCCATAAGCCGCTGGGAGAGTCACTGTGTATTAGCTTTAAATCTATCTGAAAGAACATTTATTTACCTAAAAAATGATATGTTACTCATCAAACTTTTTTGAGTATAGATATTAACGTCTTACAATGGAGATATTAGTTTTATTCGGGATCTCTGTGGCTGAGTGGTTAAACCCTTTGCCTTGCGAGTCGAAGGTCGTAGGTTCGAATCCGAACCGCGGCCTTCTGTTCACGAGTGCAGTTTTTCCAGAGACCCTAGGATTGTTGCCGGAGCTACGGAGTTCGTGCTTTGTGCAATACTCTCGGCAGGTGGCGTGCCATTTCTGCGGAGAGGACCGAGCCATATGGGGTAAAACCCGGTGCAATGAAGTCAATCCTTCGGCTTTAAAACCCTTTAGTTTTCTTCAGTTGTGGTTACTATCATGTACTTTAAAACAGCGATAGCTAAAGAAATTACTGAAACTTCAGTCTCTGACAAGATTAACAATGTAAAATGTCAGGATAACATTTCTTCGATAGAATAGCGATCGCCCAAATCTCATTTCAAAAAGCATCGGATATATATACGACAACAATGACAGAAGGTACTAGAGTCAATCATACTGGGCAGGACCAACACGATAAACTACCAGTGTCATGGTCAAGGTAATTGCATATCCTTTACAGGACTTTGCGAATCAACCCCAGCTTTTAAACGCTGTTTGTGATTTTCTATCCATTATTACGTCCAGTAGTTTGCCATTGCTTTCTGAATGGGTGGTGCCATCGTCCTTTTGTAAAAATCAACGCGAAACATATTGCAACTAAATTATCCGCAGCGGGATTCGAAATCACAACGTCGGGGTTAGTAGACCGAGTCACCCGTTAATGATTTATGAATTCTGTTTTCACTCTAAGGTGCGCAATTGTAATATCTAAAATATTACACATGATGTTTAGTATATATTAAATATTTAATTTTTATAAATTTTTGGGTAAAAATTCCCTCAAAATTGGGTCAAAAAGCTGCTTTTGGGGTGTGTTTCAAAAATTCATAAAATGTAATATTTAATATATCCTAAAAATCATATGTAATTTTTTAGATATTACTTTTGCTCACTTTAGAGTGAAAACATAATTCATTTATATTCATTACTTTCAGAGCCTTAGGGATTTAAAATTTTGTGTTTGGCGGCCATTTTTTATTATTTTCATGGCAACGCGTCGACATATCTTTTTTTACTTATTTTTTTCTACTCTTTTAAGTCATAATATCTCAAAATTATAATACAAATTCTACATTAATATGAAGCAACCAAAAAGTTTCTAAGACTGAGAATCCTCTAGTCTCTGGCACGATCAACAATGTAAAATCTCAGGATAACATTTATTCGATAGAACAGCGATCGCCCAAATCTCATTACAAAAAGCCGCGGATGTATATCTGACAGAGGCACTGACATAAAGTACTGACAGAAGGTAAACACTGACAGAAGGTACTAGAGTCAAGCCCACTGAACAGGACCAACTATTACCAGTGTCATGGTACTTTGACAAAACGACGACGCTGATGGAGATTGTCACGAAACTCGACTGTATATCAATTCCTGATTGTTGTTCATACAATTCGTAGGTTCATGTTCTCAGAAGCAGTGTTAGTATGCTACGTAAGAAAATCTCATGATAAACGTATCTGTCAACTACACTACTATTACAACACACAGGTGGATTTTCTCTTCGATTCCTACCCACAATGCTATAATGAAGTTATACAGCAGGTTTCCAGGTTCATAAAAACTCGCGCCGTTAACTAACATAAACTTGGTCAGCGCCTTTATCGTTAACCCTAACATATAGTTCTGTAATCTTATTTACTCAATCTACAACCACCCTGTAACTGACGTTTGTCGACTTTCTGATGTTTCCTTAATGCATGTAATATTATTAATGACTTACTAGATTGCACTTAACGTTTTTCTTTCAAGTATGATTTTCAGTAGTTATCGTTCAATATATTTTATTTGCCTATTTTGTATTACTACCAAAACCTATTTTTTCTTCAAACTTTGTTTTTTGTCATTACTTGTGTATTTGTTAATATTTGCTTTCATATAATGTTCCCAATATATTCCTCTACTATCGGACTCATTTGCTTGGAAGATATTGAGCGAGATGTCCAGGACAGAGCGGTATGGAGAAACTACTTGCATGTCCTAGGAAACGCGTAACGGTATAATATGAATATGTATATATCTTCTTGGAAGATATTGAGCGAGATGTCCAGGACAGAGCAGTATGGAGAAACTACTTGCATGTCCTAGGAAACACGTAACGGTACAATATGAATATGTATATATCTTCTTCTTCTTCGAACGTCCCATATCGATCACTTGTTAATCACTCTATGTGATTTGTATGTGATCTGAGACTAAGAGCGATTGTACGTTGTGCAAGTTATACTCCTACAAGTAGTCCAGCACATCCAATTTCTGCGATGCTTTTATTGACTAAGGTAGCATCCCTAGATCCTACATCAGTCACCTCTTACGCCATGCCTTGCAGGTCGTAGTGATACTATTCTTTGCTTCCTTTCGGGCCCCGGCACCACACGACCCATATATATATATATTCCTCTAAATAAGCCCACCAGAACACTATATACAAACTGGAATGAAAGATCCCACAGATATATAATGATAAATGTGCATCTTTCGGTAATAGTTTTGCCTTACAGACATATATTCTGTAACACTATCATGCAGTAGTAGAATGCATGCACCCACTTCAAACTCACCTATGAGATCAGTTTCCAGAAAATTGTAGTCGTTCAATCCGTGTTACTTCTACTTGTACCCTCGAGTAACTAAACATTTAACCAAATTATTCAAACTCAAGCGATTTTATTTAAATTTTTTCAAAATATTTTTTATAATTATCCGATGATTGTACAGGGCGTATTTTGTATGTCACGTGATGTCAATGTCTTAGCAGCCAATGATGTACGAGCATAAAGTACATATTTGAAACCAGGTAAAAAAAAATTTCTGAAGTTTCCTAGTAAGATCCTTAGAAGGTAGAACGGCTATGTTAAATCAATTAAACACATTAAGAAACCAATCCTTGATCTTAACTAAAACTAACATTCTATTTCCCCTGAAGGCTGAGACTTATAAAAGGGAAAGAAATGATTTAGGGGAATGATTTTACTCCCCTTTCTTGTAATATCGCTCTCAAAGCGGAATGTTAAAAAAAAGCGGGCATTTTCTTCTTTCAATTCTGCAAGTAATATACATTGTAAATGTCCATAACTTCTTAAAGCTTCATTCGTTTTTAGTTGTACATATTCAGAGATTGCAGTTGACGTGATGACAAAATCTAAATACTTTAGAAATCCGCTTTGAAAATAGAGTCTTTCTTAGAAAGCACTAAGAATTTATTTTGTTTGCTGTTGCGGTCTACAGTTTTAATTCAAATAAAATGTCAAACAAATTTCAAATAAAATGGAGAAATGCTTTAGTTCTTGATATTAGCTCGTTAGACTCAGCAATGCGGAAGTGTGAGTCAGCGTTCTGGAGAATTTAAGTAAATATAATTTCTAGAGAGCAGTGCAACATCAGGTAGTTATGAAAACTGTATCGAAAGATATTTCACATGAATATCATCGTGTTATAAAGTAGTCTGAGATCGTGGTAATACTGTTCTCTGAGGATGATTCTATTGTACGCTGGCATCATTACCAGTTTGCAGCCTAAAGATAGTCTGTTCATGTTTAATCACTATACAATGTCACTATCACAATGTTGTACATAATTCTATATGGTCAACTCGCAACTGATACTAGACAGCATGAACGCCCACTACTACACTCCATTGACAGCTACAAAGAGTGATCTAACTTCACGCAGCATATATTAAGAAAATTTGGGGCGGTTGACCAAAGACAGTCAAGCATGGTGAACGGCAGTGATGGGTGGATAAAAAGAAGAAAAAGAGAAACAGCATCACATATGGAGGCAAAAGAGAGCGCAAAAGACTATTCTATTATCATTCCCAGTTTCCAGTTTCACCTGCAGCAACTGTGGCAAGGATTGTCCCTCCAGAATGGGACATTATAGCCACAATAGACGCTGTGATTCAACACAGAACAAACTACGTAGCGCAAACTCTATTGTCTCTTGAGACAAAGAAACCGATAATATTGAATGTTAGACATGCTGAGAGTAATCTATTCATATCTCTTCACTGTAGAATGTCACTATCACAGTGCTAGACAGCGTAAATAATACGAACACTTTTTCATACTACAGGGTGTTCAACTTAAAAGCAGCACCAGTGATAAATAGAAATTTGACAGGTACGCATTGCATCTCGTCTATTTACTATTTAAACCGGTTCTGACTAGCCTGTCCTACGTCACATTTGTTCATCGCCCCTTCCCGCACTACAATTACACACCATCACACAACCTTGACCTATACTACGTCATAACTGAACCTTTCATTTTCATACATATATGCCAGATTAGCTCCATTCACAGGCTGCTTTTAAGTTGAACATCCATTATGTTACGTTTTATTGTTAAACAAGGAAATGTATATATTAATCTAATATATGTCTAACATATGATTACTAATAAACATTTTGATTTGAACTTTTGTACCGATGAACCACGAAAGGACATAGTTTCAGCAATTAGAATCTCTCTCTTGCGTTCCCGGCCTAACCTGATGGACCAACTTCTATCATGAATTTTATGTTGTTTGGGACTCCGTTCCTCCGTACAGCTTTTCGCGAAGCTCTGTGTGTTGTGGCCAGTACTTTTTTTCGTATACCTGCTAAACGTGGACAGTCTTGCAAGACGTGTTCTGCCGTCATGTCTGCCAGAATCGTTATATTCCATTGTTTGTTGTAGGACCATGATTCAGATTAGTACACATATTTTCTATATCCATTTATATTCTGACACACCTAGTGCTCTCAAATCAAGATTGTCAAATAGTGTCAACATAAGACACATACAGTTGATTTGCCTGATTTCCAGTGACACCACCAAATCTATTAAATTGTTGTTTCTAATTAAACTTGTTACTAGTTATAAATGTATTCCCCTCTTGTACATTTATACGTTACATAAAACCTGCAATCAAGTTATGCATACTGTTCATTATTGGGCAACAAGTTCATTCTCTTCTATAAGCTCGTTATTTCTTGCCTCTCTGTGTATACTTTCTTCAGGGTATTTCTAGCGCTTCCTTTTTAAAAATAAAATCTGCCTCACACTTCAATGCCTGCTTTGGATTCTGTGATAGTTTCATCTCAGAGTACGCAAAACATATCTCCTTTTTCTTTTTCTTATAACAGTTGATACTAGTGATGGAACAGACATTTTTTCTCAATTCATCACCTACCTCCCAGAATTCGCCAGTTTTATGTCCTTATTTTTAGAATATATATATATTAAAAATTTGTCATCTTACTTTCTATACGTATTAGTCACTTTTTCAGGATATGTATGGCATGAAATTGGATTACGAAATCTCTGCATCGGCAACTGTAGCACACTCCAACATGTTTAAACAAATTAACCGTGTACGGAACCAAGCTATCAAATTATACAGGAGCAATGATTTCTACTCAATACAGAAATAGAGAATGTACATGTTTATAACCAATGGAGGATATAAGAGACAGCAGACCACTACAAAGAGACAGAAACGGTCAAGTGACTAGAAGATTACCACAATGTACCACAGAATAATGGACTAGGAAGAAGCAGATTTAAAAAAAAAAAAAACTTTGCAGCGACAACCAATATTATAATGAGAAAACAACCGTCACGTTTTTGCAATTATCCCAACCACTAAAATATACCAACACAAGACAGATATAGAAAGATTCAAAATTCCCGGAGCTGAATGAGAACCTCACATGGATAGCAAGCAAAAAACCACAAGACAAGTGAAGAAAGAAATAATCTGGCCAGTAAGCACACATAGGAACACTTCCAGCAAGTAGATGGATGAATGTATACACAGATGGATCTGCACTAAATGAAATTGGACAGGGAAGAGGAAACGTGCCCAGTCACATGAAACGTAGGAATCTAAAAATATCCACAGGAAAGTTATCAAGCAACTGCAGAGCAGAAAGTGATCAAGCAACTACAGAGCAGAAAGTGGTCAAGCAACTACAGAGCTGAAAGTGATCAAGCAACTACAGAGCAGAAAGTGATCAAGCAACTACAGAGCAGAAAGTGATCAAGCAACTACAGAGCAGAAAGTGATCAAGCAACTGCAGAGCAGAAAGTGATCAAGCAACTGCAGAGCAGAAAGTGATGAAGCAACTACAGAGCAGAAAGTGATCTAGCAACTACAGAGCAGAAAGTAATCTAGCAACTACAGAGCAGAAAGTGACCAGGCAACTACAGAGCAGAAAGTGATCAAGCAACTACAGAGCAGAAAGTAATCTAGCAACTACAGAGCAGAAAGTAATCTAGCAACAACAGAGCAGAAAGTAATCTAGCAACTACAGAGCAGAGAAGAGGTCATATCTTCTTCTTTTCGAACGTTCTTCCCGGTCAATTTTATCATTCTTTTGTGGATATATAATTGATCCTTTGACAAGAATGGAGTGATCTACGTTGGGTCGATTATGCGCCCATGGTGACTAGGCCCACCCATCCGGTTTCAGCCAGCTTTTGATTTACTAGGGTGAGCTTTCCTTAGGGTACGATCCTTTCTGCCGACTATTTCGGTCCGGATCTTCGACTTTTCGATCAGGTTTGCCGTATATTTGGGCTTTTTGATCTACGTCAAAAACAGTAAGTTACACTGTTATGACCTTTCTGACTGTGAGGTCGTTCCAGATTAGGAACATTTCTCGGGGCTTATAAGCTTGTCCTCGGACGGCGTCTTACTCGTATAAAACGCAGTGTAAAGTATCGGCCTTCGCCAATGTTCGGATCCGGACAGCCTGTCATATCTTTACATTGTCGACCTTACTTTACCGTTCACTTTTGAGTTTCATCCAGAGTAGGAACATTCTCAGACTTTTCTAGACGCGCGTTGGTACGTGACAATTTGCAGTTAGCCTCGGAAGACACCGGCCTGGGACCAGGTACAAACAATGTAGAAGGTCGTTTCAATCGGCGCTAGTAACGCAACTGAGGATTTTGCGCTCGCCACCATCACCCGCCCAGTTCTTCCGGGGATGTTAGTTGTGACTTCAATAGTACCTTGCCCGATTACCCCAAGGCTGGCATTTCCGTTAAGCATCACCCACCTCAGTCTTTCGGGGATGTTAATTGTTATCGCAACAGTACCTTGCACGGCTTTCCCAGGGAGGGTAGTTTCGTTATGCACCAGGCCACCGATGCCGAATCAACTGCTATCATCCCTCGTACCGACACGAGGGTAGACTTTTATTCGTTACGGATCTGACTTATTTATTCTTGCCCACGAGATGGCAATGTTTGCACCCTCCTCAGGGCTTTGAGTTTCGCCCTACGTGGGCACACGTTTTGTCACTGGATGCACCTCCCATCCTTTCATGTTTACCAGTCTCCCCATCGGCAGAGAAACACGTAATTTGTGGCGGGACTTTTGACTTACACGTCAAGCTCGTGTATGGAGTCTCCTGCTCCGGGGATGGCGATTTGTTTTCGACCCTTACTCCAGGGGAGTGGGGGCTCATGTCGGAGACGTTTCACTGTTGTTTATTTTTGTTCGGGAACTTGGGCAATATTTTGTTGGACATCGCCCAGGAGACTCGTGCATTTTGTTCGTATGGACCTGCATTGCTTTTTTCGTACTTGCACCACTACCACTAGTTCTCCCCGATCCCTGCCCCCATTAGTCAGACCGGAACCAAAGTCTGTTTCCAGGGTCACCACGAGGAGGTAGGGGACAGGGTCTTGATTAGTGCCTGCTCATTAATCCTGGCACACCGCCTCAAGCGCCTTTGACCCCTTGCACGGATCTAATTCATTCTAAAAAATCGGAAAAATATTGTTTCGCAGAGCAAAAATAAAATAAACCAGAAAAGAAGTCAAAGAACCGTAATAATTGCAGTCCTATGTTTCAACGGTAGCAAGAATAACTAAAACTTATTAAACGTTTTGTAACAAGCAATGTTTAAATGTGTGAACTGGTTACAATAATTACAATACAATGATTGTTCAGTAAGGCTGATATAAATGCAACGTGAATAGAAAACACAAATATATTAAATATCTCGTTATACAAATATACCGAGAGAAAAAGCACAGACATTCTCTCAGATGATCCTCAATGGCACAGCTTTTATAAAAATATAACAAAAACCGTTAATTTTTCTTTCAACATAGAACAATATATAAAATATACTGACAACAAGAAGGGTGTATGAAACACGTCTCGTTATGTACATGTGGTACTGTAAATATGATGTGTTATTTTGTTGTCAAATTCTGGCAGGATTCCTAACACATAAAACCAATTGAGCTTAAGATTCGATTAAAGAACAAGTGAGCATTTGATTGTGGACAGAACCGTAAAGAGTGCTCAAAATGAATCTAAACAGTAACCATCAAAATTCTACCCAGGTGAGTACAATCATTTACCATGATAAACCTTCTCATGTGAGTACTAATCGGTACATCAACATAGAAATGATAATAAAATGATTAGCATCTATCGTATACTGACCGTACACATTGTATATGACAAATTACTAGAGAAGATAAAGGGTTTTAAAGCCGAAGGATTGACTTCATTGCACCAGGTTTTACCCCATACGGCTCTATCTCTCTGCGCAGAACTGGCACCCCACCTGCCGAGAGTATTGCACAAAGCACGAACTCCGTAGCTTCAGCAACAATCCTAGGGTCTCTGGAAAAAACTGCACTCGTGAACAGAATGGCGAGGTCTGGACTCGAACCCACGATCTTCGACTCACAAGGCAAAGGGCTTAACCACTTAGCGACAGAGACCCCCCACTAGATAAGATATTGTCCATAGAGGTAATATGTAACTTAGAGACAGATCACATCCGCCCTAACACATTGGGTAGCTACAGTCCAATGAAAGGGACATAAGACAATGCTGGTACGTTTGCCTACGATGTTTATGAGGGCTTCCTCCTATCCAATCAAGAAACTGTTGCTGTGGTTATTGACTTGGTGGATACCTATAACAACGTAGATGTTTCAGTCATGATACTCTATTAGCAAAAGGTGGAAATAAAATGTGGTGAACATGATAGCTGATTCTTTGATGATGAGAACCGTTGCATTACGTTTAGGAACATGGACTTCATATCCTGTTCGTATATTCCTGTGATTAGCAAAGTGTTCTCCTCTATCTGCCGTGTTGTTTAATATTTACACAGAAAATGTAACCAAAATTCAGCCAAACGGGTTAGTTCAGACATTGACTTTTGCAATGACATCTTAACCCTTTAGTTCCGTATCTAACTTGTGTTACATCCAGAAACATTTATGGTACAATGTATACCGAAAAAGCCCATATACTGGTTTTGTGTTATGGTAAAGAATACTTTCAGCCAGTATATCGACTCAAAAGAGCAAAAGGGGGTTTCTGTATATAACTAGATGAGATTGACAAGATATGGTTGAAGACATTCAGAAAATATTTCACATTAAACATCTTCTTCTTCTTCTTTGCTTTCATTCTTTACGATCAATTTTAATCACTCTGTGATGTGTTTGATCTTTGCCAAGAACGTGTATACGTTGCACATTGGTTTGGTAGGCCCTAAACGCATAGACTTCTACACATTTAGGATACATGCATCCGATTTCAGCCAAACCTCCTTAGTCGCCTCTTACGACATGCGTGGCAGGTAACAGTGATTCTATTCTTTACACCCCAAATCTGGGCCCCGGTAACCACTCGGGCGACATTAAACATGTTTTAGTTTGTTCAATCATTTATAAGTTCATATTTTTCTTCTGTTAGAGCAAACATGGCGCTTCTAATTTTGCATACCTCTGATTAATTAGCTATGTATTATTTCATAAAATGTTACATACTTTCGTACCAATAACTAAAAAGAAAACTATGAAATGGAACTGATAAGAAAATAAAGATCAGAATACTAAAAACATGCATATTCCCAGTGGCAACGTATGAGTGTGAATCATGGGCATACGGCAGTGGAAAAACGTATATGTGCTTTTGAATATAACTGTTACGGAAGAGTCCTTCGTATATCATAGACACAGAAGAAAATAAATATATCTATCCAGAAAGAACTCAAAATCAAAGAAAATTGGCTGATGCTAAAAATAAAAAAGAGAAAATTGAGGTATTTTGGATATAAAAAGACATAAAGGCTGGAGAAGACCATCATGGAAGGAGGCATACAGTCAAATAGAAGAAGAGGAAGATCACGAAAAAGATGGATTCAGGATGTAACTGATGGGTTAAACATGATTGCTGCAGAGGCAGGGCATCTGGCCTACGAGAGAGAAATTCTGGAGGATTGTTGGGGTGGCAAAGTTCTGCTCAGGACAATCTATTGCATGATGACATACCTTCGACTACCTTTCGTTCTATCTTGTACCCACTTTTCACCTATCTTGTATCTAACTATTTATTTCTGTATATCCTGTTACAAATATCAATAAGATTTCACAAGTTTACTCTCTTAATCATCGTTATTAATAGATTGTTAGCCATTATAAACGTACTATAGAAAATATGACGTCTCTTATAAACTATGTATACTCGATACGCAGTTTATTCATTTTAAACTTGTTTCTTTTGTAATTTTCTGTCAATTTTAAAAAGATTTACTTGACGGTAAGAAAATTAAAGTTCGCGCTAGTACATCGTTCCTATGATGCGAACTGAAACCATAAAGAAACTTTGCATGAGAAGGACAAAAGAGAACACTGCCACAGAGTAACGAAGCTTTAGAAAATAAATAAACTTAAATGTAAATGGAGTTGTAATGACAAGCAAACAGGTATCAGTTATGGCAGCAATTCTACCGGGAATTATAAGATTCTCGTGAAGTTTGCTGAACATATTTGAGAACTTGAAATACGAACTCAGGTACGGTAGTTCAAAACAAGGTTTATTGAGTCTGTGAACTGGTACGCAGTGGATGACAAGAAGTGAAAGAAGTCGTGCGGACTAAATAAAAAATATATGAAAGCAGAGACAAATAAAAGTTGATAAATTGTTTGCATAAAAGGTAACGAAATGTTAATAAAGTAGAAAAATAGATAAATCGTTGACACTGTCAATAAAATATTTGATATGAACATATATTTCATCTCAATTAGTGAATACAAAATACGAGTAATAAAAAAAATCACACATAACAGCGAACTAAGGTTATGTTAGTCTGACATACGAGATTTTATTGTGGTATTACATTTTACTCAATATTTTGGCGCTAAATAAACAATGAAAATGTAAAATATTTTCTGAAATTGTATTGAATTAGATTTAGTTTAATGTCCGGGGAAATAGGAGTACATCTATCTTTCTATAACTAAATTTATTTCTGTTCGAAGTTGTCTTTGTGGGTACCATCAAACAATATCCATCTCATCTTTCTTTACTTTTCTCCAATTCTGTTGTGTCTCACTGCGTCAGGTCAAGAAGAGATTTCTAAAACGGGGCTTTGTGTGCGCTTCGTAGATAGTGTCTTTCGTCGCCTCTGTTATCTCCGAGATCGATATTTTGCGTGGCCAGCCTTTTGTTTTGTACCCATGGTATCGGATCATTGCTTTGAGGGTGCACTGTTTGTTGGTAATCTGCTTATGTGGCCAATTATTTAATTTGTTGTTTCTTGATGAAGTTTAGTACTGATGTTGTACCCACTTTTTCTTGATATACAATTAGCTGTTCTTTATCAGATCTGTTTCTTCCATAAAATATTTTAAATATATACTATATACTTTATTATTAAAATAACACATTGCATATATATATATATATATATAATATATAATATATTATTGCTGTCGATAATGTGTGTTCTGAGTCAGGCTCTGCATTCAGCTGGTTTGGGATCGGCTAGCCTCTCCTAGGAGGGGTAAAACGTGAAAATTAGTAGCCTGCTGATGACTCTCTAAATACACAAATCAACCAAACCTCCCAATAGGATATATATATATGATATTGTTGTGCAATGACATATCGTCTCGACCTTTCAGTTATAAACTGTACAAATGAACTGCATTGAACAGTTGCATATCTTAAGACCACTTAGCACTTAGCACACCCGTTACACAATAAATGGGAAAACTGCAGAGATAAAAAGACACACAATCGTAGCTAGGCTGAGAAGAGATCATGCAACGGAAGTGTGCCATCCAGGACATAGACCACGCAAAATGTTGGATACATATATCCTTTGAACACAGCCATTTTTTAGTTGTAATGACCATTGGCGGCTCGTGATCATTTTTGTTGATGGGCCAGACAAATGTTTTCGGAAAAATCATGGTTTTGGGTTGTTATATTTTAATTAATAAAATAATAAATACACGTTACACATTATTTTTGGTGGGGCCCGGCCCCACTGGCCCTTAATGACGAACCGCCACTGGTAATGACCCAAGTAAACAGACGAAGTGATGCTCGTCCCTCACGGGTGATGATGACCACACACATTTTCATCCAAGGGAATGTAATTGTGTTATGTTTGTCTGTGTGTGCGTAGATGACTAGTGAGCCCGATGCGAGCTTGAAATATTCTTGTACAATGTGGGCAAGGTAAACAGAGCAAGTAGAGATCCAATGAATACAATAGTCAACGCAGTAGTCAAAGAGTTAATAAAGGACTACACATCGGAGCAGATTCTATCGTCTGCACTGATGGTTCCGTGATTCGGCAAAGTCAAAGTGCATTAGCCTTTACGGCCAGAACTAAAGAAGGTAATCAAACGGCACATACGTAGAAGGTCATTAAAGAGGCAAGTGGCACATACGTAGAAGGTCATGGCAAGTGGCACATACGTAGAAGGTCATTAAAGAGGCAAGTGGCACATACGTAGAAGGTCATTAAAGAGGCAAGTGGCACATACGTAGAAGGTCATGGCAAGTGGCACATACGTAGAAGGTCATTAAAGAGGCAAGTGGCACATACGTAACGACTACCAGCAGCATAACCATGAAAGTCATAGCGGTGACAAAGTCTCTGGAGTAGATACAGACGCAAAAGTTCACGAATGCATGCGTGCTCAGAGACTAAGTGCGCATGATATAGAAGTTCAATACCGGTTATGTGTGAAGGCAATGGGTATAACTAATAAAAACTATGCGACATTTTATACATTTATTTTTCATGTTTGTCTAAAATCATTCCATTATAGGGTTAAGGATACCGAGAAAGCGGATGCACTGACAACAAAGTTATTCACTGCTTCCTTGTTTCTGCTGTCCCCTGTGCTATTATATGTCATTTGTATTATTCATTATGTGTTTCTGTATTGTTCTTGAAGAAGAGTTATAGTTGATACGTTGGATTTTTGTTTGTTTTATTATTTTATTATTCATTTTTGCTTGCTTATGTCCTACAATACATACGTGTCTTTGTCATGAAACACCAATTTATTAAGTATCACTACAGTCTCTTTCGGTTTTCTCCAGATCTGATTCTCTCTCTCTCTTCTCTCTCTCTCTCTCTCTCTCTCTCTCTCTCTCTTCTCTATCTCGAGATCGTTCTTCACGGCCAATTTTTCATTTTATTGTGATGTATAATTGGTCCACTGACAAGAACAGGGTGATCTACGTCGGGTCGATTTGCGCCCTTGGTGACTAGATCCGCCCGTCCGGTTTCAGCCAGCTTTTGATTTACTAGAGTGAACTTTCCTAGGGTGCGATCATTTCTGCCAACTATGTCGGCCCGGATCTTCGCCATTTCGATCAGCTTTGCCGTATATTTGGGCTTTGTGATCTACGCCAAGACAGTGAGTTACGCTGTTATGCCCTTTCTGACTATTAGGTCGTTCCGGATTATAAACATGTCTGGGGCTTATAAGCTTGTCCTCGGACGGCGCCTTACTCGTATAAAACACCGTGTAAAGTATCGGCCTTCGCCAATGTTCGGACCCGGATAGCCTGTCAGTTCTTTACATTGTCGACCTTACTTTACCGTTCACTTTTGAGTTTATTCCGGAGTAGGAACATTCTCAGCCTTTTCTAGACGAGCGTTGGTGCGTGGCAATTTGCAGTTAGCCTCGGAAGACACCGGCCTGGGACCAAGAATAAATAATGTAGAGGGGCGTTTCAATCGGCGCTAGCAGCGCAACTGATGATTTTGCGCTCGCCACCATCACCCGCCCCTGTTCTTCCGGGGATGTTAGTGGTGACTGCAATTGAACCTTGCCCGGTTGCCTCAAGGCTAGCAGCTACGTTAGGCATCACCCACCTTAGTTCTTCCGGGGATGTTATCGCAACAGTACCTTGCTCGGTTTTCCCTGGGAGGGTAGTTTCGTTATGCACTAAAACGCAACTTTTTGTTTTGCGCTCGACAAACCATGCCCAGTACATGTATCTGCACTAGGCCACCGGTGCGGAGACAGTGCAATCTTCCTCGTACCGACACGAGGGTAGACTTTTCTCCGTTGCGCATCTGACTTATTTATTCTTGCCTCCGAGCTGGCAATGTTTGCCCCTCCTCAGAGCTTCTAGTTTTGCCCTATGTGGGCACTCGTTTCGTTACTGGATGCACCTGTCATCCTCTCATATTTACTAGTCTCCATATCGGCAAAGAAACTTGTAGTTTGTGGTGGGACCGTTGAATTACACGTCGAGTTTGTGTATGGAGTCTCCTGCTCCGGGGATAGCGATTTGTTTTCGACCCTTACTCGGGGAGTGAGGCTTATGTCAGAGACGTTTCACTGTTTTATTTTTGTTCGGAACTTGGGCAATATTTTGTTGGACATCGGCCAGGAGACTCGTGCATTTTGTTCGTATGGACCTGCATTGCTTTTTCGTACTTGCACCACTACCACTAGTTCTCCCGATCCCTGCCCCCATTAGCCAGACCGGAACCAAAGTCTGTTTCCAGGGTCACCACGAGGAGGTAGGGACAGGGTCTTGATTAGTGCCTGCTCACTAATCCTGGCACACCACCTCATGCGCCTTTGACCCCAGATCTGATCTTATCCGTTCTGACCATATCAGATTTGTAGATTTCCGTACATTGCACTGACAAACAATGTTGCGATCAAGTATGGACCATTTTAAAACAAAAATGACATTATGTAATGCTCTAAGAGAAACAAGAAGCTCTGGGGATTTCAGCAAATCAGATCAAGTGTATTAAATATCTATCTGACTCCATTCCATAGAAAAGATTGATCGAGTTGCCCCGGACAGAACAGTATGGAAAAATTACTTGCACGTCCTATATAACGTTTACATCTATGTAATGTTCTTTGTAATGCCAGCGCAATACACTTGTTAACAAGCCCTGCTACAGAAGAAATAGTACTTGATAGGACAAGTTCGTGCGGTATATTTTCTCAATATGATGCAAGTTTTCGAAATGCCGCCCCTTAAATGTTTTTTCCTTAAAAGAACCTTCACTTGTAATTTTGATTTTGCTGTATAACGCCCCCATTTACGGTCCCGGCTGATGCGGTCGCCTCTCTGTATCATAGCACGACACGGCTCTGTGGTAGGAAGAATAAAATATACCCTGCTTAAAAGGTTTTAAATTGCATAAAAAAAGCAAACAGCTAAACAAAATGATGTCTCCACAATCATCGCTCACCCCATTGTTCCAGTACAATACATATTTAAATATGATGCTTAGATGAAAATAAAGGAACAATTTTCCATACATCTAGGTTTATTGGGTAATACGGTGCTAGGCCTGTATTTTAGTACCGTTGACATACAATGTGTTATGTAGTCAACATCATGTCAGCCGTCTTTACTTACAAGTGTAACTTTTTGGTACGCAACTGAGGCTGGGTGGAAGTGAGAACCGTTCGTTACTGTTGGAAAATTGTTCCACACCCACAGTGGAATTGAACCCGAACTATACTCCGAAGAAGCGTGTTCGCTAACAACTACAACGTGTCAATTTTATAGCTTATATATATTTGATGTCTCTCTGATATCTAGCAATGAATGTTGTTTTCTTGAATTCATTTATTTCAGACTTGTAGAATGTTGCTGTCTTGATCTCTTGAATTCTCATGTAAATAAAATGCAAAATAACATCTAAAATAGCATGTATAATATCATGCAAACGGTCATGCAAAATACTATGTAAAATATCATGTAAAATGTCATGAAAATATCATCTAAAGTATCATGTAAAATATGTAAAATGGCATGTAAAATATCAGTTAAAATGACATGAAATATCATGTAAAATACCATGAAAATATCATTTAAAATGACTTGAAATATGTAAAATATCATGTAAAATGTCATGTAAAATCTCATGCAAACTATCATGTAAAACATCATGTAGAATCTCATGCAAACTATCATGTAAAATATCATGTAAAATATCTTATAATATATGTAAAATACCGTGATCAACTACATTGCATGAACAGTATGGTTTTTATAATAGAGATGTGTATATTTCCTGTACCAAGACTCGTTTTTCTAGTTTACATCCAAATACCTCACCATTCTTTAACATCGTTCTTCCAAAAAAAATATTTTAAAATCTTTCTATTTGTCTGTTGGTCTTGTATATTTACCCAAAAGAAACCGCCCTTAAATTCCTAAAATCTGTTCAACAAATGTCCCGGATATATGAAGTGCACCTGTGTCAACATAGTGAATATTCTCAAAAACAGTTTCAATGTAGCAGAAATACAACATCACGACTTGTATTTTTAAATAAATTATAGGATACATTATAGTTTTATAAATCTTAAGTTTTGCTAAAGTAAAAGTATGTAATCATCATCATTTGCTTGCCGATTTGACAATATTATCAAGCGTTTCCGTCTGACTTTGTTCATAGTTCTGTGAATTCTGATGCTGTCAATTTTTGGTAACAACATTTTTTCAAGTATGCTAAATATTTGGAACGATCGTCATTTTCTTTAATAAATGTTTCACTTTTATGTTTTATCTTTGCAACGTCCGATTATGTCTGTCAAAAATGAAGCAATTTTATGATTTATTTTTGCAACGCCCAACCAGCTCTGTCAAAAATGAAACAATTTTATACTTTATCTTTGTAAACCCCGATCATATTTTGTCATAAATGTTGCAATTTTATGTTTTATCTTTGCGATCCACGATCATATTTTGTCTTAATATTGCAATTTCATGTTTTATCGTTGCGATCCACGATCATGTTTTGTCATAAATGTTGCAATTTTATGTTTTATCGTTGCGATCCACGATCATGTTTGTATCATAAATGTTGCAATTTTATGTTTCATCTTTGCGACCCTGCATCATATTTTGTCTTAATATTGCAATTTCATGTTTTATCGTTGCGATCCACGATCATGTTTTGTCATAAATGTTGCAATTTCATGTTTTATCGTTGCGATCCACGATCAGTGTTTATCAAAATTCAATTTCATGTTTTATCAGTTGCATCCACGATCATGTTTGTACTAATATTGCAATTTTTCAATGTGTTTAGCAGAGTTTTATCTAACATTATACCTGAAAATAATGACTACACAGTTCTGATGTCTACGGTGAGCTTCTCTGTGAGTTAGCTTCTGTTGGCGAATCACAAATACTTTGTAACAACAGTACATGGAATTGTTAATATTCTTCTGAAAATTATATTTTGGCTTTGTTAGAATTACACATTATCGATATGGCAGTAAAACTATGTAGCTATAGCGAAATACGTAAAAGTAAAGTAATGCAGTTTTACAAAATACAAAAACAATAACAATACACAGCAGCGTTTCGACCAAAAGGCTTTTATCAAGCACAGGATACAACAGGAGTGACGAATTCCAATTCTTTCACAGTACACAACATATAGTAAAAAAAAGGTAAAGGAACCCTTTCATACTCGTGGTATATAGGTCAATACAGTGTTAGGCCTGTATTTTTCATTGACCATCGACACACGATGGGTGATGTGGTCAGCATCACGCCGGCCGCCTTTACTTTCCCAGAGCATGTCTGGTACCCAGTTGAGGCTGGGTCGACCTTGAAACCGTCGCGGTTGGGAAAAATTCCACGCGCATTGCGGGAGCTGAACCCAGACCATTGGCTCCTTTGCGAAGCGAGTTCACTAACAACTACGCTCAGCGGCTCTACACAACATATAGACTATAACAAAAACATCCTAACGGTTCTAGAACATAAAACTTACGCACACACATACACATACATATACATATAATGTATGCCTGTGTGTACGTCTAAATGCGTCTTCTACATCTTTTGGGTTTTTAAAAAACAGATTATGATGCAGCATTGTTGCTGTCTGTCATGTTTTAATTAATACTTTTCTATATTACCTGAAACTTTCATTAACTCTCAGAGTACGGCAAGTCACCCTTTTGAACTGTGCTGTCAGTACCAAATATTCGACAAAACACCTTCACAGACCACAACACAAATTATGAACAAAATTAGCCGCAATATATCTTTGACTCATCCTTATAGGTTGCAGTGTTTCTATTCTTTGTTCCACTTTTGAGCCTCGGCAACATAGGCGTATTCTTTATATAAATATATGTGAGATCATTATCATAGGCGTCATCTCGTTCTGAGATACCTGAACAGATCTGCTACTTAAGGTAATCTTGTAAGTGTTACAACTAACAGTTGGTGAAGACAGTATAACATCTTCAAGACGAGTCTACAAATAGGGCCAAGTAAACGAGATGTAGATATTTGAGAAAGTTTTTATCGGAAAAGTGACACTATTTGAGGTTTACTTTACTAGGAAAGATTCATCTCAACATGAAATTGAGGGTGTCTGCAGTGTTTGATATAGAGTTGTACAAGTAAGATGTAATTGAATAGAGCAATGGCTGTGTTATTTAAAAATACTATCACCCCCTCACGACTTACACATCATTTCATTCCTTTACCCTCTCAAGACCCCACACCAGGATGTTGAGTTATCCAAGACAATTGAACAAAGCAGGATGCTGGTCAAGGACTTCGAAATAATAATATAGTGAATTGTTAACCCTTCATATGTATAAAACCTTATGTGATATTTGAATGCATTAGATTTGGTTTTTTGTTTGGTAGTAAAAAAAAAACCGATTAACACATTGTTGTGGTATATATCTATGTGCTTGTTATTGTACTTTTCATATCGCTAATGTCTTCTTCTTCTTCTTCTTTGAACACGCCATATCGATCACTTGTTAACCACTCTGTGTGATTTGTATGTGATCTGAGCCTAATAGCGATTGTACGTTGTGCAAGTTATGCGACTACAAGTAGGCCAGCACATCCGATGTCTGCGATGCTTTTTATTTATTAGGGTAACCTCCCTAGGTCCTACATCAGACGCCTCTTACGACATGCCTTGCAGGTCGCAGTGGTACTATTCTTTGCTTCCTTGCGGCCCCGGCACCACACGAGCGATATCCCTACTTTAAATTGGTAGGTGCATATTTGATTACTATTGTACTTTTGACATATTTACTTTGAAATTATTGACACATATTTGCTGACTATTGGACGGTGAATGCTCTTCTAATTTGAAATGTGAGTAAAGGTGAATAAGATGAAAGAAGCCAGGTTCAGATTGCAGCTGTTGACAAAAGCTCTACTCAACATCCAAGTTGGGTCTTTAGTAACAAGGTGCTTCACCCAAGTATGACTAAGCGAGCATGAGGCTGAAAAAGGAAGGAAAGGTAAGAGATTAATATACGGTGGTGACAAATAAATCGCGGAAAAAATGTACAGGTAGAAAATCTTCTTTGTATGTTCAAGAAATGTAATAACCATCGTTTATAGGATGAGAAAAGAAGAAGAAGAAGCAGAAAGTTTCCATTCTTTAATCATTATCATTAGTAAGTTTAGAGATACACAAGTTATTGCATGATACATGTATCACAGTATTATATGTGTTTTATTAATGTTAGTTAAGCAGAACTTTAGATTGAACTTAATCAAATGTTACAGTTTATTTAACACAAGCAAAGTTGGTATAATATATTATTAGTGTGCTGAATTCAGTAAACAACACGTACGGGTTTATTTCCGGCACATTAAGTTTTCCAACTACCCAGATTAATACGAATATCCGGAACTTATTTTGAGTGGAATACACTTTTACAATCGTTGCCGTTGCTACAATATTAATGTTCAGAAGCGATCAAATTCGCTTCCCAATTGAGAAAATTATGATAATTATTCCAGATGGTTGATTTGTAATTGAATGTTATGGAAATGTAGCACCAACCGTTACATCTGAACTGTTAGTCAGCAAATCAAGCTCACTGACTCTGTGCTTTGTCGACGGGAGGCTTAAAGAGAAAACGATTCAAATATCATTCTTGACATGCATTTGAATCAAAGAGAAGAATGTTAGTAGGGGAAATAGTTAAATAGGTAGAATTGCGAGACATTTACTACATACTTCCGCTAGGATTTTTAGAAGAAGACTATTAAAGAGAGTCTCTTAGCATGTAGATATGTTAACCCTTAGACTACATTCTTAACGCATGTTTCAAGTAGAATATGACTAACAGAGAAAGTGAGTTGACAGCTAGCAATATTAAATCAAATAGAAGGATGCTAGGAGAAAGAGTGACTAGATAGGTAGTATGTTAACAGGACATAGTGGTAACAACGCTGATGTAAGCCAACGAGACATGGACAGTGTATAGCAAACAAGCAATAAAACTAAACCACTTCCACATAAGTTGTATACGCAGACTATTAAAATAAACTGGAATGACAAAGTCCAGATACCGAGGTCCTCATAAGAGCCAAGATCCCAAGCGCCAACACTCTGTCGCAGAATGCCCAAGATAGATTGGTTCAAATGCTTGATAAACTCATCCCAAACAGTTGATGTATGGCCAAGCCTGAAGGGGCAGACGATAAGTTTGTGGACAGAAAAAACGCTTTAAAGATACTCTTAAAATATCTCTAAAATCCTTCAATATAGAAACAAAGTGCTGGGAATCCCTTTTCACGATCACCATCTGTGGCGTTGTAGCATCACATGAGGAGCTAGCATAGCTGAGAATTGTTGTGCTGTTGAGGCGCACATAAAGCGAGCTGAAAACAAGACAAAACATACAAAATCCACATATCTAATGTCGATCGTGTATGCCCCACCTGTGGTAGTCAATTATGTTCGAAGATCGGACTCTATAATCACCTCCACACACACCAGAGAGATGCAGAAGCACTGGTCTCTCTCTCTCTCTTTCGTTCATTCTTCACGGCCAATTTCATCATTCTTTTGTGATGTATAATTGGTCCACTGGCAAGAACGGAGTGATCTACGTCGGGTCGATTGTGCGCCCATGGTGACTAGGCCCGCCCGTCCGATTTCAGCCAGCTTTTGATTTACTAGGTGAACTTTCCTAGGGTACGATCCTTTCTGTCGACTAAGTCGGCCCGGATCTACGCCTTTTTCGATCAGCTTTGCCGTATATTTGGGCTTTGTGATCTACGCCAAAACAGTGAGTTACGCTGTTATGCCCTTTCTGACTGTGAGGTCGTTCCGGATTAGAAACAATTCTCGGGGCTTATAAGCTTGTCCTCGGACGGAGTCTTACTCATATAAGACACCGTGTAAAGTATCGGCCTTCACCAATTTTCGGACCAGGACAGCCTGACAGATCTTTATATTGTCGACCTTACTTTACCGTTCAGTTTTGAGTTTGATCCGGAGTAGGAGCATTCTCAGCCTTTTCTAGATCGCGTTGGTACGTGTCAATTTGCAATTAGCCTCGGAATACAACGGCCTGGTGCCAGGCACAGACAATGTAGAGGGTCGTTTCAATCGGCGCTAGCAGCGCAGCTGAGGATTTTGCGCTCGTCACCATCACCCGCCCCAGTTCTTCCGGGGATGTTAGTTGTGACTTCAATAGTACCTTGTCCGGTTGTCCCAAGGCTAGCAGTTCCGTTAGGCACCACCCACCTGAGTTCTTCCGGGGATGTTAATTGTTATCTCAACAGTACCTTGCATGGTCTTCCCAGGGAGGGTGGGGGAGTAGTTTCGTTATGCACTAGAACGCAACTTGTTGTTTTGAGCTCGGCAAACCATAAAAGGAAAAAGGAACCCTTTCATACCTCGTGGTATATAGGTCAATACAGTGTTAGGCCTGTATTTTTCATTGACCGTCGACACACGATGGGTGATGTGGTCAGCATCACGCCGGCCGCCTTTACTTTCCCAGAGCATCTCTGGTACCCAGTTGAGGCTGGGTCGACCTGAGAGCCGTCGAGGTCGGAAAAATTCCCCTCGCATTGCGGGAGCTGAACCAGACCACCAGCCTTGAGAAGCGAGTCATGCCCAGTACATATATCTGCACCAGGCCACCGATACGGAGTCAGCTGAGATCTTTCCCCGTACCGACACGAAGGTAGACTTTTATTCGTTACGGATCTGACATTTATTTTTGCCAACGAGCTGGCAATGTTTGCCCTTTCCTCAGGGCTTCTAGCTTCGTCCAGCGCGGACACATGTTTCTTCACTAGATGCGCCTCTCTTCCTTTCATATTCAGAAGTCTCCCCATCGACAGAGAAAGTGGTGATTTGTGGAGGGACCTTTGGCTTATACCTCGAGCACGTGTATGAAGTCTCTTGCTCCGGAGATTACGATTTGCGTTCTTGCCCTGGTGCCTACCTCACCATGTCCGTCAATTCCCTCTGAGCTGTCAGGCTTTTCCTTCGATCGGAGAGTCGAACATTGATAGTCACTCTGGGAGTTCGCTCGTCTATGTTGTGAGCGGATCCCATCAAGCATGTCTACCTTTACATCTCTACTTGCACCAAAGTAGCTCTCCCCGATCCCTGCCCCCTTAGCCAGACCAGAACCTGAGTCTGTTTCCAGGGTCACCCAGTGGAGGTTGGGGGCAGGGTCTTGGTTAGCGCGCCCCCTCGCTAACCCTTGCTCATGTTACCACAATGCCCATAAGCTTTTGACCCCGAAGCACTGGTCTGAGACAGTTGTCATCACCGCTTGCATGAATAGCTATTATTATTTGCAATGTTAACGGTGTAAATTTGCACATGATTCAAAGAGGATAATCCTAGCAGAGAAAGTGACTTGATATGAAGCAATATTAATTAACACAGAGAAATTACGTACGAATGATTCAAGCTATGATAAAGATAACAAGATATAATAACTTTCGTTCTGAAGATATAACAAATTTACAAAACAAGAACTCCAGAAGGCATTAGAAGTACTACAAATATTCTAAACGAGATTGAATAGAAATAACTACAGTTCACAAAGGCAAGAGACATCATTTTGTTACATCTAATGTAAGTTAAAGTTTCAATGTTGAATATTTGCAATACACTGTGTACAATACATAAATTGCATGTCCGTCTTAGTTTAGGAATGAGACCCGCGGTTTTTAACCTTTTCTTCTATTATTCTCTTATGGTCGTCCTGCCATGACTTGGATGCCGTTTAAAATAGCTTAGCGACATACAAGATTCTTTCTATTCATTCTAAGTCAATTTTCTAAAATTCTTAGATACGCAATATTGACATACACTTTCATGATCAGAAGAGATTGAGACGAGAAGAATGTACAGAACTATTTACACAACTATACTCGAGTAATCAGCTGTATGCTATTTTCAGACTTTTTTTTATCAATCTTTTATGTTTAATTTTGGAATTTGTTGTTTACTTTTCTTAGTATTTATGAGAATATTCTTCATTTATTCAATTCTTGGCAAACGAAGTGATGGAATGCTAATTGAGTGTGTCCTGTTGTGACACAAATTCTTGTTTCTGCAGTATCTCTATCACTAAGTGGTTAAGCAGCTGTCTTGCGTTTCTGGGTTCTTTTATATGGAGCATTAGAAAGATAAGGAAATTAAACATAAATTTTAATTGCAGCATGTGATGAAATGTTATTTTAGCATGGCTAATAGAAACTGCGGTGGCGTCTGTGGCTTAAGGGATAGTGACTCGGTCTATTAACTCCGACGTTCTGAGTTCGAATCACGCTGCGGACAGTTTGGTTGCAAATTGTTTCGTGTGGATTTTTACAAAGGACGATGGCACCACCCGTCCAGAAAGCAATGGTAAACTACTGAACGTAATAATGTCTAGAAAAGTCATAAACAGCGTTAAAAAGCTGGAGGGATTCGCAAATCCTGTAAAGGATATGCAATAACTTTAACTTTTAAAATAAATTGCAGCATGTGATGAAATGTTATTTTAGCATGACTAATAGAAATTATAGCATGTGACGAAATGTTATTTTAGCATGACTAATAGAAAGTGTAGCATGTGATAAAATGTTATTTTAGCATGATTAATAGAACTGCAACATGTGATGAAATGTTATTTTAGCATGACAATAGAAGTTGTAGTACAAAGATCATGAAACTGATTGATGTGTTATTCACATGACTAATATAAATTGTAAAGGGATTTCCAACAATCCTTGAAATAACATTCGACATCAATTATCGGCTGTTTCAATTATCTGTTATATTGCTTTTAATTATATCATGTCAGATTTAGTTGTAATCCACATGGAGGAACTTTGTTTCCTGCTCGTAAAGTTGTCTTTTTCTTGCCTGTTTGCAATCACCCGTTCATTGTAGACTAATTATCAGCAGATTGTCAGGCTTAATTTCATTTACAAATGTTGGACGCAGCCTTCGTTCACGAATGCAGTTATTTCCAGAGACCTAGATTGTTTCCGGACTACGAGTTCGTGCTTGCAAATCTCGGCAGGTGGGTGCCATTTCTGCGGAGAGACAGCCATATGGTAAACCGTCAATGAAATCAATCCTTCGCTTAACCTTTAAACCCTTAAACAAATGTTAAGCACATTCAAAACATGTTGTTCATCACAACATAACATAAGTTTATCCAAAATATCATAAGACAATATTTAGTATAACATACTAACCCATAACAGATATTACATTTTATTATTATATTCTCGTGTACAGTTATACGATATATTTTTTTCCTATCCAGAAGCACTTGAGCTTTCAGCTCTTCGACTCGGCGCCATGGACATCGTAACCTTACGGTTCGGTACCACGAACACTGTACATCTGGAGGGCCTGTGGCTTTTCTGCCATCCCGCGGAATTGAACCCACTCACAAGGGCTTGTAACCCGTCGTCCAACGCGCTACGAATACGCTGGGCAGGCGGGCGATTATACGATACACATGGTCTGTAATCAAGTTCTTCAAACCGCTCTATCCTGGGCAACTAGTTTAATCTTGTATATCAAAAGGAGCCCGATATTCTTGCTTCTCTCATTTCAATTGTTTCAGGGTTTTCTTTCTTTCTTGATAAAATATAAACAAAATCCCACAAAACAACTAAAGGCTTGTAGATCTGATTAATTAGAGCAAAGATTTTGACATATTTCTTCTTCTTCTTCTTCAGCGATCTCTGGTCATGCGCTTAATTTACTGTGGACCACAACTGGACAGAGCTTCAGGTCTGTCAGGTTTTCCCCCAAAGCTTAGTTTTCAGGTGGACTGGGTGTGGCCACATGTTCTTCTTAGCTCCCCCAGGAGAGGACAGTCTTGCAGGACATGCCCTCAACAATGAAAGACTAATTACGTGTCTACAAGAAATAGACTTGAGTGAAAATGACTAATCATAAATCTATACCGGAGAAAAAACAGAAACAAAAGAAAACTGAAAATAGATATAAACTTCATGAATTGACATAAAAAGTATTGAAACAAGGATGTATCCTGTTAACTAGTCTATGTAACATTTACACTTACACCATCTTCAAACAAAACGTAGGATGACTAGGTTAAAAAATCAATGTTTTAAAAGTGACGGTAAACTAAATTCCTTTCACTTCGCAATTTATTTTACATCAAGAAGCAATGTATACTGATTTAGCTGGTATACTAGCTTTGCGTCATCTTAAAAATTTATATAAGCTTTTAAATGGGCTTAGTAGGTTAAGGGGGTTAATATATTTAGATGACACAGTTTGGGTAGCCGAGAATGAGCAAGCAGTGCATACAAGAACTAGTAGACCAACTAGATATATCTAGCAAGGGATATAGATCAGACATCGACAACCATAAAATGAATGTTGATGTAAGCAATAAAGCAAGGGGATTCCCTAGGTCAGTTTTTTTTAAAATCTTCTTGTGGGGAGTAAACCCGACAAAAATCTCGGTGGAGGTCTGGACCCAGACTTGTGATATGAGTGAATTTACCCTGATATCCAAGAACCAGACTCCCAGCTATGTGCAAATAGCCCCCACTGCCTCGTGGGAGCCTTGGGAGAAGCAAAGGCTTTGGGAGTAAACCCACACAGAAAATCCGGAGTGGAACCACTAAGGCGGAAAGGTATCATGTAATGCCCTACCGGCAGCTCTTGCAGCCAAACTGATACCAGACGTCGTGCTTGCACTCCTCTGGATTCTATCAGCGAGGTCGAGAGGGGTAATTGACGCTTGGGAAATCAGCTACTCCTAAAATTTCCCAGGCATGCGTCAGGAGAAGTCACTAGATCATTTCAGCCAACAAGAAACGTGATTCAGCGAAGAACATACTACGTGAAGCAAGACCTATTATATCCTTTGTTATGTTATGTTCAGCTACAGAAGCAGACTACCAACAGACAGTGCAGTTCAAAGGGCAATGCTACTCCAATAAAGTTGATACAAAGCAAAATGTCGCTCACGCAAAAGATGGCTTTAGAAATAACAAAGGCGGTGGAAACATTCTACTTTTTAATGCAACACAAAAGCCCGTTCTATAAATCGCTTCTTATTCTGACGTTGTAAGGAAAAACAGAATTAGCGAATTGAAAAAAAAGCAGAATGAAAATAAACAAACACAATATTTCAATGACATAAAAATAGGTGCCACCTTCACCAAAATCTTAAAGTTTTGAGGCATTGTTTGAGGAGTAGGTTGATGGACGGCGTACAAGAGAAAGACGAAGACAAAAGTAAGAGGTAAATATCTATTCAAAGTGAAATTATAACCTAGTAGAGTATACACCATCCAGACAAGAGACGGTTTAGAAAGTCCATTGTTGGGGAAACATTAAATGGGGAAACTGTACGAGGTGATCATCATTCCTATGTTGACATTTTTTCTTGTGACATAGTTTGTATATAAATCCGCCCCCTTTCCCCAGCGTGTTCTAGCGCGTTGGACGACGGTGACAAGTCCCCTGTGAGTGCGGTTCAATTCCACGGGCTGGCAGAAAAGTCACAGATTCTCCAGATTTACGATGTTCGTGGCACGGAACCGCAGGGTTACGATGTCCATGACACCGAGCCGAAGAGCTGAAAGCTCAAGCTCTTCTGGATCGAAACAAATAAAAACATAAATAAATATAACTCCGGATCTCATTAAGTTTAATTTTGTCTGATAACTTATTCTGCATGTTTTAATCCGAAACTTTTGGGGCATATTTACAAAATAAAGGGAGAAAATGCATATAATTTTGTTCGTTTATTATTAAAGTGATTACTTCCCATTGACCAAATCTTCTATAATAAAATATGTCATCAAAATTACGACATAACAGTTATGTCATTGTGTTTACGGTAGCCAGCTTGTATTTAATGGCTAATTTCTGTCTTTTCCATCTGTTAAAGTTGAAATAATGGTCTACCCAACATAATATAATAGTAGAAGTCTTCTTCTTCTTCTGTGTGTTCGTTCTTTACGACCAATTTTAATCACTCTCTGTGATTTGTTTGATCTTTGTCAAGAACGTGTATACGTTGCACATGGTTTGGTAGGCCTCTAAACGCATAGGAAAACGTACACGTTTAGGACTCGTGCATCAGATTTCAGAAAATATTGTAGTTAATCGCACGCAGTTAATGGATTGCTAGGTGATGTCCGACATTGAAAAATAAAACATTACCAAATCCAAGTTTGAACCGTGTTCTCATGACTGAAGTTCAGTGTTCTCAGCTTGTTGTACTGTGTAAAGTTGTCGTGGGCAAGACTAGACAATTGGTGCCGTAAGAAATAAAGATGTGTGGTTCAATTTCTGTGTTTGGTAAATTGTTTTTTCAGCGGAAACCCTTAAATTTTTTCTTTTTCTTCTTCTTCTTCACTTTTCAACTCTAGCGGGCACAGTCTTCAACAAATTTCTTCCAGCTCTTCCTCTCTCTTACCATCCCTTCCAATTCTTTCCATGTTTTACCTATCCTTTTAATATCAGCCTCCAGCTCTCTTCTCCAGGTCTGTCTAGGCCTTTCCTTACTCCTCTTTCCCTGCGGGTTCCAAACTAGTGCCTGTCTTGCAATGCTTCCGGTCGGTCTTCTCAATGTATATCCTATCCATAGCCAGCGTCTCTTTCTTAGCTTTTTTCTTCCTGTTATCTGCTTTGTTCTTTATCTGTTCCTCTTCGTAATCTGATCATACCATCTCAGTCCCTCTATTCTACGTTAACATCCATTTATGAAGGTAAATATTTTTCTGATGGTTTTCATTGTTCTTGTTTACTGTCTCTTTATTTGTATTGTTTCTCTTGTACCCAACCGAAGCCGTTACGACTATCCACAAATAAGTCCCATGTGAGGATTGGTAGTAAAGCTATTTTCAAAATAAAAGTACCCACTGACCCAAGTTGGTGCTTACTGAGACAACATGCCCAACACATCCAGTTCCTCCATTTTCATATTTAATGTTGCCATAATACACTGCTGCTGCCCGTCTGCCCAGCGCGTTCGTAGCGCGTTGGACTACGGGTGACAAGTTTCCTCTGAGTGTGGGCTCAACTCCACGGGCTGGCAGAAAAGTCACAGGTTCTCCAGATTCACGGTGTTGGAGGCACGAGGCGTCGAGGATTACGATGTCGACGGCACCGAGCCGAAGAGCTGAAAGCTCAAGTGCTTTTCGATAGGTTTAAAAAAATACACTGTTGCCGCTGTCGTGTTAAATCTGCTTCGTCTTCTTCACATAACATAATACACATAACTCGGTACTTTTCTATTCCAGTAGCATTTTCAGACTTCAGGGTATGAAGTCAATTCTCTTCAAATTTCTAATTTTGTGTACAAGAGGTAGAAGGGTCAATTCCTTTCCTCAAGTGTGGAACATCAAGTATGGGATTGATCTGAGATCCCTCTAGTGTCCGAATCGGTAGGGGAATGCTGACGTATTACGCTAATCCGACCCACAACTTCTTACTACTCGTACGTCACATCCATTCTATACTTGTCTACAACTTGTTATCTATCATCAATGGAAAGTAGACACCATCCGTACTTTAGGAAGTCAGGTCTATGATACACTTACCAAGATCTTACACTTCTCGTAGTGCATGCCGGACACAGATAAGACATGCTAATGAAGCTGAATCGATCAGATCTCCTCTGTAATATGTTCTGTTCAAGACGTGGAGATATACCGGCTTGGAAGGAATCAACACTTTTATCTTCAGTAGTTAGTGAGCGTCTGTAGCTTAAGAGGTAGTGAGCTCCATCACAACCCAAGCGTACCTGGTTCAAACTCAGCGGCGGACAAGTTTGGAAGCAAATTAGTTGCCTTGGAATTTTACAAACGATAAAAATAGACCTCACAGTTTAGAAAGCAAAGGCAATCTACTGAGCGTATAGGTGGTGCTTAGAAAATCGAAGACTGTTGCTGATGGCTAAGTCCTGTAAAGGATATGTCACGATTTTCATTTCAGTTCTTGATGTTGTGAGAAAGTTAGAGCAAAATTATCTCTATGGTAGAAAACTGTTCATCTTTTGACATTGCATCCAACGTCATTATAAGTCAAGCAGAACTCTAGAATTTAAATAAGGCTGTGGGAAATACACTAGCAGAAAGAGTCAACCTCAGTACAGAACACAATAAAAACCACAGTTACATGTATACAAATTCAAGATTAGAAATTAAATTCATTCATGTGTACATTTCAACGTACTAGACAGGTACATCAGTCTGCAGAATATATGCTTCAATACTGTTCCGAACGTTTTATTTCTAGGAAAACTCACCGAGTTAGTGAAACAACAGGGGAAAATAAATTATAACAGACCTCTACATGAGCTATAATATACAGTGAAGTTTATATAAGAGATCATCTTCACCATAATCAGGTGCCGTGCCAGCTGGCATAGGCGATTGTGGAGTTCCACAAATCTCTGTTTCTGGTGTTTACTATCATCTCAGATGTTGACGCTCTTCCGTGCGATGAAGTCAGGCTATCCAAAATTCTGTGTGTCGTCCTCTGTCTTGTCTACCCTCGATTTTACAGGTTGTCACTGAATGTGTTCTAAACCTCCCTTCCTCATCACACGTCCGAAAACTGTTGACTGCCTCTTTATTATATTAATGATAAGCTTACTCTGTGTCTTGACCTCGTTCAACCTCGTTCAACACCTCAACATTAGATATTCTAACAGTCCATGGGATTCTCATCATTCTTTTGTAAAAAAAAACCCATCTCTGTGGCCCTCAGAGATTGTTCGTTCTGTGTGTTTATACAAGAGATAATAATGATATAAAGACACATTTCAAGCGAACAAAATAAAGAAAGGAAGCAAAGAAGAAAGGAAAAAAGACCAGAAGATCTACCAACCTGGTGTCAAAAGTACACACTTGTTGACCTGACAGATAAAATTGTGCCAAATCGTAGTCCTTTGAGAATTAGAAACAAGGGCAAGAACCAAAAACAACATATCATGAAAACAGAATTTTCTCAAACTATTCACTTGTAATGCAATATTGTGGTCTTTCTTCCTCAATTGATTATTTCTCTGTAAACTTTCTTTATGTCCACTACAAATAACTTCCTTTCTCCTCTCACTTCTCAAACCATCCTTATTTCTGATCAGTGTCACCCTGCTACCAGTTCCCTACCACCCTTGTCACCAGAGTGTCTCATAATGAGATTATGTGAACTGAAGGCCGCCCATGTTAATTGAGAAGTGCAAGACTTGGCCGCTGTTCGATACTCGAGCAGGGCACACTGAGACACATAGAACATTGGAAAACAAAAACAAAACTGCTATGGTATGCCTCCTAATCATCTACATCTCCTATGGGATTGTCTGTCTGTCTGTCTGTCTCCATGTTTTTTTGTCTGTGCGTGCGTGAGTGTATTTTGGATGTGGTTTTACTCTTGTTTTGTGTTAATGGGAGTGCGTGTATATGTATGCTTGGTGGGATTGAACATGTATTTTTTGTCTGCGTCTGTGTGTTCTACTTGTTTGTATGTGTATATTATCGATATAAGAGAAGACTGCAGTAAAACTATGCAGCAATGGTGAAACACGTACAAACAAAGTACTGTAGTTTGACAACATACAAACAAAGTACTGTAGTTTGACAACATACAAACAAAGTACTGTAGTTTGACAACATACAAACAAAGTACTGTAGTTTGACAACATACAAACAAAGTACTGTAGTTTGACAACATACAAAAAAGTACTGTAGTTTGACAACATACAAACAAAGTACTGTAGTTTGACAACATACAAACAAAGTACTGTAGTTTGACAACATACAAACAAAGTACTGTAGTTTGACAACATACAAACAAAGTACTGTAGTTTGACAACATACAAACAAAGTACTGTAGTTTGACAACATACAAACAAAGTACTGTAGTTTGACAACATACAAAAACAATAACAGTACACAGCAATTATAAAATAGTGAAAGAAGTGAAATTCTTCGCACTTCTGTTGTATCCTTGGCTTGATAAAAGCCTTTTGGTCGAAACGTTGCTGTGTATTGATTTTGTATTTTGTAAAACTACAGTACTTTGTTATTATGTGTGTATTGGTTCATGTTTGTTTGTGAGTGTGTTTGTGTGTATGTCTCAATTGTTGCTCAGTATTTCTTTTGCCCGAGTGGTTACCGGGCCCAAATTTGGGGTGTAAAGAATAGAACCACTGTTGCCAGCCATGCATGTCGTAAGAGGCGACTAAGGAGGTTTTGGCTGAAATCGGATGCACGTGTCCTAAACGTGTAGAAGTCTATGCGTTTAGGGGCCTACCAAACCAATGTGCAACGTATACACCTTCTTGCAGAGATCAAACATATCACAAGAGTGATTGAAATTGGTCGAAGAATGAACGCAAAGAAGAAGAAGAAGTATTTCTTTGTTATGTCTGCACTTCGTAATATACCAATCAGTTCAGTTATCAGTTATATTAGGATTATCATCATAGTACTCCTGATTTATCCACAAGTACTCAGATCTCCGCATCAACACATCCAGCAGTGCCCAATACGCCAGTTCGATGTTGATTAGGCAACCTGTGTGCATATTTGGTATGTCTCTGTTTTCGGGTTGTATCAATATTGACATCCGTCTCTCTCAATCTGGTCAGCGACTGGGATTCACAACTCTGAAACACATCTGTTAGTAAAGACGCTCTCAAATGAGTTGGAAATGTTATTTTGGTTCGTTGCAGTTCTTTCTTATATCATAACCATGCCAGCCAATCTATCAGCTCGTTCATTACCTCTGACATATGCGTGAACTGGGATGAAAATAAAGGTAATTTCTCTGATCCTTTGCTCTGTACCAGTACCTCATTATGACAATCCCTCTGTGTGCATGGCTGTCACGTTAAGTGTGTCTGTATGTGTGAAACAATATGTGTTTGAGTAAATACACTGGTGCATTTTCTACTTACATAGATGTGCGCTTGTGTTTGTATGTGTGTACTTGTTTATCGCCATGCTCACAAATATAGCAAACACACATACATATACTAGTAACTATGCATATATATATATGTCTGTGTTTGCGTGTGATTGCGTACGCGTGTATGCGAGTGTGTGTTTCTAACCGTAGAATATTTTTATTACTGCTGTAGATTTTCATTAACACTGTTCATATGTTTTCATTTGTTTGTGAGTCTAGAGTAGATAATGTCATTTCTTCGAAGGCGTATGGTCCAGGGTTCAGTTCCATAGTGAGAATATTTTTTTTTCTCTAACGTAACCAACCACCAATAACAGCATAAAATAAAAAGAGACTGGGTACTAGAGCTAAAGGAAGACCAAGAAAAAGATGGATAGACAAAATCAAGACCACACTACATAAACACGGATATAACACAACAAGGGCGACTCATCTAACCCTAGAACGCAAATTAAAACTCCCATCCCTACGCTTAACGACAAGAGAGGACAGCCAACTACATCTTCCATCTGGGAATAGACAATAGACAACGACTCTCAGGCCGAAATAGTCTTAAATGGTTAACGGGGAAAAAGTAGGAAGTAAAGACGGCAAATGTAATGTTCACCAAGTCAGCCATCGTGTGTCCTTGGTCATAGAAAAATACCGTTTCAACAGTTTATTCACCACTATACCTCATGGTATGAAACTTGCTCCTTACATTTTTCCTGGTTCTTATCAAAACAATACTTTTCTTCAGGAGTTTAGCCTCATTGTCCATACTTATTTTTTGTAAATGTATTATCAACACAATTACTATCACGCTCGTGTGTTGCAGGGGCTCGCAAGGGGAGCAAATAATACTAACACTGCAACCTACAAGGCATGTCGTAAAAGCTGACTGATGTAGGGGAATAGGAAGCTACCTAGTAAATAAAAAGCGTTGCAGAAATTGAATGTGTTAGCCTACTTGTAGGCGCATAACTGTACAACGTACAAACGCTCTTAGGTTCAGATCACATAGAAATCACACAGAGTGGTTGAACAAGTGGTCTATGTGGAAAGTTCAAAGAAGAACAAGAAGAAGAAGACAATCACCATCATCACGTGTCTGTGCCAGTTGACTAAGGAGATCAGGAATTTTTATAAACGACTGTCCTGAAACTGAATTTCGGTTTCAATGTTGATATTTTCTTGCAATGCAATACAGTTAGACTTTGTAGAATTTCTCATTCTGTCTCCCTATTTATTGATTTTACATGTTACAACAATAAGCTAACTACTTTGTCGTGAGGAAGTTAGATTAGATTTAGTATTTACATTTGTTGTGTATTTATAGTTTTCATTGATAATGACCTTTAGGTCGAAATGTTGCTGTATATTGTTATTGTTTTTTGCATTTTATAAAACTACAGTACTTGGTTTTTTTTGTGATTCGCCATTGCTACATAGTTTTACAGTAGTCTTCCCTTATATCAATAATATGCTTTAAAAACCTCTTATAAATACATGGTCTATGAATTATTTTTGCGACTTTCTATAGAGTCTAACGACGAAGGGTTCTGGTAATCAATGCTCTGGTCTTTGCTGCAGGGCTCAGTCCCTCTCTCCCTAGAAATAGCAAGTCAATGCCAAAAGTGTTGTACGAAGCACGAACTTCGTAGCTCTGGCAACAATCCAAGTGGGTCTCTTTTTATAATGAACTCTTAGTTTTCAACGATACAGTATCGACATGAAAACTAAACTGTGGGTAAACTTGACTAACCTAAAGTATACTGCTAAGTCTGTGTTCCACATTGGATTAAGCGCAGAACCAGGACTCACCGAAGGTGAAGAAGAAAGAGTTTTTTTCTCGATCCAGAAGCTCTTGAGCTTTTCAGCTCTTCGAATCTATGTCATGGACATCGCAACCCTTGGTTCGATGCCAAGAACACCATAGATCTGGAGAGCCTGTGGCTTTTCTGCCAGCCAGTGGAATTGAACCGCACTCACAGGGAGCTTGTCACCGCTCATCCAACATGCTATAAACACTCTGGGCAGGCGGGCGAAGAAGAAGGATACTATCTAATGAGAAAGCAGTTGAAATTATGAACCATTAAATTTTGAAAATGTTAGAAAAACATTGTATTAGTATGATATGTACGAGTTGGGAATATAAAGTTGGATGCTGCTGTCACCTAATGACACTTTTAGAAAACACCAACTACATTTACCTACCATCTCACATAACTTTGTGGCTTACTTATTGACTTCCCTCGTAGTATGACACGAACTATTAATACTTCTTGTATAGTGTGTGTCGTCTTGACAAGCAATAAATACTAGCAGCCATATAATACAATATGAGTTCATATTCTTTCTCTTATTATTCGACTACTTGTTAAACCACTCTTTGTTATTCGTATGTGATCTGAGCCTAAGAGCGATTCTACATTATGCAAATTATGAACCTACAAGTAGACCAGAACATCCGATTTCTGCTATGCTTTTTATTTACTAGGTAGCGTTCCTATGTCCCTATCTCAGTCGGCTCTTCCGACATGCATTGTATGTCGCAGTGTTACTATTCTTTGCTCTCCTTGCAGGCCCGGCAACACACGAACGACACAAGTTAGGGACTAATACAAGTTCAGAGATTATAGTAGGAATACATTTACAACTGAAAGAACTGGTTTTCTGCACGGGAGACAAACACATCACAATATTGGAAAAGGATTCAGAGTTATCCATGAATAATTGAATAGTGTTCTACTCTGAACAATGTTAGATCTTCTCTGTCACCTACAGCTGGTGTGACCAGTTGAGTAAATCATGCAATGGTGCGGTATCAATATGTCATGTGTGCTACCGTTAAGCGTGACTTTCATTATTGATTTAGTACTAGTGTTGTTATAGAAATTTCATTCTAAAATTACACTGGGCATGTTAAAGCACTTTTATTATGAATCATGTAGAGTAAGTTCCTTAATATAAACGGACATTTGTCAACAACTACGTGATATTTTTTCAAACCAAGATTTCAGACCAACCAAGATCTTCTCTGTCTTCCATGATCTCTCCTTCCATTTATTTTGGCCGTTGTCACTAGATGCTATCAACTCCTCTCCTCATTACGTTTTTGAAGAAAATCAATTTTCTAGTTATTATTCATGTGATCCGGTCTATTTTTGAATATGTCTCATTTACATCCATATCTATTTCTTCTCGTTATCCGTTGACTTAAATATTCTTTTGTAAAATCACATCTCGGAGGCTTTCAGCGATCTTATTGACTGTTTGCTTATTGTCCATAATTTTCAGTCATACATAAGTATTGTTTCGATTTAGCACTGGAATATTCTTGACCACAGTGTCATTGATAGTGAAATCACGCACATTATGCTTTCATTTTGAATTCGGGAGAGGTGATGAAAAAAGAGAAATGTCTGATCAACCACTAGGAAACACTATTATAAGAAGGAAAAGATGGAGATATATTGTGCATACCTTAAGAAGATATGATCACAGAATACCAAAGCAGGCATTGAAGTGAGGGCAAATGGTCCAGAAAGAACAAATGTCATAGGAAACCATGAAACCAACTTTGCTGATAGAGGCAAGAAATATCGGACTCAATTCCATGGAAGAGATTAAGCCAATTGCCCAGAACAGAGCGGTATGGAGAAATTGCTTTCAGGCTTTATGTAACGTTTAACGATACTAGAGGAATATATATATTTTTCAGTTCATTTACATCGCCCGTGTAGTTCCGGGGACCGGAAGGAAAGCAAAGAATAATACCACTGTGATCTACAAGACATGTCGTGAGAGGCGAATGAAGTAGGACCTAATGAAGCTACCCTAGTAAATAAAAAGCATCGCAGAAATCGGATGTACTGTCCTACTTGTAGGCTCATAACAGGCACAACGTGCAATCGCTCTTAGACTCAGATGACATACAAATCACACAGAGTGGTTAACAAGTGATCGATATGGACCGTTCTCTCTCTCTCTCTCTCTGTCGATCCCCGCCTAGACCAATGAACCAAATTTTATCATGAATTGTACCGTTGTATTTAGGGACTCCGTCTCTCCGTACAGCTTCTCACGAAGCTCTGTGTTAACTGTCCATGTTTCGCTTCTATGGAACGTTCGAAGAAGATGATTTCATTTATATAAAAAGCTATAGTACATATGTAGTCAAATATGTTCTTGTCTTTATCGATACACTTTTATCTTTCAAGAGATATATATTCTTCAATATATGATAACATATTTCATTACATATAGTGCTGTACTTTGTCTCTTATCTATTCTCTCTTGCTGACCTTCAGTATGAACGATTACGATCTTTTTTGACCCAGGAATAAATGTGTCTGTAATTGCTGAGTACTGCTGCCAGATACCATTTTTCATGTGAAGAAATCAATACTGACCTTTTTAATTAATTAACGAGTCTGGTTGTGTGTAGTTAAATCGGGCATTGCTATACAACTGGCTTCAATCGACCCATCTATATTTCTAGTATATCCCATAAGTACTTAGCACATGTAGTGTGCTGTGAAAGAAGTGAAATTCGACACTTCAGTTGTATCCTTTGTTTGTTAAGGCCTTTGGGTCGAAACATTGCTATGTATTTATTGTTTTTGTATTTTGTAAAACTACAGTACTTTGTTTTCACGTGTTTCGCCGTTAGCATATTTCAGCAAGTTTAAACCTCAATAGCAGAGTGCTTAAATGTAAGCTTTGCGATCCTGATAAATGTTTGCTAAGTTCACAAAGTCACATGACCAAGTATCACTTTGTTTAGTCATTGAATGAGATTACGATCGAACATAACTAGACGTGCCAGCAGAAAATACAACGTAGGACAGAACGACCTTTAGACATGAAGTGTAACTGGCTTAAGTGACTTTTTGTAATTCATTGGACGAAAAAGCAGCTGCAGAACAAACGACGTTATTTACCAGAAATGTGGAGCTACAGATTACACTGACTCTCTCAGTGATATTTCTTATTTGTGAAACGCCAAATACATCTAGTGATAGCTGCTTTATGATCTAGCCATGAGTAAGGCGCCTGTGAGGTGCCGCGGCCCGACAGGGAACAAAGAATAGTACCACTGCGATTTACAAGTCATGTCGTAAGAAGCGATAGAGTAGGACGCTACCTAGGGATGCTACCTAGTAAATAAAAAGAATCGCCTAAATCGGATTTCTGGCCTACTTGTAGGAGCATAACTGGTACAGCGTACAATCGCTCTTAGGCTCAGAGCACATACAGATCACACAGAGTGATTAATAACTTGTCGATATGAAGCGTTCGAAGAAAAAGAAGAAGAAGCCATGGGTAGAAAATCCTCAGTAAACAAAGAACAAACTGTAAGTCTGACATCAGAAAATCCCTCAGTAAACAAAGAACAAACTGTATGTCTGCCATCAGAAAATCCCTCAGTAAACAAAGAACAAACTGTAAGTCTGCCATCAGAAAATCCCTCAGTAAACAAAGAACAAACTGTATGTCTGCCATCAGAAAATCCCTCAGTAAACAAAGAACAAACTGTATGTCTGCCATCAGAAAATCCCTCAGTAAACAAAGAACAAACTGTATGTCTGACATCAGAAAATCCCTCAGTAAACAAAGAACAAAATGTAAGTCTGACATCAGAAATTCCCTCAGTAAACAAAGAACAAACTGTATGTCTGACATCAGAAAATCCCTCAGTAAACAAAGAACAAACTGTATGTCTGACATCAGAAAATCCCTCAGTAAACAAAGAACAAACTGTAAGTCTGACATCAGAAAATCCCTCAGTAAACAAAGAACAAACTGTAAGTCTGACATCAGAAAATCCCTCAGTAAACAAAGAACAAACTGTAAGTCTGCCATCAGAAAATCCCTCAGTAAACAAAGAACAAACTGTAAGTCTGACATCAGAAAATCCCTCAGTAAATAAAGAACAAACTGTATGTCTGCCATCAGAAAATCCCTCAGTAAACAAAGAACAAACTGTATGTCTGACATCAGAAAATCCCTCTGTAAACAAAGAACAAACTGTAAGTCTGACATCAGAAAATCCCTCAGTAAACAAAGAACAAACTGAATGTCTGCTATCAGAAAATTCCTCAGTAAACAAAGAACAAACTGAATGTATGTCATCAGAAAATCCCTCAGTAAACAAAGAACAAACTGTATTTCTGCTATCAGAAAATTCCTCAGTAAACAAAGAACAAACTGTATGTCTGCCATCAGAAAATGAATAGAGCATAGACAAAATTAAAACACAAACTGACCTAATAAAGACGTAAACGCCCGAGTGGTTACTGGGGCTCAAATTTGGGGTGTAAGAATAGAACCACTGTTACCAGCCATGCATGTCGTAAGAGACGACTAAGGAGGTTTGGCTGAAATCGTATGCATGTGACCTAAACGTCTATGCGTATAGGGGCCTACCAAACCAATGTGCAACGTATACACGTTCTTGGCAAAGATGAAACATATCACAAAGAGTAATACCATAACATTGGTCGTAAAGAACGAACGCGAAGAAGAAGACGTTTGTAGGTTTATTTGATTGATAGATTGATATGCCCATCACCATTGCACTTTGGTGAGTAACCATATCTCCTCATATCTCTTTCTTACACAGGAAGATCTTAGCTGCAGTACACAAATTCAGTAGCACCGGCGAGGACCCTGATGTCATTTTTAAGATGGTGAAGATATTTTTGTAGGATTATTTAATTTTTAAATTTTTTTTTCTAATGAATTTTTCCCGGGCAGCGGCTTTCCTGCCTGCGTTTCTCGATTTTAAATGCCAAGGGTTTTTTTACGTGCTCAAATTGAACACAGAACCTACGTTTTATCGTTCTTCTTCGATAGGACTATGAACTCGATTTCACCTACACTGAGATCAGGAATCTCTGAAAAAATATCCAGATGGTTTCACGAGGAATCGAACCTGGTACTTTTGGCACGAGAGGCGAGCACCTAACCTCTAGGCCACATAGACCTCCTAGTGAATCAGTGCATAGAAGTATGTACATAGAAGTATGTACAGAGAAGTATGTACATAGAAGTATGTACATAGAAGTATATACATAGAAGTATGTACATAGAAGTATGTACATAGAAGTATATACATAGAAGTATGTACATAGAAGTATGTACATAGAAGTATGTACATAGAAGTATGTACAGAGAAGTATGTACATAGAAGTATGTACATAGAAGTATATACTAGAGAAGTATGTACAAGAAGTATGTACAAGAAGCATGTACAAGAAGCATGTACATAGAAGTATGTACATAGAAGTATGTACATAGAAGTATATACATAGAAGTATGTACATAGAAGTATGAACATAGAAGTATGAACATAGAAGTATATACATAGAAGTATATACATAGAAGTATGTACATAGAAGTATGTACATAGAAGTATATACATAGAAGTATATACATAGAAGTGTACATAAGTACATAGAAGTATATACATAGAAGTATGTACATGAAGTATTACATAGAAGTATATACATAGAAGTATATACATAGAAGTATATACATAGAAGTATGTACATAGAAGTATATACATAGAAGTATATACATAGAAGTATGTACATAGAAGTATATACATAGAAGTATGTACATAGAAGTATAGTAATAGAAGTATGTACATAGAAGTATGTACATAGAAGTATATACATAGAAGTATATAAACCTATTGTAATCACGTATTTCCTATTAATGCTTGACATATCAGCTACAGTTTTGTAGTAGTAAAGAAAATTGTAAGAATGTCCCATGAATAAGATAGATAGTGGCAAAAATGAACATGTAGAACATGACTTTGTTTTGAAGACAATCTTGATGATCGACCAAAACCATAGAAACTTAAAGTAAAACCTGAATGAAGAAGAGAGGAAGTAGAAGATGGGTGGACAAGGGAATTGATTGTACATGAAATTAACGACCGAACTGGAGTGAGCAAATCAAGCACAATGCAAATGTTCAAGCTGACCTGTTAGACGATCATGGTTGATTGATTGATTGATACATTGATTGAACCATCATCATTGCACTTAGGTAACTGACAATGTGTGCTTTGGAAAAAATGTTAAATATAGTGCATGAATTCAGTAGCATCGGTGATGGTCTCCGGTGTAGTTTTGGGGAGGTGTCAAATTGGAGAAATTAATATTAGTTTGTATGAATGATTTTTGTACTGGTATCGAGTTTTAGATTATTGTTATTGATTTTATTATGTCAAGTATTTTTTGCGTGCACATTTAAACACCATATCAACTCTTTATAATAGTGTTGCCCGTCTGCCCAGCGTGTTCGTAGCGCGTTGCACTACGGGTGACTATCCCTCTGTGTGCGGGTTCAATTCCGCGGGATGGCAGACAAATCCACAGATTCCCTAGATTTACGATGTCCATGGCACCGAGCCGAAGAGCTGAACAGCTTAAGTGCTTCTGGATCGAAAAAAATAATAAAATAAAATCATAGTGTTCGATATGACTAGAAGCTTGATCTTCTCTACATTCATTATCATCGTCAGATGCTGTACCAGGGATCATGTATCTCCAAGAATCTATGTTCCTGGTGTTTGCTATCATCTCAGATGTTGACGCTTTTCTGTGTCATGAAGTCAGGCTGTCGAAAATTTTCTTTCACTGTCTTCCTCTGTCTCGTCTACCTTCGATTTTACTGATTGTCACAATGTGTTCTAAGTCTCCCCTTCTGATTAAAATTTAAAAAAGTTAATTGTATATCCTTTACAGGACTTTGCGAATCAACCCCCTTAACGCTGTTTGGATTTTCTAGGAATTATTACGTTCAGTAGTTTGCCATTGCTTTCTGAACGGGTGGTGCCATCGTCCTTTGTAAAATCCACTCGAAACAATTTGCAACCAAAATGTCCGCAGCGTGATTCGAACTCAGAACGTCGGGACCGAGTCACTATCCCCTAGGCCACAGACGCTACACCCCCTTTCTGATTACATATCGGAAAAATAATGACTGCTTCTTTCTTATATTGATAAAAAGCTTTCTCTGTATCTTGACCTCATTCAACACCCCCCACATTCGTCCTTTTAACAATCCATGGGTTTTTTCATCATTCTTTTGTAAGACCACATCTTTTTGACCTCCAGAGATTTTTCGATCTGTTTGTTTACTGTCCGTGTCCCGAATCCTTATGTCAGTATTGACACTATGTAGCTCATTCTTGACATCAAGACCAGGTATTACCGGAAGATAGAATAAATGCTTTACATGGGATATAAACCTAATACTTATGAAACATGCTTCGTGTCTCAAACAACAATTCCATTCTTTATGTTCTTCTTCTTCTTTTGTCGTCACACTGCTACCGGGTTATTGTCCACTCTGTGGTTTCTGCTTTTGTCTTGCGCTGTTCTGAGGGCTTGGGTGATTGTTATTTTTGCTCTTTGACATGAAATCTGCTATGTCATCTAACCATCTTTTTCGTGGTCTTCCTCTCGTCTTCTTTCATGACAACACTCCATTCTAGTACATGTCACTTAGAAAGAAACAGATAAACAATTTCTGCTTCCAACACATCTTAAATAAAATAAAAAACACAAGACGCTCTGTGATGCTCAACTACAGCTCTAGAGGGAAACTGCCCATATTTTTTTATATTTTATTGGGAAATAGCATAGTGAAAAAAATTGAAACAATATCTAAACTAATCCAAGAATAAAATACAAAATAACTTCAATAACATTAAGGTAGTAATCTGTACATAAAACTAACAAATTTGTTATCGTCAACAATTGACATACAAAAGCAAACCTGTTCTTGTTAAAAAATCGATAACTTTTATAACTGAAATATTGTTATCTATATCAGTTATCTGTTATGCTATTGCTTCTAGGTACATATTCCTAATCAATATTGATTCTTTTTCTGTGCTTTTGTTCATGATTTTGTTATGACACAATGAAAAACAAGATACATCTCCTGTTATGTTTCCAGACGCTTTGCTCTCAAACAATTTCAAATGCATGAAAGCAATGTAGGTAAGCAATGTCTACTCAAATTTCAGAAACACACACACACACACAAACGCACAAATAATACAATTGAAATGTTAGATTAAGACTTGTACTGGGCCAGACCAAACACATACACATACACATTAAAAATATTACATTACACCTTGCACAAACGCACATACAAAACAATTTAAATGTAAAACTAGCACTGAATCATATCAAACATACCCACAAACACATTTAACACAATTACAATGTTAGATTGAAACTCGTACAAATACAAATACAATTTTACTTTGGTGTAACATGAAAAACAAAAGAAGACACTGGCACAAACAATCCATAGAAATGTGCCTGTAGATAAAGTGACTCAAGAAACAGATTGCACAGATGTCATCAAGAAACAACAAAAACAGATTAGAAACAGAAATCATGCCAGAATAGGTAATAAAATAAATGAGCATCTTGTTCGTCTATGTTAAGCTATGTGATCAGGTTAGATATTCAGTTAGAAATGTTATCACATTTTACGAGAAGAATATATATATATATATATAAGCATTATCTGCAACAAGTTCTTGTCAATCCCGATTAGAATTGCGAGTTATTCAGTACTACATAGAACCAATACTGACATACGGATGGGAGTCGTGGACAATAAACACAGAGATCGAAAAATCTCTAAGGGCCACATCAATATGGTTTTACAGAAGAATGATGAGAATCCCATGGACTGCTAAAATGACTAATGTTAGAGGTATTGAATGAGATTAAGACACGGAGAAAGCTTATCATCAATATAAGAAAGAGGCAGTCATCATTTTTCGGACATGTTATGAGGAGGGAAGGTTTAGAACACATTGTGAGAACCGGTAAAATCGAAGGTAGACGAGACAGAGGAAGACGGAGAGAGAAAATGTTGGATAGCCTGACCTCAGGGCACGGTAGAGCGTCAACATCTGGGTTGATAGCAAACACCAACGACAGAGATTTATGGAGATCCATGATCACTTACGCCAGCCGGCATGGCACCTGATGTTGATATATATATATATAACTTAAAGAGTTAACCCATTTTTAGGTTGAATAGATATACTTCTGTCTGCGTTTTTCCTTTGTAACATATGGTTTTGAGACATGGACCATTGACAAAGCGGCAGAGAAGATTATTAGTGTCTTTGAATGCAAATGCTACAGAAAATTACTTAGAATATCATGGACACAGAAACAAACAAATTCTTCTGTTCTGCAACAGCTTGATATTAAAGAGAGTTGGCTATTAAAGAACATAAACGAGGAAACTTAAATATTTCGGATACATCAAACGACATAAGTGCCTAGAGCAGATAATTTTGGAGGGAATGGTGCCTGGAAGAAGAATCAAAGGGAAACTTAGAAGATGATGGGTGCAAGATGTCATTAACGATCTGAGAATGACTGCTGCTGACACCGGTCATCTTGCATAGAATAGAGAGTTTTTCAGGACTTCTGTTATGTGATCTAATTTTGGAAAGTACAAGCTACTTGATGATGATGATGAAAATGATGATATATAATATCAAATCATCACATTTTTGAAGTGGAATATATTTATACTTAGAGCAATCATCATATTTTCCAAGTGGATACACTACGAAATGTTATCCCAATTTCTAAGTAGAAAATGCTATCAGGAATCATCGCATTTTCCAAACGATATATACTATATATTTTCACCAAATTTTCCATGTGAAATATAATATTTAACTTTATGAAAGGTAACTCAACGACCAGGCTTCATGTGATCACTGAACAATACATGTAGTAATGGCTAAGATATTACATACATATGGAATTTGATGTCAATACTTGATGGTTAAACAACTTGTGCGTTTAAAAATCAAATCAATCCACATAAACCATAAGCATATACACCATTCACATCGCAACATAATGGTTGCCAACCACTGATCACTTTGAATTTGTCCAATAAGATGCCATAAAGCATCACTTCACTGACAGAATTGTAGTTTTTCTACGAAACGCCAAAATGTATGTAAACAACTGACTTTTTTCGGTTCCTGGTAAGAAGAAAAACAAAAGAAGAAAGAGGAACAAGAAAAATAGGAAGTGGAAGAAGGGGAGAAAGGAGGAGGAACGAGATATGCAGGGAAGAATGGTCAAGTCGAAGTTTAAAACAAACTTTCATTGAAGGTTTGAACATGATATCAACAACTGCAGGGCACCAGACTTTTATAAATGAACGGAAAAGGGATATCGGTCTTAGAAATGACAAGCAACTTTATAACATCACATATATTGTTAATTTCTGACTGTATATGTTATGTCTGGCTAAAGAAAGTCTGAAATTTCTTATCTTCATTTGTACAGGATGTTCAAGATTAAAGCAGCTCCATTTACAAATCGAAAGTTGCCAGTTACATATTGCGTGGTGTCTATTTATTATTTAAACCGGTTCTGACTAGCTCGCCCTACGTCACATTTGTTCATCGCCCCTTCCGCACTACAATTACATACCGTCACACAACCTTGGCCTATACTACGTCATAACTGAACTTTCTCATTTTCATAAATATATGCCAGATTTACTCCATTCACAGGCCACTTTTATCTTGAACACCCTGTATCATTTGCTTGATAAAGGCCTTTTTATCGGAAAGTCACTGTATACTGTTTGTGTGCTTTGTAAAACTATAATAATGTATTTTTACGTCTAAGTGTCTAAAGCCGAAAGATTGACTACATTGCACCGGGTTTTACTCAATATGGCTCGGTCCCTTTGCGCAGAAATGGCATTCCACCTGCCGATAGTATTGCATAAAGCACGAAGGCCGTAATTCCGGAAAAAATCCAAGGGGTCTCTGGGAAAAAAATGCACTTGTGAACAAAAATGCGATCCAGATTCAAACGCTCATCGTCCTTTCCCCTCATCGACCCAAGTCGCCACTTAGTCACAGAGACCCCTGATTTGTTTTTACTTTTTCGTCTTTGATACATAGTTTTACTGCAGTGGATAAATATAAATATATATATATATATATATAAATGTCAGTTTCTGTTGCCTACAAAATTACATTGGAAAATCTCATTTCCTCCAACAACACTTGTTGTCACAACGAATTCTGGAGACATTAGTTCAGAATCCTCAAATGTGTCACATAATTAATTATATTTTGATAACAATACGCAATTTTTGTACCACGTTTACCCAAATCTGGTGTGATCTGTTCTAAACAATTATTTTACCGCCTAATATATGGAACGTCTGATGTAAATATGTTATGAAATTATCACACTGGAACAAACAAGTTTAGTTATAACAGGAAATCAATATCACACAACATAAACCTGTTCAGTTATAAAGTTTTCATTATCACAAATTCAACGAAAATATGAACACATGAAAAAAGGTCATATTTACATTATCAATTGAATATACTACAGAATTACAAACATATTACATCTATCTACAAAAGGTATCATTATAACACATTATTAAATAATTATAATTAATCAGAAACGTGTGATAACTAGTCGATATTATTGTTATAAAACTTATCAACAATTTACATCTATAGTCTATCAACATAGTAATGTGTAAATTTCTCAAAGTTTTAATGCTATATTCTGTCAATACCTCAACACATTAAATAGGAAACGCCGTTTTATGCACCAACTTGTCTGTCTTTTTTGAACAAATGCCGTGTACTGTACCATGATGTTTTTCTTTGTCTAAAAAGCTCTAAATTTACACTAACACATTTTTATCGTTACCTTATCTTTGTATTCTTTCTAATTCCGTTACCGTCTGATAAAATTACATTCATTTATCTACAAAATTACACGCCACTCATGACATTTCATTTAACAATAAGAAAGCTGCATCTTAATTTATATATATGACTGCGGAATATAAAAGTGTAGTTACAGCGTGTTTTGTATGCAGTTGTAAATGTGTTAATATTATAACATGTCAATATCACAACGCTATTACCACTCAACATCTAATTTAATTTTTTGGTAAACCAAGAAACTTGTAATTAAGTTAATGCTATAGTATTGTCAGTTAGATAGAGATATATAATGTTAATATGTTATTGATTTTCTCTCTCTCTCTCTCTCTCTCTCTCTCTCTCTTGCGATTCTGCTTAGACGTATGTACCCGATTTCATCATAGTTTGTCTTATTCATGAGTAAATCTGATTCATGCAGCCTTAGCATGGGTGTGTTTCGTCCCATCTTTAGCGCCATTTGGAGCTCTGGTGCTTATCCTTCGGAGATGTGTCCGGTTTTAGCCAGCGTTTACTGGGTTCGCTCTCCGTCAACCTTAGGCTGTCCCCAGCCGACCTGCAAGACAGTAGGTTGCTATTTTCTTTTAGGGTAGCTACCCTTAGACAACCTTCCCTCCTGAGTTGTTGAGCGTCATCTGCCCAGGTTACCAGTCTTTTTTTGTGTGGACTACTTGGTTTGCCTGCCGTTCAATTTTGTGTATTGTTATTGATTCAACCAGACAACATCTAAATAATATAGCCAGTTAATATTTAACCATATGTCGACGTTGTGAATGTGTTCGTTTGTTCAATTATGTATGTTAATATTTTATTTCGCTTTAACCATGATGATATCTCTGTTGTTGATTATTTCCTACCACTTGCTGGACACGACAAAGCTGCTATTTTATACACTTTTAAGTGCTATTAGTTGCGCACACCAACGTGTGATTCAAACACAAATTACATCAGAGGTTGGTTTCGTTAAGCAACTTCTTGTGCCAAGAGATACAGTTGTAATGAACATTGTGTCCAACATGAGTAACAAATCTCTGTGAAAGATGACAACAAACCAACACTAGCAGCATTATCTAATGAGCGTGTTTTGCTATAGTGTTGATATTATCATCTTTTTTATCTAGATTATTATCTTTATCCTCACGAGCATTATCGTGTACTTGTTATCTAGGAGTCATCATCACGAGCATGATAGTGTGTTTGTTATTTAAGAGCCATGAACATTTGTATTTATGAACATACACACATTTCCTGACTTGCAAAATATCTGCCTATCTCTATCGATATCTCTCACACTCTCGGTATCTCTCACACTCTCGGTATCTCTCACACTCTCGGTATCTCTCACACTCTCGATATCTCTCTCTCTCTCTCCTCTCGTACCCACACGAATAATCGCATCACTCCACCCCCATATATATACACACACAAACATATACATTATAATTCTAAGTTCGTTATCTGAAACAGATCTAACTTTTCCTCCGAAAGAGATATCTACTGGAGATATCTTCCAATGGTAAGGTGCAGGAAACCTTTATGTGTACGCATATATTTATTCACACTGAATTTTTGTCCTCTTGGACTGGGTTATCGTCTTGTGTTGCTCTGTTCGTATCTACACATTTATACTGATATAACTGATATACAATCAAATTAATGTCGGAATCATTTATTTAATCTAAATCATCACCATCATCGCTTAATGTGTCTCTGTCTGAACTTGGCTTCCAAGACAGCCATGTGTGAGATATTTGTCGTCTTTCGAAGTCATATTCACCTCGCCTATGACATCTTGCACCAATCTTCTCATTGATTTGTATTTGTAACTTCGACTCGTTTTCAAGTCTTCTATAATAGAAAATTACCACTTGCATTATTTGTCTTTTCAATTAGACAGCGGCAATAATAAATATCTATATTTCTATTTGGGAGAATAACTTTGTACTTTGTATTATATTGAATCTACAGATTTTTTTTTATTATGTGGGTTACTTTGGGTTTCCTGCGTTTTCCATTGAGCCAATTTTTTTACATACATTGAAATAAAAATGGTGGCATATCCTTTACAGGGGGGTCACCATCAACCACATTAAACGAGTCCTTGATTTTCTAGGCACCACTTATACGTTCAATAGTTTGTCATTGCTTAAATTGTACCCTTAGGGCTTGCAGCTAATAGTCTTATAAACCGTATTATGATCAGTTCCTACATCTTAGTACGTAATAGATTTCTCTTCTATATTATTAACGTATGTGGCCCGAGTGGTTACCGGGGCCCAAAATGTGAAGTGTAAAGAATAGAACCACTGTTACCTACCACGCATGTCGTAAGAGGCGACTAAGGAGGTTTGGCTGAAATCGGATGCATGTATCCTAAACGTGTAAAAGTCTATGCGTTTAGGGGCCTACCAAACCAATGTGCAATGTATACACGTTCTTGGCAAAGACTAAACATATCACAAAAAGTGATTAAAATTGGTGGTAAAGAACGAACACGAAGAAGAAGATTAACTTATGTGGTACACTGCGTGGAACATACATCACATCGATATAGGAAGGAAAAGGAATACAGAAAGACATAGAAACAATTGTAGACGCATAATGGAGAAAGAAATGCATCTATTAGCTCCGACATAGAGCAATGCGTTAATGGTTGCAAAATAAAGAAGAGCATGGCGAATCCTTGAGGATGTTTCGAGTATTACTAGGCATCACTAGGAGTAAGTCATAATTTGTAGTAAATCTATGGGGGAAAATCAGCATACGAATGGCAGTTATTTCAAATTAATTCAATGCCCGCCTGCCTAGCTTGTTTGTAGCGGGTGACTAGCCCTCTGTGAGTGCAGGTTCAATTCCACGGGTTGGCAGAAAAAGCCACAGGTTCCCCAGATTCACGGTGTTCGTGGCACCGAACCGAAGGGTTACGATGTCCATGGCACCGAGCCGGAGAGCTGAAAGCTCAAGTGCTTCTGGATCGGAAAAAAACAAACTAATTCAATATTGTAAATCTGCTTGCCTAAAGTTTTTTTCGACTTTTCATTGATCAAATGTTTTTATTTTTGGTTTTTTTAAAGATGAACTACTTTTTTTTACTCCTTGGCCTACAATCCTGATACTTATTCCAACTTGACTTCAGATTTCTGTGTTTAGATTGATTAAATTTAACTTGCATTCTCCGAATGCATTTCTGTGAAAGTTTATCATCTTCAAATATTCTATTTTGTTTGTTTTATTTATTAGACACATTAGATTATCAAAACTCTTTTTTAATAACACTGTAGATGTTCAAACTTTTGTTATTAACAGAGTATTATCTATTGTATTGAGTTATCTAATATTATATATTGTATTTAGTTATCTAGTATTATATATTGTATTTAGTTATCTAGTATTATATATTGTATTTAGTTATCTAGTATTATATATTGTATTGATTTATCTAATATTATATATTGTATTTAGTTATCTAGTATTATCTATTGTATTAAGTTATCTAATATTATCTACTGTATTTAGTTATCTAATATTATCTAATGTATTTAGTAATATATAGTTTTATCTAAAGTGATTTTCTACCAAATATGTTTAATTATATGAATCTAATTAAATTAATAAATCAATATGTAATTCAAGTGAAAAAATGTTGTCGATTAAGAAATGGTTTTAATAATGAAATTGTTTCTCATCTTATTACAAACATGCACGATGAATCTCAACCGATTTCTGCGTAGATTTCAAGCAATTGAAACCCTATCTAATTTATTTTATTATCTACATTATAATTTGATAAAATGCCTTTAGATTTATCAACCAATATAAACTTATGCTTTGTCAACATACAACAAAAAAAACATAAGTTTTATCACTATGCAACACAAATTTCAGCTTTTTCGGCACACAACAGCGTCTGTATTGTCAGCATACAATAAAAACGTCTGCATTGTCAGCATACAACAACAACGTCTGCATTGTCAGCATACAATATAAACGTCTGCATTGTCAGCATACAACAAAAACTTCAGCTTTATCAGCATTTAATAAAACACTTCAGTTTCATCAGCATACAACAAAAACTTCTGCATTGTCAGCATACAACAAAAACCGGTAGCTTTATCAGCATACAACAAGAACTTTCTTTCAGATTAATCCACTTTTATAATTGTTACCCCATTTTACTACTGCCCAAATAAATACTGTAAAACATATATACACGTCGTTATATCATCAATATCCCTTATCTTCGTCCTCGTTGTAGTAATTCTTATTAGCCGGCTTCTGAACAAAAGCCTCTTTAGTTTCATAAACTGGGCTGTACTGGGTAGGTATGAAATCGTCATAACCCTTTTCTGTTGATCCATAGTTGATGCTGCCGCTTTTTTGGTTATTGCTATGGTTACTGAACTTCCAAGTTTCATCGTCAGGCCTGTAATTTCAATATTGAAAAAAAAAACATAAGGGATTACAATGTATTCAAAAAGTTGAGACAAAATTGATATTTTTAAGTTTTGAAATATTGGAAACATTAAGTCAATAGGCGAGTAGATATATATATATATATATATATATATATATATATATATACAATCTTCTTCACCACGAACATCATCTTACCACCATCCACATGTCCTGTCTCAGGCGAATATACAACACCCGATGAAAAGACCCCATCTCCAATATAGAAGTCCTGGACGGTGTAAGCATTACAAGCGTGTACATCTTTCTGATTCAGAGACATTTGAGGTTGCTCGGACACGGCTGTCGCATTAGCGATGATAGAATCCCTAAAGACAATTGATATTACCAATCCACAATTGGTACAAGACAACAAGGGCGCCCATTACTTCGCTTCATTGACATCTGCTTGCGTGGTCTAAATTCACGCATCATAGACAAAGACAACAATGTATGTAAGTCAAATTTGCATAGAAATGTATCGCTTAATATAATTAAACAGATCTTGCAAGGGTATACCTTAGGTCTAATACATATGTGTAGACTCCAGAGATCTTAATGTAACTAAATGTAGATTTAAAGCGAAACTGACAAACAGAATCTAGGAAAAATTACTTACGATACAAGAGTGAAGAATATATGCAAGGAGATGAAACGTATACTCCCATTGAAAAGTAAAATAGTTAGATTATATTGAAAACATTAAGACTGTATTAACTGGGTTTGTTTCAGTTTGTTCTCATAAGCCCTGTTAACCACACTTTGCGATATGAGTGGTAATTTGAGTCGAGAGCTTGATTATGCTGGTCTTCCCCCGTTCGATCCCTACGATATATACGATAAGGACATCCAAATTTGGTCACAATATATTAATATTAAATTGTGGGATTATGTGTGAAATTTTACCTCAGGGTATGTTCTGGCCTCCAAGACTCCTCACCAGGCGGATCCGCCCACGGCTGCTTTTCACCAGAGGCGAAGATACCATAAAAGATAACACCAGCAAAATGTATCAGGCTGGCAATGAGGAAAACATACTGCCACTCTGTCTTAGCCTATAATATTGACAAATAAAAAATATGATTTTTGAAATAATCATTCTTTAAAATGACTCGACAATACTAGATCAAGTCATTCATTAATTAAACAAATCGATAATTATTTTCAATCATCTAATTCAATAAAACGATAATAATAGATTCAATCCTTCATTTATTAAATAAAACGATAATATGCTATTCAACCATTCATGACAACTATAAAAAATGTTTTAAATGATGTGAATAAATAGTTAAGTCGCTGCCTACCGTTTCAAAGATCGTGAGTTTTATTCCAGACCATGATGTTATTTTCCCGAGTGCTTTTTACAGAGATCCCAAAAATTATTGCAGGAGCTACGCAGTTCGTGCTTTGTGCAATACTCTTGACAGGTAGCGTGAAATTTCTGCGGAGATGGACCGAGCGATAAAATACTGTGAACTGAACTCAGTTCTTTGTCGTTTGACCCTTTTGAAGTTTGGAGCATGAGATATTTAGCCAAAGACATACGGTGGGTGATGTGGTCAGCTTCAGGTTTACCGTTTTATAACTCTCTGTTTCTATGGTATCCAATCGAGATGGAATCGACGTGTTAGCCGTACGGTTAGGAAAACTTCAAACTATAACTGTGTAATTTGATCCAGGGACATCATGCTTACCACGCAAGTGCTCTCGCCTTAACGTATTTTCGACTCTCAAAACACACACACACACGCATACACATATATACATATAACCTTCATACCGCTCCATCCTGGGCAACTCGCTCAATCTCATCCATGGAACTGAAACCAATATTTCTTGCCTCTCTCATCAAAGTTCGTTTCATGGTCTCCTTAGGTCGTCCTCTCTTTCTTGAACCCCTGCATTCCACTTCAATGCCAGCTTTGATATTCGTTGATCATTTCTCCTCAAGGTGTGCCCAACATATCTCCATCTTCTCTTTCTTATAACAGTTGTCACTAGTGGTTGACCAGATATTTCTCTGATTTCGTTCCATTTTATATTTATTATTTTTCGCAGACATCTATTTTCGAATGCATTCAACTTGCTTACTATATCTTTAGTCCTTTTTCAACTCTCGCTGGCATATATTAGGATTGATACAACATTTGAATAGAAAATTCGTAATTTAGTGTTAATACTATATAACTTGCAATTCCATATTTTATTTAGACTTTTAAAAGCTGATGTTGTTTTGCCAATTCATATCATAATTTCTTTTTTAACATTTCCTTTGCAATTAAAATTGCTACCTAAATAGGATAACTGCTTTGTTATTTGTATCATTTTAGATTCAAGTGTAATATCTCCATTACTTGCCATAGGTGTCTTCATTATATTTGTTTTTATTAACGTTACAGCCGAGAAATAAAATAGAGCGCCAATGATGTGCATCCCACTGGCGCAGTATTAGACATGGTTGCTGTCAATAAAATTTAAAACGTTATCCAAATATTTCTTGTTTTGAATAAACTTTCTGTGGTAATGTTCTCTTGACATTAAGAAGTAAGAAGAAACTATGAGAAAAGATATAAAGAAATACAGTTTGGAAAAAAACATACATCAAATTATATGAAAACTCTTGAAGCAGGAGAACAAGCAGTAGAACGTAAAGAAGGAGAACGTAACTAAAAACTAGTCAGAAAAATGTAAAGCTTTCAAATAAACTAACCGTAGGAAAAACCGATCCAAAACAGAAAGAGTCATTCCTAGTTTTGCAATAAATTATATCATGCAGTACATTACCTAACCACAACGATATTCAAGAACGCCTGCAAAGATAAACCACACTCCCTCATAAGAAACGATGCATGTCCTACGTGGCTTCCCCTGGGGTTCTTACAAAAAAAACCTCCTTGTTCTCATGGTCCCATGCACACGTTGTTTTAAATTAGCTTAAACAAACGTTGAACATTATCATTTATATTCGTTTATTAAATACACTTACAACTAGATTTAAACTAGAAATGTTCCTGTAAAGAAAGGATACATCTGCTAGAATATATATCCTAAATTAAAGGATAGAATGGACAAACTTAAGAAATCAGAAATAGGCAGTACGGAGGAAAACACAATGCGAGACATTAGTGACTGTGGAACAGAAATTGCCCTTAATTCCAATCAACAACTGTGCAATCATAAAACAGTTTAATAAAATGGGAAAAAATGTGTTAGTTCATCATTTGCTCTAAATTATGTTTCCTTTATTTCCTATTTTCACTTCATTACATCTGTTTCTATATATTCCAATCTTCAGCGTAACAATTCACGCGGAACAATATCCATCACATTTTCTGTAATGACGTCTTTTTTGTCTCTCTTGAAATTACTTCCTCAATAACAGCTTCGACTTTCCAGCTTTTCATTGTTTCTTTAGTATTTTTTAATACTGTTTATACAATATGCACGGAAGCAACCTCAAAGAATTGTCATTGGCATAGGAAAACCAAATTAATCTTTTACAATATAGAAAATCAACCAGGCGGAACAAAACGGCTGATGAAGCGGCATAGTTTCAAAGAGCAAAGAACTCTCATTTCATGCAGGGAATTTAGTTTGATGATTTCTTACTTATTAGAGTTACCTCCCTATAGTCAGTAGTTTGATATCAATTCGTGTGACTTAGAAGGCAATACGAAACACTCAATAAGTGCTGAACTCATTGTGAGGAGGTCGGAGGCCATGGCAGAGTTTGATTGAGAGGAGGTGGCTGTAGCCGTGTTCTCCTTAACAACACAGACCGTCAAATTAGATTACCACGCAACTCATAAATAAACCATACACACGTTTCAAGGATGGCGTTTGAGAGGGATGTCGGGAGGAGCGCCTGGGTTTTGTCTGGCAACATTTTCTGTGAGACTCGATAGAGTTGGACGTGTGAAGTACCACAACTAATATGGGACCATGGGAAGCTATTCGGGGCACGTAGAATTACTTTTCTGCCCCTTTCTGCATCTGCTCACGAGTTCTCTCCATGTGAACAGGACTTTAACTTGGCACTAAGTATAGATAGGACAGGAAAAGATAACTTGTTTTATGGGTAAACGAGTTTAATTTTTATTCAAAAAGACAGCAAATTTCTTCTTTGAATAAAGAATAAACATCACTGTCATTGGTATACATAGTTTGCAGTTGTTGACTATAGTTAACTGTAACATTTGTAACATAATTTTGTTAACGTTACAGGGAATAGTTTATGTATGCTCATATTTTGAAGATTTACAATATACATATTTATTTTTTTACTTTCAAAAACAAAATCACATCTATAATTGTTAAATGTTCTTTGTTAGATTAATAGTCGCTCGTGTGGTGCCGGGGCCTGCGAGGGTAGCAAAGAATAGTACCACTGTTACCTACAAGGCATGTCGTAAGAAGCGAATGATGTAGGACCTAGGGTAGCTACCCTAGTTAATAAACATCATCGTACAAATCAGATAAGCTGACTTACATGTAGGTGTATAACTGGCACAACGTACAATCGTTCTTAGGCTCAGATCACATATATATTTGGTGCCTTCCGTGAAATCAAAATTGTTACCCTAATAGGTGAGTTGTTCAGTTATTGCGATCACTTTGAATTTCAGCTGATGTCTACGTTGTGTGTCATATATGCCTGCATTATATTTATGTTATTGTAGCTTTTCTTTTTTGTTTAGAACACATTGTGACAACCGGTAAAATCGAGGGTAGACGAGACAGAGTAAGACAGAGAGAGAACATTTTGGATAGCCTGAATTCATGGCACGGTAGAGCGTCAACAACTGAGTTGAGAGCAAACACCAACGACAGATATTTGTGGAGATTCATAATCGCCTACACCGGCACGGCACTTGGTGATGATGATTGTAGCCTACCTGCAGTCCAACTTTTGATGATGTGGATCATAAGTTGTTAATTTTCCTTTGGATATATTGATTGTTTGTACTTAACAAAACAAAATCTTCTACAAAATCCGAATCTTCTCTTGTCAGTTTTCAACCAAACCGCTGTCAGTTTCGCACCTGCAACATTTTCTTATCACCCAGCTACTGGTCATCCCTAAAAATAGCGGGAAAATATTCAACCTTGCTTTACTCAGGTTTCAACCATAAACCAGTCACATTAGCTATCGACCTTGCAGACTGAACACTATGAATGATCTATGCAAGCTCTTGGTAAAGTTTGGTATTTTAGCTGGTATACACTAGCATTCCAGAATTTATACGAGAAGATATATGTAGGCTATCAAAAGCCTTTTTCGAAATCGATAAAATTTAGGATAAGCTGTTGCTGCTTCTCGATATGTTCCTCCAAGATAAATCTTAGCGTCATTATATTGTCTAAGCAGCTTCTAGCATGTCTAAAACTAGCTTGTTTATTGATTTGAATGCGCCACTGGAAACAATGAACAGTTTATTATTAAATAAACAATTTTTAAAACAGAACTACAGGTATAGACTCCTGAAAAAAAACTGTTCCTAGCACGTTCCCCCTCCTCCTCCAGCGCCATGTTCAAGGTTTCTTTGAGGTCCTACTGACACCTTCGTCTTGGTCGTCCCCTGTTTTGTACACTAGAAACCATGCTTTCTATTACCGTTATCTCCAGACAACTGTGACATTTAACGTGGCAACAAAAATGTGATCTTCAATGATATGATGTTACTTCTGAGCCAATTCGTCTCGATATGCAGGTCTTGTAAGAAGTCTTTGTTTTTTCCCCTTCCCTGTCCAGGATGTTCTAAGGACTTTAATGTATCACCTTGTTTCGAAAGATCCAATTTCGTTCTTTAACGTTTGTGTTATGGTCCATGATTCATATCCAATATATATATATATATGTATACATACATATCGGAATATGCAATAAGATATGTGGAGGTCGACAAGAAAGTTTACAGTGCTAAATAAAGTCAGTACTGATATAAGAAAACAAATAATGAAGAATACATGCACATGCAACAGAACGAGTGCAGGTTGCAGAGATATGTTTTACAAAAGAATGATGAGAACTGGAAAAAAGAATAATGTTGTACCGAAATAAGCCAACTCAAGTGTAAACTTGTTATGATTTTCTATCAGAATGAGACAATCATAAATTTTTCCAGAAAAAGCTATAGGAACAGAAACTGTAGAATATTTCGTAACAACATGAAAAAATCAACGAGGAACAGCACAGAAGACTGCAGAGAAAAGACAAAGCTATGAACAGTCTAATTTCGTAACACGGAAAAATGTGATATCCCTGCCAGTGCACGGGATGTACGTTTGATCAGATCCATGATCGCCTATACCAGCTGGAATACTGCACAATGAAGGTGGTGTAAAGTTGAAACGGATACATAAATAAATTATATATATTCACACCTTTTCAACATCATTCCTAGCATCATTAGTAATGCTCTGGACAACAATAGGACACAGCATTCCAGCTATTGTTCCAACTGAATTAGATAGCCCCATTAGAATACTGGCATACCTGGGAGCTATATCCAAATGATTAACATTGAAACCTGTGGATTCAAAAGAAAAACAAACAACTTTAACATATATATTAATAATATTTCTACAAGTTCCCATTTATTTCTTCTTCTTCTTCACATTTCAACTCCCAATGGAGCACAGGTCTTCAACAAACTTCTTGCAGCTCTTCCTCTCTCTAGCCATCCCTTCCAATTCTTTCCATGTTTTACCTCTCCTTTTAATATCAGCCTCCAGCTCTCTTTATTTTGTCCATCTCTTTCCATCTTGTTTCAGAGATTCCCAGAATGTCTATCCTGTAGTTCTTCATCTCTGTTGTGAGCTGGAGCTGTTTAGGATGGTTGTAGGTTATTTCATATTGTTGTGCTATCCATGTTTGTTGAAGATTTGTTGGCTTATTTTTTCTACGGGGTGAGGTAGCCAGCCCCACGCCCATTTGTTTGATAAGCACATAATGTTTATAAATGTTAACATTATTGTTTTCTTTCTGAAATAAAAGTTATGTTTACATAGATCTTCTTCTTCATCCAACGTTTTCAGACATGGACTTGTATACTTCTAAAGTAGTTAGTAGTCAACTGTAGTCCACGGACATCTTCTTATAGTTGGTCTTAGACTGACATGTAGGTTGGCCACGAGTGCATCATCTGTACAGTAAGTATGTTAGACACTCTTGCAGGATGTATGTCTCTATCATCGTGACGGTTCCCCATGTGCATATGTCAGTAGGGTCTATCTTGTATTTGTTAATGAGATTGTACCTCAGACTACTGTGCCCTGTTCTAGCTAAAAAAATCAACCTGTTTTTCGCTATTGTGTATATAAATCAGATTTCCTCTCACGATTTCTCACACCTACACCGAGCGTGAATAGAATCAACTGAGTTTAACAACAAAATCTAGAGAATCACCCCACACAAAGAACATCTAGCTAGAACTTGACACCAAATGCGTTCCAGTAACTCTAAATATAAAGAAAACAAACATGTCTTACGGCTTCTTTTTCTACTTCTTCGAATGTTTCATATCGACCACTTGTTAACCACTCTGTGTGGTTTGTATGTGATCTGAGCCTAAGAGTGATTGTGCATTGTGCCAGGTATGCGCTTACAAGTAGGCCAGCACATTCGATTTATGCGATTCTTTTTATTTACTAGGGTAGCTATCCTAGGTCCTACATCAGTCGCCTCTTACGACATGCCTTGTAATTTCAGTGATACTATTCTTTGCTTCACTTGCGGACCCTGACATCACACGAGCGATATGTCCTTCGAACTCTGAATAAGAAGTAAACCACATCTCATTAAACCAAATCTCATTAACATCTCATTAAACCATCTCATTAAACCATCTCATAAATCTCATTCGATACTGAATACAAAATAACAAGAGCGAATGCTTTTATTTATCTACTTATTTTTTTTTATTTCATGATTTTTGGATTCAATTTTACTTTCCTGAAAAATGTAAATATACTTATGTATGTATTCACATCTCAAAGATTACGATCTAGTCCTCCACATTTGTTAAATGTCAGAAATATAGCTACTTCAGCAAACAGATGCACCAAATCTAAATTAAATCAGTACAATTTGCAATATAATATTTATAAGCTTCACCATATTAGAGATTCTAACAGAGACGATGAAAATGAATCAGACATGTCTGCAGACTCTGTGACAAAAACTGCACTGTAATGAACATCTGAAGGTAAACGAAAACAGGGAAGACCAAAAACAACCTGAAGGAGAACATGAACTGAAATCTAAGCTGGAACACAATACAGAGATCCACCAAGAATAGAGAGAATCTGGGACACAATACAGCGAACCACAAAGAACAGAGAGAAGCTGGAACACAATACAGGGCGAAGGCCACAAAAGAATAGAAGAGAAAGCTGGAACACAATACAGCGAACCACCAAGAACAGAGAGAAGCTGGAACACAATACAGCGAGCCACAAAGAATAGAGATAAGCTGGAACACAATACAGCGAACCATCAAGAACAGAGAAGCTGAACACAATACAGCGACCACAAGAATAGAGATAGCTGAACACAATACAGCGAACCATCAAGAACAGAGATAAGCTGGAACACAATACAGCGAGCCACAAAGAACAGAGATAAGCTGGAACACAATACAGCGAACCATCAAGAACAGAAAGAAGTTGGAACACAATACAGATAACCACAAAAACAGATAGATGCTGGAACAAAATACAAAGAACCACCAAGAACAAAGAGAAGATGTAACACGATACAGAGAACCGCCAAGAACAGAGAGAAACTGGAACACAATACAGAAAATCACAATGAGCAGAGTGAAACTGGAACATTATACAGAGAATCACCAAGAACAGAAAAAAATGGTATGCATTTGTTGCTGTCCAAAACACCATGGTCGTCACAGGCTGAAGCGATATTGCAGATTAAGGTTGAAGTATTGAATCAGGCGGTCAATATTAACAGAAAACATGTCTGCTAAACTAATGAGATGCAGGATGTCAGAAAACTAAAAACAAGATGGTAGTTTCCATGGACACACGCACACAGAAGAGTTACCGGTGTGGCAGCAAGAGACAAAATTAGAAATGAAGAAATCAGAACGCTGGATGTGAAACCAGTCATGCAATTCATAAAATAACAACAGATTAAATGGTTTGTACATCTGACAAGAATGACATGATATCGCCTACAACAGAGAGATACAACAAAAGGTATAACGAGTACAGAGCAATAAGAAGACCACGCAAAAGATGAAGTGACGGCATCAAGAACAGTCTTAATAACTTAAATTAATAACAGCTTAAAAAGTGCCATAGAACAAGCACAAACAAGATCACTAAACCCCTCCTCCAACACTTCTATAAAGCAGTAAATGGTGGAATGAATAAAAAGAAGTTGTTTATCAGATTTTTCAATTCTGTTTTTGTGTACAGGTGAGATGAAGGTGAGTAAGCAGCAGATATTCATCAGACGATGAAGAGATATTATAAGAACGATTGTGCGTCGCTTCAGAAGTTTTTATGAATGTTGCATGCAGTTTTATAGTGGAACGTCACTTGTGACCGATGCCGTTCGCAATGGCTGGTATCACAATGTTACAATATAACACGCTATTGGTGGAGTGGAACGAGAGATGAGGAAAAATCGACGAGAGACTATCGACCAATTTACTATGGAATTGAAGATAATGGCTACGTGCATCTTATCAACCATGTCGTGCTGCAGTATACCACTATGTGTCGACTAGGGTGGTACCAAACCAACTGATACCCAACACTGAAATAACGTCACGTAGATGTCTGTGAAACAATATATAGGTATCATCATCAGGTGCCGTGCCAGCTGGCGTAGGCGATCATGGATCTCCACAAATCTCTGTCTCTGTGTTTGCTATCATCACAGATGTTGACGATCTTCCGTGCCATGAAGCCAGGCTATCCAAAATTGTCTCTCTCTGTGTTCCTCTGTCTCGTCTACCCTCGATTTTACCAGTTGTTAAAGTGTATTCTAAACCTCCCGTTTTCGTCACATGTTGATTTATAGTCACATACAAAATATCCTGGGTTAACAACTTCCAACCAGAGATTAAGTGATCTAGTTTGTAATGCCATTATTTTCAAATCTTCGAAAGAAGGAATTTCTTGTAGATTGGTAGGCTGGTAAATAATTTTCGAGCTTTCTGAGAATGAAACGGTTAAAGCCTCGAAATGTCATGTCCTAGACCAGCAGTTTACAAACTTTATATTACCGCGAGTTGTTCCCTTTTAAATACAGTTTGCTGCCGCGGAACCCTACAAGTTTCAATATATGAAAATCTTCTGGCGATAGAGTTATTATTACACCACACAAAGAGTCAGACTGGCTCCAATTTCTCAGACTGCGGCAAACTTCAAATGATCTTTCATTTTGTCCTGTCAGACATTTAGACTCCGGTATAGTCGGGTCATTTGATTTTGCAGCAGAGCTAATCTACCACTGTTTTTATACACGTTTTAAAAATTATGTTTTATGTTTGAAATGTCAAAGATCATAATATTTCTTTACGCACTTGAGGGCCTCTTGTGAGTACCTCGCGGGCCATCGTGGGTTCGCGGACACCAGTTTGGTAAACACTGTCCTAGATTGTCTAACGATATATTTGAAGATATTATTATCCTCTATATCTGAAGCTTATAATGTCGCTACTGTCGCAATAGTTGTTTTAATAGTACTTTTTTGTCTGAGCACTTTTCTGTCTATGAATGTTGCGTTTTACTTATCTATTGTTCATTATCTGTTCTGTACGGTTGTACTGTCACAAAATTGCGTTCTTTCATTATTCGTGTTTCAAAGCTTCACAGGAAAAATGACAAAACTCGTTCAACGTTGGGCTCGTAAATAAACAAATAAATTTCCATGCTAACCTTTTTTTGAAACTCATTGAGCTGCGATAACTAGGCGCGTGAAGTCACAAGGAACCAATCCACCGGAAACCAATCTTTTTCGATTTCAGTTCAAAATATGCAACATAACTATTTGATTGAGAAACTCATAAAAAGTGGGAATACATTGAAGAAATACAGTCAATAGATTGAAGAGGAATACTTGGAGAGAAATGCATTATCTTTATTGATTGATTGATTGATTGATTGACAGGACCATCATCATTGCACTGTGTTGAGTAACTATGTGTACTCTGAACTCTTTCTAACACAGGAAGATCTCAGCTGCAGTACACGCACTCTGTAGCACCGGAGAGCGTCCCGATTTAATTTATGATAGTGAAGATATTTTGTAGAAATTTTATTTTACACTTTTTCTAATGAATGTTGTCTGGGCAGCTGCTTTCCAGCCTGATCTTCTCGATTTTGGAACATGGGACCTATTTGTTTAGCGTCCATATCTGGTAGGACTTGGATCTCGATCTCACCTACACTAAGATCAGGGATCTTTGGTAAGTGAACCGGTTACCTTTGGCACAAGAGGTGAGCATCTAACCCAGCGTTTCCCACAACGTGGGGTACGCCCCCAGTGGGCGCTGAAGCGTTCTATGGGGGCGATAGTGGGTTCAGAAGAATTTGGGGGTGTTCAGGCAATTAGGGGTTGGTGGCTCCTTAAAGAAGAAATTAATAACAAATATTTTTAAATACATTATTTTCGTGATTTTACGATTGAATAATCATTAAAAATTTGAATTCTGCATTTAAATTCATCTTATGCCTGTCTTACTCGATCCATTTTTTCATCAATTTTCTATTTCCTGTATATAATCATTTGAAAACTGACCATGTATTACAGAAATATATATCAATTTTCTATGTCAAAGAGAAAATATAGCAAGTATATATGTGGGAGGGGGGCGTTGGCAAACTGTTATAATGTGGAAAGGGGGGGGGCGTTACAAAGTTTATTTTGTTCAAAGTGGGCGGTGGCCCAAAAAGTTTGGGATTCTATGGTCTAACCTATACCGTACAGAGACCACCATTATCTTTATTGACACCATCAACATAAAACGTGAGCTAGCTGCAACCAAGAGGGTGCTACTGATTGCACATGATTCACAACTGAATATCTCTGTGATGCATAGACAGGCAAATTAATATAATTAACAACAAAATACAATTTCAAACGACATATAGACACAACAATTAACAGCATTGTATCACACTAGTCCCTTAGCAAATGAGACAATTACATTAAAATCAGCCAATAAGAGTTGTTAATTTATAATCATTGCATTTATTCGCGGAATTTCTGGTTTCAAACATATACAAGCTTTCATTGTTGGAACATTGGTGTAGACCAGCGTTTCCCAAAGTGGGCAGTACAGCCCCCCCAGTGGGCGCTGAAGCCTTTCAATGGGGGTGGGGGGGCGATAGTGGGTTCAGAAGAATTCGGGAGGTGTTCAGACGATTAGGGGGTCTGTGGCCCTTAAAGAAGAAATTAATAATATATTTTTTTAAATAAAGTATTTCCTTGATTTTGCGATTGAATAATCATTTAAATTTTAAATTCTGCATTTTAATTCATCTTATGCCCATCTTACATGATCCATTTTTTCATCAATTTTCTATTTCATGTATATAATTATTTGAAAATTGACCATGTATACAGAAATATATATCTATTTTCTATGTCAAAGTGAAAATAAAACATGCTATATATATGGGGGGGGGGTCGTGGCAAATTTGTATAATGGGAGGGCGTTACAAAGTTTAGTCGTGCAAAGTGGGCGGTGTTACAAAGTTTATGTCGCAAAGTGGGCGGTGTTCAAAGTTTATGTCGCAAAGTGGGCGGTGTTACAAAGTTAGTCGTGCAAAGTGGCGGTGTTCAAAGTTTATGTCATGCAAAGTGGGCGGTGTTACAAAGTTTATGTCGTGCAAAGTGGGCGGTGCAAGTTTAGTCGTGCAAAGGGGCGGTGTTACAAAGTTTATGTCGCAAAGTGGGCGGTGTTACAAAGTTTATGTCGTGCAAGGGGCGGTGTTACAAAGTTTATGTCATGCAAAGTGGGCGGTGTTCAGTTTTGTCGCAAGTGGCGGTACAAAGTTTATGTCGTGCAAAGTGGGCTGTTACAAAGTTTATGTCGTGCAAAGTGGGCGGTGTTACAAAGTTTATGTCGTGCAAAGTGGGCGGTGTTACAAAGTTTATGTCGTGCAAAGTGGGCGGTGTTACAAAGTTTATGTCGTGCAAAGTGGGCGGTGTTACAAAGTTTATGTCGTGCAAAGTGGGCGGTGTTACAAAGTTTATGTCGTGCAAAGTGGGCGGTGTTACAAAGTTTATGTCGTGCAAAGTGGGCGGTGTTACAAAGTTTATGTCGTGCAAAGTGGGCGGTGTTACAAAGTTTATGTCGTGCAAAGTGGGCGGTGTTACAAAGTTTATGTCGTGCAAAGTGGGCGGTGTTACAAAGTTTATGTCGTGCAAAGTGGCGTGTATTTCGGCAATGGGGTGTTACAAAGTTTATGTCGTGCAAGTGGGCGTGGGCGAACAAGTTTGGAATCTATGGTGTAGACAAATCAATCAATATTCCACAAACATAATTGACAATTGTCATTAAACAGAAATGTTTTCTCTCTCCTTCTCTACGTTGTTAGAATAGTTTGCAACACTGGAAGCAATTATAGACAATCTTAATGAATTGTAAAGTGGGGTCAAACCGAGCATAACATTTCAATCTGTTTGATTTTATTTCGACTTTTCAATCAATCTTTCAATTCAATGTAATTCTAATCACACAGAGATTGTATATTTTCCTGACAATGTAATTCCCAGGACGTGTCTGAATTATTGAGTTGTAATTGAACAAGATCATTGATGCTTGTGTGTTTATTTGTGCGCACGATTCGGAGAACATTGCCCAACAGATTTAGCTTTTTAATTTGACATCAGATGTATAGCAATCAAAATATATAACATGTTTGAAAGATCATTAGATGGATAACTTTTCCAACGCAATATTTACTTAAGTGTCCAAAATAAAAACTAAAACAAAATTGGATAGGATTGACGTCAATGCACTGAGAGCAATAATAGTACTAGCATGCTTTTAATCTACAGGGAGCTAGCTACAAGTGTCAGCTTCAGAGCACTTATACGATAGCTTCGGCGACGATTTAGGAACAAAATCAGTTATGTGAATCACTGTTCACGAGAGTATCTTATTTTTTTCTCTCACTATAATCATGCTCACCAGTGTAAACTCGCAGCAGTGGTTGGAAGAAGGAGACAAAGAAGCTCACTATAATCTGCACCGAGGGAACTCAGCAGCAGGGTGAAAAGAAGCTCACTATAATCCTGCACTCGAGTGGGAACTCGCAGCAGTGGTTGGAAAAAGAAAACAACGAAGCTCACTATAATCCTGCACTCGAATGGGAACTCGCAGCAGTGGTTGGAAGAAGGAGACAAAGAAGCTCACTATAATCCTGCACTCGAGTGGGAACTCGCAGCAGTGGTTGGAAAAAGAAAACAACGAAGCTCACTATAATCCTGCACTCAGTGGAACTCAGCAGTGGTTGAAGAAGAACAAAGAAGCTACTATAATCCTGCACTCGAATGGGAACTCGCAGCAGTGGTTGGAAGAAGAAGAAGCTCACTATAATCCTGCACACGAGTGGGAACTCGCAGCAGTGGTTGGAAAAAAGAAACTAACCCGAAGGCTCACTACAATCCATATTGCACTCAAAGTGGGAACTCGCAGCAGTGGTTGGAAGAAAAGAAGCTCACTATAATCCTGCACACGAGTGGAACTCGCAGCAGTGGTTGGAAGAAGAAGAAGCTCACTATAATATACTTATTATTTGCTTGTTATCAGCAAATAGTATATTTTGTTAACATTACGCGTTTATCATATTTCTCTCGTACTGTTATAAGTAAAATAGAGCCTGCAAGTAATTTTTACATTCCGCTCCATCCTGGACAACTCGCTCAATCTCTTCTCTGAAAATGAGTTCGATATTTCTCGCCTTTCTCAGTAGCAGAGTTTCAGAGTTTAGCTTTGATGTCCTTTATTGAATTCGTCGCCTTCCATTCCTTTGCTCGTTTGGTGTTTGTGAGTATACCCACCATATCTTCATCTTCTATTTCTTGTAAGAGTTGTTACTAGTGGTTGACAAGATATTTCTCTGATTTCATCACTTCTTCTGAATTCGCACAATTTAATGTTTATTAATTTTCGCAGACATCTATTTTTAAATGCATTCAACTAATAAATTGGTTATTTATAAATTCTCCCTGACAAATGTTAAGATTGATACAAAATTGAAAGTGAAAATTCCTAATATAGTTTCTTTTTTTAAATACAGAAGCACTTGAGCTTTTCAGTTCTTCGGTTCGGTGCCATGGACATCGTAACCCTTCGGATCGGTGTCACGAACAAAGTAAATCTGGAGAACCTGTGTCTTTTCTGCAAGCCCGTGGAATTGAACCGCACTCACAGGGGGCTTAATTCGCATCATTGCTATTCATTGATATTAATCATCATTGCTATTCGGCGAGTAACCAATTGGGCTCCAATCTTTTTCTTACATAAGAAAATCGCAGCGGTAGTGCACAAACTCCGTAGCATCAGCGAGGGTCCCCGATGTAATTTTGAAAATGGTAAAGATATTTTGTTATAAATTTAATTATAATATTTTCTAACGAATTTTGCGCTGGCAGCGGTTTTTGAGAATGTCTTTTCAATTTTGAACTGTCAAAGAGTTCTTTTAAGTGTTCAAATTTAACACGGAACCTATGTTGTTTTTTTGTGGTCCATCTCCGATAGGACTAGAAACTTGATCTCATCTACACTGAGATCAGTAATCTCTGGACAAATATCAGATGGCTCCACGAGGGATTAACATCAACCTGACATAAAAAATTATATAGCTTAGATGATATGGTATTTTGTACAAAAAAAAATAATAGATTGTGCGAAATAGACTTGAACTTTTGCGTAATTATTAAAAAAATCATTACACATTCATACAATTGGGATTGAAACATCCGGAAAGGGATAGACACAAATCCGGCAGTGTGTACCGTCAGGAAAAAATGGCAGGGCATGTTGGAGAGCTATTCAACTTTCGATGTGGAAACGGCACATGAATTTATTGAGGCTTCATCTACATAATAAGAAATTTTCTTCTGACGCCGGAAAAGGCACAACTGTTTGGAGGAGGACACTGATAATAAGGAAAGCATGCCTTAACGCAAAAATCAGTCAGAAGCGCCGTAACAGGCGTCGTGACTACGCCTGAATTCCTAATGGGTGAAACCAAGAAGAAGAAGAAGAAATGTCTGCATTCTCTCTCTTTCTCTCTCTCGCGATCCCCGTCTGCAATTCAAGCCAACCATTCCTTGTTGAACTGCCAAATTATTGTATAGGATTTCATGAAGGAGATATATAGAAATGATTCTCAATTCAGCAATTATTTTATGATTTTTTGTCCGTTCTAAGGTGGACACATTAGCTAGCCATAACAAAATATCCCATCATGTACCTACTGGTCCGTGATATGGTCATATCACTTCCAAGCACTATACCGGCATTCAATTACACATCGTTCTTATTAAGTAGTTCGGACAAGATGCCTGGGATGAGTCTAGGTCACCAAAATCTGGTTACTTGTCAATCTCGTTCTAGTTGACGGGATATTTCCAAATGTGATAGCTAATAATAAAGTGTCCGTGTTGGTAACGAAGAGTGAACAAGGGTACATGATTCACGTATGTGCTGCGTCTAGAGTTATTTCATTCAATTGTATTTATTTCTTTTTTTCTCCACACATTCTTCTTCTTCGAGCGTTCCATATCAACCATTTCTTAACCACTCTTTGTGATATGTATGCGATCTGAGCCTAAGTGGCATACTCCCTCAACCAACTCATGCAAAGTCTTTCAATCTCGAGCTATCTCCTACAGCTCCCTCCATCTCTTCTTTATATTGTTGATCTCTGTCTCCATGTATTTCTATATTTGTTACATCCTAAATTCGTAACAGTCTATTATAATTATGGGCACAAGAACTGGGTTGATTTGAAAAGATCTCTGTTTGTCCAGTTTGTTTAATTCTCTACCTTCCGTTGTGTTTGTGTGCAAGCGTGTACATCTTTATTTGTATTAAATTGAAATAAAAAACAATACTCGCTATGTAATTACAAAAATAATTACATTTTAGCGGGTGTAAGACAGTTAATTAAGTGATTATACGAGAGCTGGAAAAGCTAACCAATGATGCACTGGACGTTATTAAAGTTGTTTGTTTCCTTATTGCCTGTCCTTTGAATAAAACCGCTTCCTGGCAACCAATGTGTTTGCGTTTCTTCTTTGCGTAGGCTTAAATGAAAAACGAAAGGAGAAATAAGGATTAGAGGGAATCAAGGCAGTTGTCAGTAAAACTCATTAGCGAAGCTCAACCAATCGCATTCAAGACATTCTCCATCATTGCAAGTCCATAAGCGGATTAATTTCATCATTTTGCGGCGGATGAATATTCCGGTCTTAAGAAGAAAAAGTTCAGTCTATTCGAGCCAGCCCTGGAGGCAGAAGTTCCGTTTTACTTTCCAGAATGTTGTGGAAGAAGTTTCATATGATATCGTCTGATTAAAGAGCCACTTTAACAAGAAATATTTGCGCGTATCCAGACGAAGGCTGAAGTAATGTACACGATGAAAAGAAAATATCACTGCTTGTTGCTAGGGTTTTTATACCTCTTTACATTAATATATAGTCAAAGAGATGGACAGGTTTCAATTCCCGGTAAGTCGATTTCCCAGTCACCCATCTTAAACTGACTTTCTGGACTTGTGAATAATTCAAAATAAACGCATGAGCTACTGAGTAAAGGCTCTACGACACTTATAGCTCTTTAAGATTGAGAAAATATAGGGACGCTTTGAGGACATAGATGTATGAGAACATATCGGGACGCTTTGGGGATTTAGACGTATAATTGTTATTGTTTTTTCCAAGTTGTTAATAAGGTCAATTTAAAAGGTCACTGTAGCGTAGAGGTTAGCTGCCCGTCTCTCGTGTCAAAGGTACCAGGTTCGCTTCCTCGTGGAGCCATCTGGATATATTTTCCAAAGATCGTTGTTCTCAGTGTAGGTATGATTGGGTGTCTAGTCCCATCGGATAAGTTAATTGCATATCCTTTACAGGACTTTGCGAATCAATCCCAGCTTTTAACGCTGTTTGTGATTTTTCTAGGCATTATTACGTTCAGTAGTTTGCCATTTCTGTCTGAACCGGTGGAGCCATCGTTCTTTTGTAAAAATCCACACGAAACAATTTGCAACCAAACTGTCCGCAGCGTGATTCGAACTCAGGACGTCGGGGTTAATAGACCGAGTCACTATCCCTAAGCCACAGACGCCACCGTCATATCGGATACTGACGATAAAACGTAAGACCCGTGTTAAGTTTGAGCACGTATAATAACCCTTGGCAGTTGAAAATCGAGAAGAGCAGGCTGGAGAGCGGCTGTCCAGGCAAAATTCATCAAGAAAGGTTAAAAATAAAATTCCTACATAAATATCTTCACCATCTTCAAAATTACATCGGGTACGCTCGCCGGTGCGACAGAGTCGTGCACTGCAGCTGCGATCGTCCTGTGTAAGAAAGAGATAGGGTACTCACCGAAGTGCAATGATGATGGTTCTATCAAGGAATCAATCAATCAATCACAAGGTCAATTATAAACTATGGTCAAAGAAGACGGGACGGTTAGGTCTTGGTCAATAGAGACAGTTAAGTGGTCAGTCAATGGGGCAGTTACATAATATGATCAATTGAGTTAACTAAGATACTACAGAGATGGATGTGTAGGAGACTGAGCTTATGGTTCCTTATATTATCAATCCTATATGACACAATATTACATTATAACTTAGTTGATGTTGTACTATAGAGTGTGGGTTCAAGTTCCTAAAGATCTTCAATAACCGATCTTTACCAATGTTAGTATTTTTGAACAATATTATACTTGGTTATTGAGGTAGGACTAAAACGAATGGACCAGATTGATATTATAAATTCTCTAAGGGAGACAGGGCGTGTACATGATTCAAGTAATAGTGGGGAATCTACAACACTAACCAGACTGTAAGAATTTCAAAGGCAAGTGTGGTGTAGCTAGACAAGAACACTATGCTGGTAGTCAAAGAAGAATAGTATACCAACAAAGAACCGCTGTCGTTAGTCGTCACACGCTGATGAGACATACTGAGGGAGAGATCGGAACACTTATGGACTAATTTGTTCAACGTGCAGTGTTGATGATCTGACGACTAAACTAAACAAACCTGAGAGACATACTGAGGGCGAGATCGGAACACTTATGGACTAATTTGTTCGACGTGCAGTGATGACGAACCGACGACTAAACTAAGACTAATACAGGGTGTTCAAGATAATTGCAACCCCATTAACAAATCGAAAGTTGCCAGATAACCTATCGCGTTGTGTTTATTTACTATTTAAACCGGTTCTGACTAGCTCGTCCTACGTCACATTTGTTCATTGCCCTTCCCGCACTACAATTACACACCGTCACACAACCTTGACCTATACTACGTCATAACTGAACTTTCTCATTTCCATACATATATGCCAGATTAGCTCCATTCACGGGCTGCAATTATCTTGAACACCCTGTATAATAACCACAAAACAAAATATCCATTTGTTGTCACATAAACTAAACAATATATCCATTTGTTGTTACATAAACTAAACAATATATCCATTTGTTGTTACATAAACTAAACAATATATCCATTTGTTGTTACATAAACTAAACAATATATCCATTTGTTGTTACATAAACTAAACAATATATCCATTTGTTGTTACATAAACTAAACAATATATCCATTTGTTGTCACATAAACTAAACAATATATCCATTTGTTGTTACATAAACTAAACAATATATCCATTTGTTGTTACATAAACTAAACAATATATCCATTTGTTGTCACATAAACTAAACAATATATCCATTTGTTGTCACATAAACTAAACAATATATCCATTTGTTGTTACATAAACTAAACAATATATCCATTTGTTGTTACATAAACTAAACAATATATCCATTTGTTGTTACATAAACTAAACAAACAGTGCACCGCAGATATATCAGTGGCTATAGAAAACACCATATACAAGACAGACCCGAAGGGACTTGACAGAAAACGTCACATACACTGAACGACGACCGTCACAGCAGGAATAAATGATCAGAAAAAAAGGTCAACAAGGAACCCTAAATTGAAAACAAAAATAAATGTTAGTGACAAATTACAATCCAATGTTCTCATTAAGAAAAATATAAAAGATAAATTGAGAAATATATCTTAACATTTGGTTTCTTTTATTCTTCTGCATACATTCTCAGTCTCTAACTTGAACATGTTTAAAGAAGGTGCTGGTCATTCGGCGTCTGGGGCCCTAGGGGATAGTGACTCGATCTATTAACTCCGACGTTCTGAGTTCGAGTCACGCTGAGGACAGTTTGGTTGCAAATTATTGCAAATTGGATTTTTACAAAAGAACGTGGCATCACCAGTTCAGAAAGCAATAATAATAATGCCTAGAAAAATCACAAACAGCGTTAAAAAGCTGGGGTGAATTCGCAAAGTCATGTAAAGGATATGCAATTAACTTAACTGGTCATTCTGTTAGCGTTTGGACTGTTAGTGTTTGAGCTAGCTTGTTATGGAGTTGTCTCGGTATCATTTGCACACATTCTCTCTGCGTCTTATAACTTGGAGACTTTAGCCCTGAATGTTCTGTAGTCGCTCTCTTTTTTCTACTCTTTTAGACTGTACAGTTTTCCAAGGTTTTCTTGCAAATCAAAAAAGACACGGCTTCACTGAATTGCTTCTGCGATGATAGGATGAGAGTAGTCATCTACTCTGGAGGGAACTTAGCGTAGCAGGCAGATTACATACAAATTCAATATAACGGATGAAAAACTGAAAGAAATTAGCAGTAAATGTCATCTCTCTCTCACTCTCTCTTTGCCTTTTTACCCCAGGTTGGGGCATAGGACATCAACTAACTCATGCCAAGTCTTCCTATCTCTAGCTAAATGTCATCTGAGAAACATAAAATACTGTTGGATCTCCAAGGAAGAAGACGGTATTGATGAACAAATTCACTTTTCTTTTAACCTTTTATAGTCACTGTAGCGTGGTAATTAGTGTGTTTGCTTTTACAGCAGCGAGATCACATGATCAAATTCCACAGTGGAAGTGATATTTTTAATACCGCGGTAACTTTTAGGTCGATGCAACCCTACTTAAGTACCAGAGAAACACTGCGAAGTAGGTGGGTCGGCTTGATCGTTAACCACATCGTCCATTGTAAACTGTTGGCTAAAGAAATATACAAACCTAACACCGCATTACCCATTATACATATTTATTTAAATAGTACCATTATACGTACGTGAAAAAGATGAGAAGAGGAAGACCACGGACAAGATGGATTCAGGATGTAACTGACGGTTTGTGTATAACGTCTGCAGAGGCGGTAAATCTGGCCTACAAGGGAAAGAGAGAGACAAATTCCGAAGGACTGTTAAGATGGCAAAGTTCTGCTCTGGACCAACTATTTGATGATGACCATTATACGTTACATATGGACTGCAAGAAGTGTCTTCATACCGCTCTGTCATAAGCAAGTCACTCAATCTCTTCCATGGAATTGAATCCAATATTCAGTGCAATATACCCAATCATACAGACGTGAGCGTACCTGGTTCAAACCTCACGGTGGGCAAGTTTGGAAGCAAATTCGTTTCCGTGGAATTTTACAAAAGGTAAAAATAGACCTCACCGTTCAGAAAGCAATGGCAAACTACAGAACGTATAAGTGGTGCCTAGAAAATCAACGACTCGTTTACTGTGGTTGATGGCTACGTCCTTTGGGATATGCCACGATTTTCATTTCACCCCATCATTTAACAACCTGTTCTTCTTATGTCTTAAAAAAACTCTAATCTTTATCTTCCTCATGCTGTGAAATAAAATATTCTAGAACTGTGTCTAAGAATATCGTTAGTTAAGTGTTCCTGGAAAATATCAATTTCTCCTGAAAAATACGCCTGTCAGCAGGGAATAATTATGTCATCAAAACAAGACAACTGTTTCTGTCAGTTTTACAAGGATTTCGAAAATACACTTCCCAATTTTCTATCATGTTAAATGTTCTTGCCAATTAACGGAGTTTTCAAACTGACAGATAAAGAATGATGTCAATGATCTTGCAATGTAAATAATAAATTGCCTTGTTGTTTGGGATATTTTTACGCCCATATGGTGCCGGGCCCACAAAGGAAGCAAATAATAGTACCACTGCAACCTACAAGGCATGTCGTAAGAGGAGACTGATGTAGGACCTAGGAAACTACCTAGTAAATAAAAACATCGCATAAATTGGATGTGTTGGCCTACTGTTAGGCTCATAACTGGCACAATGTACAATCGCTCTTAGGCTCAGATCACATACAATTCACAAGAGTGGTTAACAAGTGGTCGATGTTCGATGAAGAAGAAGAAGAAAAAATATTTTAAACATATTAAAAAAATAATCACTTTATTTCTAAGACTTGAACTTGATCGCTCAAGATTCAACCTCATATAGGGTTTTTAAGATGTTTGCCTGGTGTTCTGAAGGTTGGAGGTTTGAAACCCAACCGAATCACATGTGCAATTGTTTCCAGGGATTCATAGGGTTGTTGTTGGAGCTATGGGAGTGCGTGCTTTGTGCAACAATCTCGAGCCATTACTGCAGACAGTGAAGAAGCCATTACTGCAGACAGTGAAGAAGCCATTACTGCAGACAGTGAAGAATCCATTAATGCAGACAGTGGAGAAGCCATTACTGCAGACAGTGAAGAAGCTATAATGGGGGATCCGGTGCAATGCAACCACCCTTCCCTTTAGACCCACAAGACTGTAAAGCTGGTGTTTTAATAATACAAAAAACCTCTAGTTACTGTCTGTAGTACCTCTTTTAGGGCGGTATGGAGAAATGGGACGTGAGCTTGAGGAATGTAATGGCCACATGGCTAATGCAGTCGCCGCAAAGTTGTTCAGGTTAGAATTTTTAATTATGCCCACAAAATAATAATACAAACTACCGTTATTCCAGGTACTTGAAACATGCCCCAAAATACACCGGCCATATGCAGTATTAAATACCCAAGTGAGATGTAATGTTTCAGGATACCTTATGATAGGATTCAGAGAGTGGAACAGGAACAATGATAAGATCCAGAGAGAGTAGAGTAGTGACATTATGTGCGCGTTAGAGAGAACTTCTCGGATCCTTGTCTTGAGAGGAGTATTGTCAAAAACAAGAGTCTCTCGTTCAGTGCCAGCGCGTCTTCCGTTAACCGCCTTAATAAGTTACTCTGGGATAGAAACACCGAGTCTGTTTTGAGGAAGTTGAGAATCGTGAGGTACAATATTAGCCTGGAGGATCTTGAGTTAATAATAAAAGATAAAAAGATAGTTTTGAGGGAGTAGGGAGAGAGACAAATTACAGGCTGTTTATGAGCGGAAAGCTTTAAGATGAATTAAGTTTTGTATACCTGGTTATGTTAAATAATGTGTTGGTGTGTTTGTGTATGCGCATGTGTGCGAATGTGCGAGTGAGGTGAGGAGAGATAGAGCGGAACGGAGGTGTGAGTAGAAGGATAGAACAGCGAGTGAGGTTTGAGTGGAAGTGATGGTTTTGAAAAGGTTAATGTGAAAGATTATTTTATGATTGATTGAGGAAGAATATTATGTGAATAATTGGTGAAGATCATAGGATGTTGAATGATTGTTGAATGATTGTTGAATGATTGTTGAATGATTGTTGAATGATTGTTGAATGATTGTTGAATGATTGTTGAATGATTGTTCAATGATTGTTTGGGAGTTCTATATAATCAGTTGTTGGGGAGCTCTTTCTGGGTGTTCATTGAAGCATTTTTATGAATTGTTGGAGAGTTTATGGATAATTAATTTAAAGTCACTTTCTGTGGATGATTGTTGGAGAGTTTATGGATTACTGATAGAAAGCCGCTCTCTGGATATGATTGTTGGAGAGTTTATGGATGAGTGATGGAAAGCCGCTATGTCTATCTTTAATCTATTAATATCTAACATTTCGTTTAACGCTTATCTTCTCTCCTCACTATCAGCATGTGTTATGTTCACATCAGCGATATTTTTCAATAGATTTTCAGAAAATGCTGCTTCATTTTGGTATACTCTAACAGGCTGCTACAATTCAGCTCTTGATTTTCTTATCTAGTTACATCTTTGTCTGTCCCTTTATCTATTGCTTTCAACTGACTTCTCTAATATTATTTTCAATATTGTTCCATGGTAAATTTTTGTTTGGATGACCTTAGCACTTGTTTATTGTGTATTTATTTACAATATTCATTAGCTTTACAGGCGATGGAAGACTAGACAGAGATGTAGAAGCTAGAGTGCAAAAAGTAAATGCTGTAACCTACCAGCTAGCACCATTGTTAAGGTACCCAGAAATCTCACTGACTGCTAAACAATAGATGATCAACAGCATTTTCATACCTACTTTGTGTTACCAGGGTCAAACATGGACATTGAGCAAGCGCAGTCACAAAAAATAACTACACGTGAAATGCGTGCCTGCAAAAAAGTTATCAACAACACCAGAAAAGACAAAGTTACCAACATCAGCATAAGAAAGAAAGTTGGCACAGAACCTTGCTTGAATTACATTGAGAAATATAGTATGGAGTAGTTTGGTCACTTAATAAGAATGCAACAACACTTAACAATATACAGAGTCTTCTACAACAGAATATCAGGAAAGAAAGCGAGAGGAAGACCATGAAAAAAATGGTTAGATGGCATAACAGAATACTATCAAAGAGCAAATATAACTATCACCCAAGCCACCAGAATAGCGAAAGACATTTAAAAAAACCACGACAGCGGACAACAACCCGGTAGCAGTGTGACGACAAAAGAAGAAATATAAGGAAGAAGAATATTCATTAGCTTCGGTGCTTCCCCTGGAGTCATTAAAACGCCTTATTCACTTCTTCTCTTCAGTATTCTACACTATGATATATATAATATATAATAGGTGCACAGCTTTGTAGCATGTATGTACTTGAATGTGTGTTCTCAATTATATAAGCGGTAAATCAATATAAACATGAAGACAAATTGAACTTTATATTAACGGCAACACACTGTTTAACTCATGGTGAACCACTTGCCACACTATGTGGCGTTAGGTTGAACGCATTTTTATCAGGATCCTCACTGAAAGGCATATGTTTTTCTAAAAACAAATGACTTGTAAAAACATGGCTTTTGCCCTGGTCCAATAAGAGTTACGCCCGAGTGGTTACCGGGACCCACATTTAGGGTGTAAAGAATAGAACCACTGTTACCTGCCACGCATGTCGTAAGAGGTGACTATGGAGATTTGGCTGAAATTAGATGCACGTGTCCTAAACATGTAGACGTCTATGCGTTTAGGAGCCAACCAAACCAATGTACAACGTATACACGTTCTTGGCAAAGATCAAACATATCACAAAGAGTGATTAAAATTGGTGGTAAAGAACGAACGCAAAGAAGAAAAAGACTAAGAGTTAAAGAAGAGAAGTAGTCGAAACTAGTTACTTTGTCTCTGATCTCACTAAATTTTTAAAAAAGGATGGTTAAGGAAGAGGGTTCGGAGTGGGAGAGTAATTGGCAAAAAAATCAGACCAGGAAATTTTCAACACCTTAAGACAAATCATAGCCCTCCAGGACGCATATACTTAAGACATGGACTACGGCTGGTTTAATGTTTACTGACTTCCGTCCAGTGGACTTAGACACAGATGATAAAGTTAATGTTAGTAAGTGGAAGTGAGCGAGGAGATTGGTGGTCAGCGACATCACGTCGTTTTACTTTTCTGGTGTGTTTTTTGTGTGAAAAGAATGAAAATCGTGGCATATCATTGACAGGACGCCGACATCAACCACAGTAAGCGAGATCGATTTTCTAGACACCACTTATACGTTCAGTAGTTTGTCATTGCTTTCTGAGCGATGAAGCCTATTTTTAACCGTTTGTATGCCCGCCTGCCTAGCGTGTTCGTAGCACGTTAGACGACGGATGAAAAGCCCCTATGAGTGCGGTTCAATTTTGCGGGCTGGCAGAAAAGTCACAGGTTCTCTAGATTTACTATGTTCGTGGCACCGAACCGAAGGGTCACGATGTCCATGGCACCGAGTCGAAGAGCTGAAAGCTCAAGTGTTTCTGGATCGAAAAAAACGTTTGTAAAAATTCACGTGAACAAATTTGCTTACAAACTGCTGTCCTCGGGCTTTGAACTATCGGGTTGTAATTGGACTTCCTACTGTTTAAACTGCAGACACCCACTGTTTTCTTCTACATGAGAATATTCTTCTTCTTCTTTTGTCGTCACACTGCTACTGGGTTGTTGCCCAGTGTCGTGGTTTTCTGTTTTGTCTTGCGCTGTTCTGGTGGTTGTGTGATTGTTATCTTTGCTCTTTCACAGGATTCTACATGAGAATACAATGTACAAAAGTGGTTCATAATGTAATCTGTTCTAGAGAAACAAAATCATCAACATAAGATAACCGTGTAGCCACTCACTTAAATGGATCTGAATATTCGGGTACTAGCGATATCCAGGTCGCAGTCATCAGATCATGAACTTTTGATGATCGAAGTCGATTTGTTCTAGAAAATCGTTGCATATGATTATATGGTACCATATATATATATATATATATATATATATATATATATATATATATATATATATATGCTATGTATATATTCAGGCCGTGCGGTATATTTTCTTAGTAAGATGCAAGTCTTTGAAATACCGCCCTACTGTTTTTCCTTAAAAACATTCAGTTGTAATTTTGATTTTGCTACTTATGCCGTCCACCTCCTCCCCCGCACCTTACGATGCTGCTGTCTCTCTGTATCATAGAACGGCACGGCTCTTTATATATTTGATTATTATTGTTGCATCTTAATTGTTTATATTTTTAGTTTTTATATTTCGTTTTCCATTTTTAGTCATATATTTTCATTTTAAGGACGTTAGGGATTTATTGTCTAACTGAATATGTTATGTCTATCGTGTATGACGTGGGCATCTGTGACATAGAAGTAGTGAGCTCAATCATAACCCATGAATACCTAGTTCAAACTCCTGGTGGGCAGCTTGGAAGCAAATTGGTTACCGTGGATTGTTACGAACAGTAAAGATAGACCACATCGTTCATAAAGCATTGACAAACCACTGAACGTATAAGTAAGTAAAAAAAAAGTAAAGGAACCCTTTCATACCTCGTGGTACATAGGGCAATACAGTGTTAGGCCTGTATTTTACATTGACCGTCGGCACACGATGGGTGATGTGGTCAGCATCACGTCGGTCGCCTTTACTTCCCAGAGCATGTCTGGTACGCAGTTGAGGCTGGGTCGACATGAGAGCCTTCGCGGTCGGGAAAAATTCCACGCGCACTGCGGGAGTTGAACCCAGACCACCAGCCTTGAGTAGCGAGTTCACTAACAACTACGCTACCGCGGCTCTCTGAACGTATAAGTGGTGCCTATAAAATAAACAACTCCGTCGATGGAGACGTCCTGTAAAGGATAAATTGTAATTTTCATAAGGAGTCTGAATTTCTTCTCTTCTTTATTATCATTTGCTTGATAAAGATCTTTTGGTCGAAACGTCGCTATATATTTGTTTTGTAATTTGTAAAGCTATATTACTTTAATTTGTACGTGTTACACCTAAGATAACCGAATTTATGAACTAGAATTCAATGTATGGAAGTAAGCAAGATGAGAATTCTAAGATGTGAAATACTGATGATGGACAGGAAGCGTTTGTTTGAGTAACAATCACAGAAATGAAGCAATCTGCTTAGCTATTAGAACAAACATCGCTTCACTTCGGACAGATAAATAGATGATGAATCTATTTTAACAGATTGTGAAAGGTATGCATGCTAATGGTTCTGTTCAGTGGCGGCTCGCCATTAAGGGCCAGTGGGGCCGGGCCCCACCAAAAATAATGTATATAACGTGTATTTATTATTTAGTAAATTAAAATATAACCTAACCCAAAACCATGATTTTTCTGAAAATTTGTGTCTGGCCCCACCAACAAAAAGGATCACGAGCCGCCACTGGTTGTGTTGCATAATCATGTAACTTGTACTTAAAGAACGAAATCCGCTTAAGAAATCTTTAAACTTCATTCTGGAGACATCACCATGAACGTTCAGTGCGTTGTGTGTAATTGCCTTGCAGTGACAATATGCATGCAGGGCTCTTGTCTTTAAAACTGCATTCTGTCATTACTCTCTTGTTCTCTTCCAGCGTCCAGTGTTATTATTTTCCTGCCCATTTGCAAACATTGCATCATTTTCTATAATTTGTCAATAAAATATTGCGTGTTTTCAATTGAAAAACTAAGCTTTCTTCCTTAATTCATTTCTATTATTTTCTTTTCATTTAAAAAAATATATTTACGTACTCATAAAACACTTTACTTTTTCTTAGATAAACATTGGACTCCCTCATCTCGGGTATAAGACAATAGATGAACTTACTGAGGTCTGTAATATGAAGTGGTTAAGAGTTTGCCTGTCGTTCTGATGGTTATTGGTTCCAATCCTAACTGAGTCACAAGTGCAATTTTGACATTAGATCCGAGGATTGTTACTGGAGCTACGGTGTTTCTGATTTGTTCAAAACTGTTGGTAGATAACGTCCCACTACTTCCAACAGGGGCGGAGACAAATGTTGAACCCGGTGCAATGGAGTTAATCCTTCGCTATTAGACGCCATTTGGTGATCTCAGGAGAATTCATTTGACTAAGTAACAAGCACATTTTATTAACACATTACTATTGAATATCATTACTATTGTATTTCATTACTATTCTATTTCATTACTATTCTATTTCATTACTATTGTATTTCATTACTAATGTATTTCATTACTATTGTATTTAATTACTATTGTATTTGATAAAACGTGTAACAATTTCAATGAAAAGATAAAATATTTCTACTTGCAGTATATGACACCTCGTCGTCAATTTCAATATTTGTTAACAGATCAAACTTTTGGATCCACCTCATGTGCATATCTTTCATTTGCAGTGTTTGTCTCTATATACAATTTGAAATGAATATTTTTTGGTTCCTTATGTATATTGGCAAAAGCAGGAAGCAGGCTACCACAGACAGACACTAGTATGACATATGAGGAAGAAAAAGTACGGATAAAAATGACCTACAAGAACAAATGGTTGAGAGATCATCCTGGGCATGAAAAGGACGATGCATACTACCAACTAAGTAGAGAAGAACAGGTTGTCAGTTTTCGTCTACGAACAGGGCACAATAGGCTGAGGTACCATCTGTTTAACAAGTATAAAATAGGCCCATCTGACATATGTACATGTGACACCAGCAAGGTGACAGAGACACACATTCTGCAAGAATGTCCAACATACAGTGAACAGAGAGAAAACACATAGCCGTCCCCCTTATCAGCCCAAGACAAGCTATATGGAGATGTACATGGACTCGGTTGACCACTAACTACTTTAAAAGTATACAAATCGATATCTAAAAAACGTTGGAAGAAGAAGATTGGTTTCTGAACTGACATACATCACTCCGGGCAGACCTATAGGTGCTTAGTCTCCACCAATAGATATTGAAGTGTATGTATACTGATCGTACATGTGGTTTGCTGGTTAAATACATTCCTCTTTTTGTTCATCAAGCATCCAGCTCTATTTGTTAGTTTGTTTTTTCCTTTCCTGCCAAAGGCGACACAAAGGGTAGAGGTTTTAGATCTCCATGTGATACGGTTCGTTGATAGCAGTTGGAGATTTCGTATTGTTTTACATCCCAATAGTTTACTTTCTTGTAGGATTGTTCTTCGAAGAGTCATCTTAGGTCTTCCACGTTTTCTTTTCCCAATTGGTGACCACATAAAGACCTCGATTTGGTCTCTTTTCGTCTGATCTAAGAACATGGCGTACAGCGTGTTATTCCAAACTCATTAAATCGCACATTCACCATTTATATATTAACCACCGACAACAATCAAAAGATAGTTTAAACATATTATCTCATTAAGCTTCAAGGAAATGTTCTCATAAATGTCATCTTGAAGACAAGGAGAAAATAGATAAGCATGTGTGTGGAAGCTAGAAGGAAAACATACTTTCATCAAGGTAATACAACAAACATAGAACTGTACGAAGGTATGTGTACTCTAGATTGATTGATTAATTGATTGGGATGATCATTGCACCGGTGATTAAACATCTGTGCTCCGATCTCTTTCTTCCACAAGAAGATCTCAGCGGTAGTGCACGAATTCCGTAGCATGGCGTGTGTCCCCGATGTAATTTGGAAGATATCGAAGATATTTTGTAGAAATTTAATTTTTAATTTTTTCGAATACATTTTGCCCGTGTGCGCTTCCATTTCTTTTCAACCTGTTCTTTTAGGTTTGGAACTGTCAATGGTTCTTTTACAAGCTCAAATTAACGACATATGTTCTATCAACCTGTTCTTTTAGGTTTGGAACTGTCAATGGTTCTTTTACGAGCTCAAATTGAACACGACTCTATGTTTTATCTTCCGTTTCCGATAGGACTAGGAACTCGATCTCATCTACACTGAGATCAGGGATATATATAAAAATATCACAATGGCTTCACGAGGGAGCGAACAGAGTATCTTTGTCATGATAGACGAGCACGTAACTTATAAGCCCCAGAGACCTCTTATGAAGATAATAAAACAAACATATATAACAATGTGAATGTATGTGCACTCAAACTTTAGATAAACTAACAAGAATAACAAAATTGGAAATAATAAAACTGATTACCTAGTAATATTGAAAACTTGTAGACATCGAGAAGACAGGGAAATGGCTTTAAACAGTGGGAGGAATAGAGAGAAGTTTCTCTTGGCAGGTCTCGGTCACTGCATTGAGCTTGGGGTCTCTAAGGGACGCACCGAACAGATAAAGTTAATGGATTGGGATCCCGCTCGTGAACGAGACGGTTTCAAGCACTCAGTGATGCCAGTGAGGAAGAAATTACAAATGAAAAGCGAGGATAGAAGATAGACATCAAATGTGAAAATCGTAACAAGAAGATAAGTTGATGAGACTGCCAGACTTTGTGGAGAAATAAAGAGATCAACAACTTGTTTGTGTTATAGTGTGTGTGTTTATTCCTGGGTGTGTGTTTATGTGTGAGTGAGTGTATAAGTGCATAAAAATAAAAGTAAAGGAACCCTTTCATACCTCGTGGTATATAGGTCAATACAGTGTTAGGCCTGTATTTTCATTGACCGTCGGCACACGATGGGTGATGTGGTCAGCATCACGCCGGCCGCCTTTACTTTCCCAGAGCATGTCTGGTACCCAGTTGAGGCTGGGTCGACCTGAGAGCCGTCGCGGTCGGGAAAAATTCCACGCGCATTGCAGGAGCTGAACCCAGACCACCAGCCTTGCGAAGCGAGTTCACTAACAACTACGCTACAGCGGCTCTCAATATAGACAGAGGAAAATATGGATAAAGTGGTCAAACAAGTAAATGACAGATAGGTAAATTAGATTTATTATGGTTATTGTTGAATGTGAAGACAAGTTATTTCATTCGCATGTTGGTTTTTTTTATTGAAACAGCAGCTTCATACTCTATTTATCACTTAGTATATTATATATATGAGAGCCGCGGTAGCGTAGTTGTTAGTGAATTCGCTTCTCAAGGCTGGTGGTCTGGGTTCAGCTCCTGCAGTGCGCGTGGAATTTTCCAGACCGCGACGGCTCTCAGGTCGACCCAGCCTCAACTGGGTACCAGACATGCTCTGGGAAAGTAAAGGCGGCCGGCGTGATGCTGACCACATCACCTGATCGTGTGCAGATGGTCAATGAAAAATACAGGCCTAACACTGTATTGACCTATATACCACGAGGTATGAAAGGTTCCTTTACTTTTTGTTTACTTATATTATATATATATATATATATAAATATATATAATAATAATAATAATAATATAATAATTTCTCTCGTACTGTTATACGTTACATAGAGCCTGCAAGTAATTTCTCCATACCGCTCTATCCTGGGTAACTCGCTCAATCTCATCCATGGAATTGAGACCGATATTTCTTGCCTCTCTCAGCAAAGTTCGTTTCAGGGTCTTCTTAGGTCGACCTCTGTTTCATGAACCCTTTTAATCCCACTTCAATTTCTGCTTTGATATTATTTATATATATATATATCGTATACTATATATATCGCTCACGATGGGTGATGTGGTCAACATGACGCCGGTCACCTTTACTTTCCAGTACTTTTCCTGGCACCCAATTAAGGATGGGTTGACCTGAGAGCCGTTACGGTTGGAACAAATTCACGAGCCACTGTAGAATCGAACCAGGACCACTAGCCTAAGAGTCAAGTTCACTAACAACTACGCTACTGCGGCTCTCATAGATATATATTACTTACTTACTTACTTAATCCCGTCATGCCTAGTGACACATGGGGCTTCAGAAAGGACTTTCCATGCTCTCCTGTCCCGTGCAACCTTCAGTGCAGAGCCCCACGTCAGAGATGCGGTGTCCAGTTCCTCTTCCATCATGCGCCTCCATGTTGTCCGTGGTCTGCCTTTCTTTCTCTTTCCTTCTGGTGTCCAAGTGAGGGCTACCCTTGCAGGCATTTCTTGTCTCATTCTCATAACATGTCCGAGCCATTTCCATCTTCTCTTTTGAGTATGTCATTCATTGCCTCTTGTCTTGTATCTTGGAGTAGTTGGTTATTGGATATTTTTGCTGGCCAAAAGATTCCCAAGATTCTGCGAAGACAAGAGTGGTAGAAAACTGACAGCCTGCTAGTATCTCCTTTGGTCATCCTCCAACACTCCGATCCGTAGAGCAAAACTGGCAAACAATGCTTTTATAGAGTTTAAGCTTTGTGGTCCTATTGTAGATTTTGGCATAGATATATATATATCGCCTTTATCGTCTTTATAGACTGTTTATTCTATAAACCAATTATGTAATAAATATGTATCAATCCTTTATTTTCGTTTTGTCTCCGTTTGAAATGAACTACCACTACCAAGTAGTAGAAAGTGCAATAAGTTCCAGACATATTTTAACAATCTTGTTGTTGTTGTTTAGTCCCTGGTGTTATGTAAATGTCAAACAATAGTCTGGTACACACATTGAATGAGAAAAATAACGACATAGATGTATCTGTATATAGGTGTTATATTTGTGGTCATATTAGTACAACTGCTTTTTTTTATCTTTCTAAGTGCCTCTCTCCATTGAATAGTTGTAGTAATGTTTCTCTTCTTCTTCTTCACCATTCGCTCACAGGGAGGGATAGGTCCACAACCAAGGCCTTTCAAACCCACCTATCCAAGGCCATCTTTTCCAGATCTCCTTGCAGGGTCCTTCTTCTTCCTCGGATGGCGTGCTATGAATTTTCCTGGTTGTGGTTTCTGTAGCTATTTAGTGTTTTTTACAGGGTGGGGTAGCTAGCCCCACGGCCAACCTTCTTAGTCGCCTCTTACGACAAGCGTGGCAGGATAGTGGTTCTATTCTTGACACCCCAATTTGGTCCCCGTAAATCTAACCTTCGATATTTTGTTACTGTCTTGATGGTATTCTCTATGCAACACACTTGTATGCACCTCGTCCTTTTCTTCTTAAACATTTACTTCATATTCATCTTACCCTCTATTACTAAAATGTTTACTTCTGCATTACCTCCAATGAAAACGTCTTGTCCCATGGCACACGGAGCACATTCTATATACTTAAATATCATGTTATTAAGAGCGTCATATTGTGTATATGTGAAGAACATTTTATATACTTCAATCTCATCTAATTTAGAAAGTAATGATTTTTATATGTGAAGAACAATATATTTAAAGAAATGTTATATCATTTTTTTTTTAAATCCAGAAGCACTTAAGCTTTCAGCTTTTCGGCTCGATGCCATGGACATCGTAACCCTTCGATTGGGTGCCACGAACATCGTAAATCTGGAGAACATGTGGCTTTTCTGCCAACCCGCGAAATTGAACCGCACTCACAAGGGGCTTGTCACCCGTCGTCCAATGCGCTGCGAACACGCTGGACAGGCGGGCATGTCATATCATTAAGAACGTCCTATCTTCTATATGTGAAGAACATTCTATATACTTAAATATTATTTCATTCAGAAAGTCATGATTTTCATATCTGAATAATGTTCCATATACTTCAATGTCATCTCATTGAGCGCGTCATGTTTCTAGACTTCTGAAGCACATTTTGCATAATCAATTGTCATTTCATTCAGTGTTTCACTAAAGACAGAGAATATCAAAGTTGACATCAATCAAGTTAACAACTCTTCGAAACGGAAGAGTTTCATAGTTGCTAGTCCCACTCGCTGACCAGACTGAGAGAGATTGGTGTCAATATTGGTACAGCCAGTAAAGAACGACATACTAAATATGCAAAGAGATTGATTAATCAACATCGAACTGGCGTGTTGGGCCGCTGAACGCTGCTGGATTTGTTGAGGCGGAGATCGGAGCACCTATGGACATGTCAGGAGTGTTGTGATGATAGTTCTCTGATAACTGATAACTCTTCGTGATCCATGTTGTTTGCACCTAGAACGTGAATACGTTGTGCCACCACTAGGTCCATACGACATGTACAGGGTGTTCAAGATAAAAGTAGCCTATCAATGGAGCTAATCTGGCATATATTTATGAAAATGGAAAGGTTCAGTTATTACGTAATATAAGTCAAGGTTGTGTGACGGTGTCTAATTGTAGTGCGGGAAGGGGTGATGAACTAGTGTGACGTAGGATGAGCTAGTCAGAGCCGGTTTAAATAGTAAATATACACAACGCATTAGGTAACTGGCAACTTTCGATTTGTAAATGGGGCTACTTTTATCTTGAACACCCTGTAGAACAGACACCTCCGAACATCGACCAAAGTGTATGCATATTACTGAACATGATTTAAATGTGTACAGAAGGATAACTAAAATTTTACAAACGTAAAAGCCCCCTCCTTCAATATATCACATCATGAGTTACACTGTAACATACTATCAGATCTGAATGGTTATAATGACGCCATCAGAGCTAACTAATGTCAAAAAGAATCCTTGATTTTATAGTGTTTTAGTTAAAACGTTATTTTCCCAACGGCACCGTTAGTTCATCCGTCACTCTGCTAATGGCAATATTTGAAGAAGAAAAACGTTCAACTCTTCATTTAAAAAAAAAGGTATTTAATGAAGAAGTAGTGGAAGAGCATGATGAGTTCACAGACGATGGATGTAGCACAAAGATATACTCCCGACGATTGATATCGATCGGAAGATAAGAAGGCGTGCAGGAACAATCGCAAAGCTCATCACTGGGAGAAAATAGAAACAACGTTACTGCCAGAGCGACACGACCCACACTGTCTCCTTAGAGATAACTACCAGAATTAAACCATTACTGGTATCAAAGCTTTCTGAAGTTAGAGAGTTTCTGGAATTAAGCGTCTGCTTCTTATTTAAATTACAAAATGGTAGAATAACGAGGTTAAGGTAATGTTGTAACGTATGATGTATTCTTGTTTGCTATTGATTTTCTCCCAAATTTCTAGATGTTTTAAAGGACTAAACTCTTCTTCTTCTTCTTCAAGGGACATACATACTGACGTTGTCGATCATTTTTCTGTGACCAATATATTCAGAACCGTTCAGTAGATTTTCTCAGTATGATGCAAGTCTTCGAAAAACCGCCCTTTTTCTTTCTTTAAAATAACCTTCGATTTGTATTTGGTTTTTTTTAAATGCCAAAAATTGTATCTTAATTTCGCTGCTTATGTCGCGCCGTTACAGTATCGCCCGATGCGGCCGCCTCTCTACATCATAGCACAGCACGGCTCAGAAGAACGTGTTTTCCCTAAAAATCAAGTATTAATTATGTTGATAGTTGTTTAACTTGCAATGCCGTTAAACTGATGCAGAAATTATGTTGATAGTTGTTTAACTTGCAATGCCGTTAAACTGATGCAGAAATTATGTTGATAGTTGTTTAACTTGCAATGTCGTTAAGCTGATGCAGAAATTATGTTGATAGTTGTTTAAGTTGCAATGTCGTTAAACTGATGCAGAAATTATGTTGATAGTTGTTTAACTTGCAATGTCGTTAAACTGATGCAGAAATTATGTTGATAGTTGTTTAACTTGCAATGCCGTTAAACTGATGCAGAAAACTAGAGAGTATATAAGAATTCATTATCATCTAATAGCTAGTCCTGAGCAGAACTGTGTTTCTTTATCAGTCTTTCAGGATTTCTTTCTCCTATAGGACATATGTCACACCTGTGTAACCATCATGTGGAAATCAACAGTTACATCCTTCTTCGTAGTCTCCCTCTTCTCCTCTTTACCTGGACTAATTCTTCTTGGTACCTTCAACCTATAGTCTATTGTCTATTCCCAGGTGGAAGATGTAGGTGGCTGTCCACTCTTGCCGTTAAGCGTAGGGATTGGAGCTTTAATTTACGTCCTAGAGCCAGATGAGTCGTCCTTGTTGTGTTATATCCGTGTCTATGTAGTGTAGTCTTGATATTGTCTATCCATCTTTTCTTGGTCTTCCCTTAGCTCTAGTACCCGATCTATTTTATTGTATGCTGTTATTGGTGGTTGGTTGTGTTTCATGCTCATTAAATGTCCAAACCACTGCATTTGTTGTCTTTCGATGTATTTGGTGCATGAAGTTATGTCCACTCTGCTTCTGATGTCCTCATGTCGTTGTCTATCTTTCCTGGTGACGCCCTCTACCTTCCTCAAGCATTTCATTTCACACCTGGTGTGCTTTCTCTGGTGTGTTGCTGTAAGAGACCAAGTTTGGCACTGTTAACAAAGTGTTGGTAAGAAAATACTTTTATCATCTGTCTTTTCACTTCCATCTTGATCTTTGGGTGTTGTAGTAATGGTGCCAGCTGGTAGTGTCAACCCTTAATGTCTTTTTATATGTCCTTATTGGTTATTGGTTACTAAACTGACGTCATTGCACTCCGGGCAGACCCATAGGTGCTCAGTCTCCCCAACAGATATCGAAGAGTATGCATACTGATGGTTCCTATGGCTCGCTGATTAAACACACCTCTCACTCTGCCTCTCAGGCATCCAGTCCAAAATAACTCAATTTTGTTCTCATTTTTTTGGGTGTCATCAGCCAGTTTTCTTTGATTGTGAGTTCATTCTGAATATATCTAGTTGTTATCTTCTTTGTCAATAGTAAACGCAGGATACTTATATTGAAAAGCCCACACATGTTCCTCACTGCCGTGTTGGATGTCCGTGTTTCACGGACGTCCTTACCCAGTGGTAATATGTATGCTCTTAGTATACTGATTGGTTTTTTTCCTATCAGTTCCATTCCATTTCTGTTTTTAGTTGTTTATGTTTCATAAAGTCGTGTGTTCTTTTTCAATTTTATTCATCCTATTTCGATCTCTTGTTATCAGTGGACCGATATATTAAAAACTATTCACATTCTTTATTGTCTTTCCGCTGATAAAAATATCAATTTTCATGTTTGATTTTAGAACAACTCACAGAGTAAATTTACTATTATTATAGAAGAACTAATGTTTAGATGGAGAGACAAGAAATACAGTGATTGCTTCAAATCATGAGAGTTTCTACACCAGTTACCTGCATTCATGATAAATAAGTAAACATTAGAACATAATATCAAAACATAAACTGTAGTTGTTGCAGATTTATTACAGCTGATCAATGTTAATATAACATTTAGTTTGGTATCTCCGCCCCTGGGGTGCTGGGGCCCACAAGGGAAGCAAAGAATAGTACCACTGCAACCTACATGGCATGTCGTAAGAGGCGACTTATGTAGGACCTAGGAAAGCTATCCTAGTAAATAGAAAGCATCACATAAATCGGATGTGCTGGCCTACTGTAGGCGCATAACTGGCACAATGTACAATTGCTCTTAGGCTTAGATCATATACAAATCACGCAGAGTGGTAAGCAAGTGGTCAATATTAAGCGTTCGAAGAAGAAGAAGAAGAGAAGAAGTTGACGAAAAGAAGAAGAAGTTTTATCTGAATGTAATCCTGCAATTTATGTCATCTGATGTCAGTATTAGATGCTGTCTCCGCATCGAAGGTTGGCTGCAATGAAACTTCAACACCCTCCGTCTCAATCCTTTATGTTGAACACAGACAGTAATTTGTCTATTTCTTAATGCTTTCACACCCCCAGTACATTTCCAGTCTGAACAGTGTTGTGACAAAATGTCTTGCTCATTTGTTTTAACATAGCAAACATTATACAGGTGTCACGCGAAATGTTAACATTTTAAACGCATCTGTTATTTTAAAGAGGACACAGATACTGGTAGAAAATATATATATATGAGTAATCCGTGTTCGCGCGCATGTGTGTGTGTATGTATGTAGTGTGTGTATGTGTGCTGTATGGTGTGTGATCTGTGTGTGCTGTATGGGGAATGTGGTGTTTTTGTGATGTGTGTGTGATGTATGTATGTATGTGTGTGTGTGTTGTGCGTGCATGTGCGTTTGTATATGTATGTGTGCATATATATGTTTGTGTGTGGATGATTTCCTCTGTAAGTATGACATACTTGTTAACCACTTTACCTGAAATTGCAAAGCCACTGAAGCCTACAGCCAGGGTCAGACATGCCACTGCAGGAGCCGTTTCTCTGGTAAAGCTTACTCCAAGCAAGAATACAGCTTCCATTCCAAAACCTAAACAAAGAAAAGAGCAGCTATTGTTTAATTGTTCTCTTTTATGTCGTGTGACGTCTTGTACAATTCTGTCTTCAGTAACATATAACAAGGGGTAGTAAACTGGATTCACAGATGTTAAGGTGTTTAACTGCATAGGATATACTGCAATACACCGGATTGCTATACATCTAGATCGCTATCAGCAGAAATGGCAAGCCCGCTGCTAAGAGCATTCCAAAGAATAGGAATTGCGCACCTCCTACAATAATTCTAGAGATCTCCAAAAAATATGCAACGCTGTCTGGATTCAAACTCCCGACGTTTGAAACACATGGTAAACTATTTGACTACTTTGCAACAGATTACCATCTCCTCTTTCCTTCAAAATACCGTGCCCTGACCTTGTAACACTATGACTTCATAAACTGATCTCAGAACACTCCGCGCAAATTCTGAGATGCTTAATCTTCCTTCAAAAACAGATTGAATTGGTATGCACGCTGATTCTTCAAGTAGCTATCTAGTTCAGTTTGCAACATTTTGTATCCGACACTGCATAAGAACCGTAAGACGAGCAACTTATCCAACTCTGATGGAAAGACTAGTTTGTAACTTTCAATTTCATCTATCAACGTGTTTGTTGCAACGAAATCTATGATATGTTGCTTGTTGCAAGAGTTTTCAACATCGTACGAGAATGCAGCATATGGTACTCTCCAGAGTCCAAATTTGGGCAGAATTTGTATAAAATAATCTGTCCATATAACACATTTCTAATCTCATGGATACTGATATCTCCAAAGTGATAACAATAGCCAACACAGATTGATATCAATTACTTGGTAATGCCTTTCAGGATAGTGATGGAAGCAATAACATGATGTCTAATGGACTTATAATTCGGATTTTTCTTTATGATATAATGACGAAACTATTCCAACAAAATATTGACCTCTCAAGAAAGTGGAAATTTGAAATTAGTGTTTGCTTATACAAGATATGCTATCAACCAAGACAAAAATATGTCCCATATATAAAATATAATGACCTGGTATATATGACATTTAACAATTTACTTCTGTCAGCAGGTCCTGCTAATTATTCGTTATTTATGTCACCATTTCTAACCACGAATTCCCTATTTCTTTTATCATTTCTTTATAATTATTAACTATTTTCATCATCATTTGCTGCTATTAATTCGCTATTTCTGTCATTATTTGTTGCTAATCATTTGCAATAACTAATTCTACCTTATGACTCAGTGTTTCTGTCATCATTTCTTTCTAATTATTTACTATTGCTGTCGTTATTGCTTTCTAATTATTTACTATTTCTGTCCTCATTTCTTTCTAATTATTTATTATTTCTGTCATTATTTCTTTCTAAATATTTACTATTTCTGTCCTCATTTCTTTCTAATTATTTATTATTTCTGTCATCATTTCTGTCCAGTAATTCGTTATTTCTTAAATAATTTCATGCTAATTGTTCACTACTTCTGTTATCATTTCTATATTAATCATCTGGTCTATATGTCATCATGTCTAACTAGTCATCTGGTATATATGTCATCATGTCTAGCTAGTCATCTGGTATATATGTCACAATTTCTCTCTAATTATTCGCTATATTTGTCATACGTTCTACCTTATTATCTTATATGTCATCATTTCTGTCTAACTATACACTGCTCGTGTTACCAGTTCTTACAACTTCATTCTCTTTCAATGCAGAGATTATACATATTTCAAATGCCAACTATTATCTCCAACTGACACCTAAATGGAAACTCTCTAATAAAATACAGACCGCAGTTGACAGAATTTCTCGTTCATTATCACGTTAACATGCAAATGTGCTTTTTTAAATTCTCATGGGAACAGCATTGCTCTGTTTTTCTTTGGAGCTAGAAGCCAATTCCAAAAATCGGAGCTCCATACTCATTTTCAGCCTTCAAAGCTTCCAGATCATTGTCGTAAATATTAGCGACAGAACAACAACTTGTCGTTAGAGATGTCATGAGTTTGGTTTTAATTTATATCCTAAAACATTTCTTTTATGTTTAGCTTTTAAATCAGATCGATTCAGTTTTTCTATTTTTTATTATTAACAATTTACTGTTGATTTCAAGTATTTTTTGTCGAGTTCCTGGGCTTATTTTTTACTGTTTTATTTTAAACAATTTGACATTAATCTTGCGACAAAGTTAATGTCAAACCTGATATTTGAACTGCAGGCTTAGTTTGGGGACAGCTATTTAGAAAATTGGGGACAGCTATTTAGAAAAATGGAGACAGCTATTTACAAAATTGGAAACAGCTATTTAGTAAACTATTTAGAAAATTCCATGCTCAATGCAATGCCTGAACAATATGTTGCAATATGTTATTATATTTCGGAAAAAAAAACAGATGGGATGTTACATGAAGATATTTTTTAAATTTTATTTCTCAACCAAATTTCGGTTTCTTTTTTCGCTGCTGTAATGTTTATAGCTAAATTACGAATTTTCAATTAAAATGTATCAATCCTAACATATGCCAGCGAGAGTTGGAAAATGGCTAAACATATCGAAAGCAAGGTTGATGCATTTGAAAATAGATGTCTCCGGTAAAAAAAATGAACATAAAATGGAACGAATTCAGAAGAAGTGATGAAATCAGTGATATGTCTGGTCAACCACTAGTAACAACTGTTTTAAGATAAGAATATTAGAAGATGAAGATATGTTGGACACACCTTGAAATAAATGATCAAAGAATATCAAAGCAGACATTGAAGTGTGATGCTGAGGGTTCAAGAAAGAGTGGACAACCTAAGGAGACCTTGAAACGAACTTTGCTGAGAGAGGCAAGAAATATCGGTCTCGGTTCCATGGACAAGATTGAGCGAGTTGCCCAGGATAGAGCGATATGAAGAAATTGCTTAGTGGCCCTATGTAACGTATAACGGTACGAGAGGAATTATTATTATAATGTTTATAGAAATTTTCTTGTGTAAACGTCAATCAGCACTATTATTTTTAATGCCATAGTGTTTTGATAATGTCAAACTTCACTGCATATACTCCATAACGATAACGACTGAAAACTCAAACTGATTATATGTAGAAATGAACATCTACTTTGTGTGTTGAAGGGAGGGAAAGAATAGTAACACTTCTACAAACAAGGTACTTCGAAAGCGTCGGCTAAGGTAGAGTTCGACATGGGGCTACCCCATCCCACAGAAACTGTTAGCGGAACAATCCAAACAACAATGAGCATGTCAAATACAAGGAAAATAATGGTAAAAATCGATAGTCTCGGCATGAGTTGGTTGAGGGTATATATCCAAATCGGGACTTAAAAGAAGAAGAGATAGAAAGAGAAAGAGAGAAAGAGAGAGAGAGAGAGTGTGTGTGAACATTCTATAGTTTGTTCCAAAATTCGTGATCACACTAAGGTTTAATTTGTACGAAATCTATCTGATGGATACAAGTAATTTTTGCATGCAGTCTTATATACCTCACGACGTTACGAATCCATGTTTAACTAATTGGTAGGTAGCTTAGTTGATGCAAGAAAACGTTTTTTGTTATATAATTTTGCATAAGCACAACAAAATGATAATCAAAGTTTAGAACTTACAGTAATACACAAAATGGTGGCGAATGATTGCAAAGGCGTATTCCTATTACATATTATAAAAGAAAGGTCACATAGTGAACAAATGATACCTTCTACTTCTATAAATGAAAGTAAATGTTGCGTACATACGCCAATGACAGTCGGTAGGAAACATTGTGAACTGATTAATTTCACGGGATTCCCGATTTTGACGTGCACTGAATTGCATTTGGAACACGTAAAGGATTAGTTATATACAAACTTGACAATCATAATGTAAAATTTCGATAGGTATACCAGATCAACATCGCGGTAAATTTAGTAATAACATATAATAAAATTCTTACAGAACTAAAGGTTTGGGTGGACAAAAAATACTTTTGGAACGTCGTCACTTTTACCTATATAAAAATGCAAAAATCAAGAATTTCTGTCAAGTGGATGATTTTATATCGGTCGGTAAAGATGATCACGAATTTTGGAACGAAGTATAGTAAGAAGTGTCACCTCATCATCATCATATAGCTTGTCCCTTCCGGAACCTGGCACCAATGACAGCAGTCCTGAAAAATTCTCTGTTCTGTGCAAGTTGACCAGCGTCATCAGCAGTCATTCTCAGATCGTCGGTGACATCTTGCACCCATCGTCTTCTAGGTCTTCCTCTCATTCATCTTCCAGTCATCATTTCCTCCAAAATTATCTTCTCTGGGCACTCATGTCGTTTGATGTGTCCGAAATATTTAATTTTCCTTGATGTTATGTTCTTTAATAGCCCTCTCTAATATCAAGCTGTTTTCTCAAGCTCTGTTCAAATGTCACCAACATAACATGAACTATTTGTAGTGTTTATTAAACATTTGTGGAGTCTCCTGTCTTGATGGCACATTCTGCCAAATTATTCTTTATTAAATATTTGTGGAGTCTCCTGTCTTGATGGCACATTCTGCCAAATTATTCTTTATTAAATATTTGTGGAGTCTCCTGTCTTGATGGCACATTCTACCAAATTATTCTTTATTAAATATTTGTGGAGTCTCCTGTCTTGATGGCACATTCTACCAAATTATTCTTTATTAAATATTTGTGGAGTCTCCTGTCTTGATGGCACATTCTCCCAAAATTTTTCTTTATTAAATATTTGTGGAGTCTCCTGTCTTGATGGCACATTCTACCAAATTATTCTTTATTAAATATTTGTGGAGTCTCCTGTCTTGATGGTACATTCTGCCAAATTATTCTTTATTAAATATTTGTGGAGTCTCCTGTCTTGATGGCACATTCTGCCAAATTATTCTTTATTAAATATTTGTGGAGTCTCCTGTCTTGATGGTACATTCTGCCACATTATTTCTTATTCCTTTTTTAATATTGCTGTCTTATTTATATTGTTGTCTTCCTCTTTCCAGATTGACTTAATTTTTCCTTCTAGTTTGGTTTTCAACAAAATATCAGGTCTCTTTACAAATTCAACCTACTTAACTTTCTATTATTGATCGCTCCAGTAATTACATTTCCATCGTCAATTGTTCCAGTATTTCTATATTGATTTGTTTTACAGCAATGAAATAAACTAATAACTTGTAAGTCCACATCTGTAGTTTGGATTATTTCTGAGTTGGGTGAAAAATAGAAATTTTTGCCAGAGTTGTGTACTGGCATTGAAATATCCATCAAACTGATGAGATTGTGCACTAATGGTGGCAGGCACATTGAATGCAGGGATCTCAACGCTTCAACTATTGCTAAGCTTCCGCATCTTAGAGTTGTCAAGAACATATATATTTATGTATAATATTAGAGTGGCAATAGCGTAGTTGTTAGTGAACTGGCCTTATAGGCATAGTGGTCTGTGTTCAATTCCACAGTGGGCGTGCTAATATTTCTGACCGTATTAGCTTTCAGGTCGACCCAGCCTCAAGTGGGTACCAGGAAAATCATTTGAAAATAAAGGCGACCGTCGTGATGTTGTCCGCATCACGTGTCTTGTGCCAGCGGTCAATGAAACATACGGTCCTAACATCGTATTACACAATACACCTCGAGGTATACAAAAAGGGTACCTTTACTTTTACTTTATAGATATATAATACAAATGAAATATAATGTCCCGTTGCCTTTTAAGATCTTAAGTTAGCAATGTCTATCCCTTCACATGTTTATCTAGAACATCGAGTGTGATATTGAACCATAAACCCTCTTATATCCCAGTCAATAAGCGAACGCTCTATGCATTATGTTAATCCGTCCCACATATACATTAAAATATAGATATATGTATATGTATATGTATATATATATATATATATATATATAAAAAAAATCGAAGAGAGACAGAGAGTAGAGAGAGAGAGGAGAGAGAAGAAAGAGAGAATACATTTCGGTGCAATGAAGTCAACCTTTCGACTTTATAAATATATATATCATGTAGTTTTTATTGAACAATATTTTATAATAACTACAGATATACGTAGTCGACTGACATTATTTTAAAGTTGGACGAAATGATTAATCCTAGTATGCTCCAGACAAGATGACTAACAAAGCTAAGATGTCCTTGGGAAGATCTTAATAAAGTCACAGATATTGATTGGTAATCCCTTCAGTATTTGGTCGACTTCACACGATAGATTGTCTACTGCTGTTCCCGAATGTCCATCAGATACAAAAGGCCTGTTTTCTTGATTAGATCCTTCTGAACATATGAAATATTTCATGGGCGTACCCGCTGCCGACAGTTCTCGATTTAGGGTTCATGTATAATTTCGAAGATAATTAAAATATTTACTTGACTTTATCTCTCTTCTTTCGATATTGTTAATTTCTTTTTTAAACACATTTCACGCTCGGGTCAAGTTTTTTTTTTTTTGGTGTTCTTCTTCTTTGCGTTCGTTCTTTATGACCAATTTTAATCATTCTTTGTGATACGTTTGATCTTTGCAAAGAACGTGTATACGTTGCACATTGGTTTAGTAGGCCCCTAAACGCATAGACTTCTACAGCTTAGGACACATGCAACGATTTCAGCCAAACCTCCTTAGTCGCCTCTTACGACATGCATGGCAGGTAACAGTGGTTCTATTCTTTACACCCCAAATTTGGGCCCCGGTAACCACTCGCAGCAATATGAAAAGAACAATCATAACTATTACACCTGTAAACCCTAGGGATTCAAGCTAATTAGTCTAGTAACGATACTTGTTTCAAATGCGTATTTCGTCATATTTCTATTTTTGTGAAGTAACTTTAAGTATACTGTTCGCCGGACTTACTAGAAACATCTGTCAGTGAGACGTCCATTTATCTCACAGATAATAACGCTTCATTTTGTCTTTGTCTAAGTTGGTCACTTTATATCCAAGATTGCTATTATCTTCATCACGACAGACATCAGTCTGATAACATGAGACGAAGATGCTGGTAAGACATTTCAAGTCGGTGATAACTGACAAATATTCGAATAATTAGCATTACAGTTGTTACTATTTCCTGCTAATAGTTCACTTATGGGTGCACTTTAATGTGAGTGATTGTCAATGCTGATAAACAAGTGTATTTCTTTCAGAAATTCAAAGAGTATGTCCAGATTATGTCAATTCAGATAATGATTAATGAGTGAAGATAATAATAGCCGTCCATCGCAAGCGATGATGACAACAATCTCAGACGTGTACTGTTGCACCTCTCTGGTGTGTGCGGAGGTGACTGTAGAGTCCAATCCTAGAACAGAATCCCCGACCACAGGTGGGGCATACATGATCAAGGTTAGACATGTGCGTGTTGTGTGCTCTGTCTTTTCGCGCTGCTCGTTTTCTCTGTGACTCAACAATACGATGATTCTCAGCTATTCGGGTTTCCCCTTTTGTTGTTACAGCGCCACATTTGGCGATCTTGCGCAAGGATTCCCAGCACGTATTGTCTATATCGAAGCATTTCAGAGACACTTTAAGAGTGTCTTTAAAGCGTTTTTCTGTCCACCTGCTAAACGTCTGCCCCTTCAAGCTCGCCATACATCAACTGTTTTGGGATGCGTTTATCAGGCATTCGAGCAACGTGACCGACCCATCTCAGTTGGGCCTTCTGCAACAGGGTGTTGACGCTTGGGATCTTTGCTCTTGTGAGGACTTCGCTGTCTGGAATTTTGTCCTGCCAGTTTATTTTTAGTATTCTGCGTAGACAGCTTGTGTGGAAATGGTTTAATTTTCTTGCGTGTCTGCTATACACTGTCCATGTCTCGGAAGATAATACGGAGGGCTTGTATAACATAGTTCAGGTCCCCGCGGTATACTTTCTCAGTACGATGCAAGTCTTCGAAATACCACCCCTCAAATATTTTTTTCTTTAAAATAACCTTCGATTGTGTTTTTGTTTTAAAGAAGAGCACAAAATATACAAATACTAAATGGTATACATCAATATTGAAATAACGTAGACCAATATAGAAAAGCGTTGCGTAAATATTTGTTATTATTCTTTCTTTCTCGAATCCTGTATGCCTCACAGCGTCAGGTCACGAAGAAATTTCTAAAACGGGCTCTAGTATGCGCTTCGTAGATAGTCTCTTTCGTCGCGTCTGTTATCTCTGAGGTCCATCTTTTGCGTGGCCGGCCTTTTGCTTTGTACTCATTGTATCGGAGAAGCATTGCTCTTTGAGGTGCACTGTCTGATGGTAATCTGCTTACGTGCCGAACCATTTAATTTGTTGTTTCTTGATGAAGTCTAGTACTGATGTTGTACCCACTTTTTCCTGATGTCTTCATTTCTCAACCGATCTCTTCTTGTTACACCCATCATTCTGCATAGACACGTCATCTCTGGTGTGACTAGTTTTCTTCTATCATTTGTTGTCAGCGTCCAGGTTTGGCACTGGTAACATAATGTGAAGAGAAAGATTGTGTTGAACATTGCTCTTTTGTGTTCATGGTGACGTGTTTGCATCTTAAAATTGGCGCCATTTGCCCTATCATTTGATTTGCTTTGTTTCATCTTCGTTGAATTTCATTAGTTATTCTTCCATTTGCTGAAAAAATGCTCCCCAGGTATGTGAAATCATTTACTTGATTTAGTAGGTGATTATCGATGGAGATATTGGTAGTGCTTTCCTCTCTGGCGAATGTCATTACTTCTGTTTTGTCGATGTTTATTCTCATGTTGTATTCGTTACATGCTAACTGGAGTCTGTTGATGTGTTGTTGTGTTTATGTTGTGGTTTTGTTTGATGTTGATGTGTTATTATTGAACTTGTTCAAATTCATTTTTATTTCTCTGCTTATGCCGCCTCTTTACGCGGCCGCCTAATGCGGCCGCCATTCTGTATCCCAGCACAGTACGGTCCTGACAGAGCTAAATGAAAAAGAAGAAGTGATAAATAAATTTGTTGTGATTTGTTTAATGTTAAGTGGCTACTTGTTAAAATATTGTTTCCAGAGATCCATAATCTCAATGTAAGTTCATTATGAGCGTATGTTTACACTTCATCAACATTGAGAAACGGATTGTAGTATTCGTTACCATCTATAAAATTGGTACCGAACTGAAGTATACGCCCATGCTTGTTATATATGTCATGCCAGGCCCTGTTA